>OY282402.1:11345000-12592229 GCA_958295455.1 Coleophora deauratella
TTATTTTATTTTAGCCTATAAAAATATCAAAATCGGCGAAATACAAGCAGTAATACGAAAAACCTTTATTCTCGACCTAATACTGAGATCAGCCGGCGCCTCGTACGCCTGTTTCCTTACACCGCGTGTGTGATGCGCAGGCCTGGACGACATCGACCGCGGCGCGGCGCTGTGCGGCGAGCTGCTGTGGCGCGAGAGCCGCGGCGTGTGGTGCGCGCGCGCCGAGCCGCTGTGGGCCGAGTGCGCCGGCGCGCGCGCGCAGCCCCGCCCCGCGCCGCTGCTCGACGCCACGCCGCTCGTCGCCTGGGTACGTGCCTGCTGTGCACCACACACCACACACCACACACCACACTCATATCACACTCACACCCACCCACACGGACACGCACACGTGCGAGCATACGCCGCACACCCCACATATTTGGCATATCTTTATGTAGGTGGGATAAGAAATATATTGTCCGGAGTGCGACTAAGTACTCAACAGTCAGTACGATATCCAGCGAGCTTCGCCTAATTGTACAATCGTTCTCTAGTGCGATTTGTAAGGAGCTATCATATCGCAGCTCGGCGTTTGCAATGAACTTATAGAAGCCTATCATTACCAAGTAGTAGTAGTAAGGACGTATCATTAGCAAAATATGTACATAAACTATTTTCTTCTTTCATTTTCATAATAAATTACGACATAACGCAACTTTTTAGACTTTTCCGTTTCATTCTTTTTCAGAACTTATGCTATTTAAACTTAACATATTGATAAATCAATATTTCTTCGTATCACGCAGATTTGCTTCGAAGACGGCATGGAGCGTATCTTCATCGTGGGCCGCACGTGCGGGCTGGCCGGACTCCAGCTCAACCACTACCAGTTGCTCTTCCTTCTGCGGCAGCTGGAGCGGGTCTCTGAAATGGCGGCGTGGCTGGCTCACGATGCTGCCCGGCAGCCCGCGGCGCAGGAGGGGTACGCAGGTCTAGCGAGGCTAAGGCCTAAACCACTAAACCACAAGACTTGATTTGAACCTTCCTTCTGATTGAATTCGTTTGATTCCTTCTTGATCCCGTGCTTAGAACTATCAGACGCAGGTCTAGCGAGGCTAAGGCATAAACCACTAAACCACAAGACTCGATTTGACCTTTCCTTCTGATTGCGTACTTGTTCCTCTCTCTCTCTCTCTCTCTCTCTGGCATAATTTAATCGTCCTATCCACAAGCTATAGGCGGCGGTTCTCACTAGTACCTCCACAAGACCGTACTCTCTTTGATTCCGCACTTATACCTCACTAGTACCTCCACAAGACTTGACCCACCCTTCTGATTCCGCACTTATTCCTCACTAGTACCTCCACAAGACTTGACCCACCCTTCTGATTCCTTACTTATTCCTCACTAGTGCATCCACAAGACTTGACCCACCCTTCTGATTCCGTTGAACTATCAGTGATGTCTGCCTCACTAGTATCTACCCCCTACCCGTAACACTATTGTAGATGACAGGTCGTTAAGTAGGATCAAACTGGGTTCAGTGGGTTTTGGTATCTGGGCCCGCCAGAAACGGCAGCTAGTAGTCGTTTAGGGTTGAATCATATCTGGCCGCACGGAATTACATTATCCCGTAACGCTATCCTTTTCTGTCGCTCAGAAACATCGCACACTTCCGCATCGCCGGTGCGGACGCTATCGCATTCTCTTCTCGCTCCAGCGAACGATGTTTCTGAGCGACAGAAAACTATAGCGCTACGGGAACATGCGAATTCGTGCGGCCAGATGTGGTTCTACTCTAAACCGGTATCTTTACTATGACTCACAAGAACGAGTGGGTTCCTATCCAGGTCGATAGTGATGGGGATGGTGGTGCCTGCCGCGGAGATGACCCTCGTGCTGCCTTCCACCTGCCCCGGGCAGGAGTCCTCACGAGACCTGGACAGCGTGCCGCTGGACTCCTCCAGCTTGCAGGACTTGAAGATGGGTAAGCCATCATTTTCCTCTCACTAAAGACGTGTAAAATTTACAAAGTTTTGAACTTGTTTATGTGTGTGAGTTCAGTGCGAGACCGAATGGCAACAGAAAACAAGTTGCGGGAGAATAAAGCTATGAATACGGCTAGTCTTTATTTTGTTTATGTGTCATAGCTTTGTAATGAGCGTTTTTTTAACCAACTTCAAAAAAGGAGGAGGTTCTCAATTCGTCAGAATCTTTTTTATAATGTGGTATTAATAAGATCAACAATAGCGGCACCTATTGAGTACCGTGGAAGCTGCTATAGAACTTGCCATTCTAGGTAGAAAAAAGTTTTTGGAAATAAAATATTATAGAGGGCGTTAAAAAAAGTGCGTTTGAAATTTGAAATTACTCAAAATCAAGTATAGAATACAGGAAAATATTGAAAAGATCCGCTCTTTAATTTTTTCAGATTCCCATACTAAATCTGAATAGTGAATCAAGAATTTGTATGGAAAACCGAAAAAAAGTTGTAGATCGGATTTTTTCTGTATTCTATACTTGATTCTGAGTAACTCCTGAAGATGTCAAACGCACTTTTTAACACCTGTGTACATTTTAAAATATGACAATATTAATTATAATATTTTATTTGTGAAACCTTTTTTTTCTATGGCAATTAATGGTAAGTTTTCTTATAATACAGTAAAACAAAATTATATCAGGTGAATGGTTTAAATTAATTAATCGCTTCAAGCACCATGTGGAATAGATTACACAGCCGCCGGCCGTTGTGGTTTCTTTTCTTACATCCGAGAATTAAATCATTATGCTGAAAATACGAATCTTATAAAATATATTTATACAATAATGTATTTATACTAGGTATCAGTATCAAAAAAGATTTAATATAGTTATAAAATATACAGGGTGATTGGTAATTCAACGTGATCCTTCAAAGGGGTTATACTAGAGGTCATTTGCAGAAATTAAGTCTAGTTAACCAGGGGTCAAAAATGTATGGTTACTGAGATATTACAGTTTGTAATTTTTTAGAAATTTTCTGCCTTGTTACCAAAAACAATTAATTATGAAAAAACCATTACACTGTGAACATTAAATTGATACTTTTTTAAAAGCTAAGAAATGAGCGCTCACTTTGAAAAAAAATCCTTGCCCAAAACTCACATATTCTCAAAAATAAACGGTCATAAGTTGCATAAAATTATTATCTTTTATGAATTTTCCATAAGTAATTGAGTATTACTAGAAAAAAATGTAGTAAACTCGGCGTACAAATTAATGACATAAGTTTCTTGTTTCATAAACTTTTTAAAAAGGTACAAATGTTATCAACTTTTGCACGAGATCGAAAAAAATCCAACAAACCAAACAAGTTACAGATTTTTTCCATACATATCCTGCACGGTGCCGACCTCTCTTTTAGTCGTGTCGTGCGTGACTCGTGAGCTTAACATGATTCGATAATTTTCAGCAATCTTCGCGTCAGTTCCTGGATACGAACTCGCACAGTTTCCAACCAGATGGTTAGTTCGTGCGAACAGAAAACTCACAGTATTAGTTAATAATAGTTGGTATCCTTGTTATTTGACTAAAACTACGTTTAAGGTTAAACGTCAGTCACCCTATTTCATACAAATTTAAATCGGTCAAAACTATACAAATACACACAATATTTTTGATTTTATCTGTTCAATGAAAACTTTACAACGTTTTATTTTCGCCAAATGTATATAATTATATTATTTATTTCTGTAATATCATTAAAAACTGCCGTAAAATACCATAAATTTTACGCATGTAGTGGTGTATAATTCAGCACCACCTTTCTGAAATGACAGTAACTACAATCTCAACTAGTCTGATAAGCTTTGTTTAGTTGAGGAATTCGTTTTTAGCGCCATCTTGCATTTTGCTTGAGCATTACCAAAGTAGCAAATTTATTATAAAGACTTTTTAGTCTGAGTAATTTATGCTGGCAAACTTTTTTATATTGAGAATAAAAGATGCTGTCATTCTCACTTCAGGGACATCTGACAGACGAAAATATTGTTTACCCAACAAGGTCTAGTTGTGAGTTTTCAGCTCAATATTTGTGATACACAGGCTGATATTTTTACTTATACAGCGTGTAAAAAGATCACTCCTGGAAATTTTAATTATGGGATCCGCTCATGAAACTGAACAACTTTTCCGAATGAACCTTAAGAATGCTGAATACTTAAGACAATTTTTGGACACACAATACAAAATTGTCTGGTTAGCTGACCATATTATATGAAAACTTCATTTTTATGCGAATTTTGTATGGGTTCCTTAAGATTAGCTTTACAGTTTCATAAATAGAACAGCCTGTTAAAGTTTCCGGAAGTTACACCCTGTATAAGGTGCATTCAAAAATATTGAGATTCATAGCATGCCCCATTCAAAATTTTAACCGCCTCCGTAGCGTAGTGGCTTGTCCGCTCGCTTCACATCAGGAGGTCGCGGGTTCGGTTCCCGGCGGGGTGTAACTTTGTGGATTCGGTTTGGTTGGTTGTAGGGCATTTTATGAGCCCGCCTGGCATATGCCACCATCTTATAGAAATCTTGCCGCCAAACATCAACGTTAACAGCATTGATGTGTTTCGGCATGAAGATAAGATAGCCAGTTCCCCACTGCGTTGGTGAATCTTGGTAAGCCCGCTTTCGTATTCTGTATTATCGTCACTTACCATCAGGTGAGATGATGCCAAGGGCTTACCAATTGAGGGTAAAAAAATGATGATATCTAACCAGGCAGGCTCCGAGAATGCTCTACCACCGACCAAACGGAGTCTTACATATTATAGTTAGACTCCGCCGGGAATCGAACCCGCAACCTCCTGATGTGAAGCGAGCGACTAGACAACGGAGGCGGTTTTCCGGAAGTATTATTATTGTCTCGTTTGACAAAAAGTTAGTAGTTACCAGCAACCACGTGATACAACCCGAACCTTAGATATGTAGATTTTCATACGACGAGGTAAGTAAAATCCCGAAAAAAACATTCACATATCAAGTAAGTCTTACACGTCAATCTTTATACTCGACTATAAAAAGTTATGAATTCCCACCACGTAGCGCCAAGTTTTTTTTAAACACTGAATCGCCAGTTCTATCAGGTTATAGAATAATTTATTTCTCAAAAAAGGATAAACAGTTATTCAGTTACACAATATTTTTTGTCACCAAAATATATTCCTAAACATAGTCGCCTATGTACAAAAACCTCGTTTTATTCAAACTTACTTGTCAAACATGGTTATGTAAAATTTTTCCAAAGTATTTTGGCGCTTTCAATGTCTCCACAATACAGGCATTCCAGGCTTCGAACGCAGTTTTCCTTTCTCTTCAATTAAAGGCTAAAACAGTATCACTCCCTGTCAGAACATGAAGTATAAGCAGCACTGTTGCTATTTATGTTCTTGAAATTGTGACAAAATCGCAGCATCTTTAGGTTTTATTTTAAATTACTTACCTATATGAAAATTTTGTTTTTAGATACATTTTGTAAATACGAAACTCATGATTTAATTCTATTACAAGATCAAAAAAGGAATAATGTTGTCCTTATTCTATGCTCTAACAGGGTGTGATACCATTTCAGCCTCTAATGGAGGAGGAAAGAAAACCGCGTTCGAAACCTGAAATGTTTCTCCTCCAGCAACTCTCGGTTTTAAAATGCTGGCTTGTGGAGACTTTGCAAGCGCCAAAAAAACTTTCGAAAAATTTATCATAACCATGTACCTATGACAAGACAGTTTGAATAAAACGATATTTTTGTATTGTACATAGATTTCTCTGTTTGTGGTATAAAATGATTTTAACTATACCAGGGTGTCCACGTATGGGATTAGACATTAGTGCCCATTCAAAATCTCTCACGTCCGGCTTAGTGAAGGTGGGAAACAGCCACAAATAATCAGTAGATACCGACATGGACTACTGCTGTGGCTGCTACCGCTTGTTTAGAGCTAATTCGGTGCAAATGCAGTTCAAATCACATTGTGGCTTTAGTTGTAAATGGAAAATACCCTTTCTAAGTTTTTTAGCAGTATTACTGATATGGTGTCTTCAAACATGAAACGGCTAGAAGAGAGGATAGTTAGCCTGGAACATAAGATTAAACACAAATCTACCATAAAACCTACCATAGTAACAGAAGCCCAGCTTTCTGTACCTCCGGCCAATGGCGTGGATCCAAAAAACACCTTGCCACCAACCCAGCGGTCAAAGAGGAAACAGTTAAAAAAGAAACAAACAAAGGTGACGGAGCCTAATGAAGAACGAAACACACCTGTTATCATGGATGTCACATCTAAATCAGCTGTTAATCCATCCAGCGTAGAAAGAGTTGTCGCCATTCCTCAGGATCAGGATAACAGTGGTATAGATCAAGACAAAGCAAATGAAAACGAGGAGCCTTGGATAGAAGTTCCTAGGAAAAAGTGACTGTCGTTACTTGGTAATGCTGGTCCTGATGTAACGTTTTTAAAGGCTGTGGCACCTCGTAGGTATATTCATCTATGGAACATGAAATCTGGATGAAAAGATGTTGAGGCCTATTTACGACATTTATGTCCCAATGGTGCGTGTTCAGTTGAAGAAATCAAACCGAAAGGGGACTATAAATCTTATAAACTGAGCGTGCCTGTTAATTCCTATGATCTATGTATTTCTCCGGATGTCTGGCCGGTCAACGCGAGGGTCAAAGCTTGGACTACTGAATAAATCTTGATTTTGGGCAGGTGCTCTTCAATAAATTCAACGTGTTTAAACTTATAAAAGCTTTTATTTGGAAAGCTTATTAAAGAAAATATCAAAATATCAAAATCGATGCACTTATAATGCGTGTAAGATGGCGAGTGAATAAAATGCATATACGCGGCAGTCCCAGGTTCGGTGCTCGTCATTGGTCATCTCGTTGTTTATCACGTCATGGTAAACCAATAGGAGATCGCCCTGATGTCGTGATGTCACGTGATATGCGCTGCATGAACAACTACCTTTCGAAGCCTAAAACAAACCAAGGAAACAACCTAGTGAACTGAACTCCAAGCAGTTATGTTTCACATATCAAAACGTGCGAGGCTTAAGGACCAAACTGAGCTATTGGAGGCAGAATCTGCTGATCTTGGACTCTGATATGATTACTGTAACAGAATCTAATCTTAATGTCTCCATTGAGGATACCGAAATTTTAGACGGCAATTGGAATGTCTTGAGATGCGACAGAAAGCACCGAAACGGAGGTGGACTACTTTTGGCTGCCCTAACGGGACTTACTTTCCAGCGTCTGCCTGGTCTAGAAACAGATAGTGGAGAAGATTTGTGGGCGTCACTTGTAGTGTATAACGTAAAGTTTTGTATCTATGTGGTGTACATCCCCCCCCCCCCCCAATCAACAGACAGTACATATTTAAGGTGGTTTCAAACAGTGGAAGATAAGATAGATAGTATGAATGTTATTGTCCTTCCTTGAGTATAAGAAGTTATGTCTCTTATTTCACAAGTATTTGTAATCTTACTGAACATAACGGTGTCACAAACGCTCACGGCGGCAGGTTAGATGTAGTACTTGTCCAGACTTCGGTTAAATTAGTTGATGTACATGAAGCGGTTGAAGGTAGCCTTGTGCCATATATAGATGGCTACCACCCTCCACTTGAGATTATCATACCTTTTGAGGCGCTGCCGCAACACCAACAAAACGTCAAAGTTGCCCCAAGTAACATTGAATCGGTCAGAGACTGGAACTTTGGAGGAGCCGACTTTGAACTTCCCTATAAATTACTGTGTAACATTTCTTGGAATAGTGTGATAGTAGAGCGTGATGTTGATAGAGCTCTTAAAGCCTTTAACGAGATACTTTACGATATTACGTTGTAAACTAAGTAACTATGATGGTTATCATACCAGTGAATGTGTTATTGTCAATCAATCTGATGAGACCGTGAGAGTGAGTGACTGAATTTAAATGTGTATTGTAATATTGGAGTAATTCATTATTCTTTAAATGATTATACTGATAATTATGTTATTTTAATTAACAAAACATCAACTTTTCTGATAACTGTGTCTATTGTTATTGATATCATTTCATGTGCTTGAACATTAATTGAAAAACTTTTATCTGTATGGATATTTTTTAAAATGAATCTTTATTTCTCGACAGTGAAAACGAATATCATGCTGCCACTTCACGGAAGTAATAAGGGGGCCATTCCCTATGAAAAAAATTATGCTAATCTGTGATTCCCAAGTTTGATACTCTCCTTAGCTTGCGGAGGCACTTCCGTGACTCCAAATCGCGTAAGACTTGGCTTGCAAAGGCACCGCCGCGCCGTGCGTGCCTCCAGATATTTTCGACATCACTTCGTATCTCCTTGCAGGCTATTGCTAGGCAACGTTATTCAATAAATGTTATGTGACTGAACAGATATTTTATGTTTTTAATATTGGCGACGAGACCAATTCAATGGATTAAAAGAAATTAAAACGTACAAGAAGCTCAGTACAGTTTGTTAACGCGCACAGAAAATGTGCTCGACACTCAAGACCAAGTAAGTATAAAGACCCGCTTGGAGTCATTCGACAAAACAATAAAGAAATTTCACGAAATACAGAACAATATAGAACTAGAAACCGAAGATGAACATCTTGAAGATGTAACCTTGTACAGATTCGAGTTTGAGGAGTTTAGCACTGAAAACTACATTACGAAAACCAATGATTTATAATGTTACTATCGTAACTAGATGCGTAGTCTACGGCACAGACGCATTGCCGCTTCGAATATGTCCGCAAGCATATTCGACTTCAGTTGTCAGCTTGACATCGAATGGGAGCGAACGTATCCGCGGTGTGGATGATTAATGTTGCAAAATGGTGAAATGTGCTGTTAAAATGTGTATGTCACGGTCCGAAAAGGATGATAAAGCAAGTGGTGTTACTTTTCACAAGTAAGTTTGCTGAATTTTGTTTAGATTAGCCAAAATAACATTAAAAAATGATATAATTTTATTACGCAATATTTTTACCGCCAGTGTTGCCAGTTAAAACTATTTTGACTTTCATTCACTAAACCCCCACACTTTTGGGGGTTTAGTGAATGAATGAATGACGAATTCGATAAATCATAAGAAGGTGCAATAGACGTAGTAGAATGATATTTTTTTTCCAGAGTACCTAAAGATGAAAAGCGCAGGAAGCAGTGGATTAAACGAATAAGATTATTACGTAAAGAAACTGACTGGTTACCATCAACAGCAACAGTCGTATGCTCGAAACATTTTAAAGATGAGGATAAGATCCCACCTAAGCATGATAAAGGTCATGTTCGATTGTCGGACGAAGCAGTTCCAATGGTTATTGTAAGTACCTATTTCATTATGTAACTACTCAATTCAGCATTCGCCGCGCGAAAAGACTCGCGGATAGTTCGTAATTTTTCAGAATACTAAGTTTGCATAGATAGTACCACCCTCTGGCACTGTGTATACAGGGGTCAAGGTGTACCAAAATTGGTATAGGACCCGTTAACTGGGGATTCTACTCATCGTACTGAACAGCTTTTGTTCTACGACTTTGGTCAAATCACAAAAAAATTTTTGGACTCCATACAAAAACGGCAAAACAGGTGATAAATTTCTATGAGTCCAATTATTTTTTTTGATTTGAGCAAAGTCGTAGAACAAAAGTTTTTCAGTACGATGAGAAGAATGCCCAGTTAATGGGTTCTATACCAATTTTGTTACATCCTGTATAGCTTTTGGTTTTTACCGCTGAAACATTTTTTTAATTTTCGGCCCAAAACTATCTTCGTGCAGCAAATTACGTTAAATCGTTGCTGTATGAAAGACAGACAACCCAAAAACCATACTTTCGCATTTATTTTGTTGTTTGTGCATCCGCGTCTGTGTTTGTCTAAGGTTAATTATTATCTTTTTTTAGGATGAAAACCCCATAGAAATGGAAGTCGATTTGGAAGTAGAAACTGATGAAGAAATGCGTGAAATTCTAGAAACACCAAGAAAGAATAAAATGAGAAAAATTATTAAAAGATTAAAATTCGTGTCGTCAAAGAGATTAAAATGTATAAAAAATTTAAGACAAAAAAATAAAAGACTTAAAATAAAGAACAAAAAGTTGACAGATGTAATAAAAGAATTAAAAAATAAGCGCTATTTAAGCGAAGAAGAAGAAATGCAGTTGAATATTAACGATGAAATGTGTATTTTAATGAAAGCGTTTCAAAAGTCATTTAAAAAAAAAAGGTCTTTCAAAAAGTTTCCTGTTACACTGAGAAAGTTCGCGTTATCACTGAATTTTTATTCACCTGCGGCATATAAATATGTTCGTGCATCCATGAATAATTGTTTGCCTCATCCAAGAACGTTGCTAAATTGGTATAACAGTATTAATGGGGAACCGGGTTTTACAGCAGAGGCATTAAATGTATTAAAAATAAAAAGCGATAGTTCTAAGTCAAAAATTGTCTGTAATTTAGTGATGGACGAAATGGCCATTCGCCAACAAAAGATTTTCGATGGAAAGAATCATCACGGCTTTGTTGACTACGGATTACCTAGACGAAAGAAACGATTGTCAAACTCTGGCCTCCTCAGCATTAGTATTTTTACTGGTGTGCTTAAACCAGACGTGGAAGTTGCCAATTGGATATTTTTTTACTCATGGTCTCACTGGAGCTAGACTCGCCACCTTAATAAATATGGCATTAGAAAAGTGCGCTCAAGTAAACATTGACGTAGCTTCAATCACATGTGATGGCAGCCAAACTAATATTGCGGCAACTAGAATTTTGGGTTGCAAGCTAGATGACCCTAAAGCTTTAAAACCAACTTTTAGACATCCTACTACTGGAAAAGACGTAGTGCTGATGTTAGATGCATGTCACATGTTGAAGTTGGTTAGAAACAGTTTTGAGGCAAGACAAGTATTTACTGACAAAAATGAAAAAGAAGTAAACTGGAAGTATGTAAAACGCCTACAAGAGGTCCAAGACTTCGAAGGATTACGATCAGGCAACAGACTTACCGGCCGTCATATTAATTTTTGCCAACAGGTGATGAAAGTAAAACTGGCCACGCAGCTTTTAAGTAATAGTGTCGCACAATCGCTGAAAGTTTTCAAAGACTCGTCACCAGAATTTGCCGAAAGTGAACCTACTGCAGATTTCATAAAGTTGCATAATGATGTATTTGACGTTTTGAACTCGAGAGGAGATCCTAAAGCATATGGTATGAAAAGAGCTCTGAACTGGAAGAATAAAGATGAAGTATTTAAACTGCTCGAAGATTATAAAGAATACATAACTAATTTAAAAGATAAATAACAACCAAGAAAACGATAAAACGAAAAGGAGCCCTGCCGATAGTTACAATAAAAACAGAGTTTAAACCAGTCCTGGAGTGTAAGTTCAAAACAGGTTTTTTGGGATTACTGGTTTGTTTAGAAAGCACAAAAATTTTGTTTATGCAACTAGTTCAAACAAGCACACTAAAATATATAGCGACATATAGGCTCTCTCAGGACCACCTTGAAATTTTGTTTGGTTGCATAAGACAAAAGGGAGGATATAACAACAATCCTAATGTCCTGCAATTTAAATCAGCGTACAAAAAAATACTAAACCATTTAGAACTAAAAGCAGCCTTTAGGGGGAATTGTATACCGCTTGAAAAAATAAATGTTTTGAATTGTGCACCCGAAAACAGTTTAAAAGAAATAAATATGTCAACTGTCGGTCACCGAGAAAACGAAGATACTGAAGAAGATACTACCAGTAAAGATGACCTAGATAAAGAATGGATCGATAAACAAGATTTGGACTTGAGTAGTAGCCTCATAACTAGTATAACAAAACAGATTGTTGGGTATATAGCAGGTTACGTGGTCGCAAGACTGGGGAATGAGCTAAAATGCGAATTATGCATGAAAGCGTTATTGGCTACTGAAATTTTGTGGTTCCACAAATTAATAATAATAAAAGACAAGGGAGGTCTGTGTTATCCAACACAAGAGGTTTTTGATATTTGCGTGATAGGTGAATCCGTGATCAGATTGGCTATTGCCATGTCAGGTGGGGAGTCATTAAACCCAAAATATAGCCTCCTGTATTTAGCCACAAAAACTCTTGAAAAAATTGGAGTGAATTCGTCGTTTAAAGATTTTGCAAATCATTCAGCCGAACACATTTCGTTACAGATGGATCACTCTCTTTTGCTTATCAACGCTATTATTCAAAAATATATAAAAATAAGACTGTTTCATGAAAGTAAAATGTTCACTTTAAATTACAAAAAAGAAAGTAAACGGCAATTATATAACAAACTCATGTTACACAGTGGTGTTTAATCAATATGACGGAAACAAAACTAACAACAAAAATGTCATCTGTTTTCTTCTAGAAATGCTTTTCCAATTTATCAAAGAAATTGATAAATCTAAGTTTTAAATACCTACAGTGTGGTAACAAAAGTGCGTTTGAAATGTTAAGGGGGTACTCAAAATCGGGTTGTTTCTGCTTGTCGAGAAAACATAACTTAGTTTTGATTCAATGGAATAAAATAGACCGGTAGGAGAAAATAGATGTATTTTTTGACGTTTGTCCCATGAATTTCTAGTCGAACTTTTTATTTTATAAATATGATTTTCATAAACTCTAATTAACAAATCAAGCACCAAAAAATAAAAATGTAGTAGTGATTGCGTAGCTGTTACTAGTTTATAGTTTTATATGAATTTTGCACATCATAATTCTATTCTATATATATATATAAGGTGCTACTTTATTAGTGCCGATATTTTAGTCAGTGCTTCTACTCCTGATTCTGATCAACTTTCCCCAAGGAACCCATAGTCAAATCGCAAAAAAATTTTTGGACTCTTCATACTAATTTGGCCGCTCGGCTGATCAATGTGTATGAAGAGTCCAAAAATTTTTTTGCGATTTGACTATGGGTTCCTTGGGGAAAGTTGATCAGAATCAGGAGTAGAAGCACTGATTAAAATATCGGGTACTAATAAAGTAGCACCTTATATATATATATTATACATAATTATAATTCTCAATTTTAATGACACATTAATTTATTTCACACGTATTTATACTTTTACTTATTACACATATAATCAATATCATCACACATATTACACATCTTCGTTGTATTGTTTCACATTAAATTCCTTAAAAGCAAGACGAGGACGCAAGCTCACGAGGGCACATTTGAAAACCAGCGCTGTGGCTCTGGCTGCAGCACAAGCTGAAATGGGTCCTATTCGACACCGCACTACAGCGCAGCAAAGTAGGTATAATTTCTTTCTTTTTTGTTATAATTAATATTTAAATGTTTATTTTTTTTTGTGTATTTATTAAGTTAAATTTTTTGTAATTCTGTTATTATTCCTTATATATTTTGTATTGTATTATGTTCTGTGTGTGTGTCGAATAAATATTTGAATCTGAATCTGAATCTGAATCTAATTTCTTCTTCCGAACCAAAAATAAATAGATTTTAATACATATATTTGATTAAAATGCAATTTATAACTCGGTATTATGTTAGTATTATTAAAAAAAATATAAAAACAATACTGACAAGCTTTGTGCATAAAACATTATGAAAAGTATTTTTTGTATCAAAATGCAAAAAAATTAAATGAATAGTAATCTTCGATAGCTATTCATCATTATTATGATATTAGTCAGTAATATCAATTAGTTTTGACGATTTTTTAAAGAAAGCGATGGAAAATTCTCTATTCTTCTCTAATCTAAGATTATTTCTTGTTTCACTTTTAGTGTAAGGAAATTATTCTCGAATCTTTTTTTCTCTGGTTCAGAGAGTCTTCATTCTTGAAGGGATACGTTATGGATTAACACCTGAATAGATCTTTGTATTTTTAAATTTTAATACTTTAACAAATTTAATCCAGGTAAATTGATATATGGGGGTTTGCCATTGTTCTTTCAGGTAACAACTAAGTTTTCAGCGATAATGCCTTCTATCATTTCGCTAACATATCCAATGCCAGCAACCTACATTATTGAAGTTATCAAATAAATTATATTTAACTAACTACTCGAACTAGCACTTGAACTCGAACTAGCACTTGAACTGGAACCAGAGTGGTGAGATTCATTATTTCTGTTAGTACTATCCTTATCTTTCGACTTTTTGGCATCATTAGAGTCATCGCTGTTCGATGTGTCAGTATCATTGCTGTCCGATTTCCTGGCACCATTGCTTTCCGATTTCTCAGCATCATCTTTGTTGGATTTCTCGGTATTGTTGTTGTCCGATTTCTTAGGGTTATCACTGTTCGATTTGTTGACATCATTGCTGTCCGATTTGTTGGCATCATTACTGTCCGGTTTCTGGTCTTTGTCGTTGTCAGATTTCTCGGTATTATCGTCGGATTTCTCGCCATCATCATTTTTCGATTCCTTGTCATTATCGCTGTCTGATTTGGCATCATCTTCGCTCGATTTCTCGGTATTGTTGTTGTTCGATTTCTTAGGGTTATTGTCACTGTTCGATTTGTCGCCATCATTGCTGTCCGATTTCTTGGCATCGTGACTGTCCGGTTTCTTGTCTTTGTCGTTGTCAGATTTCTCGGTATTACCGTCGGATTTCTGGCCATCATCATTTTTCGATTTGTTGTCATTACCGCTATCTGATTTGGCATCATCTTTGTTCGATTTCTCGGTATTGTTGTTGTCCGATTTCTTAGGGTTATTATCACTGTTCGATTTGTCGCCATCATTGCTGTCCGATTTGTTGGCATCATGACTGTCCGGTTTCTTGTCTTTCTCGTTGTCAGATTTCTCGGTATTACCGTCGGATTTCTGGGCATCATCATTTTTCGATCTCTTGTCAATATCGCTGTCTGATTTGGCATCATCTTCGCTCGATTTCTCGGTATTGTTGTTGTTCGATTTCTTAGGATTATTATCACTGTTCGATTTGTCGCCATCATTGCTGTCCGATTTCTTGGCATCGTGACTGTCCGGTTTCTTGTCTTTGTCGTTGTCAGATTTCTCGGTATTACCGTCGGATTTCTGGCCATCATCATTTTTCGATTTGTTGTCATTACCGCTATCTGATTTGGCATCATCTTTGTTCGATTTCTCGGTATTGTTGTTGTCCGATTTCTTAGGGTTATTATCACTGTTCGATTTGTCGCCATCATTGCTGTCCGATTTGTTGGCATCATTACTGTCCGGTTTCTGGTCTTTGTCGTTGTCAGATTTCTCGGTATTATCGTCGGATTTCTGGCCATCATCATTTTTCGATTCCTTGTCATTATCGCTGTCTGATTTGGCATCATCTTCGCTCGATTTCTCGTTATTGTTGTTGTTCGATTTCTTAGGGTTATTATCACTGTTCGATTTGTCGCCATCATTGCTGTCCGATTTCTTGGCATCGTGACTGTCCGGTTTCTTGTCTTTGTCGTTGTCAGATTTCTCGGTATTACCGTCGGATTTCTGGCCATCATCATTTTTCGATTTGTTGTCATTACCGCTATCTGATTTGGCATCATCTTTGTTCGATTTCTCGGTATTGTTGTTGTCCGATTTCTTAGGGTTATTATCACTGTTCGATTTGTCGCCATCATTGCTGTCCGATTTGTTGGCATCATGACTGTCCGGTTTCTTGTCTTTCTCGTTGTCAGATTTCTCGGTATTACCGTCGGATTTCTGGGCATCATCATTTTTCGATCTCTTGTCAATATCGCTGTCTGATTTGGCATCATCTTCGCTCGATTTCTCGGTATTGTTGTTGTTCGATTTCTTAGGATTATTATCACTGTTCGATTTGTCGCCATCATTGCTGTCCGATTTCTTGGCATCGTGACTGTCCGGTTTCTTGTCTTTGTCGTTGTCAGATTTCTCGGTATTACCGTCGGATTTCTGGCCATCATCATTTTTCGATTTGTTGTCATTATCGCTGTCTGATTTGGCATCATCTTCGCTCGATTTCTCGGTATTGTTGTTGTTCGATTTCTTAGGGTTATTATCACTGTTCGATTTGTCGCCATCATTGCTGTCCGATTTCTTGGCATCGTGACTGTCCGGTTTCTTGTCTTTGTCGTTGTCAGATTTCTCGGTATTACCGTCGGATTTCTGGCCATCATCATTTCTCGATTTGTTGTCATTACCGCTATCTGATTTGACATCATCTTTGTTCGATTTCTCGGTATTGTTGTTGTCCGATTTCTTAGGGTTATTATCACTGTTCGATTTGTCGCCATCATTGCTGTCCGATTTGTTGGCATCATGACTGTCCGGTTTCTTGTCTTTCTCGTTGTCAGATTTCTCGGTATTATCGTCGGATTTCTGGCCATCATCATTTTTCGATCTCTTGTCAATATCGCTGTCTGATTTGGCATCATCTTCGCTCGATTTCTCGGTATTGTTGTTGTTCGATTTATTAGGGTTATTATCACTGTTCGATTTGTCGCCATCATTGCTGTCCGATTTCTTGGCATCGTGACTGTCCGGTTTCTTGTCTTTGTCGTTGTCAGATTTCTCGGTATTACCGTCGGATTTCTGGCCATCATCATTTTTCGATTTGTTGTCATTACCGCTATCTGATTTGGCATCATCTTTGTTCGATTTCTCGGTATTGTTGTTGTCCGATTTCTTAGGGTTATTATCACTGTTCGATTTGTCGCCATCATTGCTGTCCGATTTCTTGGCATCGTGACTGTCCGGTTTCTTGTCTTTGTCGTTGTCACATTTCTCGGTATTACCGTCGGATTTCTGGCCATCATCATTTTTCGATTTGTTGTCATTACCGCTATCTGATTTGGCATCATCTTTGTTCGATTTCTCGGTATTGTTGTTGTCCGATTTCTTAGGGTTATCACTGTTCGATTTGTTAACATCATTGCTGTCCGATTTGTTGGCATCATTACTGTCCGGTTTCTGGTCTTTGTCGTTGTCAGATTTCTCGGTATTATCGTCGGATTTCTGGCCATCATCATTTTTCGATTTCTTGTCATTATCGCTGTCTGATTTGGCATCATCTTCGCTCGATTTCTCGGTATTGTTGTTGTTCGATTTCTTAGGGTTATTATCACTGTTCGATTTGTCGCCATCATTGCTGTCCGATTTCTTGGCATCGTGACTGTCCGGTTTCTTGTCTTTGTCGTTGTCAGATTTCTCGGTATTACCGTCGGATTTCTGGCCATCATCATTTTTCGATTTGTTGTCATTACCGCTATCTGATTTGGCATCATCTTTGTTCGATTTCTCGGTATTGTTGTTGTCCGATTTGTTAGGGTTATTATCACTGTTCGATTTGTCGCCATCATTGCTGTCCGATTTGTTGGCATCATGACTGTCCGGTTTCTTGTCTTTCTCGTTGTCAGATTTCTCGGTATTACCGTCGGATTTCTGGCCATCATCATTTTTCGATCTCTTGTCAATATCGCTGTCTGATTTGGCATCATCTTCGCTCGGTTTCTCGGTATTGTTGTTGTCCGATGTCTTAGGATTATTATCACTGTTCGATTTGTCGCCATCATTTCTGTCCGATTTCTTGGCATCGTGACTGTCCGGTTTCTTGTCTTTATCGTTGTCAGATTTCTCGGTATTGCTGTCGGATTTCTTGCCATCATCATTTTTCGATTTGTTGTCATTACCGCTATCTGATTTGGCATCATCTTTGTTCGATTTCTCGGTATTGTTGTTGTCCGATTTCTTAGGGTTATCACTGTTCGATTTGTTAACATCATTGCTGTCCGATTTGTTGGCATCATTACTGTCCGGTTTCTGGTCTTTGTCGTTGTCAGATTTCTCGGTATTATCGTCGGATTTCTGGCCATCGTCATTTTTCGATTCCTTGTCATTATCGCTGTCTGATTTGGCATCATCTTCGCTCGATTTCTCGGTATTGTTATTGTTCGATTTCTTAGGGTTATTATCACTGTTCGATTTGTCGCCATCATTGCTGTCCGATTTCTTGGCATCGTGACTGTCCGGTTTCTTGTCTTTGTCGTTGTCAGATTTCTCGGTCTTACCGTCGGATTTCTGGCCATCATCATTTTTCGATTTGTTGTCATTACCGCTATCTGATTTGGCATCATCTTTGTTCGATTTGTCGGTATTGTTGTTGTCCGATTTCTTAGGGTTATTATCACTGTTTGATTTGTCGCCATCATTGCTGTCCGATTTGTTGGCATCATGACTGTCCGGTTTCTTGTCTTTATCGTTGTCAGATTTCTCGGTATTACCGTCGGATTTCTGGCCATCATCATTTTTCGATCTCTTGTCAATATCGCTGTCTGATTTGGCATCATCTTCGCTCGGTTTCTCGGTATTGTTGATGTCCGATGTCTTAGGATTATTATCACTGTTCGATTTGTCGCCATCATTTCTGTCCGATTTCTTGGCATCGTGACTGTCCGGTTTCTTGTCTTTATCGTTGTCAGATTTCTCGGTATTGCTGTCGGATTTCTTGCCATCATCATTTTTCGATTTCTTGTCATTATCGCTGTCTGATTTGGCATCATCTTGGTTCGATTTCTCGGTATTGTTGTTGTCCGATTTCTTAGGATCATCACTGTTCGATTTGTCGCCATCATTGCTGTCCGATTTCTTGGCATCATTACTGTCCGGTTTCTTGTCTTTGTCGTTGTCAGATTTCTCGGTATTGCCGCCGGATTTCTTGGCATCATGGCTGTCGCATTTCTTGGCATTATCACTCTCCGATTTCTTGGCATTACTTTTTAAGATTTTTACGTATATATTATTCACATTATTTGACGGGATTGTTATAGTTGTTCGTCCTGATCTCGTTTTACCTTTCATATTTTTATCTTTGTTATTGTTTTCTGCGCTATTTTCGGATCCATTTTCTTGCGTTTGTTGTTTTTTATCGTTATTTGGACTCTTACTTTCCGCTAAAGTTTCATTTCCACTGCATGATGGATTTGGTTTAAATGTAACAGTACTGCCCTTTGGCAATGTAAGTAAAAGTTTTGGTGTATTCTGACAATTATTCTGAAGATTACGACGGTACACGTTCCATGCTTGGGATTGGTATGATGTCAACTGTAAATGGATTAAAAACGAAATTAATTTAAAACTGACTAATAATGTTACGCTAATCTGAATATATTTAACTTTATGGAGTACATTGTGAAATCTGAGAAACGAGGGCTCACTTTAATAATTGACCACGCTGAATACGTTAAAAACAACCGACTTCAATCGCAACAACTCCAATTTTGCTGTTTTTGTTGATTTTCTCAAAAACCGCTGAATCGATTTCGATAAAATTTATATGGGACCACCTGTGAAGTATACCCTTTTAAACAAAAAAAGAATTTTCGAAATCGGTTCAGGCGTGTTCGAGTAATCGATGAACATAGGTACATAAAAAAAAAAAAGGTTCCGACGAACTGAGAACCTCCTCCTTTTTTTGAAGTCGGTTGAAAAGAAATCCTTGCCCACTAGAAAAAGCTTGCTTACTAGAAAAAGTGTAGTGAACTTTGAGTACAAATTAAAGACATAAATTCCTTGTTTCATAAGCTTTCTAAAAAGGTACAAATGTTATCAACTTTTGAACGGAATCGAAAAAATCCAATAAACCACACAAGTAATAGATTTTTCGATACATATCCTGCACGGTGCCGCCCTCTCTTTTATGCGCTTAGACTCATGAGCTTAACGTGATTCAGTAATTTCCAGCAATCTTCGCGATTTTCCCGGCAATAAACTAGCAATAAACATTCATAATTAGTAAATGCCCAGCAGCGCGGGAGGCGCGCGCGGCCGGCCGGAGCGACGTCGCCGGTGCCGCGAGCACCGCGAGTGCGGGCGGCTCGCCGGGGCCGGCTGCGACGTTCCCCCCTGGCACCTCATAAACATTGTAAAACATTTCTTTTTTCTGACGCTCTTGGCACCAATTTTGGAACTCTGTTTACAAACTCTCTTGGGCACCAAACAATTAACCTATGCTATCCTAGTGCCTCAATTGATTACATTGTAGATAAAATATGTAGCAATAATTTCGAGCCGAAAACCAATATTGTTATTATGTTAGGTAATAGTGACAAAATAAAAAAAACTCAGATAAAGAAAAACATTGACAGTTTAATTCAACTTAACATACAATCAAATTGTAAGATAACGATGTGTGCCTTCCCGTATTGTAAAAATAGGACACGGAGCTATAACAAAAATGATTTAAATTTGCAGATATATAACTTGACATGTTGTTATACAGATTTTGTTTTGTATTTTGATACAAACAGTTTTATATATAATTTTAAGATGACTCCAGATACTATATATCTCTCAATTAAACAAAGAAAACGACTAGCTAATTCTTTAGCTTACAGCCTTTTACATCGTACCGATTGTATTCAGTCGGTAATAACTTGTATGACAATAGAGGAGCCCGCCACAGGTGACAGCGGCGCAGGTATGGCACTGCCTTTAAATGTACCAGCGAGTACGCCCTGCGTCGCTGGTGCCTGTGGTGGAGCTCAGCCTTTAGATTTAAACTAATGTCCAAGACAACGGAGAAGCCTAATTTATTAAAATTAGTACATCAAAATATACAAGGCTTTTCCGGCAAGGACTTAGAAGTGGAATTATTTTTAGAAAAGTTCACTGTTGACATATTGTGTGTAACGGAACACTGGCTTAAGGATTATGAAATGATATTTAACTACGAAAACTATAAGTTGGCCAGTGCTTTCAATTGAAAGAGTGCACAACGTGGTGGCTCTCTAATATTTGTGAGAAAAACACTAAAAGCTAAGGAACGAAAGGATGTGATCAGTCTTTCGATTGAAAAAGCAGGAGAAATTTCTTGCGTAGAATTAAATCATCATATTGTTTTATGCGTATACCGACCCCCCTATGATGAAAACTTCACAGACTTTGAGAAGGTAATGGAAGGTGCATTAGGGATTTTAATTAAAACAAATAAATACATTATCATCTGTGGTGATTTCAACGTAGATTTACTTGAAAAGAAATCTCTATCGACTAGGTTAATTTGCCTCTTCAAATCTTTTGATTTACAATACATATTCTTAGAACCAACTAGGATAACGGAGTCTAGCGCTACATGTATTGATAACATTTTCTGTAATTGCAATTTTTATAATAAAAAAGTTTTAAATTGTTTAAAGTCGGATCACAGTGGTCAAATAGTTAGTTTTCCTGTACAAAAACTAAAAGAAGTAATTAAATTGCAAACAAGGCCTGTCACAGCTAGTAGGTTAGAGAGATTTAGAGATAAACTTGACGAAAACTTGCCAATACCAGACACATGTACATTAGAAGTAAATAGATTTTATAACGATATTTTTACCGTTATAGATAGGGAATTCAAAAACATTTTTAAACAAAAATCTATAACGATTAACCAAAAATTTAAATTTTGTGACTGGGCAACTGTTGGAATTCGCAAAAGCAGAGAAAAACTATTTGAACTTTATAACAAAAAGACTTACGTGTTTGATGAAAATTTTATTAACTACGTTAAGAATAATTCAAAAAATTTTAAGAGGCTATGTTTAACTGCTAAATCTAATCATATAGCTAGAAAAATAAAATTATCTACAAATAAAGTAAAAACTGTATGGAATATTATTAATAGAGAAACAGGAAAAATAAAAAGTCGCGAACAAGACTATGTACTAGACACAGATCATGGTAAAATTACAGATCATTCTGTAATAGCTAAAGAATTTGAAAAATTTTTCACTAACATACCCGTAAAAACGACTGAAGCCCTTAATTCTTCGCCCGTACAAGCTCAAATTTTATTAGAGAAAAACGTTATGTCATGTTCTTCAGTATTTACTTTTAAAGAAATTGAGCCAAATGTTGTTGTAAAGACTTTTAAATCTTTAAAATTAAAAAATACAGAAGACCTCTGGGGGTTATCAGTTAGTTTAATCAGTAATGTAATACATATTTTAGCACCATATTTGGCTTGCTTGTATAATTCCAGCGTTACCAGTGGTGTATTTCCCGATCTCATGAAATACAGTAAAGTACTACCTTTATATAAATCTGGCAAAAAAACTGAACCGGGAAACTACAGGCCTGTCTCAGTGCTTCCTGTACTTAGTAAAGTTTTTGAAAAAATTATGTTAAATCAAATGGTTCAGCATTTCAACATGAACAATCTCCTGCATAATCAACAATTTGGTTTTGTCAAAGAGCGTTCAACAACAGATGCAGGAGTTGCTTTAGTACGCAATATTTATGAGGCATTTGAGGAATCACAAAAAGCAATAGGGGTATTTTGTAATCTATCTAAGGCTTTTGACTGCGTAGAACATCAAACCTTACTCATAAAATTGGAGCATTACGGCGTGAGGGATAGGGCACTCGGTCTCCTTAAATCTTATCTTGATAATAGAATGCAAATGGTACAAGTCAAGGACGTTAACTCTTCTGGGTCCACTGTGAAAATGGGCGTGCCACAAGGATCTATTTTAGGCCCTTTCCTTTTTCTGACGTACATCAATGACTTGCCATTCATGGTGCAAAACCTTTCAAATATTGTGTTGTTTGCTGATGATACTTCCCTTCTTTTTAAGGTGAGTAGAAAGACAATCGAAATTGACGAAGTGAACAACACTCTCTCTAAGTTACTAGACTGTTTTACTGCTAATAATCTATTACTAAATGCGAAAAAAACAAAATGCATCAAGTTTTCTTTGCCAAATGTTAAACAGACTCATGATAAAGTAATATTAAATGGTAACGAATTAGATTTTGTTCGTAGTACAGTTTTTCTCGGCATAACTATAGATAGCACGTTACAGTGGGGCCTACATATTGCAACTCTAGCGGGGAGGCTTAGCTCGGCTGCCTACGCCGTCAAGAAAATAAGGCAATTGACGGATGTAACAACTGCCAGATTAGTATATTTCAGTTACTTTCACAGTATAATGTCTTATGGCATTTTACTGTGGGGACACGCAGCGGACATTGAAACCATTTTCATTCTACAAAAAAGAGCAGTCCGAACTATATACCAACTACGATCCCGAGAATCACTTCGGGAGTCGGACTCCGTAGCAGCAAGTAACATAATATAAAAGTTTTTGTAGTTCGTTGTAACTTGATTGAAAGGTAAATTGCGGTTTACGATTTATGACGTATTAAAAAAAAACTACTTACTAGATATCGTTCAAACCAATTTTCGGTGGAAGTTTGCATGATAATGTACATCATATATTTTTTTTAGTTTTATCATTCTCTTATTTTAGAAGTTACGGGGGGGGGGGGGACACATTTTACAACTTTGGAAGTGTCTCTCGCGCAAACTATTCAATTTAGAAGAAAATGATATTAGAAACCTCAATATCATTTTTGAAGACCTATCCTATCCTATATAGGTTTGATGAAAATAAATTTTTGAGTTTCAGTTATAAATATGGGGAGTCCCCAAAAATTATTGTTTATTTTTCTATTTTTGTGTGAAAATCTTAATGCGGTTCACAAAATACATCTACTTACCAAGTTTCAACAGTATAGTTCTTATAGTTTCGGAAAAAAGTGGCTGTGACATACGGACAGACAGACATGACGAATCCATAAGGGTTCCGTTTTTTGCCATTTGGCTACGGAACCCTAATAATCTTGAAATAGCTTTCTCGAGGCTTAGTAAGGTGAAAAAATCATTTGTGGGACAGTGTGTACGCTTTTATAACAAAATTCCGAATGACGTGTGTGAACTACCAGAATGAAAATTTAAGAAACATATAAAAACGCTGTATTTGTTCAAGAGGATACTATAAGACTGTAGATTATTTGAATGATAATGACATTTGGAATATTCCTCCAGCAAAATGATATGACGTTTATAAGAGTGCTTAATGTACCTACGTAAAGAAATAAATGATTTTGATTTTATAGCAAAGGATAGGGTTGTTAGACTTGAAAAATTAACAAATGATGTGTGTTTATATTGAAGACCAGGTACCCTACTGTGATATTGCCCGGAATAATGAACTATCTGCTATAGTAGGCCGTATGAAGTTATAGTAACGTACAAAGTTACATTAAAATCTTTACATCCATTTTTGAGAAAAAAATAACAAAGAACTTCGATTTCAATGAGAGGTACCTCAATCGGATTTTTCCCGGAGTAACCAACTATTCAGTATTTTGATTAAAAATATCGTACTATACAAAGTTTCATCAACATTGTTAGAGCCATTTTTTAAACAAAGGCAATCCTGTAAAATAATATATATATATATATATATATATATATATATATATATATATATATATATATATATATATATATATATTTGCCTACCCAGAAAATGTCATCCAAATCTGTTCAGTGGTCTTGGTGCTAGAGCATCTGACGGACACATACACACACACAGGAACACACAGAATCATTTTATTTTATATGCTCTATCAGTGCAAGACAATCGACGTCGTTCTAGAGCCTTTACTTAAGCCACATCATAAATAGTTTAAACTTTTTTCTTTCAGTCGGGAACTATGATTTTTTCCAGGATAAATACTTTTAATAAGTATGATATTCTTGTAACACTTCCAACCCTATCAACTATGCAAAAAATTACGTCATCGTTCGATTTGTTTCGACCGACGTGAAAAAAGGACAATCGCACACATTTATCATCGCTTCGCTTTCTTTTAAAGAATTTATATGCAAAAATAACTATACTACTTGCAACAGTAACCATGCATTTCTCTGGAGTAATAATTAGCATAATTCTTGATCTATCTACCTACCAAATTTCATTCAAATTCGCTCAGAGGTTTTAGCGTAAAAGTGGAACAAACAAACAAACATCCATGCTTTCGCATTTTTAATATTAATTAAATGAGATAGTGAGATGAAGTAACTTTTTATGACGTCATATCTCACTATTTGATTTTTTTTTAGAACAAAATTACGGTTTTGCGAATTGATAAATATAGTAACTCGCATGGCTAGCATAGCAATTAACTATCGTATTGATTTAGGGTCTATTAAAAACTGTAATTCTCACCTGTAAAAACAGTATACAAGTCACCAGGAAACTGAGCCTGTACCACCACATAGCGAAAAGCACGATTTCACATTCACTCAGCCTTTTATATGAATATGGACATACAATAAAAATAATCTTGAGGCATTCGTCTTTTAATAATTTTTGTTTACCATTTTATACCGTTATCAGTCGCTTAGAAAGCACGTATAGTTTTTTTAATTGATTCATTTTCAACGCAGGTGTCTTTTTTTCGAGGGACGAAGGCGTAAGGAAGTATTGTTAAAGCATAAAATATATCGAACTTTATATTTTTATTTGGGTCAATTCTCTTGCACTGATAGTTCAGAAATCTATGAAATAACACAATGTGTTAAAATTCGAGCTAAGGCTTTAAATATCCCCAGCAATTACTATTTTTAATTGTCAACGCAATTGAATATATATTGAGCAATGACAATCCGGACTATGTATTCCAAACGGTAAAAGTATACACAGCATGGTCGTACAATTTTCTTTATTAAAAGTAGGCTGTAAAATGATTGCACCATGCATCGCAGTGATAACTTTGTTAAGTTTAATATATTTACTCTGCCACATAAGGTGTTGTGCAATTTCATACATTTTCAAGTTTATCACTTAATACGCGTGTAGGTATATTGGTGGTTTATTATTGGAACACTCTGTATCACACATACTAATTGGTATTATAGTCATGATATCTTTAAACTATTATTAAAGTATTTTTCTTTGGTTTATTAAGAAGTCATTCCAAAACCAAGGTAGGGTGAAGTAGAATTTTACTCGGAGAAATGAAAGAGACGTAGCTATTTTGAGAAAGAGAAAGAAATATGATTTTGGAACGCTTGAGTGATTCTAGAGTGAAAGGGTAATAAATGTTATCGAAAATAATTCAGAAAGGTTTTTAGCTTTTTTCTGTAGTGTTCTGTCTTAATTATGGCTTTAATACCTTAGCAGATACAAGCAATAGTATTTCAAAACAATTCCGAAGATAAAATGTTTGTTTGTCTTAGTCTGTATGACATTGACTATGAACTTCCCGCCGAATAAACTGTCAGGCGAATTTTAATGGTAATCGAACAGTGTTAAAATTCGCACTTGTCAGAGTGAACATCGCATTCACGAAACCGTTCCAAAATCCCGACGGAGTACTGTCAGGCGATAATTCGGTTACCCTCGGTTTCACTCGGCTCGGTTTTCGAACGATTTAGGGTAAAATTGGCATCAGCCCGAGTGAAATCTTTGGTATTAGAACGCAACCTAAATATATTCTTTTATATCGACAGTTGAGCCACACAAATACGTACATATGTGGGTAGAAGTCAAAATAATCGTACATGAGTTTAAAAAATATATGTCCTCTGCTTTTCTGGCTTATTATTATAGTTTCGTTGAAAAAGTAAGCGTTTTATATATTTTTTTATTTATAGTACATCTTATAACGAGTAGAACTAAGCCATTTCAGTTATTGTAGGAATCTTATTATGCTGATAAAATTCAATCCGACAAAAGTCACTCATTTCAGTTCCATACAAATCCTCTTGCTAGATGCAAAATTATAAATTTTAAATAATCTAGACGACGGACATTTACTGCTATATTTATTAAATAAAAATGTAAACCGATGATGGAATTTATGTTTTCTTTGAATAAAATTGTTATTTACTATTTATTTCACAGTTAAATAATTATATAAAATAATGCGCCACATATCGTTCCTGTGAATAACTCCAGGTAGGTAACGCAGAATTTGGACACTTCCATTATGAAATTATACCATATCATAATTTTATTTTACTCTAGCAGCACTTCTTCACTTGACACGTGATTCTCAGACCGCCATCTTGATGTGTCATTTAGTTTTGGATGAAAAAGTGCACGCACCAGAAAAATAACTCAAAATATTCCCGTGAATAACAAGTGAATTTTGTGAATTCTTAGGAGAGTTTCGCTACTCTGTAGGCACAGTTTAAAAGACTATACAGTTGTTCTCAAGGTAAGATTTTTGTTCATGTGACAGTAAATTTTAGAGGTTATAATTCATATTTTTGTTCCTGTAGATAACGTAACGCGACTTAGGGCTAGTTCATATTGCTACTCGTTACTCACAGGATTTCATTCACTTGAGCTTGTGAGTAACAGTGTTTAATAGATACCGTATGTATCATCCAACTAATACCATAAATGCAAAGAGTGCTTATTGGTTAGATAGTAACAGTGTTTAATTTATATAGTTATACCTTAATCTTTTTATAACTACGAGATCTCATTTAATTGTGCGCACTACCTTTCTAGATTTTTTAAATACATAGTTATAAGAAACACTGACTGGTTTCGTAAGTTTTATAGAAGACTTTTTTTTATTTTTGATGTACTTTATTAGAATCTTAAATTTAGTTCAACTTAAATCTAAATAAAAACTAAACTATATATTATATACCAGCTAAAATAAAAATAAGAGGACAATAATATATTGTATTTCATAAATGTTTATAAGCAAATAAGTATTAATTGAGTGCTTCAAACAAAATAAAATTGTGAAGGCCTTCTAAAATAAAAAGAGTTTTTAAATTTTAATCATATTTTTGTTTCAATGTAAATGATTCATTATGTTCGTGTGAGTAACAATTTCTTATGATGTGAGTAACGTTATTAACCGGACTTCATGTGAGTTGCGGTTGATTATTTTGACTTCTACCCATGTACGTTTTGAAATTGAAATCGTGCACCAATATTTGACAAATTGTTTTACGATATAAAATCAATTTTGACTCTTTATACTAATCGGCATATAATTTTTACTATTTCAATTTTACCCAGTCTTATTTATTCAAAATGTGTTCCAAATAACTGTTCAATCATCATCATCAGACATCCCCCAACCGACCTTCCACACCGACCGGCATCCATTGGATTCCCACAACCTTTACCAGGTCATCGGTCCACCGATTGGGAAGTTGCCTACGTCTTCCGGTGCGCGGTCGCCAAAACTGTTCAATATTTCATCTTATTTTCTAAATTAAAGTAAAGCGGTTCTTTATTAACTTGTATAAAAATTCCATGTTATATAATATGCCGACATGCCTTCGTGAGGTCGTTCTTAGTGAGGGGAAGGGAGTATTCATACTGTATGACAATTACTGTATGACTGTATGTCAATTCATATATGAGAACATTATGTACGTCCGCAAGAATCTGCATTTGTTTCGTAAAAACAGTGACAGGCATGATTTAAACCTAAGGAATATAAATAACATTGATATTGCCTATTCGAGACTGAGCAAAGTTAAAAAGTCGTTTGTGGGGCAATGTGTACGATTCTATAATAAAATACCAGAACATGTAACAAATCTGCCTGAAAACAAATTCAAAACGCATGTAAAACAATGTCTGTGCTCAAAAGGTTATTATAAGATAATAGATTATGTGAATGACAAAGACATTTGGAAATGTATTGCTCTTCCTGATAAGTTTATTGTTGATAACAAACATTGTATTAGTAATTAAGTGTTATTTTAAAAAATGTGTTGAAGCGAGTTTCTTTTGGGCTCGACGTTTCTTCTCGCTTCGGAAACACTGCCCGAAACGTTGAGTGTACAAGTTCCGCGTGGTAGGAACTTTGTACTAGGTAGAAAAAAAAGACGATTTAAAAGTAATGTGCAAAACATCTACTTAAATAAAAAACATTTTGAATTTTGATTTTTTTTTTGAATTTTGACAGTAGTTTCCAAGGCTGCACTTTGCCAGAAACCGTTTTGTACGTTCTCTTTCACACTTACATGATTTATATTATCCTATCCTGTTGTCAGAGTGAACGGTTGCTAGCCCAGTGGCTAGTCCACTCGCTTCACATCAGGAGGTCGCGGGTTCGATTCCCGGCGGGGTCCAACTTTGTAGGACTCTGTTTGGTTGGTGGTAGCGCATTTTCTGAGCTCGCCTGGCTAGCTACGAGTACCACCATCTTATCTAAGTCTTGCCGCCAAACATCAATATTAACAGCATTTATGTGTTTCGGCGTGAAAATAAGATAGCCAGTTCTCCATAGCGTTGGGGAAGGAATCTTGGTAAGCCCGCTTCCATCTTCGGTATCATCGTCACTTACAATCAGATGAGATGATGCCAAGGGCTTACCAATTGGAGGTAAAAAAAACCCTCTGAATGCACTACAGTATTGTATATAGTGTGGTTCATTGTGGCAGGGTCGGAGACGACGATGGCGGCGTCGTCGATGGTGGACCGCGAGAGCGCGGTGCTGGCGCCGCCGCCGGTGGACGTGTGCGCGCCGCTGCCCCCGCCGCCGGCGGACGAGGTGCCGCCCAGCCCCGCCCTCAGCTTTGGAGGTTCCATGCTGTTCATTTACTTTGTCCATTCATTTTATAGTAGGGTAGTTAACTGGATCAGTTCTTTATGACATATTTTTCACTAAATACCTCTTTTATGAAACAGAAGAAACAATTTGTAATTTTTTATTTATGTCGTAATTAGTATGGCAACGACTATACAAAATTATGACATTATAGTTTACTATTACATTTTTTTTATAATTATTTGTTGTTTTTGACATTTGTTTAAAAGTAGCTCAAAGGCTATAAAAAGAGCGTTGTTCAGTTTCACGAGTAGAACCCAAGTAAGTGCCTCATTTACTTTAATGGCTGGATGGCGAAGTGGCTCCAGCGCGGGCTTGTTTCAAACAAATGAGTACTAAAATGTTGTAATAAAACTCTTAACGCAGCGAAGACAACTCCATCAGTGTGACCTCGGGTTTTCGTATTGTAAAATAAGTTAATTCCATTCAGGATTCTCATCGATGCGCCGCGGGCTCTCGTCGCTCGTGACGTCGATAGACAGTGCGTGGGCGCGCGATGACTCCCGCAGCGACGCGGCCAGCACCGCCAGCTCCGACAGCGAGCGCTACGTGGTGGTGGGGCTGGCGGCCGAGTCGCCCGACGACGCCGACTGCGCCTTCCGGTGAGTGCGCCATCTAGTGCGGCGCGGGGCAGCTCCCACAGCGAGCGCCACGCGGTGTGGGGCTGGCGGCCGAGTCGCCCGACGACGCCGACTGCGCCTTCCGGTGAGTGCGCCATCTAGTGCGGCGCGGGGCAGCTCCCACAGCGAGCGCCACGCGGTGGTGGGGCTGGCGGCCGAGTCGCCCGACGACGCCGACTGCGCCTTCCGGTGAGTGCGCCATCTAGTGCGGCGCGGGGCAGCTCCCACAGCGAGCGCCGCGCGGTGTGGGGCTGGCGGCCGAGTCGCCCGACGACGCCGACTGCGCCTTCCGGTGAGTGCGCCATCTAGTGCGGCGCGGGGCAGCTCCCACAGCGAGCGCCACGCGGTGTGGGGCTGGCGGCCGAGTCGCCCGACGACGCCGACTGCGCCTTCCGGTGAGTGCGCCATCTAGTGCGGCGCGGGGCAGCTCCCACAGCGAGCGCCACGCAGTGGTGGGGCTGGCGGCCGAGTCGCCCGACGACGCCGACTGCGCCTTCCGGTGAGTGCGCCATCTAGTGCGGCGCGGGGCAGCTCCCACAGCGAGCGCCACGCGGTGGTGGGGCTGGCGGCCGAGTCGCCCGACGACGCCGACTGCGCCTTCCGGTGAGTGCGCCATCTAGTGCGGCGCGGGGCAGCTCCCACAGCGAGCGCCACGTGGTGTGGGGCTGGCGGCCGAGTCGCCCGACGACGCCGACTGCGCCTTCCGGTGAGTGCGCCATCTAGTGCGGCGCGGGGCAGCTCCCACAGCGAGCGCCACGCGGTGTGGGGCTGGCGGCTGAGTCGCCCGACGACGCCGACTGCGCCTTCCGGTGAGTGCGCCATCTAGTGCGGCGCGGGGCAGCTCCCACGCGGTCACAAAGTGTTATTTAGTATTTCATACAGTATGGACACTCCCCCTCACTGGCTGAAGGTGAGCTCGCCCTCGAGGGTACCATCCTGATAGAAAGCCTGTGAATGTCCCTGGAGACTTCTCTGCTTCTGGAAGGAGCTGGGTTGCCTGGATTAGCCAGCCACGACTGCAGATATAATGGACCAAAAAGGAGTCTAAATAATCTACTTAATGATCGTGTGCACTTTAGAAAACATTTAGTCACTTCTTAGATGAATGAGTGCGGGCACAAGGAGCTAAAGTACAATATCTGTCGGTCAGGGAGTTCGAGCAAGGGCGGCCATCGGCGTGCGGCGGCGTGGAGGTGGCGGCCGAGGTGATGGAGCGCTCCTCCTCGCCCAGCGAGCGCTCACTGGCGAGCTCCTGCCGGCGCCGCGACCTCGTGAGTACACCCGGCGTTCTCTCTTTCTCTCTCTATCTCTCTCTCTCTCTATCTTTCTTTCTCTCTATCTTTGTGGCGTATCTGTCTCTTTTAATTTGAGGCGTGTTTTATAAGAATCATCATTTACAAAAATCATCTGTCAACAAAAATGTTTGTTCTAAAATTGTTTGAAATACCAAGATGTCAATAATGGACTCATTTTGTGATTTTTATTAATAAAAAAAAAGAAGCAATGGAAAACAAAATAAATATGGTTTTTTGAACTTTCAGTAGGAGAGCAGTTTAGTGAACTTCAGGTCATAATTCGTTTTTGATGCAGTCGTCTAGCCTATTCTGCCTGATATAATATCAGTCATGAGATTGAAACTTTCGCTGACGTTTTCAAACAGGAATACCGAGCCAACAACCCAATATGAATTTTGGCCCCCAAAACGAGAAGCCATTCCCGGTTTTATATGATGGTAAAATAACCGTAATATTCTGTAGATACTAAAAATATTCTAATTGGGGCTTCCTCTCATGAAACTGAACAACTTTTCTCAAGGAACCCATAGCTAATTCCCAAAAATTAATGTATTTAAATAATTGCAAATACAAATTCTGCAGTTTGGCTATTATTCATTTTTTCCTCTCAAGAAAGTTGTTATACAGGGTGTAACAATTTTGTTACACCCTGTATATGATGAAAATACCCTCGATGAATGGTTACACTCAGTACAGAGATAGGCCTCAATTACATATAACGCTGACCCTCGCAGCGAAAAATACAACTACATTGTTGGGACGTTACAAATAAAAAACTCTGAAGAAATAATTTGCGATTTCTTGTTTACAATTACTATGATCTTACGGAATAAGATACCTTAAATAACATCATTTAAATATTATAATAATTTACTTAAATTGGATTGTATTTAATCGCGCATTAGAAAAACACTAGTTGCACATCAGATTGACTAAATTGCAAACCTATTCTATAGATTTTTTGCTGTGCGATTCAAACAAAACATTTTTTGCAATACATCTTTTTATACGTTAACTTATAATACTACATTCACGAAATATCAATACCCCCACCACTAAATAACATTAGTCGAAGCGTAGAACATCCCCCTAACCTCGCCGTGGTTGTGATAGCCCGCTATAGCTTCATGGCTCTCGCACACGCTTCCATGATCGTAGAACGAGCTGCAAGCCGGGTACAGGTCCGGCCGCAGCACCGTGTTACAGTAAAACTTGACGCAGTACACGTGACCGCACGTCTCCGCACTAACATTACCCAACGACTTTATATTGACGCCCTCGCGACACCCCGGCTGAATGTCTGAGTGCTTGTTGTAAAAGAAATCCACGTCACCCACAACGTTAGTTGTACCTAAGTACGTGTCTGTGCAATGGTATACTTCAACGTACTGAGCTTTGCCGGAGCTAATCTGGTCTTCCAGTGAAGCGTCGACGAAGCAAGGCTTCAGCGGGTCTATTCCAGTCAAACGCCACAGATAGTGACTAGTCAGATCGTGGTACCTGGTGCCGGCGTATCCACCGATGTGTGCTCCGAAACCGTGGCCTATAATGTGAATATTGTTCGATGGTAACCCAGCGTTTGTCGTCAAATCGGCCAAGAAGACTCCAACTGACTTTCCTATATAAGAACAGTATGGCAAAGCCCTCTCGAAAGCGAGTTGCGTGTATTCGCTCGCGGTGTACGCCGAGTAGTCGATCATCACGAAATAATTCGGCGTAGTTTGAAACGCGTATCTGAACCATTCAGTGGTGACCACATCGACCAGTGATGTGAAGTCTGGAATGTAGACGACCAGGTTTTGGTATATGTTGAACCCGGAATATTCGACAATGGTCTTCCTGGCCTTGCCGATAGGGCTGCTAATGTGGTAGTTGTTCTTGAAGTCGTAGAAATGCACGGAAACGTCCGCCGTTTCTGTATCCCAGCTCTGATGTTTCTTTCTGTCGCCTGTAAATGAATTATTTCGCTAGTGACCAAAATATCTGAGTCCGTAATTCAACTTCGGAATATAAAAATAGCAAGAATTATGGTTCGAGAGATCGTATTGTATGTTCATGGCAATTATTTTTAGACTTTTCGTACTATCAAATTGATTAGCTGTTGATGATGGGAATTTCGTATGAAATTTTCTTTTTTTTTTTGTTATAACATTAAAGTCGTAGAGCAAAATTTGTTCAGTTCATCACTCCACCATGTCGATTAAATATTGCTAAACCTTTTAGTTGCACCCAATTAATGATTGATGATCTCTGATACAGGAAGCCGCTGCATTTGGCTTAAAACTGTGGTCTGAAGGGAGAAATGTGCTTGTCAAAATCTATTAGAGATCGATTAGAGTGGACATCTTACAGCTGAAGTAAACAACTCATGTCGTCCCCATTACTGGGACACGGGTCTCTTCCCATAACTCGGGAAGGTTAGGCCAAGTCTAGATTGGTGAAGTTGTGGGGTTAGTGGCCAACCCCAGTGTTAGAAATTTAAAAGCTTGACTTAACAACTACCATCTGTTGATAGCAGCCGGCACCAACGGCTTAATGTGCCTTACGAAACACGGAAACAGCTAAAGTAACAATGATTAAAACTGATGTGATTTTACTACTCTGGATCCTGATATGATAAAATTTATGTATAGGTCTTGTAAAATTATTATACAGATATATTTTGAGTGTAGGATTTCATAAACCATAATTATTTTAACAGATGTACGCGTAACTTCATGAGATACTGGAAAATCGCGCAAGTAGTCGAAGATTTAGAAATGCTAACCGTAATTTTAAGGAAAAACTATATTAATCAGGAAATATCAATAGAGATTATTATATTATTAATCCGTAAGACCGCGTAAATCTAAAGCTCACGGAAAACGTCCGCTACGGTCGAATATTGTTTCATAAGATTATACGATATTTTTCATGTGATTACGCATTTATTCATTAAATGAATTAAGAGATCAAGGCACTTACATGTAACCCACTCGCTGTCGGAAAACTGGGACATACTAGCGCATGTCTCTGTGATAAAATTTAACTCTATGAAAACTGCAACCGCAAACACAAGAACACCAGTTGTCATCATGATATCGTATTTTCAAATGATCTGAAATCTTATAAACAATTCTTCATGCGTTATATAAAATAAAAGACGGACGAGAAGAATTGTTTGGACAAAATGTTTTGATTCTCAACACCGCGCCGTTTGTTTTTTATTCAACTTGCGTCGTGTTTCCTCGTATTCAAGTCAATTCGAGAAGTTGTTTTTATTTATTTGGCAGGGATACCTGCTCGCTGGCTTGTGAAATAGCTATTACAATTCAGTACTTTTAAAGAAAGACACAGTTGCCTTTTCTTGGTATGTGTGAAACTGAATGCCTCTGAAGGCAATGCAGATGAAATTAATATTGATGTGTTCATGGAAGGAGTCTTATCACCAGAGTATTTACTCCAGCCGAAAACGGCGTCGGCGTCGTTACTGACAATTATTGTCAATAGAAAATATTCTTATACAGGTTTTACCGATAAACCTATGAAGATTAGGCCTTACTCCACCCACAGGGGCCAAGCCCGGTTTGGTGGCGATTGTAGGGCTAACAAAACGTCATACACGTCCCTCGCACGACTAACACTCCTATCTCATTTTTCTCAAGTTCTTTAAAACAACCGTATTTCAATTAGAAAAAGTCCAAACTCAAATCATCAAAAATCTGAGATAGGAGAGTTAGTCGTGCGAGGGACATCTCACTCATGTAACTCAGCAAGACAAACTTACATATTCTCAACTTGAAATGGTTTTCAACCCAGATATCGACGTGTACGTGGCGCTTGACGAACATACACCTGGGGTACCAAAGCGGCGGCGGCGGCACCAGCCTGCGACTCGCGGCCGACGATCTCACCGTCGACGAGTGCTCCGCCATACCCTGGGACGAGTTCCAGGTACGCTCCGACCACGCCTCTGTCACTCGTTTCAGTTGCGCTTCATCATATTAAATTGTTTTATTTAATTTCGCATAACTATGTTTTAATTCCAATAAATATATCATTTAGTTTCGAGAAAAAGTAAAATATTGAATAAACAAGAACACACTTTTAAGTCTTTAAATATAATTATCAGTCAAGCGAACAAATTGCTGTTGTTTGCAGCAGCAGCAGTATACGGGGTCCCATTTTTGGGCCTCATCTTCCTTTCCGAAACAAAAGCTAGGCCATATTTCAATCGCATAGGTTGTGTCCGGAACCCATAGTCAAATCTCAAAAAAAAATTGGTCTCTCCATACAGACCGGTCAACTGACCGGCCAAATTAGTATAAAGAGTCCTTTTTTGGAGATTTGGGGTTCCTTAGGGAAAGTTGTTTGTTATAATGAACATATGCATAACCTTTCGGATCAAGAACTAATTTAAAGTCATCCTATATAATCTTTGCCACACCAAACCGGTGTGGTGTGGCAAAGAACTTTTACTTACTTATTTATTTATTTATCAGGCAAGTCGTGGACCAAAATTGATTTAGTTTTTTAGTATACTTTCAGTATTGACATCCTACCTAATATTTTAAAAGTTAACAATAACTCATAAAGCTGAACGATGTTCTGGGTCTTTTATACATTTCAAATGAAAACATGAATACTGTAAATAAAATAAATAGATAAATTCTGTTTGTTCGCTTGACTGTATCGTGCATGGTTGTCTACCAATTCTCCGCTTCCGTGTCATCCATACATCCATCGTAATACCCCTTACTACCCGTTTTACCACGGAATGCATCTCTTTTTAACTATATTGTCTATGTGTGTTTTTCTCTATGGCAACACCCGCCCGCTCGGCTATCGTGACCGAAAGACTCGACTCAAGGTATTTAAAACGATCCTAGGATCGATTGTTTGAAAATGTAGTGGTTTATTTTAAATGCCCCGAACTAGTCTGTAGAGGTTTGTGTCGTAGCCAAGGGGGTTTGTTTGTGTGTGGTTTGTTGATTAGATGCATATGCATAATTATACATAATAGGGCATACAATACGAAGCAACCGCTGAGGGTACAGACCTGTGACACAATCCAAGTGTCGAGTCAATCCAATAATGATGTCTTAACGTGATGATACATGCACTGTCCCTTTCGTATAAGTCTCAGTATTGTACGTAGCGTAGTTATACAGGATGTAAATCTAGTCGTGCGTCATATTTTAATCAGTGCTTTTCTACTCCTGAATTCAAATTATGCAAGTCAAATCGCAAAAAAATTCTGGGCTCTTCATACAAATCGATCAGCCGAGCGGCCAAATTAGTATGAAGAGTCCAAAATTTTTTTTTGCGATTTGACTATGGGTTCCTTGGGGAAAGTTGATCAGAATCACGAGTAGAAAGCACCGATTAAAATTTTACGCACGACTGGATTTACGCCTGTATATGGGGTGGAACTTAACATGTATCGGCTTTTTAATCGACTTCAAAAAAAGGAGGAGATTCTCAATTCGTCGGAATCTTTTTTTTTTATGTATGTTCACCGATTACTCGAAGACGCCTGAACCGATTTGGAAAATTATTTATTTGTTTAAAAGGTTACTTACTTCACAGGTGGTCCCATATAAATTTTATCGAAATCGATTCAGCGGTTTTTGAGAAAATCAACAAAAACATAACAAATTTGGAGTTATTGCGATTGAAGTCGGTTGTTTTTAACGTATTCAGCGTGGTCATGTAAATGTCGAAACAGGGCAGACTGATGACGGTTCGCCTTGTGTACCAAATCTGTATTCAAATATTTTTCTTTCATAGCTTGACGTAGTGTTTCAATAATTTGAATTCAGTATTGAAATTTATTGGACCCATCTAAAGGCCTTAAATAACAAATGAAAAGTATAATGATTGCTTCTCCCTATGGCGGGTTTTAAAGCAGTTGTATTGTACGCCCTATTATCATCAATTCGTATAAAATCCTTCAAAACATCTCTTTAGTGAAACGAAATTTTCAAAATAGAGATTCTATTGGTGGATTTTCGGTTCTTGCCGCATTGATCTGTTTTCTCGATCGGCCAGCTATATAGGGTCCTTCTGAAAAACCTTCAAAAAAACGGTGGACTGAACACTCATGAAACTGTACAACTCTTCCCAAGGAACATTTTTTTTTTGGGATTGAGTTTAAGGTTAGGTTAAGTTCACTTTCACGACTAGGAGTAACAGTACGTATATTTTTTTAGGGTTTTCAGATGGATTCTATATTCCATGCTCACGTAATGTCATGCATTATGTTAAAAATTGATTATATTGAGGTCGGATGCAAATCTCTCATCTTAGTTTGTCTATGCGATTAATGGTGTCGATTCGGTGTTTACTCTTAAACTTATTTGACAGGACTAAACTCAATTTAAGCATCCTTAAAATAAGTTTAATCATGGAAACCGAAATGATACCATTGAGTGGCAAAATTTTACTAAGAAAAAACTGTAACCTGTTCTAAAAATATGGGTGCTTAGTCTAGACATTACCAAATTCAGGTAAGGTCATTTTGCTTGTAAAAATCGCACCAGCTATAGTGATGTTGAATGTTGAAATAATATATATAAAAATATTTATCATATGAATATGAAATCGTTGTAAATATATAATAGATATTTACTGATTTTGCGATTTGTTTTGGTTGACATTTCTTAATTTTTTTGCAATATGGCGTTTGGGGTTCTGTCCATATTTGGGGGGGAGTTGCCGTAATCGCCACGCCATCGCGTAATCGGTTGCGGGAAGCCGCTGGATGCGAGCCGCACAGGACCGGTCGGTGTGGAAATCCTTGGGAGAGGCCTATGTCCAGCAGTGGACGTCTTTCGGCTGATGATGATGATGGCGTTTGACAAGTGATAAAAAAGTCTAATGAAATTACTATCTTTAAAATTAGCACATAGAAAAAGAAATACAATTGGTTCCGTGCGTAAGTTAATAAAAACTGTAGCTGTTCTATTATAGTAGGAATATATTTAAGCATGTACCTAGCTTAATAGTTTGTTAGTTAAATCCGAGTAAATCTAACGACTTATGAATCACAGCTGTAATAAAACTTGGCTATGCAAAAATGATGTGAATCCTTAGGAAATAAGAAATTTAAAAGAATTTCGTAAATTACGCTACGTAACATCGATTAGTTAAAATATTCCTGTTACAAATTGTATTGATTTGTTAGCTTTCTTTTGAGTCATCATTATAGTATTCACTTGAGTGTATTGAATGCAACAGAAGCATGCAACAATTAGCGACACTAAAATATAATGTCGTTTCAATCTGTGCACTACATAATAGATAATTATTACATCACCAATTTGAAATTATAAGTTTGATTTCCTAAAAAAAATACCGATGTTAGGTTTAAAGGTTAGGTTTTTATAATTAAGAGAGCATTTATAATAAGAATGATTTGCATGAAATGCTTTTAATTTTAATACATCTCATTGATTGAACATAATCATACGTTTGTTATAAATATAAGGACAACACATATTTTAACTATTGTATTGTATAAGATGCTAAATGATTTGTCAAAGAACCAACAACATTATGGACAAAGGGTAGGTCTAAAAACCAGCACTGCACAGTCAATTTATTGTATTAACTGAAGTCAGTATAAGCTGAGACCTGTCATTTATTTGCTGTATGATTTAGATTTTTTTATAATGTTTTTTTTTTGTCAGTAACGTTTGGCAACAAATGATGTGAAATTGAAATTGAATTTAGAGCAAGTTTTCGATGCGCGCGCGGGCTTGGAGCGAGCCCGAGGCGGACGAGACGGCGGATTTGCCGCCGCGGGAGGCGCCGCGCGTGTGTGCCCGGCTCGAGCGGAGGCAGCTGCCGCGCCCGGAGGGACAGGAGGTAGGCACTCACTAGGAAGCGTCACCAACCTAGCCCATATATTAGTGGGGGGAAGGAGTGTCGCTTTACGTCGTGAAACCAAGAACCTTATAACCAAACTGGAGAAAACACTCCCTAAGACCGGACTGAAGACAAAAAATATGACCTTGAATGCGCTTCTGTCTTTCTTTGAGAGAGCTGCTGTCTCATTCTAAGTAGGGTGTATTCTAATTAGAATGAGCCAGCAGCTCGCTCATATGAGAAAGGCGCGTATTCAAGGTCATATTTTTTGTCTTTAGTCTTTTCTCCAGTTTGGTTATAAGCTTCTTGCGTGAAACCCATATCGGGAGGCATGGGTCTCGTTCCATACCTCGAGAAAGTGGAACAGTATTTCATGTATGAAAGGCTGTAGTATGGCTACTCGCTGCCCCTCTATAAAGGCGACCTTGCCGCCCTTTTGGATATGATCCGGTGACGGTTACTCAGCGAAAACCATGCAACACACACGTTTACGCGTGTACAAACGTTGATAAAGTAGACAATAGACGTTTGATAAAGTAGACAATAATAACGCGACATTTCTATGGAGTGTCTGGGGTGTGGCCATACTCTGCACATAGGGCCCAAGTCCGAATTGGTGGAGGTTGTGGGTCTAGTGGCCAACCCCTGTGGCAGAACTTTTCAAGCCCAAGTATAACATTTTATATATCTATGGGCCTGTAATACTTTATTTAGTTGCCTGAAAATAAACGTTAAAATAAATAAAGCCTTTTTGCATTTGGCAGATTTGTAGTAAGTGTTTATTCCATGACGATACTGCCTTAGCGACAATTTACATATCGCATTTTTAGGGTTCCGTAGCCAAATGGCAAAAAACGGAACCCTTATGGATGCGTCATGTCTGTCTGTCTGTCTGTCTGTCTGTCTGTCCGTCCGTATGTCACAGCCACTTTTTTCCGAAACTTTAAGAACTATACTGTTGAAACTTGGTAAGCAGATGTATTCTGTGAACCGCATTAAGATTTTCACACAAAAATAGAAAAAAAAAACAATAAATTTTGGGGGTTCCCCATACTTAGAATTGAAACTCTTTTTTTTTCATCAAACCTATACGTGTGGGGTATCTATGGATAGGTCTTCAAAAATGATATTGAGGTTTCTAATATAATTTTTTTCTAAACCGAATAGTTTGCGCGAGAGACACTTCCAAAGTGGTAAAATGTGTTGTCGTCGTTAACTTCTAAAATAGATAGATAGATAGATAACTCATTTATTTGTTACTACAAACACACATATCAAGTATTACATCAGTACACACAATAAAATAAAAATAAAACAATACTTAAAAATATGTGTGTGTTGCAGTAGTACAAATAAAATAAGAGTAAAATAAGAATAATAAGTAAAATAAGAGAATGATAAAACTAGAAAAAATATATAATGTACTGTACACTACTATGCAAACTTTCACCGAAAATTGGTTTGAACAAGATCTAGTAAGTAGTTTTTTTTAATACGTTATAAATCGTAAACCGCAAATACGGTATTTGACTACTAGTCATTTGAGTGACTTTTTATCAACTGCCAAAAACCAGGGTTCGCATGATATATATCAATTGATATATATCGGATATATATCATGATATATATCAATTGATATTTATGCTTGATATATATCAATATTGATATTTATATTTTCCTAGCTTCTAAGAGCTGCTTCTTACGAATGAATGTGCCAAATGCAAAGAATAAAGATGATTGTTATCACAATTATAAATAAATGAGTTTAGTTTAATTAACTATCTTAAAATTTTCAAAAATAAAATATACATTTTAGATTCAGTTATTTCGAAAAAACATATCAGAGTATAAAATTTGAATGTTATTTTAATAAAAATCTTCAAATTATCAAACATATACCTACATTTTAAATTAAGCTATTTCGAAAATCATGTATTAAAGTAAGAAATTGAAATTAGTATGTAATTTTGATAAATATCAAAAATATCAAAGATATCGAAAATATCGGATATATATCAAAAATATCTGATATTTTGATATTTATTATAAATATCGGATATTTTCGAACCCTGCCAAAAACGATATTTTGTTTTGAAATTGTTCGTTTTACTGGCATGTGACGTCACAGTCTTTGACGAACTTATTTTCGGATTGTATTGAACATAAAACTTAAAATAAACAAAAATATCAGTCCAGTAATATTTGTCGCTATTCTGGGCCAAATGCTATTTAGTGAATAATATTTTTCAATTTAATTTTGATAGTGTCAAATACCCTATTACCTTTCATTCAATCAACTCAAATATAAAAAATATAGAGTTCAAAACATGTGTGATTATGAATTTATACGGAACCTCGGTGCGCGAGTCCGACTGGCACTTGGCCGGTTTTTTTTTAAATCTTATCTAAGTAATGTGCCTACCATGGAATTTAATACTTACTCCAATATCCTATGACTTTGATATGTATTTGAAGAGTTAAGCATACCTATATTTTATCATGTTTTCTCTCAGGATGACCAGCCAACTCTAGCCCCGTACGAAGAGCTCTTGGAAGCGAGACTTCGAGATCTGAAAATAGCTCTCAATATGAGCACGGCCCTCGCTTTAGCGGAGTTTATAGAAGACGAGGTCATAGCTCCGCCTATGCCGCTGGAAGTAAGTAGAATACATAGATCATCCCCTATAATAACGCATATTAAATATTTTGTTTCTGGCCAAAATCACCAACGGTAGCGAAATGAGCGGGACGCGGGGAGCGAAAATGCGCAACAGATATCTTTCTCTGCGATCTTTTACCTACATGCGTCATCTTAGTCTATGGTAAAATTACCACAAGTCACTTAACACAAGAATACCTAAAGTGACGCCTGTCAATACATGACGGGCGTCACTTTAGGTATTAGTCACGAGAACACTTACTGGATTTTTGTTGTACACTATTGGTTTCGCATATTATCGTCTCATCGCTCATGAAACATAATCTTTTCCTTTCGCATCCTCTTTCTTTCCCTGCACTGGCCTCAATAAAGAATAAAAGAAGACAGCAGCATCAGCTTCCACATAAATTGTTCACCTACCGCTTGCATCGTCCATTCTCGATACTCTCAAGAGGAGATTGGAGACTTTCCAGCGCCAAGTTCCCTTCCTTTCTTTAAAATTCTATCCAACCGTGTAAAGATATTTTTGGTGTTGTTAATGTTGTTAAAAACCCATATCGTCCCCACTACAGGGGCACGGGTCTCTTCTCATACCTTGGGAAGGTAAGGCCATACTCCACACACAAGGGCCAAGTCCGAATCGTGGAGGTTGTGGGGCTATTTTCGGTGTCAATGAGTTTTTATTCATGAATCATTTCAGGTACTTATAGAGAACGTGAAGCTGCACCTAATAGAGGACCGTCCGACGCGCTCGATCTCGTCGCCGCCGCCGCAGCCGCTGGACGTGGACCTGACGACGCTGCGGCTGACGCGCGACACGAGCGGCGTCGTGCGGCTGGGCCCGCCCGCGCCCGCACCCGCCGCGACCACGCCGACCACGCCGCTGAGAGACCCCGAGCTGGTGGCTGCCAGCGAACAGGTATTTATCATCATCTACCTACTAGCATGTGTCTCATAAGAAGGTTCAAGGTCACACAAAGGGCGATGGAGCGTGATGTGCTTGGAGTTTCCCTACGTAATTGAATCAGAAATGAGGAGATCAAAGTAACTGACATAGCTCACAGAATCGCTACACTGAAGTGGCAGTGGGCGGGGCACATAGCTCGTTCATTCCAATCAAAAAAAGTAAAAGGTAAACAAACTTAGTATGCAACTGAATGACGTTGACATGTGTCAATTCCATAATAGTTTTGTCTACCTTTGCTTTTTTTTTGTTTGGAATGAACTGTAGATCAGATTGCCATTAGGGCTTTAAAATTCTCGAGTGGCGACCGGTGGACCGATGATCTGGTGAAGGTTGAGAGAACCCGCTGGATGCGAGCAGCGTAGGATCGGTCGGTGTAGAAATCCTTAAGGGAGGCCTTTCGACGGCCAGCAGTGGACGTCTTTCGGCTGATCGGCAGTTTTTTAGAGATTAACCACTACGTCTGAAAACGTAGGGGTTTAAGTGTGAGAAAGCCTTGTTTATTGTAATGCTAAGTGAAAGTAATTCAAAAAAATTCAAAATTCAAATTTGTTTTATTTAAGTAGATGTTTTGCACATACTTTTAAATCGTCTTTTTTGTCTACCTAGTACAAAGTTCCTACCACGCGGAACTTGTACACTCAACGTTTCGGGAAGTGTTTCCGAAGCGAGAAGAAACGTCGAGCCCAACAGAAACTCGCTTCAACACATTTTTTAAAATAACACTTAATTACTAATACAATGTGTGTTATCAACAATAAAGTTATCAGGAACAGCAATACATTTCCAAATGTCTTTGTCATTCACATAATCTATTATCTTATAATAACCTTTTGAGCACAGACATTGTTTTACATGCGTTTTGAATTTGTTTTCAGGCAGATTTGTTACATGTTCTGGTATTTTATTATAGAATCGTACACATTGCCCCACAAACGACTTTTTAACTTTGCTCAGTCTCGAATTGGCAATATCAATGTTATTTATATTCCTTAGGTTTAAATCATGCCTGTCACTGTTTTTACGAAACAAATGCAGATTCTTGCGGACGTACATAATGTTCTCATATATGAATTGACTAGCAACCGTTAAAATATTAATTTCCTTAAACTTATCCCTCAACGACTCGCGGGATCGCATCTGATAGATTGCACGAATTGCCCTTTTTTGTAAAACGAAAATAGTTTCAATATCAGCTGCATGTCCCCAGAGTAAAATTCCGTAAGACATAATACTATGGAAATAACTAAAATACACTAGCCGTGCAGTGTCTACATCTGTTAACTGCCTAATTTTTTTGACGGCATAAGCAGCTGAACTAAACTTTCCCGCTAAAGTTTCTATATGTGGACCCCATTGCAATGTAGCATCTAAAGTTATACCGAGGAAAACAGTACTATTGAAAAATTCCAATTCATTACTGTCTATGATTACACTAGCGTCAATATTTCTAACGTTTGGTTATGCGAATTTTATACATTTGGTTTTTTTAGCATTTAAGAGTAGATTGTTTACAGTGAACCAGTTGAGTATCTTTGAAAGAGTGTTGTTTACTTCATCAGTTTTGTTACATTTTCTATCAACTTTAAAAATAAGAGAAGTATCATCTGCGAACAACACTATATTTGCGAAATTTTGAACCATAAACGGCAAATCATTAATATACGCAAGAAAAAGGAAAGGACCTAATATTGACCCCTGGGGTACCCCCATTATCACTTTAGAGCCGGAAGAATTGATGCCATTTATTTGAACTTTTTGTGTTCGGTTGCTAAGGTATGAGTTAAGAAGACTGAGAGCCCCGTCTTCTACACCGTAATGCCTTAATTTCATAAGTAGTGTTTGATGTTCAACACAATCAAATGCTTTAGATAAATCACAAAATACTCCTATTGCATTCTGTGAATCCTCAAAAGCATCATAGATATTGCGAATAAGTGCTACTCCTGCATCAGTTGTACACCGATCTTTTGTGAAACCAAATTGTTGGTCATGCAGGAGGTTATTATCATTAAAATGTTGTATCATTTGATTTAGCATTACTTTTTCAAAAATTTTACTAAGAACGGGTAACACAGAAACTGGTCTGTAGTTTCCCGGGTCAGTTTTGTTGCCAGACTTATAAAGGGGTATGACCTTACTAAGTTTCATGAGGTCTGGAAAAACGCCATTATCAATGCTAATTTTAAAAAGACAAGCTAAATAAGCTAAGTATCAATAAAATTTCCGATTAAATTTACTGAAAGTCCCCAAAGGTCCTCGGTTTTTTTCACTTTAAGAGATTTAAAGGTTTTGACAATAGTATCTGGTTCAATTTCTTTAAAAGAGAATTTTTGATCACAAGTACTGACTATTCTCATTATTACTAATTATTCTTTTAATGGTTTGTGTCGTTTCCAGATCGAGAGACTGAACAAAGAAAACGAGGAGCTGAGGAAAAGGCTGGTCACGTTGGCACGGATAGCAGACGACAACCGTGAGCTGAGAGCGTAAGTCATCTCATCCATCACACAGACTTTAGGCTTGTGGAGTAGTGCACTTCTGAACACTAACCACATTACCTAGGGCATCCGTATAGCGAAAGCGGTATGAAGAAAGGTAGAACTCGGAAGATGAAATGAATTGTTTATGGTTATTACACTTTAGCAAAACTGTATTAGCAAAAATAAAGAATTAAATAACAAGCAGTTATAAACTATAACAATAGGCAAATGAAAACAAGCAAAGTTCACTCGCAACGGTCCGCGGTGCAGGTACAAGTAACGTGTCGGCGGAAGCGATGCTCAGGCGGCGGCGCGAAGATGTCCCAGGGGGTGAGGCTAGCGGGCGCCGCGCTGCTAACTTGATTTTAGCGTGTGGTCCAAAATCATAAGCGGAGCTATTTTCAAAGTTTGACATGTTGGTACAAACTATTGAGAGTGGCGTATTATTATCACGCCACATTACTCCCCGGCCAGACCGTGACTACGGTCGATAAAAATCTGGTAGTTTGACTCGTCTCCCACTTTTGGTCTTCTTCTCTTCCGCAGGTGGTGGTGAAGGTGTGTGATATTTTGTGGAGTCCTCTTTCATCATGTACGCTGGTTTCAGCCTATCAATAGTGACGTTCACAGGTTTGCCACGGACGTCAAGGGTGAAGTATTTAGGCTGTCTCTCAATGACTTTGTAGGGTCCGGAGTATGGTGGTTCTAAAGAAGCTCGAACGTGATCTCGACGGAGAAAGACATGAGTTGCCGTATGCAGGTCCCGTGGAATGAAGAATGGCGAGTTGGAATGCCACGCAGTAGGTCTCGGAGTCAGCTTGGCCATGTGAGAGCAAAGACGTGTCGCGTACTCAGTGACGTCACCAACCGTGAAATCATCTTTAGGTGACAGGAACTGGCCTGGCAAGCAGAGGGGCTCGCCATAAACAAGTTCAGCTGGAGAAGCGTGGATGTCCTCTTTCCAGGAGTTTCGCATGCCCAGAAGGACCAATGGCAGCACCTCAGTCCACTGCGATGAGGAGTGGCACATGATGGCGGCCTTGAGCTGGCGATGCATGCGCTCGACGATGCCATTCGAAGCTGGGTGGTAAGCAGTAGTGCGGAAGTGGCGCGCACCTAACAGAGTGCTGAGGGCGTTAAAGAGGTTGCTCTCAAATTGACGACCACGGTCAGTCGTGATGCGGGCAGGACAACCAAATCTAGCTATCCAGCCAGATATCAGGGCAGCTGCGCAGGCTTCAGCGGTGATCTCCCCCAGAGGTATCGCCTCAGGCCATCGCGTGAACCGGTCGATGACTGTGAGGCAATATCTGAAACTTGAAGACAGAGTTAGGGGCCCTACTATGTCGAGGTATATGTGAGTGAACCTCGAGGAAGGAGTAAGGAAAGTGGAAAGGGGGAAACTGTATGGCGAGTTACTTTGCAGCCTTGACATTTAAGGCACTGTCTAGTCCACTCTCTACAATCTTTACGAATCCCTGGCCAAACGAATCTTTGTGTAACCAGTCGCACTGTAGCTGTGATCCCAGGGTGATGTAGATTGTGTAGACTATCGAAAGCTTGTCTGCGCATGTCTTGAGTAACGAACGGTCGGATTAGATTAGATTCATTTATTTCATATTATCAATGTCAACTTACAAAATATACTTATTTAAAAAGATGTCAGAGGATAATATGATCGTCAAAATAAAATAAAGTAATAGTGTCAAACATGAAAAGAAATACAATGTCAATAAATTTTAAATTTAAAATAAAATAAAACAATGTCAATAAAAATATCGAATAATATGTCATTATACAAACATAAAAGACTAAATTAATAATTACATGTCAAATCACATTTGATTTACAAATTGTAAAATAATCATAATTTAAAACTTTTTGTTAATATATTCATCTACCGAGTAGAATTCATTTTCCAACAAAAGATTTCGTAGTTGGCGACCAAACGTTTCGTCACATTCCTCATCTTTGATGACTGCGGGTAGTCGCTCGTACAGTGACGGACCGATTACACGCGGATTCTTGGTGGCGAGAGTAGTTCGTCGCGTTACCGCCTGTAGTCGACCAGTGTTACGGAGTTTTCTACCTCCGGTAGTGCGTCGGTCAAATGTGGAAATGTTGCGACGAACGAACATCAGCAGCTCGTACAGGTATAATGAGTAGAGTGGCATGATACGCAATGATTTACAGGTCACATGTCGGGGTGGCTGAACAGAATTGTCACAGTAGACAGGTAAGCTGCTGTGCTCAGATTTTACCTTTTTTAGCTTCAGGACACTACCGGTACGTAAAAGTTCTTGGAGCTCTGGATCCTCTTCCTGTGACTGTGCTAGCTTGTGATAGTCAATACCTGCTGCGAGTTCCTCCACACGAGAAAGAGCGTCTGCCACTACATTATCGTTTCCAGGTATGTATCTCAGGTCCGTTGTAAATTGTGAGATAAAGTCTAAGTACCTGAATTGCCTTGGAGTGCATTTTTCCTTGCTCATGGAGAAGGCAAACGTTAGCGGCTTATGATCAGTGTAGACTGCGAATTCTCTGGCCTCTATCATGTGCCTGAAGTATTTGATCGCCTCATATACCGCTAACAGCTCTCGGTCGTAGGGGCTGTATTTTTTCTGGGCGTTGTTGAGCTTGTGTGAGTAAAAAGCTAGTGGTTCCCAGTGCTCACCTTTTTTCTGTTGCAGGACAGCTCCTATGGCGATGTCGGACGCGTCGGTAACTATTGCAAGTTCAGCAGTCGAGTCTGGATGCGACAGTAAAGCTGCTTGCGAAAGCGAAGTCTTACAGTCTTCAAAAGCATGAAGAAGGTCCGATGTCATGTCTACAGGATGAGAGCCTTTAGCCTTACTTCCGGTAAGAACTGCATTCAAGGGCGCTTGAAGACGCGCAGCATTGGGTATGAAGCGGCGGTAGAAGTTCAACATTCCCAAGAAACGGCGAAGCTCCTTCACAGTTTTCGGCACAGTGTACTCCTGAATAGCCTGGACTTTGACATCCAGGGGTTTCGTGCCATTAGCAGAGACCTGATAGCCCAAGAATTTTACTTCTGGCTGAGCAAATAGGCACTTCGAGGTATTGATTAGAATGCCGTACTGTTTCAAGCGCTCAAATAACTGTCGCAGATGCTGCTTGTGCTCCTCTGGAGATGACGAAAAGACCAGAATGTCATCGATATACCCATAGCAAAAGTCGAGGCCGAGCAGAACCTCATCGATGAACCTTTGGAAGGTCTGGGCAGCATTACGAAGGCCGAAGGTCATATAAGGGAACTCATATAGACCAAACGGAGTTGTTATGGCTGTTTTGGGTATATCTTCCGGGTTGACAGCGATTTGATTGTACGCCTTCACTAAGTCGATAGTCGAGAAGATTGTGCTTCCAGAGAGCTGATACGAAAAGTCATGGATGTGACGGATGGGGTACCGATCAGGTATGGTTCTGGCATTTAGGGATCTGTAATCACCGCGTGGCCTCCATTCACCTTCTTTTTTCTTTACCAGGTGCAGAGCAGAGGACCATGGACTTTCTGAGCGTCGAGCAACACCGCTGGCTAACATATCTTCAAACTCTTTTTTAGCAGCTTGCATGCGGGTCGGGTCAAGTCGGCGAGGTTTGCAGGCCACTGGAGGTCCAGGAGTCGTCCTAATATAGTGGAGAGTACTATGCTTAGGAGTAGAGTTCATACCTGCAGGTCTGGTTAGCTCAGGAAATTCTCGCAGAAGTTGGTGAAATTCAGAGAGTCCGCTAGATATGGCAGCTACTGTCAAAGAGGTAAGATTGTCGATGATGCGCTGATTCCTGCAATCGACTAGGAGATTATAGTAGCTCAAGAAGTCCACACCGATGATAGGCTTTGTAACATCTGCTACTGTGAATTTCCATACGAAGTCTCGCCTTAGACCGAAGTTTAAATGTAGCGTAACAGGTCCGTAAGTATGGATGACGCTATTGTTGGCAGCAATGAGGTCAAATTTAGACTTCACACAGGGCGTCTTAACAGCTGACCTAGGATAAACGCAGAGGTCGGAACCTGTGTCCACGAGAAACTGCATTTTCGATGATTGGTCAGATATGAAGAGACGGCCTGACGATGATGGGCAGTCGTTGGCCGCTACTTGCGACCGCCCGGAGAGTTTACCGAGTTGAAACTGCAGGGCTGCTTACATTTGTTGGCCTTCACTCCGAAGTTGTAGTGATAGAAGCAGTGCGGGTGGTCAGGTGGAGGCTGCTTAGGCCTGGAGCGGCTTTGTGAGCGAGAGCGGCTATTTCTCCTGTGCTTGAATTGCTGTCGTGACCGGTTTTGATTTACCTTTTCTGTAAGTAGGGCTACCTGTTTAGTGAGCTCGCTGATCTGCGCTGCCATAGACGCTTCAAGATTGGTTGATCTAGATGTGCTGGCTACCTGCGGAGTACATGGCGATAAATCATAAACTATATCAGCTAGTTCGCTTAATTCATCTGCACCAGCATGTTTCTGAGTAGCTATAGCAGTTTGTACATTAGCCGGTAGACGATCAGTCCAAATGCTGATGAGGAAGTCTTCTGTAACTTCTGGACCCGCTAAAGTGCGCAGATGTCGCAAGAATTGCGAGGGTTTGCGATCGCCAAGTTCCTCATAGCGCATTAGTTGCTTGACACGTTTTTGTTTTGATGCAGTTAGGCGTTTTATTAGCTCCGTCTTGAACTTTAGGTATTTATCAGTGGCAGGAGGATTCGCAATAATATCTCTTGACTTCTTTTACTATAGTAGGTTCGAGATTAGAAGATGCATAGAAATATTTGGTTTCATCTGAAGTAATTTTAGCTAAAGCGAATTGGCCTTCTAACTGGGCGAACCAAATTCCCGGATCCTCTGGCCAGAAAGGCGGAACACGGACGCCAACTCTGCATATCTCCTCTTTAACAGGGGCCACATCGTTATTTTCACTCATATGTAAAAAAAAATTAAATCGCTCACCGCTCAGTTTCTGTCACTTAGACCACCGCACAAAATCCTTTGTTCTCCCGGGCGTTCTAGAAATTTCGATCGATCGTTGTAAATCCAACGTAGAACAATCCAGCGATGCAATGATGGTTCCTTGTCGGGGTCACCAATATGTGGAGTAGTGCACTTCTGAACACTAACCACATTACCTAGGGCATCCAAGTAGGTATAGCGAAAGCGGTATGAAGAAAGGTAGAACTCGGAAGATGAAATGAATTGTTTATGGTTATTACACTTTAGCAAAACTGTATTAGCAAAAATAAAGAATTAAATAACAAGCAGTTATAAACTATAACAATAGGCAAATGAAAACAAGCAAAGTTCACTCGCAACGGTCCGCGGTGCAGGTACAAGTAACGTGTCGGCGGAAGCGATGCTCAGGCGGCGGCGCGAAGATGTCCCAGGGGGTGAGGCTAGCGGGCGCCGCGCTGCTAACTTGATTTTAGCGTGTGGTCCAAAATCATAAGCGGAGCTATTTTCAAAGTTTGACATGTTGGTACAAACTATTGAGAGTGGCGTATTATAATCACGCCACAGGCTTAATAACTAACCACCTGACGCAAAAGAGAAGTCTTATAAGATTGTGTGTTTGTATGTATCTGTAGCATTGTAGTTTCATACGGATGTACAGTTTTTTTAACGTGGTAGCAGGTTTACTGTCCAATTGCATATTTAAGTTGTGTTGTCGCCTACAGGAAAGCGGAGGAGGCGCTAGTGTTGCGACAGTGCGTGCACGCGGCGCAGCAGGAGGCCGCCGGACTGCTGGCAGACAAGCAGGAGCTGTTGGAGGCCGTGCGGATACTGCAGGTAACTGTAGCAGTGGTCGGTACTGCAGGTTACTGTGGTACAGTTATTACTGGATGGGACGCCTGCGGGGCACAGGCGGGTGTTCAAGTCGCCTGGTGGACTCATTACACCCTAACTGTGGTACAGTGGTCGGTACTGCAGGTGACTGTGGTGGCAGTGGTCGGTACTGCAGGTGACTGTGGTGGCAGTGGTCGGTACTGCAGGTAACTGTGGTGGCAGTGATCGGTATTGCAGGTGACTCCGGTGGCAGCGGTCGGTGCTGCAGGCGACCGGCCCGGTGGCAGTGGTTGGTACTGCAGGTGACTGTGGTGGCACAGTGGTCGATATTGCAGGTGACTTCGGTGGCAGTGGTCGGTACTGCAGGTGACTCCGGTGGCAGTGGTCGGTACTGCAGGTGACCGGGGCGATGGAGGCATAGTGGTCGGTACTGCAGTTGACGGGGGCGGTGGCACAGTGGCTGGTACTGAAGCCGACCGACCCGGTGGCACAGCGGTCGGCACTACAGGTTACCGCCGCCACCGTCAGGAAAAATTTGAGATAAAGGAATTTGAAATAAACAGTCTTGAAATTTTATGGCGACTTGATTAGTATATTTAACTTAGTTTCAATAAGAATATGCAGATAAATCGGTTTTGGCAATAAGAACCAATAAGTCAACCATAACATTTCCAGGAGCAACTGGGCTGCCGGGGGAAGAGATAGCGCTCGAAATCGAGCGCACCGCAGTGCCTGGACTGCACCGCGTGCTGCGGCGACCACCGCTAGAGCGGGACGGGGATACGGCCAGCTCTAGGGTGTGAGGAGGACGGCGATAGTGCTCGTGAGGCGTGACGGGGCAGTCCATTATATAAGATTAACTCGTAACTAAACCATATTATTGTAGCAATATTCGAGGTTTTCATTTTTACACAGGTGTTGTTTTGGTTGAGTGCTCCTATGAAACGTAACACTGAAGCAAAAAAAAAATAAAAAAAAAGTTCTTCTTCTTCTTATTGTGTGGCACATTTTAACCGTTCTATCCACACGGTATAGACGGTGGTTGCCTAGTGTTGCAGTTAGCATCACCGCGGTCACGTGTAGGGCATTTAGAAAAAAAAGTTGATTATTCATTTATAGTTGACCAATAAGGCTGAAGTTTTATGAAAGCGATGCAAATCAAATTCTTCTTCAGCGTTTATTTTTTTAAATTGAATTTCTAATTGTTTTTTTTAATAGAATGATTTTTAAATGTTTTTTGGCATCAGTATTATGTATCTGAAAAGTGTGTTGGCGACCAAAACGACAGACCGGATACAGAGTTATTTGTTATTTGTTTTTCATTAAATTTCATTAATTCTGCTCATGAAACTGAACAACTTTTCTTCTATAACTATGCTCTTATTTTTTTAATCTTTTCATACCAATTTGTTTATTTTGATATTTCAGTACAGTTGTAAAACAAAAGTTTTTCAGATCTATGAGTTTAATCACTTTATAAATGTTACTGTATGATCAAAAATTTGCGGGTGCGGCCCGATGGAATAAGCTAGTGTGGTAACCATAGAAACCAACCAAGAGGGTTTTATTACCGGGTGATCTGACCGTTTCCACGGGCTACGGTCACTGGCCTAAGTAAAAAAATAATGATCTGAGCGATAGCAGTCTACGCTATCAGTTGACTCGAATAGTTGTTCCTCCGTAAAGGCGACAAATTGGCCGTAGTTATACCATAACTTACTTTATGACAGTTGGATCGTTATGGCATAAATACGGCCAATTAACCTATCCATTTCGCATTGTCTATTAAAAGTTGAGTGCGGCGAATAGTTCATATGGTTATAGTTACACTAAGTTGGGCTTTTATTTGTGGAAAAATGTGATATACTAAAATCTTATTATTTCTTTCAAAACGAATAAAATGACATTTGGAGTGTTGCTATTTTCCTAGTTAGCTATCACAAGTTTTGTGGAGCTGGCAACCTTTTTTTGCACTTTGAAAATGTCAGTTTAATCCGTGTTTAAAAATTTATGAGTCGTTTTTTTTATTCGTAAAACGATTTTGAAAATTTTTCTATAAATCGATTATTTTTATTTGTTTACTATAATGGGGCTATCCCAAAAAAATGCGTGTTTACCTAAATCGTAGAACAAAGGTTAATCTGCTTCACGAGTAAATGTCAACGTCTTTATTACAATCTTTATTTAAAAGAGACAAGAAAATCTGTAAATGTAATTTAATAGACAACCGACAAACTTAAATATTTGATGCCATTCATAGTAGTATTCAGTAGTAGATATTAAAAATCGAGTGAAAATATTTTAGGGAAATCGTAAACATGTTTACAATAGCGTATGTACTTAGCAACATGTGCATTTATTATTTTATTATACCATATAGTTAGGTAGGAAACAAATGTTTGAAATTAAAATATCATGTAGAATTTACTTCCACTCAAATAAAGCTGTTTCCCTTGTACAAGTTTATTTTTTTACGGAATTAATATCGCTGGTAACGTATGGATAATACTGTGGACTGATTGTGGACTAGTGAAAATGAAAAACAGGTTTCAGCCAGTATGGCGGACACTGTTATAGGAGAATAAATGGATTAGGCTGATGTGTAGTTAGGGGCGGTGGCCAGGAGAGGCTTTTTACATTAAGTTTGAAAATAACCTGAATTAAGGTGAAATGTCTCGATATTGGTGCGGCCCCACGTGTCGAAATTGAAAGGAATAGCAATTTTTGATATTTTATTGTCAAAATGAAAACAGTTAAAAAACAGTAGGACTTTTCCTGTTTTTTAATTACATTGAATTTGTTAAGAATTAATGGAAAATTTTCGCTAAGGACTCGTAGATATGAGTAATAAATAATAAATAACACATGGGCTTAAATCGCGAATAACATCGAAAAGTTTGAAAGCGCCAAGATTACAACTTTCCACCTTAAACTTAGTATGTATAGCGTAATTTTATCGCTGGCTACTGCGCTTTTGTACGACTTGACCAGCCGTATCTAAAGCTTTTCGATATCAAGGAACTCCATTTCTTATAAAATTAAGATTTCTAGTGTTCAAAGTGTTCAAAATTTTATAAATCCTTCTACCATATCAGTGTTTTGAGTAAGTCTCTTTGTAATAATACATCCGTGACCTTAAAAAGGACGCTTGAGTTGAAGTTTCCGAAATTGATAAATTAAATATAATAAGTATTGTTTTTGGCGCCATATTTACCAAATAATGATACGTGTTGAAACACCAATTAAACTAAAATTGTAAATTTAGATTTAAGTAACAATCATATTATACTATTCATATTATATAATTAGTTATCTACAATAAATATGGCTAAAATGTGTTCTATTATATTATAATACCATAATTAATGTACTTAGTAAGGACGAGGTCTTGACATTAATATTGAACTGAGAGAGAACACATAAAAACTGCACAGATAATCTCTCTCCGTAGCAATTAACTTTCAAAATAATGTGAACCAACAAAAACATGAAAGTAACTATTTTAATTCATACAAAATCATTATCTTCCAATCTTTAACGATTTTTTCAATATGCCGAATCTAAAACTTCAAGATAGCCAGTATTCTGAAGGCTTCGTCTTTACCAAGTAAAATTTCTTCATAAAAATGGTATTCATTGTTTGTATGTGTATTATACTCGTACCTATAATCGTTTCTATGTTAATTGAATTTTCATTACTTGATTTTTACTATTCCATTAGGTTCTAAAAATATTTGATTACGATATAAGCTTATAAAATATTATATTATTCGTTTCGGCTGTTAGGAATAAAAAAAATATTTCTTTGTGTGTATTGTTTCAGTATATTGATATACAAGGTGACTTTTTTTATTCCCACTAATTGTGATTTCTACTCATGAAATAACAATTTTCTCTAAGTTACCTCAGATCAAAATCAAAGCAAAAAAGTTTTCGACTTCTAATACATAGCGATCTCTGTTATTATTTTTAACCAACTTTGTATGGGGAGACAAAATTCTTTTTAGCTCTTATTTTATGTTGTTCAGTTTCAGCTCTTAAGTTGTTCAGTTTCATGAGTAGAAGCCACAGTAAACGGAATAGAAACGTTCACCCTCTATGTCGAGGTGTATTCTCTGAAAAGCAAAAAGTGTACGGTAGAATTTACGCATGAAATTGATATTTTTCTTTCTTTCTTCCTTTTTTGTCATTAAAATTTATTTCAGTACTAAATTTTCAAAACTAATGTTTAACATAAAATATTTTTTGAGTTTATATCGAATTTATTTTATAAATATCACTATATTTAAAAATCATAAGATAGAAAATTGAACATTAAAAATGTGATTCTATTAAAATAAATGTTTCATGCGAAGCTTAAATTATTTTGCTTTTCAAAGAAACGCCTGTAGAAATCAAAGATATAAAAACAAAATGTTTAAATTTTGTGCCAATATATTGCAGACTGCGCTTTCTGTATACACGATTATTGTAATTAGGAAAGGTTGTAAATAATTTTTTTTTACATAATAATTAATACCGATTATTAGTTAAGTATTTATTTATCTGATTTATTATGGAAAAGTTAAAATTATGGTTTTCTCAAATAGATAATATTATAATCTTTCGTTATTCTGCGTTCCTAGAACAGTGCAGTGGGGAGATTTTTAGATTACACTTAATAATACTTTTAAATAACATACCATGTACTTTACACCTTTTGATGAATTGTGTCCTTTGACGTTTCTGGTTGATCGTAGTTTAACATATTTATTTTCAGTGATTAAAGAGCAGTCGATAAAATTATATTAATAACTTATTTATATAGGATGTTTTCGAAAGTATTTACTAGTTAATTTGATGATTAAAAGATGTTAAAAGTCCCAGTTTAAATAAATAGTGACAGTAAATAGATATATAAATATTCTTTACTGTATACACACACGAGAAACCTTTAAAATACCCTATATTTCAAAGTTTAAAAAAATATGTTATTTTCCTTATTACATATTTACAAAATCAGCCAACAAAAAATTAAGACGTTTCTCTTACTGCGCAGAGCAATGCGGCTTCTTCTAAGCCTTAGATTTTGAAATCATTACAACTTGTTTTTTTTTTAAGTTGAGTTATTATTCAACTGTTTTTCCCACTTCACAGAGAAGACACTTCTTTGTAACAACAGAGATTATATTCTCTTTTTTTTGTAACCAAATATTGTAATGCATCTATTTTTAGGTGACTGGTACATACTTGCAAAATCAAACTGATCTAAAACTTTTTTTGGGTTATTAAATGGCTTACAAAGTTATCTATTTGTGTGAATAGTCAATGGATTCCATAAGTGGTTCAGTTTTATTAGCAGAAGTGCCAGTTACGAAATCCGCAGGTGTATATACCAGTCGTCTTGCATTATGAAGATTATAAACTATCAATGGGTGATGTATGTTGATATGATATATTATTCAAAATGATTATGTAGGTACACGTACAGTCAGTATAAAATTGTTAGTGACAAACAAAATGTTTTTAAAATTAAATACTAACTACTAAATAGAGATGGGTTTTTGCCCGGGCAGTTTTGAGTAAATGCCCAATAAACGTCCATTTATGCCCAATAAATGCCCAATTTGTATGGCGCAAATGGACGTTTATTGGGCATTTATTCAAAATGCCCAAAAATGCCCGGGCAAAAACCCATCTATACTACTAAACAAATATACTTGTGACTCCTCTGGTGTTGCGGGTGTCAATGGGCGGCGGTAATCGCTTACCATCTGGTGATCCGTCTGCTCGTTTGCCACCTTCGCCATAAAAAAAAATATGGCGCCGTGGGGCATCAGCCATGTATCAACCGTTATATTTACACCGATATAACTGGATCAAACATCATGGATTTTTGAGTGTGTACTAATTTTATATTAGATAGGTTATCAACAATAAACAACAAATTGGCCATGCCGATATTTTTGAGCACTTTTATAGTACCTCACATTAGGAACATTTTGTTTGTCAGCGACTGTTTAATGCTGACTATACAGTTATATTATTGCCATGAGTAGATAACATTTGTTACATTGTATTAAAGGAATTGTTAAAATTAAATTGTTTATTCTATAATCATGCCTCAACGTGTTTCATTCTTTTTTGAAAATAAATAAATACGTATTTAGACCCACAGCTTAGACATCAATTCAATTCAAATCAAATAAATACAGGTGATTGGTAATTCGACGTGATCCTTCAAAAGGGTTATACTAGAGGTCATTTGCAACAAATTAAGTCCTGTTAACCAGGGGTCAAAAATGTATGGTTACTGAGATATTACTGTTTTTAGATTTTTTTGAAATTTTCTACCTTGTTACCAAAAACAATTAATTATGAAAAAGCCCTTACACCGTTTACATTAAATTGATACTTTTTTAAAAGCTGAGAAATGAGCGCTTGCTTTGAAAAAAAAAATGCTTGCCCAAAACTCACAAAGTCTCAAAAATAAACTGTCTTTAGTTGCATAAAAATATTATTTTGTATAAATTTTCCATAAGTAATTGAGTATTACTAGAAAAAAAATGTAGTGAACTTGGCGTACAAATTAATGACAAAAGTTCCTTGTAAGCTTTCTAAAAAGTTACAAATGTTACCAACTTTTGCACGGGATCGAAAAAAAAATCCAATAAACTAAACAAGTAGGTAACACATTTTTTCCATACTATCCTGCACGGTGCCGCCCTCTCTTTTACTCGTGTCGTGCGTGACTCGTGAGCTTAACATGATTCGATAATTTGTAGCAATCTTCGGGATAGTTCGTGGACACGAACTTGCACAGTTTCCAACTAGATGATTAGTTCGTGCGGACAGAAAAGTCACAGTATTCGTTAAATAATAGTTGATATCCTTGTTAATTGATCACGTCGAATTACCAATCACCTGTATATGGTTCATTCCACAGGCATGCACACCGCTCCCCCCCCCCCCCTCGGAGCGACGATATAAAACTTCTTTGGTTCATTCCAATCAAAAAAAGCAAAACGTAAACAAACATACTAATCAGTGTGAAAACCCAAAGGAATGTAATAATACTGTACGAATTAGGCGGCTTTATTGCTTAAAGCAATTTCTACATCATACTCTTTACCTTACCATCATCAGCCCGTATTTATTAGCTTCTATGATCAGTTTTTTGCTGTTTGAATCAATTTTCTGAAATCTCTCTGGTGACTGACTGACTATACTACACAGCGATATAACTGATGCATAGCTCAGTGGTTAGCGCTCCTGACTACTGATCGGAGAGTCGTTCGTGGGTTCGATTCCCAACCAGGGCAAACATTTCTGTGATGATGTATTATGTATTTATTAAAACGTATTTCTATGTGCCAGCTAGCACTTTTTACCAAAGTGAAAAATCTGTATAGCTTTGAAACTAATATGAATAAAAGACTGGTTCCTGTGCCTAGATTTGGAGCAAAATTAGAGCAATCTGCTCAAAAAAACGAATTCCAAACGTTATACCTATAGTTCATTCCAATCAAAAAAGCAAAAGGTAAAAAAACCGTAGTATGCAGATGACATTGACATGTGTCAGTTCCATAATAAGTTTGTTTACATTTTGCTTTTTTTGATTGGAATGAACCATACAGCGTAGACGCTAAAAACAGATTTTTCCCGCCAAGCTCGTATCTCGAAAAGTGTGATTGCTCAAATTTTTTCACTTGGCATGATGATTGCTCTAATTATGCTCTAAAAAGATAGGAGGATTCTTCTAGGAGTCCTAGGAAAAAAGTGCTTGCTGGGACACTGGTTCCCCGTAATACAGGGAATCCTAATTGGGGGTCGTCTCGTATATTGTAGCATATTTGGCTTACTGTGGCGGCTGAAATATGTATATTTGAAAATTCACCATTGTTCCTGTATTCAACAACAGTAAATCATATTATGTAAGTTTATAGGATATTTGCTAAATCATTATGAGGGCTCGATGATTTTGTCAATATTACACTGGTTGTTGTAAGCCATTAGTGGTTTGCTCTATGTAATTTTGAAAACGAACTCTCAAAAAAGCTTTGTATCAGAGCCGTAAAATTATTTCGAGAAAAAAGTTTAATTGACATGTATGTCAAATGAATGTTGCCATTATTGAAAAGACTTTCTGAATTCTGTGGGGAAAATGGGATCGTGTGTTTTAGATGGTTTGCAATAACATCGTGTTTTGTTTAATAGATAACTGATAATTGATTTAATTGTTTTGTTTAACTGGACTTGAAAAAATCTCCTTCCCTTCCTCGATCTCAATTCCCTAAGCGGAGAAAACCTGAACTCAATATTAGGAGAGGGGTTGAACCAGAACGGGGAAAGTAAATATGGTTTAAACCAAACTTTTCATACAAACTTGGTTCGCCAGCTGATCGATTTGTATGAAAAGTCCAAAAAAAATTTTGCTATTTGAACAAAGTTGTAGAACAAAAGTTGTTTAGTTTGATGAGTAAAAGGCAACCTTAAAGCATTATCACACCTTTCTGTTACATCCTGTATAAGGTACCTATTCAACTGAAATTAACACCTTTATTGCGGCACCCAATCTACTAAATTTTCCCAGCATGCGACATGACCTCCATGTTTCTCATGCAGTAGTTTATCGTGGTGCGTCATGATAATTATTTGCCCACTCAGTCTATCGAACTTGGAGGTTAATATTTCCACGAAATTTAAAGATATTTAAATTATTTTTTCTTTAGATGTTAGTATATATCCTGTAGTATATACCATATAAGTCATCCGCAGTTTTGCTTAAAAATTACAGAGATATTAGCAATATTGTAAACCTCTGATTTCATGAGAATTTCATGACAGATTAAAATGTACATACTGCATTGACAGCAACAGGACTTACTGTGCGGGATGCATAACCATTAACCACTGCAGAAACTGGACAGATAGAGCAAATTGTACACAGAGAGAGGACGGCAATAGGACACGTCGCAGAAAAAGAAAATTCCGCAGTAGCCACAAATTTACATGACAATAAAAATCACACAAAATGTATTGCAAGGGAGAGCAATATGAAAGTTACAGACTACAATTAAAAACATGATGCTTACTACTATATATAAAGTAAGTACGTAAAGTATTGGCGGATGAAAACGGGCGTGGAATCAGAAAACTCCTGCAACTGCTTTTGGGGAATAACTTCTTAGTGATGACCTTTTTAAAACCAAGAGCACCGTTAAATGAAGTGTTGTGCTCTGCGATATGCGATATCCATGCCGGCGAAGTCGTGGGCCAAAGCTAGTAAGAAAATATGGGTTATTCCTGTTGAAAATAGAATTTTAGAAAAATATCATTCCGCATTTTTTTCCGCACTAGCCCCCTCAATATTTTAATTAATTCGGCGCCCCTGATTATGTATAACGTATATTATCATTTTCAATACTTATTTAACGTTTAAATAGCAAAATAAAAAATATAAATAAGTATGTCTTACCTAAATCAAATTAGAAATACTGATGAAATAACTAATGGTATTTTTTTTAAGTTATGTATTGATGAAATTCCTCTAATTTCGCCCCTTTTTGTTTGTTCACTTTAGCAAATGAAAACCTTATCTTACTAATATAAAAAATGCGAAAGTATGGATGGATGTTTTCCGCTTTCACGTCGATGTGTTCGCACGTCAAAACTACTGAACTGAACGGATTTAGATGAAATTTGGTAGGTTGATAGATCAAGTACTGGATTGACACATAATATACTTTTTGTTCCGGAAAAATGCATTGTTCTTGTAGGATACCTTTGAGCATGGATGCACAAATCGCAGCCCGCGAGCCTCATGCGGCCTGCCGTTGATGTGCATGCGGCCCGCCAATGACCCAGGCGTGATCCGAGACGGGGAGTCACAGGGTTCATGCCCCCCAAATCGATACGATACGATATTTAAAAAAGTATACCTAGTATAGTATAGTTTCATTGTTTTGTCAAGTTTCAAGCAGTGTTAATCACAAATTACAGTCTGACTACGATCTTTTGGTAGGTGGAAGACATTGACAGGACAGCTTTTGTCGCAAATCTGTAATTTTTTTCATACAAATAGTGTATGCCGCCACATCCCCCCTCCTCCCCACCCTCACTTAAAGGAATACAGTGTAGCTGTATGATTGAATAAAATACAAGACACTATAAACTAGAGAACACGAAATAATAATTTAAAAAAAATATATTAAAACCAGGTCACAAATCTAAAATATCCTTAAATCTAACCCTGACCTGATCGTGTGACGGTGGGAGGATTTAGTGCAGAGTGAGCTGTTGGTGGGACAGACGTAGGACCTGGACATGTAGTTGCATTGCGAGGCCGGGGGCGTCGCGGGCGCCTGTGCGCTCGGTGAGACCGCGCCTCGCTCGGGGTCTGCAGCGATGTGTGCAGGCTTCCATTCGATCCAATCGACGCTCACCTGTACCTTATTACGTGAAACATCTAAGGTAAAAGTCTTCAGAGAATGACTGAGGACTTTATGGGGGCCGGTGTACAGTGTTCGTCGCGAAGGAAAACGTGAGATGCGTCTGCCAGGTCCTTAAAAGCGAACGACTTCGGGACGCATGTCGGTCATGGCCAGGTGTGCCACGAAGTCCTCACTTACATTTTGTGTGAAAGCGCTAGGTACCAGGAGCTCCCCTGTAAGCATACAGGAGGTCTGTAGCAGAGCATTTGAGGTCTTCCTTGAGAGCCAATCTGATACCAAGAAGCACAAGAGGTTGGGCTCTGTGGCAGGTTTCTCGGTGGCACATGAGTGCAGCCTTCAGATGGTGGTCGAAGCGCTCCACCATGCCATTCGCTTGCGGGTGGTAGCTGGTAGTTCGTACGCATTTGGTAGCGCCTAGGTCTAGGAATCAGTTGAATAGCGCTGACTCAAACTGGCGGCCTTGATCGACGGTGACCGTGATAGGCACGACGAATCGCGCGATCCAGCCGCGTACGAAGGTATCGCCAACATCCTCGGCGGTGATGGATGACGTGAGCCACGCTTCGGGCCATCTCGAGAACCGGTTTATTGCCGGGAGACAATAGGTGTAGCCCTCATAGTACAGCAGGGGGCTGACGATTTCGAGGTGGACATGGCTGAATCTCCCAGATGGGAGGGAAAATTCACCGAGCGGTGCGGTCACCTTGCGTCGCTGGCAGTGGAGGCAGTGACAGCCCAGGTTCGACGCACGTAACGGTCAGCGACGAAGTGCGCGGAGGCGCGGCCGCCGGGGTCGCTCAGCGCGTGAAGGCGCGCGTGCGCGGCGCATAGCAGCGCCGCCGGCAGGTTCGGCAGCGGCCGCCCGGTCGACACGTTGCACGCGATGGTAATATTCGTGCCTGGAATTAGCGTCGGTTCCAATTTGAGAGAAGAACCGAAATCGACTCGACGTGGGAAATCGCGTCCGCGACGATGTTGTCTTCGCCTTTGACGTACTCGATCTCCGTAGTAAACTACGAGATGATCGTCAGTTGGTTCAGCTGTGCGGGAGGCAACTTTTAGCGACGTTGTGAGAACGCGTACAGTAGTGGTTTGTGGTCGGTATATATGATGAAGTGTTGCGCCTCCAATATATGCCGAAAATGTACACGGCCAACAACTCCCTGTAGTAGGCGGGCCAGGTGGTTTGGCTGGGCTTAAGTCTTCTACTGAAATATGCCAGCGGTTGCTAGCCCTGCTCTGTCCACTGCTGGATACAGGCGCCTACGTGTGTGCTTGAGGCGTACGTGTGGAGGCCCAAGCATGCGTTAGGAATTGCATGCACGAGTGCGAGGCGTGAGTGATGCTTTTGCGTGAGCGTTCTTCTATATTAAAGCACTTCGTTTTATTCGTCGACTGCACTTTATCATTACAATATACATACAGTGCCGCGTTCGGTTTGTGGTGCTCCTTTATATTACTCGTTAGCATCACTGAACCATACCATAATTAACTAAAACTAGCTATCAAATGATTGGTTAAAACTGTTAAAATGCTACAAATCTTCTTAGAGATTAATTTAGTTCATAGTTTCGCCGCAGGCTCAAGTGTCGCCACTATCAATGCGATAAGCTCTCTTGAAAAAGTAATAGTAAAAATATACGCCGTTTTATAATTCATATTTCTTGTTTTACTATAAATCCGCCCCAAAGCCAACTGGTTATGGGCCCAGGACGCTCTGGCTTGTTGAATTTTACGGGTGGTTTATAATAAAACAGTCGGCGGTAAAGTCGAAGTAAAGAAGTGGTGTGATCCGGTTAGCGGCGGTTTCAGTCGTTTCAGGATAAAATTGCGGTAAAGCACACTAAAAATGGAGAGCATAGATAACAATACTGCGAAGTTGGAAGGTAATTCCAATTGGGGCAGTTGGAAGTTCAAACTGCGGGTGCTTTTAAGAGCGGCAGATGTGTATGACGTTGTCGATAGTAGTACACCGCAACCATCAGGTGATGAAAAGGATGTAAAGGAGAACATCAAAAAATGGAATGCCAAGGACGCAAAAGCCCAAGGTATCATAGTGTCAAGGTTGTCTGACAAAGTAATAAGCCAAGTTATTAGTTGCGAAACAGCATCAGAGATATGGAACAAGCTACATACCTTTTTTGAACAGAAAGGTGAACTGTCCGTTCATTTAGTTCAGCAGCAATTTTTCTCGTTGGAGTTCAAGCCTTCAGAAAGTATGTACGAATTCTTAAGTAGAGTTGAAGAAATTTTAGCACGATTGAAAGCCTTAAACTCAGTAGTTCCAGAGAGTATGGCAATCACTAAAATCACAGCAAGCCTTCCAGACCATTACCAGCATTTTATTTCTGCATGGGAGTCGGTGCCAGTCGAAAAGAGTACCATGAGCGAATTGTCGTCGCGTTTACTTGTTGAAGAGCAGCGCTACCTGGCTCGTCACGGTGGAAACGAAAACGCTAGTTCGGCTTTAGCAGCGGTAAACAAAAATAGGAAGTGTTTCAAATGTGGTAAGTTAGGACATTTTAAGAAAGATTGTAAAGTTAAAGAATTTTGTACATGTTGTAAAAAGTCTGGACATAATTTAAAAAATTGTTGGTTCAAGAAAAACGTTCATATAAATAATGGTAGTACTAGTTCAAAAAGTAATGCTTTTCGTGTCTCTGTGCTGTCAGCGCTAAATCCAAATACAAAAGAGTTTTCAAAAACTGAGTCGGTGATGGACAGTGGAGCCACTGAGCACATGTGTCACTCAAAGGAGTTATTTAATAACTATAAGCCTTATAAAAAGGAGATTTTGATAGGTGACGGTTCAGTCATTGAGGCCATAGGTATAGATGAGGTAGAATTGCTCGCTTATAATGGTAAAGAATGGATAAATACTACTTTGTACAATGTGTTACATGTTCCAAACATACAGTTAAATTTGTTTTCTGTCTGTGCGGCAACAGACAAAGGGTATATAGTAAACTTGAACAAGGATGTATGTGAGTTTATTAAGAAGGGTTGTGAACAAGTAGGTGCTATTGCTGTGAGAAAAGACAAGTTATACATAATGCAGTTTAAATATCAAGGAAGCAATGCACTAGTAGGTTATCTTGTAGGTGGCTTAGAGGAATGGCATAGTAAAATGTGTCACTTAAATACTGAGCAGGTGAAGTCAATATTAAAATGGAGCAACATTGATTTCGAAAAGAGTAACAACAATGAAAGCTCAACTTGTATTCCGTGTGTTAAGGGTAAGTTACACAAACAGCCGTTTAACTTGAGTTTTACTAAAAGTGAAAGGCCTGGTCAGTTGTTCCATCTTGATCTATGTGGACCAATGGAAGGAACATCCTTAGGTGGAGCGAGATTTTATTTGCTGATCAAGGATGATTATTCTAAGTTCAATACTGTTTATTTTCTCAAACACAAGTCTGAAACTGTAGGTAAAGTTAAAAGTTTTTTGCAATATGTTACAAAGAATCTAGGTCATAAAGTTGAATTCATTCGGTCAGATGGGGGTACAGAATTTGTAAATAGGGAAATGAAAGCTCTCACTGATGAAATGGGAATAATTCATCAAATTAGTGTGGCGTACACGCCAGAACAAAACGGTCGTGCGGAGCGCGAGATTCGTACTATAAATGAGGCAGCTAGGTCGATGCTAATATCAGCTAATTTAGACAAGGTTCTGTGGGCTGAAGCAGTAAATACTGCAGTTTTTGTGCTGAACAGAACAGGTACAAGCAGAGTCAAAGACAAGACACCGTATGAAGTATGGTACGGAAAGGACTTATTTGATGTTACGCAGTTAAAAGTATTTGGCTCATCTGTGGCAGTACATATACCTGATCAGAAGAGGAAAAAATGGGATAGTAAAGCTGATGTAGGAATTTTCGTAGGTTACGGGGAAACGTCTAAGGGTTTCCGAGTTTATTTTCCTCAGAAAAGGGATGTTTTGGTAAAGAGGGAAGTTGTATTTTTAAAAGGACCTACTGTAAGTATAGATACTGTAAATAAAAATATTAAACAGATTCACGAAGAGTTTTTTCCTAGAGTAGAAGAGAGAGTTCAGTTAGAAAATAAATATGAAAGTGAAAGAGAGCCTGAAGAAGAAGGTGAATTTCATAGCTTTCTGGAAGATGAAAGTCAAGCTGTAATATTAGAAGATAAGGATAATTCTGAAGAAGAAGGAAATAGTGAAAATGAAGTTATGCAAGAGCAAACTGAAGAAGAGGTGCAATGCCCAGAAACAAGTGAAAAACCAAAAAGGGAAAGAAAGCTACCACTAAAGCTCAAAGATTTTGAAGTGAATTTCCTTACTGTTGATGATGATGAGAGTGTAACTCCACAGACATATGAAGATGCGCTGAAAAGTAAAGACAAATCGAAATGGGAAGATGCTATCAAAAGGGAAATGGATACTCTAAAGGAAAATAACACTTGGGAAAGGGAAGTACCGAAGGGAGTCAAAGTTATCTCTAGCAAATGGGTTTTCAGAATTTAAAAAGGCAGCGAAGAAAAAATTTATAAAGCCAGATTCGTGGCACGAGGTTTCGAACAACCAAAGTGTGATTTAGATGCTGAAGTTTATTCTCCCGTAGCAAAGCTGCCAACTTTCAGAGTTTTCATGGCTGTTGCAAACAAACTTAAACTGCCAGTTTACCAAATGGATGTGGTAGGAGCGTTTTTGCATGGAGATATCGAAGAGGTTGTGTATTTACAGCTCCCAGATGGTACAATCTGTAAACTAAATAGGTCTTTATATGGTTTAAAAAGGTCGCCCAAGTATTGGAACAAAAAATTTGATACGTTCATGCATAAACAAGGATTTCTAAAGTCCAAAAGTGACCTTTGTTTATATTTTAAAAGGGAAAACGGAAAATTTACTTACTTGTTGATTTATGTAGATGACATTCTATATTTTAGTTACTGAATTAAAAGCTTTGCAGTCCGGTCTAAGCAGCAACTTCAAAATGAAAGATTTAGGTTTAGCGTCGAATTATTTAGGAATTCAGATTAAACAAGAAAATGGAAAAACAATTTTAAGCCAAGAAAAGTATTTAAAAAAGGTATTAGTAAAATTTGAGATGCAAGATTGCAAATCAGTCGATACTCCAATGGAGCAAAATTTCAATTTTCAAATTCTAGATCGAAAAACGTCGGAAAGTCAAGATATAGAAACAAAGTGTAGGCAACTGATAGGTAGCCTCATGTACGCGGTCTATGGCACACGTCCCGATCTGTGTGTTAGTGTAAGTTTCTTAAGTAGGTTTCAACATTGTGCAAGTGAACTTTTGTATAAGTGCCTTAAGAGAGTCTTAAGATACATCAAAGGTACTCTTGATCTTGCTTTAGTATATGACAGCACAGATACCGAAATTCAATGCTTTGTTGATGCTGACTGGGGCGGGGATGTCAAGGATAGGAAATCCACAACAGGCTTTTTCTTAAAAGTTTTTGACTGTGTCACTATGTGGTGTTGTAAAAAACAGATTTCAGTATCTCTTTCCTCAACTGAGTCGGAATATATAGCCTTAAGTTGTGCCATTTGTGAAGCATTGTGGCTTAAAAATATATTGAATGATTTTAATGGCCCAAAGTGTGAAATTGAAATGTTTGAGGACAATCAATCTGTTATTAATATCTCTCACAACAATGAGAATAACAGAAGGCTAAAACATGTCTATATAAGATATCATTTTATTGTTGAGAAGATTTCTAAAAAAAGAAATAGAGTTAAAATATATCAAGTCAGGTGATAACATTGCAGATATGTTAACAAAGCCTTTAGGCAAAGTTTTATTTGTTAATTTTAGGGACAATGTTCTCAAGATTGTTAAGTTTTAGTGTAGAAACAGGTATGTTTTATATTTTATATAAGTTTGAAGAAGTTGTCCTTTATTTAAGTTGTTGTGTTATAAAAGTGACTGTTGGGATATTTGTTGAGGAGGGGTGTTAAAATGCAACAAATCTTCTTAGAGATTAATTTAGTTCATAGTTTCGCCGCAGGCTCAAGTGTCGCCACTATCAATGCGATAAGCTCTCTTGAAAAAGTAATAGTAAAAATATACGCCATTTTATAATTCATATTTCTTGTTTTACTATAAATCCGCCCCAAAGCCAACTAAAACTAAGAATTTCGTGTACGCCTGAGCGTAGATAAAGTACTTAAAAATAACCTCAAAACATAAAATGAAAGTGAAAAAGCTCTGGAGTTACAGTAGCTATGATAGTAATTTTTCGTATAATAATTAAATATGTTATCCTCTATCCAATTCAGAAGGTTTTTTCAAGACGCAATATGGTACGAGCGTTTCATAGTTCCGTGGCATTCTCCTTTGAGATACTTGTTGTTTTTTTAGATTGCGACCCGCCTTTATCTCATAATCTGTTCGAGTGGCCCCTGGTCCCAATAAGTCAGGGCATCCCTGCCTTAGAGACAATCATAAAGTGACATCTACGCGGGCGAAGCCGCGGGCAAAAGCTAGTAGAAAATAAAGTCTCTAAATATAGAAATTTCCGCAAAAACATTAATTAACACTCAGTTATGGCCCACAACGTGGATTTTGACATTGAATAAAGTTAAATGACCATTTGAGAGTTGAATGGAATTTAAAAATCTAAAGGGAAAATTATTCTCACACTATGGCAACATTGTCAGTCATGGCCGATGTTTCATTTGGAATAGATGCAGACGTCCGTTACTGAGTTTTCGCGTAGAGAAAATAAAATTTCTCAGTATTTCGGTGTACTAAAGTGTTCCGACTTAATCTAACTAACATTTTGTGTGAAATTGTGTTTTGCGTGGTGTCTAAATTGTTAGTGTTGTTTTTAAAACGAATGTTTGTGTCATTTTATTAGCTAATAGGATTAGTGGTCAATAATCTATTGGATTACGCGTTAGCAGTGTTTATTGAGCGCCGTTGGAACTCTTGATGTGAGTATAATTTGATGTTTGCATGTCTCGGATGGCCTAGGCTAGCCGCGAGACAGGTTCTTGCCACGAGCGCGCGTCGCGTGATTTCGCGGCCGCTGTCGGCGCTCGGCCCGATAACGGAAGATTTGTAGATTGCGCAGATTCTGATAAGATGTCTCCTTTATTTTTGAGTAGCCCTTGGTCAGAGTGTATCCTTAGGGGCTGTGCCCTTGATTCAAAGCCTTGATTATTGCCCTCATTAAGCGTCTTTATAGTATAGTGTATCAAAAACAAGTGCTGCGCCACTCGAAGCACAATTCGTCAGTGTCCATGCTCCATTTCCCCGAAAGCTATAATTGTATCGTTGAATTTTTACTGTAAGAGTGAGAATTAGTATTTATTGCTAAGTGTAAATATCGTAATAAATGCTAACTGATGCTGCATGTGAACTATCAGAACTCTTGGAAGCAATTTACTAAGTACTGTAGTAAGTATAAATGTTTTTGTTATGGCTGTATTATTTATTACATATTAAATTAAAACATAAGCTCTCTCTTACCTACGGAACTGCCAACTGTTGCCAGCATATGAAAGTATGACTCATCTACATTACCCTACATTTATCATGAGAGCTACTAATCTACAAATATAATTCAGCCTAATTATTCCTCTGATTTAGGTGAAATATAAAATCTACCAGATTGTTAAATAGTCAATTTAGGCAATTAACAAGCAACTGTAAACATTAACAATATAAAATATCACAGGTGTATGAACTATTTGCAGACCAATTTAAATCCTATTTCTGTCTAACGTTATTATTATATGTTCACTCAACTGGTTAGATTTTTCACTGAACTACCCCAGGTGAAGGTTAATGTATCAGTGATGTTTTTATGGTGTCACATACACCATAAAAACATCATTGATACATTAACAGACATATTTTAGTTTTTAGATACATACCTTAAGTGTAACGTTTTGGTGCCAGAAACTGTCACAAGATAACAAATAGATTCTAGGTGCTCCAGGTCGTACTATAAAGCTGCTTTTCCACCGGCAAGGAGTGGAGTGAAGAGAATTAAAATCTTGTCGGTCCATTTCTACTAAAAATGTGCAAGAAGAGAATTGTTTTTATCCCATACAATTTGAAATTCCCTTCCCTCCTCCTAAATGCAGCTTGACGCAAGCACATCTATAATGTGTCATGAAGTAGAAGATTTTTTTGTGAAATGGTTAATTAATCAGTTTGCTTTGCCACTGAACATTTGAAAACCTTATTGAATGGGTTAGGTTAGAAATATTTATGTTTAATTTTTTTTTTATTGATAAATAGTTAAAACAATTTTGATAGAAATAATTATACTTAGAAATAATTATACTACTGAAATAATTATACTACTGAAACGTAGAGCTTTAAAAATGCATTACATATATGTATTATATTGTACAATGAATTCAAAAACTTTAAATAATAAAAAGGTGTACAATGAATAAATTTATACTTTTATTTATGAGTCATTATAAATCAACACAGCTGAAACAGTTTACATTTGATATACATTACAGTGTTATAGTAGATCTTTTACTTATTGTGTAAATTATTCATATCCAGTTCATAACAGAAAACAATCCCAAATAAACATTGAGCATTTTTCCACTGGCTGGCATGCTTATGTTGGGAAATGGAAAAATTCTGGATAATAGGTATTTTTTCAGAAAAATCAATATTCTTACAATATTTTTCCCATATTCTAAATGTATGTATGATTACATCGAATTAGGGTTATCTTGTTTCATTTCTAAATATAAGTAGTTATCATACAAACATTTTTAATTGGAAAAATATCGAAAACGTTTTGGAAAATTTTTATGGAAAAAATAAATTATTCAGAACTTTTTCTTTACCCATCATAAGCCGTGACGATGCCAATGCCACCTGTGGAACAACGCTCATAAGTTCAAATTTCACTCCCTCAAGTCAATACCTTATACAATTACAGGAATTCACAGGTAGCCTAAACTCGGCTAATCTGTGCCCCAGATAATTTGGTCGGAAGTTGGAATGGAGCTGGAATTTGGGAAGGGGTTTAGTTAGACTGTTAGCACGGACTTGATCTGGTCTAGATTGTTGGCAAGGTCGGGCCTGTCGCCGGCTGCCTGTCGAGTCTGTTTACATTGTTGTAATCTGGGCTCTGGGAGTTGGCTGTATTGAAAATATAAAATATAATTTACTAAATAGCTCTTTTATTGAAATTGCAGAAAAACTTGCGTGGGTTTTCATTACATGTACTTAAAATTTTTAATTTGTAAAAAAATCATAATGAAAAATGAAGTCATCATTCACAGTTTCAAACATTTTTAGAACAAAATTTTGATTTTAACATATTTATACTAATGAAATCTTAAAAATACAAAAAACCTATACATACACTCTTAAAGCCTAATATTAGCCTATTACTAAAATACTAAAATTACTAAAATAAAACTATAAATTATTATTTCATATTATATTGTACCTCTTAGATGTACATAGTTTTATCAGATACTTTCCAATGCAGAACATACAGTACATATCGTGGATTGGAATATTTTTTTCAGCATCAAGATAGAATGAAGGAAGGTGTAGGCATATCTTGGAGGCATATCAATCCACTGTCCACGTAGGTATCTACAAAAAACATAAAAATGTGGATAATCGAAACCGTAATTAACAGCTTGCCAAGTTGTGATTTGAAATTTAATTAAATTCTAATTAATAAATTACCGACATTGCATTCCAATTATTTATTTTGCAATGGTCATTGAAAACATCATTTGGTAACTACTGCTTAATAATCGAAAATCAATCAGTACTTATCTTTATATTGTTGTGCAATACAAACCTGTATTGAACTTGTTACAATTTCTCAAGTGGATATGGCTTATATTCTGCAATAATAATGGATGATTCACACACAAGGACATGAAGGAAGGAATACACAGCGTATTAATAATAATAATAATATATAATAGCTTATAATTTTTACTCGTCTGCTACAGGGGCGCTGCTGCACTGATCCGATTCGATAGAAGATGATGACGTCATTGTTCCGATTCAATCGTACGGTCAGATAAAGTCAGCATCCCGAGTTATTTCTTTATTATCAAACCTTCGTCACTTTTATTGCTATGAGCTCGACTTTGGCAATTAACCGTGCATTAGCAAACCGAATCCCTCAGAAATCGGGACCTTTATTTATTAATGAGATTATAGAGATAGAGTGGCAGCAATCAAAATCCATGTGTGAAATTCCTCGTGGAAGAAGGTCTAACCCTAAAAAATTGGAAATAGCATTCGTTTTAACTTTATTAAACAGTAATCTATAACCTTCAGTCGCGTTGTTTCAAAATCCCAGACTTGCTAGAGGAACTATGAGCAGTTTGCAAACTTTTCTAATTGGCATGCGTACACGCAGTGTCGGCGGACGAGCGCAGTCGTTCAGTTGAGTTTCTAAATGTTTCCGGAATTCGTTGAAACAGTAGTTAACCGAGTTGGTTTACCATTCGGTTACCAATGTGTTTGATCAGAAAGTTTAGTGGTTACTTTGAATTGATTGGTGTGAAAATACTACAAATATAAAATGAGCTTCTCTTCGACGATTCTCAAGAGGGCTATGCTATAGGATTGGACTCTTCAAGAAGGGATTAAAAAGGTTTTTGAAGGAAACAAACTACAAACACTCATGCTCCACTTTTTGGTAGTAGGTAACTTGTTTCAATTAAGTATATAGGTACTTAATATCTATTTCCCGAGATTCAGTAAATTAAATGTTGGAACACACAATCTTAAAGCCTATTCACTCTCTTCTTGAAGATGCTCACATTAAAAGACGGTCGGTCGCATACTTTCATTACTTGTTAGAAGTATATGTAGAGATGGAGGAGAAATGTAAATGTTTACCACAGTTTACCAAATAATCATATCTCTATTTATTTTGTCTATTGAGGTATCGTTTTTACAAAATTTGGGTGTATTTTTGCCAGACCTGTATCAGAATTATCAACATACATGATTTCATGAAAATAATAATATAATGATGATTATTGCTCATCGAGAACGATAAACAGACAGACCGACGGGCACGCCTGTTGCAATGCGCGGTGGAGCGCGGTTCCATCATTACATTTGTTGGTTCGTTTGGTAGCGGAACAGCGCTGGTTGCGAAAGGCAAAATGTATTAAACCAAATGGTAGTCTGTTTAATTGGATAATAGTAAACGTATCATGAAAAAAAAAACAAGGTTTTATATTATCTTCACCGCGCTCTCAAAGTCGCATGGATACTCCTTAAAATACTTGAAATTTTGATTTAAAATAATTTCACCGTTTGGTTGGTTTTGTGTCAGTGAGACTGACATGCTCCTCGCGTGACTAGTGTGGGTCTATTTTCAACAGTGGACTAATATCTTAATACCAAAGAATACGCAAAGAAGCATCACTCCACCAATAAACTGAACTGACAGAAAAATATCCGGCCGTCTTCGACGGTAGTGTTCGTACTAAACAGACGATCAAAGCAGTGGAATAGAGGATCTGAAGAAACCCCGCTCAGCAGGAAAATATGTATTGTATTTTATCTATAGAAATTAATATAGCACCCAGAACCATGTCGCGCATTTTAAAACATAGGACTTGCAGCTTATAAGAGACGTACTTGGTCATTTCTTGACAGATAATTTGAAAATGATTAGAGTGGTAAAATCAAAACAACTTCTTCAGCGACGTGCAGAGAGCTTACAAATAATGGCGAGATTATTTTACTTACTGAACTAATGACTGATTTCAGATCTACTTCTAGAGCTCAGAGTTTTAAATAAGCTTTTCAGTTGGTCAATAGGTTTTTTTTACAAAATGGGCCTTATCCGGTTTCAATGACGATTTGGTGGGTTGTTAAATAAGGTACAGTCATTCATTGATAGTGACTATAACGTATTTTGTAAAAATGGTATTAGAACATTGGGCCAGGTGTATCTAGACGCGATTCTTGAGAAGGTTGTTAAGCCCCTTAATAACACCATGTTCCATAATGGTCTTGCAGCAAGACTCAGCTCTAGATCACAAAGCTCGATCAACAAAAGCGTGGTTGGGAAGGATCGCTTCTGACTTCATTAGAGCTGAAAACTGGCCGTGAACTGAAAACATGTAGTCTTAATTCGCTCGATTATGAATTATGGTCTCTTTTAGAGGTTAAAACGTGCTCTTGAGTCCCTTCTACTTCTATAAGCATGCAATTGGCGAATTTGCCCAGGGAGGAAGAGAATTTTTTGTTGTTTGCTTTGCATAGCTGATATAATGTTTTATTTTTATACATGTTTTCAAGCTTGGAGGAACTGCTATGCCGAGAAATTATTAAAATTTTAAACAATAAGGCCGCTCCTACTTTGTACAATAAATTGTTTTGTAAATTATTTTGTGCCATAAAGTATATGATTTGATTGGGTTTGACTTATACCTACTTACTTTATAGTTTTAACTACAATTCAGTATTTTTTTAAATATTAGAAACAAAACCCCGATACCACAATACGTTGACGTCAATGTTTAGTATATCTAATAAAATACTCGGTAATAATGATAATAACATTGTCTGCAAGTATAATTATGAAATGCCAGCAATGATGTCCGTGTAGTTAAAACATTGAAACTATGGCGTGGCGGTAGGCAATCTGTTATGTAATTACGAAATTATTTATGAGAATTCAATAGTGATGTACAACCAAACATACTTTACATATTACCACCTAAGCAATACGAAGACACCTTTTAATATGTGGTTAAAAAAACATTCAATTTAATATTTTTGCGAGCCTTCTGGTTCTGAATGCTATCCGCAATTAGATTTGCCTGTTATTACGATAGAATTTTCCAGAAGTGGCACAGATTAGATAATATTCTAGTTACACTGGTAATGGGCCATACCGCAAAGCACCATTGTAGCTAATTGGTCATAACAAAGGGCGCGATACTTCTATACTTACCCCCTAATACACATTATGTTTTTTTTTTGTCAGGCAGTGGTGTCTATTCGGTCTTTACGATTAAACTTATTTGATAGGACTAAACTTACGTGTCCTGTCCTTGTCTTTTCGATAAAGGAAGAAAGAAAAAGACAGAACACTTAAATTAAGTTTAATCCTGTCAAATAAGTTTAATCGTGAAAACCGAATCAACACCATTATCTCATCTGGTAAGGCATCATGACGCGAAGAGATGGCAGCGGGCGGGCTCACCGAGATCGTAGCAAAACGCGGAAATCAATATTAAAAAAGTTTTTGAAATACTTTGAACGAAAAGCCTCTGTTCTAAACAAGATATATTATTATGCGGTTTGCAATTTATCCTGTTTGTCCTATTCGGTTAGCCGTCCTAACTGCTCTCTATTCAGTTTCTTTTTTCACTTCAATTAAAGAATTCAGGTTCTTGTGTTCACAGTTCTTGTAAACGACATAGAATTTGGGATTAACTATAGTTTATGCTCACAGGTGGGGTGATATTAAGGTGCGAGTTATATTAATCTTTGCCGTGGCCTAAGCTGGGCCTACGAAAGTCGTCGCTTGCAGCCGGTGGCAGTGGCATTTTAACGACCCGGTCGCGCAACTTGTTGTTGTGAGTTGTCGTGTAGTCGCAGTGTTGTGCATTCAGAGATACGTTTGTAGCAGTTAGTACAGGTATGCAGCAAAAGCGACCTTCAAGGACGCTGGGTTTCTTTAAATACATGCGGGGCAATGTTTTGCGGTTTCAAGGTTGAATTACGTTTCTGCCCTGTTTACATTCCAATGTTCTGCTGTTTTGAAAGTGGGCGCGATCGATGCATGTTGCACATTATTCGTAAAGTAAGCGCCACTTTTTGACTGTTTGTTAGAGTATATAGCATAGCTCACTATTTTAAACGTTTTTTTAAATAAAAATGTCGTTTCTGGCCTTCGATAAAATCCTTTCGGCCCATAAGATCCTTTTCCCAAATTATCCAATACTTCCATTTCCCAAGCAACTCTTGAATATCCGTTTGCTGAAATACCCCTTTCGAACTGTCGAACTTTAACTAAGTCTGTGAACTGTGATGTTTACAGTCATGTACTCTATATGCATCGCGTAGGTACATTACTTGGAAGTGTGTTTTTGCTTATTCAAACTAGTTCTTCGTCTACTTCTCATCATTTGGCACAATGAATTATATAAATTACTATTATTTACGAATCAGAACAAATTTAATATTTATTTCGCTTTCTATATGATGTTAGCGAACAATATTATTGACTTAAAATATATCAAAATACTTAAAATTTAAAAAAAAATACCAGAATGTTTCGTTTATTGACGTCGTAGAAGCCAAAAATTATTCGCTCTTGTTTTATAGATTCCTTGGCCATAGATGTTTAGTTCATGTATACCGTAAAGTATGATGTTACTACCATTTGTTATTTATCATCAACTAATAACTGACCTTGCATTAAGATGTATTTATTTCGCTTCACCAGTAGCAGCGCAGGCGCAGTCAGTAGCGACCGTACAGATAGCTTGTTAGAAAACAATGGCCTAAGAATAGCTATAGAGCAACTCGCACGCAACTATAAGCCGTCGACGGCCGCAATCCTGTAATTGTGTTAGTGCCATTGACTTATTTACTTAATGGGTGTCTCTCTGCTTGCTACTGCTTCTCAAGAGTAGGATGTGGTTTTATAATCGTTTGGTGGTTGGCAATGTAGCTAGAGCTTCTGGTTTGAATCCTCTTTTAATACGACCGGTCCTGCGAAGCTCGTATCCAGTGGCTTCCTGCAGACTTTCTGCTTTAATAAAGTAGGAGAATTCATGTGAAGGTTTCATTTAAGTCCGAAGCTTGAGCGTTCTCAAAAACCTACAGTTTATAAAAAATTCGTTTTCTAATTATTATATTTTTATAGCTGTAATTGGAATAGTTATACCGGGTATATCAAAATATGTGATTTCTACTCATCACAACACAACTTTTGATCTACAATTTTGCTGAAATCGCAAAGGTTGTTGGTCCAGTTTCCAAATTGGCCATGAAATCCCACAGGCGTACAACAAGTATTCCTGCAACCACACCCTTTGTTATGCTCTGAATGAAACCATTTGCAAACAAAACTCGGCAGCCTGGAGCAACCTAGTTCCTTCACAATATGTAACCTTGGCCCACCCCTCATCACGTGCCAGCTCCTGCTTTTAATCACTCTCGCTCTCGAATATACCCGACTTCTCAAGCTTTATGTCGAAAACTTTAAAGAACTTTAGCACAGATAATTATAAGAAGGTGTTATATTTTTAAACCGGATATTTGACTACCAATCGTTTGAGTGACTTTAAAGTTTTGACCAACTGTAAAAAACATCATGACACTGAACAATTTTCTCTAATTAACCAGTTCAGTCGGAGCAAAAAAAAAAAAACTTTTCATACAAAGTTGGCTACTCACCTCATCGATTTGTTAGAATGGATTTTTTTGCTCAGATTAAATTAGTGCATTAGAGAGAGTTGTTCAGTTTCATAAGCAGAAACCACACAAATTTGGTCCGCGATTTCAGTTTCTCTCGTTGTCCACAGCATCGCAGCCGGCAGTGCAAGGTGCATCGATGAGACTCCGCGGGCTCTCGGACTAACGGGGACGCCGGCGCACTGTGCGAACTAAAACATGTAAGTTCATTGTTAAAACACTACATAGATGTCAAGTACTGTGTAGGTGCAATTGTGGGAGCCCGCGAGTACGCCCGCGTATAGATAGTTCCATTATAAACGGTCCGTTCGTTAACAACCCTTATTGTCCCCACTGCCCATGCCTCGTGAAGGTTAGGCCCGACTCCACGCACGGGGACCAAGTCCAGATTGGTGGAGGTAATGGGTAAGTGGTCAACCCCAGTGTCAGAAGTTATGAATCTGATGAATGAATCTCTATCCAAACTCTGATATTTTTCAAGTATCCTTACTTCAGTAGATTGGTCTTGTGCGTTGTCTGTCTGTCAGTCATTCAGTGAGCCGAGAAACTCTTTTACTTACATGGAGGCCTTCTATAAACTTGAAAAAAATCAACAATGGCTTCCACTCATGAAACTGACGGATGAAACTTTCCACAATGTTTAATTCGCAAAAAAATGGAGTTCCTATACAATGTCAGCCGATTAAAGCGCAACACACATAAAGGCGTTCCGGGAGCGGTATATTTTGTAATGTTCGGATTACTATGAAACCCTTCACACAAAAACCGGGCGGGCGCTCTAAGTTCGCTTCCCGCAGGTCCGCCTTCGGAACGCTACCGCCCCTCGGCCGCCTCTGTGTGTGTTGCGCTTTATCGATTAAAGGTTTTCTGCCAATTGAATATTATAGGTTCCATGAGGTGATCAGTTTCATGAGTAGAACTCAGTTTTCTTTTTCAGGTATTGTTGAATGTCCTCACGACCCTAGATTCGTGGTACATGTCGTATAAGAAGACGCATCTATTGTAACCGGTATGCTGTACAGTGACTACAGTGTGATGTTAAATATGCAATCGAGTGCACTACAGTAAAGTTGATCCATTGTCCCTCGGTCGCGGATGGGCAGGCCGCCCGCTGAATTGGCCGGAAACGGCGTCGAGACGCAGGAGCATGCGCATTGGACGTGCGTGCTGCGTGCCCAATGATCAGTCACGTTGCGTTTGCGCATAATGTCAGCCGTAGGTTCTACTAGCGAACTGTACTTTTAAGTCAAAATAATTTAAATTACTACTTGCAAAACGTAATATTTTGCTTATAAAAAAAAAACAATTCTATGGAACATGGGCCTGGTCTGCATACGCAGCCCCATGGACGAGCTGTTACTTGTCCTTCGTTTTACCGTACTTACATCACTGACAGACTCAACAGTAACAACACAGTATTATCAAATAACGTCAATCAAGCATCATAAATACTAATTTTAAGGATATCTAAATAATTAAATGAGTCATATTGTAAAACAAGCGAAAAACATTGAAAACTGGTTATTTCCATATTCAATCAACAGTCGTGTTGCCATGACCGCAAAAATGACGGAAAATCACTAAGCTTGTTCGACGAAACTATTTAGTATTTATCGATTCATTTTTCGCATATTTTTCCAAGGATTGTAGATTTTCCATTTACTGTACAATGTCGACGCCCAGTTTAAAAAGCCTACCCTTATGGACTTACTGGTATCGACTTCATAATAAAACTGTCAGTGTTAACTGACGTTACTCGTTATTAAATATTGATTGATTGACCCGAAGCCAAAAGTAAATTATTAAAGAATCCAAATTATGAATAAAAATACGATCAATTTTCCGGTATAACTATAAGCCTTAACAACGCAATATAAAAAAACGGATTTGTAGTCATGGTATATTTTTAAAAATATAGAAATAAAATATTTTTTATTCACATTCATCTCTATCTTTATTTGAAAGAAGGCAATTGAAACCAATGTCTGTACCGCAAGGGTGCATAAACATGTAGCTAAGTTAAGTTTTTCACAAATCTAATACGAAATCGGCAAAGACATATCTAATCTGATACAATCACCTCACATGATACATACTTCACTGATACAATGATCATATAACATTGCAATATTTTAAAATACAGTCGGTTGGTTACTAAACAGAACCATGTATCTATGTTTTTACGAACTAAGGACATTATTAACAAGAACAGTTAAACAATAGGGCGCTTTAACGCGCTCTACGTTCGCGCTAAATACCAATAGCTAGCCGATGAATGATTGATTGCACCGCACGCGCACGTGTAGTGTTAGCAAAGTTTATTGACAGGCAAACACGTTACAGTATTATTTTTTTATAACAGCCTTAGCCTTGCGAGCGTTCATCATCAGGTTTTAAAGTAATCGAATCCACGCAGCTTTAATTGTTGATCAACATCAAATGTTCCTTCAAGCTTTATACGAAAATCAAACTGGATGGAACCACGTTTTTTGGCACCAGATAAGCTGATCTTGCCTAACCTAACCTAACTCTGTAGCTCACGCAAATTGAAATGAAATAAAATGAAAAAATAAAAATTGATCAGCCAATCTGTAATTTTTATGTAAGATTGTCCCCACTTGAAATACCCATGTTGTATAAGTTACGCTTACGTTAACTACGTATTAATTACGATATCCAATTAACCCCTAATGATTTAAACATTTTTGGTCGAGGCTCATATCTTAATCGGATTTTAAAGAATGCTTTGGGTATGTATTTATTTTTGAAACCATACAGGGCGCTTCACCCATAAAAGTGTTCTTATTGGATGGGCTTGCAAATTATTTTTCTCATTTAGCTTTCTTTTCTGTTTCATCATCATCATAGGCCTGTGGAATTGCCCCATTATCCTTGCTATACCTAGGGATAGACATAGGTTGCCTAGTGTTGTACATATCGTCTCCCGCTGCTACATGCAACCTACCTACGTTGTACACGTAACCTTCATACGCATTTAGCAGACGGATGTACCGGTTTCCTCACGATGTTTTCTTAACTGCTGTTAATGTACGTATGTATAATTATGGTCAGTACGTTGGCTGTCATCCCAGGATCCAAACCACATTTTTTTTTGACATCTGACTGATTAATAGGACCGAGTGAGTGCCGTGAAGCCAAATATGGTGTTTACCAGTAGATAGTGCCTAATAGCTAGCCGCTAGCAGGGAGCCGAATACGTGACCTTGTGCAGGCGGTGGACTAGCCACTGCGCTATAGAGCCGGTTAGTACTATTAGTGCTGCATAATTGCTTTCACTCGGAGAGGAATTCAATCAATTTACTCGAAGGCAGCGCGTATCCAATATTAATATCGTAGCCGGCAAGGCAAATCGTTCACGGCTGCTGCGGCGTCGCGTCGTATTAATGATGAGCTATGTGGTGATTAGGTACTGCCGCTGTTCGTGTTTCCACTCGACAACCATATTTTTCAAACACAATTGGTGAATCGAATTCGTCTCATTTGTAAGCGATGATGATGCAAGGATGGAACTGGCTATCATTATCTCCATGCTAAAATACTGCAATTCTGTCAACGCTTATGTTTATGACGGCAAGTGTTAAGTCTTAACCCTTACGTAACACGGTACCGACATAGATATACTAAATCCTTTTACACGTATAAAATATTTTTCAACAGTTGATTAGTTTAGAAAAATATATGAAATATTACGTTTTCTTGAACCAAACGGACGGGCCGCCGTTATGGAAGGGGACGTATTGACCTACTTTACTGCTGGCCGATGGGAAAGATCTGTCTCAAAATTAGGGGACGTCGTTACTCAGTATACGCTACTAAATACATATGACATGGCAATAATAAGAAGAAGATGGAAATAATCAAATCTGACGAGATAAATGCAAACATTTGCTATTTTATCTCAAGAAATATCAGCGTAAACGCAGATCAATACAGCTTGAAACTCACTTTCTCTGCTAATAACGCTAGTGGTTTATAGTTACTAGTTACTGCTTCATTGCTTATTACAAAACAATTGCATGTTTTCAAGAGCCTTGTACATCAGTCATTCTGTCTTGCATTTTTTATCTCCATTATACAAAAAATCCATATTCGAAGTGGTAGGTACTTCGTATTAGCTAGACTATATTATTATATTTTAGATTTAATTTTTAAGACTAAGTGTTTAGGCCTTCAGGTCGTTTAGGCGATCGGCGTACACTTCTTAAAATGTCTTCTTCTAGATTTGACCAGTTCTGGATTCGACCACTTCTTGATAAGGCGTTTCTCGTATAAATGATGATGTGTAATATAATAAGAAGTAATATTTTTTGTCACACTTCACCAAACTTCGAGTGCACAAGTAATAGGAGGTTTGTCATTAATTATCGTCATCATCAGCCAGACGTCCACTTCTCTGAACAAAGGCCTCCCCCAGGGGCTCACTGCTACTTCACTTTAGATATTCTGCGAGCTGTTTCGGTTAATTTAAATCTTCTAAAATTAACGAAACTATTTTCAATTTGGTTGTATTTCGGTGCCACACCCTCGCTGCCTTTTTAGTGCAGCGAGTCAATGCATTGAGTGTGCATTATTTATGTGATGTTCCAGTCACTTTCCAATTTTCATTTACGATGGTGTTTTACCTAGGTATTTGACTTTAAAGTACTTTAAACTCTATTTAATGGCGGTTTATCTAATACGTTCGTATGGTTTGGCTTTTAAATAGTTAAAGTACTTAATTTGTTTTCCCTTTCAGATTGTGTGTTTCTTTGTATTACTCTGTACATATTTTATAGAGAAGATATATTAATTATGAATCGGAAAGTGTATTTCATGCTAAATCGATACTGAAGCGATTTAGCTGTAATTTGGCTCATAAATCATAAATAAATAAAATTAAAGCACCATGAGACACATTTTATCGTGGAAATTACTTCGTATAGATCCCGAAGGATTTGGAAAAGATTAATTAACAAGCTCCAGAGCCTTTTGCACACAAGTCAGCCTTTGAGATAACACCATTAAAACTATATGACTGACTCGGTGGCTCAGTGGTTAATGCTTCTGGCTACTCATCTGAGAGTCGTGGGTTTCGCCCACTCCCCACTCAGGGCAAATATTTCTGTGATGAGCAGATTTCTTTGCTCTGTGCCTGGGTGTATTATAATATCTATATGTACGTAATATTATATCTATATGTAAGTAATATAGTCCATAGTATTCTATATTATGTATGTATTTAAACATATATGTGTATGTATGTATCAGTCTTTGGATCTCATAAGGGCGCTTTTATTGTCATGTGGGTTTCTGCCCGCATGCGGGCCGTGCGTGCGGCGTTTCCAAAGCGACCCGCGTACGTGTGGCACGCATGACAATAAAAGGGCCCTAAAACATGGAATGAAACGATAGGTTGCGGGCGGTAATCATGCGGGCCGTCCGCATGACAATAAAAGCGCCCTAATACAGGGAATCCTAGTTTGGGGCCAGATGACAGTGTATGATTTGTCCCGGATATTATTAATATTTATTAGATCCACACGGCCCACACAGGATATATTCTGGTAGTCCATAGGTCTAACCAGCCCAACTGTTAGTGGTCACCCACCTCACTCCCCGCCATAGCTATCTGGTGCTAAAGCGGCGCGCGTACCGTTATATGCGACCGCGCCGGTTCCGCGGACTTGTCAATGTTTGCTGATGCGAACGTAGCTGGACGGTGGAAATCGTTGATTAAACAAAAACATAACAGATTTCTTCTAAATGATACTTACATCGTTTGGTCAATTATGATAATTCTTCAGTGAGTTTTTTTTTAATGCAAAACCTTTAGCTACGGGTACGGGCTGCCGCTAAAGTTCATTTCAAATCTAAGAAATTATCTAATGCTGACGCCTAAAGTAAATTAGAGTATTCTTCAAAGACCAAGAATTTGTTTTATGTACATGATAATGGAAGAGGGGTTTACAGTATAGTATATTTTTGCTACGTACAGATGGTTACTGGGTTACTGGCTTGATCTGGGATAACGCTAGGTAGAATAAGGCAGATAATGACTGGGGAGGGGACTATGGGAGAAAGGGGGAACAAAAATCAAATAAATATGTAGTATGCGTACGTTCATTTATAGTATTCTTTGCTTGTACAGTCTTATAGCTAAATATTTTATTCAAGGAGATGCTAATGATTGATAACACTTTGAATAGCCAGCAAGGTTGGCGAATAGCTGTGACACTGTCAGATAATTTATCAACTTGTACTACATTATCTATTTTCATTGCGGATACAAACATAGCAATTTGCGTATTTTTTCTGTTGGATAAAATTTGCCATCACTTATGTCATTAGTCTCACAGATTATAGAAATACAACTCCGAATAAAAATATTTATATTTGTCCAAAGACCTTGCTCTGCCGATGAGACCTTCCTTTGGAGCAAAGATAATACTAGGTACCAGTTATAATACTTATATGACTTATGTTGTAGTCGAATTGTTAAACATGTTATTTGGGTTAAACCTGTAACAGTTATGTATTGTAATGATATATAAATTGAATTGAATAAATTGAGGAGTTGAGAATAGTGCAGCGTCGATAACCTCATAATATGTCAGTGATTGAGATGTACTGGAAAGTCTTGTCGGCGAATCGACCGCCATTCTTTTTCCTATTCCTCGCCAATTTAGTACAAAATAGTGTTGATTAAAAAAAAATACGATAACGTCCTGTTATTACATATTCTGTTCACAATTTGTCGATGGACAATTAATTTTAATTTGGCTTATTTATTACTTAATTGATTTACAATCAGTATTTTTATCTTAGTGCTTTGCGAAGATAAAGAGCACTTTTTAAATGATTTTTCCAGTAGTTAAGTTTTAAAGCCTTAACAACTACATAAATTTTGGAGAGTGAGATTAGATAAGTAGGTAGGATAGGTTTTAAGCAATTACATTTTTAATTATATTGTTTAATGTTACTTAAAGTACGGCATCATCTAGATTTGGGATTGACAACATTTCAGATTGTTTTATTTCAATTTGGAAATAATACAGTCGAAATAATTATTATTTTTCTTCATCAGTATTTATAGGCTGTATAAGTACCTATACAGTAAGAGTTCAGGTCAAATAGACAACTTTTTTTTAAGTTACTTGTCACTCACGGCATTTTACCTTCAAACAGTCGCTTAGAAACCTAAGATAACTCAACAGTAGTAAGAAATATATCATAATATAAAAATAACAAATGTGGATGTTTTATTAATATTATTGGCTATTCTGGATAAAATGGTCATTAAAGTCGGTGGCAAACATTTTTTTGATGTCAATTCGGCTTCGATCGTCCATATAAAATGTCTTTGAGAATATCACCATAATCATACATACGTGATTTTAATAATGGCCGTCTGGTCGAGTGTGGCTGGTCACTCGTGATAATGTCGCTATTATTGCGGAACTCGTACAGTGAAAGCAGGCCCCGGCGATCCGATTCACGCAGTTTATGATAATTTGCTTATATTTGACATAACATTGTAATAGATTTAGAAATTTTTATGTTTACGTAATGGATGCTAAAGTTTGTTAACAATACTATAATATATGCAAGAAATTTTATAAAATACTTTAGCAATAATTTTATAGAGTTCTTCTAAAATATGTACACAAAAACACATATTTCGTTAGAACCTATACTAAATCGAAAAAACAAATTAACTTGCATACAAAGTTGGCAAATCAATTTATTATTATGAGTATGTTCGAATTGAGAATAGGTCATTTGGATAACCATTAACATTAAGCCTTACCTTTAGCCCTTAACCCTTCTCTCTTTATACAATACGGTATTATTTAATGTAATTGTTCAGAATAAATTAAACACTCATGTATTATTGAATATTCTTCTCGCCTGTCAACTTGTGTAAACAGCAGCAAAAACCATTTGACGGAACCGCACAATGTCCTTGGCGAATCTATTGTTAACGCAACAATAGTGGACTCATCTCATCTCTCACCGCTTGTGTTCGGAGTCGAACTTTAAACAGCTGTGTCGCGGAGTCCACGGGTCCACGGTCCGCCCTTCAGCGTCGGTCATGCGCCACCTGACACAAAGACCATGGAAAATTAAACTAATCACCTTTTCTTGAATACTAGTTCAAGAATGTATACAAATGTAGCGGTCTCACATAACATGGTGGCGTCTGGGAATCTCAGACTCAGTAAATCGGGCACGTTCAATCCTCAATTGGTAAACGCTTAGCGTGGTCGTCTCATCTGATGGTAAGTGATTATCATGCCGAAGATTAAAACGGGCTCACTAAGATTTTCCAAATTAGGATTTGCATACCGGAACAGTTCAACGTTGGTAACAGTTATGGTGGGTGGTGGTACTGATAGATAGCCAGGCACTTTCAAAAACAACCTATGTCCTACAAATAAACAAAATTAATCCCCAATAATCTAATCCGCAACCTTTTGTGATGTGAAGCGAGTGATTTATGACTCCTTCATGGAAGCATTCATCTAACACCTATTACTATATTATCGTAATATACTATAGTAGCAGGTGTTGTTTCATCAGTCATCCATCACAATATAATCCAGATAAACAAGTGCAAAGTAAGCAAGCGAAAAGAGGCAAATGAAAATGTGACGGTGACATTTCATAAAGCAACGGTATTAGTACCAACTACAGAGGTCCGTATCTATTAGTTATGGCACGTTAGAAATCAGAACTTTCCAAATCAAATTGTTCAGAAGCTCGTTTCAAAAATATAATTTAGCAAGTATGTATTGCATTTTGAAAACTCGCTGAGGACAGAGACGGATGGCGCAAACGCGTGAGAGATGGTCGCAAGTTGTGCGACGAAGCTTGGTTTGAGGTGTAGACCGACAAGAGAAATCGCAGGCATAAGACCGTCGATTACCACTAACTTCCCCTTTTTTTTTTTTTTTTAACGTTGGGAAATCCGTCATGGATACCCAGTCACTGCGGGGGCAGCAACCGGGTTATGCCGGACTCCTACCGGCTAAAACCCAACGGCGTTCCCGCTTCGCCGTATGGCAGGGGTCTGGGAAACCGGCAGAGCCTTTACCTCCAGTCCCCCACCGGCGACTGCCACCCGAAGGCGGCCCGGCTGCGTGAAGGGCAGAAAATCTGCCCACCCGCGTTTGTAGGGCGCACCGGACGCAGAGTGCACCCTCCAACTGCTTCCTCAAAGTGGACAGCAGACCCCCCGGTCTACTGTCTGGAAGCGATGGGGGCCAGGAAACCCGACCCCCTGCGGCGGATAAGATGGTAGGCTCCGCCGCCAACCGACGCCGCGCAGAGATGAAATCTCTGGCGGCACCCGCCTGGGGCATCGATAAAATCGACGCCCCCGAGCATCCCTTGATTGGACCCTTCAGCAAGGGTCCAAGGGAGCTCCTCCGCGGTTGGCGCGAGACACACCCCTAGGGATAATGTCAAGCGCCCCCTCCTGTGCTGCGCTTCGTCTGGTCCCTCGCTTCAAGCCTGTCCGGTATGGGTAACCCTATCCGGCATAGCCTTGAAGGTCATTAGGACACGCAAGCCCCCCCACCAACGACAAGGTGGCAGCACAACGGGGGGGACCACTAACTTCCCTTGCCATAGCTGTGGTAGACTAAGCAGATCTCGTATCGGGCTGTATAGTCACCAAAAGCAGTGCATCCGCAACACTGATTAAATCGCCTGCCATAGACGACACAGGCCAGTGAATGTATGAATTGCATTTTCCATATTTTTCACGTCCGACGCAAAAAGGTGCGTTCAAAAATCTGTGTCATCTTAGGTTTCAATTGGTTTAACTTTACTTTATATTTAAATAAGGGTGTAATTAACTAGCTATGTTTGATGAAAAGTCTTTCAGTGGTTTTCAAGTAGCTGAACATATTATCTTAGCCTGTGTCAATGTCTAAATAAATAAATAATAATAAAAAGGGCAATGCCAAAGGACATACGGTAATTGATTCAGCCTGGGAGCCAAGCCTATTGAGTGGCGTAATCTCGTTAAAGGTAATTCTTTTAGCGGCTACTGCGACCCTTGTTATCTTTGGTGTGGTGTAGGTGATGAACGATTAAAGTTTCTTTGATATGAAACATATCGGACGCAGGCATACAGGGTTATTTTTGGACCCCCCAAGAAACTTCACAGTACCTTCTGCCCATGAAACTGAGCAACTTTTGGACCTTTCATACATCACGTCACGTGATTGGCCTACTTTATATGGACATGCCCAAAATTGTTTTGCGAATTGATTATTTGGGATTATTGGTTATTTGGGGAAAGTTGTTCAGTTTCACGAGTAGAAGCCACTGTGAAGTTTTGGTGGGTGGTCCAAAAATAACTCTGTATTTCTGTATTAATTTTGGCGTCTTAGTGTTGCTAATCAAACTAAAATGTTACGTGTTGATGTCTTTTTTAGAAAATACCTTTAAATATTTTTGATGTATTCGTAAGTTCTTCGACATTTTGTTATCGTGTGGCACTGTTAACTGATAAAACAGCAAATAGAAAGGTCCTCTTCAGTTTTCTTAACAGAAAGTATGTTCTACTTGAAGAATGCGGCAGCTTTTCATCACGCGAAATTATTTATGTTTTGTCACACCTGCATTTTTCTTAATTGTAGAATATATGTTATTAGTTGGTAATCGATATGTATCTATAAAAAAAATACAAAATAATATTCACCGGTTGACCGAGTTGGTCAACCGGTGATTTATTTGGAGCCGATTTTATTCCGAGCCAAACTTCTCTAACTTAGACCACACATAATATGCTACAACCACATTACAAACAATGCAGCCCGCAACGCACGCGCATAGGTCAAAACAATGAACTTTACCGGACATAATATACCGTTACCGACTGTAATTCTCTTTTTGATTTTTAAATGGTTGCAATTTAACGGCATCATAAGGCATGTGGTCCCGTATTGTAAATGTCTTTATTTTTCTGTGAGAAGCTATTTTGTCATTATTATTCTAGATTTCCTTATTTATTTACTCTTTTTAGTACACTAAATCTGAATGGTTTCTTTTGCCGATGGTCTCCGATAGGTATGGTATATATAAGACATTGTATATGTTAGGTAACTATAGGTTTTATGGGCTACGCTTGCAGTGAAATGATCAGTTAAATTATAATAAATAAAATAATAATAATAAATAATAATAATAATAATGAACTAGTAGTCTTGTGGACTTCCATAACATCATCAGCGAATAATTAAAGATATCAAAAAAGGGTTCTTCCATTTAAAAGTTTCGAAAGTTTCATAAATAATTGACCACGCTGAATACGTTAAAAACAACCGACTTCAATCGCAACAACTCCAATTTTACTATGTTTTTGTTGATTTTCTCAAAAACCGCTGAATCGATTTCGATAAAATTTATATGGGACCATCTGTGAAGTATACCCTTTCAAACAAAAAAAGAATTTTCGAAATCGGTTCAGGCGTCTTCGAGTAATCGGTGAACATACATATAAAAAAAAAAAAAAAAAAAAGATTCCGACGAATTGAGAACCTCTTCCTTTTTTTGAAGTCGGTTGAAAAGTTTAGAAGTCAAGAGCTGCCGAAGCTGACGCGCGCTCTGTAATTATAATTAAACATGTCTGGCCTCTTAACAACTATTATTTTTATTTGATTAAGGCTATTCTTCTTGTCGTGTTAATACTTAGAAGTGACTTTCTTTTGCGTTTTAATTTTAAAAAACAATGGCGGAGCTTTTGTCTTAATTCTATCCGTTACATGTTATCGAATAGTATGTCATAGCCAAATGTGGGATTTTGATTGCCAAGGGTTTACTGCCAAGGGCTCAATAAATGATAATAGTTTGCACCATTACAATTTATTTATTGGGAATAAAAGCGGAGAATAACTGAAACTCCCTCCAGGTCAGGTATCAAAACATATAGTTTTTGGAAAATAAATTATTATTATTATTATTTCCTAGCATTACCCCCCAGTTCTATTCCCACCTGCGTACAACTAAACGCAGGCAGGGTTTCCATTCCATCCCTGCATTGTTGATGTTTCGCAATCGGCACAAAGCGTTTTGCTTCCTCCTCCTCCTTCCTGCCTCATTCATCACGCGGACAGCGACATAGTGAAACTCTTTGCCAGTGTGTTTTGCCGTTTTTAATTACTTAGAGGTTTTTAATACCAGAACGAATAGCCATAATTAAAGTTTGGGTATATCATCATCATCATATACTGCATCATTGATTTTCATCGGGGGAGATGTGCGCAATTTTTTTATTACAAAAAGACAAATCTATTGACCATCTCGCACTCCAAAATCCAACACGTGTTTTGATAAAATAGTCTGAATGTATCAACCATTTTGTGTTTTTTGATTTTATTTCTAGCTTCATAATTAATGCTTATTAATGCTTAATAGGTTTGTTATGTAGTTATTTACTAAATCAAACTTTAAGAAAAGGAAACGAGTAAAGAACATAATGCGCCATACATACAAAAAAAACTTCCTTTCCTGGCATTCGGGTAAAAACTAACATTCTGTCAATCTGTATGTACTGTATTGGCAACATAAACGGACTGTGGCGGGAATGGGTCAATAAATCTCGTTCGAAGCTCGCCTTGGGGCAGGTCGCGGCTGCATTCCTCTCAAGCATAGAGTAACCACCCTCAGACGAGACTTCATGCTATTTTTTATAATTCACTATTGCTATTGGCATTCTTTCAACTACCTCAATGTATTTATTATTTACGTGTATGTACTCGTATGTCGGTAGGGTAATCACCAGACCGAGTTTTACAAAATTTGACCCCGCCGCTGCGAATCGAAACCAATGGTTTGAGTTCTATACTCTTACAAACCATGAACCTCGAAGTAAAGCAATAGATATTGGAGATTAATTAATACCGAGTGTAGCTCGATAACAGCTTTGGATAGAACACCTGGTCATCTTTCGGATGTAGAGCATCTCTTGAAATTAAAATTCTTGGTCATGATGAGTGGGTAATGCGCCGTCTGGCATAGTCATTCCGCCATTTCCTTCTCGATCTTCCGCGACAACCTTCTGGCATCCATTCGGTGGCGATTCTAGTATTTGTTTTTAACTATTTTCAAGCTATCTGCTGATACGGTACATAATGAAATTAAAAGGTAAACAACAAATCTTTTCAATTGTTCTCTCGTTCTACCTCTAGTTATCAAAGATCTAGCTTTGCGTTGTCTGTGCAAGCGCATGCTCTACTTGCTATAGATAAAATGTACCGTTCTGTCTGAATAAGCATGGTTGCCGTTTAGTTGGTCTGTTTTTTCAGTTACGTCATTGTGGGCTTCATTCATTTCTTCGTCAGCTTTATGCATTTTTTCTTAGTCTTCCCTTAAGCGCAACACACACAGGCGGCCGCGGGGCGGTAGCGTTCCGAAGGTGAACCTGCGGAAAGCGAACTTAGAGCGGACGCCTTCATCCCGCCCGGTTTTGATGTGAATGGTGAAGGGTCATAATAATCCGAACATTACAAATATACCGCTCCCGGAACGCTTCCTCACCGCTTGTGTCTGTGTTGCGCTTTATTCAATGTCATTCATAGAATCAGTCGTTGTTATATTGGAGTATTTTTAAATCAACGTGTCGTTTACTTTCAAGTGTATTAGTTTTGATGACCTACAACGGTAGGTCATCAAAACTAATACGTGAAACGGAACGCCGTTTCACAAAATTTCTACAACATTTTGATTGCATATTAAAATCCGCTGTAAAAAGCCATAAACATGATCTCAGTAGTCTCTTCTGTCGTATACTCTATGACTTCCCTGGAACTGGTTGGAGAGCCAGTGAGTGTTATCATACATTAGCCACTGCCGTACATAGCCAGCCCATCGGACGCGGTCCAGGCATCCGAGACCGGGACTACTTATAACTACCAGTGTTCTTCAGGCTATTAAACAAAATACCTATATCTATAGGTTAAGGAGTTGGTGTGTGTGCAGCCTAAAACAGGCTTTGTATGGAGCTGACTCTGTGCCTTATCCTCCATGTCGTTATGGTGCACATTTTGTAGTTCTATTCTGTTGTTATCGAAGGATTTGTATGTATTTGATTTTTCTTTGGTTTGTGTGAATTGTGAGAAACGGATGAAATCACTGTTGGTTGACTAATGACGTAACAAGAATATAAAAAGCAATGGTTTGGATGTTTTTCTTTTTCACGATATTTTTCTTTTCAAAGTGACGGAACAGATTATTTTGTTACCTCATTCACTGCACTATCAAAATGGTACTAACTTTAATTTAGGAAAATGTAAAGAGCAATCCCAAATTCTATGCATACTTTAATTAAGGACACAAGAGTAGTGTAATACGGCTACCTAAACTATAAATCTACGAAATGTCAGCAGAGTGTTTTCATTCAGAGTCAAGTTCAGCGAACTCGTATTCGCTGTTACAAAAGAAAGTCGCGGCCTTCAGAACATGCGATCATAGTCATGACGTTAGATCGACTCCCTGAAGTAGAAATAGATGCGAAAGTGGTCTCTACAAATCACTTGTCTGATTACCCAATTTTTAGTATATCAAAAACTGATTCGTAGCGTTGTTATAATAATTTTAAACATATATACTTACTCTTTTGTTGAATCTTGTTTTGTTGAATATAACTCGGTAATGTTTAGCCATAATATTACTGTATGGAGAAAATTGTTGTTCTATGGTGTGGAGAAACCCTACCAAAACCTATTTTTGTCTATTTTGTTTGACCCTGTTTGTTGCTAATACCAGCCTAGCAGTCATCGTCTAAATTTCGTGGCGTTGTATCGAGTTACGGCGGACTCTGCGGTTGAATCGAAATTAAAAGTGTCATTTCGTTTATTTGGTGACGGAAACTACTTTCAGGTTTCGATTACAGATTAGTGGTCGATCGGTACCGATTTATTTTTAAAGATTTTGCACCTCCGCGTTACCAGTGTCAGTTTATTCTTCGTTTGATACTTACTTTAGGAAAACGTAAATGGAAAGTATAGATGGAAATTAGAAATTCAGGATTATACAAAGGTGTAGCACTAGATGGCCTTTAGGGGACTAAAAGACGCCAAAATTACCAAAGTAACAAAAAGACCAACCAAAGTTGCAAATTACCAATATCTTAATTACCATTATACAGGGTGTTAAAAAAAGTGCGTTTGAAATTTTAAGGGGTTACTCAGAATCAAGTATAGAATCCAGGAAAAATATTGAAAAAATTCGCTCTTCAATTTTTTTTGCAGTTTTTCATACAAATTCTCGATTCACTATTTAGATTTAGTATGAGAATCTGAAAAAAATAATTGAAGAGCGGATTTTTTTCAATATTTTTCCTGGGTTCTGTACTTGATTCTGAGTAACCCCTTAAAATTTCAAACGCACTTTTTTTAACATTCTGTATAACACATATAGATTTCTACTGTGAAATTAAACAACTTTTGTTATACCACTTTGCTGAACTTACTAGGTGATGGGTGTTAGTTTAGTATGTGAGTAGTAGTAGTGATAGATTTGTATGAATGAGATAAAAAAAAATTGCCGTTATTAATTTATAGTTATCAAGGTTTTAAGCTAAACGAAAAATTTTTTCTCCCCTTTTGATACATGTAAGTAAGTAAGTAAAACGTTTATTTGATACTTCAAAATGCTGTATAAATTAGTTGTTGATTAATTTTGCATTACTTAAGAAGCTGAAGGAGGTGTGTGCTGTTAAACTTACTATTACATTTCTTTGTCTGTCTTTTCAACTTTTACATTAACTTAACATATAACGGAACACTAAGTAAAAACGTCCTTTCTTGCTTTAATTAAACCCACAGTAAAATTTATTGTTACTTTTTCGGCACGAAAGTACCGTTGAGCCACAAAATCTTGTGAATTTATGGCTAGGCTCAACTCATAGGTATGCCGTGTATGTCTAACCGCCGAGTTTGGTCACAGTGTGTCACAGTGTGGTCCATTATCTATCTAGCTAGTCGTTGAGATCGGTCGCAGCCGCTGGCCAAACTGCTGCTATGTGGGCGAGTCAAGTGCTCCGCATGCCCCACCAATTGTGATACTAGATGAAATCAAACTAGTTTGTTAGTTTCGCTATTCACTATAGAAACATCATAAAAAAATTGTGAGATAGAGGAGTAGTGTTGGATATGGTTTCTAGATTGTTTAATTTGAATAACATTTAAAATAATTTTAAACGTGTGCGTGTTCAATAATTTGTGTGCATGAGGATGTGTTACCATAGTGATGTGAAAATCATACTAAATTAGTTACTTACTTCGGTTGATGTTAAGTGCAACATAAGTTATCCGCCGTCTATCTATTGAGAGGGAAAGTTACTTACTTCACCATAAAATAAAAGGATTTTATTGTTATTATTACTGACAGTGTTCAAACAGTTTGTTACAATGTGTGCAGTGAAGAGAAAACACAGGTGTAAGGGGAAGGTTCATCATATGCTACGGTTTCTTGGGTATTGTTGTTGCTTTATGTACTCGTTGTTCCAAAGACTATGATTTTGGTATGCAGAGATTAATAAAATGCTTTGGAGCAGGTGTTACATAGGAAACGCAAAATCAGTTAAGGCGAATAAAATGTATACAATATATTTTTTTTTTTTTTTTTTATGTGATAGGTGGCAAATGAGCAGACGGATCACCTGATGGTAAGCGATTACCGCCGCCCATGGACACCCGCAACACCGGAGGAGTCACAAGCGCGTTGCCGACCTTTGAAATGGGATGGGGGATGGGGGAATGGGGAGGGGGAGGGGGGATTGGGCCTCCGGTACCCTCACTCACTCGGCGAAACACAACAAACGTTGCTTCACGTCGGTTTTCTGTGAGGCCGTGGTATCACTCCGGTCGAGCCGGCCCATTCGTGCCGAAGCATGGCTCTCCCACGTCAATTTTATTGTTATGAATGAATGATTCTTCTCCATTCCACTTGCGCAAGTCGACATTGAACTTGACATCTGGTAGTATTGCGCTCGATCGATCCTGCTGTTAGTATTAAAAAGTATTATTTTGGTAGAATTTATTATAAGAAGACTGTGGAAAACAAAACAAATAGAATGCAAAAATAAATTTTACGGTTTTTGAATTTATGTATTTTTAAGTATATTGTATTTATACGCTAGGATATTAATTAGTGGATATCTTGTTTGTTAATTTAAGATTTACTTTTCTTTAAAACTTTAAGCTGCCATAGCTATCTAACAGATATATCTATTACCTATGACAGAAAACGCACAACCTAATCCGTTGCAGAAAGTCTGCTTACTGGCAACTGCAAAAACTAAAGTTTTTTTTATTTTTTTTTATTGGACAACACAAAAAAAAATACAAAATATGTCTAATCACACCTGCGTAATCCATATAGATTATATGCAGGTATGGAGTTCTCTTTATAATATTGTTAAATATATATAGCTATTAATTTAAACAATTTTATAACAGGTAGTTTACATCCATGTCTTGTTCTAAAAAAATATATTTTTTTACAGCGGTTTTAAAGTTATGTTTTGTTAAGTATACATTTATAATATCGTTAGGTAGACTATTTAGTAAATGCCACGTTACTCTACCGTTTAAACTGAACCAGGATCCGATTTCGGAATTTATATTCACCGCTTTGCCCAATCTTCGACATCCTTCTTACCCTTACCTAATAACATTACATATTAATACGCATCGAAAACATCGAAATCAATAAGGTCAGATGGGTACGACCTTCGTAACTTCAGAATGATTTCATATAGCGAAGAATGCGATTTGTTTATCTCCGCCATGACTCACGCGCAATCATCATTCACCAGTTGTAGTAGCGTCGTGACATGATAAATATGTTGCTGTCTCGTTTTAACAACTTAATAAAGAACGAGACAGCAACAGTGTCGTGTGTTCGGTAACTTTTTAATCTGTGGTAGGTACCGAGGCCGATAATAGATTATCGCCACTAGTCTTATGATAATGCAGCTGTAATTAAAGCCAATGTGTTGCCATCTTTACGTTACGTAATTCTAGTTTTATTTTAAGAATTTGCATCACTCGAAGTAAATGAAGTGGGTTTAGGTTTTGTGTAGACTGTGGGTATATGTTAGTTTTATCAGTTTCCGCAATCAAAAAAACTTCGAACTAAAGAAGCAAATTTACTTTAGAGATGTAGAGGAGTACTATATTTTTTCCCAAAATCCTCGATATTGAACTAAATTTAGAATGATGAACTGACTCAGAGGCTGAGATGGGACGTTTTTACGGATATTCATATTTCCTACGAGTTCAAAGTAGTCATAGACTACGTTAGAATAAGCAAGTAGTACCGTACCCAACCTTAATCATACTTTAAACAAAAGTACAAAAGAACGACCAGCTAATAATTCAATTATCTCTTGTTCCAGAGGTGCGGTGTGTGAGTGCCGCACCGCCATGTCGCATCACAGCGACGAGCAGGCGCTGCTCTCGGTCACCTCTGACTCCTTCTGGGAGCCTGGTAACTACAAGCGAACCACCAGGCGGATCGACGACGGACACAGGCTCTGCAGCGAGCTGCAAGGCCTAGTGCAGGAGAGAGCGGACATTGAGAAGACGTACGCGAAAAGTCTAAGAGGATGGGCAAAGAAGTGGAACGATCTCATTGAGAAAGGTCAGTTTTATTTATGTATAATCTGTTTTTAATAACGTGCAAGCCGTTAAAGGTGTAATAAAACTTAACAACTTTTGTTTTACAACTTTCAGTCCACAGAAAATAAATAATTCCTACAACGTTAAATACCAATTAGTTTAGTCTTATCCTCTGGGGGATAGCTTAGTTAATAGTGCCAAACGATAAGAGAGAGAGAGAGAGTGAATCACACCCCGGACACTTCATACAAATTTCGGGTTGAATCGAGATTCAATAATTAGCCCTCATTGTCTTTATTGTTACCTAGACTTTCACAAATAAAATAAAGGCTGTATACACCAGACAAGGCAGTATAGCCTTAGAAGCCTCTTTCATTAAATAAAAAAAAATGTCTTTGGTTATTATACTGTGCTTTGGCTTGTCAATGCCTTGACAAATGGTCACACATCGGTCACACGGGGGGTGAGGTAGCATTCAGAGAGCGGCAGGGAGTGTCCGTAATGGTTAATGTCCTTATACTGTGGTCTGAATGTAACAATTACTTACGGGTAGCTAACACGTAAGTTGTTTTTACCTTAAACCAAGTAATATTCTCCCAGTACCTTTATTGTATATTTGTCGGTATATGAAGTGGAATGCTTGATAGCAATCTTGTCAACGAATGCTCTGACATTTTTATCAAAGCGATGTTTGCGAGGCGCTATTTATTCGCCGAGTAACACAATATAAAAGTCTTTGTAGGGGATGACATGTGGCGTGAGGATTGACGTCACGTCTTGTGAAATGTTCGTTAGGTATACGTAGGTATATCTTCCTTCTTTCCTCCAAAATAATAGCTTAAAAATAATTCGTTTACCTTTACTAAAAATTGACTTACTTCTTTCAAAAGGGTGCCTGTTTTGTGCTGTTATCTTCTCTCCCAGAAGAGGATAATGTTTACTGAGTGTATGTTTGTCTGTCTCTTTGGCTAAGCACATGCTCTGTAGCTAAACTGCTGGATAAACTTTGGAGCATCAGTGTCAAATTCGTCTTAAATCATAAAAAATAATTTAAGCAATCGGGTTTTTAATTTTAAATTTAATTTGTTAGGTTATCTATTGTGTGATCAAACATCTTTTTTTGTTTTCTATAACGTAATACTGAAATTATGATGTAATATTTGTATAAGAAGGCAAATATTTTTTAAGCGATTTGCGTGCGTGCAAACGTCGCGTCGTCGTCGTCGTTCCACACATTATACTTATGATTAATTTATGTAATAGCATTATTACTGGTTCTGTGATTTGATTACACGTAATAGCACCCTACTGGTTGGCAAAAAGTATTGCTCATTGCAGACCTTTTACTTTTGCAGTGTGGTCTTTAGTGACTTGTATTGTACTGATAGTCGATTTGCCATTCCGGTATGAAATTCCCTTATGAGGTTAGGAACAGACACTCATATCACCGTGCCTGTTTCTTATGCTTTATGTACTTTACATTGTGTTAAATTTGCAGTAGCTATACGCTAGTAATTATTTCTTATTCTGAGGCAGTAGATTAACTCCATGATAATATAGTGGTTGACGCTTTTAACTGCTACGTCGATACTCGTGGGTTCGATTGCTACTCAGGTCTCCAGAGCAAACATTTGTGTCGTAAGCAGCTGTTTTATATTTGCTTTCTTTGAACTTGAATAAATATAAATATATTCATATCAATCTCTGGTTCGAATAGCATACCGTAAATTAGGGAGGACAGGTGAACGAGTATGTTTGGTCCTGAATATCCTATTAATTTGTATCGAATTAGTATTTAAATGCGAACTGCTATCGCTTTCGATTTCAATTTCATCCAACCGATCTTGCATCACTCCACCCTGTAACGTTACGTGTCGTGTCGTTCCGAATCGCGACACAACTCAGTTCGAATACACATTAACTCCAACACACGGTGGGCATTCGGAATTCGAAATGGACTTTCCATCTCGACTGTTTTATGTGTTGCAGGTTTTCGTTGCGTAACTTAAAGATAATTTTATTGGGGCTATCTGCTTTGGAGATTGCTTGCTTGATACTGTAGATATCGTGCTTATAGGATAGCTATATATATATATATAATATATACAGGGTGTAACAGAAAGGTGTGATAATACTTCAAGGTTGGCTTTTACCCATCAAACTGAACAACTTCTGTTCTACAACTTTGTTCAAATCGCAAAATTTTTTTTGGACTCTTCATACAAATCGATCAGCTGGCGAACCAAGTTTGTATGAAAAGTCCGAAAATTTCTTTGCGATTTCAAAGTTGTAGAACAAAAGTTGTTCAGTTTGATGGGTAAAAGCCAACCTTGAAGTATTATCACACCTTTCTGTTACACCCTGTATATGTGTGTAGATATGATGATGATATTGTAATTGCGCTTTATAATTTATAATACACTTTTATAATTTATAATACACTTGGTGCGTCGTTTCCTGGAATGTTCATCTTTATTTTTAACACTGTTGTGGCAGACGCGGTACTTTGTCTTTTATCCGCTATTCAGAGGACAAGTCACTTGCAAATCATTGTTAATACGTAACATGAAACTTAATATTCCAATTCTGAATGACAAAATATACAAGTGAATTTTCATTCGCTACAAATGACTTTTTATGTATGCAATTTAATCTGAGCAAAAAATTTGGTCATTCCATACAAAGTTTGGATTTGCTACCGATACCGCCGACTGATCAATATTATTAACAATCAGTACAGGAAGCTAGAATACGTATTTTTTGGTTCAGTTCTATATTTTGCTTCGGTTTTTTAATTATTATTTTTTTGTGGCATGTTGTATTTGTCGCTTGTCGTCCTATGCTTTTTTGTCAACTTTGTTTGGCGTGCTTGTCTTTCTTGGAGATACGAACGTATTCCACACCCACATGTAGGTCTGTAGTTTCCTACTTTCCTATATCCGTTAAATGGCATGCTGTAAACTAGTAAGACTCACAAGTTTATTGATTCGTCGTGAAAGCGAATTGGAATTGCGTGCGCGCAGTAAATCCGTTACCTCACTGTTACAGAGTCTGTTATTGGTACGTGCTTGGTTGACACTTTTTGACTCGACTACTGCAAGTTAAAAGAAAGGTTTATGATTCTGTCTATATGTTAATTGTTCCCTTTTACTGTTGAGTTACAAAACAAAAAAGTAGATATCGTTATACTTCATTTGTTTAGGTACTTAAAAAAACTGAAACAATCTTGATATGTCTTTTTATTGATACCTGCTTGTTAATATCCTCAAACGAGTAGAACGTATTACGTGTTTAATAGAAATGAAAAAGAAACTTAGTACCATAAGTTTGCAAGAAATATCAGATTTTAAACATGCACATATGAATAAAAAGACATATCAAGATTGTTTACGTTTTTTTAAGTACTTAAACAATTGAAGTATAACGATATCTACTTTTTTGTTTTGTAACTCAACAGTAAAAGGGAACAATTAATATATAGACAGAATCGTAAACCTTCCTTTTAACCTGTAAGGAATACAGCCTTATTAACCTTCCCGAGACAGAGGAAGAGACTTGGAGAGCCGTGTCCCAGCAGCAACGGTACTACGAGTGGTTAATGAACAAACGATGCAACGTTGACTAATCAGCTGTTTAATTTGGTTTCACTATACTGCTTTCGATCCGCCTCCGCGCCTGCGACTGCATTCCTCGGCGGTGATCATCAGGTTACGCCATAAGATACCTGCTGTTTGACCACGCTGTGTAATCAGTGTTCTGTTAAGAAATCTGATGTCTGTTTGATGTTTATGACCAGTGGTTACGGTTTCAAGCGGAGTATTGTGAAAATTGGCCAGCTTACGAACTTATTTCCAAATACGCGTCGTTTATCGCCTCATAAAGTCAGAAGCGCAAGAGAAAACAATAATATTAAATTTTCAATTTAATCTTGATGTATACTCTTACAAGTATGTATTGAATTCACATTAAGTGTTTTTTTTCGGTCTGATCCCCGTAGAAACTACATAAGAGTAGAACGATTATTATACATAAATTCGGTACTTATTAGGTAACCTACTTTGTAATTTTTTACATTATGTTTGATATTTTGAATTACTATAGCTTACATTTATTGTAATTAAAATCTCTATGTATTAAAATTTAACAGTAATATGACCTGTTGTTTCTATAAATGAGATATGAATAAAACGTAATTTAATTTACCTAAGAATGGCTAAAATGAATCATTAAGCTAACTATTCTCGTACATTGATCTGGAAAAAACCAAACAAGGTTGATTATTCCGTGGACGGGACATGTTGATTTGTCATTTATACCGATTACGTAAAGTCTACTTGGAATGTTCTTTTTTATTTCTGTCCAACTTCAATACAGTGTTACAACTTAATACAAACTTTATTTCATAATAAACATTATTGAATTGTCACACTTCGACATTAGGTATTGCAATGTATTGTATTTATAACAGCGGAATAGCAACGGCCGTCGTTTCAGGCTTGGCTAGTCGCGAATAGCGCCACATTCTTACAACTTATGTAATAGCGACGATGTAATGGTCTGTGAAGCTAACAATATGGGTGTAATGATTATGAATTATGTATGTATTACAAGTGTTTGTTAGACATTACTTATACATAGACTTAGTAGTCGTCGTCCTCTTTGCCGAGTGTCGTGGGTTCGATTTCTATACATTCTTGTGATGAAAATGTTTGTTTTCGTATATACTTTTTAGTTTGAAGCCATGTGTCTGTCTAGGGTGCCCTTTGTATCGCATAAAATTTTATGTCATAATTGCCTATGGCATAACAAGTAAGGCATAAAAATCTTGCGCAGAAATATAAATCTGCCTAATCGTAATTCTGCATAATTATTATTCCCCCTAAACTTTGAAAGTAATAAACAATAATGTCCTAAATTAGGAATGACTAAACAATAATAATTGTCCTAATTGAAAACTGCATAAATATACTTTTGACTAAATAATAAATGACCTAAATAGTAATTGACATAACTGTAAAGTTCATAATTTTAATTAGGCCTAAATATTAAAAGCCCTAATTACACGGAACACGGAAGTCCTAAACTAATGCTGGAGCGAGCGAAGCGAGCTCGGGAATTCGGAGCACCCCGACACGGTTAATTTAGGTTCGGAGCAAGCTCGCCTCCGCCTCACAGTCGCAGTGTTAGGTTTGATTGATAAAACATCCACAGATCGACTGCTTGCTTGCATGCTTGGTTGCTTGCATGCTTGTTTGCCTGTTTGCGTGCTTGCATACTTGATTGAACATGCTTGCTTGCTTGCATGCTTGCTTGCTTGCGTGCTTGCATACTTGATTGAATGCTTCCCTTCCTAGCAATCTTAGATAAGTTGCTAGTTACCACTAGCAACCTTAGGCAGGTTGCTACTTACCACTACCTTGTACTAATATACTGGTTCTTACAACCTACGCTATAAGTAGTAAATGAAGTTAAAAATAAATAAAACAAGGTAGACTAGCTTAAAAATTACTGTATAATTTAAAGAAATATATACGTAATACATTGGGTATTACATTTATTTAGATTTAATTTAAAAATATAAAAATTTGAAATAATATATTAAAAATTACTCATGCCATTTTAGTAAAAAACATGCAAAATTCATTTTGAATAATAATTAATTATAGTTGACCTTATTAAATTTAATTTAAATTAGACAATAACATTTTAAAATATACTTTTCAAATTAATAATATAACAGGTGATTATAAAACGTCTGGCAATATTTTAACTGTGGCTTCTACTCATCAAACTGAACAACTTTCCCCAAGTCAGTCATGGTCAAAAAGCAAAAAAAATTGTGGACTTCCCATACAAAGTTCATCAAAAGATTTTTTGCTTTTTGAGTAAATAAATAATGGCAATTACAACGTTGTGTGGAATAATTATAATCAATAGAGAGGAAAACGCAACCTAACTCATATTTTTCTTCTTAGAAACGAAAGATATGCAAAAATACTATTAGTATATTTAATGTTATGCAACTTATTATTTACGCAAATTTTCTATTATTCGAATGAATATTATGCTTAAGTTTGATATGCTATAATATTATTAGGAAATTTAACATTATGCAACTTTATAGTTAGGGACATTACTAATTATTCCAAGTAATATTATGCTCATAAATTTTAGGAAAACGTAAATATGCGCAAAATTTTTTATGCCAAAATATTTTATGCCAAATAATGTTATGCAAAGGCCAAATAGTCATAAAAAAGTTATGCTATATGTATTATAGAGACCCGTCTGTCTATGGTATATTAATTTCTGGACGAATGGATTGAATATTACCTATACGACAGAAGGTTTTCTTGCGGCGCTGTAGTATTGTAGGTTGATAAAAAGTTCAGTGATTTTCAATTCATTCCACTCTATGGTCGGGACTGGGGTGATGGTTAAATGTTTAGTCTGTTAGCCATCTGTGTATCTGGTTTTAGTATGTTAAGTAAAATATCTACGTTTGAAAGTATTTAAACGCATATATGTACATATCAGGCAGTCTTACATTGGGGCTAAGTTACCATGTTTGATATAGATGAGTTATTTTTCAGTCATGCATACGTAGGTACTGAAAAAAATAATTGCTGCGAGGCTTTTTAAAACCTGCTTCCGAATACCTATCAATCAGCCACCTTCACCCTTTTGTCACAGTACATACATTAGTACTGTCATACTTTTGTATAATGATTATGATTTGGACAGTCTGGCAGACAAGCGTAATGTTTAAATCATCTTTGACGTGATACGGCCGTGCAATGACTCAATGACAGACTGCTCCACCATTAGTCTTTGTAACCATACAACTGCTGATGCAATTACTTCAAATAATGATTATGTTTGCAATGGTACACTGTGACATGTTCTTCTTCATATCGTGCGTGTGGCATAATTTAGCCGTGCTATCAAAAGGAATAGACGGCAGTTGCCTGTTGTTGCACTTAGCATCACCCGGGTCAGGTGTATTGTGTGTCACGTGACCTTCGTGTACATAACAATACAATGAGAGATCAGTATGAGATTGAGATGTGTTGGTATCCGCATGATGTTTTTCTTCACTATTAAAGGAAACTGTATACAAAAAAATTACGTAACTTTCGAAAAACTCATAAGTTTATTGGCCAAGTTTGAACCCGAGACCTTTAGTTAAGAGGTCCGAGTCACTACCGTGGAACCACCGATGCCTATCATTGGACATGTTAATTTCGCAAGTTAAATGATTACGAGCAATTTTTGGCAATGCTTTGACTTTTGACAGTACGTTCGCCATAGGCCAGGCAACCTACACCGATAAATCCCGATTTAGGTCTTATTGTGATGCACGGCCTAGCCTTCCTGTTCTATACGGAAAAGGACCCATGCTCGCCTAGTAATGAGGACGTCCGTTCCATTCCGTTCCGGTGGCTCACTGACTAGAAGTTATTCTGCAGGGGCGGTGATGCAGGGTATAGGGGATCTCGGGCGGGATTGCAACACCCGAGGCTCTATAAATGCTAAATGGCTCAGGCACCGTGACCAGTATCCAGCATCCAACCGGGTCCTGATGCATTTTTTTAACGATACCTTATTTTCTCCCCAGGTCCAGAGTACGGCACGATGGAAGCCGCGTGGAAAGGCGGCATGGTGGAGGCGGAGCGGCTATCAGATCTACACCTTGGCATCAGGGATCGTCTAGTCAACGACGTCATCGCGCAGATCAAGAACTGGCAAAAAGACACCTATCACAAGGTTAGTTTGCTCTCTTCCTTTATCACGTGGAACTATTGGCCATGATACCTCTAGGCTAAGGGAGATGATACTATAATAATAGTACGTCTGCGTGATGTAGCACTTAGCGTCAGTAGCGCGTGCGGCTAGCGGCTGCGTCACTTGCAGGGCATTGCAGATTTACACCTACGTGTACCACACACACTGGTAATATGAGATGTGCAGATTAAGTCCCGTTATTTCTGTATATTGAGGTAGATTAGTTTAGCTAGCCACGCTACACACATTATTTACGCGTATACAAACGTCTTTTATTTTTTTGTAGTTTGCTGTTGTAATAGGTAAAAATATCGCTTCAGTTTGTCGGAGTGTACGGGGGTGTGTCAGAACTCTAAATAACAACTTATTAGGAATAGTGTGGTTGGTTGTTAGTTGTTACTGTTGGAAAATGGATATCGTTATGGATGGTATTCATATGGCATAACGCCGTCGTGTAATGTTAGTGACATATTGATGTGTAGGTTTGGAACATTGCCAAGGCTTGCTGGAGACATCTGTGACGTACAGTGTATTCTGTAGATGATCTGTAGATTTATCGAATCTTATTGTAAGTATAGCGCACAGTTAAATATTTTTCTATTAAATAATTGGCATTAAGGTAGATTACTATTAAAGGAAGATTCCATATTTTGACGCGTTGCCTAGGCGGAGGGTAATCTTTTTCTGGTAGTTATATGTATGTCTTGTATGTATATACTATGGGCCTCGTAAGAAGGCTCAAAGTCACCCAAAGGGAGATGGAACGTGCTATGCTTGGTGTTTCCCTACGTGATCGAATCAGAAATGAGGAGATACGTGGGAGAACTAAAGTTACTGACATAGCTCTCAGAATCGCTAGACTTAAGTGGCAGCGGGCAGGGCACATAGCTCGTAGAACAGATGGCCGTTGGGGCAGTAAAGTTCTCGAGTGGCGACCGCGCACCGGAAGACGCAGCGTGGGCAAGCCTCCGACTCGGTGGACCGACGACCTGGTGAATCAATTTAATCAATTTAATTTAAATCAAATCAAAAATGATTTAATGGATAGGTGTAGATAGCATTGTACACTTTTCGAAGGTATTTTTTAGTTCACCTAATACAAAGTTCCTACTACTTGGTAATCGTATATACAATGTTTCGGAAGTGTTTGCGGAGAGAGAGGAAACGTCGAGTCCAAAAGAACCTCGTTTTTAAAAAAAAAAATTAAGTTCACGAGTATATGAAAATAGTTGACCAATTTTTGGGTTATGAAATCAATTCAGTGGCAATATAAATTTCACCGGGGCTTATGGAAATGAATCCAGATTTCACTAGTTTACTTAAAACACGTAATACTTTCAGAGTACCAAATTATTGCATAACCAAATAAAATAAATGTGCGAAATAAAGTTAAAACAATCAGTATTACAAAGTAGTACCTACTTTCCTTTTTGTTCTCTTACTGAATGGTAATTCTGCTTTTGCTATCAAAGTTTTATGTAAATCCGATCATGATCCGATTATTTTGCTTGTAGTGTATAATAATTTGTAATTGGATTTTTTTAAGTGCTTCAGTTTTTGAATACTCCAACTTAGCGGAATTTGTGCTGTTGTGGAGTAAATAACTAACTGGTTGAAGATGATGCTGCCGAAGAAGCAAGTGGGCTTAGCAAGATTCCCCAACGCAATGCGGATGGCTATCTTATCTCCATACCGGAATACATCAATGCTGTTTGATGATGTTTGGCGGCAAGACTAATAAGATGATGGTAGCTAGCCAGGCGGGCTCAGAAACATTACACTGCAGTGCAACATTCATGGAAAATATTTTTTTAAATTATCTTTCCTGTTAAAAGCAAATATCTGAAAACATATAACATAAAACATCAATAAACATAAAACAGGAAAGAGAATGGAAAATATTATTTTTCATGAATGTACGTCTTTTGGCTGATGATGATGATCTGAAAACAAAATTATTTTTGATAGAACCGAGTAATCTGTACACCGCCGTCTAGTCGACAGAATCAATAGTCGGGTCATCGCTAGCTTAGATCCTTAATTTTTTATGAGGCAGCACTGTTTAAGTGCACACTCCAACCTAAGTCCCTTTTTAACCAATGACTTTTTTTAATCGATAGATAATGACTCCGAGGTAGTCCCTTATACATGGTAGTTGTTATTAACACCATGTTACGATTAAAGTCGATTGTTTTTAATGTTCAGCGTTGTTAATTATCAAATCATAAAATCAGCGAACATAACTGTTAAGGTTGGTCCTTCCGTCAGTCCAGTCCAACTCCTTAAAGAGCTACAAGGCATGGATCATGTTTTATTCATGTTGTTATTCAGAAGCTTGCCCGGAACGCGCCAACCAATTTTTACATTAGATTCCCAAAATGGCAACGTAATGACGTTCGGTGTTTATTTGAATATGTTTTATGCTTATTCTTACAGTTTTATTTAGGGAACTTGAATGATACCTGTAGGAACGTAAGGAAAGGAACTTGAATAAATAATTAAAATAAATAATCCATAAATTTGTTACATTGCTATTTATAGTACTTACAATTAATTCATTTCAAAAAATAATTGAAAAAGAAAATTAATTAATGTTAGTTACACAGTCAACCTTCCTTCAAGATGTGGTCAAGAGAAAAGGTTAATAAAATAATACGAGCTATCTGGAGCTCCGGACTTTGCCCCCGTGTGTGAAGTATGGCCTAACGTTCCCGAGTTAAGGGAAGAGACCCGTGCCCCTGCAGTGGGGACGATTTAGGTTGTTAACAACATCTGGAGCTCGCGTTAGGTAGTGCTTAACCAAAATCAAATAAGGACTACCATCACAGTAACAAAGTAGCAGTTCCAAACAAATTTGTGAACGTGAGTGTGATTACACGCGATAATGTTGACGTGCGCACGCGCATAAGTAAACGATCGAGCGATTGTCAGCAAAACAATGGCGGCCGTGACTCACGGGCTAAACGGAGGCGCTAATTGTAACGTCTTGTATCCTTGCAATTACTTATTATACTGATTATTGTTTTCTACAATACTGTTTAATTAAAAGTGTATTCATTTTAAAGTTTGTTTTATTAAAAATTAAACAACAGTTTGGACACACCTAGGTAGCATTAGCACGAGAATTTAATCTCTCGAAATCAGTTTGGCCAGAAAAACTAGATCTGTTAATATGGGCGTTCGTTTGTCGAGTAAATATTGTTTTATAAGAAGTATTTACGTTCAAAAACTTCAACAGTACCTGGATGATCGTGGCGCAGATGAAATTTTTCGCTTCGCTATAATTTGTTAAGTTTACATGTTCCGCGTGGTAGGAACTTAAAAATTTTGAAAAGATAATGATTTCAAAGAATCTGTGACGCATCTCCTTAAATATGAGTTCCGAGTTTTTTGAGTTTGTTCAGGCTATACATACTAAGGCTACTTGAAAGATATTGTTGTTGTTTCCATAAGGAAAACAATAAAACATTTCGATAGTGCTACATGCTAAACTAGTCATAAATATTGATGTAGCAGCGACTGCATCCTTGGCACCTCCGCATTGAGTCCTAGTGTTTGTGTGCATCGTAAATAGCTAGCTTAGGTCATGCGACGTAAATATTACAAAGCATACTTACGTGGATGTGGCCGCATAAAATTAATGTTACACTTTTGTAAAGCACTCCTAAATTATAATAGCATTTTAAGATTATCATTTAAATATCATTCTTATAGAAGTAAGGAAAGGCTAATGCCTGTCTCAAGTTTCAGTCATCGCAATGGGGAAAAAATATTTTTAGTTTGAGATATGAGGGATGAGAAAATCCCCCTTCCGGGAATATTGTATTATATTAGATATCAAAATCTACAATGATTTAATAAATTTAACAAGTATCAGATACGAGAGGCAGTGGAATCTTTTTAAGAAGGCTTCTCATAAAAATTGATTAGCTGAACTCTGTAGAGGAGTCAGCAAAGTCGTAGTCGTAAAAAATCTGATATTATTCAAGGTATTGGCTTCTTTACATTAAATATAAGAATTATCTTAAGATTTTCTCTCTGAAGAACTCAATCTTGCGTAGGCTCAACTGAATATCGTCAGCAGAATTTTCCTCGCTCCAAAAGGGTCCTACGCCCACGCTTTACCAAAAACAATAAGACACGTACGGAGCGCCTCTTAATTTTATTTATGATCATACGAAACCCAAAAAATATAGGTAGTCTGCCGTTAGTTGATAACCAAATTGAAAGATCATTTATAAGATTGAATTCAAAACACTTAAGTAGTAGAATCGGGTCGGGAGGAGAGTGTGATCTTTCTTTTCACATATGAAAACCGATGACATTGTAGCTTTATGGTCGTGAATTTTTCGATGTCAGGTTGAGATACTGGCAGAAACGTGCTTGAATTCTTGCACACACATACTATTTGCAGTTCCGGGAGTCTCGTAGCTGTTTTTCATCAAAATCCTATGCGGAAAAATCCTGAAATATCCCACGATCGTTACCGATACTTATTCAAATAGCTGGCGTCACGCGACGTCTGATGGCTGTCCAGTCCAGCCAGCCCACTGGTAGATAGGAGCGAGCGCCCAACAGACTCGTTGCGGCGATAGCAGTGACAACCAACAATTATGCCAGATTTGCTGATTTGTCATAATTCTTTGGAAACTAAACGGAGGTTTAAATTATTTTAAAGAAAGTTTGCTCAAGTTTCTCTCCATAAATGTCTTAGAAAGTTGATAGATTTAACCCAGTTTCTTTAGCGGAGGGTAGTATTGTAGTGTTTCACTGAACATAAAATCGGGTTTAAAATTTTCGACTCAGTTGGTTAGGTTATTAGCAAAACATCTAAAATATGATGTAAAATTCGTAAAAACACACCTTCCTCAAAACGGCCGCAAGTCGATGGCCGTGTTATTTCCACTTTTCTCTCGCTGGCACACGGCCAGCTTTGTAAGAAGTGGTGTGTGGTGTGTAATAAATAATATGCGAACGCTTACCATGGTATAGGTGTTTATGAGGGGGTCGCCGTCGCCGGCACCACTAGAGGTGAAGTTCTGGAAATCCGCTCTTTCCCGATTATCAGTTTGAAATATGTTTCCTTAAGCAAAGTTTGATTTTTCGATAACAAGTATATAATGTACGACAGCGAGGGCCCGTATTTTAATACGCCTTTAGAAACTTTAACGTTAAATTATAATTAACTGGGCCGTCCCAAAGAGTTGCGAAAGTATCTATTAAGTTTCACTTATAAATGACGCCAACGACAGTACAATATATTTTTTAGACTAGCCCTCATACACGGCGTGACGCGTGACGTCATGACTGCTAGTTCGTAGCAGCACCCTCGGTTGCCTGCAGATAGCATTAACAAACAAACGTACAAACACTTATTTGTTCAGCAAATATAGTTGTTTGTTCTCTTCTATCTGTGAGTCATCTAGAAGCTTTGTTTTATCTAGAATTGACTGTTACTTACATGGCTGTGGTTTTGCTTAATACGACGACGGTTCTCAATTTTTGATCGAATTATAACTGCATTAGCCGTATTCATCAACAAGTATAGGTATATACAGAATGTTAAAAGAGTGCGTTTGAGATTTTAAGGGTTTACTCAGAATCAAGTCTAGAACACAGGAAAAATATAAAACATCCGACCTACAACTTCTTGATTCACTAGTATGGGAAACTGAAAAATAAGTTGTCGATCGGATTTTTTATATTTTTCCTGTATTCTATACTTGATTCTGAGTAACTCCTTAAAATCTCAAATGCACTTTTTTAACATCCTGTATATACGATGTTAAAAGATCTCGACGGTTTAATGATTATGAATGCAAACTGCAACGCGATCGTTCTCTCCACAAAGGCACTTCTTATCAAAAATTCTCAAATAGATCAGATAACTCCGCACTGGCAATCGCCGACGTGGTAGCGTTTGCGCAGCTGTTATCGCTCCCTGGCCGCGGTTGACACGTAGTAGATGCGTAAGGCGAGATAAGGAGCTCTAAAATGCGGAAATACTAGTACATTAGAGTTTTTTAGATGGTATTGGAATCATAGAACACATATTTATGAAAAAAGTATATGTAAATTATAGTGTCATTAAAGTGAAGTAATATATTTAGTATATATTTTTATAAAAATTAATCTGTGTTGAAATCGATCGATCTAAAACACTGACCAGTGTTTTAGATCGATCGATTTCAACCCAGGGCAAACATTTCTGTGACGATTAGATTTGTTTGCTCTGTGTCTAGGAGTACTAAATTATTAGTCAAAATCAAATCATTTATAAAGGTTTTACCCTCGATTGGTAAGCCCTTGCCTTGGCATCATCTCACCTGATGGTAAGTGATGATGATGCCGAAGATGGAAGCGGGCTTACCAAGATTCCCCAACGCAATAGAGAATTGGCTATCTCATCTTCATGCCGAAACACATCAGTGCTGTTAACATTGATGTGTGGCGGCAAGTCTTAGATAAGATGGTGGTAGCTAATAGCCAGACAGGCTCAGAAAATGCCCTATAACCAACCAAAACCGAGTCATACAAAGTTGGACCCCGCTAGGGATCGAACCCGCGACCTCCTGATGTGAAGCGAGCGGACTAGCCACAAGACTACGGAGGTGGTAAAACGGAGTTCACATACTTTAATGGGTAAATCATAAACATTGAAGAATGTGAATATGTAGTTCGTTATTCTTCAGAGTTAATAAGAAGGCATCTGAGCAGTTCTTTACAAAATAAAATTTTATCTTAAAATGAAGTTTAAGTATGAATGTCATTCACAAATGGAGTTAGGTTGTAAATTATAGTGGATTTAAAATCCGCATCAGCGTATCCGTGGCTAACATTCGATAAGCGCTAATCAGCCATAAATACCTCACTGTAACTCTATCACTGACTTGCGTAACGCGCTATGTAACGTTACCAATAAAAACAGTGTTACCACACAGCAGCCGTAAAGTTTTACTATAAGTTAATATGTATGTATTGATAAAAAGTTAGAACCAACAGCACGAAAATTCAGTATACGGGTGAAATTAAAATGGTGCATCTTTCTGTACAGACTCAAATAAGGAGCCAGCGCTACGAAAAAAAAACTGACTTCTAAAACAAAATTAGCCAATCAGCTGATCAGTTTATATGTATATTGTCTGTAAGTAAATAATTGTACAGTTATATAAAATGATCGAAAAAAATGTTAACCGGTAAACGTAGAGAACGAAAGTCCATTTACTTAGTAAGTTAGAGTCTAAATATTAACACAAGAAGTATTCCACATTATGGAAAGTGGTACCCCTGGGAAATAAAATAATACATTGTCCTGAATGGAAAGATCCCTTTAAGAATACTTGACGGGTTGATTACAGTTTTTTATTTTGGCCACGTGTCGTTCTAATTTATCATATAAAAAAAGTAATGTCAGTGAATAAGTGCTTTAAAAATCAAAAATTTACCAGGTAACCGTGTCTCTCTACCTTGCAGATACCTAGACGGTTTGTGCCACACGATAAGAAGAAAAATACATATCGCATACCAAATCGCTCAAAACAATACATCATTAGGAAACGCGAATATATCAATTCATGTGATACATGCGGGCGTCGGGTGTCAGATCGTATTGGCTGCAAGGTTGAGCACTGCGCGTGCCTTTACAAATTACGGCGATAGCGGTCGTGTCTGCTATCCGAGAGGAGACAAACCGTTTGCATTGGATTTGCATACCTATTGGTTTTACAGTTTTTCAGATAATTGAAGAACTATTTTTTTTAATCAAACAATTTATAATATTAGCCATATTTTTTCGATTACTCAGCAAATCTACGGTAATAAGCATTTTTTTTAAATCTTGTATAGAATATAATGCCATATTATACTTTTAGGTACTTAAATTAAAATGTCTAGAACTGGAAAACTACGTATTCATATTATGTATACCTTTGAATGTGTTATGAATATTTTGAATGACATAATCTTATATCACTCACATACCTGTAAGAGAACGGTTGCGATCGTGACGCTGAATATTCAGCTGTGAATAACGATCAAGTTTAACAACTCCTGCGCATCTGTGCACGTGATTGGCGTGTTGTATGAGTACAGTCAGACATCGGCGTACCTCTTTTTGTGTTTTTTGACAATAGTTAACAACCCATATCCATATCCCCACTGCAGGGACACAGGTCTCTTCCCATACCTCGGAAAGGTTAGACCATATTCCACACACGGAGTCCATGTCCGTTTTTGTCAAACGGGAAATATTGGCTTTAGACAGTTTCGACTTCGCTCCCATAAACAGTGAGTGCCATTTCAAACTGTGTTGGGAATAGTTGGGATGCAGAACTGCTCGGGATTTTTCGATTATCGTCAGTGAAAATTGCCGTTTTGTAATGCGATGGACTACAAAGTGTGATTAATGCTAAAGAAGATGGCTCGCTCTTAAAGTCATCTAAATATCAAGTCGTTGAAAGAGGTAGTTGATAAAGCAGTAGACAGTTTTCCTCTGGAAACAAGTGCAGCGCACGGCTTCTGACCCGACCATTTGCGAACGTGTATTTTGATATTTCCAAGGGTTTGTTCTAAAGTTCACTGTAAAATAAAGTTTACTGGTTTTAGAATCTAATTTAGTGACCTACTTGCTATACAAATTTTATGAAGATCAAATTAAAAACTTACAAACAATGTGGCTACTTTATATAGTTTCATGGTTAAAATAAAATTCTAATTGAACTCCCAAGATTACTTTGCGTTTAGAAAATTACTTATGTGTGTGTACATGTTTCAAATAGTTTCTTTTGTCACACTTAACCGCAGACAGTTCCTTACTTTGTATCATTATAGCCCTCACTTAAACCGTTTTTGTGTACAGCAATGACCATTCGTACGACAGTGTTGCGGGTCTTCCGCTTTCTTCATGTGTTACTTCTGTAAAAAGTTTTTTTATTGTACATCCGTTAGCAAATAAAACATACTAGCTTTGCCCGCGGCTCCGACCGCGTGGATGTCGCTTTATGAATGTATCTCAGGAATCGCAATGCGCGAGCCGTAGAGCGTGGAAATTAAATGAGGTTTTCTGAATAAAACTGTCCTAAGTTGTTCCCCTAACTTCTCTTTGCGAAGTTTCAGTGAAATAAGTAAAGTAGTTATAGCACACTACTTCGAGATTGGTGAGATTTTGAAAAAAGCTGAAGACTGATGTCGACCCAATTTGCAAGACAGTTAGACCCATGTTTTCACTTAACAAGTATCATGGTATTATAGAAATAGTATAAGTTTTTATTTATTCAGCAATAATCATACAATTTTAACTACATAAGAACTTAGAAATATTAAAATTATTGTGCCAAAATATTAAAGTTTAATTAAAATAATAGTTAAGATTATGATACAGACATAGAGTACAAATAGTCACGATTAAAAAAAACAATGATAGAGTAAAATAACATTTGTACTAACCAATATCTGAGTTATGGTACTTCTTACTTGTCTGTAGTCATTCCTCTAAACTGAGTTAAGTTTGTTACAAATATTAACTTTTGCCCTCTACTTGTCCACAGTCAATGATACAGCTGAAAGAGCGGAAAGAAATGGATGAAGCGTTTAAAAAGGCTCAGAAGCCCTGGGCGAAACTCCTGCAGAAGGTGGAACGAACGAGGCTGGAGTACCACACGGCGTGCAAGCAGGAGCGGACGGCGCAGAACCAGGAGAGAAACGCTAGCGGGGACAGCTCGCTTAGTCCAGATCAGGTATGGCACGGTCCTTCCAACAGGACTTCTTCTTAGTGTCCCATAAAGTAGCCTTTAAGAATTATTTGAGCAGCAAGCTTATTCTGCAGCTTGAGGGTTTTAGGATAGGAGGGAAAGATAATGAGCGGTTACGTCCCATATACTGTATCACATTGTGACCTTTGTTATATTACAAAGTACTTACTTGCTAGATATCGATGAAAGTTTTCAGATGGTGATTTAAAGCCTCAAATAGTGGCTTTATGCAGTCGTTTTAAGATAATATAAAACAAAATTGAACTGCTATTTTAGCCAGACAAATAAAGAGAAAAAATGAAAAGAAAACAACCGAGAAAACTTTTATCCGCTCAATTCATCTTCTGGCAGTGACAGGGAAATATCGGCCAACTTGTATGAGCCAAGTTATTAATACGCTCTGCGAACAAAAGGGGCGCCTTTAATGTCCAAATGAAGTTAACGTTTCTCATTCAGGAGTATTCGCGCTCACTAAGAAGACGAGACTGGATGTCCTTGGCTCTACTAGATGATAACACGTAGTGAACTAGGTTTTTTCGTAAAAACTTTGTAACATGTTTTTTTTTATGTGATAGGTGACAAACAAGCAGACGGATCACCTGGTGGTAAGCGATTACCGCCGCCCATAGACACTCGCAACACCAAAGGAGTCACAAGTGCGTTACCGACATTTGAAATGGGATGGAGGGATAGGGGAATTGGGGGGGGGGAGGGTTAGGCCTCCGGTACCCTAACTCACTAGGCGAAACACAACGCAAGCGTTGCTTGACGTCGGTTTTCTGTACATAAGTCGGAACACGTCCACTGTTCTGCTCTCATAAGAGAGAAGGCCGTAAAGTATACGGAAACGGTACGGCCTTCTCTCTTATCCTCCTCAGTCCTGAAGCATAATTTCGTTTGTAACACTAAAAAAAAAAATACTTCGACGTAGTAAGGGGTTTTTATATAAGTAAAATATATATTTTGTTTCTCCTCTATGTGACACTTTTTTTTGTATTTAGTTCCAATGCATTGCAATTTTTTTTATTTAAAAGATCGCCAGGGAAAACCCCACGGAAAATGTCCCCTATAGGGGACGCGAGGACCGAGGAGGTTATAAGGGCAGTGTTGAACGTAGGCCTCCCTGCATAGCCCTACTGCGTACGTGCAGATCTCAGCACAATTCTGTGTTACATCGGGTGGAGTGAAAAAGCTAGTATAATTACCGGCATGAGGGGCATAACATCTTAACTTTGTAGGATTGGCCAAGAACTGATAAGTTTTTTGGGGTTACAGATGCCCATAGACGGCTGTAGCCACTTTCCCATCAGTTGGGTCGGCAGTCTTTTGCCTCATTCATTACACAATAAAAAAGTGTTCGTTATTTTAAATCTGTTTCCTCTTCCTACGTACCTTGACTAATGAACAGCTGATAAAAGCGAAGAAAAATGACAGATGCTTCACTCAGTTTATACGCGGAATCGACCGACTGACAAGATACTCACCCTTTTACGCGTAGTCTACTAAAGCCCACCAATATGACAGTTATTGCTCAAATCAAAGGGTGATACAGAATTTACACACAGTTTATGTTAGTACCGAGAAATGAGTACAAAATAACTATGTCCCAACTACGAAACAGGAGGTATTTCCTTCGCCTTTCATTTTTATTAAATGTGATGGATTTGTGAACGCATTGTATGTATGTAACCTACCTGTGTGTCTTCCGTCTGTGTTCAAATGGAATTGCTATAACAGTCATTGAAAAATATCCGTATTTCGTAAGTGATTAGTTGTTAGCGATCTGTTGGTGTCGGCTCTCTTTCTTACTCGACTGCCCAAAGGGGAGGGTGATGTTTTCGGGTGTTTGTGTGTATGTCCGATTTATTGTTACCATCTGTAGCGCGATTTACGAGTGCAAGGTATAATATTGGTATCTTTAGATTACACTGAAAATATTTTTTTTTCCTTTTCGTTGCATTCTTTTCTAAAGTTATCTCAAATATGTATAGGTAAATCAAACTACAAGATACATATATCTTTACACAATTGTGGTATTAGTTATCTAGATTAGGCACAAGGTTGAAAAAGTGGAGTAGATAAGCAACACAAGCACTAGCCAAAACTTCCACAAACCAATATTACATAATAGTAAGTACTGAGACTGAGGCCCGACTCTTAAAAATACCTGCTTAATAAATTACATGTACTGTTCAATGGACATTGCTTCGAATTTTAATTGAAATTTGTGAATTTGTGATATGTTGCAAGGTCTCGTAGATCGTAGAGAGCTCGGAGGTGAATATTAAAAGACAACTTACAGGAACATGATGTATTCGGTTCCAAGATTGGTATCGTAAGAGCGAACAAATTAGTAATACATAAACTTTTATAAAAACCTATAGCTAACTCAAGCAATGCGCGTCACTGTCACAGTATAACTATGTAGTCAGTAGTTACACTACAAATGCACGAGCTATTAAGTGTGTAACTATTCCATTGGCAGAAATTAACACATTTTTATTCATAAAATTGTAATTCCGAGTGCGTAAAACTATTTATTTATTTAAACTTTATTATACACAGAAAATAGACAAACATAGATAGACAACTTTGCTGGATATAATTAACTTACTCAAAATTTTGGTTATTAAATATACTATTTTGTTACTCAGGGGATCAAGGCGAATCCTTAGGACAGATTCCAACCTCATGTTCGTATAGCCAAATTATTCGTTGTACAGGCGAATAAAGACAAAATAGTTTATTTGATTTAATACTCTTTCGACAACGACATAAAATTCACATTACATCTTTACTTTGCGCAAGAAGATTTCTTGTAAACAATTACAAGAGCAAGGACGGAAAGTGTTTTAAAAAATTCCCTTTGGAGCAAAACGAGACAGTTCCCTCGCTTACTGATTGTGAGTAGCAAGACAGACGACAAAGAAACCAACGTATATCGTGGAAAACAGATTCCTGCGCCTTCTTAGAAACTTGACGAGCATATAATACCTAAACTTGCAATTTTTATAGATATGAACATGAGTATGATGAGTATCAAGTAAGTAATATATCTTAAAACGTATCAAGTAATGTATCTTTTAAAATTTGGATTGTAAGTCAAGGGGTAAGGCGACGTATATAAGGTGCTACTTTATTAGTGCCCGATATTTTAATCAGTGCTTCTACTCCTGATTCTGATCAACTTTCCCCAAGGAACCCATAGTCAAATCGCAAAAAAATTTTTGGACTCTTCATACACATTAATCAGCCGAGCGGCCAAATTAGTATGAAGAGTCCAAAAATTTTTTTGCGATTTGACTATGGGTTCCTTGGGGAAAGTTGTTCAGAATCAGGAGTAGAAGCACTGACTAAAATATCGGGCACTAATAAAGTAGCACCTTATATATGTAGCTTATGATCAAAAACGTTTTGATTTCAAAAACTGGAACTCTATGTCGCAATGAATCTAGCAGCACTGTCAGTCAAAACTCTAAAGTATGTATGTACTGATCCAATTTTCAGAAGGGCAGGCTTCGCTTCTTCGTGTCACTGCACTGATGAGAAACCACAATTTGTATTGTAACCACCACTATTAAGAGTATATCTTAAAGCTGAATCTTGGAGTCGTGTCGTCATGATAACTCTAAAAGTGCACTTCCTTATATCCTGCTGGTGACTGTTATATTTGAAAGTTGTGAGAATAGTATTCCACAAGTAGCAGAATAGTCCAGAGGTAGACTGACAATTTTGTATGTAGATATTATTTTTTTTCTAATTTCCTCTTGACCCGTTTAATCGATAAATTGCACGAGAAGTACAATATTAAGAAAAAAAATACAGAAAAATAAGAAAATATGCTATCAGATTTACAATAGTCAACATGTCAGGTGGTTAATGTGCGAAATAAATAATTCTTAAACTTTTATCGATTGCCCTATAAGGTGTCAAAGTAGCAGTCAAAGAACTTTGGGGCCGGCGATCGATGACCTGACTAGTTGTCTCGATAAATACTGTAATTTATTCACTTGTTCTATTTTACAAGTGAATATTATTGAAGTACTGAAGTGTCTAAATGTCATTATGAATTATTAACTGCCTCCGCCGCTGCTAGTCGGATCGCTTCATATAAGGAGGTGGCGCTTTCGAAGTTGGGACAGGAGACGTAATTTTTTTTTAACGCCGCTGTCACTCTCAGATAAAACAAGTAATATTTCTTTTTCAGTTTCACTGGTGTTGCTAATAGCATTTAAAACCTGTGCCATCACACTGAAAACATTTGTTTAGACATCCTTTTAATTACTGTTGATCGACGCCATTTGTGCGCGAAATTCGGAAATAAATTTGTTTAGAAATAAGCGCGTGCGCAATCCGCGTCTGGTTAGCACGAAAATAAAACACTTCCAGATACAATGACGTCAGCAGCTGCCCGTGAAGTGCGGTCGTATCGGTATCGGCGAACACAATATTAGAGATAAGCAAATAATATAAGAATAGACACTAACAGTACTACTCACAAGTACAAATGCAGATTTGAAAAGAAAGTTAAAGAAGTATAGACTGTAAGCGATGCCCTCTTCGTATCGTATTGTTCAACGTGGCCAAATAATATTATAAAATACATACTTGGATAGATTTATGCTTCTTAGCCGCTAACTGCAATAAAACATGTACATTAGGGCATAAGCATCCGTTCATTCTCATTTTACACAGTCTCACTCCCATAAACGAATATCTCTCCCTTACCAATACAAAATGACACGTAAACATCTGCTATAAAGAACATCTACTAGATATACTTCGAAGAATTTGTCGAACGTGACAAATTTATCGCAATCTCGAGATAATGCGCTTTTGTGGATATCGCTTAAGATAACGTATAAGAAGTTAGACACGACGTGACTGTTCAGCCGACAATACCACGGAACTTACTACCTATACGAAAAAAAATTCTGTTGTACTAGGGTAGGTAGGATCTTGCTGTCATTCGTCTGGGTGGTATTCACCACTGTTCGTTCTTACAATCTTAGTCTTGTCTCTTAAAGTGTCCTGGTGCCATAGATGGCGGGTTTTGAGGAATAGACCTTGTTAGCATTGGTCTGCAACTTGTTGAGGAGAAGGAAAACTCCAAAATCAAACCCGACATGGGGTCTCCTTTTGACGCAGGTAGGGCCAAACCTAGAAAATCGGCATTCTGCAGCTATCCTGACTCCACACGTATATTTTCATTATGTTGAAATAGCCGCGAGCCCGAAAGGGTGACGCCGCGCCGCTGCCGGCCCTAGGCAACCCTATTTAATTGTGTCCTAGACGACGCAGAGTCGGTTGAGAGGACACTTCGACTGCGGATTTAATACAGGTACAGGACAATACTAAAGTTTAGGTCCGCAGCAATGCCTGAATCGTTTAATGCTAGAGACGCAAATGCCAATGAGATAACTATTTTCTGTCGTTGTCATTTACCATCAAGTGGGACAACTTATTTACAAAAAAGATTCGTTTGGTTCTCACTCATGGTAACCGGGAATATTTGGTAATTCATTAGTTAATCGGCATATCAGCTGTGGAATCTTATCTCAGACCAAACCCAAACTCCAGTATCTCAATTATACACATGGATTTAAATTAATGCTACGTTCATGATTTTCAATACCATTTTCAATATGCAATATTTATTTTTATTACAGTTTTTATGTGTATAAGTAAATACCGGTATATGCTACTGTATATGTTTTTTCGTGTCTATACACAAAACTATTTACATACAAGAATTTGTATATTTACATTGCTTTGGTTTCCTAAAAAACGCCTAAAATCTTAATGTTGGAAGATATTAGCAGAACATAGAAAGAAAATCAAACATACAGTACCTATTTTATAATCTGAACTAACTCTGATAATTTAACATACACATGGAAGCATTATTTACCCACTTTCGACGTTGATGCGGGGATGCGTGATCATTGCAGTATATTTACAATTCAACATTCAAGATGTCGCATGCATACAGTTGCGCAACACTCAAGCGCATTGCGTGCATGCAGTATTCAATTAGCAGAAAAAATATAGACTTCTAATAATTCATAGTTATGTTGGAATTATTCTTTAAAAAAATGCACATATTAGTGATTTAGACAAAAAATACACATACACGTGATAAGCAATGCAATTAAATTAAAATATTCTTTTTATTCGTAGTAGGGACCACTGAACCCTTTTCGAAGGTTATTTTTCTATACCTAATACGAACTGTATACTTCAGATTCCATTTAAAAACAGATTATTGAAGAAAAATACACTAAAATTACATCGTATTGCATCTTTTTTACTCCTGCCAAATCTTTGCGCTCATTGCTCTGAAGAACCTTGTGTGGATATATGTACGAGTATTATTCGAGTAGTATTCCACCTATAAACTGAGTATTGGTTCTTTTATTCTGTCCTCTGTCTTCATTCAATTCACTCGCGCTCCCCTAAATTCTATAAAGAAAAGACGCAATTCCTATAGAAAAACCTGAATAAGGTTTATGAAGATAAACGAGTTGATTCAGGGTTCAAGGAGCTATACAAACATCGCAAGATTCAATGTCATCTGTGTTATAGACCATTACGGACTATGCCTGTGGGGTATCGTGTTATTTAAAGGGTTTCTTCATACATTTTGGGAACAGGACCTGTCTTATGAATACAGGGTAGGTATATACAGGTGTATATACAGGAATGACGGGCCCTCTGTTTCCTTTTGGAAGCTCTGTCGGTAAATCAGTCACCCTGTAGCAGTGGCGTAGCATGGGTTTTCGCCGCCCGGGGCCGATCGATAATTTGCCGCCCCTTTCTATTTTCATTTCTAAATAAAGTCAAATAAAGCAACCAAATTCTGTTATCAATGGGGAAGAAAACTGACAAAGCTCGCCGATAGAGGCGCTGATATCGCTTGACTCAAATTAAGTGTCAAAACGTATAGAAAAAAATATTTACGTGCACAAAACATAAGATTATAAAAAAAATGCCGCGTTGTGTGGCGATTGGTTGCAATAATAATGGAAATCATTTATTTCCTAAAGATTCTCGGATGAAGAAGACGTGGAAAAATTACGTTTTCAATTATGTACTTTTCAACTTCGCCTTTAATTGAGGAATAGTCTAAGTCGCATACATTTTCCATTTAACAACGTTACAGAAAAGAAAACTAATTTATAACACCTCGATAATAAAAAACGCGGAACTAATTGAAAGTTGTTATGAGTCAAGCGTCCGTAGCGCCATCTGCAAATAGCTTTGCGTTTTCTTCCCCATTAAAATACTGTTTAAAATATTGTACTTGTCGATGTGTATGTCATGTTCGATTGCTAATACGAGTATAGCTAAATTCGATATCCGTAATACCAAGTAAACCCCGCCGGACATAGAACCTGCAATCTCGTAATGTGAAGCGAGTTCATTATAGTCTTCCGTGGGCGAGTGCACACGATGCAATCTATTTAGAAAAAGCGCGAGCGAAGCGAGCGCGAAAATTTTTAACATATCTAAAAATATTACTCGCAATGTTAAACCAACAAAAGCCCTTTTACTTGAAGCGCTCCGCTCAGCGCCATTTCTGTTAGGGTAGACCAAACTACCAGGGTGCTTGGCGCCCCTATGCGCTCGACGCTCGGCACAGGGCTTCGAGCAAACCCGTACAGCAACGGCGCACAGTCACTATTTTACACAGGCAGGGCTGGCCTTTGATTGTCACCCCGGGTGGCACAAACCAAAGGCCGGCCCTGCCTGTGTAAAATAGTGACTGTGCGCCGTTGCTGTACTGGTTTCATTCTTCATATGATAACATTTGTTTTCATGACGTTTTAGCTGGGTCATATAACCTTGAATATTTTTTATCATATATTCCGATCGCTCAATTTGCCGCCCCCACTAGGTAAAAAAAGATGGCGCTCGCCGCCCCTATCCATGTGCCGCCCGGGGCCATGGCCCCCCCGCCCCCCCCCCCCACGCTACGCCACTGCCCTGTAGTAAGCTATAATTTACAATGATGTTTGTTGAAACTAATAACTAATAGACGATGATGATAAACAGTGATCCTTCCTACTTAATTGTGATTTAATCTGTGGTTCTTAGATCATCAGCTGTATCGCACTGTGTAGTCGATATTTCAATAAATGTTTCGTTTCTTTCTTTAAAGTTCTTTACTTTAAAAAAACTGCGTTACTTCTACTCACGAAACTGAAAAACTTACCCCAGGGACCTATACCATCCCTATGCTCAATTCACAAAAAAATGCTGGGCTTCTAACAATAATTCATATTTTATCGGCTTTGCCAGCTTTGAAAGATGATCATTTTCATGAAACCATGGTTTTTACGGTATTTTAGAAGAGCCTTATGCATTATTGATATTTGTGCATATTTATGAAAGATTCATTTGAAATTTACTATAGATACTTCTAAAGTATCAACAGTTTTAAGTCATAATTACTTAATATAGCAGCAAACCGTGTCACCTGCTCATGCGCACGCGCACGACGTAACAAGCGTTATCTGGGCCGCCCCACTTAGCGTATACTGTTCACGTGAACAGCCTTTACTCGGCACAAACAGACATACTGATTGATTCAAATCATGTCATTTGAACGCTCGTGATAACGATGCGAGATGTCAGTTTTCAAACTGCCTATAAGAAATCTGATCATCATGGCTAAACGACGCTTTCTGCCGGTACCAACGCAACGGTTACGATAATATCAATTGATCAAGATTCTAACGGATTGCCTTACGTTGCACTGATGGTATGTGTAATCAGTACAAGTGAGTCTGCGGATTTCACAGTATTAAATAAGGAGGAGCAAATATTTTGATCCACGGCGATAACGAAATTCAGTTGGGTACTAAAGGCTGGACTGGACGATTTATTTATCTTTTCTCGTGTTCGGAATCGCCCCGGTGGCCTCTCGCACCCTCGTTCTCGAATTGTGCTCAAAAGAAACAACTTTCAGTGTCTACTATACGCGATAAAATTACGCAAACTTGCACTGAAGTAAGCATTAATCACATAGGTAACTAGTGATGCAATCATTAGCTTTGCATACGATTACGGCATTGCTTCCACGAGGCGCTTCTTAGGATTATGGAATTCATATTTTAATTGAAATATTTTGTTATACATATTGTGTTATTAATTACTAGTATTTTTATAAGAGCATTTTGCCTTCTTTTTAACCGACTTCAAAAAAAGGAGTAGGTTCTCAATTCGTCGGTTTTTTTATTAATGTTCACCGATTACTCCAAGACGCCTGAACCGATTTGGAAAATTCTTTTTTTGTTTAAAAGGGTATACTTCACAGGTGGTCCCATATAAATTTTATCGAAATCGATTCAGCGGTTTTTGAGAAAATCAACAAAAACAGCAAAATTGGAGTTGTTGCGATTGAAGTCGGTTGTTTTTAACGTATTCAGAGTGGTCAATTATGTTACTCAGAATAAAATATAACTCGTTACCCAAAATTAATGGACTAATGGTCCTAGTAGTCTTTAATTAGTCTCGATTTTCAGAAAGCTACCGGATGCATATAGGTCAGAACCATAGTAAATAGAAGTCCATGGGGGCTATCTTGGATCAACTGTGGACGTTTTCCAGGTTCTGTGGCTTATGGCGATGATCGACGATGAAAACCGATAAAAACATACAAAAAAGTCTGTCCTCAAAACTGCGCAGTAGCAGTGCCCAGCGCACCGTTTTCCGCCACTCCGCTTGCATTCAAGGCCGCACTCGTGACATTCAATTTCCTACTTCCCGTCAGAGGCCTGGTGCACTGTTTCTAGGTCAATGAGGTTCTCCAACTGTCATTGTTACAGCTGCAAGTTGAAATATGAACACAAGGCTATAGATCAAGTCCCCCCCCCCCTATTTAGGATTCTCTTAAAATACCTGAATTTTTTTACAGTGGTTTCTATACAATGATACTGAAAACTTTCCCTAAGAAATCTATAGACAATACGCAAAAAAATTTGGACTCCTCATACGAAATTGACAGATCAGTTGATCAATTGGTCTGAAAAGTTTTTGCGAACCAGGTGTAGGTTTCTTATTGAAAGTTGTCATGTTTCATGAGTAGAAGCCTTCGTTGGTTTTTCAAATATTTCATAAGGTCCCTTTGTAACCATAACTACGTACGCTACGTACAGTACAAACAATTGTAGAGAAGGTATGTCGCGCGCATTAGCGCACGACGAAATAAATTTGCACCCTCTCGCACGATCCTGGTTAGGTTACTAGTGTTACCGTATTAAGCGCAACACACACAGAGGCGGCCGCAGGGCGGTAGCGTTCTGAAGGCGAACCTGCGGGAAACGAACTTAGGGCGGACGCCTTCATCCCGCCCGTTGGTGTGATGGGTTTCATAGTAATCCGAGCATTACAAAAAATACCGCTCCCGGAACGCTTCCGCACCGCTTTTATCTGTGTTGTTGCACCAGGTTGCAATTAAAAGTGCCTCGCGAAGCGGTGCTCCGTTGACTCTGTTTTGTCGAAGCTCCTCGATGCTACAGCCAGTCATTTCACAATCTAGCCACGACGACATACTTATACATAATTTCTAAATTAATTACATTGCCAAGCTTTTTGTGCGTTCAATTTTGATTTTTTTCTCACCTGCCCCAGACCCGATGGAGAGAAATGTTTAGGTTATGTCTTTTTGTGAGTTAGAAAATGATTGATATCCTTATCTTTATGCTTCAAATGTGTAAGTTGCCAAGTGAAATAGCAAACATTACTATATTACTCGTATGTTCAGTTAACTAAAAGTCGACTACTCAACAGGCTTTAGAAAGGTCTCATGTTTGCAAAAAAGGTTCGTACATTCTTGTCTAAATGGAGAAGGATAGGTTAGCAGTCCTTGTTTTCTTTATTTCATTTTATTTAAACTTATGTATTTCGTGTTTTTTGCCTTCAACAGAGAGCGATTTTGGTAAGATTTTCGTTACATTGCTAACTTGTGGCATCTCCTAACGCTAAAAAAATCACGTGCACTTGTTTGTTCTGTGTATTGTATTTGAACACATAGCATAAAAGATTTGATGTAATAAACCGTACATCTATCGATAATATTTAAGCCATAAGTTGGTTGTATGTTTTTACCTAAAAAAACCTAGAAATACCTAGGTCTGGATAAACGTAATAATTGCACAAATAGACTCCAATTGACTATGTGTTTCTTGGATAAAGTTGTTCCCTTGTGAACATCCTATAAATAGTATACTTGCTGTATTGGACTTACATTTATAGTTAATTTTCCGAAGTAGATGAGAAACATTTTCTTAATGAAACACGCTAGAAAATCCTTTTTTAAAATCCAGATTCAAAATTGATACAATGCCTCCACCTTCCACCCTACAACATCTCTCATCAATCCATTGTATCTTCGTAAAGCATCCTCTAGATCCCGCAGATATACAGAACATCACGAGTAAAATTAGACCCCTTCGTTACAGGTCAAAAAGATGGCTGAGAGGGTGTCCAAGTGCCGCGAGGAAGTCGCCAAGAGCCGGGAGAAGTACCAGGCGGCACTCGCCGAGATCACTGCGTACAACCCGCGCTATATTGAGGATATGACTGCTGTGTTTGAGAGGTGTCAACAGATGGAGGCGCAGAGGCTAACGTTTTTCAAGGATGTGCTCTTCAGCTTCCACAAGTGTCTCAATATTAGCCAGGAACCCTCGTGAGTTGATGTTTTTTATTGCAATAAATATGTAGTTATAATGTACCTAAAAAGTGACGCGCACCTTGCAAGCCTGAGTTTCCTTTTCAACGTTCGGTGCACGGGTTGTCGAGCAAAGAAGTTATGAGCTTACATGAGCTAAGCTATGATAAGTTATGATAAGACAGTACTCGCGGATTGAAACCCTGGTAGTAGGTTACCCTAGTTATGACACCAGACTCTCACAAAGGAGCCTCCTTTTTTGTTTTATATGTACCCGTTCAATACCTTTGTTAAATATTTTCACTAAATTAAACGTGATTTATTGTGCCATTTTCAGATTACCACAAATATACGAAGAATTCCATCATACGATAAACAACGCTGATCACCAAAAGGACCTCAAGTGGTGGGCCAACAACCACGGCATCAATATGGCGATGGCGTGGCCACAGTTCGAGGTACGCCCCCACCCCCGTAGCAGCTCCCCGCTTCCCCTGCTTCACCCCTGACCCGTGTACACCTCGCCCCGTTGAGACGCCTCACAGAAAATCGTCTCTCCGATTCTAATGAAATTACTATGAAATAATAAGCGAGATACGAAATTGTAGGGAATGTATGAAAAATTTTGTGGTTTGGTTAGTAGTTTACACTTAAAGTAATGTTAAATACGCAAATTATTTGGGTGTGATAGTGTTCAGTAAGAAAAATTATTGTTAAATTTTATGTTTACACTGAAAACTCACTTATCACGCTAAACTGTCTTTAAAATAAATGATTAATGAAATGTCGACGAAAACATCACATGTTAAAAGTTTGAAATATGACTGCATACGATCACAATGGAACCGCAAAATGATCTGATTTGGATCACGTGTTCTCCCAATAACCGAATACAAATATTTATTGTTAATATATATAAGTATTTAATACACTTCCTACAATTTCGCGTGGTTTTTTTAAAATGTATGTATGAAGTTGAATTGGGATCTACCTTGTTCATTTTAAAGAAATATGTTAGCGCTGTTTTTTTAATCTTAAATCTTTGGACATTTAGTACTAACATAGAATGAGATAACAATTTGAATATTTTTTTTGTGAGACGGGCAGACGGGTTCCCTTCGAGTGGTAGGAGCTTTGTAATTCCTGTATACAAGCTTAACTTAAAAACAATGCCAATAGTTTATGAAATAAACAGATATTAAATAGTAGATTTTTAGTCCTAATATCTTATTATTTTTTGGTTTTAAATACTTTTTATGTTGTTCATCTTCCTCTATAACAGTAACTATTGAATGCAAGCATTGGCATGTTTAAAATTAATATTTTTGCATTTTCGTTTTACTTAAATATCTTCTGAAATGCGTTTTTAATTCTCTCCTTTTGAACTGTAACTGACAAAGTAAGAGCTAAAAACGTAGAGTTTTACCAAATAAATGCTTATAGAAGTATTATAGAGGCCATAACGGTTTACATATTGACCGTTGCATGTATTTTCTCGGAGTTTGCCAAACGATTACCGTGCCATGCCCGTACCGCCGCTCGCCTTCGTATCCTCGTATCTTTTTGATACTTTTATCGATATTTGGATAAATGATAGCCCAAGTTGATAAGTTATAAATAATCGATTTTGTTGTGCTCATTAGCTGCTGAATTTAACTCAGATGTATAATTTACTAATATTAATGGCTCAAGACGTTGGCAAGGGGCGTATATCTTCGACTTCAAGAATATTATTCCAAAACATGCGTTTCTTTCCACTAGTCTTCCGTAAATTTATTAGTTTTCACTTCACTAACTTTGATTTTAGCTTCAATGAAGAACGCATTATATGATTAACTAAAAGGTAGGGTAAAACTCCATCTGCGTTAATAAGCAAATGCCATTCAAAAGGACGAACCGTCAGCGGAAACACCCGAACCGTTCCGAATGAAATACCTGCCGGTGGGTGCGTCGGCGGCCTTAGCGAGGCTGGTGGCTAGCGCGCGTCGCCCGCGCAGCCTGCGCATGCGCGCGTGGCGGCGGCTGCGGCGTGCGCTGCCCCCATTCTGCTTCCGGGGGGATGAGCGGCGGACCAGTCGCGTGGCACCCTCTGAATACTGCGGCAGCACGCGTTGCTATAGCAACGCGTTTATGGTACGCCGTCACGGTGTAGGCGGGCCACGGGCACGCACGGTTGTCTGATACGCTGGTTATTGAGTGCAACTGTGTCGGTTTTAGACTCGACTTGGCCTTCGTGGCTGACTTTGTTACAGACTTGACTTATGAGCAGAGTTATTTTTGTGAGAAATCCGAACATTTCTTTTTGCAAATTTAATATAGTTTCCTTGAGAAGTTCTTTCGTTTTCTTATTAAATTGGCTGCTCTTTACACTAGCGCTCCTGCAACAGAGTGGCGTACTTAAAAAAGAAGCAACCGATCTATTATTTCACGCCGCCGGCACGGCGCTGACTTGTACTCTCCTATTATAATAAACTAGTGAGAACGTTCGTACTGACCTCCTCTAATAGACTTTTGCTTAGTGCAAACATTTATAAATGAAGTTATAATAAAATCAACCAATTGGATTTGATAACTGTTTTTTGACTGCACACTCGGTCTTGTTAAAAAACCTTTCTCTGTGAGTAAACCAGCTTGTCAGATGACCACTTAAGAGCGACCCTCGCTCTTCGGCCTCACTTAAATCGTTCATAGTCCTATGTATGGTGTGGACACAGATAGCACTCGACACAAAGTGGGTGCGTGTAATTATTTTGCAACCATTCAACATCGGAACAGTTAAGCACTTATAAGCGGTAGCAATCATGCAAAATCTCTGTCTTAAATAAAATTCATTCATTTGGAAAATTAAAAGTTTGTAAAATCTACTCTGTGTTCAAAAATTATCTTTGCATACAAAATAAATCATAACTTTGAAGACAGATTAAAAAATAAAGCTCCACATTCTTTGAACGTACCCAAAGAATGGTTCGTCATAGCAAAGGTACATATCACCTACACCGTGATGGGTTCCAATCATCAGGGTTCAAACCCACCTGTAAGCACAAAACACTATTCCCGTCACTTCATCCTTTACTGTGTAATTCATTGTCCTAGCTGTATGGACGTCGGCCAAGGTTGGAGAAGTGTTACTGTCTCTTTTACGAGTTTAGCGTTAGAACGAGATAGCCAGCACAGATTGACGGGAAATGTGTGAACAGTGCGGACAAGTGGAGCGACCCTTAGCCCACCACCTCAGCACCGCACCGGGCGCCACCGCCACTCATCCCTCACTGGAACGCAATGACGGCACTGGGTAGCTCCCGATTTTTTTGAATTCACCAGTTTTATCACGTTTTGGTGTAACTAGGGATAATTTTATTTGTTCTCTGTTGCACGATAGATTCACCGTGACTACTTATAATTTTAATTATCCTTTCGCGCTACAAAAAATCTTTAAGGTGACTAAGTGTTTCTAAATTCATGAATCCTAGAAAAGGTTTTAGTGTGAATTAGTCACTACGGATCGTTTCCACAAAAATTCCCGAAGAAGAGAACAGTAATGGTTTAAGGCACTCTTTACAGCCAATTGATTTGTTTACCTGTAAGTATTATGATTTAATTGTGAGTTGACAAGGTAACAGGGAGTTCTCATACCCCTGATGATCTATTGTATTTATATATGGTTTTTCTGATTCTGTAGGGTTGGTGGTAGGTTTTGAAGGTGCGCGGTATGGAAGGGATGCACACTGTCAATCGTTAGTGCGTATACTGCATTTGTTAGGTACTTAGTTCAGTTGTAGACCTCTACCTACCTACATGAATTAGGTCATTTATGCCAATATTTGACCATAAAGCAACCTAACGTTGTTTTTCCTGTTTTTAATTTTAATTGCATTAAATTAATTGCTTTATTACTTTTACTTTTTAGCTTCTAATATTTTAATAATGATTATTAATTTTCTTTTTTTTTATTCATTATTAATTTGAGTTGCCTTTGCGCATGCGCAGAGACGTTGGGACATTTTATTTAAAAATGTTTTTCGTTAGTTTCGAACATAATAAAAATTGTGTCTGATCGCATGTTGGCTGATATCGGCATGTTTGAATTAGCTTTGTCTATTGTACTTTTGGATAATAATAAAAATAATTGCACGTTGTTTCGATATTATCCGGAGGATATTAAAAAACGGATTATGGCCACTTTGCGAACTACGCGGTATACGTATGCAGATGAAGTCGTATTATCTCCGAAATTTTTGCAATATGTCGGAAAAAAATAAAAGCGATGGCCAGTCCCAACGTCCCGGCGCGCGTGCTGCGTGTCGCGTGTCGCGTATCGCGTGGCGCCGCCTCAAGCCGTGTGTGTCGTGTCGCGTAGGAGTACACGGAGGAGTTCCGGGACATCGCCAAGGGCAAGTCGCGCGAAGGCCTGCCCACCGGGCCCATCACGCTGCTCAACCAGCGGCCCGTCAGCGAGGACGTACGTCGCACCTCATCACCGCACACCGCACACCTTGCACCTCGCACCTAGCCAAGGACGAGGCCTCGCTAGTTTAAAACTCTACTTCCGAGGGTCCCGTCAGCCGCATCGCCCGCGACTGACGGAAGTCTACCTTTACACCACACTATAGCGCCATAGTGTTGCAATCTTACAAAATTATGTCTTCACAGTTACGCCGTATGGCTGTTTAACGTCAATGGCCTCGTCCTTGAGAAAATAATCAGGGTGTAAAATAATATTTTTGAAATTTTAAGGCGTGTTTGCGAATTTTTTATTTTATTTTTAAAGTATTTTTTTATCCAGTACTTATAATAATCAAACGTGTTTTTTACGCCCTGTGTAAGGTCTTTATCACTTAGTAGATAAGTACAGAGGCTCCGCTCTTTACATACCTCAAAACCGTTGTCCATTTCTCCTTCTCGCACTATCTAGTCAAAGCGCTGCGCTGCTCGTTAATTAACGATTGTTATACTAACTAATGGCAGTTGGTGCATATTGTGCAGAGCGAGTTTTTTGTGCCTATCTATTCTGTGTTTACTTCACAACTCACTACTCTGGCTGAGGCTTTCAAACCAGACCTCGACACAACACCAAACGACTCATCACCGCTGTCTCGCTACAGTTCATCTCAACCCCAAAGGTAAAGCTGCGCAAGGAAGCCCGCTTTGAAACTTAAACTGTTCTCGTTAAAGAATCAGTTATATGGGTTCCGCAAACATTATATTGAACTAGATCTCCTGAGTTTTATTAAATTTGCGTGTTACTTTTCGGACATACAGATCTATAGCTATCTTTCGATAAGGAAATGATTAAAAACAGGGGACAAATCTAACTTTGCCATCAAGAAATTGGGAAAATAAAGTCACGCGAGCTGCAAGTTGCACGGTGAACTAGAAGTGCACACTTCCAAACACTAGACACTATGGCACACGGGGCTAAGCACAATGTGTTCTTTATTCACCCGATTTCAACATCCCATTTTAAAATATGTTTTCATCTCCGAATAGTAGAAATCATTAAAATGTAATTATAAAGTGTGCTTAGGCCCTGCTAGGATTTAAATGAGAATGAAGACAGTGCCTGATTTAGAAAAAAACATAGAATTAGCCAGCTTCTAGCATGCAAACTAGGGAACAACCCACAAAGTTAGTAAATTCTCTTTAAAGCTGTAGAACTTTGGAATATTGGTCATTCTCATTTTGATCTGCGTAGATTAAAATGCTTATTTATCGTATATATCGCATATTGTTTATATCAGGTATTTAATCAGAGTCGCATGTTTAATGTTTGTTTTATATTACAGCATATCTGCATGCATTAACTGTTATATTTAATAACGTAATTCAACTATACGAAATATGTATGTATGAAAAAAATATTCAAATATTTTTATCTAAGTACTTAAATAAAAGCAATTAATACACTATTTATATAATATTTACAACCACACACATAATATGCATAAAATCTCAACGTTCGAAAGTCTACGATCACTTTAAAAGAGCCGTCACCATGGCAACAGGAGCTGCCGCCGATCAGCAACAAGGGCGGTAAGCCGGCGGCGCCCGTGGGCCACGTCAACCACGCGCCCGCCAACCACACCGACGGCGGCGCCCCCGCCAACAACACCATAGACAAGAAAACCATCAGCGCGCCCATCGCCGTCACGTGAGTCCCACAGTCTTGTTATAGTCTACGCCGGCACAGCCGGCTAGACTTGAGGCACAGAGATATCACCAGCCTGCGAGTAAGATCCGGCGACAGTTGGAGTGCCCGTGGTATGACACGGGCCTCCCCCCGTAGATTTTCACTCAGCACGACTCTAAGACACACTCAAACTATGACGGTAGCTCGTATATAATTTTGGGTTTAGATGTTTACATCAGTTGTTAAGAAATTCTACTTGGCTTGGCAAAATGCTGGAGTTGAACTCCTTACATTTTGTCCACTACGACTACTCCTTAGGCGGCTTCCTCTAAACCCTTCTCCTGTATTGACGTCACCCAATCCCATAACCTGTCCCGCTTCCCACCGGTCCATTCCCTCTTCCAGCATAGAGCGTCTGGAAATATACGCGTGCGCGCCGCCGCAGTGGGCGGGAGCGGGCGCGCGCGGCCGACTGCGGCTGGCGATGCGGCCGCCGCCGCGCCCCTCGCCGCGCCCCTCGCCGCGCCGCCCCGCCTGCATCGTCACGGAAATTACCGACCGCATGGAGCAGACACCAGTCGCGTTAGTTTCGCAAGATATCCATGTATCCCCGACGATAGATAGTTTTAAAGGATTCACGCACGCGGTACAAACTCATAATGGACAACATTTTATTTAACGCTACATTTTATGAGTGTTTTCTGTAGCATAGGCAATAATTAAACCTACATTTTAAAAACTTTTTAAATAAGATATAGATATAGTTCTTCTAAAATAAGGTTCCTTGGGGAAAGTTGTTCAGTTTCATGAATAGAAGTTGTGATATATTTTTTCTAGGTATTTCATAAATACCCGATAATCGATAACAATTAACAACTGATTAATAAACGAAAATCCCTGGCACGAATCCAGGAATGGCACGGCGCCCGCGGCGCCCAAGTCGAACAAATCGTCGCCGGCCAAAGAGGGCGCCAAGCAGGACAACCCGTTCGAGGAGGACGAGTGGGACGAGGAGTCGGCGGGGCTGACGGACACGGGCGAGCCCGGCGTGCCCGTGCGCGCGCTCTACGACTACACCGGCGCCGAGAGCGACGAGCTCAGCTTCCGGCAAGGTGAGCGCCTGAGATCACTAGCGCTCGCCCGCGCGGCTGGCTAGAGTCGCAGTAGTAACAGCCGCCTATAGTCACTGGCCCAAAAGCAGGTTTCCCTGGTAAGACTGCACATAAGGGCGGGCGTTAGATTCCCCCGGGGCGAGCCACAGTGCTTTGTAAAATCCAGGGATGTAACCGGATACCCTGTATCAAGAGAAGAAAGAGATATCCAAGACCAGTCCAGTGACTAGACCTTTCCAAAATGACACTTTAAATGTTGAAAAATATTTTCTTTCAGAATGGTTAATACCTTAAAATAGCAAGAATATGTAACTTCTTGACATACTTGGTTTTGCGGAGACATGTAAGCATATTGGCACCGCTCTGTTTAGTTATTTAGTATGTTCGTTTCTCCTCCAGGCGACCTCTTCGAAAAACTGGAAGATGAAGATGAGCAGGGCTGGTGCAAGGGACGCAAGGACGGCCGCGTGGGCCTCTACCCCGCCAACTACGTGGAGCCGGTGGGGCACTAGCCGGCGTCGCGGCTCCTTGCGGCCCCTTAGTGCGGCCCTGGGCAGGCGTCGACACTCGCAACTATGAAATCCTACTTTATTAGCTGCCGATATTCTACACTACGTTTCTACTCACGATAGTTATCGTCTCACCAAAAAACCCAGAGATCAGCAGAACGAAAGACTATCTACTATATAGTCAAATTGTAAAATTAAATTATACAGTCAGTCATCGATTTTTTGAGATTTTCTTATTCCTAAAGTTGATCAGCGCCATCTAGTTAACTTTGAGAGAAGACTGTAAAAAACCGTGCATTGTATATAACCAACTGTGCAATCATGAGTAGAGCTATCGTTGAAATATAAAGTAGACACTAATAAAGTAAGAGGTACAAGTAACAGGCCAAATAGTCGGTAAGCACGCAACGACTCACATTCCGACGGTGGCGTCCACTCGTGAAACTAAACAATCTTACCGGTATTTCGATTCGATTAATGGGAAACTTGCATGAATTTTAGATTTCTATAAAGTAAATAAATATGACAGTATATGTCAAAACAAAACAATATCCAACATAATACTGTTGTTGTTTTTTTATTGTTTTTTCTTGCAAGTTAGAAATATTCAAAATTTTGCAAAGTTAAAGGCTATTTTTCGCTTAATACAATATTAAAGACAGCCATAAAACTATATTCACGTGACATCCTCGGGATAAAGCTATTTGTAAATAAAGGAAAACATTTTTATGCTAGTTCCCCCTTATGAAAAGTTGCTCAGTTTCAGGAGTAGATGTCAGTGTTGAAATTTTGGATTCCAGAAATTTCATATGCGTAACATCTATCTGAAAATAGGGATTTTTGTAGGGTTACCATTGCAGCGAAGTGCGTGGGGGGTGCGTGACACGCGAGTCCACTACTACACTAAAAAAAAATGGCGGTTTCCAAGATTTCGCCAATGACCAAATATAGAAGTGTCAGCCATAGGCGAGCCAAAGTTGGCTCGTCTTAGTTTAGTGGTAACCGCGTGAACAGCGCAACTTATACCAAATGTCGATGTCGTTAGGAACGTGTCAAGTGACGTCAAAATATCGGAGAAAGCTGAAATAAATAGCAATATGAAAGAGTTTTATATCAATATATGGTGTTTAAGAATTCGTGTCATGTCGTGGTGTGGTGTGGTGTGGTGTATATGAAGGCGCCTTATACATAGCAGGTCATGGGTACACAAGTAGCCCTGTCGTGTGGCTGCAGCGCTAGCCGCGTAGTCGCGTCGCTCCATCCTGTATCAAATATTTAGTGAGGCGGTGACTCTGTAAGGTACAGGTCATGTAAATTATTTTTACTAGAGCCTAGTTTTTTTAAATCGTGACAAAGTATCGTCACGCATTTTTTTTCATATCTGTATATGCATCTTTATAGAAATGAAATTAAATGAAAACGTATCATGATTTTATTTTATACTGATGTTTTATCCCATTTAAAATTAGTTGTACATATATTCGAGTCACGATGTAGTCATTATATTATATAAATAATATATACATAAAAAGTAGCAGCAGCCGACGTGTTAGTACATAAAATAAATTGAGAGAATTCGTATTTTCAGTAAACTGTAATATGAAAAATATTTTTTCATCGATGTTTTAAAGAATGGACTGTGCCGAAAGCCTCAAACTGTCTTATGTATGATAAAGCTCACTCAAAACCAGAACACATCGAATATTTATATGTAATGTTCGGATCTAAAATTTTGCTAACAATAGTTATTCTAAAGTAAGGGTGTTTGTTGTTCACACTGAAACGATCTTACGAAATAAATAACATCTTTTTGATAATGTAATTTCTGTCATTCTGGCCTATATTTTTACTGCCATACCAATTCAAAAAAAGTGCTCTGAAGATATTTTTATTCTCACTCGAAACTGTGAAAATAAACGTAACGCTTTACGTATATCGGTGAAAATTCTGAATTACAAGTTCCTGAAAAATTTTACAATATTTTTTTATCAAATACCAAACATTGCTATGTGATTTTCTTTGTTGTAAATAAAATTCTCACGTCATGTTTTAATACAGTATGCTCGGGAAAGAATAGCTTGTAGATAATTTACACAGTTGGATACAAAGAACTATTAAGGGTTGTTGCTTTTCTTCGTCATTTTACTTTGAGTCTAATTATGACCTTCTAAACTATGTGATTATAACCTCATTTTCATCGGGTAGACCTTCATTTTATTTTATTCGTGTGATCATTGTGATTTTATTAGGTAATATTATAATTATTTACCGACATTCTTTAAAAACAACCGATTTACCGATTTTCTTTAAAAACAAGCAAAATGTACGCCAAAACGTTATTTTTAAATGTATACAAACCCCAGCACAGCATGCATTGGCTGTGATAAAGTCGTCACTGGCGGTTTGTACCTACATAAGCGAATGTATTGATGATATCCTGGTTAGGCTGACGTAGCGACGCGGGCCGTCCGCCCGCACGGAGTATCCGTGTTGCGTGTTATCGGCGCGGATGGTCCGCGTCACTCTGAATTTTACCTTATGTCCACATTGTATATAAATCAAATATAAATGTAATGAATGAGTAGCACGCGGCGGACGGCGCTCAGTGAGAATTCTAGTACCCAAGTATTTAGTTTCCTCTCTTGATGATGTCTGTTGTTTTTCAGAGAGGTGCTAACTGGCGCCTATCCGTTGTTTAGTTGTAGGTAATTATGATTATTATCACTTTGTATACCTCTTTTCATTTTCTTGTGTACCTCGTAAACTGTGTCGGAAGGCTGCATTTTAATATTTGACTCGTGTATCGTATTGGATCGGTATAGAGTTTATTTTAGCGCTATTTTGTTTTCTTGTTATGGGTTTAAACCGCTGAAAATTCTTTGTACCTACCTTATTTATTGTATCAGAGAGGGTGGTTAAGGACCACGCTATGTTAATATATTATTAATATTGGTAAAATAAAATTGTTACATATTATGATAATGCTTTTTTATTTTTTACCAACCATTTTTTGTATTAAAACTGTTGTAGACTTTTCCCATCGTTGATCATTTCTTTTTCAAGTTAATTCGCCTATGCAACGCCCTCGTTTACTTGTGAACTTATCCAGGCCCAGGGTATTATTCGAGTCAACCACTTATTAAATTAACGAAAACAATTAACTAGACTAGAAGAAATCTAAAATTTAAAGATATATGTTACCTAGCCGCCGTTGAGAGTGCGTTCCTGACACCATGCCAGTTGGCAATGATTAGTGATAGCATGCTAATAAGTAACACTATTATTCGTTTTTTGTTTTACGTCTAAGTTCTGACTAAGTTAATATCAAACTTCCTAATAAGCATGCATCAACCAAGGTTTGACATTGAGAAAAGAACATATCGAGAAAAGGACAATGCGATGAGACGTATTTTTGCAACTGATCAAAAAAAAACTTTTTTACTGTAACTTTTTTACAAGTTTTTTACAAGTTTACTGGTAGCATTAGAGCCACCATGGAAGGATGGTGGACGCAAGGTGTCATTTGGCTAATGATAATACTTATGATAAGACTTCTCGTTCCTAAGTATTTCTTGGTTGATTTCTCTCTTCAGTGACTTCCTGTGCAGTTAGTCTCGCAATGCCTATGTTATCTCTTCGAATTCAGTCTACGAGATTTCGATTTAAAAAAATGAGAATGTTGTGACAACCCTTGCGCTGAGGTCAGTAGTAGGTACCTATATGAGCGAACTCTCTGTTACTGTGGCGGCAGGCAGTTTCCATACTAATATAACATAATTAAAAATATTTATTTCGGGCAGATGGTAAATTAAATTATATTAAGTCAGATTTTGCCGTTTTTTGGATTTAAAAGAAACAAAAATATATAATTATAAACCTCTTTATTTGATAGTACACAATGCAACTGTTACAACACTATTTTGGCTTACTGTTGCATTCCCCAAGCACGTGATGCCTACCATGAAAACTAATTTAAACCTTGCGAAATCTTTCGCAAATATTAAAAAATAGGCATCAAAAAGCCGATTTTACAGTAACATTTGGATGAAGCCAAAAATCTAGGAGTCTACTGTTAGTTTATTCATATCTAAGATAAACTTTTCAGTTATGATACAATCACCTTTAGCTTGGATATCGACTTCAATAATTGGAGTATTTTTCCAAGTTTGAGCTGAAGAATACCTCAAGACTGGAAGCTCAATAAAATAAGCAATAAAGAAGCATATTTTTATGGTTAAGAATATAAAATAAATAACAGGATGTAAAAAGACCACACCCAGATTGGATTCCACTCATGAAACTGAACAAATCCCAACCCAAACAAATACAAAAAAATATTTGAACATTTCATACAAAATTGGCAAATTATTGTTTAGTTTCAATTCAATTCAAAAACTCTTTATTGTCATACAAGAAGCACATACAAAAATAACAAAAGAAAAAGAAATAAGTAGATAATCTGGGCGGTCTTATGGCTAAAGGCGATTTCTTCCAGACAACCTTTCGTTCAGAAAACGTTTCATGAGTAGAACACCCTACTAGTTCCCGGGGCTGGTTTTTTACACCCTAAATGTAAATCGGGTAGTTAAGACGAAAGCTGAAGAACGACCGAAAAGAGGCAAAGTATCGCTAAATTTAAAAAAAAAAACTTCTTTTACATTGGGCCTAGTATTTCTCCCCATCACTTAAATTTTTAAATTAGTTATTTTGGTATCCCGCATACATCGTTAATGGCTTTGCAAAATAGACTTCGTTTCTAGAGGAAAGCTGATAATAATGGGTTGGTCGGTAGGGGAGAGCCAAGTCAAACGGGTTCTAGACAATTTGTGACATCATGGTATGAATACATTCCCATATGCGGTGTTATATCAGTACAGAGCGCATTGCTCAAGGAATAATAATATTGTATATTTACAAATACATATGTATATAGCAGAGGTTTTAATTATTTATACTAAGTGGCATTTCGTCGTAAATTTTAAAATTGTAGATCGTTTTCTGTATATATAACTTTTTCTGCAAAGATACTATAAACATAATTGACTTTAATTTAATCACATTACTATAGTCGTTTAATTACAATCTGTTTCAAAACTGCTGAAAATTAAAAAAAGAAAGTCTTTACCTTCCAAGCAGACAACTTTGTAAGCGATTTTATAATTATTTTAAGTAAAATTGACACAAAGTGCTAACAGAGACGAAATGCCACTGGTATCAATTGCCACAAAAGCCCACATTTAAGCGGGACTTCTCGGGATCTTGCATTACAATTACAATAGCCTTGCTATGTCAACACAAAACATAAAATGATATAATGATATTTACAAAAGCGTACAAAATTATACCAATGAGTATGTAACAAATGTAGTTCTAATGATTTGAGTATTCCCACCGCTATAGAGCCTCTACCGCCGGGTGCGAGCGGGAACACACCTACTTGAGATTCCCAAATTAAACATACCTACCTAAATAAATTACCTACACGAAATTAAACATAATATCTTTGATTTGTGAAAATTACATATACGAGTATATTATTTAGTCATAATATAATAATTACAATTATAATAATATACCACCACCTACATTAGGGGTGTCCTTTTTGCTGGTGATTCTACTTCTAAGACGAAGGAACTCCATATATGTTTTATTTGATTACTGCGAAGTCGTGAATAGTAATTATTCTTCGGTTTTATAAGTAGGATCTTCAGCTAAGAGGATTGTTCTTAATAAAAACAACCCTGTCGATAGCTACTTTAACATGGAGTATGTGATGCTGCGGAACGCATAAATACATCTCTTTAAAATACACACAGTACATATTATTGAGAGTGCACATTAAAATACATAAATCTAAAACGAAAATACACAATGGAAGTCTTTACATAACAAGGTTTTTTGTTAAAAATATTTACAAAATGCTAAAAACATAACAATATTTTTTCTAAATATTTCTATCGTAAACATATTATTTATAGTTTCTATCGCTCGGAAACCCAGGGCTACTTCAAAGATTACTGTGGTCCTGGCGGTGATTACTATGGACTATTTATGTACAATGTATTTTTTTTTTGCTATAGCTCTTGTTGCGTTGACATAAAACCTTGCTCAAGATCAAAATTGTTGTTATGGCCGGCCGTTCTAGATGCCACACTGAGTGTTAGAAAATAAACCTATTCCTTGAAATAACCCCGAGTTTGGACCGAAATTCCCGACATTTCCGACACCGCGGCGCAGAACTCAGCGTCATAATCTCAGTTTTATCTATATCTATATACAGGGTGGCCAGAAGATTGACGTCAAAAAAAAAAAATTAGGTCCCTCGTATCGTGGGGTATCTGAATCACCCCCATGTATGTTCCGCGATTTTTCACGGTTCTCGAGTTATGATTTTTTTTCTGAATTTTCAAAATTTTCGACCTGACCAACTTTAAAAATTTCTAAACAAAAAAGTAGAACCCTTTTCGATAAGTTTTTTTTGGAAACTTAATCCTCATAAATTGTACTTTTAAGCATAAAATAATCAGCTACGTAACTTTCATGAATATTAAGTAAATTTTGGTCACAAGAGAAAAAAATACGTTTAGTGAATTATGACTTAGATTTTCAAATTTAAATCAAAAATCTAAACAGATGACTTAGTGGTTCCTGAGTAGGCTTAAAAACTGCACCATTCTCTTAGTTTTCGTAATCATTAAAAAAAAGTAGTACTTAATGAGCTAGTTTTGTTAATATCGGCCTTGAAAGATAGGGAGGTCATAAATTTTTAAAATTAGCTATCTGATGAAAAAAAAAGTTTGGTCATTTTATCTTTCCTTAGGTTAAATTAGTCTGTTAATTAACCAAAAATTACTGCAGAAAAACATTTTGAGGTTTCATTTATTCACTTTTCGATCAATTCTGGTGGATAACGGGTTGTAAAAGTACTTTTAGGCGCAATTCAAAGAATAAACCCGCAATAACAATAGGCGGCGATGATAAGAGATAGAATTATTGCCATCTCTCTCACTCTAGGTAGTGAAAGGGGCCGCCACTCTAGCCAGCCCGAAACAAATACCTGCCTCAGTCGTACTCACTTTGTGTTTACTGCTACACGCGTCGCCGCCATTTTAGTTGAATACATTCGCTCGCCTTACTTGTTGACTACTTTGCTCTGTTCCTCGACTGTTTTGCATTCTGATTCGGACTTTGTTTACTGTGAAAGTGTAAGTGATGAGTTACACATTAAGCGAATATGCAGAAATGCATTATTTTTATGGAGTTGCACAAGGAAACGGCCTTGAAGCAGCACGATTGTATCGCGAACAACTTCTACGACGTGGTGGGCCGCAACCTGAGAATTATCCCGACCATCGTGTTTTTACTAACACGCACAATACCCTAATGTCAGGCCGCATTCCTGGACAACGCGGTAATCGTGAAGGCATCCCTAGAACTGATCCAGATCGCAGAGAAATGGTGCTCGAAGAAGTTCAGCGAAATCCGTCTACGAGTACGAGAAAAATGGCTCGTGCTCTGGATATCCCAAGAAGTTCTATCCAGGCCATACTTCGCGATGAAGGATACCACGCATTCCATATCCAACGTGTCCAAGCTTTGCTGCCTACAGACCACCAATTGCGCGTGGAATTTTGCCAAACTATGCTACGAAAAGAGCAAGAAGATCCTGGATATTTTAATAAAGTCTTATGGACAGATGAGTCACGGTTTGAGCGATGTGGTATATTCAATATCCATAATTATCACACCTGGGCGATTGAAAATCCACACGAAGCGAGAGATTCAACGTTTCAACATCGTTTTAGTGTTAACATGTGGTCTGGTATCCTCAACGGTGAACTGATTGGTCCATTTGAATTGCCATCTAGACTTGATGGAGCAACATACAGAAACTTTTTAGAAAATGATCTTCCAATATTGCTGGAAGATGTGAGTCTTCAGCTTCGACGAACCATGGTTTTTCAAAATGACGGCGCTCCGTGTCACTATGCGACGCAAGTCCGAAATCACTTAAATGAGACATACCCCAACAGATGGATCGGACGCAGTGGACCAATTAGGTGGCCACCACGCTCACCTGACCTTAATCCCATTGACTTTTTCATTTGGGGTTATTACAAGGAAATAGCATACGCTCGAGAATGTTCGAGTGAACAAGAATTAAGGCAAAAGATTGCAGAAGCCGGACGTGTTGTGACAGAGAACAGGGAAGCCTTTAGACGATTAAAAGACAATTTTTTACGTAGGTGTAGAATGTGTATTGCTGTTGGAGGTGGCCACTTTGAAAACCTGTTGTAAATGTTAAAAATAAATATTGTTTTTACTTTATCATCTTTGATTTATTGACAAAACCACTTTTTACTTAAAACATTTTTTAACCAACTTCTACGGCATTTTTCATGTTAGTTTCTAGCATTCTCTATCTTTAAATAACCTAAGGAATGATTCTCTATCTTTAAATAACCTTAGGAATGATAAAATGACCAAACTTTTTTTTTCATCAGATAGCTAATTTTAAAAATTTATGACCTCCCTATCTTTCAAGGCCGATATTAACAAAACTAGCTTATTAAGTACTACTTTTTTTTAATGATTACGAAAACTAAGAGAATGGTGCAGTTTTTAAGCCTACTCAGGAACCACTAAGTCATCTGTTTAGATTTTTGATTTAAATTTGAAAATCTAAGTCATAATTCACTAAACGTATTTTTTTCTCTTGTGACCAAAATTTACTTAATATTCATGAAAGTTACGTAGCTGATTATTTTATGCTTAAAAGTACAATTTATGAGGATTAAGTTTCAAAAAAAAACTTATCGAAAAGGGTTCTACTTTTTTGTTTAGAAATTTTTAAAGTTGGTCAGGTCGAAAATGTTGAAATTTCAGAAAAAAAATCATAACTCGAGAACCGTGAAAAATCGCGGAACATACATGGGGGTGATTCGGATACCCCACGATACGAGGGACCTAATTTTTTGTTTTTGACGTCAATCTTCTGGCCACCCTGTATATTCTATCTAAGCTAATATAGTGATAAATATACATATAACAAAGGAAATTAAACATCAATAAAATAATTTGCTACAGTCAGTATGGCGTACCAAGTAGTAAATGTCTTAATGCAATATTTTGAGTTAAATAAGAAATACTTAGTGTTCTCGTTAAATATAGTTCATTCATTGGTTCAAAGAGGGTTGTTTAACAGTTAAATATAATATGATTTGTCTTCGTTATTTTGGTGGAATTTTAATGAGGACACCACACAATAACACGTGGTTACATCATCATCTTTACCATCTTATAGAAAACATCCCAACAATTTTCTGCTTATTCACGCGTCTCATTTTCATAATTTTGTCGTCAAAGATGGAGGAGACAGAAAAAATAATAGAGAAATTAATAAACAGTACCCGAATTCAAAATTGGTGACTCACGCATAACCTTTACAGTTCGTTTTATCCTCAGTGCTAATACCGAAGTAGCTTCTTTGGAACATACACACATTGAGCTAAAAGTTTTATCAAAAAAAAAGACGCATCACTGCCCAAAACATGCTAACAAACAGTCAAACAGCTACATACACAGTGGCTGTGTGGAGATAAAGCCTTATATTTCAACCCATCGGGCTTACTGCAGACAGGCCTGCAGCTTCTCGATCCACTCCTGCGCCGCGGCCGCGTCGCTCGCGCAGAAATTGTAAGTGCGCCGGCTCGTTCGCAGCTACGGGGAATACGAGATTTAGTGTTGTGTTTTGCCAAATCTAAAATAATCTCTTCCTTAGGTAAAAAAAAAATATTAAGATTTTACTAGGTGTACACGTGTAACCATAAAATCTTCACGAAATTATCACAAAGATCCGGAAAATCGCATAATCGAATATTTATTACGCGATTTACGGAATTACGTTTTGCATTCCGTAATATTGGTATAATAAAGCTCTAATTTTGGAAATTTGTCAAAGTACGCGTTTATTCATGTAACGGATTACGAATTTTTGTATAATGTTTTTTTTTATTCGAGAGAATGTTCTTATTTGGAGAAGATGATGTAATCAGTTAATTTTGGAAAAAAAAAACTTATTCAGCTAGTCGGTATTATCATTTTTATAAAAAAACCGGCAATAGAAAATAGTTTGTGTACTCACGTCGAAGAAAGAGCGCTCATCGCACTTCTTGGGCGGGCCGGGCGCCGGCGCTGCGGGGGACACCGTCAGCACCTCCGCCAGGTCTGGGGGCGGGAGGTTACACCGCGTTAACAGACACTACAAATTACTCGTCACTGCTGGGACAAAGGTTACTTACCTTGGGAAGGTTAGCCCATACTCCACACACGGGGGCCAAGACTGGATTAGCAGAGCTTATTGAGCTAGTGGCCAGCCCCAGTGTTACTAGAACCGCCTCAAATAGGGCCTGTGACATGGCATAACGACTGCCATCTAGTGATAGCAACCGGCATCGACGGCTTAACGTGGATTGCGAAGCGCGGAAATGGTAGAGATAAATGCCCTACCAGTCAAATCCACGCAGCTTAAGACCGTGTCTGTAGTCAGTTGACGTGAAAGACGACATACCACGCAAGCCACACTGAGACACAACAAAATACAATTTCAAATTCATTAAAGAAGGTCATTGTTTCAATACAGTGTCTTCTCCAGCTACTTTGCGTTGTATTGTTAAAAAAACACATACCAATAAATCCCTTGCAGTGAGAGTCTTCCATTGCATCGTAGTATCTCAGCTGGTGCTTAATAGAGTCCAACACGAACCACCTGCGAACCAAATACATTCTCTTATTTATATAACAGCAACCTTATCAATTCGCATGCATGCATGCACGCACGCGCACACGCACACACACACGCATACACGCGCGCACACACACATACACGCACATGCACACACACACACATACATACATACACGCGCGCACACACACATACACGCGCGCGCACACAGATACAAACGTCATATTTGATGTAGTAGGTAATCGGTGTAAGTGTATTATTTAGTAGGAGCGTGCGTGCTGACCTCTGCTTCCAGCCCTTGAGCAGCGCGCCGCGCTTGTAGAGGTGGCCCTCGTGCGTGCGGTCCTCCGCCACGTTGGACGAGAACTGCTCGTAGTACTGCTGCGACGCCAGCGCCAGCGTGGTCGCGCCTGCGCAAACACCCTTGTATGACACAATTAAGCCCTCTGAATCGGACTGCGTGTGAACGCATTGCGATTCAGGGGGTGGTCATAATAGATCTACCCAGGTCGCAGTAATCCAATAAGGCCAACCTTTATTTCTATCCACTTTTTACTCAAATAATAATAATAAACATAATTAAAACAACCGTCGTGACGACGTCAAAATTTATAAAGTCAACCGAGGCATGTGTAATGCAAATCAGTTGCTGTTATGTCATTGTTAGCATTTAAAAAATATTTCTGATTTATAGTACGTATAAAATAAAGTTTTTGTCACACAATATTAATCACCTGATTTTACAGTTCATTTGATTTAATAAATTAAGCCTAGCTTATAGCTTCATACCACTGTTAAAATGTACTAAATCTTATGAAGGCAGCAGAGTGTAACATTGTGCTCGATGTTACAATTGCCCTGGTTCACATTAAACCGTTATTAATGACTCATGTATTACACGAACGTATGCAATAAACCTTTGGATATTTAATTTTGTGGCGACACCTACCGTACTCGCCACAAACTACTCTCGCATACATACGACTTCTGTTCTGTTCCTCTAAAGAGTGGGAACACACAATTTCTACAATTTATTTGTCGATAAAAAAAGTTAAAAATGAGCCACCGAGTCACTCACTGTTGCCGACGGCCAGGTGGTCGCTGCGGTCGCGCTCGGGCGGCGGCGGCGCCTTGTACTTGGTGCAGGGCAGCGCGTAGCCCTCGGCGCAGCGCTCGTGGCACGCGGCGCCGCAGTCCACGCACCGCACGCCCGCCTGCCAGCCACAATCGCCTGTTACACCTTGCTACGACACACTTTGCAAACAAAGCGTGGTATCGATCGAAAGATGACCACTGCTGAACAAAGGCCTTCCCAAGCAATTCGTGTCCGACCCCAGCGAGCACTTTTTTCCTAGGGCTCCTAGAAGAATCCTACTTATCGCAAATTTTAGAGCATAATTAGAGCAATGATCATGTCAAGTGAAAACATTTTAGCAGTTACACTTTCGAGATACGAGCACCTAAAGGTGTGGTTGCTGGGTGGAATTCCACCAACAAGAACAACTGGTGCACAAAAAATTGGCGGGAAAAATCAGTTTTTAACGTCTATTGTAACGATAACGTCTGGAATTTAATATTTTTTTGCTCTAATTTTGCTCTAAATCTGGGCACAAGAACCAGTCTTGTATTTATATTACTTTTGAAGCTATACAGCTTTTTCACCTAGGAAAAAAGTGCCTGCTGGGGTCAGGGACACAAGCAATTCCACAATCCACAATAATCGGTTCGGCGCGCCGCGGCGTTTACCGCTCACATACACACGATTGTTTATCTGTATAGGAAAATTCCAAGTAAAACAAGCAGCATAAACTCATATTACAGTTGCTCAGCGACCTCTTTGTAATACAAGGAGAAGCGCATTGAACATAAGAGAACAAATGCATACCTTGAGCGGCCCCCACAGCAGGTCCTGGCAGTGGTCGCAGGGCGCGGGCGCGGCGTGCGCGGCGGGGTGCCAGCGGTGCGCGTGCGCGGGCGGGGGGGCTGGTGCCCCGGCCGCGGGCGCGGGGGCCCCGGCCGCCGCCGCCGCGCGCCCCCGCGCCAGCACCTCGCGCGTGCCCCGCCGGTGCGCCAGCCGCGCCGCGCGCCGCGCCAGCCCCGCCGGCACGCTGCCCGCGCGCTGCACACAAACACACGCCGCGTCACATACGTTACTACTACACACAGTATGGACAATACCTGCCCCTCTCTAAAGAACATAATACAACAAATATAATCTGTTATTATATACACTATAAACTGTGTGGCCAACTCATAAAATTGACTTGATCATAAAAATGACAGGCCATATCGTTGGAGGAGCTCCGAAAAAGCTCTAGGTTAGGTTAGGCTACTGGACATCATCATCAACCGAAAAACGTCCACTGCACTGCTGTACAAAGGCTGACCGGACTGATACCACGGCCTCACCGAAAACCGGCGTGAAGCAACGCTTGTGTTGTGTTTCGCCGAGTGAGTGGGGGTACCGGAGGCCCAACCTCCCCCCTCCCCCCCATCCCCCCATCCCATTTCAAAGGTCGGCAACGCACTTGTGACTCCTCTGGTGTTGCGGGTGTATTATGGGCGGCGGTAATCGCTTACCATCAGGTTATCCGTCTGCTCGTTTGTCACCTATCACATAAAAAAAAACTTCCACCATCATCGCTTGCCAGCAGGAGATGATGTCAAGGGCTTACCAATAGTGTGTGTGCACGTGTGTGTGTGTGTGTGTGTGTGTATGTGTGTGTACCTGCAGCTCGAGCGTGTTGGGCAGCTCCAGCTGGTCCCAGCGCACGCGCCACTTCTGCGGCAGGTGGCCCAGCTCTAGCTCCAGCGTGCGCAGGCGCTCCAGCAGCCCGCTGAACGCGTCCGGCATGCAGCGCGCTATGTTGTCGTACCTGAGAGAGGAAATCATTCATTCATTCACTGGCCCATTTATCCATTCCCAACATAGTGTAAGGAGAAGGACCATACTGCATTTTGTAAAAAAAAACTTCTCTTATAAAATTGAGCGAAAAAGATCATTGTGTTCTCGAGTGGCGACTACGCACCGGAAAGCGCAGTGAAGGCAGGCCTCCCATTCCGTGGACCGATGACCTGTTAAACGATGCGGGAAGCCGCTGGATGCGAGCAGCGCAGGACCGGTCAGTGTGGGCGATGTGGGCGCCGTGAGCCAGCTCCTCGCCCGTGTAGTACTGTGTGTGTGTGTGTGTGTGTATGTGGCAGCGACCAGTGTTGCCTAGCTCGCACTGACCCGGCGGTGAGCAGGCGGCGCGGCGGCGGCGGCGCGTCCGGCGGCGGCAGCAGCTCCGGCTCGTAGGGCGCGCCGTGAGCCAGCTCCTCGCCCGTGTAGTACTCCCACAGCTCCAGCGCACTCACCGCGCTCACCGGCCGCAGCACCTGCCACCGACACACAGCGCCTTTAGCTTAACGTCTTCGCTCACACACAGTGAGTTCTCGCGGTGAACGTACTCGCCGCAGGTACAATGCGTGGCAAGAACTGGCTGTGTGTGACCCCATACCAAATTCAACTAACGAGGAAAATTTAACATGTTTAATTCTACTCGTGTCGAGTTCAGCTCGCGGCCAGTGAATTGACTCGCAGTGAAAAAACCTGTCGCACACAATGTGATCGCCGCGAGTATAACTCGTGGCAAGAACTCAATGTGTGTGACCGAAGCTATAGAGAAAACTGAACATGTTTAATTCTTCTCGTGACGAGTACAGCTCGCGGCGAGTGAATCGATTCACTTTTTGGATGACTAAGTAAATTGACATTGGCATGGAGAAAACTTTGAATAGAAAAGAATAGTGTGAGCTACACCGACAAAAGTAGCTTTTTTAAAGAAGAAGAGCTTGCCTAGTGTTGCAACGTGACGCCTGACGCGCCGCGCTAGTGTAAATTTAAAACGCCCTACACGTGGCCGCGGGTGATGCTAAGTGCAACACCAGGCAAGCTCTTCTTCTTCTTTTCTAAAAAAGCTGGATTTTTGTCAGTGTAGCTCACACCATTCATTTCTATTCAAAGCTATCTCCTTGCCAAAGTTAATTTAGTTCGTCACCCAAAAATTTAAAGTATACCAAACAGTACATTGGCACGCCGTAACAGTGCGCTTGTATAGTTTATTCCAATCAAAAAACAACCAAAGGTAAACGAACATACTAGGCAGTTGACATTGACATGTGGCAGTTCCATACCTTGTTTCTTCTCGATTGGAACAAGGTATGAAACGTAACGTAACTCACCGGGTTGTCGAAGTCGGGCGTGTAGAGGAAGTTGTAGAACAGTGGCGCCCGCTGGTGCTGTCTGTCGATGTACTCGAACACGGACAGGCCGGGGCCGGCGCGCCCGCCCGCCAGCTCCTCCTGCGAGCCCGTCTCCACGCCCTGAGCGCAACCACCGACATTATACAGTTTTCAGTTTCCCATACTAAATCTGAACAGTAAATCAATTTGTGAGGTAAACTGAAAAAAAATGTAGATCGGATTTTATTCAATATTTTTCCTGTATTCTATAAGTACTTGATGATGAGTAACCCCTTAAAATTGCAAACCCACTTTTTTAACCACTGTATAAGGTAAAAAAAACTACTGAAACTATTTAAACGGCTTTAAAACTTCATAAAAGCTTTTTGCTCAACCTACATAACATTTGCTGAAGCGATCGTGGCTCAGTGCGGCTGCGTCGATCATGCAGGTTAACTTACTACAGACACGGTCATAACCTGAATAGGTTTGACTGTTTGTGGCATTTATCTCGACCATTTCGCAAGGCAACTTAAGCCGTTGGTGCCGGCTGTTATCAGTAGACGGCAGTCGTTAAGCCATGTCGGAGGCCTTATAGGCGGCTTAGAAACTTCTGTCACTGGGGTTGGCCACTAGCCCCTCAACCTCCACCAATCCGGGCTTGGCCCCCGTACGTGGATAAGACCCGTGCCCCTACAATGGAGACGATATGGGTTGTTAACGACTGCAAAAAAATGCACATCCCTGCGCTCACACAATAGGCTCGTACCGTTCTCCTAAGTGCGAAAGAGAGCGCAATATCGCTGTTTCGTACAGATGAGTTATGTATGACCCAGTCTGCAGCGAGTAAATAACCCTACTTTATTACCTGGGACATCGAGGGCTATCACGGACTCACGGCAAGTTGCACGCCATTTGTCATCGAGTAGCGTTATTATCTAGGCATCTGGTTATTTATGTACGGGTATGCATGCATGTATTGTATTTTATAAGGTAAAACTTCAAAACCGAAATAAAGAGTTCAACTTATAGTTGTGACCGCTACACTCACCATGCGGGCCGTGTCTGGCCGCTTGTCATCAGCGATGCCGAGCTCCTGCCTTTGCGCCTCGCTGTCGAACAGAAACGTCCTGAAGCGACACGACACGCTGTGGTATGCGAGGAAGCGCAGGTAGTAATCGTTGAACTCAAACGCGAGGGGAAACTGCTTTTGAAGCTGCGACGGGAAAGAAAAACTAGTTAAGTAAATAGTGCACTGCAAGAAACAATAATTAAGTCACAATGGCCATTAATTTAGGATGATATGGATATAGTTTAAATTGGGCGTCAACTAAAGGTTTCTACTTAATTTTAATCCAAAACAGAGTAACGTAAAACGCCTATACAGGGTGTAACAGAAGTGTGTGACAATACTTCAAGGTTGGCTTTTACCCATCAAACTGAACAACTTTTATTCTACAACTTTGTTGAAATCGCAAATTTTTTTTTGGACTTTTCATACAAATCGATCAGCTGGCGAACCAAGTTTGTATGAAGAGTCCAAAAAATTTTTTGCGATTTCAACAAAGTTGTAGAACAAAAGTTGTTCAGTTTGATGGGTAAAAGCCAACCTTGAAGTACTGTCACACACTTCTGTTACAGCCTGTATATAAAAAACCTTGACTGAGTACGGAAGTCGGCAAATAAATGTTTGGAATACCTTGAAATATGACTATTCTTTAGTTTATCTTTTTTTTTGACAGAACCTGAAACAAACCTGATGAACAGCATCTAGGAACATGAGGAATGTCGGAGTGAACCCCTGCTGAGGGGTGGCAGCTATATTGCATCTCTGCTGGAACTTGTGGCCGAAAGCCAGCCACTCCTTCTCCACTATGATCCGGAAGCCTTCCAGCGTCCGGTAGTAAGGCTCCAGGCAGATTTGGGCAAGCGAAGATATCTGGACAGACGAAAATAATTTACATTACATTATTTTGTTTTCGGGAACGCGCCTGAGCATTTGGACTACTACGACACAATATGTTCTGTGCACAGTTTAAAAGTATACCTATACAAATGAACACTCCCTACCCTCTTAAGATTAAGACCCGTTGACGGTTGCTGAGCGTCAACCTTGAAATACACACATTAAAGTCATATTTAAAACAGTACTGCATCGACGTAGAATCAAATGGACGACGGGTCTAGTACATAATTCACGAAAAAAGCGTCCGCAGTTAACCTATACACACGTAGTTATATGCATAGAAACAACACATTTGCATTTAGATCGTGTGTCATTGCATTACGGTTGTTTTTGTTTGCAACAATTTATCACCATACGAAGCGTCGACTGGAACGTACTTCACCTTACGCAGCTTCGAGTGAAGACAGAGAAGTAATGGAGTAGCTTTCACTTATAATGATTTTTTATTGGCTATGTTTTATAAGTATTTTTTATTTTTGCATAATCTTGTTTATTTATTTTTGTATAACAAACACAGAAACACGCTTAAATATGAATTATACAGGGTGAAAATGATTCGAGCAAACAAAGTGGAATTTTTTCGGAACAAACTATTCCTCTCGTCACGATTCGGCTATAATGTTTTTCCATATTGCACAACGTATAGGATCTCGGGGAAAGCTAAAATAAATAAAATATTTCATGTCATAAAAACAACAGTAAAAAGTTACAAAATATTTTAATAAGAAACTTTATATTTGAAAGCGACTCTATAAAATTTTTCTTCTAAAGTTGTGATGTTCGATTGTTCGCTCATGGAAATCAAACTAAATGCGTAATTCAAATTAAAATAAACTACTGTGTTTCTTAGCAAAACAATTCTTTAAAATAATAAAGCAAGAGTTTACTTACCGGAAATATGATACTCCATCCTGTTTTGCACTTTACTTGAATAGTTTTTACAACTTTTCACGACGCAGTACGCCATTTTGGACGTGCAGTCAGCCGGCCGACCAAAATAAGACTGGCGCGAAATTAGACCTCTTTTTGCGTTTTACTACTCTTTTGGTTCGGACACTTTTGAGCGCTGACCCGAAGTCCATTTGTTTCTACGTCGATGCAGTACAGTTTAACGAATCAATATCAAGTATTTAAATTAAAGTACACTTTTTAAGCGACCAATTATTTTTGCGGGCTAGTGTACTTAATGTGGTGGTAGAAGTAGGTCGTTTTAACATGACAGTTTGTTTGGACTGATCCGGGGTGTGTTTCTTTAAACAAAAATTTGTAATCTCTTGGCATGATGTCACTTGCACGGGTAGCATGAGACGTAGACAAAGCTATTTGTCGCGCCAAACGCGAGAAAACAGCTCAGCTGTCTCTTTCATTAGCTAGGGTTATAACGGAAATGCTTTTAAAACTCGCGTCGCGCGCGAGATACGTCGTCATGCTACCGGTGCTGGTGGTAAGTGATACGGTAAATTTCGTACTAAGTGTTGTTCAACTGCTGGCCATTGCTGGCCAGTGGGTGGGCACTCACCTGCGCGGTACAGTCCCAGCCGTCCTCGAGCGAGAGCAGCACGGAGGAGCTATGCATGTCTAGCAGGTCCACCACGGCGCCCGACAGCTGGAAGACTCACCTGCGCGCTACAGTCCCAGCCGTCCTCGAGCGAGAGCAGCACGGAGGAGCCCTGCATGTCCAGCAGGTCCGCCACGGCGCCCGACAGCTGGAGCACTCACCTGCGCGGTACAGTCCCAGCCGTCCTCGAGCGAGAGCAGCACGGAGGAGCCCTGCATATCCAGCAGGTCCACCACGGCGCCCGACAGCTGGAACAGCTGCCGCAGCTGCCACAGCCACCCCGAGTCTTCTATCAGTCTGGCAAAACAAGTCATTTGATTGATAGATACATCAGCCACTGCTGGACAAAGGCCTCTCCCAAGGATCTCCACATCGACCGGTCCTGCGCTGGCCGCATCAAGTAGCAACTTTCTGCAACTTTTATCAGGTCATCGGTCCACAAGCGGGAGGCCAGCTTACGCTAGGTCTTCTTTCCGGCGTAAAAGTGGCATGTAAGTGAATAAATGTTATGTCTATCGATCTATGTGTGATGTGTGTGTGTGGCTATTTTATTTATTAGATAGGTAGATAGATTTTATGGGAGACTGAAAAAAATATATCGGAGAATGTGGTGTATGGTGTGGAGTGTGCGGTGCTTCGTGTGTTTCCTTAATGACGGGGAATCCTATTTTGGAACCAGATGACCGTGTGTGATTTGTGCTAGATGTTTTATGTATCTATATTATAAGTGTGCGTAGTGTGCGGTGTGGGATGTGCGGTTTAAGGTGTGGGGAGTGCTGTGTGTGGTGCGGGCACTCACTTGAGGAAGCCGGGCTCGTCGGGCGCGCGCGGCGCGGAGGGCGCGGCGGCGCGCATGAGCTTCTTGAAGGCGTGCTTGGCGGCGCGCGCGTCGGGGCACTCCACCGGCACCAGCTCGCAGCCCGCAAGCGCCGCGCCCGCGCCCGCGCCGCCCTTGTCCGTCAGCACGTACAGCGCCGCGCGGCGGCCCCCCGCGCCCCCGCACCCGCCCCCGCCGACGCCCTCGCCAGACACTGGTGAGCGAGCACAGTGATCAAAAACATGACATATACAACCCTAAAATATAACACGTAAAAGTTTCATCTTCGTAAATAGAAAAAAACACTCAAAATGTGGAGTGGAATTTTTTTGAGCCTTTTTCACTATTTCTGGCGATATGTTGTTATCTTAATTCAATCATATTTTCGAAATAATATATATTCTAGTTCCAATAATCATATATGGCCCAGAATGGTCAATACAGCCATCAATCAGTTATCTCGCCCGCTCTTACTAGAAAAGTCATAGTAGGTAAAAAACTATCCATCAAAGGTGCGATGTCGTTGTCTGACCCATTTTGAACCTTATATCAACATAAACAGTTGAGTTTCTTCTTAGTGTTAAGTGGTTACATTATCTGTGAGGTAAAATCTCACTGCACCGAGGTCGCTCCAAAGTTGTCAGCAACCCAAGGTCGTACTGGACTTCTTGTAGGAATTAGCCTGGCAGTGACACCAGCCTGTCACGCAAAATGGGCGCGATAATCACCTGATTGCGGAAAACCTACCTACAGCTAGGTTATTTATGGCTAGTCGAGGCACGACTGTAGTAATCCGGACTTGGGCCCGCCTGTGGAATATGGTCTATCCTTCCCGAGGTACGGGATGAAACCCGTGCCCATGCAATGGGGACGATATGTTTAAAACACGCACCGGAGTCGCCGTCGGCCGTGGAGAGGCGCTGCCGGCCGGCGTAGAGCTCCAGGTGGCTGGCCTGCCGCCCCTTGAGCGAGCCCCAGCGCGCGAACGAGCGGCCCCCCGCGGCCCCGCCGCCCGCGCCGCCCTTGCCGCCGCTGTTACGACCCAACACACTGTATACGTATTTATATAAACTTCCAACTATAAATATATAGGGTAATTATGAAATACCTGAAAACAATTAACCACGGCTTTTACTCGACACTGAAAAACCTATAAATACTTAATTCGCAAAAAAATTTTAGACTCCTCATAATTATTGATCAACTAATCCGCCAATTTTGTGTGGGACGTCCAAATAAGATAGGTTCTTACCCAAGCGTGCCCTGTTGTTTGGTGAGGAGCGGCGTGTGCGCGGGCTCGTCGTACAGCAGCGAGTCCAGGCTCAGGCTGGAGGCCTCCAGGTCGCCCCTGGAGGCCGGCGTGCACGCCACCAGAGTGGCCAAGAACCGCTCCTGTCATACAATTTCAATATCAGGAAACACCAGTGCAACACTACAACTGTTATGGTGTTTTCCACCAAACACCATTATTTTAGGCACTGGTATTACCTTCCCAAATTACTATTTCCTCTCCTTTTTGGAAATAATTGTTGTCAACTTTCTAAGGTTGACTGAAAGAGATCGCCTAAAGGATAAGTTCGCGTTTGTATATTTTATTGTGTTATTTTGATTCGTTGTATTTTATTTTTGTTTGCAATAAAGAGTTAACGAACAAACAAACAGCAGATATATTAAGATGACGTTACTGCGCTACAACCCATCTCTAAAAGAGACCTCACCCACCCTAGCTCGTTCATTTTAGAAAACATACAAAGAAACATTCTCCAGCTGGGAGTGTCGCTTGTTGACATATTACAACCGCTTTTCTAGCACAACTATGACACAGCAACTAGAGTTATTTTAAGGATAGCACTTATACTAGTTTCAGATCAAATTAAGTAAATGGGGAAGAAAACGCAAAGCTATTTGCAGATGGCGCTACGGACGCTTGACTCATAACAACTTTCAATTTGTTCCGCGTTTTTTATTATCGAGGTGTAATAAAATAGTTTTTTTTCTGTAAAATTGTTAAATGGAAAATGTATGCGACTTGGACTGTTCCTTAATTAAAGGCGAAGTTCAAAAATACATAATTGAAAACATAAGTTTTCCCACGTCTTCTTCATCCGAGAATATTTAGGATATTTGATTTTTGATTGACTGACTCGGTGGCTAAGTGGTTAGCGATCCTGTCCCTGATCCGAGAGTCGTGGGTTCGATCCCCACACAGGGCAAACTTCTGTGATGAGCAGAATTGTTTGCTTTGAGTTTGGGTGTACTATATCTATATATGTATGTATTTAAATGTATATGTGTATGTATATCAGTCTCTGGTTCCCAAGATACAGGGAATCCTAGTTTGGGGCCAGATGACCTTGTGTGATTTGTCCCGGATATTATTATTATTTCCATTACTATTGCAACCAATCACCACACAACGCGGCATTTTTTTAATAACTCTTTATGTTTAGTTCACGTAAACAGTTTTTCTATAAGTTTTGACAGTTAGTGATGATTGTTGTGAGTCAAGCGATATCAGCGCCTCTATCGGTGAGTTCTGTCAGTTTTCTTCCCCATTGCAAATCCTATAGATGGTGGAATAGATTTTTTTGCTGTGCGATTAAGTATTTTTTGGTGAGATTCGTGGCAGTGACTCACCTGTTCGAGGCTGGAGGTAGTCTCGGCGCCGCCGGGCGCGGTGGCGGGCGCCTGGTGGCTCTTGAGCATACCCATCATGCCCTTGTGGTGCGCCGCCGCCGACCTGCCAACCACGCCTCGTTATACGGGGTGAAATGGTGAAATTGAAATTGAAATCAAGGTTCTTTTAACTGTGGCTTCTAGTCATGACACTGAACAGCTTTCTCTAAGAAAACAATTGAATCGGAGCAAAAAATATTTGAACTTTCCATACAAAATTGGCATACTCAGAACATCGATTTTTATAAAAAGTCATTATTTTTTACTCCGATTAAATTAGTTCCTTGGAGAAAGTTGTTCAGTTTCATGATCAGAAATCACAGTTAAAATTTGGACTGTGATTTGGGTGGCGGGTGGCGGGTGATGGGTGGCGCGTGATGGGTGGCGGGTGATGGGTGGCGCGTGATGGGTGGCGGGTGATGGGTGGCGGGTGGCGGGTGATGGGTGGCGCGTGATGGGTGGCGGGTGATGGGTGGCGGGTGATGGGTGGCGCGTGATGGGTGGCGGGTGATGGGTGGCGGGTGGCGGGTGATGGGTGGCGGGTGATGGGTGGCGGGTGGCGGGTGATGGGTGGCGGGTGGCGGGTGATGGATGGCGGGTGATGGGTGGCGGGTGGCGGGTGATGGGTGGCGGGTGGGTGCGCACTCACCGGGCGAGCACGGCGCGCGTGCGCGGGTGGCGCCACGTGGCGGCGGGCACGCGCGCCTGCCGGTAGCAGCGCGCCACGCGGCGCAGCGACTCGTCGCCGATGCTCTCCGGCACCGCGATCACGGCCGGGTAGCTGGCGAAGCAAATCCACGTTAACTTAAATGAACGTTGCGGTACATCGCACCGTTTTTACTCTGTTGAGAAAATATACAATAACACACAAATAAACAAACAAAAATTAATAAACAAACTTAATAAGTAAAAGTCGCGCGAAGCCTGGATGCGGGCACCGCAGGGCCCATCGTTGTGGAAATTTTTAGGGGAGGCCTTTTTCCAGCAGTGAACGTCTTCTGGCTGACGATGATGACTGTAAGTGCGTGTGTAGTGGCAGGCGGCGCGGTACCTGCGGCACAGCGTGTAGACGGCGTTGGCGTGCGCCAGGCGGAAGGGCGGCGCGGCCAGCCCCAGGCGCGCCCAGTCGCGCGCGTACAGGCGCTCGCGCACGCGCTCCAGCGTGCGCGCCGGCGCCTCGCCCGCCTCGCACGCGCCCGCCAGCCCGCCGCACGCCTCCGCCTCCTCCACTGGCGGGGGTACAGTGAGTCTTGTTAAACCGTGAGTTAGCAACTATTTATATCGTCCCCATTGCTCTTCTTTTTCATAGTCACTTTAAAATACTATGTTGTCTTCATACCGCATACTAGCCACTAGACCACGGAGGTAGTTAAAACTCTGGGGCACGGGTCTCTGAAGATAACTCGGGAAGGTTAGGCCACACTCCACATGCGAGGGCAAAGTCAGAGTTGGTTTTTAATCACAGTCTAAGTAAAATTATGTCCTCCCAAACGTATCCGTCGACCCTTACCTTACCCTTAGCTAGTGTTGTTAACCTGGGCCCTTGCATGGGCACGAGCTTGACTAGTAAAATATCTTCATACAATAGTACGCCGCCCAGCTTGTGTGCGCTATAAGTTTGTATGCGCGCCGCAGTAGGCACGGTCCGTACAAACCATACCAGTAGGGGCCTCGAACTGTTTCGATTTTATCACCTTTATAGTTATCGTAGTACGTATACGTGCGAACTGAACGTGCCTACTGTAGCGCGCACATACAAGCCGGGCGACGTGCCATTGTATGAAGTTAACATATTATTTTATTTTTAATTTGATAAAGCCGTTGGCGCCGCCGCCACGCCGATTGCTTTGTTGCTGCCGTTTTTGCCGGCAGCCGTTGCTCATGTCAGATAGCAGTCGATAGCTTCAAAACGTCTGACATTGATGTTGGCCACTAGCTCCACAACGAATCCGGACTTGGTCTTCCGAGATATGGGATGAGATCCGTGCCCCGGTAGTTTTTACCGCCTCCGTGGTGTAGTGGCTAGTCTTCTTGCTTTACATCAGGAGGTCGCGGGTTCAATTCCCGGCGGGGCCCAACTTTGTGCGAATCGGTTGAGTTAGTGAAAGGGCATTTTCAGAGCCCGCTCGGCCATCACCATCTTAGCTAAGTCGTGCCGCTTAACATCAATGTTAACAGTATAGCATTGATGCGTTCCGGCATGGAGACAAGATAGCCATTAGCTAGTTCCCCATCGCATTGGGGAATCATGGTAAGCCCGATACGATGTTCGGCATCATCATCACTTACCACCAGGTGGAGATGGAGCCAAGACCTTACCAATAGTAGCTAAAAAGAACAATATACATTAGACAGCAGACACTGGATAGAGGAGCACTCACGTGACAGCGTGTCAGCAGACAGTGAGGACATGAGCGGCGGCGAGGTGAGCGACCGCGCGTCGGCTGACGGCAGCACGTACTTCTGCCGCTTGGACGGCTTGGGCTTCAGCCCGGCGCGCCGCGCGGTCTTCAGCAGCGTCTTCTTGGCGAACCCTCTGCGGGCAACCACTGTTGCTTAGTGAGCTAGTCCAGATGTGCTCTAAATTACACCATTCGGTTAATATTGTAGTTAGTCGTGTAAGTTAAAGTTACGTTTTGATTTCAAAATATTTGCACAAGTGAAATTGTGAATTCATCTTTTTTATTTATTTATTTATTAAGGAACAAACAGTCTTAAATAACCATAGTTGAACTGATAATTAGATTATTTTCAATTAGATTTAACTGATTAAGTTTTTTTACTATTTCAATAAAATAGCTATTTAGTGAAAAATATTCACTGTAGTTATTATCATAAACGAGCGTTTTCATATTTGGCGAATGGGTGTTGCGTCGATTCTGGCATTTTTTTTGCTAGCAATATTTTTATTTAAATACCTAGATGCTGTTAACATTATTTTCCTGCTACTCGGAACTTGTACACCCAAGGACGTCTCGGGATGCGTCAGTTTCTTCGGGTCCAAAAGTAAGTAGCCCCACCGGCGGGGCCGCGGCGGTACCTGAGCGTGTGGTGCGCGTCGGGCGGCGGCGCGGGCGGCGCGGGCAGGCGGTGCGCGAGCGCGAAGTGCGCGTGCGCGGCGGGCGGGTGCCGCAGCCGCGCCAGCTGCTTGCGCCACGCCTCCGCCTGCTCGCCGCTCACCTCCTCGTCCAGCGCCACCTGCCAACCCACATATGTCCCGGATATTTATTTTTATTTTATTTTATTGTGACAGAATATTGACTTATTGAATATTGACAGAGAATAGTGATTGGAATATTTATTTAATTTTTGTATCGAGTAGCACTATCACCAACCGGGACGGGTAGGTATTTTCGTTGTATAAGGGAGTGATGTATCTGTTACATTTAATCTGTGGCTGTACTAGCTAAGCAGCTGGCGGCTACCTTGATCAGCTGAATTGCGCCCTCATCAGCTGTAATGTATCTCGAGAAGATGGAATGTACCTTCATTAGCTAGAATGTACCTTTATCAGCTGGAATGTACCCCGATCAACTGGAATGTACCCCGAACAACTGGAATGTACCCTGATCAGCTGGATTATATCCCAATCAACTGAAATGTACCTCGAACTGCTAAAATTTACCCTGCTCAGCTGTAATGTACCTTGATCAGCTGGAATGTACCTTGATGAGCTGGAATATACCCCGATCAGTTGGACTGTATCTCGATCAGCTGGAAGTTATGTGGAGCAGCTGGCAGGGGCAGGGGCAGGGGCAGGTACCTTGATGAGCTGGAAGGTGGCGGCGCGCAGCTGCAGCGCGTCGTGCGGCGCGTCCAGCAGCGGCGCGCGCACCGCCTTCTCGCGCGTCAGCGCGCACAGCGGGAACGCGCGCGCCACGGCCTGCTCGCACGCTGCACCACACATCGCCATCATCAGTGTTATAATCATCTGAATCTTCATCATCAGCGTCTTCGTCATCATCAATATCGTCATCGGCATCAGTATTATCATTCCAAGCGAAAAAATGTCCACTGCTGAATAAAGGCCTCCCCTAAGAATTTCCATTAGGCTGACGTCCGTCCATTAGCTGTACCCCGCTGAAGATTCCATCCACAAATGGGGCTTCTTAGGAAATTCTCAAATAAGCCCGCCATAGTAAAAATAATTTTTTTCATGGCTTTTATGGAGCTAATACACTCGACCTCATCATCGTCATCGTACTAATATTTCTCTTAAACTGTCTTTTGTATTTAAATTCAAAATTTTAATGTGATGTGATCTATTCATTTTAAGTGTATCAATTCATTTACTATTTAACTCACGTTCTGTAAATGACAACTTTTAATGGCTATAGTTTTATTGCTAAGTAGGACCTACCCACTTCAATATAAACTAGCTCAAAATTTCCCTAAGAAATAAAACAACAGGGTGGACACTCATGGAAGACTTAACTAAATAACAAAATCTCCGAATTACAAAACAAAACATGTAATGTAACTCACCGAAGGGGTCAGTGGGAGCCCCTTTGAAGATGACCCTGTAGTTGGTGAGGAAGAGCGCCCCCTCGGCGGGCAGCAGCGGCGCGGGGCGCCCGTCCGGCAGCAGGTGCGCCCTCAGCGCGGGCGCCGCGATCGCCTCGCCCGGCACCAGCGCCGGCGCCACGATGCGCGGCTGCGGCACGCCACGACAGTTATATACTTCATTTTTTTTACTTATCTTATTTTTGAAAATATTAGTGTACCTACTCATTACCAATGACATTTTATGGTGTTGGGAAACTTGTTGTGAAGTTCCTAAATACCTATATAAACTTTAAGTATTTTAAGTGATTTAAATATTTAAGTACCTATAGTATTGTAATGATGTATACAATTTTTGAATAAATAAAATAAATAGTAAAAAAAAAATATTTTGCCGACCTCCGTTTTATGAAATTTGCTAGCAATAATACTGCTTTTATGAAAATTAACAGCTGTTTCTGGTTAGTTACAAACAATACGTATGCCTATGGCTCCCGAACTTTATACGATAAATAATATTCGATATCGTTCTTCCTAACACCCTGTATATTGTGTATATATTAGTATTTAATGTAGGAGGAAGTTTTTCTGTCATAAAAAATAAACAAAACCATTATTTTATGCAGTTTATTATATTTTTCTTTTAAAGCTACGAGTACCTGCCAATTGACAACATTTAATAACCACAATTTTTATGTTCTATGTAGAATAGGCAATAATAAAACACCCACATTTTTTTCATTATGAGGGTATGCAGCATTAGCTTCTACCCCAAAGGATGTCGCTCGCGTCGTGAGTTATAAAAGCATTCGTTCCGATCTAACGCCAAGCTATTAAAAGAGAAAACCAAACTGTTTTCTCCCGCCTTGTGCGACTATATACTAGCTTTGTTTAAGCCTCCTTAAAATAATGCCTTATGGTTAAGGCATCTTCTCTTTACATAACCGTTAAAATCTTAACGGTGAAAAGAACATTATCTCAACAAACATACCATCATAAAAAATAAAAAGTGTGGCGATTTTCTACTGTCTATTCTACATAAAAACTAATAAAAATTATATTTCAAAACAATATTATAAATACTAATTGAGAACACAAAAAAAACACATAAAATAATAAATATTTAACTTAGAAACTTTGCGCCTCGCAAACATGCTCTTGAATAGTGTTCAAACGAACGGCGTCATCACCGCACGAGTAAAATATATGCACCGGTGGTTCCTACAAATAAAATGATATGTGTACACTCTGGTGGAATTTTCTCTTTTTATGTTTAACGGATCGACAATTTTAAATTAGATAGTGTGCCTATCAGCTGTGTACGCAAAAACTATATATTCTAATTCAATAAAAGAGCTATTAAGTGAAATATATTTTGATGTACTCAACTACTCTGTTATGTATACAGATATTAAAAAAGTGCGTTTGAAATTTTAAGGGGTTACGCAGAATCAAGTATAGAATACAGGAAAAAGTATGAAAAAAACACCGATCTAATATATATTTTTCAGTTTTCCGTACTAAATCTGTATAGTGAATCAAGAATTTGCATGGGAAACTGAAAAAAATAATTATGTATAATATACATGTGGTGTAACTTAACGTATCGGCTTAAGGGTACGTTGATGCGTCGCCTGTGTGCGTTTGTGCATGTGCATACCTTGTGCACGGGCGGCAGGCGGCGGCTCTCGCGCGCCACGGCGTCCAGCGTCTCCGTGTGCATGTGCACCACGCCCGGGATCATCTGGTGCAGGCAGCGCACGTGCTCCGCCGTCACGCCGCCCTCCGTGCACACCTGCACACAATTAGGTAAAGTGTCTTCACATTTTTTGTATGACGATGTATTATTTTTGATGGTCAGCAAAGAGGCTTTATTGTTGTTAATAACCCATATCGTCCCCACTGCAGGGGCACGGGTCTCTTTCCATGCCTCGGGAAGGTTATGCCATACTCCATACATGGAGGCCGAGTCCGGATCGATGGAGGTTGTGGGGCTAGTGGCCAGCTCCAGTGCCAGAGGTTTTCAAGTCGCCTTTAAGGCCTCCGACATGGCTTAACGACTGCTATCTAGTGATAGCAATCGGCACCAATGGTTCAACGTGTTTTACGAAGCACGGAAACTGTCGAGATAAATGCCACTAACTGTCAAACCTATCCAGGTTATGACCGTGTCTGTAGTCAGTTAACCTGCGTGATCGACGCGACCACGCAACGAAAACCGCACTGAACCACGACCGCTTCATTTGTAGAAAAACTAGTGAAAAATTACAACTCAGGTCTCTCTGTTACCTTGTCAACGAATCGGGAGACCATTTTGATGACGTTGTTTCCCGCCTCGCCCGGGTCCGCCTCCTCGAAGCCGGATTCCGCGTCCGCACTGTCCGACTCGGCCACGCTGCAACGAACCAAAAATTAAAATTGCTTTGAAAATTTCGGTTTTAAGTTATTATAGATTATAATTTTAGTCTTATTTAGAATTGAATAGGAAAACGTTTACTATTATATACGTGTTTCTTGGAAATAGTTATTTAGATTCAGTAGAAAGTCAGTTCGAGTTTTTATTTTATTTCCTATGTCTAACAACTTCAACTAAGAATGTATTTTAATTAAGTATAGATGCTTTACACATTCTTTTATATCATCTTTTTTCCGACTTACATACTCCAAAATGTCAAAAACCACAATTGGTTCTACAAATGTCTGAAATTGTGAACGATGACGTCATTGTTCAATATAGTATTGGGTTGGTAAAAAGTCTTGCGACACTTTGTATTCAACCTAAAAATTCTTTGTACAGAAGTTTTGGTTGGAGGGCTTTCAACGTTTGCCCGATCGTTGGGCACAAGTTATAGATGTGAACATGGCAGTCCCTGGAAGGCCTTAAACACTCTAAGATTTTCATCGGTGAAGTAACCACAGGTGCGACCAAGTACATTTGGAAGAATAGCCGGTCGCATGTCAGAGCCATGACAGGGGCGTTAACAGGCCACTACGCAACTAACGCTCACCTTAAAAAGATAGGTCTGACAAATGATGCGACGTGCACAGCCTGTGGTGAGGATACAGAATCAATGGAGCACCTATTGTGTCACTGCGATGTTCTGGCTAACAAGCGTATGTGCCTCCTTGGCAATGCCTACCCAACGCCGGAGGAATACAGGCACCTACCCCTCAGCGGAATCACTGCGTTAATGCAACATATTTTTTGAGTAGGGTTAGGTACGAAGGTCTTAGGGGATGACACAAAAGATCCCTCTGGGTCGAAGTGTCGCTGTTCAGACAGCACCCACCAACAAGATAATAATCATAATAGATGTGAATGGCGATTACATAATATATTAAAGTTATTAAACACTTCGTTATTAAGCGTTTAATAACTTCGTTAAAGTTATTAAACGCTTCGGAAACACTTCCCGAAACGTTGAGTGTACAAGTTTCGCGTGGTAGGAACTTTGTACTAGGTAGAAAAAAAGACGATTTAAAAGTATATGCAAAACATCTACTTAAATAAAAAACCTTTTGATTTTGATTTTATTTTGAAAATAAAGTAACTTGTCTTAAAAACTGACTTATTGTTGCAAGATATTTTTAACAACCCAATAGTTTGCATATTTACACATAAAACATTGTTAATTTGATAAAAATTTAAGCTGAAAATGTATTCAGCAATTGAAGTAAATGCCATTTCGTGAATAGTATTTCATAATTTCTTTTTCATGCAGTCAACTATTCTATTACGTTACACTCCTTGGCTGTTCAAGGTGACCTTGGTGGTCAAGATAGTGGCAGTTAGTGATACTGTTAGTGACAGTTGTAATCATGCTGTTAATGATAGTGATACTGTTAGTGATAGTAAATCAAAATCAAAAGGTTTTTTATTTAAGTAGATGTTTTGCACATACTTTTAAATCGTCTTTTTTTCTACCTAGTACAAAGTTAGTAATACTGTTAGTGACACTTCTGCTCACCTGTTAGTGATGCTATTGCTGGCGCGGTCGTCGTCGGCGCGCGCGTCGGCCCGCCGGCCGGCGCCCTCTAGCGGCAGCAGCAGGTACACCATGCGGTTCGCGTAGTGGATCGCCTGGCTGTACAGCGTCGACTCCTCGCTCGCTATCAGCTCCTTTTGTTTCTCTGCAATTTCGCGCTAGTTTGACATAGTCATACGGTAAATATATCTTCACACTATGACTGATCTTTGTTACTGCCCCATTTCATACTTTTGTGACATAATCATACGGTAAATCTATAGCTTATCTTTGTTACTGCCCCATGTGTGTGACATGTGTAAGGAGGACCTTGTCATGTGCAAGGTGAAGTATCGGAGACAGGTTAACAAGTATCACTTGGTAGAATAGCACCAAATGAATTTCGTTTTGCATACAGTTTCTGTTAAAAAAACAAACGGGAGTTTCACTTTTGGTTTCAAAATGATTTACACTAACGAAAACATAAAAAAGAGAGTGACAGTTTTAGGGTCAAAACTGATAATGTGGAAAGGAAACAATCTTTTCATTTTCTTTAAAAAAAAAGTCGAGTAAATGTCTCTCACCGGGTGTCAAAGTCGGCCATAACCGCATCTGTTCCGCTGCTATTTCCAATGCACTGGGCTCTTGCGCCTTCAGCAGGGAAATGTACTCTTCGTCTTCCCTGCGCAAATAACAAAGTAATCTTATCTTTATGCTTCCGCTTCGTCAGAGTCGTCCACTGTTTGTTTAAAATGTTTTCTATAGACTTCGAAATAATATTTTTAGAGTCACATGCATACAGCGGCTTCTTGTGAGCTTGAATAGATAATCAGTCCACCTGTTGGATACTACCACTAAAACAGAACAATTTTATGCCTTACACACTGAATAGCCTACTGGGTCAAATCACACACGCGTAAACGAACCAGCAAATCGCAAGAATTTTTGCCCTCGTCGCCTATAAACATATACCACAGGATTATTGATTCAAAATAAATCTTATTTGAGTGAAATTGTCATCTATTTTCAATATTTTTTGTTAAATTATAAAAGCAAATCAATTCATAAAACACTATGATATACATCCCAATAAAATGAACAATTTCAGAACAAAATGTCATTTTGGATTGATTGTGAAAATGTAATTTTGGTTGTCATTTGGCAGCTTGAAAACTTCTGACACTGGGGCCTCACAACCTCTACCAATCTGGATTTGTCTCCATGTGTGGACCACGGCCTAACCTTCCCGAGGTATTGGAAGAGACCCGTGCCCCTACAGTGGGGAAGATATGGGTTTTTAACAAGTGGGATGGGGATGGACCCGTGACGTGGATGTGTCACCTGGGGCTTGGCGGGGCGCGCGCATGCGCGGGCAGGTACAACGCCTTGATGTCGCGCTGCACGTCCTCGTAGAACGCCGCCTCCCAGAACTGCTGGCTCGTCCACACCGCGTGCTCCTGCAAGACACAACATCACATCGTTCCTTGTTACTGAAGAGATTTAGCGAATTGTATAATATTGAAAGATTTTGTTATTACTGTAATAAATTAATACGCAAAGAAAATGTTGTTGATGAGAACAGATCTCATTAGGAATTCATTAAGAGCGTTATAGAAGAGATTGAAGGAAACCAAGCAAGGAAATTTTGACGTACTGTTAAATAATGAATTAACGATAAGGCAAAATATGTCTATAAAATTTGTGCGTGCGGATATAGACCCTTTTCACCGATTGAGTGCCGTAACAATAGGGGTTATCTGTACTGGTCCTTGAAATATACGCCAGTGTGACGATTTGTAGTCATTTCTGCCATTTGGGCAGATTTTTAACACTGGCAGAATAAGCAGAATGGCTGAATAGTCTACTAGTAGAACTGGCAGAATAATCTGCCGAATTCTGCTACTTTCTAAATCATCAGCTTATTCTGCCTTTGTTAAAAATCTGCCGAGATGGCGGAAATCTACCACAAATGGTCACACTGATCTGATATACGCTAACGGTATGAACGCACTACGCTGCAGCGGCACTATGCGTCGCGACGCATGCAGCTTCCGCTTAGTGCGGTCTAGCCTTAACAGTGACAGTGGCAGAATGAGAACAGTGACCTGTATGCACATGTACGCGTACTGGATGACGCCGGTGCACAGCTTGCGGCAGTAGGCGGTGGCTAGCGGCAGCATGGCCGCCGCTATGGAGTGCTCGTCCAGCGCTGTGGCCGACGCCAGGGCGCAGTTCATCAGTCTGTGGATAAAATAGCTTGTTGAACGATTGATAAAAGAGGTATAACTCGAGCCTTTCCAAGGAGAACATCGTAATTTGTATTTTGAATTGGATGGTAACATAAGAATACATTTTGTAATTTTGGCGCTTATCGTAAGCGCTGAAAAGAATCGAAATCTTATTTCTGAAAAGAATCGAAAAAAGCTCTTGATAAATAATTAAAGCACCGAAATAATAAGTGACGTCATATTCTTTTGCGTTTTATTATACCATCCTATCGCCATTGCAGCTCCCTCTCTACCGGAGGGAATATGAAATAGCCCCGATGTTTTATTCTTAAACGACCGTGCAAACGGTGGCGTATCGGGTGCCGGGTCATTCCCTTCCTCAAATATGGTTGAGGAGAGTGATGACTGACACTCCAACCATATTCGTAATCTGGTCCATCCCTAGTAGCATAGTGACGTACGTCGAGCCGCGAGAGTTGTATAAGCATTCGTGCCGTTCTAACGCAGAGCTAATGAAAGAGACAGGCAAACTGTTTTCTCGTGTCAGGTGCAATATATAGTTTTGTTACGCCTCACGCTACCCGTGCTGTACTAGGAAGCAATGAATTAGCAGCAATTTCTACACAATGCCGCAGATGATATAAAAGTTGCTCTACAATACTAACTACGTGTTGCGATCATGCGATAAACTGATAATTTCTATAGGTATGTTTCCGACATCACGATATGCCATGGACTATAGAAACTTATAGAAATATTTTCTTTAAAATTTATTATAAACGAGTCATATGGGTATTTTCCATACAAAGTTAGAAATTATTAAAATTATTATTAAGAAGAGGGGAAGTCGAAAAAGTGATTGCTTCGAACGACTTATTTTTACCTAACCTACGTATCTCATTAATATTATCTCATCTTATCTCATCTCATCTCACCACTAATATTATAAATGCGAAAGTATGGATGTTTTTTTGTGAGTTTCTTTGTTTGTTTGTTTGTTCCGCTTTCACGCCGAAACTACTGAACGGATTTGGATAAAATGTGGTAGGTAGATGGATAAAACACTCGGGTAACATATAGGAAAATTTTTGATCCCTAAAAACTTAAGGGTTCCCGGAACAATGATTAAAGGTGGCGCCATCGCCACTATCTTTTATCTAGTGGTAACATTGTCTTTCTTTCTGGATCCAATTTTAAAGTCCACGCAGACGAAGTCGCGGGCGGAAGCTAGTTCCTAAATAAATTAAAAACATACATAGTGACAGCATCTACTATTTATATTATCTGTATCATACTCGCAGATGCAATCTTTATAGCATTTTAACATGTCACTAGCACATTTATTTATGTAGTAGTAAGCGATGACTTGTTTCATTTTCAAATCGATTTTTGCACAACAAAGATAATGTTTTCAATTTTCTTATTCATTTGTACGTTTTCTGTTTACAATGTTTTTTTTGTGACGAGTCAAAGTAATGGAAATATGATGGTAAGACGTGACGACTCTGTTGCAGGATAGCGAATCATATCTTTAATTAACTCTCCTAAGACTAAGACCTTCTATTTTAAATACATGTTTTTCATATTTTTTGATTGATTGCACGATACACATTCTACTCATAATAATAAATAACTTTTGTTCTTTGATTTGCTGAAATCGCATAAACGTTTTCGACCTGCCCAGCAAAGAAGCCAATCACTGATCAATTCGTAAAAAGGAACCATTTTTTGTGCTTTCAGTAAAATCGTATCACAAAAGTTATGTATAATTATTTATAATTCACACGATCTGAGACTCGGGTAACCGCGTTTTATTGAAACTGTACTGCTCCGTATTATATTACGAGTGCGTACTGTTAGTACATCAAAAACGGCAAAATCTTTGTTTATTTTATTGTTTTTTCAAAATAGACCATATAACCGAATTGTTTTCGAATCGAACTCTATCATATGTAACGTTTTAGCAAAAATGTCCTATAATTGTTGTTTCTGCTGTCATCTCTAAGCGTGATTCGATTACAGAGATAAAAAAAAATTATAATAAGTTGCTTTGTTCTTAAAAAAATCAAATATTTCAGGTCGATCTAAAACGTTTTCAGTTTTTATCGCATTGCAGGGCGAAGGCCAATGGGAAATCCAGGACATGGATGATTGCGGGAAGGAAATGCCAATGACAATCAAAGTATCTATGAAGAAGATAAACCGCACGCATTATGGTTTTGACCTCTCACTCGACGTACCCGAGGATGTCACCGCTATGTTTGGCGTAAGTAAGAAGTCAGTAGTAGTAGGTAGCATCTCGCCTGTTTGATTTTAGACGGAACATAAACCTAGAGTACGGTAACAACCAATTAAGTAGTAACCAGTACTGGGGAACGGCTCCCTCCCATAGCTCGGGAAGGTTAGGCCATACTCCACACACAGCGACCAAGTCCAGGTTGATGGAGGTTGTGGGGTTCGTGGCCTACCCCAGTATCAAACTGTTCAGCCAACTCCACGGCCTGGCTTAATGACTGCCATCTAGTGATAGCAATCGGCACCAAAACCTTAACATGCGTTGCAAAGCACGGAAACGGCAGAGACAAATGCCACTAACAATCAATGTGGGTTATGACCGCCTGTAGACAGTTAACTTACGTGATCGACGCGACCACGCAAGCCGCGCTAAGCCACGACAGCTTCTTACGTACCTTTTTTTAATCTACAATGTTCGCACTTTTTATATCCTTATTTCTAACTTAGCATTTTAATGCATGGCAACTCTACTGCGACAACCTTAAAATTATGACTTATTATTTTTTCGCTTCAGGCTATAATATATGTATGCAAACATGTCGATGGCGGATGCAAGGACTACCAGACGATCACAGACGATAGCATGGAGCGACTCGGCCTTAAATACGTTCCCGAGATGTTCGTGGACATTCTGATCAAGATGGGCATACAAACCGGAGAGTTGCCTATACCAAAGGTAAACATCACAGGGGTCTTAAGTGTTAACAGCATCGATATCATCGTATGTAGAATAATCCTTTTATTAAATATAATATGTATTTAGAATTCAGGATATTTGTGGAATTTTCTTTTATGGGAGCATAAACGCTTTATATTGTCTCATACATTTGAGGGCGAAATTTTTGTATGAATCGTTTTCGGATTCATGCTCGCGAAATTATTTTCAAATGCAATATCTCAATAAATAATAGTAATAATCGTAACAAAAAAGTGATTCGGCAGATGTTTTTGTTTTACTAAGGAAAACATTTCTTTCTTTTTATTTTTTTACCCATCACAAACGCCATCGTTCGCAGGGCGAGTACGCGTTAACCGACTACGTGTTGGACCAGTGCATGTTCCCCGCGGAGTGCGTTTACGGCAAGTTCACGGCCGACGTGTACCTGATGAAGGGCAACGCCGAGTTCGGCTGCGTCAAGCTGACCCTCGAGTTCCTGGAGGAGGAGTCGCCGTGTCCCGCCAGCGAATAGTACAACTACAGTCCGACGCTTATACGGCGTGTGGGTGACATTGACAGGGGCGCTTTCATTGTAAATATGACATGTATTTCATATAACTAGCGCTATGTTTCATGATGGCGGCGCGAGTTCCGGCTTTTGACTACACGCCAAATAACCGTCGTAGGATTGTAGATATGTAGTATAAAACAAACGAAAATAATAAAGATGGTTTGACAAATTTGTCTTTTTTTTTGTATTGTAATTACGACGGATCAGACCTAGTTATTAGTGCATCCAGCGCAATCAGCTATGTCGAGAACTATTTTTTATTTATGTGTGACATGTGTGTGTGCACGTGCGTGCGTGCGTGCGTGCGTGTGTGTGTGTGTGTGGGCTTGGTGCCCAACACCAAGACCACTAGACAGATAAGGAGTATTTTTATTACTTTATTCTTAATACATTTTTGTGCAAAGGCAAAGAATACTCAATAGTACAGGTACAGAAATTTCACTGTACAACAAGATTTAAATAAATAGCAAGCTTGGTTGCGACGTAATAAAGTTCAATTCAATTTACAATAGCATTAAGTACCTATTCCGATATTCACCTATACTTTCCATTTCTTTCGATCGCGTAACTCTTACCATGCTCTTACCTCTTTTAACGCGGCAAAGGCTAAAACCCGGACGGCAGTGACCATTCATCTACTGACAGCTTTATACCTAAAGCGTGAAGTGCGCCAGGCCTGGCAAAGGTGACAAGAGTGACAGTGGCCACGCCGGGCTCGCTCACCGGGTGACGAGCTCGAACTGGTGGTGGTGCAGCAGGCACTTGTTGGTGGGCAGGCGCGCGCGCAGGTCGCGGGCGAGGGCGGCGCGCGCGGCCGGCGCCCGCAGCGCGCGCAGCACCGCCGGGAACGACTTGCGCGCGTCCGCGTACCGGCACTCGAAGATGGCCGCCACGCACGCGCCCAGCACCTGGCACCGGTCACGCTTTTAGTACGCAGTAAACATAAAATAGTATGTCATCTTCCTGTAATGGTAGTGACGCGGTTTGTATTTTGACGCACTATAGAGGTGATAAATTTGAAACAATCGAAGTAACTTAGATGACTAGCAGTCAACTACCGGATTGTGATCTTTTTGCACATGTAAAATAATAATTTATGAGAAATATTCGCCAAGCTATGTGTAAGCTTACCAGTCACGATTGTCAACAGAAACGATAAAAAACTATAACATGTAAACATAGACAACTTTATATATTTGACAGTCAAGTAACAAAACGCGCCCCGTGCCCTGCGCCCCGATGCCTAGTGCTCCGTGTCCCGGTACCCCCATGCGTCGTTCCCCAAGCCCTAAGCCCTGATGCCCCGTATCCCTAGGCCCCGTGCCCCGTGCCCCGCGCCCCGAGCACTCACCTCGAGCCGGCGCGCGCTGTTGGTGAGCAGCAGCTGGTTGGACAGCTCGACGGCGCCGGTGGGCGGCGCGGCGGGCGGCACGATGCGCGGCGCCGGCGGCCGCAGCGCCGCCAGCCTAGCAGGCACACACACGTTTAAACGGTACTGCTATCAAATTATAATATGCGAGGCGAGCAAAGTGAGCTTTAATGGTAGCGCTTTTTTATATTTATTTATTTAATAAAATTTTTTAAAAGGTTTGTTGCTGAAAAAGAAACAAAGTTTACTTCTTCTTTCAATTGCCACTTCGCACTTTAGGTGGGGTTAGCTCTCCCAATCTTTCTGCGCCAAAACGCTCTGTCTTGAGTTGTCGGGTCGGGTAAAATTGGGCTTTTTGGGTAAGCTTAGTCATGCTGATCCACCAGGCCAGCGGGGGGTGTCCTCTTCGGGCCCTTTTAGTGTTGCGCGGGCCAGACCCGAATGTGTGCCGCCCGCAACCTATCGTTTCAATACATGTTTTTATTGTCATGCGTGCCATACGCACACTGCGGTTTAGCTCCCCGCATGCGTATGCGGGCCTGGCCCGCGCGCGGGTGGAAATCCGCATGACAATAAAAGGGCCCTTCCTCTTTTAGTTATAGTTCTTAAAAGTAAAAACAAAAATGTTGTCGTGGTTCAGTGTTGTTTGCGTGGTTGCGTCGATCATGCAGGTAAGCTGATTGCAGTTGCGGTCATAACCTGGATGGGTTTGACTGTTCATGGCAACTATCTTCTCGATCATTTTCATGTTTCGCAAGGCACGTTAACGCACGCCGATGGTGCCGGCCGCTATCACTAGACAGCTAGCAGTCATGAAGCCACGTCGAAGGGCTTATGGCGCTTTGCAAACATCTGATACAGGTCCCACATCCCCCACCGACTAGGCTCGCGCATGTGGAGACGTCCTGACCTTCCCGAGGTATTCGGGCGAGGCCCGCGCCCCGGCAATGGAGCAACGTGCACTCACTTGGGGTTGCTGGCGTTGCGCGCGCTGACCTCGGCGACGACGCCGCGCACGCGCGCCGCGTCCAGCGCCGGCAGCGGCGGCTGGTGGATGCGCGCCGACGCGCCCTCCGGCGGCCGCAGGATGCGCTGCTGGTACGCCTGCGCCACGCCCGACAACAGATTACGACAATAACCTAACCATATTTAAAAAAAAAACAGTCAAGTGCATGTCGGGTCACGCGCAGTATAGGGTTTCGTAGTACTTCCACATACACAGCTTCAAGGGGAAAAAAACCGTCTTACAAAATTGACTACTACTCGTTTACTTGTAACTTGTTACAGTTCTTTAGTACTAATAGTCTCTGAGCTAAGCCGCAGACAGACAGACAGACAGACGGGCATGGCGAAACTATAAGGGTTCCTTGTTAACTACGGAACCCTAAGAAACAAACTACAAAATGTATCCTATGTCAATCTCGGGATCAATACTAATCTAACAACACCTCTCAAGCTAAAATCCATCAAACCGTTTAGGCTACAGAGCGTGCCAAAGAAATATACAAATGCACATACATAGTTACATACATACACTCGAAAAACGTAACCCTCCTTCTGGCGCAATCGGCAAATAAACTAGTGTAACGAAACAAGTGTCTCCTCATACTCGACACATATTCTTTGACTATGCTGATTAATTGTTTTTGTTTAGTTAATTAGGAAATATTGTATGGAGAGATAAAAAAGGGAATACAAAAAACTGGAAAAACAAAAAATTATTAACTACGGACAAGTAGACAACTAGACAGTTAACAAATCCTTCGTCTATTTTTATCCTTCTTAACTTTCTGTTTATTTTATCCTTCTTTTTTCATAGACGTGGGAGAGCCATGCTTCGGCACGAATGGGCCGGCTCGACCGGAGTGATACCACGACCTCACAGAAAACCGGCGTGAAGCAACGTTTGTTGTGTTTCGCCGAGTGAGTGAGGGTACCGGAGGCCCAACCCCCCCTCCCCCTCCCCATTCCCCCATCCCCCATCCCATTTCAAAGGTCGGCAACGCACTTGTGACTCCTCCGGTGTTGCGGGTGTCCATGGGCGGCGGTAATCGCTTACCATCGGGTGATCCGTCTGCTCGTTTGCCACCTATCACATAAAAAAAAAAAAAAAAAAAAAAATGAATAAGCAATGTGTCTAGTAACTTATCACTGAAAAAAATATATGATTTATGCAAATTTACCTGCGGGTTAGGATTCTCATTGAGGTGTAACTGCATTGCGAGGTCCTGGATGTGCTGCAACTGCAGGTCCGGATTCAGAGATTCTAGTCGGAGCTGCTCTGGTAGATTCCTGAAACGATCTCTTAGTTTATACTTTTAGTGTAAGAAGCGGCCGTGATAGTGCGGCTTAAGAGATCACTTAATGATATGCCATTGAGAAATGGCAAATATGAGAAAAAATAATAAAGGAAATTTATAAACAGATTGATAGGTTGATAGGTCAATATATGGGAGGTGAAACATTTTAGTGGCAAATTGACTATGGGTTTCTTACGGAATGCTGTTCTGTTTCATGAGTATAAATAATTTCTAATGATTCTGTATAGGGGGTGAAACTATGTGAGTCGCCGTGTGTCATCATCAGCCGAAACAAAAGTCTCCCCCAAGGATTTCCACGTCGACCAGTCCTGCGCTACTCGCATCCAGCATGTTTCCCTCAACCTTCACCAGGTCATCGGTCCGCCGAGTGTGAGTCCTGCTTACGCTAAATCTTAACGCGGTCGCCACTCGATAACTTTAATGCCCTAACTGCCATCATTTCTATGAGCTATGTGCCGCCGTGTGTACTAGCCAATCAGGGCTGTGTGAGAGCTGTGTCGCCATGTGTACTAAGAAATCAGGGCCGTGTGAGAGCTGTGTCGCCGTGTGTACTAGGCAACCAGGGCCGTGTGAGAGCCATGTGAGCGGTTGGAGTGAGCAGTGGGTACTGACTGGTGCAGCTCGTCCCAGATGTCGGTGGGGCGCCAGGGCGCGCCGCGCTCCGCCACCAGGCCGTTGAAGAACATCGAGTCCAGCAGACGCGCGGTGAACTGCTCCAATACACAGATTTTTTTAAAACGGTCTCAAACTATAAAGAGTATCTTGTATGGTACAAGGAACAAAAGTGACATTATAGATATAATTTTAACTATTGCCAGTAAGTTTCAGTAAAAAAATATATATATCTGTCAAAAAAATGTCATGTATCTTCGCAAGAATTTGGAGTTAGTGACACAGGCATAAAATACAACCTTAGAAGTAGGAATAACATTTAAGTTGTCTATTCAAGACTATATATTTTAATAAGTCACTCATGGGTTTTGGATTCAACGTGTCTCTTCTCAATTCGCCAAAATTCACTTCACGAAATGTCGAATATATCATACAAGTTCCGTGTAGTAGGAAACATGTAGAAAAAAATGATGGTTTAAAAAAATGTGTTCAGCGTGTCAATAAAAATCAGTTTGAATTCTGTTTTTTCGACTTGTCTAATGGAGTCTGGTCCGTCACGTCACCTGGCAGTTGGCGAGGCCGCGGCTGCCCATGAAGCCGGCCTTGTGGAAAGTCAGCACCGGCGCGGGGTGGATCCGGATTATCGTCAGGCAGTGTCTACGAATTAAATTACGATGATAATTAAATTAAATACCTACTTCCTTTTACATATTTTTTTGTTTATATTAATGTATTTATTCTATGAGTATGTCAAAAAAAATTTTGGCTAAAATTATAAAGTTTCCTCTTTCAAAAATTTTAATAATTTTAAATTACTTATTTGATTTAGAGAGTGACGATATAGATCTAACACACACGTATTATCATTGCGGTATATAGATAGTCCGAGCCAAAAATGTTCCAGAGAAGAGAGAAATCACAAGAGTACCAATTACTTCCCTGTAAAAGCTTATTAACAGACTAAAACTTGTTTGTAAAATAACTGACAGCAAAAAAGATAACATATAACGTATAAGAAGACATATCCATATCTATCTGTCTCTTTTGCTCTGTCAGTAATCGAGCGAACAAAATATGTGTATACTATACCTGTAGCCCTGCAGCAGCCTCGCCAGGGTCCTCATGAAGACGGCGCGAATCTCCTTGTCCAACATGTGCGGGGGCGAGGCGAGCGGGGGCGGGGGCGCGAAGGCCGCGTCGGCGCCGCGCAGTTCCGGCTGCAGCACCAGCGCCAGGGCCTGCTGCAGCCCCGCCAGTAGCGGCGGCTCCGGCCGCGGGATGCTCACCCCCGCCGGGATGTGCAGCGAGCCCACGTCCAAGTCCGCCACTATTACGTCCAGCTGCAACGGATGTTTACAGTAGCAGAAGACAGTTTTCAAACCCGTTGAGAAACTGCAGATGGTTGGTGAGATAGCTCAATAGGAAACGGTTTCGACGTCGACTGACTTCACTGAATCTGATCGGAAGTAAAAGAATTTACTTTTGTACTAAATTATTACTACCTACTATTCTTAATCGCTTTCGTGATGGAACTAATGGAAGTAAAGGTGTTACATAGTTATTAAAAGTACACATCGTCACCCAGGCAAAATTGATTTTATAACTAGCTAGGTAGTTAGTAAAAGTGTCTAGTCCTAGATTACTAAATGTCTAGTACTCGTGGGCAGACTATAACACAACCTATAAACCAACGACTTCGTGCGTAGTTCGCCCTTAAGTTATAAAATAGACGTCGAAGGGGGTGAGGTGGTAGGGCATCGGCAGAATACAAGCGGAGTAACGCGTATTACTGCCAAAGTACAGTACTAAATGTAATTTGTATGCAGTATGGTTACTGCGTGCCCTACTCAAGAAGCGAGCTCCTCCCCTCTACGGGTAAGATCTGGTGACGTTGCTTAGCGCAAGCTATGTAACACATACATTTATGGGTGTACAAAAGTCACATCTTTATGCAGCAGAAGCTAGTAATAACGCGACATGAATAGTCTCCGAGGTGTGATAGTGCTCTAGTATGTGCCGCTTTGTCCCAACAACATCCGTACCGCACGGCCGAGCCGCATGCAGTTGAAATTACAGTGAATTGCTTACCAATTCGGACACCTCTTCTTTCAAACTGGAATGCAGGCCGATCAGGAAAGGGGTGGGCGTCGACAGGACCTCGACCAGTCCAGCCGGCAGCAGGGGAATGTAGACATGCGCGTATCGGAAGGGGAACATGAGCGCTGCGAGCGCGCGGCACGCGGCGGCCAGCCGGGCACCCGCCAGCGACACCACCAGGACTTTATGTTCGCTCATCACCGCGCACCATAGGGTCACTGAGTTGTGGATGCCTGCAATTGGAGTTTCCAGCAATTACTTTAAAATGTCGTGACTCAGTTCAAGTTGGGTGGTCGTATCGATCGCGCAGGGCAGTTAAGTTTTGATCGTTAATGTATTTATCTCAATCGTTTCTGTGCTCCGTAATGCACGTTGAGCCGCTATCAGGTAGTAGTAGCAGGTGGCTGGCGTAATGTTTTCAAAGGCCTTCTAGGCGCCATGGGTGCATCACTACACAAATCCCGTCAATTTCCGCTATCTGACCTTGCCTTCGTGTGTCGAATTATCGTTTAAGCTTTCCGAGATTGAGATGAAACCTGCGCTCCAGCAAAGGGAAATGAATGGTGGTAAACCTTGTCAAAAAAGAGAATAATTAATATCTGTAAAAGGTGATTAATTGATAAGTCGAGATGCGTACCTGCTTATTGAAAGTTTATTCGCATAAAATATGGATAAATTAAGAGTTTTATAAAATTAATCGATTAATGGAAGTTCATCAACACATGATACTGGAAACTAGTTTTTGTAGGGTTGGTTGCTCCAATAAAACAACTGACAAGTAAACCTCCTAAAGTAGGTAGTCGTAAAACAAAATTTGTATGCTTTCCAATAAAACAATTTTGAAGTTTAATAGGTAAAGTGTGAGTGACCTAGCAGCCTCAGCAGCGTGTAGACAGCCTGGCGCGTGGTGGGCAGCGGCGGTGCGGCGGGCGGCTGCAGCGCCTGCCGGTCCCCGGCGCCGATGCTGAAGCGCACCTGCGGGCCCCCCGGCGGCGGCACCAGCACGCACCCCACCAAGTTACCCACCAGCGTCTCCAGAGGCACGCCGAGGTTCTCTACCCACACTGTATAGATTATGCCTAAGCAGTTCTGGAAAAAAAACAACAATTTCATTTTATATTCTACCCACAACACTCGAAATATGTTTTCAATTTATCTGATTAAATGCCAATATAAATAGCAAAATATTAGTCTATATTCTACCAATAACTACAATAATTGAAGAGTAGATTCTACCAACAGTAGATAGACATAGAATAGATGCTAAATCAGTTCTGATAAAGGAGGAAACTTCCAATTTTGGAATCACGTTTAATATAGTGAAGCAAAGTAGTCAAATTTAGAAAAAAGTATCATTATCGCTACAGTCGTCTACTGTCAATCAGAGTCTTTAGTGATCTTGAGTGACTGGCATCTTAGAGCACAACTAGAGCATAGTCAGTCCACCTGGGATGAGACTGTATAACATTTTTTCTACTAATTCCTAGGTACTATTCTCACTGCACCTGTACGATTTGTTCAGAGTTGATGATATTTCTCTGCCTTATCATCGACTTTCGACTTATGAAGTAAGAGCAATTGTGCCACGGGCGAGAAAAAAGTCTTTTGGCCCTACTGGTTGTATCAAGCAGTTGTATCACGGTTAATAAAGGCGTCTTTAGAGCAGCTCCAACGACATACGTAAACTGTCACAGATAAAATTTGACATCTGTCATCTGCCATGCATACTGACCCGAAACGTGTCGATGTAGTCTTGCCGGGAAACTATGACGAGGCATTTGGGCGCATACATGATGCTGTGGTGGGTGATGTTGGCGACCGCCCTCGAGGACTCCAGGGACTCTTCGTCCTGCAACAAAACACAATGATACTGTAAAATATTGTATACTTGATTGAAAAGAATTGCTGAAAAAACTGCATACTGGCTTGAAAAAAGAGGGAATTTTTATTCTGTATTCGAGAACAAATTATATTGAAAAATTACCTCTCAAGAAGGCAAAAGTCTGTTCCTGCAATCTTTTCTTTGTAATCTTTTTTAGAATATTGATACATTGCCAGGTTTTTTTTACATATTTATGTTTTCAGGCATTTGAGGAACAGTTTATTACCTAGACTATTGATAGTACGAGCACCCAAAGAATAATCTACCTATTTATAAGTTTATGATATTCGTATCAAACGGCATTTATTTGAAATTCGTTTATTTATTCAATTTTGCCCGTTGCTTTGTTATTTTATCTATTCCATCACGCAATCTGCACAAGCTTCGAGTATACCTTTTTGTACAAGGTACAGAACAGTACCTTAGGGAGAATGTCTACCATTGAAGGTCGAAATCAGGTACACACTAACTGTGAAGTTCAGTTCAGATACATTTATTATTCGTTCGGGGTGACGAAACAGTCCACTCCTTACTCTCACAAAACAACATTTCTATCACCGGCTGTAGATAATGGAAGATCCGAATAAATCGACGCGTTTCATATTCAATTCAGGTACTGCTGCGATAAAACATATTGGATAAAAACGAGTTCCTAGCTCTTAGCTGTCCCTCAAACAGAGTGATGTTTTTTATTTGACTTAGCATGTAGGCTAAAAGCAAAGAATAGCAAAAATGTTTCTTGTTACATATATGTATGTTTGTTACATGTATGTATAATGTATCAGCACATCATAATGTATGATACGTCAATTTTCAACCTTTGTTAAAAGGAAATTTAAGAGGGAATCGTGGCCCAGATAGCTTAGTGAGGTATTATACAGGGTGTAACAGAAATGTGTGACAATACTTCAAGGTTGGCTTTTACCCATCAAACTGAACAACTTTTGTTCTACAACTTTGTTGAAATCGCAAATTTTTTTTTGGACTTTTCATACAAATCGATCAGCTGGCGAACCAAGTTTGTATGAAAAGTCCAAAAAATTTTTTGCAATTTCAACAAAGTTGTAGAACAAAAATTGTTCAGTTTGATGGGTAAAAGCTAACCATGAAGTATTGTCACACATTTCTGTTACACCCTGTAGATTCTAATTCACCGAGAAAATTCGTTGTAAAATGAAATGTCCATTTATCTATAAAATCTTGGTCGTCGGAGCTATTTGTGGAATTCTTTGTATCGCTCGCCATGGCTGTTCAATTTGATGGGGTGAACGTTTTAGACACAGGATGTGGTGGATTTATTTATAAATCGTGTAATCAACTGCGTCTATATGGGGCGAATCTGGATGAATGTAAAACTTTTAATAACTTTTAGTGTTTGTGCAGGCTAGGCAGGGGCCACACTGTCGGATTTGACTGGGAGAACCTCGACGCTGGAGGGATGTGTTGATGTCTGCTCTTCGGCGAGTAGAGAGGTACCTCCGGCCAGGCGAGGTGCTATGCGTGGATCAGCCGTGGTCCAACCGTTGATGGTTGAAAGTCGTATATTATCTCGTATATGCGTACGTCCGAAGAAACTTCGATATCGCGTTCTAGGCATTGTAGTTTGTTGCGAGTATTGCAAATGTCGCCAATATGTTATATTATAAGTTTAAGCGGACTGGTTAGAATGCAGATCGACCTGTTCTATTTGTAAGCACTAGGTTTCAATGCGTGCGGTTTAACTTAACATGACAATCGGTTCAGTATTTTTGTGATGCTCGACTTTTAACTACAATAAATTAGTTCGTTTTATTTATACAGTTTCTGCTTAATGAGTTCTCGGCTCAGGTGCTCGGCGTGGTTGCTTCAAATACTGAAAATGCTCTTAAACACCTACCACAGTGTAAGCGGAACTAAACGGGAATGTGCTCACATTCCAATATGATTCATTCGAGCGCTGTGCAGTGTTATACCACATATCCATACAATTCTTCGTACGATTAACTTTCAAATTTTCTTTGAGTTTTCAAAAAAAAATTAAAAATAAATATTTGATAATTCTTAAAATCATTAATAACCAGGGATAAACTCCACTCGGCCCTACAACCGGTCATACGGCCCTCGGCTAGGTTGTCTAGGATATGCTGTATCATGGGAACCAGAAACTGATATGCACAAACACAACATACGTTTAAATGAAATCATTAAAATGTTTGACTTAAGCGGGAATCGAACCCACAACAACACACGAATCAGTAGACAGGAGCGTTTACCGCTAAGCCACTACGTAAATACGTAATAGACACATTTGCTTGATATATGAACGCATATTAGCCAGTGAAAGTGCCTCGGTTCTTACCCTAGTGAGGCATAGTGTGCACCGCTGCTAACGTTTTTGTGCGCACACGCAAGGAAGGGACGGAAGCAAGCTACCGCAACGTGTCAGACAGGTGCATAAAATTAAATATGGAACAGCGTAACGGAAACCAATTTTCTGGAGAAATCTTGTTATCAATTTATCTGTGCTAATATACAGGGTGTTAAAAAAAGTGCGTTTGAAATTTTAAGGGGTTACTCAGAATCAAGTATAGAATCCAGGAAAAATATTGAAAAAATTCGCTCTTCATTTTTTTTGCAGTTTTTCATACAAATTATCGATTCACTATTTAGATTTAGTATGAGAATCTGAAAAAATAATTGAAGAGCGGATTTTTTCAATATTTTTCCTGGGTTATACTTGATTCTGAGTAACCCCTTAAAATTTCAAACGCACTTTTTTTAACACCTTTATATTTAAGAAAATAAAAAACATGTTTTTGAATTTGATCTAACATAATTATGTATACATTTTTGAACCAATGCAATGCTTATTTGTTTAAAATTAAAAAAAACAGTTTTGATGACATCGTAAATTGTATTTATGAAATGAAATTGCTGCTTCTATTTTTACTTCCTTAAAAAAAAAACATACTTTCAAAAAAATTATGCTTATGCAATAAAATGAATGGATTAATTTTAAAAATAATGCTCTTCACAACAAAAATTGTTTTCGCACTCTATTCAGTAAAAAATATACAGGGTTATTTTTGGACCCCCCACTAAAACTTCACAGTGGCTTCTATTTATGAAACTAAACACCTTTTCTCAAGAACGAATAGTCAATTCGCAAAAAATTTTTTGGATCTTTCATACTATGTATTTGATCACGTGATCGGCCTACTTTGTATAGAGATGCCCAAAATATCCAATAGGCATATATCCAATATCCTCTTTCAATATATTATGATTTCATTATCCGTTTCGGGAATACATAATATTTCGATGTTATCGGGCTGCTCCTAATTCCGAGCTCCCTTAACTCGCTCCCGCATTACATTGACTTCTTAATTCCTAGTCTTTGGAAACAAACGAAGCAGCTGCTGTTAAAAAAAGTTGGAAGTCATAAAAATATAGTGCAAACTAACAATTAAAAAAGTTAAAAAATGGAATCGGAGTTCACGATTAAATTAATTTGACAGGACTAAACTTAATTTAAGCATCCTATCCTTGTCTTTTCGATACAGACAGAAAAAGACAAAACACTTAAATTAAGTTTAGTTCTGTCAAATAAGTTTAATCGTGAAAACCGAATCGACACCAATATATATTTTTTAAGTCGAAATAAATAGGTATAAAGCTAAGGTGGCAAACGAGCAGACGGATCACCTGATGGTAAGCGATTACCGCCGCCCATGGACACCCGCAACACCGGAGGAGTCACAAGTGCGTTGCCGACCTTTGAAATGGGATGGGGGATGGGGGAATAGGGAGGGGGAGGGGGGGTTGGGCCTCCGGTACCCTCACTCACTCGGCGAAACACAAGAAACGTTGCTTCACGCCGGTTTTCTATTTCGACCACGCTAGTGAATTCTGAGCATTTCATACAGTCTTGGCGCAAATTATGATGTTATTGTTTTAAAAAAACTCAAATGTTTTATTTTTCAAGTAATGTCAGTTGTCTTTAGTAACAAATAATATAACATATGATCAAAACAAATCCGCAATACGATAGTGAAATACGATATATTGTGGTCATTATGTAAATACTACCATTGTAAATGTAAAACATCGGCAAACGAACGAAGCGTAGTTCCTGAGTCTTGTTTTATAACTACTGTGCTGCTAACTTTATATTATAGAAGTAATTAAATCCAACTATTGACGATTTAAAAGCATCTACTTAAATAAAAAACATTTTGAGTATGAGTTCCATAATTTGAAGTCTTTGCGCAAGCGAAGATAATCCTTATTATCGGTTTATTAGTCCCTTTTTTATGACAGAGTAAGTTGACATTGACAAAGTGCAAAACATTTTCAGCTTCACTTACCTAGTGATATTAATCGATAATTTACCTTATTGATAAAACGATTTTTGATAATAAATACCACGTATACAAAGTCAAACAATATTTTTTTTTTTATATTCTTTACTTATAAATTCATTAAATCTATCATCCTTCTTACCCTTACCCTCTCTGGGCAAAAGCTTGTCGATCTTACAGGCGAAACAAAGAAAAATTTCTTGAATTCGGGTCAATATATTTTTACTGTATGACGGACGGAACAAATATAACACCCTCCATGATCCGTTGCTCCATTGCGACGCGAAAAACCAACATTTTCGCTTTGACTAATAAACTATACGATAACAGCTATCTTACAGGAACCACGTATTCCTGGGATAAAAATACTATGTGTGCTACTTATAAAATTTCGTCCAAATCCGTTCAGTAGTTTCGGCGTATAAACGGAACAAACACCCATCATCATCATCAGCGGAAAGACGTCCACTGCTGGGCAAAGGCCTCCCCAAAGATTTCCACACCGACCGGTCCTGCGCTGCCCGGTCCATACTTTGCATCTTCTTTGCATTTATATTTATACACCATATGTATTAGTGATATTAAAAATATAGTTAAACTGACCGATCCCTTGGCCCAATGTGTAGTAATAAATATGTGATATTTTATTACGACCACACTTCTAGTGTTATGTCATCATTAAATTTTTTCAAAGCGATGACTCAACGGTTCCAAAGCTTCTGTTCTTGCATTTTTTGTTGACTTCGGTACATGGAAGTTCAATTTCTGGGCTCTATTTTGTGGTTCAGTTCTATGTTTGGAAGATAGCCGTATCTCTCTGCGTCGAGATTCACGCTAATCCTACCGTTTACTTCGAAGGCACTATTAGTTGTCCCAAAAATACTTTCAATGTGCGTTGATTCAACGAAAAGATTATCAAAAAGACTTCTACACCGAAAGTGGTAGATTAGATAAACATAATATTATGATGTTAAAAAAAATGAAATCCTTGTCAACCCTTGTTGATTTGAAACTCGGAAATTCCGATGGTGTTTGCGTTTCCCCCTTTGTAACCGAGTCGTTCGAAGGAAATCATCACAGCGTGACATATTTTTTGCTACGGGTCACCTCTTCCCTGCTTGTAAAAAACAGAATACAATACAAACTATTTCCTATTACAACTTCTTATTTAATTTTGTACCATAAATTCATAATTTAAACTCAAAACAGCGAGCATAATATATTTTTATGTGGGCACATTAAGCAGTCTTATTAAACGTCATTTCATTATATTTTATTTTATATAGTCACTATCTTTCAAATAGTCTACGGTGTTATTTAGTATTCTTATTATTTCTTAGTATCCTCTTGAACCTATGGTGTTTTTTAAATAGACGTGAAATCCGGTATTTAGTTGCGTGCCTTCTCGAAGTAATAGGAAGGGACCCGTCAGTCAGAGCTACGATCGTCTCTGAAATTCATACTGAAAGTGCCATCGAAGTTATACTCAAACAATTTTTACACATAATCATGCTTTGTCCTCTTATATGATAGCGGATTCAAATCTTTACGGGTTTACTTCTAAAAGGGAGAAATATATTTGAGCACCGAAAATCCGAGCATCCGAGCATACCGAAAATCCAAAGAGAAAGACGCTACATTAAAAAAATATATACAAATATACATGTATCATGATATGATCAATGTATTATCACCGGATCTAAAATTCTAAATTTCCCGAGAACAAAATGACGAATGATTTGACACAAAAATGAAAGTGAAGGTAAATAAAAACCGAGTATTGTAAATATGGGGACCAGTACCAAGTCAGAACTTCACATTCCGTTTTAATCTTTGACTTGCAGCTGGGGTTATCACGTCAATGCACTGAAGTCTCCTGATATATGTAGTTTGCTATGACGTCATACATAACAGAAGTTTCCATACTCATTAAGAAGTAATATATGTATGTAAAATGCACATGTTATGAAAATCCAAATGAACACATCCACTTAGCACGGTTTGACCCATAGATAATTGTTAATCCAGCTTCCTGCAAGCCAGACTTGATAATCAAGTCCAGCTGGTGAAGGCCGTCCAACTCTACATCGTCCGGCCCGCGGTTGCCACTTGAGAACTCTTCTCCCTGTCGGTTATCAGTTCAGCAAACTATATTGCCTACCCATTGTCACTTCAAATGAATGCACTACTTGAATTTTACAAATAGGAGTGCGCTTAATGATAGATCGACAGAAGGGCGCTGCAAATCATCATCGCCCGAATGGTTGTTTAGAATGATGTTCCAGTTTATGACTCCTACACCTATTTTGTTAAACCGTTATAAATAAAAAACGTCACAATTTGTTCAGCAATCAAATACTAACAGATATAAGTATCAAATTATTTTCACTCTTTGTTAATTGATCTATTAGAGTCACGCCATTATAGCTTATATGGTGGAAAATGTGGCATAAACGACCACTATCTCAATATCGAAATTCCTTCTAATCTAGCTACTTAAATCGTTATAAACGGTCTCTCTACTTAGTACAGATATGTATTATCAAACTGAACTAATCAGTCTTGATGCAATCTAGATCTAGTTTTATGTTCACAGTGGTCTAGTGCAAACGCTCTCATGAAGACTCCTCTCTGCGTTCCGCGCTAAAGAGTTTGGAGAAATCGTCAAAATGGAAACTAATTACGATAGAATTCTAGAATTATGATTCGAGTTATTTATTCGAGGAAATTCTGCAATTGATCTGCAGATTAATAATTGGAGGAGAAACGCATCAAGCTGCAGCGATTAACGTGACAACGAACTGTGTAACAAGTGTAGTGCGACACTTTCGCCATTTTAGCATCCAGAATTACACATCGCGCGCTGATGTGCATAAATGAATTTAGCGTGTCTCATAGGTTAAGCAGTTAGGTAGCAGGTTACAATTTTCAAGGAACATCGTTTGCCTCGGATATCTTAACAATAAAAGAGAAAACAAAGAGTGAAACATTTAGATTGATAAAATATTATACAAATAAATTGTTAAAACAAAATTATAATGTTTTGTTTTTGCTCTATCGTAACCACAGTACTGAATACAAGCTACAAACTTAGTGCTATTACAGTGCAAGCAAACTGTAACTTAATATCCGGGACTAAAATTTGCGGTTTATAGCAAATGGCTGACGCTCAACTTTCATCAAGGAAACACAATAATTACAATAGAATGTGAAATAAAGAGCGACCTTCAAACTGAGAGATATTCGCAAAGAAAATCGCCTTATCCGGAACGAAGTTCACCCTATCTGAAATTTAATCTGCTCAAAATAGACCCTGCATCTGTGTGTATGTCCACTAACTGCAACGACCTTGAACAGCGATGATGACGTCACTTATCTTTGGAGCGGAAGCGCGTGAGCGTCGACGGCCCCGTCGCGCCGGCGCGCGCGCCTAACAATGTTATGCGGCCGCAAGAAATGTAACAAGTACTTACTGGAAGGTCAAGAGCATTTAAGTAGAACTTTATGTTATAGTGGAAAGTACCGGTCTGCTTATGTTTATATATCTACGTTCAAATTTCATTTGGCAAAAATAAAAACCATGACGATTTCAACTTATCAGGTATATATAATATGATTTGACTGTACACGGTTTATGTAATTTTCCTAGGTTCCTAACTTTTAAAGATCCTTTAAAATTGTTAGTCATCCCTAATACACTTCATGCCAGGTTCATACCTCGTCCGCGGGCTTGGTGGGCGTAATGGCGACAGTCTCGTTGAAGCACAGGCATGCGCAGTAGTGGCGGTTCGCATCGACATCCGTGAGCACCGAGACGTAGAACTGGGGCTCGGAGCGCTCCGTCGACAGCGCCCATCCTTGTGGCTGGCAGAACTGGGAAGAATACAGGTATTATCTGAATGTCCATGCCAAGACATCGATATGTGAGAACCACTACATTAGAATTCATTGCAAGGCGATGAGTAACCGCCTGTACTGTACTGTCCGTCATCAAGTCATCATCATCAGTCGAATGACGTTCACTGCTAAACAAAGGGCTCCCCTAAGGATTTCCACTTTGACGAAACGTACAGTCAATTCCACAAGAAAGTACACGCCATATTTTTAAATGTAACGTCCTCAGCGCCATATCTGGTTGTGGTCTCGAACCTGTAATCACTACGCTTTTGCACATTGTATACATAAACAGTGTGAGAGTTGAAGTATTGGTTTTTTGATTGCATTTTAAAATAAGTGCAAAATATCTGAAGCGTCACGCACGAGGCAGCTTTCCTCGTAAATCATCTAAAGGCACCGAAGCTTTAAGCTGCTGAAATTCTTAGAAAGACGAAGGCATTCGTTGCGAAATGGGTCAAAATATATCAAAATATATTTAAAGGTAGGAAACGTGGATGATTTTCCGAAGAGGGCTAACGCGCGCGACCACAGAAACTTAGCTGCAGTTTGCACTAATTTACAGCCAATTTAAGCGCTGAAAAAATGTGCAATATTTATGGAAAATACCTTCTAAGGTCCGCTATTTGATTCGAACAACGCAAACTGGGTGCTTCAGAAGGATAATGATCCAAAACATCGCAGCCGTCTCTGTACAGCGTGGAAAAAAGACAATAGGGTTACCACAATGGACTGGCCTGCAATGTCTCCGGATGCAAATCCGATGGAAAATGTTTGATCGTACTGAAGATGAAGCTAAGCCAATATATACGTTGAAGCAGCTGTCATATAAAATCAGGACGATATGGAGTTCGTTACCGAGAGAATATGCAGAAAATCTCGTGAAAAGCATGCCAAAAAGGTACCAAGCCATAATCGATAATGGCGGTGATTGCATTAAGTATTAGGTACTTGTGCAATTAGTAATAAAATTACTAATAACATATATTTTCATATAAATATACATTTATAACAGTGTCTTTTATTTCCTATAGATACCGGCGTATACTTTCTTGTGGAACTGACTGAAAATGACCAAAATGTTTATATGCAGTCACTTTGTTTAGCGCTAAGGCTCAATGCGGCTTGGGTGGTCGTGGCCGGCACGATCATAACATGGATGGGTTTGACTGTTAGTGTCACTAATCTCGACCGTTTCCATGGTTCACATCACCTTATGGCTTATGACTAAACACAACCGCCCTTATCAGCTTCAGTCCTCCCCTTGAAGGCGGTCACTGCGCTTTTATATGACAAAAAAAACATGCACACGGTGTTTTAATGGCAAAAGTGAACATATTCAGGCGATTTATTATGAAAAAATCGCAATGACTTTTATTCTACTACTTTTTAAATCAACATTTTTGGACTCCTCATTATTTGCCTGATCAGCTGATCGAGTTGTTAGAGAAAGCCACTTTTTTTGCAAATTAACTACGTGTTTCATGTCAAGTTGACTATGTGTTTGTGTTTCATGTCCCGTTCACTGCAAAGAAGCCATATTTTAAGTAGTGTCAGTCAGTACCTACATATTCTGTTTATATCAAACCATGATTTATAATTATGCGAGATAGCACTCAGAAAGAAATAAGTTGTCTCATTTGACCCGAAGAACTAGATGGTCGAACTTCAAGACATGCTAAAATTGAGATATGTGGAATATAATTTGATCGTCATCGCAACTGCGAAAATAATTATTTTTCGTTTAAGTACTCTTACTATAAACTTTTACTATATGGTACATTTTGTTAAATATAGTTTACATTTTGTTAACTCTATTTTATAACTTACTGATAAGGAAGAGCGAGGCTTTCTGTTACAGGTATTTTCATACTTTACTACTAAGACTAAGAAAGATTTTTTTTTAACTTACCCATTCTATCCCCTCGTGGAAGGGTGTGTCGTCCCAGTTAACCTCTGGGAACCGTTGTAAGATTACGCCACTGCTCAGGCCGCCTCCTGGTAAACAAATGAATCAAATTTTATCTAGGAATACCTATAACAGATTATATTGGTGCTTTTTATACTAGTTAGCTTTTGTTTTAGGACTTTCCTAAAATCTCACTGCTCACTCTCACTTGCAAATCAGAATATCATCACATCACCACCATCATCGGGCCATATGCATCCAGCTATTGCGTGTTTTTTTACGTCTTATGTTTTTTACCCTAGCCAGAATTTTATCGAAATCCGTATAGTGGTTTAATTTAACACTAAAGCATCGCGGAATCCCCTTTTTTGGAATTCCCACCAAAATCTCAAGTTGAAGATGCATGCGTTAGACTTTGAATGTATTACTCAAATAAACTTTTTTTCAGCTGCTGGGTATTTTGAATCATTGGTCAAATAAGTTGTTGGTCATACGGTATTGGTATTATTCCATTTCAATTATTAAGAACAAGTTCAATGTAAAATTTATATTAACCTTTAAATTACAATCATGGGAGAAGAAATAACACTACAATGTAGCTTACGAGTACCAAACAGTAATCATGACTAGTTACTTAATGGCAAACAAGCATCTCTTCACGGACGTGGTAATGAAACACGATCTTGTTAACTGAGATGCACAGATCGCGTTACTTGACTAGTAGCTGATGAGGTTTACACAGAATATGTCTTACTCCTGGCACCTCTTGTAACGTAAGGTAAGGGTACTTTCAAAGGACTCTATTCGGAACCAACCTCTACTTTACATAATACGCGGCAGTTTTAACACTGATTTTATACTTAATTGGTTTTACGCAGGATTGATAAAAAAAAACTTTATTTTTTATTCATATCATAATATTAAAAAAATGAATTTGTTCGTACTTGATCTGACCGCACCACGAGCTTGCCTACAAGCTATATTTTTATTGTACGTGGCAAACTTTTAAATTCTTAATAGATACTTTTATTTAACGTAGTCAATAAAACAATTATTTTTGGGTATGGTATACAGGTGTCACAAAACTGATAATCTGTTATCAGTTTTGTGACACCTGTATACCATACCCAAAAATATTTTATTATATATATATTATACGGGGGATTCTACTCATTATTCTGAACAACTTTTCTTCTAAAAAAGGCTCGTACCTATCGTATCGCCAAAAACATTTTTTTACTTCATATAAATTGATCACCTGTTGGTCCGTTTATGTAGCCAAAGGGTTTTTGGGGTTTGGGCGTAGTCATAAAACAAAGAGTATAATCGCAAGTTAACGGGTCCTATACCAATTTTTTTACACCTGTATACCATACCCAAAGATATTAATTTATTCATTGGGTATCAAAAATTTAAAAGTTTACCCATAAAATAAAGCTGCCCACAAGCTCGTCGTGCTCGTTCGGTCGGATCAAGTTCGGAATAAAATAATGTGTCACGTAATGAACTCATGAATGAAAAAGAAAAAACCGGACAAGTGCGAGTCTGACTCGCGCACCGAGGGTTCATACCTACAATATTGAGAATTTTACCATATTATTTTAAGACCATAGACTTCTTATAGATTTTCCTGTAATCTATAAGTGAATGTAATAAGTTTTCTGTATTGTGTCAAAATTTTAGGCTCTGGAGTTTCCGAGAACTTAGTGACTTTGTAAAAATATACTTACTTATACATCCGTATTTAGGTATGTATTTGCCAAACGTAAACCCAAGGAAAGTAACAAGAATGATTCATACATACATAATATTCAGTGATTGCTACTACTGAAGAGACACAACACAAGCACACCACACAATGCGGTCTGGTATACTTATAGCAGGCATTTACATTTTACTGATTCTGATAATTAGTCATACGACTCGCACACCAGTGTGACGTGACCAGACGTGACGACCGTTCCGGCTACTCCCGTTTTCTAGAAACGTCACAGGAATGTGGGGAACGAAATACTGGGATAACCATACTAAATCTATGGGGATAACGTACATACTGCCTTCTGAATAGAGGACTCAGAACTAAGAAATGCTAGTGATGTTTTAGCGCTATACCGCCAGTGAAGCTATAGTTTTTTAGTATGACTCAAGTGGCTTACTTCGAGGTTTTGCGGCAGGTAGAGTGGATATGAGAATATGAGATTTTCAGATCCCCGAGAACTAGGTATGCAGGTCAAAAATCTCAAGGAAAATTTCAAAAACTCTATTTCTTTCAAAATTTTTTAGAAAATATGTAGGTTTCATATTTATGTGCTCGAATAATAATTAATAATACGATACCATTAACCTACCAACACTCTGGCAGCACTAAAACGCATTTTTACGAGCGGCCGGCCGCCCCAAAATAGTCTTAATAATAATGAGGTTCATTGCACTCGAATGACCTATTTGTTGCCCTCCCCCTACGCCGACACCCTTCAGCTCACAGATTGGTATCTGGGATTCAGCCGAAAAGAGGCTGGAAACCACAGAGTTCTGGAAACTTATTAACATAATTCCGAAAAATTTTAAATGATATGTACTATTCAAACCATCAAATACTGACAATTTATTTATTTACCAAATCCAAAGTGTTAAAGTACAAAACAAATTTATTTTTTAAGAAAGCCCAATTTCGGCGGTCTTAAAGCGATTTCTTCCAGATAACTCGAACAACGATCGCCCAATCGAGTTAAAAGTATAGAAAATACGGGTTAATAATTTGTACCAGGGTGAACTTAAGTCAAAAACAAGATCATTCAATTTTATAGGTAATATACTTTTTTGGTAATTTGTTGCTTCAATAATAAATGTTGCTTCGTGAAATTCCGGTATGCATTCCGTTCCGTAAGACCGCGTAACAAATTTTCGATTACACAATTTTCCTGTTTAAATCATTATATGTATTAGGTACATATTACTAAATGAAGAGGGTATTAATTAGGGTATATTAATGAAATTACGGTTTATTTTAAGATCGTTCAATTGTGTGTCATGATAACTGGATAACTGGTAAATAAAATCAAGAATTCAATATGTCTGTAGTCTATTCTTCTCCCATTAATGCTATTAGCGCCAGCGTCAGCAGCATGCCTCAAGGTCATACGAATTAAGCACCAATTTAAGAGCGCGCTTGCGCAATACTTCGATCATGGAACAAGTTTAGACACCAACTTTTTATTAGGGATGCATGGATGCATCTGACACCGAAGCAGCAATATTTAGGGCATAAGTTATATAAATATAACTATGCGAAATAACAGATCTGTTAGTATTGTTGTGTAGAGTAATGCCATTAAGTAATTTCCCAAATTTTAAGATCTGTTAAGACAGAGAGACTATTCTTTAACGAACTTTAACTTTTAATAGGCAGAGTTTTTATGATCGTATGATATTTTTTTCACCTTTGGGGCCTTCATTAATTACGTAAGTGAGGCGAATTTGAGGATTTTTCGAAATGCGTACTTTCTGTGCTTGATTGCGTTGATTTTTTTTTAAATTTGTATGGAATATTAGTGGCCATATTTCAGTGGAGAAACATGTTTGTTTTACGCAATATTTGACACTTTCTTGCAGAAAAAAAAACGTGATATTTGCCCCCACTCCCCCACGTGAGATTGGGTGAGATTCTGTTTGACCCCCTCCCTCCCCTAAAAGCCTCATGTATTTAATAGAGACGCCCCCTTTGCAACTTTCTTGCACTTTTATTTTAATGTAAAATCTTGTCTATTCTTTTAAGTTCTCTGGCTTTTGATTGTCGTTGTATAACTCAGAATACCCAATGAAAATAATTTCAGGCATTAACTTATGACAAAAAGTACAGATTGTGGCGGGTGGTGCAAAATTTAAAAATTGTTCAATTTGACTTCTTTGTTTATTTGCATTGTTTATAATAACATTATAACCTATAAAATATATTTTTTATTCGTTTCGCAGATGACATTGTAGCATTGCAGCTTTGGCTGAAAGCACAATAAACCTTGAAAAGTTAGTTAACAGAATAAACAGAATATTAAGAGAATTTGGTTTGAAAATAAATACAAATAAAACAAAAACATTAGTTATCTAAAAAAACCAACAGTTAACAGTCAAATATATTGAAACAATAATGTGACAGAAGAGGTGAAAAAATTCAGATATTTGGGCAGTATAACAAACAATGATGCTAGATGTACCCCTGATATAATTTCAAGAATAGCTATGGCCAAAGCAGCAATCAACAGTAAAAAAGACCTTTTAGCGTCTAAAATATCAGGCAAAAGTTAGAAGAGACTTATTAAATTGTATACATATATGGAGTATTGCTTTGTATGCATCAGAGACGTGGACACTAACTCAGCGGGACAGGGAGAGATTGGAAGCATTTGAGATGTGGTGCTGGAGGAGGATGGAAAGGATCAGTTGGACAGAAAAGAAATCAAATCAAGAAGTTCTTGAGATGATTGAAGAAAAAAGAAACATGTTGGAAACAATTCAGAATAGATGAGAAAATATGATAGGACACCTGATAAAGACACGGTAGCTTACTTAAAACCATAATAGAAGGAAAGTTAGAGGGGAGAAGAGGAAAAGGAAGAACAAGACGAAATTATATAGAACAGATAAAGAAGAAGGTTGCTGTAGGGTCGTATCGGGAGGTCAAGATGATGGCAGAGGACAGGAACAGTTGCAGATTGCTCCACCGACAAGAGCTTTGCTCTTAAAGAGAAGAAGAAGATGATAAAATCTAATCAATGGAGGTTTGAATTTTGTGCCACCTGATGCTGTGACGGGTGGGACAAACCTTGTCACCTTGTACTATCATTCATTCATTAATATATATTCATTTGAATCATTAAACCAAAATGCTGAAAGTAACACCTTTGGCATTATTGTTACTTTTATAAAGTTCTGAATTATGAAATGAGAAAGCTACAATATTTTTTTTTGTAAAAATATGGCTTTGGGACATGTTACACGCTTTCCATTCAAGTTATATGAAACAAAATCATGAATCATTGATTTGCAAGTAAAATCTGATTTTTGTTAAAACACATACACAATGACTACCAATGTACTACCAATTATTATCAGAGGCCAAAGTATGACAGTGGTGTCGATTCGGTGTTTACGATTAAACTTCTTTGACAGGACTAAATTAAATTTAAGAATCCTGTCCTTGTCTATTTGATATAGAAAGAAAAAGACAGAACACTTAAATTAATTTTAAACCTGTCAAATAATTTTAAACGTGAAAACCGAATCAACACCACTGTGTTCTAAAAAGAAAAACATTTCAAAAATGGCAGTTTGGAACAATTTTCATGATTTCTGTTACATTGGTTACAGTAATTGTTTTGGATTTTTGCTTGTGAACATTCCTATAAACATATTGATGGTTTCCACTACAAAGGTCCAAAATCTATAACTCCAAAATGCATGGTTTTGGCAATAGCTTTTTAAAACAACTTTTTTGTTTTTAAAGTTATAAAAATTTGGTTCTTTAGACCTTTAAAAAAATTTTTAGTTTTTTGGCTAATGCCAAAACTATGCATTTTGGAATTATGACCTTTGTAACGGAAACCATCAATATGTTTATTTATACAAATACCAGAAACACATCGCTTGTTGGAATATGGCAGACAGCTGACACAATCTCTTGAAACAGATTAGATAACAGCCCTCTTAACTGTGTCATTGAACTTGATCACAATGACTTGCTCACTAATACTCGTCTATGTATTTTTATGTAAAGTGATGTATTTAAAGACATTATAATGATGACATGTGCCTGGTGTTATTTACATACTTTACTGTGCATCAAAAATAATAAATAAAACACAAAGCAAATACTGCCAGATAACTTTTGGTGAGTTAAGGAAAAATGAGTGTGACAATAGCAGGTGCATTTGACACTTCATAAGAGCAAGATATTGTGATAGCAAACATGTTAACATATAACAAAAAAAAAATTCACAAAAAACACTTTTGTAAACGGAGAGTTGCTACTTGATATGCTGAATAACTTTTGCTGTCATTGTTGAAATCATTTTTTATTGGATTTCCCATACAAAGTTGTAAAATCAGCTAATCTATTTTTGTATGTGCAATTTCATAAGTAGAATAGTTTCTACTCATGAAATTGCACATGCAAAGATTAAATTCTCTTTTGGAAAGTTCCAGTACCTATTATAAGATCTAATTACTTTACAGAGTTGAAAGATAAAGTGTTGACATCAACGTATTTACAACATTGCTTGCCTTGTCTTGCTTTGTTAATTTGTCAGGAAGTAAGAATTCTTGAAATTCAGCAATCTCAGATAAGTAATAGATGTCAGGTGAACAAAACATGACTGGGTGTAAGGCAGCCCTCTTACGTTTACCCCAACTGATGACTGACATATAGATATGCTTTGCAGCATTTTCAGTTCCAAAGCGATAAATAGTTGAAAGTCTATTATAATTAGTGTTAAGAAGAAGCATGTAGGAACTTGTTGAAAATATAAATTAATAGGTTCTGTCACACAATTTCTTATCATACTGATAAGGAATGCATCAAAAGTTGTAATGTTGTGTGAACAGTAAAAACTCATCATATTTGACTCACTTTCTTTCTCGTGGTCGAATCCCACAATGACGAAGTAGTCGACGAGCCTGGACATGGCAATCCTACGGCAACATCCGTACGCATACACCACGAAAACACTATAACTGAGTAACACGGATTCATACACATTCTAAACACAAAATCGGCAGTCGCATTCTGATGTAGACCGGCGGGTTATATACACGTAGCAACACGTACAGCGAAAACGCAACACTATTATAAGCTGGATGTAAACAACGCTTGTAATAATCGTATGCACATCGTATGGTGATGAATTCCAATTACATTACAAAATACTCAAATGTCGGTGGAGGTTAGTTACGCGATAAGGAATATATTTATGGACGAGATGACTGAGCTGTTATATATTTCGATACTGAAAATATAGGTTATTAAAGTCCTTTGAAACTATTATTGGAGTAGTTCAATTTAAATTTATTATTTTCGTCCGCGATCGTCAATATCCGTCCCTCAGACATCCGACATTTATGAAAACTGTTGTCTATGAAACTAGTGTTGCCAGTGAAAACTAGTATGACGGAACGACATATTTCAGTTTCAGACGGACCCGGCAGACGGTCGGCGGGTTGGCTCTGTCTGGCTGCTGGCTCTTATTGTTTGCTTTTACTAATTATTGGCATAATCAGAATATCAAAATTAGATCATGCATGAGGATTCTAACTGAACGCTCACTGAGATCCCTGGATATTTCCACCCTAAATCTTGGCTTGATCTGGAACAGAATCTAACCATACCTGTTTCTTTCACACTTAAAATATTTATAATAGGCTATCTCAAAGAGTAAAGAAGTAACTATACCAAAAGGAACTATCTTGTAACCCTCTCTTTTCGGAACGAGGACCCAAGTCGCAAACTTTATCACTCTGGACTGCTCGCTCTGGACTTTTTGGCGGGAACTCGCGGCAAGAGTTTGTCATTTTTGTTTTATTATCCGAAAAAATAGATATCGTGGTTTTTAATGCATAATATTGATAGTGTTTGTTCAATAAAGTGCCATCTAAGTGTCTAATATGTAGGATAATGAAATAAAAGTGTGTAGACTGTGTTTCGAGTTTTCTCAAGAAGTCCATGAAATCTTCATCAAAAGTGCTATCATTTTGCTGAGGAATAGGAAATTTAAATACAAAAGAAATGGCTTTGGCCTTAATTGAATTTTCCTATAAAGACGAAGAAATACGGAAGAAATGGCTTGTGGCTTTTAAATACTACAGAAGATTTACAACAGACTAGGCTGTATGGCTCTGATCTTTTGCCTTCCCCATCTTGGGGTAAAAGAAAACAAAAAAAAAACTTTATCACTTCAAAATATTTTGGAAGATAAATTATTTTTTTTATTTCATATTGACACGGTTAAATTTGTTGTTATTTCGGCAAACAATGTCTAGTGGTGACTCTCATCAAATTCCAGGTTTGAAGCAGAAGAAAGTGTTTAAAATTATTGTTTTGGGTGATTCCGGTGTAGGCAAAACATGTCTCACTTATCGGTTTTGCGAGGGGCAGTTTTTGGATAAATCTGAGGCTACTATCGGCGTGGACTTCAGAGAGCGCAGTGTTCGTATCAACAACGAGGACATTAAGGTACTAAGAGTAGTATTACAGGCCTGGTTTATCCTCACTTACCTTCTCGTATTTGACAGTAATTTTTCTCGCATCCAGCTGCAGCTCTGGGACACTGCTGGTCAGGAGAGATTCCGCAAGTCCATGGTGCAGCACTACTACAGGAATGTGCATGCAGTGGTCATTGTCTATGATGTCACTAAACCAGAAACCTTTCATGTATGTGTTTTTATTAATTTATACTAGCTTCCGCCCGCGACTTCGTCTGCGTGTCTAAAGAGAAATAAAATGTTAAAGTAAAAATTTCAGTTTTTAGCCATTCCTCCAGGAACCCTCGAGTTTTCCGGGATAAAAAAGTATCCTATGTGTTAGCCCAGTGCTTTATTTATCTACCTACCAAATAACATCCAAATCCGTTCAGTAGTTTCGCCATGAAAGTGGAACAAACAAACAAACCAATAAACAAACAAACATCTATACTTTCGCATTTATAATATTAGTGAGATGAGATGAGATGAGATTAGTGAAATGTGATGACTGATGAGATGTGGTGAGATATATATATATATATATATATGGCATTCAGCAGTCACTAAACTACATACATATATTTTAATTATTTTGTTCCCTGCTTGCTTGCCTGTAAGAGTCTAGGCTAGGATCTTGCAATATTTTTTGAAATATACACTGAGCCATGAATAAATTATTGTTATATCATCATTTCCAAAACAGTCATTCTGTATATGGAACAATCGGTAATATTCTAGCAGTTTTAATATTTGGATACTAATGAATACCAGAACTAAATAAATATCAAGAATAAAATAAAAAAACAGATTTCACTAACTTCATTTGTAAAATTTTAATGCCGCTCCCTCTTCAGTCTTTTGAAAGTAACAAGTACATTTGTTTATTTATTCTAGTCAATAGCTGGTTGGATGGCAGAAGTGGAATCACACGGGCTGATGAAGGCTCCAAGAGTTCTGGTTGGCAACAAGTGTGACTGTGGCACTCCGGAATCGCGATTGGCTACGACATATGCCCAGAGACTGGCCGATAAGTATGGCATGCCGGTATGTATAAGACTCACCCACTAGTTTGCCCTAAAATAAATTGCTAAGGTTTTAAATTGGGCTGCCTTTGCTTTGCATTGTTATTTTTCTAGTGACAATTAAAAGTATTTGTCTCTAAAAATAAGATTTTTAGTACAATTCATTACGAACATTTATTTTAGGGACATTTTTGTGGTATCTATTATGGATATTCTTTAGAGATGGGCTGACTGTAAACATATACAGGGTGTGACGAATTTGGTGTAGAACCGGGGTTAACTGGGGATTCTGCTCGTCATTCTGAATAACTTTTGTTCTAATTTTGTTACACCTGTATATTATTAGCAGTGATAATATTCACAATATTCGGAAGGCTTATCCATTTTATGATAACGTTCGAAAATGCCCCGAGATTCCGATCACTGATTATTAGACTAGGGCCTAGTCTGAATATACAAGATGTAACAAAATTAGTCACTAGGCACAGTGTTTTTTTTGCCTCAAAAAAGTGACATCTTCGTTTTTTTCATTCATTCAATTTGGCTTTTTATAACAAATGCAACAGTAAAACTCCCAGGAGTCCATTTTGTATAGTTTATTTTTAAAAAAATCACAAAGTTTTGTTGACCTTCATGTTAAAAATATGGAAATTAATTCATAGAAAAAAAACTATTCGCAATTACGTATTATTTGTTTTGCGGGTATATAAAGATAGTCTAGGCGCATATTATCCCCTTTTAATTTTATCAAATATGTTGGAAAATTTCTGAAAAAAAAATATTTTCTGAATTTTCAAATGTATTTTTTTATATTTTTTCTAGGCCGAAGTAGAGGTTCTGTCTAGGACAGATATATTCCTCATACTTATTAGTATCTCCCACAAAATTAACACATTCTACTTCGGCGGAAGTTTGGTAAAATATATTTTTATGTACTAAGGTCAAAATTTTGGATTTAGGGTTGACACAATAAGGTCATTTCTTTTTTTCTTCCTTTATACACAATCAAGTTTATTTTAAAGACTTTAATTCAAAACGTACTTGGATGTAGTAAACTAAGGAACTAAACGTCTTTTGCGCATCAACTTCGCCCAAATTGCGAAAAAGAAAATTGGTCTTACAGACATGACATTTAACTGACTAAATAGGTATGAAACGCCGGAATATTTTTGTTATTTCGCCAAAGTATTAAAACATATGTAGTGCAATTTCATGAGTAGAAATAATCCACCTTATTTTGTTATATGAAAATTGTGAATCAAGAATTTATATGGGAAACTGAAAAAAAGCGGCCAAGTGCGAGTTGGACTCGCCCATGAAGGGTTCCGTAGCAGCAAGAAACATAATATAAAAGTTCTTGTAGTTCGTTGTAGGTAAATTGCGGTTTACGATTTATGACGTATTAAAAAAAACTACTTACTAGATCTCGTTCAAACCAATTTTCGGTGGAAGTTTGCATGGTAATGTACATTATAATTTTTTTTTAGTTTTAGCATTCTCTTATTTTAGAAGTTACGGGGGGGGGGGCACACATTTTACCACTTTGGAAGTGTCTCTCGCGCAAACTATTCAGTTTAGAAAAAAATGATATTAGAAACCTCAATATCATTTTTGAAGTTTCGGAAAAAAGTGGCTGTGACATACGGACGGACAGACAGACAGACAGACAGACAGAAAGACAGACATGACGAATCCATAAGGGTTTCGTTTTTTGCCATTTGGCTACGGAACCCTAAAAATGTGGGTCGGATTATTTCATAGAATTCAGCAAAAATAGTTGAAAAATCCGATCTACAATACTGATCAGCCTGTATAAGGATACAAGTAGGCACAATTCGTACATCTAACTCACACGGACGCCATATCGGGTCAGAGCAATTTCGAACCGCGAACACCCCCAGATTTCAATGGTGTTCGACAGTTCGGAACTACGGGATTTCAGAGGTTTAGAGACAGAAGTTAACTTCGTTTTCACAATTAAAAGAAGAAACAAGCATTCGATTTAGCTTTCAAAAAATAATACGATATTAATAGAAAGGTCAAATTAGTGACAACCTTAACAAATATATTTGAAAATCATTTTCTCTAAACTTCCGCCGAAGTAGAATGTAGTGATTTTGTGGGTGATACATATTAGTATTAGGAATATATCTGTCCTAGGCAGAACCTCTACTTCGGCCTAGAAAAAATAGAAAAAAATAAACCTAAAAATTCAGAAAATATTTTTTTTTGAAGAAATTACAAACATTTTTTATTAAGTAAAAAGGGAATAATATGCGCCTGGACTATCTTTATATACCCGCAAAACAATGAATACTTAATTGTAAATAATTTTTTTTCTATGAATTAATTTCCGTATTTTTAACATGAAGGTCAACAAAACTTTGTGATTTTTTTAAAAATAAACTATACAAAATGGACTCCTGGGAGTTTTACTCTTGCATTTGTTATAAAAAGCCAAATTGAATGAATGAAAAAAACGAAGATGTCACTTTTTTGAGGCAAAAAAAACACTGTGCTAGGCGGCCTGGTCTGAAATTCTGTTACCTATTATTTCATCGTTTGTTTCATTGAAAGGCATTACTTTGTAAAATTATAAGAGTAAAAAAAACAGGGTTTGAAGTGATAATTATCTTGATAAATATACCTTGATAATTAAAACAATACAATTTAATAAATTGTTAAGCTATTATGCCGCTTTACTTAAGTTTACATACTTGTATCCAAATGTGATTTTCCACTTCCGCGCATATTTTAATGAGTAAATATCACATTCTAAAAAACACTTCAAAAACCAGTCATAAAAATTGTGTTCAGTTTGTTCCTATTATAATGTGATGAAATTATAATCTGTAAGTCAAAAATTAATGTCATAAAATTAATTAATTGGCACAGATAATTATCAGATAATTATCATGATAATTATCAAAGAAAATAATTGCCTTGATAATTAGGAACCCTGAAAAAAATCAGGGTACAGGATTATCAAGATATGACTGACTTGATAAAGTTGAGAGTCAAATTAATGAACTTGTTTGTTTTTTTAGTGCCTTTTCAATAAAAATTGTCATCGCTTTAGGAATTTCTGTCATTATGATTTTGAGTTGAGTATCTTTTTTTTTTGCTTCAGCTTTCTCGTTATATATTGTTCATACTTAATTTTCACTTATTATTTCAGCTATTTGAAACGTCAGCTCGACTCGACAACGAGATTGGCAATGTGAACTCAATATTCATGACGTTAGCTTACAAGCTGTATTCAAAGCAGCCTTTGAGGGTTGTCAGCGTGGAGGTTTGTACCTTCCCTATTGTCAAACAAATCTATGACTATTAAATTTTAAAAGTTGCGTTAGAGGTTACATCTGAAGTACCTACATATCCTTCACATGATAAAGGAACTGAAGAACGTTTCAAAAGAAGTAGTCATTGTCAATCTCAAAATCTCCACTATTTAAAATAGGCCATAGGCTTCTTACATACATTTTGATACAGACTGATTTGAAGGGCCACTTTCAACCCATGTACTCTGTTAACCCATCAAGTTACTTTCTGTTACACCCTGTAGATGTACGCTAATATAGATCTTTTTATTTTTCAGGGCGAGCAAGACCCACGCGTGGTCTTGTCGCGGCAGAAAACAAGATCAAACGCCAGTCAGACAGACAGCTGTCTGTGTAGTTAGTCCGCACGCAGATTACTATACATGTTAAATAGTAATTTGAATCCATCGGGCACAAATTATACTTGGTGACACGAAAACCATGTAACAAAAGAAGTGGCAAATGGTAGAAGATACACGTAAAGCTGAACAACTCAAGGGACCTAAGCCATATTGGAGTAAAAAAATATATTTTCCATACTAATTGTCCGTAATTGATCACTTGATTTGCTAACTTCATATGAACAGTCAAAATTAAGTCATAAGAAGCATTTAACACTTCACTTGCCATTGGGCGGTGAATAAAATTCACTCCGCATATAAATTAACCCATTGGCTTCGCTACTCTTTGACAAATGGTGCCCCCACCCCCACCGCCAATGTCGGTTCCAGCCGACAAAAATGTAGGAAAATCTCAAGTGCTGGCGCCTATGGTACGGAAACCGGTTGTCGGCTCTAGAAGACTGTGGAGCTCAAACGGTTAATTACGTTAGCTCCAGCCGACGTTACCGTTGGGGGCACGATTTGTTAAAGAGTAGCGCAGCAGTCAATGGGTTAATGGAGGCAACGAATACGGGAGACACGCATACTTTCGTTTCGACAGGTGCGTCTCTCCTTGATATTTAACTAATATTTCGTGTTTGAAACGGCTACTCTTTTATTTTACGTCATATCCTATAAAGACGCATTAACTAAAGTCCGATTTGTGTCAGATTTAATGCAAATTATTATTATTATTATTATTATACACTAGCAGCTCTATGAGCTGATGCGTGTATATCACTGCACTTGTGTTCTTTAATTATTATTTAAATGTTTGTCAAGTCTATTTTTAAAACAGTTAACTGTTGGAGCACTTATAACAGTTTCCGGAAGAGAGTTCCATAAGTTCATCACGCGATATGGCAAGAAGTGTGTTCTGGGGTTGCTAGCACATGGAGGTTTGGTTAACTTCAGGGAATGGCCTCTTAGATGCTTGTTCTGATTCATCATGTATAACTCTTTCAGGTTTCTGACGTTGTAGTGGTCACTGAGTATTTTGTAGGTCTCAATGAGGTCTCCTCTGTTACGTCTCTGCTCCAGTGTTGTTAAGTTGAGTTCCATGAGCCGTTCTTCGTAGGACTTGTTTTTAAGGGATACTACCATTTTTGTTGCTCTTCTTTGGACCTTATATTATATTATGATCTCATGATGTGTTATAGCATAGTTGGTGCCGGTTTAGGCTTCATCCAGACGAACGTCTTCGACATAACTTATAGTTCAGTCCTCGAACCCCTTCAAACGAGAACGAGCGAACCATGCCCTCGTAGTCTTCTTTTTTGGTTCTGCAATCCGTATGTATTTTTGTCATAGTCTGTGTGAAAGAGTAAATGAATGTTTCCATATAAGATATTATATGGATATTCTTTATTGTAAACAAAAAAGTACAATAATAAAGATGCGGTAGTACAGTGTCGCCAGTCTTATCGCTTAAAGCAATCTCCTTCAGACACTCCGTTATGTTCAAGTCGGGCAACCGTCTGTTGTTCGTCTAAATAGAGCCCGAATCTTCGGTTCTATTAGAAAATCATATAGTTTGATTTTTACGAAACTAACAGTCCGTCTGTGTCAATGCCAAATTATAAAAGACTGTTTTTACTAACAATTATTGCAGATTAATATTTTTTATTTACAGAGATAACTTAATCAGTATACCTACCATTTTTGTAAAATAATGCTTATATTGAATGTAAATCTAGGGGTATTAATTATGGAATTATTGATAAAAAGAAAGAAAAAAATCCACACTTCTGTGGTTTAGGCAGGTTTCACAGTTGAGTTCCCATTTAAATTCGATCTGGCCGGATCCAATCATACGAATTGCTTCAGCTGCAAATCTGGAAAACGAACTAGCCTTAACTAAAAGGGCCTACGCAGACTATCCCAGAGGTACTTTTTTTGTCCGTCAATATAGACCCTTATAAACTGTATCGACAATAACTCGTAACGCAGTGCAACAACGACAGTAGGGCAACATATTTCTTGACGAACTTTTTTATGGTCTAGAATCAGATTCTAGACTATACTGAGTATATTTACTATATCTCTATCTGTAAATCTGCGGACAAAAGTCCCTCGTCTGCGCAGGCCCAAAGCATAACCACACTCTAACAAGTTAACACAGAATTTGCACTCAACTGGCCAATACTGGCCATATAGAAATTCGTTGCCCTTAAAAACTATTTGAGTTAAATGAATAGGCAGATATTTTATGAAAGTTAAGGCAGGCGTGGCGTTGGACGCGCGTTGATAACAATTGAAGAATGTACCCAACGCGCGTGGCGTATATCGATGGTTTCCGCTGCAAAGGTCGTAACTCCAAAATGCATAGTTTTGGCAATAGCCAAAAAACTATGTAAAAAATACTTTTAAAGGTCTAAATATTAGAACGAAATTTTTATAACTTTAAAAAAAATGTTTAAAATATTTTATTTTTTTCGTTTTTTGGCTATTGCCAAAACTATGCATTTTGGAGTTACGACCTGTGTAGCGAAAACCATCGATATGTATTGTATAAATGTACAGTAAGATTAAAAGAAAAACTAAGCATAACAAGAATCTTGTATTTAATAAGTTGCTTTTTCGAAAACTTGTTGGATTTTATAGTTACCAACAATACATACGTACATAATAAAAAATAGAATTCCTTTTATTTAAAAAAAAAAAGATTACGCAAAGTTCTGTTAAAAACTGTTTGATTACATGAAGTTTGTATAGGGATATGTAAGCAGTTCACATGGGTTTTAACTTTTAACCTATTCTGTAGTTGTAAATAAGTAAAAGTACTCAACAATTTCAGGTAACCGTTTGTATCTTTTATTTTACTAGTTAGTAGAAATTGGTAGATCCAAGTTTTTAAAGGATCTGGAACCAGTCTGACCCGCCTCCATTCTTAACATATTATTTATGGTGCCAAAAATAAAGATATATGTCTATGGTCTATAAGTGGAATAAATACGTCGCCAAGAAGTATCATTTGTGCGACCCACGTGCGACCTTTACATCCCGCACTCGCCATTCCGTCAGCGGTACTGGTTCCGAGTCTGCTTTGCAACTCCGACGTGCTTCGTTTGTAAATGTAGATCCATTCCACCGGTAAAGAACCAGTATCAAAGGATCCGGATCCGACTTGCAATCGCAGGTATGTTACATCCACCAGTCCAAAATCAATCAAACAAGTATGTACCAATATAATTAACAGTAACAACGTTTTGGAAAACTGTAATTTCTTTTTCATATAAATAAATAAATAAATGAAATGAAACTGCTAGTATGCAACACATTCTCTTAAATCTTCATTTTTTATTACCTAGTACAAAGTTATATAAAGGATACGGGTCCACGGATTCGGTTCCGGCCGCACCTACCCTTCTCTACTCGTTAGCAAATGCATTTTAATTTATTATTTAAGTAATATTTAGATATACTGAGATTTTTATTAAAGATTATTTGTTAAATAAATTAACTACTTGTTTAATTTTCAACCCTTATGACATATTAAAAAAAGACAAATGATTTTTATAATAGTTTATTTAATTATTTAATCTAGTTAATAATTAATTTATAATTAAAATTAGAGGACAATAGTGTACATTTTACAACGCAAATTTCATTTCGTCGCTGGGAGCGGGGTGCTCTAGTCTGTGGTTACTACCACCAACCCGCTCCGCTTACAATGGATCGACTGAGCTAAGCGAGAAATAACTACAGTGCCACCAACTTAGTATCTGTAGAATCAGTGATGGCGCCACCATCGAAAATTGTATACAGACGACAACAGAATGACGTTTTCATACTGGCGCCAGTAGTTCCGCTTTTGGCCGTTCTACAGATAAGCTGGTGGCACTGTAAGTCGCCTCCTACGCTCAACTTCCAATTGTTACCGACCAGAAGCGGTAGTTAGGAAGGAAGTTGTTATTTTTATAAGAAATGTATGAATCTTTAAAGATACTTTTAATTTTTCCATATATACAGGTGAAACAAAATACGCGTAGCAACCGTTAACTGCGACTTCTACTCAATAATACCTGGACAACTTTTGTTCAGCAGTGTAAATAGATGTAGCTGTTTTTTTTTAACTTTTTATGGACGCTCTTTTTAGTGATTTCAGGAATGTTTTAGAACAAAAGTTAGGGAGTTCGAATTCAAAATTCTTTATTGCAGTTACAAGTAAATGAATACAGATCCTAAAGTAAAAATATCGTTTCACTGTAACCTGCTATAATGTTAGCATGCAATTTTATTATTTTTAAATTGTTCAGTATAACGAAGCCTCAGTTAACTGGTCCTACGCCTATTTAGTCGCATATTACTCATGAAACTTACAATAAATAGGTACTTCTCCAAAGGAAACTAAGGTCAGTTATGGGGAACAATTTTTTAAAAGTAGGCGTTGTGCGATCTAATGCAGCGTTACCATGTTGACATTTAGTTCTGCTACAGGTTCCAAGATAATATCTAAAACTTCAAGTAAGAGCGTTAGTTTGCACCGTGCAAATCAAATATTCCATTAAACAGGTTCTGAAATACGTCCTGAAAAAAATTACTATGCTTTCAAACTGAACTACTTTCCTCCATGAATCTTTATTCTATTCGCGAATATTTTTTCCACATTTTATACAAAATTAGCGAGTATGAAGGACTTGAAAGTTTTTTTTTGCGAAATAAGTAATATAATAGTTCGTTGAGGAAAGCAGTTCAGTTTCATAAGTAGAAAGCACAGTGTGTTTTTTCAGGTACGATATTTCAGAAGGAACTTGTATAGCGACGATAGTGCCTAGGAAATTGTTAGTTTCAGATTTTTGCAGGAAATGAATGACATTTTTAGTGATGTTCTTTAATAGGTTATTGTCATAAACAATTTCTAAAAATCTGTAACTAAAATTAATAGATCTATCTAAAAATAAAATTACGAAAACAACACACGATTAAGAGGATTTAATTAATTTTATTAAAGAGATTGCACAAACTTTGTACACGCTAAAACCGTCTAAAGCTAGCAATTACAACACTACTAAACAGATGGTGGTTTGAAAGAAAAACCTCGAATTGTATACATATAAATTACTTGTTTCTTTTTTCTCTTTTTAAAGGTAGTTGTATCGTACCCGTCAACTATGGCTTCTCCTCGTGAAACTGAACAACGTTCTCCCAAGAAACACATAAATTCTGGAAGAATATTACCGAACTTGGAAGACAGCTCCGTTTTCCGAGTTACAGGTTTTCTCTCAAATACTCGCTTATCTCTTTTCACATGACATTGGCCATATCACTCTTCTTTTCATAGATTTGAAATACAGTATGATAAAGAAAGTGCGTTTGAAATTTTAAGGGGTCACTCAAAATCAAATCCACATTTTTTAATGTTTTCCATACAAATTCTTGATTCACTATTCAGATTTAGGAATCTGAAAAAATATATTGTAGATCGGATTTTTCCAATATTTTTCCTCTATTCTATACTTGATTCTAAGTAACCCCTTAAAATTTCAAACGCACTTTTTCAGATCCTGTATTTAAAAAAAAAAACTATTTGTATAAGAACTATGAGAAATCCAAATACTTTCTCCGATTAAATGGGTTCACTTGGGAAAGTTGTCCAGTTTCATAGTTAACGAGATCAAAACGAATGAAATTCTACCTTGTATACTTAAATGGAAAATCACCATGTAAAATTAATGTTATTGCTTGTTTTACATTCAAACAGGTGGTTCGTTTATCTTGCGGCCTGTACAAAGCCTAGGCTACAAAATAACATACCGATCAGGTAAAATATACATAACCACAGCCGTGTTTCGTGGACTCACGCAATTTACTTTTATATATTTTTTAAATTGTAGAATTTATATTATTATCTCTCTATGCAGTGCCTAAGTTACCTAAAAAAAGTATAGTTATACTTTATAGCGAACTTACTCGTCAAACTAAACAACTTTTGTTCTACGACTTTGCTAAAATGGCATCAAATCTTGTTCTTTCCATACAAACTTATTCAATAAGCTGATCGATTTTGTATGAAAAGTTTTTTCCTTTCAGCATAGTCCTACGACAAAAGTTGTGCAACTTGATAAATAGTATACTGTTACGCTCTGTATATTTATATTTTATAGGCAGGTGTATCAGTAAAATTTACAGATATACTAAAATTGTATTGTTTTCAATGAAAAAATATTTATTATTCTATCGAAGGCTACAAACGAAAACTCAATATAGGCATAATAATGTGTATAAATAAAATATTCATTAAGTAAATAAAATTCATTAAAATGTGCACCCCTAACTAAAATAAACAATAAGTTGAAAAATAAAGAAAATATCATATTATAAAATTATAAATTTTATATTGATAGTGCGATATTATAAAAGCTAAATTATAGTCAAAGCTGCCATAAATCGAAATATCCCTCTTATTTTTTGGTTTTTATATCCTGTCTCATTAAAACCTGTTTGTAATAGTATAAATAAATATATAATATTAAAGAGCCGTCTAAATATTATTTTGAGAATGCTACTGAGCAAACAAAAAACAAATCAGAGAAGAATAAACTATGTTTAAGTCGATGGCAAATCGCAAAACTGCCAATGTTTAAACATTTCATGCAAATACCCGCGAAATATTACGCACAATATTTCTCAACTATCTGGCTTCGCATACTATGTTACGTAAACCTCTCGCCAATTTAAGGCCATGTTCAAAAACTACAGGGCAAAAAAAAAAGGAATCTTTATCCATGTATAGCGCTGTCTCTTTTGCATTATTTTCAGTCAGTGAGCGCGCATTCTGCCACAACATGGTGGACAGCGTCCAGCACGGGTAGCATGAGGGCGTAGAGTAACAGTTTGTCGCGCTCAGCGAGAGTAAACGTTTACTTATCTTTCTCACTGCTCGGCGTTAGAGCGAGACGGACACTTTATCGCGTCGCGTCGCGACAAACGTCGTCATGCTACCGGTGCAGCACATAGTATTTGGGCCGAGCGTGAAGGCAGCGTTGCGTGCGAACCTGCGCCGTGTCCACGCAGGCAGGCAGGCAGGCACAGTTACATGTTTTGCCACTGCGTGGTGACGAGCATGTTGGTGTCGAGCGAGCGCGCGATGCGCTCGTGCAGGCCGTGGCTGAGCCACAGCATGCGCAGCTTCTCGTAGCGCTCGGGGCACAGGTGCAGCGGGTTGCCGCGCCGCAGGCCCTAGGGGCAACAATGGCAGCCGTTAGCGTATGTTTTAACTCTTAAAAGAGGTGGGTTACAACTCACCACAGATACACACGTCGTTAAACTTACAAGTTACAAAGTTCGTAGCTTCTAAAGGGATGAACCGTTCATAGCTTTGTTTTAAGAAAATCGGTTCAGTAAAGTTATTTAACTTTTAACGTCGGGCGTGCTAAAATTGACAATGTTAAAACTATTTTATTTTTTTGTTTGAAAGGTGACTCGATTGAAAGCCTTCTTGGCTATGTTTGAGGAAAATCAGTTTAGTGGTTTTCGAGTTATTCAACTTTTACTGTTGGAAGTACTAAAATTGTCAACGTTTAAACCATTTCGAATTATTTGTTTGAAAGGTGACTCGATCGAGAGCGTTCTTAGCTACGTATGGTTAAAATCGGTTCAGTGGTTTTCGAGTTATTCGACTTTAACAGTCGAAGGTGCAAAAAATTTCTATTTTGTTCAATCAATCATTCGCTTTTGCGTCTATTCACTGCAGTATCTTGGCGCAACACTTGATGATTTATCACACCGATGATGCGAGCGTGACAGACTCGTCCGCAGGCCTGACAGGGAAAGTTAGCGGTAGATGTTCTGATGTTGCCCATGTGACGCTTTTCCCTTTTGGCAGCGAGTTCTCTGACCTAAGTCTGTAAATATCGTTAGTTATGTATGCTAGACAGCATGTGCTTGTATCGTGACGCTTCTCTCTCTCGGTAGCGAGTTCAGGTCTGTAAATGTCGTTAGTCATGTATGGTAGACAGAACATTGGGGAAGCTCACCTGGTCGGTCTCGCCGTAGGTGTCGGTGTAGGGCGCGGGCAGCAGCGCGCCGCGCGCGGGCGCCGCCACCAGCAGCAGCTCGCACTCGCGCACGCGCAGGAAGGCGCCCGCGCCCGCGCCGCAGCCCAGCGCGTGCGCCACCACCGCGCCCACGTGCTCCGTGCCCGCCCCGCCGCCGCGCCCCGCCTGCGCCCACGGGGAACACGGCTTTTTGTAGCTCATTCGTCACCAAGCGATAGGGCCCGTGCGAGAAAGTATCCCGCACTAGTATAATAATAATATCTGGGACAAATCACACACGGTCATCTGGCCACAAACTAGGATTCCCTGTATCTTGGGAACCAGAGACTGATATACATACACATATACTTTGAAATACATACATATATAGATATAATACACCCAGACTCAGAGCAAACAATTCTGCTCATCTCAGAAAAGTTTGACCTGTGTGGGAATCGAACCCACGAGCCCACGACTCTCGGATCCGAGGTCAGGATCGCTAACCACTTAGCCACCGAGTCAGTCAATAAGCGTTAAACCATGTCTGGCCGCACGGAATCGCATTTTCCGCTATCTTTTTCTGATGCTCAGAAACATCGTTCGCTAACGCGAGAAAATAAAACGAGTGGCAAACGCATTGGCGATCCGGAATTGTGCGGGCGCCACTCGTATTCTCTTCTAAAATGCAAATCCGTGCGGCCAGATATGGTTCAAGCCTAAGTCTAGCCGCAACTGAATCCGCAAAAATCCTCCTTATACAACGAATGGATGTAAATCCGCCTGCAAAGTCGAACCTGGATCATTCGGTACAGGCTCGCAGACGCAATTATACAGTGTGAGTCTTTATAAAGTGCACGTATGAAAGGGGGTGAAATAAGACTTAATTTTAACGCCCCGAAAAAAAAAGTAAAAAAATATGGACGTTTATTTTTTTTAATAGCATCTGCTGTCCCCAAGTAAACAAAGCAGTGTAACTTTTAAATTAAGTAGGCTAGAAGGTTAATAGAAGTGCCCGATATTTTAGTCAGTGCTTCTACTCCTGATTTTGATCAACTTTCCCCAAGGAACCCATAGTCAAATCGCGACTTGTGGACTCTTCAAACAAATCGATCAGCCGAACGGCCAAATTAGTATGAAGGGGCCAATTTTTTTTTGCGGTTTGACTATGGGTTTCTTGGGAATAGCTTTAGGAATAGAGTACTGACTAAAATATCGGGCACTAATAAAGTAAGCACCCTGTATAATTTTCACTGTACTGAAAAGATTTCTAAATTCGATGGGAACCGGAAAGATAAAGCTATTCGTAATGTACAGCGCCGCAAGTGAGTTGGTTGGATAACCAGGCTTACATATGCCTCGAGTAAGGTACAAGCAAAATGGAAACTTGAAAAAAAAGCAATTACCTTTTTTATCTCAGTCTGGCAGCAGTAACTCTGCGAGCACAGTATCTGGCCACACACGAGGCACATGGTGGGGTACTTGCTGTCCTCCCGCTCCGAGTTTGGACACGAGAACTCGGACACCACGTTCATCAACTCGGAAAAGTCGTCCGGCAACGGCATCAGCCGCGGCGGCTCGGACGGCTCCAACACCACGTGCGGGGCGATCTCGCCTTTGAACCAGTCCGTCGATAGCGCCGCCCATTCACTCGCTTTGGTTTTCGCGTGTTCATTGTCTATTAGTTCCTTGAACGTGTGCGGTAGGTCTAGATATCCGCACATAATCTCCCACGTGTCACCTTGATAAACCGTCAGTTCCGTCGGCGGTATGATATCGCTTAAGAAATGATAGAACAAGCAGCAGCACCTTAGAAAACTATGGCATTGTTTCTTTATTTCATTCCAAACTTGGCTCGAATTCAAATTGTCTATATCTAAATTGTCCCGTCGTAATTCTTTCATTATAGGCAACAGGTTTTCCAGGTCCGTTTTCGGCGGCTTCCTGTCTTCGTCCATCGCTTCTGCGGTGCAGTCGGACACATCTACTACGAGCATCGCTCTCGTTATAGTGGCTCTAAAGGCCTGGAGCGTGATCTGGCGCGCTAGATGTGTGGGCCGCGCCGCGTCCGCCGGCCGGCAGAACAGCGAGGGCGCCGCTAGCACTAAAGGCACAACTATTCCGAACGCGTCATACGTCAAAGGCGACGTGTTTTCTAGCGCGTTGAGAGCGCTCAGAGCGTGATGGGAAAGGTGTCGCGGGGACGACCAGACGGCGGGGACGGTGGCGGCCAGTCGCACGAGCGCCTGCAGCGCGTCCCGGTGCCGCGCGGGCAGGTCCCCGAGGATGGGCCGCTTCTCCGCGTGCAGTACGGAGTGCGTGCTGATGATCGTGTAGGCGGTGGCGCGGTAGAGGGCTGCGATGGCCGCCATGCCGCCCGACTCCGCCAGCCCGCAGATGCCTGGCAGGATCTACATGGAAAAAAAAATCGTAATTTAGGATGAAATCGACGTCGATTTGAGAGAACTTTAAAAGCAGAGAGCTGTGGCAGCTCTCGTGGCTTGCGTGGTCACGTCGCTTACGCCAGTTAACTGACTAGATACGATCATAACTTGGATGGGGTTGACTGTTAGTGGCATTTGTCTCGACCGTTTCCGTGCTTCGTTAAGCCGTTGGTGCCGGCTGCTAATCACCAGATAGCAGTCGTTAAGCCATGTCGGAGACCTTATAGACGCCTTGAAAACTGACACTAACTACTTTTCAACCTCCACCAATCCAGACTTGGCCCCCGTGTGTGGAAGACGGCCTAACCTTCCCGAGACGACGACGAGAGACCTAATGGGAAGAGACGATCGATCTATGGAGGTTAGACTGATCGCAATCTATAAAGGAGTTCAGGATGACCGCTATTATTTTTGGAGTGGAGACGACATGGGTGGTTGACTCACGGCGGCCACGTCGCCGACGAGCGTGCGCGTGAGCTCGTGGTAGGCGGGCAGCGCGGGGTCGCGCGCCGCGAAGTGCGCCAGGAACTCCGGCGGCAGCAGCGTCTCCGCGTGCGTGCACACGTACACCTCCGCCTCGTCGCCGGACTCGCCTGACGATAGTGACACAAACACTGGTTTTATATCTTCAAAAAAGTTACATCTATTAATTTAACTATCCTTTTTATCACAAACGTACGAGTAAATCTCCCAGGTGGTTTTGTGAAGTTTATTAAAAAAATATATGAAATTTTGGTAAAAAACCGGAAGAAAACACTGTGTGCCGCCGTTGTGTGCACAAGACACGATAGCAGAATCAGCCACGTTAGCATGTTTCGTGATGCCATTGCACACTACAGTGAGTGTACAATGGCGGCTTGTCTCGGCACTTTTATCAACGCACTTACAGGCACCTTCCCCTTCACAGTCATACCTTCCCCTTTATAGGCAAATCTTCCCATTCACAGGCATACCTTCTCCTTTACAGTCATACCTTCCCATTCACAGTCATACCTTCCCCTTCAGTCCTACCTTTCCCTTGAGTCATACCTTTTCCTTCACAGTCATACCTTCCCTTTCACAGCTATACTCCCGACCTTTCAAATATACCCACGACGATACATTAACTTACCCTATTTGTACTTTTTGGACTATAAGGCCGATAGGAGAGAAAGTATTTTCGTATCTTTTTAGTTGTATTGCACGTTGTCGATTTGTATAGTCTTTCGCTTGTTACCCGACTGCGCCGAAGAAGGGTTATATTTTCGAGTGTAAGTATATTTATTTGGCACGCTCTGTAGCCTAAACGGCTTGATGGTTTCTGGCTTGAGAGGTGTCGTTAAATTCATCTTGATCCCCAGATTTACACAGTATACATTTTAATGCAGTCGGTTTTTTTATATTTAACTAGGTATATTAAAAATTGTTATGCCAATAACTCTTTCATTCGAAGAGCCTGCAGGCTTTATAATGAGGAATTAAATGATATAGACTTATTTAATTGTAGCCTTACACGTTTCAAAAAGGACGCTCTCGCAGTGCTTTCTGGCTGTGCTTAACTTAATTCTTCTACGATCTCAATAAATTGTTGCTATGATAGGGTATTTTATAGAAGAAATGCTGTTTAGTGAATAATATTTTACAATTAATCACTAATTAATAGTAAATACCCTATTGTATTGTATTTTGTAATTATTTTCCATTGTATTTTGTATAAAATTTTTGTATTTCGTATTAAACACTAAGAGAACTATAGGTCTACCTTTAATAAGAAATATGTAATAACATAAGCAAGTGACTGTTTGTTCTTTAATAAAAAAAAATATATATTAAAAATTGACGATTTAAAAGCACAGCACAGCATCTCCTTAAAAGAAAAAAGAATATTTAGTTTAACGTGTGGAAATAAGAGTGTGAGTTGCGCACGTTACCTTCTTCCATGTCGGAGGAGAGCGCGCCGACGCTGCGCGCGCGCGCCCGGCAGTGCATGTCCTCGCACACCTCCGCGCACGCGTGCACGCGCTGCGACCGCACCTGCGCGACACGCTCCAAATGTAATATAATACTATGTCATCTTCATACGCTTCCTCGATAGTAATGGGGAAGAAAACGCAAAGCTATTTGCAGATGGCGCTACGGACGCTTGACTCACAACAACTTTCAATTAGTTCCGCGTTTTTTATTATCGAGGTGTTTATAAATTAGTTTTTTTTTCTGTAAAATTGTTAAATGGACAATGTATGCGACTTGGACTGTTCCTCAATTAAACGCGAAGTTGAAAAGTACATAATTGAAAACGTAACTTTTCCCACGTCTTCTTCATCCGAGAATCTTTAGAAAATTAATGATTTCCATTATTATTGTAACCAATCGCCACACAACGCAGTTTTTTTTAATAATCTTATGTTTAGTTCACGTAAACATTTTTTTCTATACGTTTTGACAGTTAGTATGAGTCGAGCGATATCAGCGCCTCTATCGGCGAGCTTTGTCAGTTTTCTTCCCCATTGTTACCCTAACAAAAGAATACCTTGTTATAAATCTCTTAAGTGTGAAAGGGACAGACTCTTGTCATGTAAGTCTTAATTGATTTCGGAACGCTTTCGAAGTATGAAGTGTCAGATGACAGACAGGAGTGACGTCGAAACTGTAGGTCCGTTTCGGCGCGAACGTTTAAACTGTTATACTCTCATATCGTGTGGCACAATTTAACCGTCCTATCCACAAGGTATAGGCGGCGGTTGCCTGGTGTTGCACTTATCATTACCCTTGATCACGTGTAGGGCATTTAAGATTACACCTATGGACGTTTCAAACTGTCATGTTTTGAAACTGAATTTTTCAGAATATTTTTTTTTAATATCTTTGTGGTTTATTTTATTCAGAATTCTTTAATTAATCAATCAATGGCCTCTGCGTTTATTACAGACGATTTACTGCAGTATCGTGGCGCAAAGCTTCTTATGTGAGACTTAATCGGAACCGATACGAGCGCGTCAGACTTCATTAAAAAGAAAACAAAATATCGCATGTTTCCTATTAGATTTGACGTGTCCGAGTGATATGCGCCCACCTGATGGGCACAGGCACTGCTGCTGCCTGCTAGCCGTGCTGTGTGGGGGGGGGGGACACACTCACCTGGTGCTTGAGCTGCAGCATGAGGCCTACAGCCTCGCGGTAGGCGCGCTCCGCGAGCGGCGGCGGCGCGCCGGGCGGCGGCGGCGGCGCCGGCAGCAGCGGCAGTGCCGTGTTGCACAGCCGCTCGCACAGAGGGCACAGGTACTCCTTCTTCTCCACGTCGAACGCCGCCGGTTGGCGTAGGCGGTACGGCCTGCGCAAGTGGTCCATATGGTATAATACTTTATTTGTGTAGGTAAAAAACTGAGAATAACCTAGAGGGGCAGAGAATGTGAATACCGTGCGTAAAAAGAAACTGTGTGTAGTCATCATCAGCCCAATCATCAGCCCAAAAGACGTCTACTGCTGGACAAAGGCCTCCCCGAAGGATTTCCACACCGACCGGTCCTGTGCGGCTCGCATCCGGCGGCTTCCCGCAACCTTTACCAGGTCATCAGTGCACCGAGTGGGAGTCCTGCTTACGCTACGTCTTCCAGTACATATGTGTTGTGTGCACAAATCGCCGCATATTAAACATTTTGTTCGGAGAGCGAAAATAAGCTAAGCCAAGGACACTCAGAAATGTAAATTTTTATCAGTTAAATAAAACCATTATCTCTTGAATTCTGTTTTGCTTTTATTATACAATTTGTAAGATCCGCAAGGGCCTGAGTCTTAAATTGTGTATAGTTTTTACTGGCAGGTTGTCCATTCCATATGCTTAGTGACCGTCGGCTGCCCTGTATGCGGAATCTACAGGCGGTGACCTGCAGTGTGACCATTTGTGGCAGACCTCTGCTACTTGGGCAGAATTTAACACTGGCAGAATAAGCTTAAGATTTAAAAAGTAGCAGAATTCGGCAGATTTCATGGAATTCTGTTACTTTTTTTAATCGTCAGCTTCTTCTACCAGTGTTAAACTCTGCCCAAGTAGCAGAGATCTGCCACAAATGGTCACACTGGGGACCTGTGGTGGTGTGGTATGGCAATGTGTATAGCGGCCGACCTGCGGTTCTCCTTGTCGAGCACGCTGTCCACGTACTTGCGCCAGCAGCGCGCGTGCAACGCGTGCCCGCACGACGACACGTGCGGCTGCAACACGCAGACACGGTAAGCCACATATACAGGGTGTAACAAAAAGGTACAGTAACACTTCAAGGTGGGCTTCTACTCATCAAACTGAACAAGTTTTGTTCTAAAACTTTGTTGAGATAGCAAAAAAATTTTTGGGCTTTTCATACAAATCGATCAGCTGGCACGCCAAGTTTGTATGAAAAGTCCAAAAAAATTTTTGCGATTTCAACAAAGTTGTAGAAGAAAAGTTGTTCAGTTTGATGAGTAGAATCCTTGAAGTATTACTGCACCTTTTTGTTACATCCTGTATTATATATACATATTGTTTTGGTTCACAAACTCTTTGCTATGATAAAACAACTGAATTGGAAAACCGACACGCTACACGGTACACTTTAGAAGATGGCCCGTCGTACTGGGCCATTGCAAAAGGCCAGAGTTCAGAGCCCTAAGCGGTTATGTATAAGTTATAGTTATATCTACACGTGTACCTGAGCGCCCACGCCGGCCGGCAGCCAGGCGCAGCCCCAGCGCTCGGGCAGCGCGCCGGCGCCGCCCACGCGCGCGCGGTTCAGCACCGTCGAGTGCTGCACGAACGCCACCAGCACCAGCGGCTCGGCCTTCGCCTCCACCCGCGCCTGCCGACAACACGAACATCGATCAATGGCCCTTGCGTCTGTTGCAGACGATGACGATGATATGACAGTGCCTCCGAGGCAACTTTTTACGTGCTTAACAAACCGATGCGAGAGCGGCACACTCTAATGAAGATATGGTCTTTGATATAGCGGAATTATAATAAGAGATCATGTGAATTAGTGAATTCTAGCACCTCGGCCTTCACCTGCACCCGCGCCATGCGGAAGCGATGAGTTGATGACGATATGGTCTTTTTGATATAGCGGATATATATAAAACACCAACGGCTTAACGTGTCTTGCAAAGCACGGAAACGATCGAGATAAATTCAAACCCATCCAGGTTGTGACCGTATCTGTAGTCAGTTAACCTGCGTGCGTCAGTTAACGCGACCACCCAAGCCGCAGTGAGCCAAGATCGCTTCACAACTTCGTCGACAACTTTCCGGGACTAGCACGTGCAATACCGATATTGGAATGTAGGCATTACCGGTAATACCTACATTCCAATACCACCCCGGTAGGTACGGGCTACGGCTACTGGCGACTCCGGGACTGACCTCCTCCTGGCACATGATGCAGACGCGCGGTGGCTCCGGCACGCCGCCGCCCCACACGCCCAGTGCCGCGCCCGAGTATAGGGTGCGTATCTCCTGCTCCTCCTCCGTCACCTGCGCACGAAAATACAATCAGCCCACTGATATAAACGGTGATACTTAATAATATCTCGGGACAAATCACACACGGTCATCTGGCTCCAAACTAGGATTCCTTGTATTATGGGAACCAGAGACGGATATACATATGTATATTTTTAAATACATACATATATAAATATAATACACCCAGACACAGAGAAAACACATCTGCTTGTAGGTACACAGTGGCTAGCGTCTAGCGCTGACCATGCAGTTTGCGGGCTCGCTGGCCAGCGCCGTCATACCTGTGTACCGACAGTCGCTCTCCGTCACTCGCCCCGCTAGCTCGCCCATTTTATATAATATTGTATTGCATATTTGTATGTGTCAATAAACCTTCAAGTAGATTCCGGACGTTTCTTTAAGCACTGACCCTTCCCTTCTGACTCAGTATCTTGAACTATCTTTTAGCCTAACAGTGATAAACAGTTACAACTAACATTGGTGACCCCGACGTGATGAAAATGAAATGAAATGTTGTTGTTTCACAGAAATGTTTGCCCAGGGTGGGGATCGAACCCACGACTCTCGGATCAGTAGTCAAGAACACGAACCACTTAGCCACCGAGTCAGTTATTTATAAATCTAATGTTCACAATCAATACCTGACTTTGACATTGATACAAACACACTATTAACAAGAAGAATTGAACTGCAGACCTCAGTAGTGGTCTCCTCGAAGAGCGTGGCATTGTTGGAGATAAAGTTGTTCATCTGGGCCTTCATCTGAGCCATCAGCTTGGCGCGTCTTTCCGCTGCCAGCGCCGCGCGGCGGCTCTTCTCTGCGTCTGTTGCAAGAACAAAATAATAAAACATTATGCTGCAAAGTAGGAGAGAGTGTTATAAATCGCACGGGTATTGTACAATAGTTAAGCAGTTTTCCTGTTCAGACCAAAGCAAGTAACCTAACGTTAAAAATCAAGACCCTGCGTTCACAGAGTTTAGATAGATAGATAGATAAGTCGTTTATTTGTTACTACAAACACACATATCAAGTATTACATCAGTACACACAATAAAATAAAAATAAATATAAACAATACTTAAAAATATGTGTGTGTTGCAGTAGTACAAAACGGCCGTGACTCAGTGTGTGTTTAGGGTTTAGTAAATTCAGGAAGTCGCTGTATGTAAGTACATGGATCAGGATAATACAGAATTTTACTAAGTAGCTTTTAAGTATTTGCAAACAAAAATAAAATGTGAAATAAATTCACTAAATAGTATGAAAACTTAATCGATTTCTGTAAAAATAAACATGAAATAAGCTTTTGACAGTTGATAAATCTGTCACTCTAAAGGTTAGACCGCACTACTACGGTACGCGACACTGCGCGGCTAAGTATTCTTTATATGAAATCGTACGAGCTATACCGCACTGCGCGGCAGCGGAACTGCGCGACGCGACACTGCAGTTTCATGCAAAATAACTGGCCGCGTCACGTCGCGTAGTGCGTTTGTACCTTTAAGACTAGTTCATCATCATCAGCCGAAAGACGTTTACTGCTGGACAAAGGTCTCCTTCAAGGATTTCCACACCGACCGGTCCTGCGTTGCCGGCATCCAGCGGCTTCTTACAAATTAAGGCCATAAAAAACACGATAATAAAAGGCGCCATAGTGCAACGTACCGGCAGTCTCCTGGCTGGCCGGCTGCTGCTCCTGGTCCGTGTCCATGCTGTCGCCGGCGCCGGCCAGCTCGTCCGCCTGCCCCAGCAGACTCCTGCGAAGAAAGCGCTGTTACAGTGCGCTTACAGGCTCGATAAAAGCAGTCAATGATCCGAGGCTTGATTTTTAAGTCGACTAAAAGCAGTGACTGGTTCCTGCTGCGCATGATATTACACAATTTTTTACTTGATTTGACTGCATCAAAAATAAACTATTAAATATTGTTCATTAAACAACTCTTTTCATGAAATTGCAGGAAATTGAGCTTGGATTTTTTCAACGTTTTTCCTGTATTCTATACTTGATTCTGAATAATCCCTTAAAATTTCGAAATACTTAGCCGCCTTCTTTCTTATCTGGTCAGAAACGTGACAGAACGCCGGGCACTCGCAGGGACGCCTCCGCGCCGGCAGCCCGCAGCGGGCGGCGCGCTCGCTGCACGCCAGGCACTCGCGGGCCGCCCGCACCCGCACCCGCACTGACCTCATCTTGCCGAGCAGCCAGCGCGCCAGCGGGCGGTGCGCGTCCACCCGCACGCTGGCCGCCAGCTCCTGCAGCGCGCCCAGCAGCCCGCAGCGGGCGGCGCGCTCGCTGCACGCCAGGCACTCGCGGGCCGCCCGCACCCGCACCCGCACCCGCACTGACCTCATCTTGCCGAGCAGCCAGCGCGCCAGCGGGCGGTGCGCGTCCACCCGCACGCTGGCCGCCAGCTCCTGCAGCGCGCCCAGCAGCCCGCAGCGGGCGGCGCGCTCGCTGAACGCCAGGAACTCGTAGTGGCCGCTCTCTTCGTCGCGGAGTGCGTAGCCGATCAGGTGCAGTGCCTGTCATCAGATGAACCGATTTTGCTTTAGTTAGTCTTTATTTTAAAGTTGATTTAATCGAGAGTTCTTAGTGATGTTTGATAAAAATCAGTTCAGTGGTTTTCGAGTTATTTAAGTTTTACTTTCATCCTTCGTGTCGCTCCTCAGATCTATAACACAATGTGCAGTAGGTCGATGATGGCAGGCAGTGGCAGTTACCTTGTGCACCTGCGTCTCGGAGAAGCACCGGGCGCGCAGGTCGAGCGCGCGCTGCAGCACGCACTTGAGCACCAGCAGCGCCGCGTCGCTCTGCAGCAGGCTGGCCAGCAGCCGGAACGGCGGCGCCAGGCGCGGCAGCGGCGGCGGCGGGCAGCACTCCGCCAGACCTGGTGGAAGGCACACGTGACGAATTGGTACAATTACCAGGACCACAGAATACTTAAAAGTACACTGCCCACATAAGAACGAAGGTCGCAAAATATACGGAAACTCCATATACGTTGCGGCCTTCTCACTCATGAGGGCAGTACAGGTACAGAAGAATAGACCTGGTGGAGCGCACACGGACAGATAGCCCCCCAGGGGCACACAATAGTACAGAAACAGAAGTATCACTGTGCAACAATATAAATAAAAAGCTGGATACAACGCAATAAATAGTTATTCAGTTAGCAACAGCGCGAAGTGCGTTAAAAATTATGCGTCTCCTTCTATCGCAGATTAAAATAGCAATAGAGATAGTCATCAACAGAAATGCTGCTCACGTGCGTTTTTGAACATGAAAAATGTTTCCGTCTTGCGTTTACTATTGGGGGAGTGTCTGTGATATAAGTAATGGGAATTCGCTGTTTCCGTCCATGTAAAACCTTTACTTCGCTAAAAATTCAGCACGAGTATAATACCTCTGATAGATCGACGGAATAAATAAATAAAGCCTCACCAGCAGCCTTCCTCCTATTCCTCTGCTCCTCCTCGCTCCTGGACAGTTCCTCCCGCGTGTAATGGTAGAAGAACGTGTCGTATTCGTCGTAGAGGTGCGGCTTCAGCTTGTACACCCCGCGGTTGTTGCCGCCGCTCGGCTTGATGAAGTCTGCCACCTCGTGGATGACGCCTTCCAGACCTGTCTCGTGCGACTGATCTTCGGGAAGGCATCTGGTGATCACAGAATAACGGTTATTTGTTTAGTGAAAATGACATATTCTCAAATCCCTCGGCCATAGTGAAAACAATGATTACAAATCATATATTGTTCAACAACAAAAGACTATAACAAAAGACACACAATGTCGAATTTATGCATGCACTAGCTTCCGCCCGCGACTTCGTCTGCGTGGACTTCAGAATTAGCTCCAGAGAAAAATAAAATGTTAAGGCAGCGCCATCTAGTAACATAGTAAAAAAATTCTAACATAAACGTAATCTAGAAATGATACCTAAAAAATCTATCGCCTAATATTATCGAGTAAATGATCGTCAATAGCAAACTGTAAGTAATCATATTTAAGGGTCAATTATTTAAAACAATAACATTGCATCTCTATCTGGTTTGCCTAGTTCCTATTAGGCCAATAAAGACGCGCAGGAGTCCATTCCCGCCTACCCAAAGAATTTGTACATTATATCTTACACAGACATGCACCCCGCTCCGCCCCTATAGACTAGCAATACAGGGTATCGGCCGCTCGCCGCAAGGTGAGCAGATGGCCAAGTTAAATTGAAATGTCATTTTTGTTCAATTTTCGTCTTTCAGTCTATTTCTGTCAATGGTCGAGGTAACATCGGACAAAATGTGTGTACATTTATCGTAAAAATGCCAAGTTCTATCGTTGTCTGATGCGGAAACCGCACTGGGCATCTCAATAAATCAAATGTGCGGGGTTTCATACCAGAAGTAAGCCATATATTGACTAATTTTTATTTAAATAACTTCGTTAACATAAAACATATGATAGTGATGTAACACTTCATCGACTTTTCGATAGATATAGCATAAAGTTTAGCAACAAAAAATATCCGACTGCATATTTACATAGTTTTATCCAAAGTACACATGAAATGTATTTGACTTATTTTTTCTTCTAATTATTGTCAGTTTCCAAAGGAACCCAAATAAAAATTAAACGAAAATTAAGACTATGAGCAGACACGACAGCTGGAAAATTTTCTTCTAACATTTCCGCCCAGCTTGGCTATAGATATGATTTGGAAACTATGATTCGGTTTGATTTTTATTTTTAAAATATATATTTTTTGTTTTAATATGTATTTTTACTGTATTATATTTGTATTAGTATTGTTTATGTTTTAAGATTTAACAAGGAACAATATGCTTAATTTATTTTGTTATCCTCATTTTAAAAATTATCGTAAGAATTTTCGACATTTGTGATCCTTTCTATTACCTCCATCACTAGATCTTTCAGTCGTATTTTGAGTTTTATCATTTTCAAATACTCTATTGCTATTCGACGATTTAAATCCTTAAGACAGTTGACATCTTGCGGTGATTGGTCGTAATTCAAACATATGACATTCTTAGATTCAAAAATTCGAACAGTTATGAAGCTTCCCCCTCCCGCACCTCAGATTTTCCCCTCAACTTGGTCCATGCGGTTTCATATTGAAACTGACGTATTAGCGTTCTATAGAGGAGCGGAGCGACGATATAAAACTTCTTTGATATCTTATATTTGCCTAGTGTCTAGTGGGATCATATAGACACGCCCAACGATTTCTATTTTGTTTTACTTTACCTGTTCAACTCAGAATGCGGCATCGGCTTGACGCAGAGCATCTGTATGATCTCCTTCTTGGTGCGGTCCTCGTTGGTCACCTCGCCCACGCCGGGCACGTAGCGGGAACCCACGACTGCGAACAGAACTAGCTGTTACACGGCTGCGCTGACTGTGACAAACTTGTTTTTTGATGTTGGCAACTATCAAAATGATGCTAGCATAACTTAATCCTAAAAACAAATACAGGAAACTAACTGAGGAAATAATACGTATAATAGGGGCAGTGATCACAATAGATCTACCCAGATCGCAGTGATCCAATAGGGCCACCTTCCTATACCCATTTTACCCCCAAATAATAATAATAATAATAAAACAGATCCTGATAGCCACCGCATCGGTATCTACCGGGGGTCATCTGTGGTTTAGTTGAACACGCGCTACCTGTCGGGGGTTATATGTGGTTTAGTTGAACACGTGGTATTTACCGAGGGTATCTGTAGTTTAGTTAATTATGTAAATATCTACAGGGGGCCAACTGTGGTTTTCCGTATCAATGGCAAATTTGTGATCACCTACAGCACTAAATTACTAAACGCATGAAAACTTAAGGTGTATAAAAAGGAGGCTCCTCGCGGCGAGCCCTGGAAACAGCTAGACCATTATCATTGGGGGCTATCTGTGGTTAAGGTTCAACGACACCCAGAAGCATCAACTCACTAGTGATGAGCAGCCCCAGGAACTCCTCGACCATGCTGATGGTGTGCCGCAGCGCGTCGTCCTCGATCGGCTTCTGCTCGAACTCTGGCGAAGCCCACTCCAGCAGGTTGAATTTGTTCAGCACGTGGATTATGAACTCGTTGCTCTCGATCAGCGATGCGCCGATCTGTGGTTAGATTATTTTTTGAGACTTCAGTTGACTCGGGTTCGTTACTACTATGATCAATAATTAAAATAAAAAGATAATTCTCAACTACTTTATAAAATAAACAAGAAGAAACCTATGAATTTAATATGTCCTTATTAGCCCTGATTGTCCCATTGCTGAGCAAATTATATTAATTAGGTTTTGTGGTTCATTTTCTTTATGATTCGTGTCAGTACGAAGTAACTGTAAACAGGTACGCGCCTTTTAGTATTTGTTATGCAATAAAGTTTTTTTTAAATCTCACATTATAACAAAGCTCGTTGAAACACACCACTAACAGATGTCGCAATGGAATTAGCTACTATAAAAATATGATATTAACACACGAGCAACTATGTGTTGCGTCCCTTACGCTAAGCAACCGTCATTGGGTCATACCGCAAGGGTCAAGGCAAGAAGTCACCTTAGAGAGGGGCAGGGAGTGGCCGTACTGTATCACAGTACTAACGTATCCTATCAACTTGTTGGGTATCACACTTCCCGAAGCTTTTGAGTGTACGGGTTCCGAGAAGTGGTAGGAGCTTTGAACTGGGTTGGAAAAAAAAGACGATTTGAAAGAATGTGCAAAGCAGCAGCATGTAATTAAATAAAAAAGACTTTAAACTGATGTCTGTGTACGTAATCCAGAAGACGTAGCGTAGGCAGGCCTCCTTACTCTTAGGACCGATGATCTGGTGAAGGTTGCTTGAAGCCATTGTATGCGGGCAGGGCAGGCCTTCTGGTCCTGGTCCAGCAGTGGACGTCTTTTGGCTGATGATGATGATAATTTAGCAGATGCCGGTGGGCAAGGGCCTGAGGGGTACCTGCAGCATGACGATGTCCCGGTCGAGCATCTCGCTGCGGCACTTGACGTTGTGGTAGAAGTACAGCTGGTTGAGCAGCGCGAACCCGTTGCGCCGCCACATGCCCGCCGCCACCTGCGCTATCATCGCCATCGTCTGCAGCACCGGCTCTGCGGACCAAACAAACGGTTGAGAATGAGTTCCAGAATTTTTTACGCCGACAGAATAGCTCAATACATTTTTGTATGTGTGAAAGGGACAGACTCCTGTCAGATTAATGGTCCGAAATGATTTGTGAAAATTAATTATTAAATATTTGAGATTCTCAGTATGAAGTTTAGCAATTTATCTGACTAAATTATTTAGGGCGTAGACTCAAAGTTCTAACTTCACAACTGGCGACCGCGCACCGGGAAGACGTAACGTAGGCAGGCCCTCCCATCCGGTGAACCGATGACCTGGTGAAGGTAGATGGAAGCCCCTGGATGCGGGCAGCGCAGGACCGGTCGGTATAAGAAATCCTTGGGGGAGTCCTTTGTCCAGCAGTGGACGCCTTTTATCTGATGATGTGGACTCACCGATAAGCTCCTCGGGCGTGGGTTTGGGCTTGTCCTGGCGGTCGAACTCGCGGCTGTGGTAGGACAGGCCGTGCCGGTGCAGTTGCAGGTGCAGTCCGGCGATGAACCGCGACAGCGGCCGATGGATCGACACCGGCTCCGTAGACACGTCGTACTGGATCACCGACGCGCTCTGGTTGCCGAGCTCTGTCGAAGCAATGTTGACGTGTCAAAAAGTCTTTTTGACAGACCCACTGACACTGACAGTGGTGACGAAGTGACAGACGAAGATGAACATGATGACAGGTTTGGTCACATTAGAATATAGATACTCAAAGAGTTCTGTCGACGCGATACAACAGTAGTATTGGAATGTCAAATGCATGCCTTCGTAATTAATCAATTATTTTTCTCTATGTATCTTTAAATAGCTTCGCCTCTTTTTTGGAGTTAAATTCTAACTTGGGAGTTAGTGGCAGTGGGCGGGGCACATAGCTCGTAGAACAGATGGTCGTTGGGGTAGTAAAGTACTCGAGTGGCGACCGCGCACCGGAAGACGCAGTGTGGGCAGGTCTCCGATTGGGTGGACGAACGACTTGGTGATGATTGCGGGAAGCTGCTGCATGCGAACCGCACAAGACCGGTAGGTGTGGAAATCCTTGGAAGAGGACTTTGTCCAGTAGTGGACGTTTTTCGGCTGATGATGATTGGGAGTTCAGTTCAGTGAAAGTAAGTGAGAAGAACAGTGTGAAACGTATTTCAAGCGATGTTTGTAAAACGTATACAAAAACCTATCCGCAGAGGTTAGTTTTTCGCAGGACACGTGCAAGTAGCAATTAAATGGTCCTGCTGAATACCAGCGCTGCACTGTGTTGAGACAGACTGCAGCATTTGCTGAGTTGGGGACCAATTTTTGGCAAATACACATAAATATGTTACGTTTCTGTTGTATTTTTGTTTGTTATTTTACTCCTGACTTATTTATGGTGCCAGAAATAAAGATATATCTATGTATGTATGTACGCACCGCGGTGCAGCGTGGGCAGGCGCGGCGCCGTGTCGGCGTGGCGGCGCAGCGCCATGCGGTAGGCGGACGCGATGAGCGCGCGCTCGGCGCACGCCCACTCCAGCGACAGCGTGATGGAGTGCGCTAGCTTCACGTGCAGGTTGAACGCCGACTCCCACTCCGGCTCGTACTCCATGTGCTGACCCACCTGCGCCGAAAGGTCACACGTCACACGCGTCAAAGTACTAATAATATCCAAATAATAGACAAATCAAACACACCCTTCGGCCGTCTACGTAACCCTAGTTTCGTAACCAGCTACCAAGGAGGAATAAATTATCTTTTTACGAAACTGGTTTCGATGGAGGTATTATTTTTTTCCTTTAAGTCAAATTTATAATTAATAAAAAAAGTGCAGATTTTACATACGCTTTCGACATAGTTGATGTTAGAAAAAAATCAATTATTCTATAATAATGATTAAGTTCAAGTTTATTCTTATTTATGTTACGATGGTGAAATAATAAAAAGATTACACAAAACGAAAAATCACATGTGTCCCTCAAGTAATTAAATAACCCCACAAGGCTCTGTCTTTGGGCCTGCACTATTGCTCTTACACACCCACCTGTCTGACCACAGAGTCCATGCCCTGCATCATGACAAGGAGATTAAGCATCAAAGAGAGTCCATGCAGGAAACCCTTGCGGAGATCATCGTCGAAAGTGGTCGGCACGGAGCCAAGCAGGTACTTCACGTCGTAGAGGATTACTTGAGCGCGCTTGAACGAGAGCGACACGTGGTTACGGTCGAATTCTAGACGGCCCTGTAGCAAACAAGATTAAGATAAGATAAATAGTCTTTAGTGCACACAAAATTAATATAGAAAAAATACTATTATATACCTTTGCAATAAAAGGAACGCCAAGCAGTCTTATTGCAAAGTCGCATTACCCTCGCTTGTTTCAATCAAACAAATTTTCTGCTTAAGCCACATATATCGCATTTTTCTTGAAAATAAGAAACTACTTTCCCGTTTAAGCAACATGGCGATCGCCAGGGGAAGCGACGTCTTGACTTCACAAACACAGTACCCCTAACCGTACAAGTTAAACGGCTAGTAGTAAACGTAAGGGGTTTATGTTCTCCATATATATTTTCTGCAAGATTTCATACATCATACAAGGCTATACAACACAACCGATTTCGGGAACCTTTGCCAACTTTCCCAGTATGCCTACTTTTAGAACAGTTAGTACAAACGTTCCTATAATGGGTATTTTTTCATATATTTCTATCGGTAGTTACCATTTCGTCAACTATTGTATATTTTTTTCTATATTTATTCCTATTTTACAAACTTTGATCAAATAACGTATTAAAAGACTCAGTTTGCCATCTTTTGGACAGTATGAAACAAAAGTGGATCACTGAGGTAAAGGAAACGGGGCACTGAGGAAAAAAAGACATAGAAAATTTTGCCTTTTACTAGTTGCGAAGAGCAGTGAATAATTTCTTGAAAACACAGGTGTATTCCCTTACCCTATTGCATCGGCGATTGCACTCGCTAACGAAGGTATTGAGCACTATAAAGAGCGCGTCGTGCTTGGCTATCAGATGATGCGCCAGGGTAGGCGTCGTGTACAGCTGCACCGACAGCGAGGAAATGGAGAACGAGTGGTCGTGGTCGTCGCGGATGAAGTCCTTTAGTATTGAGCCTGGAATAAAGTTGGCAAATTTAACGTCATCATCTCCTTTAAAACACTTATTTTATACTAAAATGTTTTTTTTTTATCACAGTCTTCCAGATAAACCAGTATGAACGAAAATATGTAAATGATAAGCCTTTCCTTTGAGGCCTGCCGTTTCTAGAGGACTTACCGTTAGATAAATTACAAAACAAGTGTAATTTACTACTGCGGACATTCGTTTGAGATTTGAATTTCAGTTTTTCTTCTACTTTCAAATAAATATATTTTCTCTTTATCATATTTATATGCCAGAGATTCGTTATATTAAACTACAAGTAAAATCCGGTGGACCGATGTCCGTGAAGGTTGCGGGAAGCCACTTGGACTTTTCGATGTGGAAATCCTGCAAGGCCTTTACTAGCAGTGAACGTCTTTTAGCTGATGATGATTAAAATCCGATATTTTTCGCGTAACGAATGTTATAATCTTTGTTATATCGTAATGGCTATTCAAGTATGCGATGTACATAAAAAATTACAAAAGCTAGTGTATCCTGGTCGCCTTTCACACAGACTGCCACCAAAAATCAAAACAAAACCTCACCATAATTCTTAGTGAACAATATCGCCATAGCCTTCTTGGTGCTGTAGTCCATTAGCGTGGTGTTGATGAGGAGACATCTAACCAGACAAAACCAAGACTTTCCCAGTCGCCTTTCACACAGACTGCCATCAAAACAGAAACAAACTCTCACCATAATTCTTAGTGAACAAACTCACCATAATTCTTAGTGAACAATATAGCCATAGCCTTCTTGGTGCTGTAGTCCATCAGCGTGGTGGCGATGAGGAGGCGGTGCCAGGCCGTGCGCGCCGCCTTCCACATGCGGAAGTCGTTCTGCATGACGCCGGCCGCCACGCCGCCGCCGCCGGCCACGGCGCCCGCGCCCGCGCCGCCCCACGCGTGCTCGCCGAGAGCCACTTGGCTCACGGCTAGGCGGAGGCTCGGCTCTTGCGATACGAAGTTTTGGAGCCTGTGCGTGTCATAGTTGTGTTTTAAAAAAAGATTTACTATTTATTGAAATATAGAACCACGCAGGAAGAACAAGGAATGTCAAACTTATAATAATCACATTATTAATAATTATTTATGGACTTTTGGAAGGCTGCAATGCAACGAACAGCTTACAATTTACTTTTGCTGTGGCCATCTACCCTATCAAGTGCCCAAAATGCTATCATCTACCCTAAGTCCCGGACCTTTGCAAGATTGCAGCCTCCAAAGGCAGCGTACTCACCAATGCAGCAGCTTCATGGCGAAAGTCTGGTGCGCGACGAGGTGCGCGTGCATCACCAGCACCTTCAGGCTCGGCCCGTGCCGCGACGTGAACCTTGCGAACATCGCCGTGCGGCTGAGTATGACAGTCATACAGATCCGGTTACACACGACACGTAACCGGCCCATAGGTTTTATTGTAAACAGGTTTCTAAGAAATATAATTTTTAGGGAGTACTAGGTAAGCGACAAACGGTAACCTATAATAATAGGGTATCCTGTATTAGGGGAACTAAACACTATAATAATAAGTATTTATCTAGAAGCACCTCCAAGAGACGCAGCACTTTGAAAAAAAAAGATTAACTTCTTTACCTTAAATATAGGTTCTTTTAAGGCGAGCTTCTCATAAAACTGAGTATGTGCAGAAGTTATTTAAATTACTCTTGGTCGATGTTAAAGTTGTGTGTAGTTGCTAAGTGGCCAGCTGCCCCTATGATCGGTGACAATCGGTGTCTATATGGAGTGATCTATGCCTGTGGTTCTGCCCTGTAAGCGGAACCAGTAGCTGGTGATCTGTGCTTTTAGGTCTGCTCTGTATTCGGAACCTATAGAGGGTGATCTGTGCCTGTGGGTCTGTCATATATACGGAATCTACAGGAGGTGCTCTGTGCTTGTTAGTCTGCCCTGTATGCGGTACCTACAAGGAGTGATATGTGCATGTAAGTCTGCGTTGTATGCGGAATCACAGGGGTAATCTGTGCCTGTGGTACTGCATTGTATGTGAAACCAATAGGGGGTGATCTGTGCATCTGCAGAGTCCTGCCTGCCTGCGATCTCCGCGTGGGACGAAACGTGACTCACTTCTCAATGTCGGTGCGCAGGTTGTCGCACACCTGGAACGCGCTGCACTTGACCATGGCGCGGCCCTCGCGGTCGATCAGGCTGACCAGCTCCACCGAGTCGCGGTGGTTGCATTTCATCACGCGGGTCAGCGTCGTTATCACCTGGTGGGATGATTTAATCATAATAAGTAGAGGGTAAGTCTATTTTTAGGGTTCTGTACCTCAAAAGGAAAAAAGGAACCCTGATAGGATCACTTTCTTTTCTGTCTGTCTGTCTGTCTGTCACAACCGTCTTTCTCAGGAACGCGTAGACATATCAAGTTGAAATTTATGTCAAATACTCAAGCCTTCAATCCCTTGAAGCTGTGAAAAAATCAAACTTCTATACCAACGCAATCAAGAGATACGGCCGTTTATGCCGCATATTTGGACACTCGCATGGGAATCAAAACCGATTTCGGACTTTTTCCTTTACTTGTGCTATAAGCATTGCTTTCTGCCAAATTTCATGATTCTAGGTATACGGGAAGTACCCTATAGGTTTTGATTTCTATGCGAGTGTCCAAATATGAGGCATAAACGGCCGTATCTCGTGATTGCGTTGGTATAGATTTTTTTTTTTACAGCTTTAAGGGATTGCAGGCCTGAGTATTTGGTATAGAGTTCATGACATGTGTGAATATGAATTTATACGGAACCCTCGGTGCGCGAATCCGACTCGCACTTGGCCGGTTTTTCAGCTTTCTGCTTTACATTCCCCTACAAACTTGATGTTTCTAATGAGATTAACCCATAGGAAGAATAGCAAGAGGTCGCGAGTTTGATTCTCGATTTGGTAGAAGGGGAGGGTGTAGTTGCTGTATACTGTGTGAAATATTATCCAACTTTGTTTGAAGAAAAAAATACGAAAGTCCTGGTTATAAAGAAACTAACGACGTGAAAAAAATCTACAGTATTTTATGGTTATTAAACTTTGGTAAAACAAAAGGTGATTGCCAAAGTTTTACCGTTCTAAGATTTACCTGTTCAAAAGTATGCGTCTCATCATTGTAAAGGACTGTGCAGTAACAATCAGGCTGGTCTAGTATCTGTAGCAGATCTTTCTCCGTGTCTTTCAATCTGAAAAGATAAATTTCATTAGATTCCCATAATCGTCACTGTTAGGTTGCTATACGATTTGCCTATAAAAGAGTGAAATCTCAAGGGGCAGTGTGGTAGCAGTTACATTTACCACTAAACTACCACAGACGTTTCTATGTCTATGTTTCTACGTCTGAAGCATTGGATATTTCGCATTTTAACAGATATCAAGTTTGAAATAGGTACCGATTCCAGGAGGCAATCACCTTCAAGAGTATACGAGGACTTTCTCGCATCGAGTATAACTTGGCAGAATGACCGTCACCGGATGCTATCCACAAATGTGAAGTCGTCTTTAGAGATGAGAAGGGTGCGTCCATACTATATACTAGCATTGATGTATATGTCATGGCCAGATCATTGAAATCAGACAGATCATGAAATAACTAGTCATATTGTCCAGGAACTCCGGCAAAACAGAGTTGACGGGACCCAGCGAAGCTTTATACGGAAACACCAGTAACCTAATCTAACCTAGAGGTTTTTCAGAACTCCTCAACTCATAATCCGACCAATTCTATTATACGATCTGGTAACGATACTGGGTCCTTCTAAAATACCTGAAAAAAAATACTGTGGCTTCTACTAATGAAACTGAAAAATATTCTCAATTCAATATCTCAAATTTACAAAATTCGGAAAAACATTTTTGGGCTTCCCATACAAAATTGGCGAATCAGTTGATCAATTAGTATGAGCAAATTATTTATTTTGCGAAGTGAGTTTAGGTTCCTTGGGGAAAGTGAGCAAAACATTTTTTTTTTCCGAATTGAGTATAGTAGTCGGAAGCAGAAGGACAGTACGACCGACGCCACTATCTTCATGCGCTCCACTATGTCGGGGCTAATGTTGGCCCCTGTACAGTGTGTTACAGTGGTATGATGGGCTAGGCTAGTGGTACCTGAGATCGTTGGGCAGCGCCGGCGAGTGGTCGTCGTGTGTGAGTAGTCGGAAGCAGTAGGACAGTACGACCGACGCCACTATCTTCATGCGCTCCACTATGTCGGGGCTAATGTTGGCCCCTGTACAGTGTGTTACAGTGGTATGGTGGGCTAGGCTAGTGGTACCTGAGATCGTTGGGCAGCGCCGGCGAGTGGTCGACGTGTGTGAGTAGTCGGAAGCAGTAGGACAGTACGACCAACGCCACTATCTTCATGCGCTCCACTATGTCGGGGCTAATGTTGGCCCCTGTACAGTGTGTTACAGTGGTATGGTGGGCTAGGCTAGTGGTACCTGAGATCGTTGGGCAGCGCCGGCGAGTGGTCGACGTGTGTGAGTAGTCGGAAGCAGTAGGACAGTACGACCGACGCCACTATCTTCATGCGCTCCACTATGTCGGGGCTAATGTTGGCCCCTGTACAGTGTGTTACAGTGGTATGGTGGGCTAGGCTAGTGGTACCTGAGATCGTTGGGCAGCGCCGGCGAGTGGTCGACGTGTGTGAGTAGTCGGAAGCAGTAGGACAGTACGACCGACGCCACTATCTTCATGCGCTCCACTATGTCGGGGCTAATGTTGGCCTCGGCTTGCTCCTCGTCTTTTGGGGCCTGAATGTAATATGGAATAAACGTTTTAAAACACGGCAAAATTGAATTTAATAAATGCTTATAGCATGAAAAATATAATAAATAAATTGAACACAATATTGGTATCTCGGGCCTCTTCTACTTAGCAAACAACTACAACCAAATCCTTCAGTCATTGCAAAACCATTATAATTGTAATACAATAAATAAGTTTGGCAAGTAACAAGAGTTTTTTATGCGACGTACCGTCCCTTATAATGAATAATGATATGATGTGGTAGATTCATGTCTTTTTATATGGGGTAGTTCAAAGACATTTTGTTTTTTTTTAATCTATGACGTCATTATATTATTATATAGTCGTTTTCATAAATAAATAAACAAGTAATGAAAATCCAAGCTTGCAGTACTTCAGCGATTTCAATAAAATGAGCTCTTGAGTGATGATTATTTCATACCTTATTTTTTATGCATCAACTACCCTATTATAAAAGAACTAAATGCGTATGTCCCTCTCACATTCCCGAGATCTACAATAGACTACCCAGGACAACAAATAAGATCTTGTTTCGGAACATGACGTCAATTTACCTCTAGCCTGGTTCCTGGAGACAAGGCACAAAATACTTATTAGTACAGACAGGTTAGATCGACTCACAGCGTGCAGCTCGCAGAAGGGGTCCCGCTTCCACGCCTCCGTGTCGCCGCAGTCGCAGCAGCCGCCGCCGCCGCTCTGCCCCATCTTGTACTTGTGGTGGCGGTGCGCGGACACTTTGAAGCACTCCACGCACAGCACGCACGTGTTGTCCATACCTGCGCGCAAATACCTATTGTTAACTAACGATGATATTTCAATTTTATTTCGCCAACGAATACGTATGAGTATGAGTGTTAAGTCAAAATAAAACATCACGATTTGTTTCTTTTTCATTAGGACGTATTTCTTGAAATAGTGTTAACTTTAATTACGAACGTAGAATTCCTTCGCTAACTATGTATTTTTCTAAAAAAAGCTCGACTGGAGCCTATCAGCCTAACCTATACAGGCTGTTGGTTTGGTCAACAACGAGAAAATTTGTATGTTATTGTTTCAGTAGAATCAATTTAAAAAAAAAATATAGGTATTTTCAGATCAAGTATTTTTTGTCCTTTCATCCCTTAGAAGGCCGTTGTCGACCAAAACAACACCCTGTATAGACATTAAAACGATTATCACGAGAAATATGAATATAAAATATTTAAGTTAGGGGTGAAATATATCATATGTGGCCCGATATCCACCAAATCGGAGATGGGCTGAGAAAAGAGGAGACTTTCCAGCTGGGTTGTTTTCACAGAAGCCGAGCGAAGCTGTGTGCTAGCTAGATCAAACCTGATCTACAACATTCTGAAAACAGTGAACAAGATTAAAGATTTACTTATCTACTTGGCGGCAAGGCAACACGTACCGCATTCCCGACAGCTATACGCCGGCTCGCCCTGCTTGAAGACGCGGCCGCACAGCGTGGAGCGGCGCGGCGGCGCGGCCGGCTGCGCACCCTCGCTGCAGCCCCACACGAACTGCTCCAACGGCAGCAGCAGCAATTTGGTGGCTAGCTCCTCGTCGAATGACCAATCTAGAACCAATGCAGTGTCCGAATGCATTACCAGAATCGTTCAAAACTTGACCTAACATCTTCGTAATCATATAAGCAGGAAGGTAATGTAAGCGTCCCCTGTTGACTTCCATTTAACATGGTTCTGAGCCACACACATCCAGCGGTAGCGGCTTCCTGCAAGCCTGACAACCTGGTGAGAAGGACCGTTCAACACTACGTCTTCCGGCCCGCGGTCGTCACCAATCCGGACTTGGCCCCCGTGTGTGGAGTATGGCCTAAACCTTCCCGAGTTATGGGAAGAGACCCGTGCCCCTGCAGTGGGGACGTAATGGGTTGTTAACATTTGGCCGCGTCGCGTCGCGGCAGCGGCAGCGGAACTACGCGACGTGACACTGCAATTTCATGAAAACAAAATACTTGGCCGCGTCGCCCCGCTTTCGTTCTGACCTTAAATCTACAAACTTTATCTAGAAACTGTCAGAAACCAAGCAACGTACCCAAACAAGTCCTGTTCGGCTGCGGCGAGTATATCCTCGGGACGGTGACCCGCCAGTGGTCTTGGAAGTGGGCGGGGGTCAGCACCCCCTCGGCCATCTTGTTCCTCCACAGCTCCACTACGGCATCAGCTCGCGCCGGCAACGTGAACCTGGCGGCGATCGAACGACCCTTGTTATCACTCTCACTCATTGTCACAAGTCAAGTCGCTCCATGGCAATCACTGTTTCACATTTGAAGTTAGTAACCGCCGTCTTTCCCTTGGGATACGACTGTTTATTGTTATTGACACGATATGAGATTTGAAGTTTTGTTATGTTATAATTTGCAGCTGTCGAGTAAAATGTTGGGTTTCAGTGATCATGAAAGGAACGAGATTTCTCACGATTACTGTTTTCATATTTCTCAACAGTCGTCTTTTAACAAAAACAATTTCAAAAGGTTCATGTTGAATTTAATCAAACAGCCAAATAAGAAAACATTAAGAAAACCATAATAAAGATTCAGATAATAAATAAGTCTGGAAAAATTCTAACAAAGTGCTGCTAGTATTTATCTCAAAAGAAAAGTTATTTCAGAATTTTGCGAAATATTTTTTTTTTCTTAATTTAGTTTCATTTCTTGCACGTCATGGCCACACAAAGGTAGGCGGAATACTGAACAGAACACGGTTGGCACGCATCCAGCCGCCGGTGAACTAAATAGATGGCTATTTATACAAAAATGGAGTAAAGATCAAGTGCGATTATTAATGATATGTCAATTAACTAATAAGTATTATTGAGACTTGAAGAAGTACCTTTGTATATTATATCGTATATAATTTAAGGTAGGTACATGATACATACACTGGGGAAATCGCGTCTCAGTGAGTTAGGCTTATTGTTAGACTCATGCCCTGGGTGTGGATAATGGTACCTTCTGCAGATGCATATAAAAATTAAGAGATAATGAAAAACTATCATGTCCCGTGTATAATGAGAACCAGAGATTGATAAACACACCGACATCGGTTATACGGTCTTCAATAGATCCAGGGTCGCTTAGGTGTCACAATTTAAGCGTGTCATCACAAGAGATAGTCGGCAGTTGCCTGGTTTTGCACTTATCGCATCGCAGTTTTGTTTACAAGCCCTTAGTATTACCCGCGCGCGGCCAGATAAGGGTCCAATAAAACGGACATAAAACATACGTACGCCCAAAAAACATTACACTCCGCTTAGACACTAGGATGATAACTTCCTTTTACTCCTAGTCATCAATCGTTTGAAAAAAAAACATAACAAGATAGAAGAAGGCAGATCCAGTAAACAGCCCGTTACAAATTCGTTACATTTATTTTTGATATAAATGCGAACGACCTCGCAACGAAATCGTTTAACGGAAAGAGAACTGAAATAGACTAACAGTAACGAATTTTCATATAGTTATACAGGGTGTTAAAAAATAGAGGTAGACCGAAACAAAGAAAAACGAAAAAAAAAACAAGAGTTATATTTGACTGACTCGGTGGCTAAGTGGTTAGCGATCCTGACCTCTGATCCGAGAGTCGTGGGTTCGATCCCCACACAGGGCAAACTTTTCTGTGATGAGCAGAATTGTTTGCTCTGAGTCTGGGTGTATTATATCTATATATGTATGTATTTAAAATGTATATGTGTATGTATATCAGTCTCTGGTTCCCAAGATACAGGGAATCCTAGTTTGGGGCCAGATGACCGTGTGTGATTTGTCCCAGATATTATTATTATTATTTTTGGTGATTTTTTAGCAAAGTTGTAACACAAAATATTGTATGTACAGTATGACAAGTTGAAGCCTCCGTCAAGAGAAGTGTATCTACAGCGCGTTCCATACAACCGTAGTTTGATTTTTATTAGAATTTCAATCGATTAAACTTCATGAAATGTAAATACGTTCTATTAAATCATATCTATAGGTATTTATTGTGGACCAGATTTCCATAAAAATAATTAGTTTAGTAACAAAGGCGCCAGTTTGAACTAAATTATTTTTACGGAAATCTGAAAAACCACAGAACGCTGAATCTGAAACACCACGCTTCAGAGCGCCCGCGCTGGGAAAAATCCTGTGGGTCTTAAGGTCTTGAACTCTTTTTTTTTTACACCCTGTAAAGAAAACCGACCCATAACCCGAAATAGAGAATATTCATTTAATGGAGGTTCTTGACGTAATTTACGTTCCAGAATTTGTTTATTATGAGCTTATTATATAGGTTACGACATGACGATGACTTTAGTTTCTTTTTTTACGGAACTCGCCATTTAGAATTTAATAACGTAGCACAGACATGCACCCCCCGGAGCGACGGTATAAAACTTCTTTGTAACGTACATAGTATGGTAATGTCCAATCCGGACTTGGTTCCCGTGTGTTGAGTATGGCCTAACCTTCCCGAGGCATGAAAGCAGACCCGTGCCCCTGCAGTAGGGACGATATGGGTAGTTAACAAAATAAGTAAATGACAACAGGTATGCCATATGCTAGCTCCAAGAACTGAAAACCGATAAGGAAGAATATTCTCTAGTGACGACTGCGGTTCGGAAGACTTATTTCGCGACGGACCGCACGAAAAAAAGTTTTAGAATAAGACAACATTTTGGTTTGGTCGACTTAAATAATATCTTCCATGTGACGAACACAATAAATTTTCAACTATGCACCGCCAGATGGACTTCTTTCACATCAGTTTAGTGATTAAAATGCTTTACAATGCTTTACACCTGGAGATCAGCCAAGTCTGCCACGTAACATCGCTGCGGACTACCTGGTTCCCGAAGCCTTGTGGGCGGCATTGAACTCATTATTAAGGCCGACTTCACACCGATCCATACCTGAATAAGCTTACCAATTTAATTAAAAATATGTTTATCGAGTGGCACATTTTAACCGGATGTGGATATATTTTATGGACAGACGACAACTGTCTGGTGTTGCATCTGTTCGCTTAAAATAAAATATCCTACCAGATTTGCACGTGACACAGTCCAATTGGACAATTAGTCTCCTTCGTTCTCAGTAGAGCCATTGTGTAGATCCTAATACCTTACTGATTGAATTTTCAGAAAGGCAGAAATATTTATTAATTGAAGATCATTTATGTTTTTTATGTACATATATCGAATGAAGAAAAAGACTAGCTCCATAAAAATTTTTATGTCCTATTTCAATTCCTAGTGCACAAATATTGAAAATACTATCTTATTACTAACTTAAATCATTTCAAGAATCTACTGTAGAAATTCCATGACTAGCTTCATAAGTTATGGTTCTGAGATTGATGTGTCAGTCAGCGGTGATTTAGGAATTTTATCTTTATATGTACTGATGACAGTCAGGGGCTCCTAGCAATCTTAAGTCATGGAGCCATTTAAGCTACAAGCTCAGTTAACAAACAAACAAACATACATAAAGAACAGAAAAACATTAGCCACCTTCTGAGCTAGTCAGGTAGGCGGGTAAAAATCGTTCACTTCGGTGTAAATGTATAAATGTGATATGATGTCGTCTCACGCTGCCGCTGGTGCCAAAATTGCATGTATTGATATTTTGACGAGCATCATTTGCTGCTATTAAGCCGTTGTTACTTTCTTTGTGATAATTAATCATACTCGCACCATACGCGATGATTTTTTAAAATTCTCAATTGGTAAGCCCTTGGCATCATCTCACTGGTGGTAAGTGATGATGATGCCAAAGGTGGATTTAAATCCAACCGTAACCGTATTCATCAATTTTAGATTTTTAGATTGCCTACCAATGGCAATGTATTTTGAATAGGCTAGATAGCTTCAGCGATATAATTCGTATTACTGATAGCTTTGTATTAAACAAAGCTATCAGTTTTTTGTCTGTCAAGGCTCAATAAAGGTTAAAATTAGTTTAAAAGTTAACAACAACCTATTTTCCAGATGTTCCACCTGTCCCTTGCCTCCTGTACGCAGGCGATCCACAGTCTACACATTATAATATAATAGGAGCACTAAATATGCCGAGAAACAATACCAAAGAATATTGAGAAAATAATCGAAATAAATATTGTGGAAGTGACATTCCTAGTTTTTCCTCTTGCAAGTTCTTAGTACTTACACTTACCATTTCGTTATGTCATAGGACACGTCAACATCGCAGCAAGGTGTTACTTGATTATTATTCCTACAGCAGAATACGCTAACAAGTTCTTTGAGGGACAGTAACATATTGTTAACAAAACCCACTTTTCAGTCACTTCACTAAAAATCGAATCCATAAAAAATTTAAACCAATTTTTTTTAAAGAAAATCAAAGATTTTTTTATGTGTAACATACGGTGGCGAATAATATTAATTTATAAATAAATAAAGCACTGAAATACGGTTAACGAGACGAACAATGCAAGCGTAGAGAGTGAATGTACAATAACAATGACTTATAAGATTATTGGTGTTTTGTCCATTTAGAAGTACTCTATTTGAACGATAAGGAAGTGTGTTAAACCTGCACTAAATAATCAATAACAGATAGTATGCTGATATTAAAAGAATTAGACGTTACAATTAACGTAAAGGTAAACAATATTTCTGTCCACTTTTGGGTCGAACTTACCGCCATTGGAACTCTTGTTTGATGAAATTAATACATAAATGTCACCAAACAGAATTTTTATGAAAGCCATGCTTATAGGGCGAGCGCGCCGACCATTACGAATAACTGACTGACTTGGTGGCTTAGTGATTAGCGCACTTCTAGTCCAAGGGTCGTCGGTTCGATTTCGTGTGACGAACAACTATTTGCATGTCCGCCCTGTGACATGCCTGCGTGTTTCATATTATTTTAAATATCTGCCAGAGCCTAAACTGCCTATGAATCTTTTTCCAAGGAACACATAGTCGCTTTGTAAATTAAATGTTAATGTCCTTGCAGATATGTTAAAAGTACCGTATTTGTACATTAGTAATTTAGCTGGATTTCTCAGTCTCTTTTTCGATGTCTATTATTATTTACTTTTATTGAATTTCTCCTTATTTTTCATACTCCAAAATACCTCAGGGTACCGACCGTAAAATTTTATGTAATCGGTTATTTGTTATTTAATTTTATTTCTTTATTTACCTGTCAGCAGGGATCATGTCTGCTGCGTCCTCTTCCATGGGCTCGTCGCCCACCTCCACCTCAAGCTGCACCGGCGGCGGGGAGCTCATCGCGTCTCCTGGAATAGCAGCAACAACATGAAATACTTAAGTATTTTTTTCATCTATACTATAATAAAACAGTAGAAACCGCGTGTCTGTACATTGAATATTTTTACCAAAAATAGTAAGGAGGTGATAAAATAAGAGTAATAGAACACAAATAAACAAATTTAAATTGTTTTGTCTGTCTGTCTGTTCACGCTAATCTCCGAAACTACTGGATGGATTTTCATGCGGGTTTCTCGAGTAGATTAAGCTTAGTATGAAGCATTATACAGTCTTTGTTTCATCGAAATCTAATATCAAGAAAAAAATTGTCGTCCTTTAAATATTTTAAAATTTTAAATTCGCCGCTTGCCTGCCAAAAATTACATAGCAAATGAATCGAAAGAAGTGTCCGAGGCTTAATTACGTAGGCAAGTAATCGATTATAATTTTAATTTTTACATAAACAATAAAACATCTACTTATTTAAGGTTCTGACCCTTATTTCGACCTATTTGCTATGTAATAGTATAGATGTAATTTTTGGCAGACGAGCGGCGAATTTATTACTATTTTTGGTAAAAATATGCAACATCTATACATATAATAAAACTGTAACGGGGCCGATTCTGTACATGGAATATTTTTGAAAATAATACCTGTAGGGGACATGTCTATCGATGTAGAGACCAAAACAATTTAATTTGGAATTTTTTGTCTGTCTGTCTGTCTGTCCGCGCATCACGCAAAAACGGCTGGGCCGATTTTAATGAAACTTCGTACGATTATACAACGTAACCCGGAGTAACATCTTAAATACTTTTTATCCCGGGAAATTCAAGGGTTCCCGGAGGAATGCATAAAAACTTTAATTCTTAAAAGCATTATTACTTAAAAACAACGAAGCCGATTTTATTGTAATTTGGCACAATGATACTTTATCATTACGACCAAACATCCAAACTTTCAGATCTCGGTTTCATGAAGGGTTCTCACAGGAAAACGACAACACCGTATCTCCACAATAACTCAGTTAACTTTTTTAAAAGGCGTGTCGATTACGGTACTTTCTTATCATTCGATACATACTATTGGTCCTGGAAATTCAAAGGGATCCCGAGGGAAAAGCTGGAAACTGTATCTAAGTATTATGGTGAAACCTTCACTCTTGGATTAGGCGAATCAAAGGTATATTCAGTTAACATTCTTGACCCGGAATTGTTAAGGCTGTCCCGGGGAACTGACGGGATCCTCTTTTTCGATGAGATATGTATATATTGTTTTACGGTGTAGGTAGCTGTAGAATATCGAAAATATACGTATAACGTAGTGAAATAAGCAAAGCAAACTACATTTGTAAATGGTATTTTTATTTCCTACCCAACTATTCAAGTGTAGGGCAATATTTATCAAGTGGTGGTATACAGGGTGTTATAAAGGCGTAGGCATTCTATTGAACCTGTTCTTAAATTTTTCCTTTAACTACCTAATACAGGGTGTTAAAAAAAGTGCGTTTGAAATTTTAAGGGGTTGCTCAGAATCAAAATATACAGGAAAAATATTGAAAAAATCCGATCTGCAATTTTTTGACCATTTAACATACAAATTCTTAATTCACTATTCCGATTTAAAAAGTTGTAGACACGATTTTTTTTGTTATTTTTCCTGTATTCTATCCTCGTAAGGCCCAAGTTAAATTTAGGCTGGTATTCATTGCGGCCCAACGACCTAAAAAAGTTACCCTATCGCTTGAACTCGAATGTGGTTCATTCAGAAATGGAGCCAATATTCAAATGGTAATACGAGTTCGTAAATGAGTTCAAATTTTAGGTAGTTGTGACTGAATTACTACTAAACCTATGTCCTAAAAATAGGACGTTGGGCCTTACGAGGCTATACTTGATTTTGAGTAACCCCTTACAATCTCAAACGCACTTTTTAACACCCTGTATAGGTGGCTGAAAATCTTCTTAAGCTGGAGTTGGCCATTAGCCTCACATCTTACCACTATCCAAACTTGGACCCTGTGTGTGGAGAATGACCTAACCTTCCCTAGCTATAAGAAGAGATTCATGCCCCAGTAGTGTTGATTGTGAATATAAATCCTATGCAATTGTATTTTCATTTTCTTTCTCTTTTTCTTCTTATTTTTTTTTTCTTTTCCTTTTTTTCTTTTTTATATTTTCTTTTTTTTTCTTTCATTTGTTCTATAGATTACTTAATTTTGTTATTTTCTTATTTCTAAAGAATAATTTAGCAAACCATATGAACTATTGCAAAAACCCCAACACTAACGCGTACGAAGTCGCGGGCACCAGCTAGTTTTTATAATATTTACTTGTTTCAAGAGAAAGGGCTTCGAAATTTTAGTACGGAAGATGCATGGGCACCGGAAGGGGGGGGGGGTGCAAGGAGATGGACTTGTAATGCTCACTCTTGCATGAACAAATATTCAGAATAGCTATGGAAAGCCCATAAAAACTTTATTCTCGCTGCTTTATACCATAATATTAAATATATTATGTGCAGATGCACCCCTGAAATCAAACCTGACGGCGGCGGCGCCCATGGGAAGGTGGCTTATGGCCAGCCTCAGTCTTGATTTTTTCTGTCAGACCTTGATACCTTATAAATCCCTAAAGGATACTCAGAATCTAAATCATATAATATGTTATTTTGTGTTTAAGCCACCAGTTTCGAGATATTCCATTTCAAAGATTTCTTTACGAGAATATATTTGCATATTTTATTTTGTTTTCAAACTCTGTATAATCTTATAGGAAGAGAATAAGAATTTGTTAAAATGTTGAAAAAATCTTAATTTTAATAGTCTTACTAGGTTCTGAAAATTTTCTCAACATAATAATATTCATAATACAATAATATTATACAGAGTTATTTTTGGACCTCCCACCAAAACTTCACAGTGGCTTCTACTCATGAAACTCAGCAACATTCCCCAAATAACCAATGGTCAATTCGCAAAAAAATTTTGGGCATCTCCATACAAAGTATGCCGATCATGTGATCAAATTAGTATGAAAGGTCCAAAAATTTTTTCGCAAATTGACCATTGGTTACTTGAGAAAAGTTGCTCAGTTTCATGAGTAGCCACTGTGAAGGTTTGGTGGGGGGTTCAAAAATAACCCTGTAAATGAGTGTAACATTTGATAAAAAATAAAAAATTTGGAAGTTGGGGTTTCTTTTGGGCTCTGCTAACACTTCCCGAAATGTTGAGTGTACAAGTTCCGAGTGGTAGGAACTTTGTACTAGGTAAAAAAAAAGATCATATATAGTCTGGATTGCTCCAGACTTGCTTTTCAAAAACATGGGAACCCCAGCACTGAGTTATTAATGCCTCTATACAAAAAAATGAGGATTGATCATCATAAAAAACGGGACATTTAATAAATATGTTATACAGGGTGACTGGTTGAACAACGGACATATTTAAGGAGATGATAGGATAATTTACATACTTTTCAACCATATAAAACAAAAATTCATATATTCAATTTAGTAAATTGTAGAAGTAAACATAAAAATATTTTTTTTATTGATGAAAATTAAGGTCATGTTTTTATTACATATTTGGAATGTGTATCAGCTTCTTTTTCACCTCCTTAAATACGTCCGTTGATTTACCAGTCATCCTGTATATCACTACATATTGGTGTCATTTCAGCTGGGTATGAGGCGGGATGGGATTTTAATGTGACAAGGCCAGTGGCCGATTTAATTGTTTATGACATTAAGTATCCCAAAAAAAACATCCTGTAAAAAGGGGCCAAGCTAGTGGCACAGATTAGATAATAGTACTGGACTACTACGCCGCTTCAAAAAGTAGTAAGATCTGATGAGTTGAGGAGACAAGACTAAGGGATTTTTATATTAAAGAAAGCAAATGATTTTGACTAAATAACCTGTCTTATTTTAAATTATAAGTAATAATTCATATGTGGTTTACTAATTCCAAGTTGTAAGAGTAACTGAACCTACAATTATTTATTCATTCAAAATATCAGAGTCATATATTTATTCTAAAATAGTAGGCTTATCATGTACCTTGGCTGATAAACATTTTCAAAGAAATAATTTTATGTATTTTTTTTCTGCATATTACAGATATATTAGCAACAACGACAAAATGTTTATCGGCCAAGTGACATGATAAGCCTACTATTTTAGAATAAATATATGACTCTGATATTTTGAATGAATAAATAATTGTAGGTTCAGTTACTCTTACAACTTGGAATTAGTAAACCACATATGAATTATTACTTATAATTTAAAATAAGACAGGTTATTTAGTCAAAATCATTTGCTTTCTTTAATATAAAAATCCCTTAGTCTTGTCTCCTCAACTCATCAGATCTTACTACTTTTTGAAGCGGCGTAGTAGTCCAGTACTATTATCTAATCTGTGCCACTAGCTTGGCCCCTTTTTACAGGATGTTTTTTTTGGGATCTCACTTATTTTTGTATGAGCACTTTACAGGAACGAGAGACGACCCTGGCTGCAGCATCAGGTCAGCTCATGATTCTTTTTTTTGTGTCTATGTACTGTACAATCTAGCCCAAACCAGTCGTGTCTGCCGTAAGCCATTGAGGAGTTAGATTTTTAGGAGACGATTCTGGCTGCAGCATCAGGTCAGCTCATGGTTTATTATTTTTGTGTTTACGTACTGTGCAATCCATTATAAACCAGGCTGTCTGCCGTAAGCCATTGAGGAGTTAGATTTTTATGAGACGATCCTGGCTGCAGCATCAGGTCAGGTCATAGTTTATTATTTTTGTGTCTACGTACTGTGCAATCCATCCTAAACCCGTCGTGTCTGCCGTAAGCCGTTGAGGAGTCCACTTTGAGGAGACAACTCTGGCTGCATCATCAGATCAGCTCATAATTTATTATTTTTGTGTCTATGTACTGTTCAATCTAGCCCAAACCCGGCGTGCCTGCCGTAAACCATTGAGGAGTGAGACTTTGAGAAGACGACCCTGGCTGCAGCATCAGGTCAGCACATTATTCATTATTTTTGTGTTTATGTATTGTACAATCTAGCCCAAACTCAGCGTCCCTACCAGAGACCATTGAGGAGTTAGACTTTAAGGAGATGACCCTGGCTACAGCATCAGGTTAGCTCGTGGTTCATTATTTTTATAACTATGTACTGTACAATCTAGCCCAAACCCGGAGTGCCTGCCGTAAACCATTGAAGAGTTAGACTTTGAGGAGACGACCCTGGCTGCAGCAACAGGGCAGCTCTTAGTTTATTATTTTTGTATCTACGTACAGCGCAATCCATCCTTAACCCGGCGTGTCTGCCGAAAGCAACTGAGAAGTTACACTTTGAGGAGACTACCCTGGCTGCAGCATCAGGTCAGCTCATGGTTTATTATTTTTGTGTCTACGTACTGTGCAAGATTGCACAGTACGTAGAACAGATGTTCTAAACCCGCGTGTTTACCGTAAGCCGTTGAAGAGTCCACTTTGAGGAGACGACCCAGGCTGCAGCATCAGGTCAGCTCATGGTTTATTATTTTAGTGTTTACGTACTATACAATCTAGCCCAAACCCGGAGTGCCTGCCGTAAACCGTTGAGGAGTTAAACTTTGAGGAGACGACCCTGGCTGCAGCATCAGGGCAGCTCATAGTTTATTATTTTTGTATCTACGTACAGTGCAATCCATCCTTAACCCGGCGTGTCTGTCGTAAGCCACTGAGAAGTTACACTTTGAGGAGACTACCCTGGCTGCAGCATCAGGTCAGCTCATGGTTTTTTTATTTTTGTGTTTACGTACTGTACAATCTAGCCCAATACCGGCGAGCCTGTCGTAAACCATTGAGGAGTTAGACTTTGAGGAGACGACCCTGGCTGCAGCATCAGGGCAGCTCATAGTTTATTATTTTTGTATCTACGTACAGTGCAATCCATCCTTAACCCGGCGTGTCTGCCGTAAACCACTGAGAAGTTACATTTTGAGGACTCTACCCTGGCTGCAGCAAGTGCGGTATCGAGTCATAGACCGGTTACAGTACTGTACTTCGATTGTTTTTGCTGGATATTCTATTAGTATTCGTTTTGTAAGCGCGTTTTAAATTACTTGTGGTGCCATCTATTAGTAAAACCTAGTACCAATGCGTAGTGAGATTATTTTCTACTATCCGTCTTTGTCGACAGAAATGTTGAAATTAAAAGAAAGAAATGACATATTTCACGACTCATCGACGTCGGGCTGTGGCCTAGTGGTATAGACTATGGATGTGTAATCCAAACTTGGTGTAGGTTCGAGTCAAAATGCTCATGGTTTTTTTTTTTTTTTTTTGGTTTTTAACACATGTTTTTTTTTAATTTTTACTGTCTCAGTAGATGAAATACTAGCCGTGTACCAAATTTCAAGCTCGTAGCTTTGCTAGAAGTGGCTTAGCTTTTTGATGATCGGTGAGTGAGTCAGTGACAAAATGGAGGAACTTTGCCTGTAATTATTTCTCAAACTACTGCAGGTAGAAACTTGCAATTTATACTTCTAGCTAAGTTCATTGGGAACTCCGCATGACAGAAATTTTTAACGTCTACCATCTCTGGTAACTAAGATACAGGGGGGTTAAAAGTGCTCTGAGTCGCTTCGAGAAAAGGATGTTACGGTTGCGCTACTAGCTTGGCCCGGGAGCGCTACCGCGCTCCCAGATATGTATATAAGTTGAGAAATCACATTTTTTATCTAAATTTGGTAGGCCCTTGTTGGCATTATCTCACCCGGTAGAAAGTGATGATGATGTTCTATCTCTATGCCCAAATACATCAATTGGTGTTTGGTGGCAAGATTTAGATCAGATGCTGGTACCTAGCCAGGCAGGCTTCCAAAATGCCCTGTTATCAACAACACCAAGTCTAATAAAGTTAGATCTCACTGGGAACAGAACTCACAACTTCATGATGTTAAGCAAGCAGACCATGGAGGTGGTTTATAAATTTTAATTTCACACTTGAAAACTGCCTATCATATCAAAGGGTGTATCATTTAAAATGATACACTTTTAAAGGTGCGTACGGACTTGAGGCCTCCTTGCGTTGCATGCGTGGCGAGGCTGCCTTGGTAGAACAATTTAACAACCTGAGGCAACAAGCTGAGTTAACTGCCTCAGGTCAAGTCCCGCTAACTATATGCTTGCCTCAGTAAAACCATGCTCAATTTCTCACCTCACACTAGTGAGGCAGCCTCGGCGAGGCGCCTTTGAGCACAGTCAAAAAACCAACACGGGGTGGCTCGCACCAAAGCAGCCTCGGGACGAGGCACACGCACTTAAGGCAACAGGGCGAGCCGTGCGTGCCTCGCCTGAGGCTGCCTCTAGTCCGTACGCACCTTTATATATTCTCAGAAACTACTTAATTTTGAAAGACTTAGGTCAGAACACTTATTCATTGATACCCCACAAATGCAAAAGATTTAATGTAGTAAGTATCTATGTTGAATAGATAGATGAACAGAAGGATATAAAAGGTAAAAAGGTAATTAGAAGGAAGAAACAAAAGTACCAGCGAATTTTCATTTCGTTGTTCATTACAATGTACAATGCGACATTTCGTTACAAGTTTATAAAATAAGAGCGTAAAGCAAACTAACTGGAAAGTGAAATCTACAGTTTGAATCTGATTATAAATCAACACGATAAGCTGAGTAGCGACAGCAACAAAGAATTTTCGCACTCACCTTCACTTGCAAAAGTGTAAAATCATCCAATACAGGACGACGGTGTTACAACCACTGCACTTTAAGAAACAATTATATTTATCAAAATCTGAAACATTTACCAAATAACACCGGATTTCGGCAGAAAATTACGGATTTTCACTGACTTTATTTTTCTCATAACATTGGCAGAAGTCCACTTCACTCACAGTCACAGAAAATTTTTGACATTTCATTTCATCACACCGATGACCGACCGTAACAAATTCACAATAATGGTTTTGTAGGAAAGAAAACGTTTAGGATATTTATTTATGTGGACAGAAAAAATAAACTGTACTTATAATAGCAGAAACAAAGGAAACAATAACAATTTATGTATTTTCTTTCAGTATAAAAATGAACCACCGCAAGACGAACCAACGAAAATAGTGTCCATTACGGCAGCGGAATGTTGTAGCTAATGGGTAGTTTACACGTATTAAGTAGCGAAGTAGTTAACTTAATTTTAACTAAATTTTAAGTAAATTTCTGTGTGTAAACAGTCACTTATCAGCTATTAAGTCATAAGTGGTAAGTTAACGATTTAGTAGACAAGTGCACAAGTAGAATAGAATCGAATCTATTTTTCGAATAAGTTGCCGCGCCCCCCGCACCGCGCGCATGCCCCGGTGGGCGTGGCCTGCTACTAAATGGCAAGCAAGTGTAGACTTCTAACGTGAAAACGCTACACACAAGTTAAAATTAAGTTACTACTTATCTACTTACTACTTATTACGTGTAAACGCTTGACCACTTAAAATTAACTTACTTTTAAGTTAAAATTAACTTGATTACTTCGCTACTTAATACGTGTAAACTACCCATAAGAAGAATGTGAGTATAATAGGGAATTAGAGCATCATTAGGACTAATTGTGCGCCAGCAGCGGAATTTGTGCGTCTTATAATTTCGGAGATATTCATTAAAAACCGATTCCGCCAGGGTCACGTTCCCCTAGCGGCATGATTTGGAAAAAGACGGTCTAGCTCATAACAAAGTACATGACTAAATAGCTTTCGTCGTGTTATAAATGTGCGCAAATAGCGGAATTTGTGCATCTTACGGTTTTCGAATTATTCAAGATTCCGCTGCAGTAACGTTTTTGGGTTTTCTGTATCTCGAAAACGGCTGATAGAAGAAATTTCAAAAAAAAACCACTAGTACACCTTAATTTGTGCGTAATTTGAGCAATGTTAGTTTTTCGAAAATGATGATATTTTTTTAGTAATTAATTTGTTTAGAAAATCAGGAAATTCTGATTTACAAGGAAACGAGTGAAGTTGCAATCGAATAAAGAGCACTCAAATATTTCTCTAATAGACCCTAACAATATCTGCAATTGTGGATTGTATTATCCAGTCAATTAGTGAGATATACCATTTAATTACGAAATAAAGTTAGCGAAATTTTAAAGATTGAATTTAGTGCTCCCATAAGACTATAAAACATGAAATTTTACATAAAATTAGAGCGTCCTGCTAGCAAGCTTTCCTGTAAGTTTCAGCTTTGAATAACGTTGATTTAAAAAGATTTACCCAAAAGAAGAAAGAACGAACATTTTCCCTATAACCCGACCAAATTAGAATGTATACGAGAAAGCGGCCGCGCCATACAAAAGGATAACCTTCCTAAATTGGTAGCATACAACCAGAACTAATTGGACAATTAAGCAGAAATTTTTTTGATATGATGTTAATATATGTTTTATTATTTGGCGTCGTATTTAAATTAACTAAAATTGGGTAACATCGACAATTTGAACAACAAACTTTTTGATGTATCGGCATAAAACTCAAAATGTTTAAGTAGATGCTTTGCACATGCTTTTAAATCGTCAATATTTTTTTTCTACCGAGTACCATAGAACAAATACCATACCATATAATAGGATAGAAGTAATTAGTACTTTATTACCTCTATGTGTTCAGGTATATTTCTCGCAAAGCAGATATAATCAAATCAATGCTTTGTTAATTTCTGATCAAAGTGTTTATCTTATCGCTTTGAATTGAGCTGCGCTTCTCACACAGGTAGCCCCCGGGGCACGGGTACAGGTGATGAGCTCCCCCCGTCGCGCGAGTTCCCGTGTTTTTGAAACCCGTCCATGTGGCAGATTTCTGCCATTTGGGCAGATTTGGCTACTAAATTTTAACTCAGGCAGAATAAGCTGACGATTTAAAAAAGTTTTTGGCAGTTTTCAAGGAAATACTTTTTTTAAATAGCAATAGAAAAGTTATATATTTTTTTTATGACTTGCTAACTAGAAAATAATTTTAATTAGGTTCTGAGCTAGCAACTTTTGTTTCATGCAAGGTAGTACGGGAATTTCCCGTTTATTAATTTTATGTATGTGAACCATATACATAATTATCCATAATATCAGGGTTCCACGTAGTGTGGCAGATTTTAGCAGATCTCTTCTTTCTTCTCTCAGAACTCTTCATTGTTTCATTCTTCTTTTTAATTTTTATTTTAACCTTCTCGAACTATTAATCAGTATGCTACAAATTATTTGCTTGCACATGCACATGCTTTTAAATCGTCAATATTTTTTTTCTACCTAGTACCATAGAACAAATACCATACCATATAATAGGATAGAAGTAATTAGTACTTTATTACCTCTATGTGTTCAGGTATATTTCTCGCAAAGCAGATATAATCAAATCAATGCTTTGTTAATTTCTGATCAAAGTGTTTATCTTATCGCTTTGAATTGAGCTGCGCTTCTCACACAGGTAGCCCCCGGGGCACGGGTACAGGTGATGAGCTCCCCCCGTCGCGCGAGTTCCCGTGTTTTTGAAACCCGTCCATGTGGCAGATTTCTGCCATTTGGGCAGATTTGGCTACTAAATTTTAACTCAGGCAGAATAAGCTGACGATTTAAAAAAGTTTTTGGCAGTTTTCAAGGAAATACTTTTTTTAAATAGCAATAGAAAAGTTATATATTTTTTTATGACTTGCTAACTAGAAAATAATTTTAATTAGGTTCTGAGCTAGCAACTTTTGTTTCATGCAAGGTAGTACGGGAATTTCCCGTTTATTAATTTTATGTATGTGAACCATGTACATAATTATCCATAATATCAGGGTTCCACGTAGTGTGGCAGATTTTAGCAGATCTCTTCTTTCTTCTCTCAGAACTCTTCATTGTTTCATTCTTCTTTTTAATTTTTATTTTAACCTTCTCGAACTATTAATCAGTATGCTACAAATTAAACACTACTTAATGTTGATTTTTTTTAATCCTCTGTTTTTAGCCCTTGGCATCATCTCACCTGAGTAATGATGACGCCGATGATGGAAGCGGGCTTACCAAAGAATCCCCAACGCAATGGGGAACTGGCTATCTTCATGCCGGAACACATCCGTGCTGTTAACATTTATGTTTGGCGGCAAGACTTAGATAAGATACTTACTATCTAGAAATCTTATTAGAAGTATCTTTTATAATAACTTCGTCCCGGCCGCTATACGAGCACGTAGGTACTAAGAAAACAATCGTCAATAAAACATTTGCACGCAACTGTACTTACAAAGCTTCCTTCAATATACCTTTCATTTAAGAAGGTTATCCTTTTGTATGGCGCGGCCGCTTTCGCGTATACATTCTAATTTGGTCGGGTTATAGGGAAAATGTTCGTTCTTTCTTCTTTTGGGTAAATCTTTTTAAATCAACGTTATACAAAGCTGAAACTTACAGGAAAGCTTGCTAGCAGGACGCTCTAATTTTATGTAAAATTACATGTTTCATAGTCTTATAGAAGCACTGAATTCAATCTTTAAAATTTCGCTAAATTAATTTCGTAATTAAATGGTATATCTCACTAATTGACTGGATAATACAATCCACAATTGCAGATATTATTAGGGTCTACTAGAGGAATATTTGAGTGCTCTTTATTCGATTGCAACTTCACTCGTTTCCTTGTAAATTAGAATTTCCTGATTTTTCTAAACAAATTAATTACTAAAAAAATATCATCATTTTCAAAAAACTAACATTGCTCAAATTACGCACAAATTAAGGTGTACTAGTGGTTTTTTTTCGAAGTTTCTTCTATCAGCCGTTTTCGAGATACAGAAAACCCAAAAACGTTACTGCAGCGGAATCTTGAATAATTCGAAAACCGTAAGATGCACAAATTCCGCTATTTGCGCACATTTATAACACGACGAAAGCTACTCAGTCATGTACTTTGTTATGAGCTAGACCGTCTTTTCCCAAATCATGCCGCTGGGGGAACGTGACCCTGGCGGAATCGGTTTTTAATGAATATCTCCGAAATTATAAGACGCACAAATTCCGCTGCTGGCGCACAATTAGTCCTAATGATGCTCTAATTCCCTATTATACTCACATTCTTATTAGCTACAACATTCCGCTGGAGTAATGGACACACGAAAATAGTGTTGTCGTGAAAACGGTAAACAAGACAAGTTTTAGTCCAAAGAGAATATAATCACTTGTTTTAGTCTATGAAAACAAGGTTGCGTTCTAAGACTAAAGCCTAAAAGAACACCAAATCACAGAACATTTCTCTCCGTAAAGGGCGTCACACACGAGCGCTATACTGTACTATTTTATCGTAAGCACAGAATACCCAATAGTACAAGTACAGAAGATTACTGTATAACAACATTTAAGTAAATAGCGAGCCTGGTAGCGACGTAATAAGGTTCGATTCCGTTCACAACAGCGTCAAGTACCTACATCAATATTTACCTGTATTTTCCATCTCTTTCGATCGCGTAACTCTCATTTATATTTCATTTATTCAAACACATTTTACAACATTACAGCAAAGCCAAGGCGTTGTAAAGTTAATAATACAATTTAAATAACATAAGAAAATAATTTTTAAATAAAACAAACATTTACATATTATTAGAAGGTATTTAGGAATCTAATTCTAAGTCATTCATACTTCTTTATAACACGCTGGCATTCACGTATCGTTCTAGCAAAACCTGTTTCAAAAAGGTCGACCTCAGGCGATTCGGCGAGTGCTGCGGCGAGCTGCGCGAGCACGCGTGGCGCGGGCGAATGCTGGTAGGCCGTGGCGTGCGCCACCTGTGCGCGAGCTCTTAAATAAATATCAAGCACAAAAAGTCGCACGCATGCTCCTACCAAATATGGACAATCTATGTTATTTTTAAAGATGTTTAAGATTAACCTCATTGATATCAAAGATCTCCTTGTTTCTAGAGATTCATAGCCCATCTGCCCTTGTAAAAATTGTGTGGGGTACAGGTAAGGGTAATAGTGATACCCCTTTTTATATAAGGCACGAAGAAATTTCTTTTACACCTTCTCAAGTAAAAGAATGTATTTTTTTTAATGGTCTCCAGACCACTGCGTTTGTCTCCAACACGCTGCTTACCAACGTCAAGTATAGCACTTGCGTAGCAGCAAGTGTAAGCGGAGCACTGACACCGACTCCATAGGGCCTGAGGGTGCCCGAACCCCCCAATGACATTATCAGCCGGGCTGAGCCCCCCCAATAATTTATAATAAAATACTGGTGTGGCTTGCGGCTCGCCAATTGCGGTCCCTCAACGATAATCACAAAAACGAAAATAACACTTTTTTCTGCCCTAGCCCCCCCAATATTTTTATGAAGTCGGTGCCCCTGAAACGGAGCAGCATTACGCAAGACAAAACCGAGTCGGTGAGCTGCCGATGGTCCCGAAAGTTCAGATACTGGTTGAACACTACGTCTAGATCACGCACAGCGTGCACCCGTGCAAAGTTCGTGCCATTTAGCATATAGGGGTAATTCAGAGGAAAAGCTGAGCGTGTGAAATTCATCATTTCATGCTCCAGGCAAGCACTGCACCAATATCACGTTGGAGTAGATCACAGTCACTCGTTTTGGAAATAGCTTTGGTCAGCTTGATATCGTCAGCAAATGAGAGCATTGTGCATTCTCAAACCACTTCTGGGAGGTCATTTATTAACAGAACAAACAGTAAAGGCCCCAGGTTTGATCCCTGACTAATACCGGATCGAGTTTTATAGGGCTTAGACTGATAAGGTCCGTATTTTACAAACTGCAATCTGTTCAGCAGATAATTGGCGAAGAGTTTTAAAAGTCGAGGTGAGAAACCAATGGACCCCATTTTCAGCAGATGAACATCATTATCGGCTCTGTCGAAGGTTTTTTAGAAGTCCAGGTAAATGAGGTCCACCTGATTCTTGTTCTCCATTTCCTTAGCCATAAGAACAACAGCTGTGACCAGATTAGTGGATACTGATCGTTTCGGCAGAAAAGCATGTTGAGAATCTGTAATAAAAGGAAGACACTGAGGCATGAGCCTGCTGTGTAATGCCATTTCAAATACTTTAGCCAAGGAACACATAATTGCTATTGGCCTATAGTTTTCTACCTTTGTTTTAGATCCTGATTTAGGAATCGGTGAAACTCGCGATAGTTTCCAAACCGTAGGGTAGACACTCTTGGCAGGAATTAAATTGCATATGTACTTAAATAAATAAATTAAATTTTAAATAAATTTTTATTTGGATCACCAACAGTTAATAACATTATAATAGGGAGTTTTCAGATGACGTATGTCACGCCGTTCATAAGTGTCTCAATAGATGGCGCTTCTAAACTTTGGAAATATATTTTTAATAACAGCGTAGAATTTACGGTAGCAAAATAGATTTAGTATGGTTAAAAACATATAAAAACTACCTGAACATAGATTCTTATTAATTGAATTAACAGAAACAATAAATTTCCAACTTGGTCAAATATGGATAACCTGGGTGCATTCTGGTTTCTCTGTTATATGTAATTTATTCTTCCGAACTAAAAATAAATTGATTTTAATACATTATTATGATTAAAATGCAATTTATAACTCGGTATCATGTTAGAATTCTTTTAAGAAATACAAAAACAATACTGATAAGCTTTGTGCATCAAAAATTGTGAAAAGTATTTTTTGGATCAAACTGCAAAAAAACATTCAATGAAAGTTAATCTTCGAAAGCTAATCATCATTATTAGGATATTAGTTGGTTATATCAGTCAGTTTTGACGATTTTTAAGAGATTTTCTTTTTTCCAATGTTGATCAGCGCCATCTAGTTGAGTTTAGAGAAACCCGTGGAAAATCCCCTATTGATACAATACAAAGTAAGAACTTATAAACCAATTACAGGTATCCACTAATGGGAATAATTGAAGCTTGCATAGAACAATTACATACTTGAAATAGGAGGTAGGTATTTAATATTTAATAACTAGAGAGCAACATTTAAGGTTAAGTGCGGTTTATACAGTTTGTTAGAACTTGTTTTTTATATAAAGTTAGAGAAAGAGCAACAATATCAATATAATTGTAGTTTTTATTGTACGTACATGTAGATCTATAGGAGAATTCATTTTGAGAATAGTTTGTACCAACTGAAGGCTGAGCAAATACTGTTTTTTTTCTTAGGGTTCTATTAAATACATAGAAGCATATACAGTTAAGTAAATTGAGGCAATCTAATAGGTTTCTAATTATTTTAAAGAGAAATGTCTGATCAGCAATTTCACGCCTGGAAGAGAAGTCAAAGTCGAAGTCAAAATATTTTTTATTTAAGTAGATGCTGTACGCATACTTTTAAATCGTCTTTTTTCTACCTAGTACAAAGTTCCTACCACGCGGAACTTGTACACTCAACGTTTCGGGAAGTGTTAGCGGAGCGAGAAGAAACGTCGAGCCCAAAAGAAACTCGCCCCAACACATTTTTTGAAATAAATACTTAATATCTATTACAATTGATGTCATTACTAAAGCTAGGAGCTGGAAGATCTATACATGTCCATACATCATTGTCATTAACATAGTCTTGGGTTTTATAATATCCTCTTGAACACAGGCATTTCTTTACATAAGTCTTAAACTTATTTTCGGATAAACTAATTAGGTACAGTTTCAGGTATTTTATTGTAGAATTTTATACACTGCCCCATGAACGACTTCTTTACCTTACTCAGTCTCGAATAAGCAACTTCGATATTATTTCTATTTCTAAGATTAAAATTATGCCTGTCACTGTTTTTTGGAAATAAATCTAAATTCTTACGAACATACATGATGTTTTCATATATGAATTGACTGGCAACAGTTAAAATATTTATTTCTTTAAACTTGTTCCTCAATGACTCTCGAGATCGCATCTGATAGATAGCGCGAATGGCTCTTTTTTGCAGTATAAAAATAGTTTCTATGTCAGCCGCATGTCCCCAAATTAAGATGCCGTAAGACATTATACTATGAAAATAACTAAAATACACTAGTCTTGCAGTATCTACATCTGTTAGTTGCCTTATTTTCTTGACGGCGTAGGCAGCTGAACTAAGCTTTCCTGCTAAGGTTTCTATATGTGGTCCCCATTGTAAAGAAGCATCTAAAGTAATACCAAGAAAAACAGTGCTATTTACGAACTCTAAAATATTACTATCTAATATTACATTATCGTGAGTTTGCTTGACATTTGGTAATCGGAATTTTATTACTTTTGTCTTTGTGGCATTTAATAGCAAGTTATTAACAGTAAACCATTTATGTATCTCTGAAAGTGTGTTGATTACTTCGTCAATTTTGCTGTCTTTCCTGTCTACCTTAAAAATAAGAGATGTGTCATCTGCAAACAACACAATATTTGAGAGACGTTGCACCATAAATGGTAAGTCATTTATACAGGGTGACTGGTTGAACGACGGACGTATTTAAGGAGATGATAGGATAATTTACATACTTTTCAACCATATAAAACAAAAAAATCATACACTCAAAAAACATAAGTTACATATTTTTTTATAAAACGTAACTATTCTTGTGTTTTCTAACTCTATGCCTAGGTACTTACCACTTTCCCACAGCGTGCACCGAGCTGCTCGTGGTCGCTAAGGCCAATCTCTTGGACAGGCTGATAACACACTGATAATGAAAGGATGGAGTTCATCTTCATGTAGGATACTTTACCCCAACCACTGGGATACCTGGAAATGCCTTCCTGCATTCCGCGTACTTTCACATGGGTAATAATCGAAGTAAATTGCTTTGTGCGGGTTCACTGGATAACGAACGATTCCTTCCTCGTCCTTGATCAGGGTTAGGAACTGGAGGAAGGCCAAGTCTCTTAAGAAGTCCTATGACGGCAGCTTATGTAATTCGTGATACATTGCAATAAGACGTTAATTCACGTCTAACAACACTAGCTTACATTACATAGCACCACACCATATCCCAGTATCCTCATTAGAGTACTGATAAGCCATTATCACTCACTATCAAGGCACCGAATTCACGCGACAGCTACGTAAGTAAAACCAGAATGTTCGGGACGAACGGGACGCGTGAACGCACGCCACCCCTACGACGGCCCGCGGGCGACTGACTAGGGCCGGCGTGGCGCGGCGCAGGGCAGAGACGCGGGAGCAGTCGCTCACGCGCATGCGCAGTATTGCGCAGTGGCGAGTCCGCGCCGCCGCTACTCGGGGTCGTTGCCCGAGGCCGCGTACACGTGACTTAGTATTTAGTAAAATGTAGAGGTGAACTTTAAAATTATTTTTTAAATGATGAAAATTAAGGTCCTGTTTTTTTTACATATTTGGAATGTGTATCAGCTTCTTATTCACCTCCTTAAATGCGTCCGTTGATTTACCAGTCACCCTGTATAAACAAGGAAGAGAAAGGGGCCTAAAATAGATCCCTGGGGAACGCCTATTTTTACTGTAGAGCCGAGAGAATTTGTGCCATTTACTTGGACTGTTTGTAACCTATTGTTAAGGTAAGAATTGAGAAGACTGAGAGCCCTATCTTCCACACCGTAATGCTTTAGTTTAAGAAGTAAATTTTGATGTTCCACACAATCAAATGCTTTAGATAAATCACAAAACACTCCTATTGCATCTTGTGATTTCTCAAAAGCATCATAGATGTTTCGTATAAGTGCTACTCCTGCATCGGTAGTTGATCGACCTTTCGTGAAGCCAAATTGTTGGTTATGCAGAAGTTTGTTTAAAGTGAAGTGTTGTAGCATTTGGTAGAGCATAATTTTTTCAAAGACTTTACTAAGGACGGGTAATACAGAAACAGGTCTGTAATTTCCCGCATCAGTTTTGGAACCTGATTTATAAAGAGGTATAATTTTACTACACTTCATGAGATCTGGAAAGTCACCACTTTCTATACTAATATTGAAAAGGTATGCTAAATGTGGTGCTAATACGTCAATTACATTACTAATTAATTTAACTGATAAACCCCACAAGTCCTCAGTTTGTTTCACTTTAAGCGACTTAAAAGTTTTAATAACAGTTTCAGGTCCAATTTCTCTAAAATAGAATATTTCATCACAAGAAATGACATTTTCTTCTAATATTTTTTTAGCATATGTGGGTGATGAGTCCAGGGCCTCAGTTAGCTTAAGTGGAATGTTTGTGAAAAACGTGTCGAATTCCGTAGCTATTTCTGCGTTAGATGTTATTTTGCCTTTATCTGTTTGTAAAACAAAATCTTTATCGTGTTTCTTGAATTTACCGGTTTCTTTATTTATTATATTCCAAACCGTCTTAATTTTATTATCAGATAGTTTTATCTTTCTGGCTAAGTAATTAGATTTGGCTGCGCAGCATACCTTTCTGAATATTTTTGAATAACGTTTTACATAATTTCTGAAATTGTCATCAAATATATAACTTTTTTTCTCATAAAGATCAAATAAGGTTTGACGGCTTTTATAAATTCCTACAGTAGCCCATTCACAAAACTTAAATTTATTATCAATATTTATAGATTTAGTTTTAAAAATTTCCTGAAAATCTCGCCCAATTACTGTAAATAAATCATTGTACATATTGTTGGCTTCTGGTTCATTATCAAAATTTGGTATGGGCAGCTTGTCATTTAACGCTTTTTTATACTTTTCTATTCTTTTAACAGTGAGAGGCCTCGACTGTATTTTAATTTGTTTTATAATTGACCTGAAAGGAAAGCTAGCCATTAGTCCGCTATGATCAGACCTCAAGCAGTTAATTACTTTTTTCTCTACATGGCTACAGTTACAGAAAATATTATCGATACATGTGGCAGAAGTCTCTGTTTTTCTAGTTGGTTCTAAGAATAAATAATCCAAATCAAACGACTTAAAAAGACAAATAATTCTTGTTGTTAGGGACTTCTTTTCTAATAAATCAACGTTATAGTCACCGCATACGATGACAGATTTTTTACTTTTACTTATTAAATTTAAAGCATCCTCCATTACTGATTCGAAACGAGCAAAGTTATCGTCACATGGGGGCCTATATACACAGACAATGATGTGGTTCTCCAGCTCCACACAAGATAGCTCCACAGTTCTTTCAATCGAAAGACTTACGACGTCTTTCCGTACCTTAGTCTTTAGGGTATTTTTAAGTAATATAGCGGAGCCACCGCGAATCGCAGTCTTTCGATTGAATGCACTGGCCATATTATAATTTTCAAAATTAAAAAGCATTTCATGTTCCTTGAGCCAGTGCTCTGTAATACATATAAAATATCTATATTAAATTTTTCCAAAAATAATTCTATTTCGAATTCTTTGCCGAGAAAGCCTTGTATATTTTGGTGTACTAATTTCAAAGAGTTGGGCTTCCTCGTTGTCTCTGAACCTAGTTTAAATCTGGAGTTCGAGACCCGCTACAAGTGTCAGCACCGCAGGGTGCACTGTCTAGTGCAATTATAGGCTGCGCCATACCTGCGGTGCCGACACCGGCGACGGGCTCCTCCGTCGTTACGCAGGTAATAGGGAATTTTCCACGGGTTTCTCTAAACTCAACTAGATGGCGTTGATCAACATTGGAAAAAAGAAAATCTCTTAAAAATCGTCAAAACTGACTGATATAACTGACTAATATCCTAATAATGATGATTAGCTTTCGAAGATTACTTTTCATCATAATGGACTTTCAGATGGACATGCCGGCATCTTTTGTAAATTGCAAATTCCTAATTACAAAGACAGCAAAGAAAATTGTAAGGTTATCACTAAAAAGCAGAGAAAATTTACTACAGCTAATAATGACCTTTTCAGACAGAAAATTATTAAACGTAACTGGAAATATAATGGAATTAATGGATTTTTAAAGAATATTAATGAGGATTTCAAACAGAGTTTTCGACTAATAAATCATAGATATAAGATACAAACACATGGGAAAATCACTTGGCAAACTAAAGGCATTAAAACAGCAAGTAGGATGAAAAGGTTTCTAGTTACAGCTCATAAGGCCACATGTGACCATACACTGGTAACTTACAGGAACAGTTACATTCGTATTTTTCGGCGAGTTGTTAGATGTGCTCGAAAACTCGCAGTACAGTCTGCTATTAAGAAATCTAAAAATGGTGCAAGGGCAATATGGGGTGTTGTAAATAGACATAGAAACAAATTCTCTCATCAGGGTAGTAATAAGTTAAAACTTAAAGTTAATGACAAGCTCGTAGTTGATCCTAAGGAGGTAGCTGAAACCTTTGCAAAGACTTTCGACAGGGTGAATTCTACTCACTTTTACGACTCCAATTTGTCTAAATGTTTGTCTATTTTAAGGGGAAATACACAATTAATTGAGAATATCATGGAGTGGAAACCTATAACTGTAACTGAGATTTGTGATATCGTAAAGAAAATGCCACTGAAGCATTCTTCGGGATATGATGATATACCGATTTCGATTCTTAAAGACAATATAGATGTTTTGGCTGAGCCTTTAACAAACTTTTTCATTTCTTGCGTCGACAATGCTGTATTTCCAGAACAACTAAAGATAGCCAAAATAATACCTGTTTATAAAAAAGGAATTAAAAATGATCCAAATAATTACAGACCGATATCATTGTTACCGGTATTCTCAAAGATATTAGAAAAAATAATTAAAATACGCTTAGTTGAGCATCTAAGTCTGAATAATATATTAAACAAAAGACAGTTCGGATATCAGAAAAACATAGGAACTAGTGAGGCTATAACTACGCTTATTGATGATATAGTTCTAAATTTAAACAAGATGAATAAAGTTGCAGGCCTATTTTTAGACCTTAGTTCAGCTTTTGATATGGTCGACCATGAAATATTATTGAATAAGCTCTATCATTATGGTATTCGCGGGAATATATTGAAACTATTCAAGTCTTATTTGGAAAATAGGTATCAGTTTGTTGAAATAAAATGTACAGAAGATGGAAGGGAGAATACGTATAGATCTACATTAATTAAAACTAAAAGAGGTGTTCCGCAAGGCTCAATATTAGGACCTATACTGTTTATTTTATTTACCAATGACTTAATTAATTATATATATAATTTTAAGGATATGAACATTAGGCTGGTAGTTTTTGCAGACGACACCAACGCGATTGTTTCCGCAGATAATTCTAGAGAACTCGAACATAAAACTCAAAAGATTCTTTCTGTTTTTAATGAATGGTTTACTATTAATAATCTGGTACTTAACACCGGTAAAACAAATGTAATGCTATTTAGAACCACAGCAAGGAACACAGAAAGAATTCGTATCAGTTTGAACAATATGGAGATTGACCTTGTTGAATCCGTTAAATTTCTGGGTATACATATTGATTCTTACCTAAACTGGAAAGAGGAGCTTAACAAAATTGATGGTAAAATCAGCTCAGCCTGCTACGCTCTCAGAAGTTTAAGAGATGAGATTACCCTTGAACAGCTTTGTACAGTTTACTATGCACTAGTTGAATCTCACCTTAGGTATAGCATCTTATTATGGGGTAATAGTTACAATTATAATATTCAGAGAGCCTTTGTTCTCCAGAAAAGGGCAATTAGGACTATAATGCGCATTCCACAGTGGGAGTCCTGCAAAGAGCATTTCCGTAATTTAAATATTCTGACTGTACCCAGCTTGTATGTTTTTGTTTTGCTCACAGACGTAGTAAAGTGGCCTGAGAAATATGAAACTGAAGAGGATAGGAAGACTCGTTTAGAGACACGTAGGTGTGACATTCCCCACTCAATATTTCCTAAATTAAGAATTGCTACTCACTGCATGCGATATCAGACAGTGAAATTGTTCAATTGCCTCCCAGTCCACTTAAAGTCTATTAAAAGTGTGGTGAAATTTCAAAAACTATTGAAATGCTTCTTGTTAGAAAAATGTTTGTATAGTTTAAGTGAATTATAAGCATGTTAGTGAGTGTTAGATTGTATTTATACTTTGTTTTTTTATATTTTGTTTTGTTTTTTAGATTGTATTTATACCATTTTTCCTACACAATGTACTTTGTTCTGGAATAAAGAATTGATTGATTGATTGATTGACATTGAATATTTTTTTGCAGATTGATCCAAAAAATACTTTTCATAATTTTTGATGCATAAAGCTTATCAGTATTGTTTTTGTATTTCTTAAAAGAATTCTAACATGATACCGAGTTATAAATTGCATTTTAATCATAAGAATGTATTAAAATCAATTTATTTTTAGTTCGGAAGAAGAAATTACATATAACAGAGAAACCAGAACGCATACAGGTTATCCATACTTGACCAAGTTGGAAATTTATTGTTTCTGTTAATTCAATTAATAAGAATCTATGTTCAGGTGGTTATTTATATGTTTTTAACCATACTAAATCTATTTTGCTACCGTAAATTCTACGCTTTTATTAAAAATATATTTCCAAAGTTTAGAAGTGCCATCTATTGAGACACTTATGAACAGCGTGACATACGTCATCTGAAAACTCCCTATTACCGACTGAATACAGTCGGTACGATGTAAAATACTGTAAGCTAACGAATTAGCTAGTCTTTTTTAGAGAGTGACAATAGTTTATGATACGAAGCAGCTTCATTATAGTTAATAAAATACGTATGAGATCTATAGTTGGTAATTGGTCCCAAGCTCATCTACACAAGACTTAATGATGTAAGGAGGAACACCATCCGAACCAGCTGCAGTCTTAGGCCTAAGTTTCCTTTTTGAGATTTTTTTTGAGATTTGACTATGGGTTCCTTAGGGAAAGTTGTTTGTTATGATGAATTCATAGCATTTCGTATCAAGAACTAATTTAAAGTCACCCTGTACATCTCGTTTTATTTTGGTTTGCAAGATCTTAAATTTCTCCAGTGCTCCAATATCTCTGGACATCTTCCATAATCTATGTAGGCTCAACTTTTCCTCGATGTCTTGAATAATCGATCTCGTGTAAAAGATCGGATAAGTGCGAGCCTCAGAAACTTTTCTGACTTTTCTGGGCACACAAAGCTCGAAAATGTCGTATAAAATGTCGTTGAATCTCTGAACTGCTGTATCAGAACTTTTGGTAGCATAAAAAGAAGTCCATTCTATGTTACAAACTTGGTTATACAACTCAAGAAAATCAGCTTTTTGGAAGTCCCAAACCGTAAGCCTGTCCAAATTAGAGGGATATACAACACAGGTGTCTTTAAAAAATTGTTCCTGATAGACACAGCCAGTGGTGGATGATGTGGGTCTATTTTGGACAATTCCTCCCCGGGGTCTGTCCTACGCATCTTTACAGCATCACTGATCTCAGCACTCGCCAAAACAGCATCTAATATTTTGTTATTATTATTATGCTCTTCATTATATTAAGTTACAAGATGATATAAAGCAGCTGTAAGACAACAAAGCACTGTTATTTGCGCTATGATAATTAAAATCACCGAAGGTCAAAATTGTATCACTTCCGTGCTTAATACAAACTAGCTGGGAGACCGAGCGTCGCTCGTTCAATCGGAGTTTTTATAAACGAACTTGTTTAGTAGTACATATATGATAAATTTGCTATGAAACATTTTGCAGGGTGTTGTTTTAGTCGATAGTGGCCTTCTAAGGGACGAAAGGACAAGCAATATTTGTTCTGAAAATATCTATAATATTTTTTTTTAATTTGATTCTATTGAAAAAAAACATGCAAATTATCCTTTTTTTATAACAAAAACAGAAAAATATTCAATGGTACGTAATATTAGAAAGTTGTTCATCATTTATTATGATATTAGTCAGTAATATCTATCACTTTTGGCGACTTTTTAGAGATTTTCTTATGAAAATGTTATCAGCGCCATCTAGTTGTGTTTAGAGAAAGCTGTGGAAAATTACCTATTATCAAACACGGGGCAGGGTGGCACAATCATCAGGTATGTACTGTAATTCACTTATATGGCGAAAGATGGCGCTATTTGTCTCTGAAATACAGAGGTTACAATTTTTTTTATCACTCTTAAGTCTTTTTATTTATTTACATAATATAGGGTGCTTCTAAAATATATGCCACGGCTGAAATGGAAGAAAGTATCACGTATAGTGATCACGAAAATGAGACATTCATGTGCGGAAACTGTTCTTTTTTTTCCATACAAAAAAATAACAATCATAAAAATAAATTGCTTTACTTTATTAAGCCATCCCGTATTGTGTTGAATGAAACCAGGCGCGCGAAAACATGCTTAAACGCTCCGACGTTGCGGCTACACATCAAACAAATTCGGCACTTGTGTCGTGCTACAAAAGGCTTTGATCTGTCCGCACCCTTTCGCATACTCACTCGGGAGCGGGGCGCGACCCGGCGGGCGGGGGCGGTTGGCGCCCGCGCCCTTCGTACAGGTCAGAGGTCAGGTCAGTTCGCTATGCGCAGCGGTGACGCGCAGGCGTGACGCGAACGTTTTGCACCGCCTGCGCCCCCATCCGCGAGTGAGATAACGATGTCACCCAGACGTACATACGAATCAAGAGTATCTTGAAATGATACTCTGCTACCGCGATACCCTCTGAACGCGAGTGCAATAACATCCCTGCGCATGCCGTAAACCTGTATGAGCAAAGTTTTGGTGTAAGAGTCAGCCACCAGTGTTGTGTTGTGTCATCAATTCATCATCATCAACCGAAAAACGTCCACTGCTGGACTAAGGCCTCCCCCAAGGATTTCCACACCGACCGGTTCTGTGCGGCTCGCATCCAGCGGCTTCCCGCAACCTTCACCAGGTCTTCGTCGGTCCACCGAGTCGGGGGCCTGCCCACACTACGTATTCCAGTGCGCAGTCACCACTCGAGAACTTTACTGTGTTGTAAAACTGATGTAAAACTTTGTTGTGTTGTGAAATAGCTTGTAAATAAGGTGATTGACACTCTACTACCGCGAGTGCAAATAACATCCCTGCGTTTGCCGTAAACCCGTATGAACAGAGGTTTGGTGTGAGTCAACCAGCCACCAGTGTTGTGTTGTGCAAATCCTTGTAAATAAGGTGATGAACTTAGAAACACGCCAAGTTACTTACTGTAATACACGTTCTTTTTAATTTTACGCATCTACTCTTGAGTAGATGCCTTACCTACCTAAACTTTTTACAGATACATTACAAGTACGTAATTTAACAGTCCAAAGCCTGTCAAAGTGCGATGGTAAGTTTATCACCTTGTTACGTGAATAAGCCGTTTTAATAACTGGTAAGTTTGTTTATTCTGCTCTACATTTAATTTAAAGACAATCAGCTGTTCACTAAATTAACCTGTAAAAAGAGATACCTACGAGCGTGCGTTGCTTTCATTCAGTGAAAAGACATCGAGTTCATTCATGACTTCATGACGGAGCGTACGTACTTGACGGACCGTGTTGTGCGAAATTGAATCAAAGTAAAAAAAAATTGTTTAGTCTCCCAAATCAATTTAACGACTCCGGGGCACGAATTTTTTTTACTATTGTAATCTATATGCATGACTCTTACTCCCATTGCAGCGGTGGCATATATTTTGGAAGCACCTTATATTTACATAATTTCACACAAAATAAAAAATAAAAAGACAAAAAAAAACTATAAATCTCTCATGGGTGGGATTCGAATCCGAACCTAAAAACGGCAAAACGTAAGTGGCTCGCACCAGACCGCTAATCCACCAAAGTACTTAGAAGCGGCGGTTAAAAATAAGCATCATATGCGTTCTCCTTTTATGTAATTTCGCTCATATCTCCCTTAAATGAATTTTTTCGAAGATAATTCCCTCATAGATCGATTTCTGGTGATTTTTAACCCCTAATCCTAGATTTTCGTCGAAAGGTTTCAAGCCGTTTTCGAAATCGTCGGGACACTTAACTCGTTTAATAGTATAGGATTTGTTCTATCACATCTACTGATGTGCTATGCTCGGGAATATTCCCGCAAGACAGAGACAGCGCTCTGTATTACATATAGCGCCGTCTCTTGGGAATATTCCCATGGGAATATACGCAATATTCCCAAAGGACGGCGCTATATACAATATAGAGAGCTGTCTCTGTCTAAGGGAATATTCTCGGTAACGGCACATCAGTAATCATATCAAACTATTCCATATATACATTATCATGTGCACTTGGAGGAATATTAACGACACTGATAACTCAAACTCAAAATGTTTTTTTATTTAACTAGATGCTTTACACATTCTTTTAAATCGTCAATTTTTTTTTCTACCTAGTACAAAGTTTCTACCACGCGGGACTTGTACACTTGTTGATATAATATAAATATATTGTCCATTAATTAGAGTATGAGCACACAGACCCTCGCCATTTTGGGATTCGTATCGAGGCAGCCTCTCCAGGTTACGGGGAGGCCTCGCAGCAAGTAGTACTCCACCACCATTGTTAGTACGCCTGTCAGGTCGCAGCACTTTCCAATTTCCGTCACAGACTTCCGCATCGTTTACAGATTCATTCAGGTTCGATTATGTTATTACAAAAAAAAAAAAACTCAAAATGTTTTTTATTTAAGTAGATGCTTTACACATGCAACACAGGTGTCTTTGAAAAATTGTTCCTGATAGACACAGCCAGTGGTGGATGATGTGGGTCTATCAGGTAAATTCAGGTTGTCCGCAGTATTGATACTGGTTATCCATTGCAGAAGTTTACTTCTATACCACGAACGTTCTGATAATATGCGTTTATGGTGAAGCCTGCTTTGGTGGTCCTATTGTTGAGGGTGGCATTTCTTTCGAAAGTTGCGAAAATTCTGCGTCCATTGTTTCAAGCATATGTCTTTTCAACTGCCATGACATGTTGTGTCATATTTGAGGGTATTCCAAGTTTAAAAGAGGCATAGTTTCCACGTGGTTTTACACACACATTACTACCACATATATGTGCCAGATGCTCACGTACTTGTACATCAGTTGTGCCTTCCTTGACATAAAAAAAGGTGAAGGTAATCAATCTTCTCAGCTGCTTCCAGAGATGTTGTTCCAGGGATAGCGGTTCTTCGTAGTACTTCCACAGAGGACAACCGTGAGCGCTTTCTCGTTACTTTTGTCCATTCATCTCTGTGAGCTTTATCTTGGTGAGTCTTACTTCTTCTAACGCTGCAAGGGTTTTCAATGTGAAAACTAATAAAGAATACCGTATCCATTACTGTTATTCAATTTCTGTAAAAAAATACGTTACAAGTTCTTATTGAAAAACTCCCAAGTCCCTTTACCCCCATCTCTGAGAACCTCCCGCCTGGATATAAATTATCATGGCCAACCCGGAGATCGCTAAATAGAATGCGGGTATAGGTCGGTCGTAGTAAAGAAAACTTGTTAATGTGGGGGTTCTTGGGGAGTGCTGGATTTGGATGTGTATGCGACTATGGACCATCTGACATCTTGTCCTTCCTGCTCTGTCACCTGTTCGCGGGAGGACTTGATGCTGACCACCAAGAACGCTATCCGCGTGGCAGGATTTTCGGAGGAGTCTGTTTGATTTGTCATCGACTCGAAAAGACGAAGAAGATTAAAAAACTGTTTATGTATGATAAATAATGCGTACTATTGCATCTCACTATTATTATATAAAGGGTTACAGGTTTAGTCGACCTAGATACCACCTATAGTTCATTCCAATAAAAAAAAACAAAAGGTAAACAAACTTACTATGGAACTGACACATGTCAACGTCAGATGCATACTATCTTTGTTTACCTTTTGCTTTTTTTTTTGATTGGAATAAACCATAGATACTTTAGAGGGTTATAGTTTCCGTCATTACCGGTGTTGTAAAAAGTGGGTTACACAACAAACTTTCACTTTTTTCCACTTTTTTCACATTCTACGAAAATATAGCGAGCGTGCAATCGGTCACCATCAGTTACCAGGGATACCAACAATAAAATATGAAATATTACGAAATTATTTTGAAACACTTTGTCAGTGGTTAATAAAGAACTTAATAACATAACAGTGGCAAAGACGTCAAAAATATTGTCGAATTATAATAATTTCATAAAATTACATTGATGTATTGTAATTTATGTAAAGTTACTTCTTATATTATAACCTACCATTCCGTAATTTTATTGCGTAATAGCAACTGTACGAGCGGGACACGGGGCTCTAGTTTGATTCTTTCACTTGGCACATTTTCTATAAAATGGGCACATGACAAGTATCTATCTATCTATCTAATCAGCCCACATTAGCCCACTGATGGGTATAGGCCTCTTCTTTTGCACGCCATGACAAGTATAATGTGTTTTATTACTATACGAGTACGTTAGGGTTTAGTTTCTATTAGAAGCATTTTGAGAGTACTCAGTCCAGTTTGGCTAGTATGTCCATAAAGGGCGTCCACACTAGGGCGATTTCATCTTACGATATCCACTACACTCATGGACAGATATTCAAGCATGAGGCTTCAACCTTCACGGTCACCCCACTTCGTCCATGAGTGTGGCGGATATCGTAAGATAAAATCACTCTAGTGTGTGACGCCCTTTAGGCGCTCAGCAGACGGAGGACAACGGAGGGGCGGACACAAGGTTCGGAACCGGTTAACAAATACCGGTTAATTTCGTTCGAATTTCGGTTAACGATTCCGTTCAGGTTAAACCCGGTTTCCATCTTAACCGGTAAATTTGAATAAAATATCGGTTAATCAGGAAGCGGTTTTCTAACCGAAATAAGAACTAAATTAACCGGTTAAAACCAAACTTAGTCAAGTACAGGCGCGTCGCCCGGGTGCCACTGCCCGAGTCTTCTGCTCACGTTCTCGCACGCTTTCAATTGATTGCACGCGGCAAACATGCCTACAAAGTAGCATATTCTTCAAATTAACCGGTTAATTCCGTTCGAACGAAAAAATATCGGTTTTGGTTAAACCGGTTAAATATACCGGTAACCGAAACCTGAACGAAACCTTAACCGAAATTATTTCGATATAGGGGTCAATGACCGAAACCGGTATTTTCAAAAAACCGGTTTCCTAACCTTGGCGGACAATTTGTCCGCGAGAATAGAACGCATGGAAATCTATGCAGTAACGCAAACGAGGGTCAACGTGACTGGCGGATAAAAATGACCGCCGGGTACCAGCGGACACTGGCGGACAGGACTGACCGCGGCTGTCTCACTCATCTCACCAACTCGAATTCTCTGTATTTCCATGATTTCGATACGATACGTGCTCCTCTCTCTCGCGTGAACCGACGGACAGAGACGGTCATTTCTGTCCGGGGGACAAAAATGACCCTCATCTGCTCAGCGCCAAAAATATTGGCAAACCAAAGACAATTTTATTTTCTTAAGGAGAGACGCAAAGGCTTCTAAAGTTATACAGTCTTGTCTTGTGAATACAATGAATGATTATATGAATATAATCGACAGATTTCTACAATAGACATTTTTAATAAAGTAAATTTTACTTTATTAAAAATGTCTATTGTAGAAATCTGTCGATTATATTCATATCTATCGTTAAAAATTCCACTATTTTTGGAATATGAATGTCTAAAAACGCTAACATAACAAGAAGTGTAACCTACGACAAGGCGATGACCAAGGAGCCTTTGCTTAAGCAGCCCTAGACACTCACACACGCATGAACACGTGTACAGCACGAAGAAGTTTCAAACTATGTAGATAGTATACAATAACCATGGACACAACAGTTCCCTCTGACAATAGGATAGCATAATATAAATCGCGTAAGTGTGAAAGAGAGGGTACTAAACATTTGCTGTCAGAGTGCATCCTTGAAACGCCAGCCAGCGCTCTTTTTACGTGACGCGAACTATATTTGTATAAAGCACAGTTCAAGGACATTATACAGTATGGGCACTCCCTGCCGCTCTCTGAATGAACGATCATCCCCCCTGTGTGATCGATGTGTGACCATTTGTCAAGGGGGTTGGCAAACGAAAGCACAGTATAGAAAATAACTAGACAATTTTATTTTTAAGGAAAGAGCTAAAGGCTTCTAAGGCTATGCAACCTTGTTTGGTGTATACAGCCTTCACTTTATTTGTAAAAGTCTAGCTAACAATAAAGACTGAGGGCTAATTATTGAATCTCAATTCAACCCTAGTAAATCACGCACACATTTACATGTGTACAAACATGAATGTCTATGTAGTAAATAATGGGGTGTGGTATAAACTAAGTACTTATAAATAGTACTAAAGTCTCTTAGGTCGTTCGGTGTCTTAAGCGTCTCCCGTCGCACACGGCGCGGGTGGCGGGGTTCGCTTGTGTGTCCACGCGACTAAGCACACGAGTGGAACTGTTTCTAGAAAATCAATGAGCGCCGCTGCGTTTTCCGTGTCGCGGGCGCCCGCGATGGGTTAAATTTGTCCGCGAGTCCTCGCGGCGGACGCCTGCGCCGTGCACCCGCTTAACGCAGCGGACGCCCTTAGTCTGAGGTACAGATACTGCGAAGAAGAATAAACAACAAGGCATTTTAAATAAAAGAAATAGGTCGATTTTCTTTAACAACTAGGTATTTAATATTCTATATAATTTATTACTCCTTTTTATTATCTATCTTTACAGTGGAAAATCCAAGTGGAGGGTATCTGTCTAAAATCGGTCCCATACTAGAGGGATAGAATGCCATGAATTTGAATCTTTCACCCATATTTTTCGGATCGACTAGAATTTCATAGGCGCTTTTTATTTTTTCCTTATCTTCTTCTGACTTAGCATTGTCTAGGAGAACCTGAAATAAAGAAAGTTGATTTTACTTAACATAAATAGTTCTGGTAGTCTATTAGGCTTTTGCTTGCTTACCTTTAATTGCAAATGCAATGATTCGGTTAGATTATTTGCGACTTTGTTTCTATAGGTGACTACTTATGGTAGACTGTCAATGCCTATATTTACTTTTTATTTGTAAAACACATTGCCCAAATATTTTGGGTCATCTATTTTAATGTGAATCCTCAAACACAGTCTGCGTCAATGTGCAAAAAAGATTCTATGGTTGTGACTCTGTCTGCTTTAACAGAGGTCTCTTGTTCAGATCCTAGGACGACTAATGTATCAATGAGTTTCGAAACTTACGTACACCTCGTCGTACGTCGTTCGGACACCTGCATATCAATATACAAGAGGATGCGTTGCACAGATTTAAATGTAAATACCCTCCACATGACCGGGGTTGATGCTATTAAGTGTAGCACCAAGCAAGCGCTGCCGTTTTCTTAAGAGTTATAGAACACGATAAGAGAAGAGCGAACTAATCAAATCACCTTTAATCGGGTTTCTCCCTGCATTCTTTCCAGAAACTCCCTCTGCTTGATCGGTCCAAGAACAATGGCGTAGTTCTCATTGTTCGGCGTCTTTGACACGGCTATTCGGAGCTGAGCAAAGTCCACATCAGCTGTGAGATCGCACTGTCCAGGGTTCTCGAGGGGATCCACCACTTTGTGTTTATGGAAGGCCTGGAAAAGAAGCAGTTTTAAAATTATAGATTTTTTTATACCTAAGAATCATAGGACAATTATTTTACGGTATGTGTAATGGTAGCGAGATTCCCTAACACAGATATTATAATAACTAAAAGTAGGTCTCAACCTAGAACTTGTAAAAAAGGCTTGGTTATTTTTATTATTATTATTATTTTACCACTGTCACACACACGGAATATGGGCCAAAGAATACTACTCGTATTATCGTACTACGTAAAACAGCGCCACACCCCTTCCCCCGCTAATATATATCGCCGCCTGCTCCGAAGTGGTACGCTCAGTGGTACTGCCATACAGTCGTCATTCAGTTATCTTACTCGCTGCTACTTGTTGGTAAAAACTAAGCATGTAGTAGGTTAACCTTTTAATCGACTCGTATGGAGTGACAGGGGGCTGCTTATAGAATCAGCGTTGCAGGAAGTATTAGCGTAGAAATATCAACCCAAAATAAATGTCATTATTAACCCATATCGTCCCCACTGCAGGAGCATGGGTCTCTTCCCATAACTCGGGAAGGTTAGGCCATACTTCACACACGGGGGCCAATTCCGGATTGGTGGAGTTTGTGGGGCTAGTGGCCAACGGCCAACCCAGTGTCAGACATTTTCGAGCTATCAAGTGATAGTGAAAAATAAATGTCATGTCTGACTACAATAATTTGCTAAAGGAGAAGGTCACGGGTTCAATCCTGGCGGAGTCCAACTTTGTAGGATTCGGTTCAGTTGGTGGTAGGGTATTTTCTGAGCTCGCCTGGCTAGCTACCACCATCTTGCCGATAAACATCAATGTTAATAGCACTGATGTTTTCCGGCATGAAGATAAGATAGCCGGTTCCCCACTGCAATTGGGAATCTTGGTAAGCCATCTGCCAACTTCGGTATCATCATCAAAATCATCATCACTTACTTAGGTAAGATGATGCCAAGGGATTAGAAATAGTGGATAAAAAACGGGAGGTGCAGAAGTAACCTATAAAAACTTATTAAGGCATCAGTCAAAAAGTATCCATACCCTAAACGTGTCCCCTTTCTCTCCATTGTGACCGTAATCCGCAATGAGGGCAATGCCCCCGTATTTGTCGACTCGCTCTGCTAACTGGCGGGCGATGCCGAGACTCCGCGCGCTCACTTCCATTTCCGTCCTGTCACCTGCGTCACAGTGATAATTTCTTGAATCATCACATGGTAAAGGACCAGTAAAAGGGATGTTCGCGCAATTTGCATTCGTAGCGGAATTTTCTTAAAACTAATGAATAATAGATACGGCGGCTTTCAATCAACATCAGAAATACCACCTAGCGGAGATATCTCCTCTTTCCGTCCGAAGAAACTTCGATAGAGTGTTTTAGAAACGTTAGGTTGTGGCGAGAACTGCAGATGTCACTATAGACTTACAGAGATAAAAAATTAATGTATCACGATTTCTTTAAATGAAATAAAAAATGCATATTAGGGCTCATCTTGAAAACCCGCAAGACTGGAAATTTCTTCACCAGGCGACCAATCCCCATGATATAACGACCAAGTGAAAATAAGCTCTTATACTCGTATTTATTATGATACTTTTTATTCACGTCTAGCAACCTACTATCATTTTGGATAAAGAAGTATGAATGTAGAATTCCATAAGTATATTTTCTTCCGCGTCGACTTCGGCTCATCAAACCAGTCCGATTCGATGCCCGTTTTCGAACTTTTCGGCAGAAACTTCAACATGACTTCAACATCTCTTTAGAGATCGATATTTGGTAAAGTATTTTGTTTGTTCTTCTTCTATTTAAGAGCAAAGCTCTTGTCGGTGGAGCCATCTCCAACTGTTCCTGTCCTCAGCTATTATCTTGACTTCCCGATACGACCCTACAGCAACCTTCTCTTTTACTTGTTCCATATAATTTCGTCTTGGTCTTCCTCTTCCTCTTCTTGTTTCTATATTTCCTTTTATTATGTTTTTTAGAAAGCTGTCGTGTCTTGTCGTATTATTGATTCTGTATTTTTTCCAACATGTTTCTTTTTTCTTAAATCATATCAAGAATTTATCGTTTCTTACTATCATTAACTTTCTTATGAGATGGTTTAACTATTTCTGTTATATCTGTCCCATTTTTGTATGCCAATAAAACGAAAAAAATATACATATCACTTGCCTGCACTGAGCGGCGGTCGAAGTAGCATCTTGATGGCTGCAGTCTCTTCTGCGGATATCCGATATCTCAGCTTGCCGGCACTGTCCAAGTCTATGAGTACTTCTCGCCAGCCTTCTTCTGTTTTCTATAAAATTTGAAAAATCAATGACGTTAAACATATGACGTATCTTTTATCATACCAAAGTGGATCCCACGTCTAACTAAATTGATTGATTTATTATTATTAGCCACGAGTGTCCCACTGCAGGGCCAAGGCCTCCCCTCGCTTCTTTCACACATCTCTATCCCGGGCCACTCCAATCCAGTCGTCAAGGAACCCATCCAACTCGTCCATCCACCTCCTTCTTGATCTGCCAGACCTCTGCGGCCTTCCGGCGAACAAATTAACTAATTTATTTAAAGAAAAATTTCGACATTATGTTCCCAAAACACAACATATACATAATATGTTGTGTTTTAGGAACAAAATGTTTTCTTTCTTCTCACTATCTCACTAATATTATAAATACGAAAGTATGGATGTTTGTTTATTTGTTTGTTTGTTCCATGTTTGTTCCACTTTCATGCCGTAACTACTGAACCGATTTGGATGAAATTTTGTAGGTAGATAGATAAAGCACTCGGCTAACACATAGAATAATTTTTATCCCGGAAAACTCTAGGGCTCCCGAAGAAATGGTTAAAAACTAAAATTTTTACTTTGTCATTACATTAGATGGCGTTGTCTTAACATTTGATTTCTCTCTGGACCCAATTCTGAAGTCCACGCAGACAAAGTCGCGGACGGAAGCTATTTCTTTCTAAAAATCATCATAGGATTTTCATGTCTCGTTTCACAGATAGGTATACTCTCCAGACACTGCTTCACGTGTACACAATTAAGGAAAACAGGGCTGTCCAAGACTTGTGTCACTCTCAAGGTCGGCCGCACTGGCGCGATCCGCAGGAATGACGATTCGATACTTGCGGAGCCAGATCTGCTGGCAACTGTCGTCTTCTGAGATAACACCCTACTTGCTTATTATTATTATTATTAAAAAAAAAATTATTATTATTATTATTAAAACTACATAAAGGCTAATAAGTCATTCTCAGCTAATTAAAAAGACCTAGATACATCTGAAAATCATTATGTAGATTTTAAATCTCCTTTAAAAAAATATGTAGTGTATTTAATAAAAACTAAATAAAGCAATAAAAATAAATACGAATAACTACATTTAAACCTATTTTAAAATGACGAAAACACATCCAAATTGGTCGCCCTGTTGTAGCTAACACCACACCTCTGCTACAACGCCTCTGATACATACAAAGGCATCCCTAGCACAGAGGCAAAAAAATGATATCTTTAACTTATTTTTTATCCCAAAAACCTCAATCTTTTGACTCACCTCAAACTTATGAATTGGTAGTACATCGAAAAACTCATGGGCAATAAACCATGAGAAGTTGTTCGGCACTTTCTTCAAGTCGTAATACCAATAGATCTTTATTCCACTTACAGTCTCACCCTGAAAATAAATAGGAAGGAATTAACTTCAAAACAATGATCTGGTGGAATAGTGGATAATGCTCCGCAAACATTCACATGGCAAGCAGATTGTCACTCTTTTATCTGGTTGATTCATATAATAAGGAATGTTTCTGCCTTTGGTATTTTTGCATAAGGTATGTCTTAAAGCAGGGAGGCTTGGGCAAGGTATTTTATATAATAACTTAAAAGGTATACTCCATTTTATTTATTTTAATTCTGTTTATTTGGATATTTCTGTTCTTCTGCACAGTGTTTTTTTTGCCTCAAAAAAGTGACATCTTCGTTTTTTTCATTCATTGAATTTGGCTTTTTATAACAAATGCAAGAGTAAAACTCTCAGGAGTCCATTTTGTATAGTTTATTTTTAAAAAAATCACAAAGTTTTGTTGACCTTCATGTTAAAAATATGGAAATTAATTCATAGAAAAAAACTATTCGCAATTAAGTATTATTTGTTTTGCGGGTATATAAAGATAGTCTAGGCGCATATTATCCCCTTTTAATTTTATCAAAAATGTTGGAAAATTTCTCAAAAAAAAATATTTTCTGAATTTTCAAATGTATTTTTTTATATTTTTTCTAGGCCGAAGTAGAGGTTCTGTCTAGGACAGATATATTCCTCATACTTATTAGTATCTCCCACAAAATTAACACATTCTACTTCGGCGGAAGTTTGGTAAAATATATTTTTATGTACTAAGGTCAAAATTTTGGATTTAGGGTTGACACAATAAGGTCATTTCTTTTTTTCTTCCTTTATACACAATCAAGTTTATTTTAAAGACTTTAATTCAAAACGTACTTGGATGTAGTAAACTAAGGAACTAAACGTCTTTTGCGCATCAACTTCGCCCAAATAGCGAAAAAGAAAATTGGTCTTACAGACATGACATTTAACTTCAAAGGCCGGCAACGCACTTGTGACTCCTCTGGTGTTGCGGGTGTCTATGGGCGGCGGTAATCGCTTACCATCAGGTGATCCGTCTGCTCGTTTGCCACCTATGCCATAAAAAAAAAAAAAAAAAAAAAAACTGATTAAATAGGTATGAAACGCCGGAATATTTTTGTGATTTCGCCAAAGTATTAAAACATATAGAGTGCAATTTCATGAGTAGAAATAATCCACCTTGTTTTGTTATATCAAAATTGTGAATCAAGAATTTATATGGGAAACTGAAAAAAAGCGGCCAAGTGCGAGTCGGACTCGCCCATGAAGGGTTCCGTAGCAGCAAGAAACATAACATAAAAGTTCTTGTAGTTCGTTGTAGGTAAATTGCGGTTTACGATTTATGACGTATTAAAAAAAAATTCTTACTTGATCTCGTTCAAACCAATTTTCGGTGGAAGTTTGCATGGTAATGTACATCATATTTTTTTTTAGTTTTATCATTCTCTTATTTCAGAAGTTACAGGGGGGGGACACACATTTTACCACTTTGGAAGTGTCTCTCGCGCAAACTATTCAGAAAAAAAATTAAATTAAATTTATTCTAAAAAAAATGATATTAGAAACCTCAATATCATTTTTGAAGACCTATCCATATCCTACCCACACGTATGGGTTTGATGAAAAAAATTTTTTTGAGTTTCAGTTCTAAGTATGGGGAACCCCCAAAATTTTTTTTTTTTTTTCTATTTTTGTGTAAAAATCTCAATACGTTTCACAGAATACATCTACTCACCAAGTTTCAACAGTATAGTTCTTATAGTTTCGGAAAAAAGTGGCTGTGACATACGGACGGACAGACAGACAGACAGACAGACAGACAGACAGACGGAAAGACAGACATGACGAATCCATAAGGGTTTCGTTTTTTGCCATTTGGCTACGGAACCCTAAAAATCTGGGTCGGATTATTTCATAGAATTCAGCAAAAATAGTTGAAAAATCCGATCTACAATGCTGATCACTCTGTATAAGGATACAAGTAGGCACAATTCGTACATCTAACTCACACGGACGCCATATCGGGTCAGAGCAATTTCGAACCGCGAACACCCCCGGATTTCAACGGTGTTCGACAGTTCGGAACTACGGGATTTCAGAGGTTAAGAGACAGAAGTTAACTTCGTTTTCACAATTAATGGAAGAAACAAGCATTCGATTTAGCTTTCAAAAAATAATACGATATTAATAGAAAGGTCAAATTAGTGACAACCTTAACACGTATATTTGAAAATCATTTTCTCTAAACTTCCGCCGAAGTAGAATGTAGTGATTTTATGGGTGATACATATTAGTATTAGGAATATATCTGTCCTAGGCAGAACCTCTACTTCGGCCTCGAAAAAATAGAAAAAAATAAACCTAAAAATTCAGAAAAAAATTTTTTTTGAAGAAATTACAAACATTTTTTATTAAGTAAAAAGGGAATAATATGCGCCTAGACTATCTTTATATACCCGCAAAACAATGAATACTTAATTGTAAATTTTTTTTTTTCTATGAATTAATTTCCGTATTTTTAACATGAAGGTCAACAAAACTTTGTGATTTTTTTAAAAATAAACTATACGAAATGGACTCCTGGGAGTTTTACTCTTGCATTTGTTATAAAAAGCCAAATTGAATGAATGAAAAAAACGAAGATGTCACTTTTTTGAGGCAAAAAAAACACTGTGTTCTGGTGTGCAATAAAGAATATTTATGTTATCTTATCTTATATTTTTTGTAATATTCAGAATATTTTGCAGGATGGATAGAAAGGCACAGCAAAATTCAAAACATGTGGCATGTCGGTCCTTTTTGGAAAGCATGAGCAACATCATCAAGTGGATGCTCCATCATAAGCATTTTCGTTTTTAAAGGAGCAGGATATTTTTATAACTTTTTGAATATTTGTGGTATGTTTTTATGATATAGGTAATTAAAATAATTCAAATTTAACTTGGAAGTCAGTGCTTAACTGACAGTCTTACATTACTTGATTTGGCTGGTCACTTAAAAACACATTTATTATCGTAGTATTTTAATGTTGATAAAGTTTTACTTAAAAGGCTTCAATTATGACATACCTCATGGTAATAAGGTGAGTTAGGGTCATCTACTGCTTTGTGTGAGATGCAAAGTCGACTGGCCTGCACCATTGTCATGGTGTCAGACACTTCCACCAAGTGGATGCTCAGATCCTTCGATTGATAGCCAGCCCGATGAACCACCTGGATTCAACATATTTCAAGATAAAAATAGTACCAATAACTTCTGGAAGACATTTTTAACATATCTCTGTTTAAAAATTCTTAAATAAGTAAACATAATTTATGTTAGTTATAAGCACACATAACAAATTTCATTGTTAATAAAGAATAGTGAAGGCCTGAGGTATAGGAAGACATCCATGCCCCTGCAGTGGGGGCGATCAATGTGGGTTGTTAGCAAACAAATAATAGTGAAGAAATGTATGTAATGTATTGTATTTTATACATTTCTATGGGCCCTGTGCTTGAAATTAACGGATAAATAAAAAATAAAAGACCAAAGATATGATTAGCAACTAAACTAAAGACTGATAAAACCGTAAGTCTTGATAGTTTAGGTAGTTACTCTTAAAATATCCAATAACAGCGTTCCTTTTCCTGGGCCAAGCTCAACTATTTGAAGAGAATTCCCGGCGCCCATCTTGCTAGTTTCCGCGCACAGCCATATGCCAACAATCTCTCCAAAAAGCTGACTTATCTCTGGTGAGGTAACAAAGTCCCCACCTTGACCAATCGTATCTTTTTTCATGTAATAACCTTCTGTGGGGTTCGTGACTACAATATGCATGTATTCAGCGACAGTCAGAGGCCCATTCAAGCGCAGTTTCTCCTTTATAATCTCCATCAAATTGGGTAATGTTTCGGCATTCGGCATCTTCATCTTTTTGGGGTCTGGTCTTTTCACTATTTTGAATCCGTAACTTCTGGTTGATAAAAGGGGTTTTAGTAATTTATTGCAAGTACGAAACATATTAGTAGAATTCATATTTGGAGAAAAATAATAAATTCCGCAGATTTGAAAATTATATATTTTTGGTTTTTGGCCCTAACCTGTGATCCCTAACCTAGAACTAGGAACTTCAAAAACAGCTGATTTGTTGACGTTCAGAAATCGAATATGTACTTTTTCCGAGTTTACGGTTTTTGTAGGTTTATAAAGAGCGTCACACACGGGGCGGCTATACTGTGCTGTAACAGTGCTGTAATCTGTAATAATCAACGGATCAAAGAGAATATCATCACTAGGACGGATGGCCATGGATGACAACTTGGCTTTGCTTTCATAGATTGATTTTGACGCTTTTTCTTTAGCTTGCCCGTGTTTTTCATTCATTACGGGTTTTTGCTTTGGGTAAAGTATTTGTAGTGATTATATTCTGTTTAACATTTGGAGAGTTGCTCATTTATTTCTAAGACGCACATTCGAAGTCTGTTGTATTCGTTTACGAAGAAAAGCGCTGGGAGGTTATGTTTTGGTTCAATTATCAACGTTGACCCCACGTGAAAGACAGACAACAACCAGAGAGACAGTGGAGACAGTGTCATTGTCAGTAAATTTAGAAAAATGGCACGCGACGAAAATATGGAAGATGCTGAAAAAAACACAAAATTCAAGGATTGGGTGAACAAGAACGCACGGCTAATCGTGAGAAACATTTCCTTCAAAGCCACTGAAGATTCTTTAAAGGAGCACTTCTCCAAATTCGGCACTGTTGAGGAAGTAAAGCTGTTGAGGAAGCCCGATGGGAAACTCGTTGGGTGCGGTTTTGTGCATTTTACGCATGTTCCAATGGCCAGTAAGGCATTGGCAGCAACTAACAAAAAATACTTTTTAGGTAAGAATGTTCACCAATTTTTGTGATTAAAGTAAGATAACTTGGCCAGGAGGCTTATCTTAATGTAAAACAACGGAATGTAAAATATTTGTAAGTGCTAAGTCCCATAAGGCGTGCAACCCAACCCTGTACAGATATGCTTCTATATCAAACTGTAGTTTTTACTTCACTTCTTCAGGATAGTATTGTTCTTCAGGTTGTTGTCAGTTCTATTTGCGTGGCTGATCGTGAAACCTAAACAACTTGATAGGTTTTATAGTCATTTGTTTAACTTATTCTAAACTTTGCCAAGCTTATCCCTAGGAACTTGAGATATGCCTTATTTTTATACTTTACATTGAAATGTTAACAGGTAGACAGTTGTCAGTGGCATGGGCGGTATCTAAACACAAATATGTAGATGGAGAACAAAATGGAGAAACCAAATTACAAGAGATCAATGCAACTCCTGATAAATCTAAGGTTCCTGAAAAAGGTAAACTTTAATTCCAATTATATATGTATTCTCTTAATCGGGCAGCTCGGAATGCGTATAGATCTATATGCAGAAACCATAACAACCACTGACTCGGAATGCATATAGATCTATATGCAGAGACGACCAATTTAAAAAGTGCTTCCTTGTATTGCCATCGTACTTTAATCGCATTATATGTGTATGAGAAGAAAAGAGAGGAAAAATTCCTCTTTAATTTGATGTATAATACTTGTCTGTGAATTTTGAATGTCAGTTCGAAATCGACTCAAACTTCACAGGTGTGCTGTCATGGTGTGCGCGGCGTGATTCAGTGTTGTTTATAATAATTTTTTGTATCAAACATGATAAAACTAATAATGTAGGCTGATCAGTCATGTAGGTTACTTTACGGAAACCACAATTTAGTTTTACAAATATACCAAAAACTTACTAAAAATAGTGATTTACATCGCCATTCATATATTTCGCGAAGTTTATTTTTTAGCATGAAATTATAATTATATTGTGTCAGAAATAACATGGACTGTGGGATAAATAAAACAGTCGGTTAAGAGTAATTTATTTTTTATTTCGTATTGATACATGTTGTAATTTCTGAATAATCACCGTTTTTGTTAACACGGGACTATATTTTCGCCAACCGCCATGACATGAGCTTGCTGTAGCGACGAGTTCCGCGCGTTTTTCGGGCTAAAGGGCTTTTAGTGAAGTTGTACTTTAAGTGACATTAAATTTTTACAGAGGAATCTGAAAAACCAAAAGCTGAAAAGGAGAAGAAACAACGAATAAACCGCAAAGCTAGGCTTATAGTTCGTAACATATCTTTTAATGCCACCGAGCAGACTTTGAGGGAGCATTTTGAGCCATATGGAGAGCTGTTAGAGGTAAATCTTCTAAAAAAACCAGATGGAAAGCTTGTTGGGTGTGCATTTGTTCATTTTAAAAACGTTCCGATGGCAAAAGAAGCACTGTTGAACACAAATATGAAACCGTTTTTGGGTGAGTTATTTCTTAATTTTTAGTTTCGTTTTTATTTGATTCTGGCTGTTGGCTACTGCAGTCTCCTTTGTGTATATATATTTTACTTTTTACTTACTTTTTGTTGCTTGCTTTTGACTTTCCATTAAACTCTGGACCATAACTTTTTTTTATTCATTATTTTTCTATCCAGTCCACTATTTTATCGCCAACACTGGCATTTATTTACCAAGTAGGTATTATGGGTTTTTTGACTCAAGAGTGCTGTATCCCCTATACATACATATGCGACTCTAAAATCCAAATACTTATTTGTACCAGTGGCAGTAGAGACAGTGGGTGCTTGGGGCTCAAAGGCGAACAAATTTATTGGTCAAATTTGCATAAGGTATATTTTACAAAAATAAAGCGCAACACACACAAGAGGTGGCTGCGGGGCGGTAGCGTTCCGAAGGTGGACCTGCAGGAAGCGAACTTAGAGAATCCTGCCCGGTTTTGGTGTGAAGGGTTTCAAAGTAATCTGAACATTACAAAAAATACCTCTCCCGGAACGCTTCCCCACCGCTTGTGTCTGTGTTGCACTTAAAAGCTGTAAAAAGTAATGACACAGTAAAATGAGCTTTTCTTGTACTGTTACAGGAGTACTAATGACTTCTCCAGTAAATTACCTTGAATATCCTACAGCTCTACACACTTATATTTCGCTATGCCACTGTTGTCCAATCTTCATATAATTTTATCTTTTATCATTTCATCACCCAGGTAGACCGATATCAGTGGATTGGGCTGTAGCCAAAGATCAGTATATGAAGCATACCATTAACCAACAATTGGAAATGCAGGAAAAGGTCAAGAAAGAGGAGTCAGACAGTGATGATGACGATTTATCCAAAATTAATTTGTCAAATGAAGAATTGAAGCCAGAAATAAAGAGTAAGTTCTAACATGGCAGAAGTAATTTTTATTACCAGAGACAAATCCGTAAGTTACTAATTTTACAATAATAACTCTAGGTGAATCTGATGATGATGAATCAATGAAGTCAGATAGTGATGATGACTCGGAAAATGAAGATGCAACATCAGAGGGCTCAGGTGAATTTGATGATGATGAAGATGGAAGTGAAGATGATGATGAACCAGATGATGACGATGAAGATGATGATGAAGATCAGAGTGTGACTAGTGCACAGCCTGAGAGGCACCGGTAATTTGCAATTTATTTACTGTTGTTAATTAGTTAACTGTTATTTTATTGTAGTCCTTATAAAATATCTGAAAAAAATAAAAATGTCATGAATCTGAACAAATTTTCACAATAAAAACTGAAATACTTTCATGCAAAGTTGGAGAATCAGCTGAACATTTTTTATTATAGTATAACAAATTATTTTTGCATAAAAGTAGTGTATTCATTTCTTGGGGAATGTTGTTCAGTTTTATCAATGATTATTTTTAATAACTATTTTTAAATTAAAATACCAGTAATACATATATGTTGTTTAATATTACACAATTTTAACAGAATATTTTTTATCTGTTGGTTTTATCTTACTTACAGTACCAAGTTAAATGATGCTGAAGATGGTTGCACGGTATTCTTGACGAATATCCCATTCAGTATAGACAATGACCAATTGAAACAGTTTGCCGAACAGACTGGTACTGTGAAGTATGCTTTGATCTGTGTTGATAAGTTGACTGAGCATTCTAAAGGGTCTGGGTTTGTTAAGTTTGCGGTAAGTTTCATTTAAATACATTATATGATATGTTTGATAATGATCTATATAAGTAAAGAGGAAGTCCTATCTTTTTTTTAAAAGTTAAAATTTTATAAAGTGTGGCGGTTGTCAGAATACCACTCTGGAAACTTTTAACAGTATGATCTACTCATAATTCCGAACAACTTTTTCTATGGAATCTATACTGAATTTATATAGTCAAACATAAAAAAGTTGTGCTATTTCATGAGATGGTCCTTTTCACCTTGTACATTGTCTCCACTAATAAAACTGAAAATTTTTTCCCATACTTTGTTATGACATGTTTCTTACTGACAATTGTCTTACTTTTTTTTCTAAATTATAGATCATAAATAAAAGCTTGTAAAAAATACAATTAAGCGCCAGTCTATGACTGCAATGAAATTACTAAAAGAAATGCAGTCATTTAGTTTAATCTTTTTAGAACACCGAAGATGCTGAAAAATTCCTAGCCCTGCCCCCCAGTCAGCTGAAACTCGAAGGTCAAGTGATGCAGGCCAAACCAGCTCTCAAGAGGGAAAATCTTCAAAAGGGCGATAAGAAACAACCTAAGGATAACCGGAATTTATATTTGGTTAAGGAAGGAGGTGAGCAAAAATAAGAATGGTTTCAGGATTTTTTCTTTTAAGAGTAGGTAACCATCTTAACTGGGGCTTGGGGTTGCGATTGGGGGCTATAGCGAGCCTTTATGATTCTGAATTAAATTCATAAATTGATAAACATTAAATAAAAATGAATAGTAAGCAATTTAGTATTACAATTTATTTTCATGCAGGAGGCGTGTGACACTACTTTATTTGTAATTTCTTATTTTCTGCTTTTTAGCTTTATCTCACTTAATTTTCACGAAATAAATATTATGTATGTGATCTATATAATCAATCCGGACTTGGCCCCCGTGTGTGGAGTATGGCCTAAACCTTCCCGAGTTATGGGAAGAGACCCGTGCCCCTACAGTGGGGGGACTATATGGGTTGTTAATAATGATCAAACTAAGGTTGAAATGCATTTACTCAATCATAACACAGGGTCTATTTTCGCTGTGAAATTATCTGACTCATTTCTCACCATTTGGAGCATGCTATTTACCGCTCACTCATATCGAATACCATCAAAATTGTTGACAGTTGTGGTGGCGGGGACCAAAGCCGCAGTCGGTGTGTCGGCCTCGGACATGGCGAAGAGACTCACCCTTGAGCGCAGCAAGACGCAGATGCTCAAAAATCTTAACAGGTTAGTTGATTTCGCATCGGGGATCAACAGAGTTAAGATAATATCAGTGTTAAATTGTTTAGAATCGTGATAGAAGCAGACTGTGAGTCATACAGTATGGCCTCCCTGCCCCTCTCTAAAGGCAACTTTACCCCCCTGTCGGTAAGATCCAATGATGACGGCTGCTTAGCGATATTTACGCGAGTGCAAACGTCACATTTTATGTATGTAATAGCAGAAGTCAATTAAGTATAATGCGATATTTTGTTGGAGCCGTTGGTGCTGGCTGCTATCGCTAGAGGGCAGTCGTTAAGTCATGTTGGAAGCCTTTTAGGCGGTTTGAAGACGTCGGACACTGGGGTTGGCCACTAGCCCCACAACCTCCACCAATCTGGACTTGGCCCCCGTGTGTAGAGTATGGCCTAACCATCCTGCCCCTGCAGTGGGGACGTAATGGGTTGTTAACATTTTGTTGGAGTGTCGAAGGCGTGATAGAATCCTCAATTTAAGTACTGGCAGAACTTTTGTTCAGATTCGGTATAATTATTTCTTTTTACTGATTTTTTCATTTTAATTTAACTAATTCGGCACAGATTCGTGTCGCGGTACCGGCTCGTGGTTTCGAATCTGCCGGCGCACTACGACGACGCGAAGCTGCGGCGGTTGTGCGCAGGCGCCAGCGGCCGCAGCGCGGTCATCACCGAAGCGCGCGTCATGCGGGACCTGCGCGCGCCGCTCGGCAAGGACGGCCGCCACACGTGAGTAAACGAAAAACTGCTGGAAGATATCCACTGTAATAGCTCCTCTATAGGTATATGATGTGCCATCGACACGACACGATTTAAAAAAAAAATTACTGGATGGGCTACACAATATTTAATAAAATACCGCGTTCAATTCAGGAATTGCCATTTATGAAATTTAAAGTAGCACTGCATGAGTGGCTTCTTCAAAACATGTTCTATACGGTTGACGATTTTTTGAAACATAAATAATGTTAATGTGTATAATTATCTATGACATGTAAACTAATTGATTTGTATTGAGAATTTGTAATATTTTGTGTTGATAAATATTTGCATGCTTTCATTTATATAGCTAAACAAGAGAATCTATAATTTTATATCAAAGATCTCACCAATGTACCTTGTTTAAAAGCAAATAAAGTATTCTTTTCTATTCTATTCTATTCATCATGGGCGAGCAAGAGGGACAGAACTATACAGGGTTATTTTTGGACCCCCCACCAAAATTTACCAGTAGCTTCTACTCATGAAATTGAGCAACTTTCAACAAATAACTAATGGTCTATTCGTTAAAAAAAATATATGGGCAAAATAGGCCAATCACGTGACCAAATTAGTATGAAAGGTCCAAGTTTTTTTTTGCGAATTGACCATACAAAATAGGCCGATCACGTGATCAAATTAGTATGAAAGGTCCAGTTTTTTTGCGAATTGACCATTGGTTACTTGGGAAAAGTTGCACAGTTTCATGAGTAGAAGCCACTGTGAAGTTTTGGTGGGCGGTCCAAAAATAACCTTGTAGGTTAGACAAGGAGGTACTTACATCGTTACTCTACTTTCATATAGCTTTGTCTCTCTAGCTGGCGTATGAGGAGCTATAAAACATGCATGTGAAGAAGACCGCTAAGTACATGGAGTAATAATAATATCCGGGACAAATCACACGGTCATCTGGCTCCAAACTAGGATTCCCCCGTAGTATGGGAACCAGAGGCTGATATACATACACAAATGCATACGTATACTTAGCGGCCTTCTTTCTTGTGAGTGCAGTATACCTTTGACTGATTCGGTGGGTCAGTGGCTAGCGCTCCTGGCGGCTGATACGAGGGTCGTGGGTTCGATTCCTACCCAGGTCAAAAATGTCTGTGATGAGCAGATATGTTTGCTCTGTGTCTGTTGTATTATATCTGTACAGGTGTTTAAAAAGTGCGTTTGAAATAAGGGGTTACTCAGTATCAAGTAAAGAATACAGGAAAAATATTGAAAAAAAAATTCAGAGTCCCATGCTAAATCTAAATAGTGAATCAAGAATTTGTATGGAAACTGAAAAAACAAGTTGTTGAAATATGTATTTTTTCCTGTATTCTATCAGTCTGATTCCCATAATACAGGGAATCCGAGTTTGGGGCCACATGACCGTGTGTAATTTGTCTTTTAAAAAAAAAATCAAAATATTTTTTATTTAAGTAGATAGACGCATACTTTTAAGTCGTCTTTTTTCTTCCTAGTACAAATCTCGGATATTTAATTTATAGACTTCCACTTAGCATGGTTCTGAGCTACAACACGTTGAGCTACTTCCTGCAAGCCTGACTTGATCATCTTTCACCTGGTGGTGGAACCATCCTTCCACCACTAAAATATCTTTCGGCCCTCGGTCATCTCTCGAGAACCATTCTTCCCCGTCGGTTATCAGTCCTGCGACCTACATTCCGCTTGTCCATAGTCACTTCTGTTCATTCTAGTAGCTACTCGTATATCTGTGTCTGCAGTAGAAGTAGCAGTAGCAATGGTAGCATTTTAGTGCACTTCTATTTTCATTTCGATCACCATGATTTAGGCGGATCTCACACTGTACCGGAATTCGCAGCTCCGCACACCGGAGCGGATTTCGGCGCAGTGTGATATCCGCCTTAGGCCTCGTTTAGGGAGACGCGGGGCGTTGCACGGCGCGTCAGGCGTCGCGTCGCGCGGTCAAATCAAACATGGTAATTTATGAGAGCGTTCATGTAGAAGCATCACCACGCGAGTCTTGTTTGTACTGAAAAACACGCCGCGCAACGCGACGCCTAACGCGCCGCGCAACGCCTCGCGTCTCCCTAAACGAGGCCTTAAAGGTCAAAACGCACTAGGCGGCATTGCACTGCACTATGAAATCGTACGTTACGAGTTATACCGCAATGCGCGGCGCGGCGCGACCCGACGCAGCACTGCAATTTCATACCAAATATTTGGCTGTGTTGTGTCATGGCAGTGCCGTTCCGCCTAGTGCATTCTCAACTTTATATCGTTTAGCTTTATGCCCGCGGATTCGTATTTATTCCGTAAGAACCATCTGAGGAATCGAGATAAAATAAGTATAGCGCGTGTTCTTGAATTAGCCAATCACAGCTCCGCAGTTTTGCTACGCGCTCCCCGTGACATGGCGCGTAAACTGTTTTTTCATAAGGCTGTATTTATCGCCAACAACCTTCTTGGAATTTTTTACAGTGTGAACATCCTAAAAAAACTGGCTTCTGATAATAAAAACTGAACAAATTATAGCCAAGAAACTACGATGATATTAATAACAAAAAAATGTGGGCTTCGCCGTACTAATTGATCAAATGATTTGTAAAGTTATAATCAAAAAAACGAGTGTAGGTTCTTCAGTTATTCAGATTCATGACTAGAAGCCCCAGCAATAAAAACAAGTATTTCAGAGGGATCGTCTAATATAGTTTTTAAATTCTATTTTATTGCTTAAGACAACATACAACTAGTTAAACTGGAATGGGTACAGTAATTAATAAGAAATTAAGAAGTTTCAGTATTATTATTATTTTGTATATTTGTAAAGATAATGTTACATTGTGTATGACTACTTATTCTCCATTTATTTCATAAGTTATCTAAAACGGTCTTACTCTTTTTCCTAACAGGTCCAAAGGCTACGGGTTTGTTATGTTCACGAAGCACGAGGACGCATTGGCGTGTCTCAGGAAGTTGAATAATAACCCTGACGTATTCGACAGGAACAATGTAAGTAACATTCAGAGAACATTTTGACCTTTTGAAGTTGTGAAAGTGGTACCTTTTTATAATGTGCATATTATCAAAAGGCCGATGTCACACCTGATGGAAAAATGCTATCTAAGGGCTCTTTTATTGTCATGCGGATTTGCTGCCACGCGCGGGCCTGGCCCTCATGCGTGCCTCCCGCAACCTATTGTTTCATACATGTTTTTATTGTCATGCGTGACACACGCACGCGGGATGTGGGGCGCAGTATTTGCTCTGCGTGCGAGGAGCAAATCCGCATGACAATAAAAGGGTCCTAACACCAAAAGCATTGCATGATGCTAAATTTAAGTTCAGGTTTTCAAAACCACTTACAAGTAAACGTTTTGTTATAGAGACCCATAGTATCGTTTTCGATTGAGGATCGGACCGCCCTAAATGCGAGAAAGAAACGTCTTGAAAAATCCATAGCAAACAATCCACTAGCCAAAGACCATGACGGTAATGTAGAACATGGTGAAAATGGTCAACAATCAAATAAGAGGAACAGAAAACGCAAGCAGCTAAAACCACCAGATGAAAGTTATGTTAAGAAAGGTCGATTTGATCAAAATGCTAAAAGAGGTAGATTTGAAAATGATAGTGATAGGAAAAGTAATTTTGAACACAACAACAATAAGAAAGGAAAGTTTGAGCATAAAAACAGGAATAGAAATAACATGGAAGAGGTAGGGAAATTTGTTCGACGACCAAACGATGATGACGCAAATGAATACACGGGGTTAACAGCTAAACAAGGAGCACAGCATAAGATGAGGAGTAGCCATAAACTAAAGACCCAAGCTGATGTCCATAAACAAAATGTTAAACTAGAGAAAAAACAAAGTAAACATGCGTTGAAATTGAAAATGGCAGCAAAGGAAAGGATAAAGCAACCAAAACAGAAGATCAATAAAAATAGAACAGGAAAAAGGAGGAGGTTTAAGCGGAATAAGAGTGTGCTGTAAAAATAGTACATTTGTAAGTATTCTATAAAGCCTATGTAAGCCTGTTATTGCTCTCCACACCACAGCAGCGCGAGATTCAATCTATTTAAAGTTTTTAAAGTAGATTTGTCAAATTTCGTTTTACTGGTTTTCTTTTGACATCATACTCAATACAGTGCAGACTTATAGTTCATAACTAATTACTTATTGAGTCCGCAAAGTAAATGCCTTTATTGTCATTTATTGACATAGATGGATGGATGGATTCGTATTTATACTACTCTTAAAGACAACTGCAAGAAACTTCAGAATGTTTGAATTTTGCGCTGTGATCGAAAAGCAAGTAATGTGCAAGTATTTTTTTCTCGTCAACGTAAATTTGTGTAAACCGTGTAAAGCAATGGATTTAGCCAGTGAAATAAAGGAATGGTTGATACTTCTCACGAATCTGCAATAACTCACCAAGGATGCTGTACAATGAGGGCAAAAAAACTACAATATCCTAAATCGATTGTTTCATCATGATTATCATCAGCCGAATGACGTCCTCTGCTGGACAAAGGCCTCCCAAGGATTTCCACAGCGACCGGTCTTGCACTGCCCGCATCCAGTGGCTTGCCGCAATCTTCATCAGGTCTTGGGTCCACCGAGTCAGAGGCCTGCCTTTTGTAATCGATTGTGTAATATGGAACATTTAATAGGAAAGGTGAGCAGTTTTTTCATCTCGTTGTAAAAGTTCCTTGTGGAATGTTGTTCAGTCGCATAAAATCAGTATAAAATCAGAAATCAGAATTTATATTATAATGGCGTAACATTTTGTAGCAATACTTTATGTTGGAATTCTAATAATTGAAATGATCAACTTTTGTTCAACGACTTAGATGAAATGTCTTTTTTTTGTAAGATTCTATCAGCTGATGGAAAGTACAATGCTGTTTCTGTAAGGCCTTCTGTTTCACACAAATTGTTCTGGTGAAGAATAGATGCCTGAAAGGTAGTACGAGGGCGACACTGAAAGTTCTTAGAAAATCATAAACTGAACAAACTAGAAAGTTATTAATTTTATTATATCTTTTCAAAATAGTGTCCATTCACATCAATACATCGCTGCATCTGATGGAACCACTGAGAAAAGCACTTTGCCCACTCCTCCTTAGGGGTCTCTTCGACGGCCTTTTCAAACGCAGCCACTGCTTCCTCGGCGTCCATAAAACGTTTTCCTCGAAGTTTTTCTTTTATTTTCGGGAATAAATAAAAATCGCAAGGTGCGAGGTCGGGGCTATACGCCGGGTGACCCAGTAATTCCACGTCTGACGTCGCCAAATAGTCGATCGTTTGCTTGGCGGTGTGCGACGAGGCGTTGTCGTGGTGAAGGAGGATCCTACTGCGAGGTCGTTTCTCCCGAACTTTTTCCAAGACAAGTGGCAAACAATTGTTAGTGTACCACTCTGCAGTAACTGTTTTTCGATCCTCTAAAACAATTGTTGCGTAATGACCTGTCCTTCCGAAGAACGAGGCCACCATCTTTTTTCCCACGCTTCGACCTCTCTTCACTTTAGTTGGCAACTCCTCGGAAGGAAACACCCACATAGCAGACTGTCTTTTAGTTTCAGGATTATAACAGTAAATCCAGCTTTCGTCACCCGTAAGTATGTCGAACACAGCATTTGAGTCACCTCCGTTAAATCTTTGAACCATTTCACGGCACCAATCAACACGACGGAGTTTTTGGGCCTCTGTCAAATTATGAGGTATCCACCGGGCACAAAGCTTCCTGACCGCTAAATGTTCATGGAGGATTTTGTGCACTTGACTCATACCGATGCCTAAGCTTGTCCGAATCTGCTGATAGGTCACTCTTTTGTCAGTCTCTATCATACGCCGCACATAACTGATGTTATCTTCAGTCGTCGCCGTAGAAGGCCGTCCCTCACGCAGATCATCGGTGAGATTAGTGCGACCACGTTTAAACTCATTAAACCAGTTGTAAACAGTGGCACGAGATGGGGCTTCATCGTGAAAGGCCAATCGAAGTCTATCATAACTTTCTTGTTGACTTAAATGACATCGAAAGTCATAAAAATCATTGCACGAAAATTTTCTCGCGTTAAATTCATGCTGACGTCATTTTCAGTTTGCCCCCAAATCGTGAAACAAATGACAAATGAATGAAATACATACACAAAAACATTGGCAAAGAGTTCCATTTTCAAAATTTGAACTTATTTTTTTATTATATCGTTTACAAGTGGCCAGTTCTAAAAACTTTCAGTGTCGCCCTCGTATCAAGATATACTAGCACCTTTTTGATCCCATACGATGTATGTATTTTGTTATGTAACATATTAGTATGTGTACTCATTGAATCAATTGTTTTATAAAAAATATGAAATATTAATGTTTTCATTATTTTTAACTTGTATTTTTTTACCTCTACATACCTAAAATCTTAATGAATCTTCACTTATAAAACTGTACTTTGCACTAGGATACTTATCAGCTAAATTTAATAGCTTTCTTTATGTTGGAGTATTATTGTACAGTGGGAGTGTTATTTCACAAGTTTTTTGTTTCTTAACATTTTTAGGTCTAAGGTATGCGCGTTCGTATTGACTGTGAGGAATTTTGTGATGGATGAGTTTTCCATTTATATACAGAATATCATGTAGTAAACAACTGTCACATCTGATTTGGAAGGGTATAATTATCAGATTTGATTTTTGTTGCAAAGTGATATTTACTATTTAAATGGTCTGCGCTGCATTTGTCACAGAAGTACGAGAAGATTGTGATTTGAGTTTTTTTCAATACCGTAATATCATAAATGACCACGCTGAATACGTTAAAAACAACCGACTTCAATCGCAACAACTCCAATTTTGCTATGTTTTTGTTGATTTTCTCAAAAACCGCTGAATCGATTTCGATAAAATTTATATTGGACTACCTGTGAAGTATACCCTTTTAAACAAAAAAATAATTTTCCAAATCGGTTCAGGCGTCTTCGAGTAATCGGTGAACATACATAAAAAAAAAGATTCCGATGAATTGAGAACCTCCTCCTTTTTTTGAAGTCGGTTAAAAAGGCATTGAAATATAAAATAATTTACAGTAAACAGATGTCATATCTGATGAAGAAGGGTTATTCATCCTTAATAGTCGGCTAGGGCCGACAACCGGTTTCCATGCAACAGGCGCCAGGATTTGAGAGTTGCATACATTTTTGTCGGCTGGGGCCGACGTTGGCGGTAGGGGCACGATTTTTCAAAGAGTAGCGAAGCGGTCAATGGGTTAATAATCGGATAAGATTTGTGTTTCATTGCTATGTTTAATGATCTATTTGTCGCATTCGTTTTATGATAAAATTTTTGATTCATGGTTTTTGCATTTAAATAGAAAATATCTTGCTGTGTTGTGTTTGCTTTTAAATAGAAAATATCTTGCTGCAACAGCTGTCATATCTGATGAAGAAGGGTATAATTATCAGATGTTACTTTTGTTGCAAAGTGATATTTACTACTTAAATGGTCTGCGCGTGTATTTGCCGCACCAGTACGAGTATTGTGTTCAAGTTTGTGATTGAGGTTTCTTCGATACCACAATATCAAAACACATTGAAATATAAAATAATTTACAGTAAACAGATGTCAAATCTGATTAAGATGTGTAATCAGTAGTCAGATAAGACTTGTGTTTAATTGCTCTGTTTTCTATTTCAATGGTCTGCACATTTATTTGTCGCATTCGTATTATGATAAATTTGTGATTGATGGTTTTTTGCATTTAAATAAAAAATATCTTGCAGTAACAGCTGCCATATCTGACAGTTACCGTTGTTATTACATATAATCAGAATTAACAGGGGTAATTACCTGTTAGATATGACTTGCATTTCATATTGATATTTTCTATTTAAATGATTTGTGCATTTGTTTTGCCGCATTCGTATTCGTATCGTGATACAGTTTGTGATTTATTCGTTTTACATTTAAACAGAAAATATTGTGACTAAAACAACTGTCATGTCTGATTTGGGAGGGTATAATTATCAGGTGTGACTTTGTTGCAAAGTGATATTTACTGTTTATATGGTATGCGCGTGTATTTGCTGCACAAATACGAGTATTGTGATCCAGTTCGTGAGGTTTCTTCAATACCGTAGTATCAAAATACATTGAAATAGATAATATTTTACATTAAACAGCAGCCATATCTGATAAAGAAGAGTAATTAAATAAATTGTTAGATTTGACTTGTGTTTCATTGTGATATTTTCTATTTCAATGATCTGCGTATTTATTTGCCGGAATGGGCAGCTCGGTCATCCTCCCACTTGGGAAATTTTTTCGCGCAAAATTCAATCTGTATTGCCGAAAGTGCTTATGAATTCTATACCAACTCCTTATTACGGGCCTCAACGGCCTCCTTCTATAACTGGTCAATAGGTAGAAAATATGACTTCAGATCCATGCATCAGCACTTTGTGACTCGTTGGTGACATAGGGTGCAATCTGTGTACATTTCGCAGTGTCATGTGCATAAGTTTCAAGTTCAAACTTATATACGTCAACGCTGTTGCCAATTAAAAAGTACTTCTAAGGTGACTTTAAATCTTTTTATTAACCCATTGACCGCCACGCTACTCTTTGACAAATCGTGCCCCCACCGCCAACGTCGGCTCCAGCCTAAAATAAATTATGAAAATCTTAAATCCTGGCGCCTGTGACAAGGAAACCGGTTGTCGGCCCTAGGTCGGCAAAAAAATCTCCTTGACGTGTTACCGTCATTCGTGTTCCCAAATTCTGCTTTGGAAACACAGTCCAATTTCTTCTTTGAAGCTTTTTTTTTTGTTTCTATCACAACTTTTTTCCTTCAGCTGAACCGCTTGCCACTTTTTCAATAATTTTTTGTTTAACAATTCGAAAAATCGTATTATTGCATGAAGAATCGAGAGTGCAAAATTAGCGTTTCTGCATTAACCTCTTCTTTAAAATTTATTGAAATCTGCCCACAAATACAGGGTGTTAAAAAAGTGTGTTTGAAATTTCCGACTACGACCTACGAAAACAGGTTTGAAGCGCGGGGGATTGAATGGCTGCTATTTCGCGGACTGGCGGTTACCTGGCTCGATGAACAATAGATCTAGTGAGACTTTTGACTAATTTGCTGATTCCGACTTTTGTCTGGTTTAAGGGCTTGAACACAAAACTGCGATGCGACGTCGCATCGCGAACTTGTCCATACTAATAACATAGACTTTGTATGGGCAAGTTCGCAGATTTCTGCGATGCGATGCGAATTCGCAGTTATGTGTGGGAGCCCTTACTAGCCAAATAGTCCTATGTGGCTCGTGAAAATTTGTGTAGAGCACGAGGTTTAAGGACTAAGGTTTTTCTGTAGGATGTCGTAGGAATACGAGCTGTATGCAAAGGTAATAGATTGGTTATCAAGACCTACAGCTAAATGAGATGGTTGCAAAGACTGACTCGGTGGCTAAGTGGTTAGCGATCCTGACCTCGGATCTGAGAGTCGTGGGTTCGATCCCCACACAGGGCAAACTTTTGTGTGATGAGCAGAATTGTTTGCTCTGAGTCTGGGTGTATTTTATCTATATTCTATATATGTATGTATTTAAAAGTATATGTGTATGTATATAAGACTCTGGTTCCCAAGATACAGGGAATCCTAGTTGTGGGCCAGATGACCGTGTGTGATTTGTCCCAGATATTATTATTATTAAAACAACATTAGTATATAGCCCATGCATGCACTGCTGGATGTAGCTTGGCTGCCTCTACGTATGATACATAGTTCTGTGCAATATGGGATTGGTGTACCAATAGTTGACCGCTTAAGCGGTTTCTTATCAAATAAATTAAATATCTAAATAAATAATAAATCGTAAATTATCATGTTTTGTATAATGATCCTTTGATAGCTACTGTAACTATTAGCGAAAGAATTTTATAAACATCTGTTATATTTCTTTTTAATTTGTGATGAATGTTAAAATATTACAAAGTACCACTGCATGACCACTAAACTCCAATAACTGACCATCTTGTGCACCATTACCTGATCAGCTCAAAAAACGTTTACATTTTATTCATTTGGGCACTGATAGGCCACATGGGAAGTATAAAGAAGCTCGTGTGTATGCTTCTTATATTACAAAATGTTTTTTATAAAGTAAATAAACAACTAGATTATCCGTAATAATAATTTATTGAATAAAGTCTAAGTACTTTTCAAATTCAGGTACAGAATATTTACCTCGCTTAAAGTTAATTAGCCGTGGCTCCTTGATTTTTTCTTTTATTTCTTCCAAAGAATAAAGATTTACATCTTCCTTAAAGATTTACATCTTACATGTATCCAGTTCTTTCAACCGAAAGACCGCTCGGTGTGGTGGCTCACTAATACTTGTTTGTAATAACTTAAAAGCCAAAGAACGTAAAGACGTAGTCGGGCTTTCGATTGAAAGAAATGCCGAATTATCCTGTGTTGAGTTGGAGAAACACATTGTACTATGTGTGTACAGACCTCCATGCGATGAGAACTTTTCCGTTTTTGAAAATGTTTTGGAGGATGCCTTGAGCATTTTGACCAAAAGTAATAAGTCAGTTATTGTATGCGGAGATTTTAATATAGATATTCTCGAAAAGAAAAATTTATCTACGAGATTTCTTAGTTTGTTTAAATCATTTAATTTAGATTTCATATTTCATGAGCCCACTAGAGTCACTGCAACATCAGCGTCATGTATTGATAACGTTTTCTTAAATTGTGAATATAGTGAACATAGTATTATTAATTGCTTAAAATCAGATCACAGCGGTCAACTTGTGCATTTTCCCTTTGAAAAAACTAGAGTAAAAATTACAATTCAAACAAGACCCGTCACAGTCCAGAGAGTAAACAAATATAAAAATGTCTTAAGTCAAAAACTGCCGCTTACAGTTTTCGACAAAGAGAAAGCTAATAAATTCTATAACAGCTTTTTTGGAATTATCAGTAAAAAATTTGTCGAAATATTTAAGAGTAAAACTGTCAACGTTAATGAAAAATTTAAGTTCAGTGATTGGGCAATAGTAAGTATTTATAAAAGTAGAGAAAAATTTTTTTCTATTTATGAACAAAAGATTATAAATTTTGACAGCGGTTTCATAGAATATGTTAAAAAATATTCGAAGATATTTAAAGAAGTTTGTTTAGCAGCAAAATCTAACTTTCTATCTAGGAAAATTAAAAACTCTGAAAATAAAATTAAAGCTGTGTGGAACGTTATCAATAAAGAAACGGGAAAAACAAAGCCGCGTAAGGAAGACTACATTCTTGAAACAGATCGCGGCTTAATATCAAAAATACCGGATGTAACATGATGAATTTGAAACTTTTTTTACTGATATTCCCATCAAAACAACGGAAAGCCTTGACTCGTCGCCGGTACTCGCCCACCGTTTACTGACTGAAAATGTAGATCAGTGTAAAGAATGTTTTCAATTTAGAAAAAAATACCCTTATACAGTTGTAAAAACCTTTAAGTCACTTAAACTTAAAAACATTAAAGATTTATGGGGCGTGTCTGTTAATTTGTTAAAGTCGGTTATTGGTACTATAGCCCCTTATCTTGCTTCTCTTTTTAATATATGCATAGATAGTGGTGTATTCCCGGATTTTATGAAATTTAGTAAAGTTGTTCCCTTATTCAAATCCGGAGAAAAAACTAACCCTAGTAAGTACAGACCTGTCTCGGTACTGCCAGTACTTAGTTAGATCTTTGAAAAAATAATTCTGACTCAAATGTTAAGTCACTTCAATATTAATAAAGTGCTTCATAATCTACAGTTTGGCTTCACTAAAGGGCGTTCGACAACCGACGCAGGAGTCGAACTGATAAGTCGAAAAATCGCAAAACGCTATAGGAGTCTTCTGCGATTTGTCCAAAGCATTTGATTGCGTCGAACATAAAACCTTACTTTTAAAGCTAGAACATTACGGGGTCAATAATAAGGCTTTGAATTTGTTAGAGTCATACTTAGTTAATAGATTTCAAAAGGTACATATAAATGGTACAAATTCGTCAGGTTCACGCGTTAAAATGGGTGTGCCTCAAGGGTCTATTTTGGGACCATTCCTGTTTTTGGTTTACATCAACGACCTACCTTTTATGGTTGAATCGCTGTCTAAAATTGTGTTGTTTGCGGATGATACATCTCTAGTTTTTAAAATTGACAGACAAATTGATATGATTGACGAAGTAAACGATACTCTTTGTAGAGTACACAATTGGTTCACCGTGAACAACCTAGTCCTTAATGCAAAAAAAACTAAATGCATAAATTTCACCTTACCGAATGTTAAAAACATAACTCAAAACGTGTCATTAGCTAGTAGTGTTTTAGAATTCGTACCAAAAACAGTTTTCTTAGGTATAACCGTAGATTCAAAACTTCAATGGGGTCCTCACATAGAAACTTTAGTAGGCAGGCTTATTTCTGCTGCCTATGCTGTTAAAAAAATTAGGCTCCTAACAGATATAGAAACAGCGAGACTAGTATATTTCAGCTATTTCCACAGTATTATGTCTTACGGTATACTTTTATGGGGGCAAGCAGCTGATATAAATACTATTTTTGTACTACAAAAAAGGGCTGTTCGCGCGATTTACGGAATGCGATCTCGAGATTCACTTAGAGAAAAATTTAAAGAAATCAATATTTTAACGTTTCCCTGTCAATATATTTATGACAATATATTGTATGTGCGAAAAAACTTAAATCACTTTACACTGAATTCTGACAGACATACTCGTAATCTTAGGAATAACAGTAAGCTTCAGCTTGTATCTACTAGGCTCAGTAAGGTTAGTAAGTCGTTTGTGGTACAGTGCATACGAATGTATAATAAAATACCAGAAGATATAGTAAACCTAACAGAGAATAAATTCATTTATGTAAAAAAGACACTATGTAATAAAGCTTACTATAAGACATGTGAGTACTTAGATGATAGAAATGCTTGGACGGTAAGTGTTTCTCCAACCAACACAGCAACATTTTCATGACATATTGTGAGACAATAAAGATGCAAACTCTATTGTGAAAGAACTGAGGGATTCGGTAAGACTTTTCCTTCTCCTTTTTCTTTGTCCATTGATCGGAGTGGTGCATGCTCGCTTAAATGTTCGTGCGGATGGTGGCGTATCGGGAGCCGGGTCGTTCCCTTCCCTCAAATATGGTTTAGGGGAGCGATGGCTGACTCTCGCGTTATACTCGTGAACTGTCCGTGTGAACTGGCCTGCTCTTGTCATTGGTTTTTGAATTGTTAGTCATTAGCTACAAATACTTTTAACTTTTATCTCTTTTGAATCCTTTCTTTCTTTATTCTTATTTTTGCATATTTTATTTACAGACATGATATTGTATAATTCATTTATTGATCTAGCATTAAGATGTAATAGAATATAAGACTTTAAAAAAAAAATGTGTTGGAGGGAGTTTCTTTAGGGCCCGCCGTTTCTTCTCACTCCGCAAACACTTCCCGAAACGGTGGGTATACGAGTTCCGAGTGGTAGGAACCTCGTGTTAGGTAGATAAAAGAATAACGTTCGAAAAGTGTACACTTCTACCTACTTCGAAAATATAAAAAAAATATTTTCATTTTCCTTTTCGGGCCACTTCCAATTATTTAGAGATTTGTGCATCGATTTCATTAATGCACCCTCTTGGGATACATGGTCAATAATCATTCAAACATAATATGATGATTCGTAAACAAATATAACGAAGTCACCGGTATTAAAGTCACTTTCGTTTTTTATTATTATGTTTTTTTCATCCTTTTCATTATTCTGTTCATTTTCTGTTTCATTTGTAGACCAGTCATCTTCATCTTGTTCACTTTCACCTCTCTTCTTACGTACAGTTTTCTTTTTCTTAATCAGTTTTTCTTTATGAATCTGTTTACTTTCTTCGTGATTTTCATTGTTTACCTCATTTTTGGTCACATTTCCAGACCAATAATCGTCATTTTGTTCACCAACATTTATAACTCTCTTCCTGCTTTCACGTTTACCTTTCTTCATTTGTTTATCTTCGCGAATCCGTTTTCTTTGTTCAGCCTTTTTATTCTCCTCATCTTCATCTTCTTCACTATCGCTTATTATATTATATCGCTTCTTACGTACAGTTTTATTTTTCTTTATAAGTTTTTCTTTAAGAATCTGTTTACTTTATCCGTAATTTTCATTGTTTTCTTCATTTTCGGTTTAATTTCCAGACAAATAATCATCATTTTGTTCACCAACACTTTTAACTCTCTTCCTGCTTTCAAGTTTACCTTTCTTCGTTTGTTTTTCTTCGCGAATCCGTTTTCTTTGTTCAGCCTTTTCATTCTTCTCTTCTTTTTCTCGTTCTTTTGTTGACCAATAATCTTGCCATTTCTTAGATGTTGTAGCAAATGGTAGACGTTCTGTCTTTCTTTTTTTCAACGGAGAGCCTGATGGCCATATTATATGCTTACCAAAAGCTGGACTTACGAGTTTTTGTTTCCACAAGTTTACTCGAGGAACCGATTCTCTGAATGTTATTAATTTCGATAACCGGTGAGACGATTTGGTGAGATTGTATTGTTTTGGGTTCCGTACACTTAGCTGGTGGCGTAGTTTCAATCTGTTGTAATGTTGGTGGCATATCGGCTATTTCAAAGTTGGGAACTGGTGGCGTCAGTAAAATTGAGGGTGATGGCGTTCGTTCCGGTGTCACAGATTTTGTCAAAGAGTTTGTCAAATCTTTCATTGGAGATTTATCAGTCTTTGCTGAGAGATTCACATCAGAGTTAGTCAAACAGTGCATGCGAAACTTTTTCCATACGTAAAATAGTTCCTTCGCAGATTCATCTCCTTCCCATTGCTCATTAGTTTTTCTAAATTCTTCCGCACGTCCTCGTCTCATAAAAGATTCTAACAGCAAAAGATTCTCCACTCCAATCTCACATGTGGGTGCTGGTATAGGAGCAGCCTTTCGTGTCTCATGGTCCATGCACCTAGACAAATCAATAGAAGATATGTCAAAGGGGTAAATTCCTCATCTTTTGAAACCATTCTGGACCACCTCTGTTGTCACCTTTTCTTTAAATACCTTGGCGGGCAGTGGTGCAAACCTAGCACGGGTGATCTGTCTGTTTCCAGTATTCTGCTTATAATCACTAACAGTGTTTTTCCACCCGCTTTTTAAACATTTAAACAGGGAAACATCTGCAGGCTGAGTAATGTGGGGAACAAAGCGTACACAATAATCTGGTTTTCAGAGCAATATTGCGAAGCTTGTAATGTCATGTGCGACCGATGTCCATCAATTAATAATAAAACAGGTTTTTTAATACTGTTAGTTTTCAGCCATGGATAAAATATATTTGCAATGTATTCATAGTACAAAGGTCCCGTCATCCAACCGTTTGGAGATTTACCGATTGCCTAATCTTCTGGAACATTTGTTGATATCTCTTTAGAAATCCGAACTAACGGATACACAATCATAGGAGAGATTACTTGTCCCGCAGCGTTGATTGTGGCCATTACGGTAAGTTGTTCCTTCTCTTTTCCAGACTTTATTTCGTAGAAGTTTTTCATTCCTACAGGCCCAAGTACTTTGCCGGACGCCGGACATGTCTGGAAACCCGACTCGTCTGCGTTAAAAATCCTTTGAGGATCTTCTAGTATATCCAAGACATTTTCTTCTTTCAAATGCTCTTGGAGGGATTTGTGCCATTCTTTAATATTATTTGCAGTTACTGCGGCTCGTGCTGTGGAGATTCCCTCTGCATTCCTTTCTGTTATTTCCGGGTGTCGTTTTAGAAATAAGTCTATCCATTTTTTCCTGGGCGATTACTTTTAAATGGCGTAATACGTTTATCGTCATCTAATATTTTCTTAACCGTCTCGATCAATGTTTGCCTTTTTATTGAAATTCCTTTTTTGGCCATAGCAATTATATAATTTGTCAGAATGTTTTCTTCCTTTGTCGTAAAATAAGTATCTCTTCCCATTTTTCTTATCGCAGGAACTTTACCATTTACTTTGTTGTTTAAAGTGCTGTAAGGTACGCCAAAATGTCTTGAAGCTTCTCTTATTTTAAAGCGACCCTCTCGCACTGCAGCCATAGCATCTTACATTGCAAAATCAGAGTACCGCAAAATTTTCGCGGTTCCATCGGGTATTTTCTTACCTTAAAAGAAAAATAAAAGAAAAATAAAGCCATTAGCCTCGATTCGGAGTTACACATAATTTAACTTAATTAAATCTAGTCCTGTCACTTTCTTAAGTTTGACATATGAAAGAGAGAAAAAATATGTGCTGAACCACGTGTTAATTTTTTATCTCTTTCATATGTCAAACCATGCGCCTATACACAAATAAAATCGGTAAATTTGAAACTGGTCAGCTTTAGGTAAATCATAAAAAAGCATCACCTAATGTTGACCATTCTATGTGTAAAATATAACATTGGTCATCCTTTGGAATTTCATATGATTCGAGGCTCTACCATCATCCAGCCCTGCATTTTTCTTTAGAACAACGGCCTGTATTTCTACCTTTATTGTAGCTATTTCATTGCGAAGTGCGTCTTGGCTAGGTGTTTTGTAACTGCGGTTGAGGGTACTGTTTGCTGGACTGTCTGCTATCTCTTCTTCATCGCTTGATACTACTACCATAGGACGCTTCCGATTCACTGGAAAAAAATTAAATGGACCAACATTGTACTACAAAGTATTTTTATATTATTATAGAGTAATATTTGAACCACTTTATTTTTATTACGAATTTCTTTTCCTGAGTCAACGTTTTTCGTCACCGAAGAGGAAGTTCCTGGTAAATCCAAAATATGTTTGTCGCCTGCGTCGACATCGGTGGCGGCGCCCGTCGAACATGAAGGCTCGGTACGAGTGGGTTCTGCTGAACTTTTATAAATAGGTATCTAAAACCAGCAAAATCATCCAAATAGGCATAACTTTCATCTTGATATATTTAATTATAATAATATTATCTAAGTAATCTAATAATATATTAAGTCATTTATTACATGACATGACATTACAAATAAATGAATAAAAGCATTTTGATTTATTTTGTTAATAATCATGGTCACCCTAAAACAACAACGAAGCTCACACTGATACAATGACATCCATCGACAATTTTATTTGCCTTCGGAAATTTGTAAGACTGATAGGTAGGTACGTTTATAAAATGACCACGCCACCACGAACACGACACACTAACTATAAAGCGTGAAAGTAGGTATAAATAAAACAAGTAGACTATATAACCTTAAAATATTGCTGCATTACTTTTTTTTGAAAAAAATTAAGAATGTTCTGGGACTTTTTTGTTGTAGCTTTTTCCCTCCACTCAGCCAGAAGAGCTCCAGCAGTTTTTTCCTTTTCTTCTTTCTTTTTTAACACACCAACCTTTTCTTTCCAAATTACATTGAAATTTTGCTGTGCAGTGGCTGTTGAAATACTTGAGTGACATTCTTTGTATGCCTTAAAGGCCTTTTGATAAATTTCACCTATTTTCGATGTCATCACCTTTAAATATTAATTTACTTATAATTTAGCGTGACACACGGCACAAATCACAAACAACTGCGGCACTTGCAGCACGGCGCTGACGCTGACTGTCTAGTATCTGTGTCTGTCTGTCATTGTCACGTCGCGCGCTCGGTGTTGCCAATATTTTCTCAGAGAAATACCGCAAATTAGGGATGTGAAAAACAAAAAAATATATATATGTGTACTTTATAAAATCGTGCGTGACGTAACGCAAACTGTGACACCCCTCCTCCCCCATCGTAACAGGACCGTAACGCTTGGCCGGACTCCCCCCCCTCCCTCCAATTTGCGTTACGTAATTTGTGGAAGACCCCTCATCTATTAGTACATGATCAACTAGAGGTACATCAATCCTGTTTTAATTTGTATGAAATCCTATTAAGAATTACAATACTTCACTTTATTATTTTTATTTATACAGGGTGACTGGTAAATCAACGGACGCATTTAAGGAGGTGAATAAGAAGCTGATACACATTCCAAATATGTAAAAAAAACATGACCTTAATTTTCATCATTTAAAAAATAATGTTAAAGTTCACTTCTACATTTTACTAAATACTAAGTCACGTGTACGCGGCCTCGGGCAACGACCCCGAGTAGCGGCGCGGACTCGCCACTGCGCAATACTGCGCATGCGCGTGAGTGGCTGCTCCCGCGTCTCTGCCCTCCGCCGCGCCGCGCCGGCCCTAGTCAGTCACCCGCGGGCCATCGTAGGGGTGGCGTGCGTCCACGCGCGTCCCGTTCGTCGCGAATATTCTGGTTTTACTTACGTAGCTGTCGCGTAGATTTCGGTGCCTTGATAGTGAGTGATAATGGCTTATCAGTACTCTAATGAGGATACTGGGATATGGTGTGGTGCTATGTGATGTAAGCTAGTGTTGTTAGACGTGAATTAACGTCATATTGCAATGTATCACGAATTACATAAGTTGCCGTCATAAGACTTCTTAGGAGACTTAGAGCGTTTGGCCTTCCTTCAGTTCCTAATCCTGATCAAGGACGAGGAATCCTTGGTTATCCAGTGAACCCGCACAAAGCAATTTACTTCGATTATTACCCATGTGAAAGTACGCGGAATGCAGGAAGGCATTTCCAGGTATCCCAGTGGTTGGGGTAACGTATCCTACATGAAGACGAACTCCATCCTTTCATTATCAGTGTGTTATCAGCCTCTCTAAGAGATTGGCCTTAGCGACCACAAGCAGCACGGTTCACGCTGTGGGAAAGTGGTAAGTACCTAGGCATAGAGTTTGAAAACTCAAGAATAGTTGCATTTTATAAAAAAATATGTAACTTGTGTTTTTTGAGTGTATGATTTTTTTGTTTTATATGGTTGAAAAGTATGTAAATTATCCTATCATCTCCTTAAATACGTCCGACGTTCAACCAGTCACCCTGTATAATGCAACACGATTTATAATGACTGTCGTAAGAAAAGCAAGTAAGTACACTTTACTACATAACCGTTACGCTTGTAATATTAGCAATGCTGCAATGCAATGCTAAGTATTATGCAAAAGTCACAGCTTAAAATGATTTTATAGTAAAAGTAATTAACACTGTTTAAGCAAGCACGATAGTTTAGCACATGGAAATAAGGAATCATTGTAAGTACTTATCTTTAAGCACAGCGCGAACCGTTACACTTTTATTTGTTAAGAATTAATTATTTTTAACTGTCTCGACGACGAACTGCAACCGAATGTCCTCTCCACAATGCCTCAAAATGACCGCTCCGTTTATTTCCCGCCTGAATTTCTATTGGTCAGCCTTTCTAATTGGCTAATACGCGTGGACCAATCACAACTCGAATCTACATAGATTGATGTCGTCGCACTCTGCATAAAGCAGGAGGTCAGAATACAGAACAAACCAGAAGGACCAAACCAGAAACCAGTATTCGATTATATTTGTACGCAGCGCGCCGCGCCGTGTCCAAAACAACGGCAAAACACCGCGCGGACTCCGCGCCGCCCGCTCTTCACCCACCCGCGTAGGGTTACCAGCTTACGTAACATTATCCCTTTATGGAGTAAAATTAAAATTATATGTACGACTGCAAATAGGTGAATAAAAATAAATAATATATATAGTTAATAATATAATAGTTGAATAATAATATGAAAATAACAATTTTATGTTATGGAGTCATTTATTAATTTTAGGAATAAAAAACTACATGGTTCAGTTTGTTATGGGATAAAGTGTGTTATTATTGTTATTATACAGAATTTATTGAGTAAACTTAATCTTATCAGTCCGTTATGTATGACTAAGGCAGGCTCGTTAGATAAGAAAAAGTGCACGTGCAATTTTTTAATTATTTATTCATTATTATTCACACCTGTATAAATTAAAGAAATGCGCGTGAAAATATTATAACCAAGGTATGTGATAAAAATCGAATACAAAAAATAACTGTGAATTTCTCCCTTTTATGTAACTAACAAAGATGAAATTCTGAAATAAAGCATTAGGTATTTAGGTATCTTACATGGTACTGTTATTATCCTATCCTATACTATTAAACGAGTTAAGTGTCCCGACGATTTCGAAGACTGCTTGAAACCTTTTGATGGAAATTTAGGATTAGGGGGTTAAAAATTACCAGAATTATCGGTTTTGGTGCGAACCACTTACCTTTTGCTGCTTTTAGGTCCGGATTCGAATCCCACCTGAGACGAATGAGATAGATAGATAGATAGTTTTTTTGTCTTTTTATTTTTTATTTTGTGTGAACTTATGTAAATATTATAAATATAAATAATAAAAAGACTATAAAAAATATTTTAACCTCTGTATTTAAGAGACAAATAGCGCCATCTTTCGCCATATAAGTGAATTACATATATGATGATTGTGCCGCCCTGTCCCGTGTTTGACAATAGGGAATTTTCCAAGGCTTTCTCTAAACTCAACTAGACGGCGCTGATAACATTTGCAATAAGAAAATCTCTAAAAAGTCGCCAAAACTGATTGATATTACTGACTAATATCATAATAAATGATAAACAACTTTCTAATTTGACCAACATGAGCCATCTTTTCTCCCGATCTGTACTCTATATCGCAATCGTATTCAAGAAATTGTAGCCACCAGCGGGCTATACGTGTCACTAAATCGCGTTTGGTCAACGTCGTACGGAGCGCGTTGCAGTCTGTAATTATCTTAAATCTAACTCCTAAGAGGTACACTCTGAACTTGTTTAACGAAGATATCACAGCGAGAGTTTCGAGCTCATACGAATGCAGTATTTGTTCATCCGGGGTCGTCTGACGAGTGACGGCTATAATAGGCGACTGGCCGCAAGTTACCCATAGAGTCCTTCTGTATCAGTATCCCTGCGATTCCAACTTTGCTCGCATCCGTATGAAGTTGAATTTCGGACGATGGATCTTAGATTGCGAGTACTGGTCTCTCTACTAGTATCTGTTTGAGTTTGTTGAGTGCGTCAGACTCCTCAACACCCTAATGCCACGGAATGTCCTTCTTCAGTAGAGATGTTAAGGGTCGCGCTATCAACGCGAACCCCTTAACGAATCGTCTGAAGAAACTCGCAAGCCCTAAAAACCGTCTAACGTCGTGAACGTAACTTGGAATAGGGAATTCAGAAATAGCTCTAGTTTTTGCTAGAGCAGGTCTTATGCCTTCTACACTAACTTCGTACCCTAAGTCAACACGGATCTACAAGAATTAGTAAAACATAATAAGGAAACTCGAACTGTAAGAAATTGTAAATTGATAATACCGAGATATATAAATAACTATGGTAAACTTACACTAAAATGCATAATTCCTAAGCTAATTAATGAATTACCGCTAAACGTCAAAATTAAGCTAACGAAAAATAAATTCAAAACAGAACTAAAACAATATTTTTTAGAATTTTTAAATACGTGAATCTACTACTACTTTTGTATTATTATTTATATTATATTACGATAAAACCAAACTAATCTAAAACTAAATTGATACTTTTATTTAAATAAGCAAACCATCCAACTAGATAAAATTGTTCCCGTACATTTTATGTATTTATCTTATCATATATATATATAAAAATATAATTTAGTTAATAAAGCCAAGCCATATAAAATTTAAACACCCTTTATACATAACTGCAAAATTCCGAACGACCATCGTTACCGCATATGTTGCAAAATTAACGCTTATTAGACAAGTTTTACGGAGACGAGTGGGGAGCGGGGCGCGGCGCATCGGCCGGCCGAGCGCCCGCGCCGCCGCGCCGCGCCGCCGGCTGCAGGTGGCTCGCTCACCTATTATGCCTTTTGATGTTTGTTGTTTTTGTTGTCTTACGTATGTGATTGAAGAGGGAAACCTTTACTGTTATTGCCCACTTTTTCAAATATCTTGAGTTTTACGATTTTTAGACGATTGTTTTTCGTTACCTATAAGTAATCTACATTAATGCGTGTACGACGACGAGTGACTAGTGCACGGATAAATCTGTTAAGGTTTTTGTTGTACTAGCTTAAGTAAGTATTTGTCATTAAGTAATAAATTGTTATTAAATAAAAAAAAAAAAAAAAAAAAAGTATTCTATTTTGTGAAAAAAGAAATTACATTTGCTTAATTTCAGTGTCAAGCCATTCTCAGATAGTAATTTGATAACCTCTTCAAGACGAAGTAAACCTTCTTCGAATGAATTGACCGGTATGAGTATATCGTCCATGTAAACGAGAGTGTATGTATAAACAGGTGAGCTCTGAATAATTTTGTTCATTGTACGTTGGAAAACGGATGGTGCGTTGACCAATCCGAAAGGCATTCTATTACACTGCTACTGGCCGTCTGGGGTAACAAAGGCCGTTTTCTCCCGGGATTGCTTCGCAATAGGGATTTGGTAATATCCTGAAGCTAAGTCGAGTGTAATAAAAAGAGTAACCTACCTGAGAGTCTATCGAGTTGGTCTTCGATTCTAGGTAAGGGGTAATGTTCACGTTTGGTTTTACGATTAAGGGCGCGATAGTCGACACATAACCTCTTCTCCCCGGAGTTTTTGTTCACCAAAACAATGGGGTTGGCATAAGGAGAACTAGATTCCCTGATAACATTACTATTCAGCATTTCCTGAATCATATCTTTGACCTGTTAATGCTCTGTATATGACAGCCGGTATGGACGGTATACCACTGGTTCAGAGTCTGTCAATTCTATCACCATCTCAGTTGCAGTAGTAAAACCTAAATCCTTGAGGCCAGATAAAAAGCTATTCTTATACTGATCTAGTAAACGCAATACTTGCTCTTTTTGTGTATCAGTAAGAGAGTCCCCACAATTAACTATAGAGCTAGAATCATCCCCATTTAGATCAACATAATTTATGTGAAACTCAGTTACAGAGTGTCCTCTAGTAATTAACTCACCCTGTACAAACTTCAGTACATCATGACTTATGTTCTGAACAAAAACGTAACCTGATCCCCCCTTAAGTGTAAGGAGCTGATTGAAAGGCAAGGCGACATTTTGACAAGTGGTTACGTTTATTTCGTACGTTTCTAAACCTAGTTACAGTGATGCGTTTATTTGCAACCTTACATGCCCTTAGTTTTATATAAAAAAATAAGTTAACTTTTTTTTTCTAAAAAACTCAAAAATGTTATAACCTTACATGTCAAGATTTACTTAAAAAGAAAATTTTTGTTACACTGAAACTGAAACTAAATATTTTTTATACTGAAATTAATTACATTAAAATAATATGTTACTGTTAACACTAAAACTGTGAAATTAAACTATCACTTTAAACAAAATTTCACTGTTACACTAATAAACTGTTCGTTAACACTAAAATTTGTATGTCCTTGGTAATGTTGTAGTACGACCTCTCAATGTAGTGTATGTCCTTTTGCTATCATCTTCATGACATCTAGGTTGGTGGTTCATCATCATTGCTGATGGTACATCACATGCTTGGGGTGTCGTGGTATGCGTCTCATCCGTGATATTGTGGTTGTTTTGGTAAGTACTGTAAGTATCCATGACCTTATTACCTGAAAAATCTGAAACAGAATGCAAGTCTGGCGGCGCAAACAAAGGTTTTAAATACTGAACATGAACACATTTCTTCTGAGTAGGGTGTTGAACATTTTTGATCTCATAACATACAGAGCCTATTTTCTTTGTAATTTGATATGGACCTTTATATCTGGGTGACAACTTGTTATCGCTAGCTTGTGGCCATTCATACATAACAAAGTCATTTTCTTTGAAATCATGTTGAACTCTATGTGCGTCAAATCTGGTCTTATTCTTGATATTTGATTCTTGTATTTTCTTAACAGCGTGTTTCCTTGCTTCTGTAAGAAAATCTAGTTGATTATCACGTTCAATGTCATTTAAAATAGTTCCAAAATGAATTTCTTGGGGAGGCATTCTTGGATTAAAGCCATGTAATAAATAGAATGGTGAATAACCTGTAGTTTTTTGTTTTGCTGTATTTATACTCAATAACACGTTTGGTAATAATTTGTCCCAGTCTTGTTTATTTTCAAATGCCATTTTTGTCAATGTGGACATGATAGTCGCATTTGCCCTTTCAACCAAACCATTACTTTGTGGTGTATATGGAGTTGTAGGTGAATGTTCAATTCCATACTTCATAAAAAAGTTTTGAGTTATTTGACTCATGAAACACGGTGCCTTATCTGAAATATAGGTTAACGGTGGGCCATATCTGAAAATTATGTCATTTTCTATTGTGTCAATAACCTCATTTGCTGTTAATGAACATGTAGGTCGTGCCATTATGTATCTAGTTGCATGGTCAATGTGTACAAAAATGTATGTATTACCTGACTCAGTTTTTGGTAAAGCGATAATATGATCAGCTGATATTATCTGCATTGGTTCCTTCGGAATATCTCTTTTGCCCATCAACCCATAATTTAATTTTGTTCTTCTGTTTATAGCAGCACAAGTTATACATGCCTTAGTGTATGCTTTCACATCTTTACGTAATGTTTTCCACCAATAATTTTGTTTAATTCTGTTTAATGTTGTTCTGAAATCTAAGTGCCCGCAATCGTCATGTGCCATTTTTATTATATTTTCTCTTAAACTTTGTGGAATAACAATTTGTTCCTTGTTAAACAATTGATTCTCATTTACATGTATTAAAATGTCATTTTCAATTTTATATGATTTTCTGATTTGTTTCAGGTGATTGTTAGTGGGCTCACTGCTGAGTTTTGTGCAAATTAGTTTAATAAAATTATCTGACTGCTGAGCTTGTTTGATTTTTTTATCATTACTTGAAATTACCATCATACACAAATCTTGTAAAGGATATCTTGACAAATGATCTGCTATTACATTTTGTTTTCCAGGTCTGTGAACAGGTGTAAAATTAAATGCTGCCAAATCTACTACATAACGTGCGAATTTCCTGTTCAATTTGGATTTATTTATTATATAAGCAGTTGAATAACTGTCAGTGACTAATGTGAAGTCAATGCCCAGTAAATAAATGCGAAATTTACTTACAACTGCCCAATGTACTGCTGTCACTTCTAACTCATTAATGTGATAACGTTTTTCTGCATCTTTTAGACATCTACTAGCGTATTCAATAACTTTTTTTTCTCCATTTTGAATCTGTAATAAACAAGCTCCAATTCCTTCATAACTACTGTCAGTTTCTACAATTGTTTCTGCTCCCTGTTGAAAATTAGAGAGAATAGGCACAGATGTGATTAATGATTTTAGTTTTTCAAAAGATTTTTGTTGTTCGTCATTCAAAATCAACTTTTTTTTCTTCGTTTCAATTTTTTCTTGGATTGATTGGTCTGATTTTTTCTTCAAAATGTCATTGAGGGGTTTGGCAATGCATGCATAATTTTGAATATATTTTCTAAATACATTTGTGAATCCTAAGAATGATCTTACCTCTGTAACACTACCCAAAGTGACATATTTTTCTACGGCTGCTATTCTCTGTGGATCTGGCCTTTCTATATTGTGTCCTACGATTTTTCCAAATAAAGGTATTTCTGTATCAATGAAAAGGCATTTTTCCTTATTTAATTTCAATTTTTTTTCTCTTGTTGCTATGAAAACTTTCCTTAAAATATTTATCAATCCTTCAATTGTATCAGAACCACCAGTCACATCATCAAAATATACTCTTACACCCAAATCATACAAATCTCCATACGTAGAATTGACAACTTTTGACATGATAGAGGGACCTCCAACTAATCCAAACATTACTCTCAAAAATTCTATGTGATGATCTTGGGTAATTACTGCTGTTTTGTGGACATCTTCTTCTTTAATTTTTATATTGTGATAGGCATGATAAATGTCAATTTTGAATTTGTATATGAACTTAGATATGGTACTCACAATGTCATCCATTCTTTCGATCGGTTGGGTATCCAAAACTGTGATTGGGTTGATAGTTTTCGAATAATCTACGACTGGTCTGTACGGAGTTGTAGGATGCCATGGTTGTTCTATTACAAACATCGGTGCCGCATATGGCGAATCTGAAAGTCTACAAACTCTCTGTTGAATCCAATTTTCAATAGTTTTCTTTAAAAAATGTCTTTCAGGTTCAGGCAATCTATAGGGTTTACATTTTATGGGTTTATTGTGTGTTAATTTTATTTCAAGCTGAAAATCTGGGAATTCTCCAATATCATTTTCATTATTTTTAAAAATATCATCAAATTCTAACACAAGATTATTTACTAACGTTTTGGCATCTTGACTTATTATTGGTGGGGTTATTTCCTTTTGATTTACACAACAGGCAACTGAGGAGTGTTCTTTAGCTACTGCAGGGAATAACTCTGTATGGGTGGGCGTTATAATACATATTTTACCATCAGGGTCATATACTATTCTTGCGTACACTGCTAACTGCCAATCTTTGCCTAAAATCATTTGTACAGGTAAATCTTCACAAATAGCGATCTGTGGCATAATATAATCGATTTTACCTACTTGAATTCTAGCTGTAATCCATCCTATGGGTGTAAAAATATTTCCTGCTACTTTGAAGGAACCTTTTTGCCATGGGTAAACTTGCAATTCACCAGGTAATACATTTTTATCAATTAAGGTTATAACTGAACCGGAGTCTGGCAATGCTTGTACACAAATATTGTTCATAACAGTCACTGGAATTAAAGTAACACAAGGCATATCAGATTGTACACAATTAATTTGACTAATTTTAGATTTTTCTTTGAAATTTACCTCTCTTTTGATTTTATTTTTCTCTGCCAAAGGATCATTGACCTTGGGGTTAGACATAGTTTGCATTTTTTGTGCTTGAGGTTGTTGAGATTGCATATTACAATTATATGACACATGGCCTTTTTGTTTACATTTAAAACAAATTTGATCTTCCAACTTGTCTTGTTCTGGGTTATATTTTGGAATAAAAGTACTTTTTGGCTTCTCAAAACTTGATTTTGTAGTACTCACGGCATCTGACTGATCATTTATTACCTTTCTTTGTACTTTCCTGATAACATCCAGAGCAGAAGCATGAGTCAGCAACTCTTCAACAGTTTTGCAGCACTGTACAGCCAATGGAGTCGACCACTGAGTATCCATGACACCTTCGAGTATCAAAGAAACTCTGTCAGCCTCTGAAATCTGAGTTGGTGATTTTTCTAACATGGCATTTTTGACATAAATGTATTCTACAATTGATTCAGTGGGCCTCAAATGTCTTTTTGATTGGAAAATTATAAATTCAGCAAATGTTAATTTATTTTTGAAGTTTTCTGTTATTTTGCATTTCCATTCAAACCAAGTATTTAGATTTTTACCTATTACTTTATGCCAATTCAATGCAGGGCCTCGTAATCTCATACTTGCATTAACTAAGGTTAGGTTTTGCGACCAATTTGCCAACGAAGCTATGCGCTCAACTTGTTTTATCCAATCATTTACATTTTCTGTTTTGTTACCTCCAAATAGTGGAATGGCATTACTTGTATCACTTGTAGAAAATATTTGAAAAGTAGGTGACATGTTTTTGACAATTTCATTTTGAGTCTGCGCTATTTGAGACAAAATAGTTGCTAAACTGGGTTCACTAACAGAAGCATGAGAAAAAGAAGGTGACGTACCTTGATTTTCCGTTATTGTTACCTGTTCTGTAGGCAAATTTTGTTGTTTACCAGACTGACTTTGTAAAAATTTTATTTGTTCTTGGAGTTTTTCTAATTCTAGGTCCTTTGAATGTCTTCTTATACGTTCTTCTTTTAACAAATCCAATGTGCCACTTGCTAGTTTTTCTTGGTTGTCTTTGAAAATCCGTTCAATTAGGTCGTTTTTATTGCCTGAGACCGGCAAGAATCTGAGACGTAGTTCTTCTCGAAGGTCATTACATGTGTACTTATCCAAGGATTGTTTATCCAAACTGTCCATCCTTTACAATATTTATCTGAAATAGGCTGAAAAGGAAAAGTGTCCTCCACGCGGAACTTTTACGTAGGTGTGCACTCGTGACACGTACGGATGCACCCATGCACCGCGAAGCAGTCCAAATTTTACTCATCCGCCGATACTTTTGAAGAAATATAACGTATTTCTTTCAAATACATAATAAATCACAACTTATGTTGTTTATTTTCACTTTCTTTTCACTTTTTAATTAATTTTACGCAGCGCCAATTGTAAGGAGCTGATTGAAAGGCAAGGCGACATTTTGACAAGTGGTTACGTTTATTTCGTACGTTTCTAAACCTAGTTACAGTGATGCGTTTATTTGCAACCTTACATAAGTAATGCTCCCGATTTAGCAAATTTCTTACGCTACCATGTATATAGATTATACCAGTATACTCATCAATGCATTTAATAGGGACCGGCTTTATTTCATTGACAGCAACAAGGGTTTCCTGAGCGCAAGCAAGGGGGTATTTTACTGTTTCGCGTTATGGGGTATTGGGGTAGCTCTGGAAGTTGTCCCTTGATGCTGATGATGATGATGTTCGGTCCAATCGTCGTCTACCAAGTGCGGTGCGAAGCTCACGCTCGTTGCCGTCGAGGGCCAATTGTCGCGACCTCTCCGTTGCCTTGCCTTTCCTTCTCTTGTCCTTACGCCGTCGTCGCCGTCGAGGGCCAAAACCGTCGCGCTGAGGGTACAGATGTTCGTTTGGATTCTTTCCGTGCCGAGGTCTGGAGACCGCCCTGCTATTGATCTTCTTTGAGGATGTCGTCAGGTTCTGCTTCGGTGAAGAACAGGTGCACAGAATCCCGCTTCTGTCACCAATTTTTATGTTATAACCCTGGGGTTATGAGTCTTGTTAGAATAAAACCAGGAGTTCGAATAACTAACTTTATTCTATGCCAATCTGGCTTATCGCTAAAGACATAAGGCTTATTGGAAATGGAGGCGTTATATGACTATGATAGAGCGAGTCTGGACCGTGGACTCTAGTCGTGAACTAGAAGACCAGTGACGAGTGAGTGTGTGATTCCTTTTGGAATCAGGGTTTTATATTGATAAGTAAACAACCTCTTATCTTGCTCGTGGCTGCTAAATTTCAAATTTCCAGTATTCAAATTTTGGCAAATAGAACGATTACAGATGACCTAGGGGTCATTGCTTTCAATATAATTTATTAAAATTCTAAGGATGATAAGGAGTTATTTTATAGTTTCTTAGAATAGTGTGTGGTCCAGAGTCATGTATACCATTTGATAAGCAATTCATCAAAGCATAGCGCCAAATCGTATTATAGACGCGTGATCAAATTAAGACACGTGTATAGGTTTAAGTATGTAAGAAAAACACATTTATTAGTGACAAAAACATACAAAAATTTATGTACAAAAAGCATCAGCCACAAGCTTCGTCAAAAACTAAATGCAAGAAAAAAAAATAAACAGCAAAAGAATCAGCCCAAGCTTCGTTAAAAAAACAAACTAACTGTCAGCGAAAAGCTTCGTCATATAAAATAAATACTAAACTAACAAATCCCCGCGACTCACACCCCGCCCAAAGGTACCCATAATGCTAGCTGCATTACCTCTTTGAATTACTAAAGATATTCTTTGGACGAGGTATGAGCCAGAACGAGGATCAAAACCCCTGTCACGCAGACGATGCCATATTTGACCTATAAACTTCTTTGCCTCTGAGCCCCAAGCACCCACTGTCTCCACTGCCACTGGTACGAACAAATATGTTGATTCAGAGTCGCATAAATGTCATGCTTTTTATTGGCTGCTGTTGCTGCTGCCGCTGTGCCCGCGGCTCGCATTGACCCAGACAAGTGACTCACCGCAAAAGTGCAACAGCAAGTGGCGTCCCACAATAAAGAGCGACCTCGCTCCCAGGGTATCAATGTAAGACCATCAGGGCGTTTGCCATCCGTTCGGCATAAACCTGTTGGTTCTAAAATACAGGGAACACTTGCGGAAACCAAGGCGCGACAAATTGTTTCATTAAGTGCGTGGTGCCTTGAAGCCCTGTCTGCTGATCTGATACAACTAAGACCATGGTGGCCACTTGCGTCCACTAAAGAACCACACACACAACGGTGAGGCTCGCAAATGTCGCAACCAAGACGTAATGCCACCGCAATTCTAAGCGTGTCGTTGTCCAACAAGGTCCCCAATTGAGGAGAAGGCAAGGCATGAAGCCAAGCTCCGGACTCAGGCTGAGAGACTGCCTTCAAACGCGCAAGATCTCTACCAGAAGCGTCATCTACTAGCAAACCCATATTAACTTAAGACAAAATGTCATCCCATTTTCTTTGAGAACACTTGTTTTTAGGCAAAGCTTCATTTGAGCATAAAATATTCCAAGCAGACAAACCTTCCTCAGCGATCGGAATCGAGACCTGAACACCATCTATAGACAAAATATGAGTGACCAGGTTCTCAACACCATTCACCGAGGCTAGAAAAGCCACTAGCCCTGTTCCTTCTAATCGTCGCACACCTAAACCCCCATGACGAATGGGCAACCCCGCCTGATACCATTGCTTGTCATCAAGTCTCACGTTAAGGATACTTTCAAGTGTTTCCCTGAGCAACTGGTCGAGAAGAGCAACGTCTTGTCGTAAATACCAAGTGGGGGCAGTCCGCACAGTGTATGTCAACCTGGCCATAGAGAAGCAACTGCGAAGCAGAACTAGGGCAACATGGGATGACAAATGTTTTAAACGCTCATTTAGAACCAGTTAGAGCTTCCCTTTTAGCATCAGATAACCCTTCAACAAAAATTGACGAGCCAAGTAAAGTTAGATTCATTTTTTTCTGTGCTCTTATGCCCGGAACCAGATTTTCGAATCGTGATAAGTAAACGGAAATGTCTTCATCATTGCTAAAATAAATTTCACACTTACTGGTATTCACTTCCAAACCAAAATCTCGTTTAGGGATCAATAATGCGATGTCGTCCGCTACCAAGTCTGGGTGACCTCCAATGGTACCATCATCCAGATACCACAAGTTCAAAGGTGACTTAATTGAGTTTATAAGAAATAGTTATAGTATATAACATAGTAAAAGAAGTATACACGTGAAAATATTATAAATAATATGCTAAAATCGAATACAATACAAAAAAACTGAATATACTTTATCTCTTATTAGTAAAAATAAAGATAAAATTCTGTATTTAAGTGTACCTTTCTGTTGTGTAAGTTTATTATAATATTGGCTTTTAGAATCGGGAATTAATTTAAGAGGTTTGCATTTAGATAAATAATGTAACCTTATATCTAGACATTTTTCAATTACTGCCCGTATAAGATACTGTCAGTTTCTACAATTGTTTCTGCTCCCTGTTGAAAATTAGAGAGAATAGGCACAGATGTGATTAATGATTTTAGTTTTTCAAAAGATTTTTGTTGTTCGTCATTCAAAATCAACTTTTTTTTCTTCGTTTCAATTTTTTCTTGGATTGATTGGTCTGATTTTTTCTTCAAAATGTCATTGAGGGGTTTGGCAATGCATGCATAATTTTGAATATATTTTCTAAATACATTTGTGAATCCTAAGAATGATCTTACCTCTGTAACACTACCCAAAGTGACATATTTTTCTACGGCTGCTATTCTCTGTGGATCTGGCCTTTCTATATTGTGTCCTACGATTTTTCCAAATAAAGGTATTTCTGTATCAATGAAAAGGCATTTTTCCTTATTTAATTTCAATTTTTTTTCTCTTGTTGCTATGAAAACTTTCCTTAAAATATTTATCAATCCTTCAATTGTATCAGAACCACCAGTCACATCATCAAAATATACTCTTACACCCAAATCATACAAATCTCCATACGTAGAATTGACAACTTTTGACATGATAGAGGGACCTCCAACTAATCCAAACATTACTCTCAAAAATTCTATGTGATGATCTTGGGTAATTACTGCTGTTTTGTGGACATCTTCTTCTTTAATTTTTATATTGTGATAGGCATGATAAATGTCAATTTTGAATTTGTATATGAACTTAGATATGGTACTCACAATGTCATCCATTCTTTCGATCGGTTGGGTATCCAAAACTGTGATTGGGTTGATAGTTTTCGAATAATCTACGACTGGTCTGTACGGAGTTGTAGGATGCCATGGTTGTTCTATTACAAACATCGGTGCCGCATATGGCGAATCTGAAAGTCTACAAACTCTCTGTTGAATCCAATTTTCAATAGTTTTCTTTAAAAAATGTCTTTCAGGTTCAGGCAATCTATAGGGTTTACATTTTATGGGTTTATTGTGTGTTAATTTTATTTCAAGCTGAAAATCTGGGAATTCTCCAATATCATTTTCATTATTTTTAAAAATATCATCAAATTCTAACACAAGATTATTTACTAACGTTTTGGCATCTTGACTTATTATTGGTGGGGTTATTTCCTTTTGATTTACACAACAGGCAACTGAGGAGTGTTCTTTAGCTACTGCAGGGAATAACTCTGTATGGGTGGGCGTTATAATACATATTTTACCATCAGGGTCATATACTATTCTTGCGTACACTGCTAACTGCCAATCTTTGCCTAAAATCATTTGTACAGGTAAATCTTCACAAATAGCGATCTGTGGCATAATATAATCGATTTTACCTACTTGAATTCTAGCTGTAATCCATCCTATGGGTGTAAAAATATTTCCTGCTACTTTGAAGGAACCTTTTTGCCATGGGTAAACTTGCAATTCACCAGGTAATACATTTTTATCAATTAAGGTTATAACTGAACCGGAGTCTGGCAATGCTTGTACACAAATATTGTTCATAACAGTCACTGGAATTAAAGTAACACAAGGCATATCAGATTGTACACAATTAATTTGACTAATTTTAGATTTTTCTTTGAAATTTACCTCTCTTTTGATTTTATTTTTCTCTGCCAAAGGATCATTGACCTTGGGGTTAGACATAGTTTGCATTTTTTGTGCTTGAGGTTGTTGAGATTGCATATTACAATTATATGACACATGGCCTTTTTGTTTACATTTAAAACAAATTTGATCTTCCAACTTGTCTTGTTCTGGGTTATATTTTGGAATAAAAGTACTTTTTGGCTTCTCAAAACTTGATTTTGTAGTACTCACGGCATCTGACTGATCATTTATTACCTTTCTTTGTACTTTCCTGATAACATCCAGAGCAGAAGCATGAGTCAGCAACTCTTCAACAGTTTTGCAGCACTGTACAGCCAATGGAGTCGACCACTGAGTATCCATGACACCTTCGAGTATCAAAGAAACTCTGTCAGCCTCTGAAATCTGAGTTGGTGATTTTTCTAACATGGCATTTTTGACATAAATGTATTCTACAATTGATTCAGTGGGCCTCAAATGTCTTTTTGATTGGAAAATTATAAATTCAGCAAATGTTAATTTATTTTTGAAGTTTTCTGTTATTTTGCATTTCCATTCAAACCAAGTATTTAGATTTTTACCTATTACTTTATGCCAATTCAATGCAGGGCCTCGTAATCTCATACTTGCATTAACTAAGGTTAGGTTTTGCGACCAATTTGCCAACGAAGCTATGCGCTCAACTTGTTTTATCCAATCATTTACATTTTCTGTTTTGTTACCTCCAAATAGTGGAATGGCATTACTTGTATCACTTGTAGAAAATATTTGAAAAGTAGGTGACATGTTTTTGACAATTTCATTTTGAGTCTGCGCTATTTGAGACAAAATAGTTGCTAAACTGGGTTCACTAACAGAAGCATGAGAAAAAGAAGGTGACGTACCTTGATTTTCCGTTATTGTTACCTGTTCTGTAGGCAAATTTTGTTGTTTACCAGACTGACTTTGTAAAAATTTTATTTGTTCTTGGAGTTTTTCTAATTCTAGGTCCTTTGAATGTCTTCTTATACGTTCTTCTTTTAACAAATCCAATGTGCCACTTGCTAGTTTTTCTTGGTTGTCTTTGAAAATCCGTTCAATTAGGTCGTTTTTATTGCCTGAGACCGGCAAGAATCTGAGACGTAGTTCTTCTCGAAGGTCATTACATGTGTACTTATCCAAGGATTGTTTATCCAAACTGTCCATCCTTTACAATATTTATCTGAAATAGGCTGAAAAGGAAAAGTGTCCTCCACGCGGAACTTTTACGTAGGTGTGCACTCGTGACACGTACGGATGCACCCATGCACCGCGAAGCAGTCCAAATTTTACTCATCCGCCGATACTTTTGAAGAAATATAACGTATTTCTTTCAAATACATAATAAATCACAACTTATGTTGTTTATTTTCACTTTCTTTTCACTTTTTAATTAATTTTACGCAGCGCCAATTGTAAGGAGCTGATTGAAAGGCAAGGCGACATTTTGACAAGTGGTTACGTTTATTTCGTACGTTTCTAAACCTAGTTACAGTGATGCGTTTATTTGCAACCTTACATAAGTAATGCTCCCGATTTAGCAAATTTCTTACGCTACCATGTATATAGATTATACCAGTATACTCATCAATGCATTTAATAGGGACCGGCTTTATTTCATTGACAGCAACAAGGGTTTCCTGAGCGCAAGCAAGGGGGTATTTTACTGTTTCGCGTTATGGGGTATTGGGGTAGCTCTGGAAGTTGTCCCTTGATGCTGATGATGATGATGTTCGGTCCAATCGTCGTCTACCAAGTGCGGTGCGAAGCTCACGCTCGTTGCCGTCGAGGGCCAATTGTCGCGACCTCTCCGTTGCCTTGCCTTTCCTTCTCTTGTCCTTACGCCGTCGTCGCCGTCGAGGGCCAAAACCGTCGCGCTGAGGGTACAGATGTTCGTTTGGATTCTTTCCGTGCCGAGGTCTGGAGACCGCCCTGCTATTGATCTTCTTTGAGGATGTCGTCAGGTTCTGCTTCGGTGAAGAACAGGTGCACAGAATCCCGCTTCTGACACCAATTTTTATGTTATAACCCTGGGGTTATGAGTCTTGTTAGAATAAAACCAGGAGTTCGAATAACTAACTTTATTCTATGCCAATCTGGCTTATCGCTAAAGACATAAGGCTTATTGGAAATGGAGGCGTTATATGACTATGATAGAGCGAGTCTGGACCGTGGACTCTAGTCGTGAACTAGAAGACCAGTGACGAGTGAGTGTGTGATTCCTTTTGGAATCAGGGTTTTATATTGATAAGTAAACAACCTCTTATCTTGCTCGTGGCTGCTAAATTTCAAATTTCCAGTATTCAAATTTTGGCAAATAGAACGATTACAGATGACCTAGGGGTCATTGCTTTCAATATAATTTATTAAAATTCTAAGGATGATAAGGAGTTATTTTATAGTTTCTTAGAATAGTGTGTGGTCCAGAGTCATGTATACCATTTGATAAGCAATTCATCAAAGCATAGCGCCAAATCGTATTATAGACGCGTGATCAAATTAAGACACGTGTATAGGTTTAAGTATGTAAGAAAAACACATTTATTAGTGACAAAAACATACAAAAATTTATGTACAAAAAGCATCAGCCACAAGCTTCGTCAAAAACTAAATGCAAGAAAAAAAAATAAACAGCAAAAGAATCAGCCCAAGCTTCGTTAAAAAAACAAACTAACTGTCAGCGAAAAGCTTCGTCATATAAAATAAATACTAAACTAACAAATCCCCGCGACTCACACCCCGCCCAAAGGTACCCATAATGCTAGCTGCATTACCTCTTTGAATTACTAAAGATATTCTTTGGACGAGGTATGAGCCAGAACGAGGATCAAAACCCCTGTCACGCAGACGATGCCATATTTGACCTATAAACTTCTTTGCCTCTGAGCCCCAAGCACCCACTGTCTCCACTGCCACTGGTACGAACAAATATGTTGATTCAGAGTCGCATAAATGTCATGCTTTTTATTGGCTGCTGTTGCTGCTGCCGCTGTGCCCGCGGCTCGCATTGACCCAGACAAGTGACTCACCGCAAAAGTGCAACAGCAAGTGGCGTCCCACAATAAAGAGCGACCTCGCTCCCAGGGTATCAATGTAAGACCATCAGGGCGTTTGCCATCCGTTCGGCATAAACCTGTTGGTTCTAAAATACAGGGAACACTTGCGGAAACCAAGGCGCGACAAATTGTTTCATTAAGTGCGTGGTGCCTTGAAGCCCTGTCTGCTGATCTGATACAACTAAGACCATGGTGGCCACTTGCGTCCACTAAAGAACCACACACACAACGGTGAGGCTCGCAAATGTCGCAACCAAGACGTAATGCCACCGCAATTCTAAGCGTGTCGTTGTCCAACAAGGTCCCCAATTGAGGAGAAGGCAAGGCATGAAGCCAAGCTCCGGACTCAGGCTGAGAGACTGCCTTCAAACGCGCAAGATCTCTACCAGAAGCGTCATCTACTAGCAAACCCATATTAACTTAAGACAAAATGTCATCCCATTTTCTTTGAGAACACTTGTTTTTAGGCAAAGCTTCATTTGAGCATAAAATATTCCAAGCAGACAAACCTTCCTCAGCGATCGGAATCGAGACCTGAACACCATCTATAGACAAAATATGAGTGACCAGGTTCTCAACACCATTCACCGAGGCTAGAAAAGCCACTAGCCCTGTTCCTTCTAATCGTCGCACACCTAAACCCCCATGACGAATGGGCAACCCCGCCTGATACCATTGCTTGTCATCAAGTCTCACGTTAAGGATACTTTCAAGTGTTTCCCTGAGCAACTGGTCGAGAAGAGCAACGTCTTGTCGTAAATACCAAGTGGGGGCAGTCCGCACAGTGTATGTCAACCTGGCCATAGAGAAGCAACTGCGAAGCAGAACTAGGGCAACATGGGATGACAAATGTTTTAAACGCTCATTTAGAACCAGTTAGAGCTTCCCTTTTAGCATCAGATAACCCTTCAACAAAAATTGACGAGCCAAGTAAAGTTAGATTCATTTTTTTCTGTGCTCTTATGCCCGGAACCAGATTTTCGAATCGTGATAAGTAAACGGAAATGTCTTCATCATTGCTAAAATAAATTTCACACTTACTGGTATTCACTTCCAAACCAAAATCTCGTTTAGGGATCAATAATGCGATGTCGTCCGCTACCAAGTCTGGGTGACCTCCAATGGTACCATCATCCAGATACCACAAGTTCAAAGGTGACTTAATTGAGTTTATAAGAAATAGTTATAGTATATAACATAGTAAAAGAAGTATACACGTGAAAATATTATAAATAATATGCTAAAATCGAATACAATACAAAAAAACTGAATATACTTTATCTCTTATTAGTAAAAATAAAGATAAAATTCTGTATTTAAGTGTACCTTTCTGTTGTGTAAGTTTATTATAATATTGGCTTTTAGAATCGGGAATTAATTTAAGAGGTTTGCATTTAGATAAATAATGTAACCTTATATCTAGACATTTTTCAATTACTGCCCGTATAAGATTGATTCTGTGGATCTGGCCATTTACATGGTTTTCTTCAAATATATACCATAACTCCCAAAGAATTTTTTGAAAATTTGAAGCACAATCGCTAAACGTTGACTATTCGATGTCACTACGAAATCTTCGCGCGAATTACCGTTTTGCAGTCGATGAAGGGCTTTTTAAAAAAAGGTACAGCGGTTAAATGCGGTACTACATTTAATGAGATGTTACAGTACAGCTGCTTACGCTAGCTTAAGTCTACTGCAAGTGATCTACGGGGTACAGCCGACAGGGCTTTATATGTAGAGGCAGCGGGGTTGCGGGGAGTGCCGCTGCGTGGGCGCAGCTTTGGGTAAACATTCCCATAGTCAATGAACTCTCTATATGCGTATGGCCTATTAATTGGTAATTTATTGGGGAAATGTGTCTACGTCTAATGTATTTAGCCCATTATTTGGGGTTTGTTTTGGTGATATACAAAGAATGCATTATATGTAATTAGAAGAGCGTTTTAACTTAATGGTTATTACATCCTTGTTCTTAAAATAATGGTACAATGCTTTTAACAAGGAATCTTAATGATAGGGTATTCTAGACTTTTCTACAATTAACTCCCCTCCGCTGGAACTGAGAATAATCCCGCAGGGAGTGTTCTCAGTGGAACACCTTCAATATTGTTATCGCTAGGTACTAACTGACAATTTTTTCTTTTACATAATAATCCAAAACATTTCGAAGTGTACATAATGTAAGTTACTGTTACAAGTACTGTTACTAAAACTAAACATAGATTAATACTAATGCTGCTTGTTGACAGGTCAGGTAGATCTTCCAGTTTTCGTAGGTGGTGAATTTGTTTTTCCAAATCGCGTTGGTTGTCTTCAAACAACAAAGGTAGTTTGGTCGTCAGCATTGATATTTCTCGTATCTCAGGCAGTTGGATGTCTTCTCGAGTTTCTGAGTGCGCCATTAGTATCCGTCCACGGAATTTGACTAAACAGCGACTGTTTGTAATTAATACGCTGCCTTGTATATTGGTCGTCCTCGTGGGGCCTTTGCAATTCGCCGTTATTTCTGTTTCTTTTTGCGTGTAGACTAAATAAGTTGTTTCGCCGACAGCATACAGGTATTCTTCAGGACATGTAACTTCAGTGAGGTTGCAATGTTTTCCATTAGCGTGAAGGATAACTTCCTGTTCGCATCTGTTCAGCAGATTTGCGCTCCTTGTGCATATATTATCTGGCGTACAGTCGTTGACTTCTAAGACTTGGTTTTGTGAACGTAGTATCTTTCGTGGTTGGGACAAGGGATAAGTGCAGACAGATTGGGATTGCAGGATAACAGGTACTAGTTTGACATATTCGTAGATTATTGGCTCAACCAATGGTATTTTTAAAAGAAATCTAATATTTCCGGGTTCATGAAAAGTTTGGACTTTTATATATTTTTCTAGCTGCATAGTGTCTTTTGTTATGAGCTGTTCATTAGGGATGTGATCTAATATTTCTTTTAGTAGGTTTGGTTTCATAATTGAATAGTGAAATATGTTATGATTGGCAAAAGTTAATGCTGTTGCCAGTCGATCCAACAATTCGTTTAATATTTGTGCGTCGTTTAGCATGATTGCTACGAGATACGCTTCATGTTGCAAATAAAAGGTAATGTTTATTTGTTCATAAATCTCCTCCTGGTTCTTTGTGAGATTAGATAACTTATGTCGTACCGATTGTACTTTGCCTTTTTACATACTTCACATTCGTCTACGTATTTTTTTATCATTATTTTCATGTTTGTCCAATAATAATTCCTCTTTAATTCGGCTAACATTGCGTCTGTTCCTCTATGACGGTTATTTTCAAGGTGAACGTTGGCAATTAGTTCGCGTTGGTCATTGATTTTATCGATTTCCGTTAAATATTTTGTGTATCTAATGAGTTTCAAAGAATTAGTATCAAAGTGTTTTCGATAAGCTTCGCTGATTATTTTATATGTGTTTTCTTTGTCAATTATTACTGCGTACTTATTTTTATTAATTCTTTCCTTAACGAACTTCACGAATTCATTCTCTATGTCGTCTTGAGCTAACCACAGGTGGTGATCCTTTTGTTTTAATTCGTAACGAGACTGTCCTTTAAGCAGTGTGTTTATAAAAATACGGTTCATTCGCGGCGGCGGGTGTTCGTGTCTTATCGGAATGCCGGGGTCACTATCATCATAATTACTATGCACGGTCGCGTCGTCCGTCGCGTCGTTATCTAAATGCATCTGTGAACCTCTTATTGTTCCTATCTCTGCGCACGTCGAGTCTATGGACATTTTATCGGTATCGGTTTCGTTGATATTTAATTCTATTCTTGACAACGCATCGGCTACGTAGTTCGTTTTACCCTTTTTATGTTTTATTTCAAAATCATATTCTTGGAGCTTAAGTCGCCACCTAGTTAATTTGGTGTTGGGTTCTTTTAGTTTGCACAACCAAGTCAAGGGTTCATGATCTGTTTCTATAATAAAATGGCTTCCGTAAATGTAAGGGCGGAACTGTTGTAATGCCCATAACACGCCTAAAAGTTCCTTTTCCGTTGTATTATAATTTAACTCGGTTGGGGACAAGGTACGTGAGATGTAAGCGATTGGGTGTCCTTCTTGAGATAAAACGGCACCTAACGCCTTATCGCTGGCGTCAATGGTGACTGTGAATATCTTATTGAAGTCAGGATATTTTAAAATAGGTGCGTTTATTAGTGCTTCCTTACATTTTTCTACCGCTTCTATGTACTGTGGGGTAATTTTTATACTTGTTCCCTTTTTCATGCACGACGTCAATGGTTTAATTATTTTACTCATTTGGGGTATAAATTTTCTATAATATCCTACCATACCGAGGAATGTACTTATTTCTTTGATTGTTTCCGGTACAGGATATCGTTGTATTGCTCCGATTTTTTTTGTATTTGGTTTGAGTCCTTCCGAAGTTAGGGTGTGCCCTAAAAATTCTATTTCTGTGTTTAGGAATTCGCATTTGTCTACGTTAATTTTTAAATTAGCTTCCTTGAGCGCTTGTAGGACGCATTCTAAGTTTTCGTTATGGATTTCCTTTGTTTTTCCGAATATTATGACGTCATCAAGATATATTAAACAGCGTTTTCCTATGTGCTCCCGTAAGGTGTTATTCATTAGTCGTTGGAATGTGCTTGGAGCGTTTTTCAAGCCAAACGGCATACGAAGGAATTCGTAGTGCCCGTCAGGTGTAGAAAAGGCTGTTTTCTCGATGCTTTCGGGACTCATGATTATCTGATGGTAACCGCTAGTTAAATCAAGCGTACTAAAATATTTATTTCCATTTAATTGCGAAAATATATCTTCTATAATTGGCAAAGGATATTTGTCACTGCGTGTCTGCTCGTTGAGTTTCCTATAGTCTATGACCATCCTATATTTTGGGATTCCTGATTTGTCTAATTTTTTTGGAACTTAGTGAACTGGGCTGCTCCAGGGTGAGTCGGAGGGCCTAATTATTCCATCTTCTAGAAGTTGGTTAATTTGTCGTTTAACTTCTTCTCTTTGTATCTGAGGTAAGCGATAAGGGCGTTGATATATAGGCTCTTCTTTAGTTAATTTAATTTGATGTTGTATTTTTGATGTGTGACTTGAGTTTAATTTATCAGAGAAGAGTTCTTCGTATTTGTTTAAAATATCCCTTAAATCTCTATCCCCGTTTTTATGATTATTTATATCGGTTTTTATGATTATTTATATCGTGATAATTCAAGACAATCTCCTTAGTGGGAGTGCGAATTTTATTATTCGCCGTTAATATATTTGCTTCCATAAGCTTAAGCATATCAATTCCTATTAATACGTCATAATTATCTGAAAAGTCAAATAGATGGAACCGCATTGGTGAATCTTTATTTCCAAAAATCTTTTTCCAAAATGGTGTCTCAACGATCCCCATATGGGAGGTTGATTTATGAGCCGTTTTAACGATGAACGGTTCTTGTATAAATTTACAGTCATTAAAATACTTATTAAATGTGTTATTAGTCATAAAAGATTTACTACTACCCGTATCTATTAAAATCTTAATACCTAACTTAGGTTCTATAATATAGGGCAGACCATTTATATTGTTAGTATTTAATTCGACTACGTTTCCTCTACTGTTTCGGAATGCTGAGGAAAATTTACATTTTCCTCGTCCTGAATCTCCTGGTTGAATAATTCCTGAGCTACCATACCACGACCTAAATTAATGGCAGGACCTCTGTGCGAGTGTTGTTGTTGTTGAGGTTGCCTCCTATCGGTGACCGTTCGCATCGACACGTCTTGATGTTGTAATGGGTTATTTTGTGGTTGGTGAAATCGCTGATAATTATTTTGTGGGTGAGGGTAACCATTAAATCCCCTGTTAGTATGCCATTGTCTTTGCATCAATGAGCGCGGTGTTGGTGGGTATCTGTGCTCTTGTCGGGGTGTATTGTGTTGTACTGGATGTGGATAACGTAAATTATTTGTTCCCTGTTTATGAAAATTATTATTAAATGCTGGTTGTTGTGGTTTTGGTGGTGTAGGGAAGTTTGGTTTTATGGATTTGTTATTCAATTCTCCCCTAGCCTCAAGCATTTTTATTTCATTGTACAACTGTTTTAATGTTTTATTATAGTATAAATTCCTAAGATAGAAAGGGAGGTGATTTATGATAACTATTTTTACATTTTCTTCAAAGATCTGAATCATTGGTTCGACTGACGCTAATCCATAAGTTTGCTCTATCTTTATTCGGGCTGCGTTTAATAATTGCTTGAGATGGAATATCATCTCGCTAAAGGATTTGTTTCCTTTTTGATAATGAATAATCTCATTTAAGAGGATAGATGTGGTGCGTCCATCACCAAATTCCTCTTCTAATATTTGCTTGATCGCGTTCCAATCGTTATTGTGGTTATGGGAGTGCACAATGTACGCTGCATTCCCTTTTAGTCTACCTAAAATTTGTGAAATCGTTTGGGCACTTCTATCATGACCAGCGATATAGATATCGCATGCCTTTAAAAACAAGTATAATTCATTCGAGTTTCCATCAAATTGGGGAATAGCTTCAGGATTATGCACATTATACATTAAAACTGGGACGGGTGCATTTGCACCTTGGTTGGCCATTTTCAATGGTAATTCAATTCGAATTTAAATAATTAATTAATTATGTCGCACTAGTTCCCAGGATAGGAATAGGCAAAAGGGTTCGATTCTCTCAGGAGAGAATGGAACGAAAGATAAACTACGTCACTCACCAGGTCAGTAGCAGCAGAGCGATGACTGGAGCGAGGTAGTGCCTCTTCATGACCGTCGGTTGGTAATAAATTTTTTTGAGTTCGGGACCTCTTGCGTCTTGAAAGACTCGAATTTTGCAGACCTCGTAGCTCGTAGCGGTCATCGTAGTCGTTTGCAGGGCGATGATGCCGGGCGGCGGAGTACGAATCGGTTCGCGTAACGGCTCGCGGTCGCGTAATTTCGCGAGGGCCCCACGTGTCGGGCGCCAATTACCGTTTTGCAGTCGATGAAGGGCTTTTTAAAAAAAGGTACAGCGGTTAAATGCGGTACTACATTTAATGAGATGTTACAGTACAGCTGCTTACGCTAGCTTAAGTCTACTGCAAGTGATCTACGGGGTACAGCCGACAGGGCTTTATATGTAGAGGCAGCGGGGTTGCGGGGAGTGCCGCTGCGTGGGCGCAGCTTTGGGTAAACATTCCCATAGTCAATGAACTCTCTATATGCGTATGGCCTATTAATTGGTAATTTATTGGGGAAATGTGTCTACGTCTAATGTATTTAGCCCATTATTTGGGGTTTGTTTTGGTGATATACAAAGAGTGCATTATATGATATTAGAAGAGCGTTTTAACTTAATGGTTATTACATCCTTGTTCTTAAAATAATGGTACAATGCTTTTAACAAGGAATCTTAATGATAGGGTATTCTAGACTTTTCTACAATTAACTCGCGCAATTCTGCGAACTTGTGCCTCACAAATCCAATATACTTCATACAAACTTTGAGATGGAAAATAAAGTCCACCTCTGTTTTTCAGTGAAATCAGTTTATGAAACCACAAAAACACTTGCTTGCATAGCGTCTATACAAAAGTGACATTTTATAACCTTTAGCAGGTAATGGGCTACAGAACCAGATATATAGCCAACAATGTAACGGTGTAAGTCATGAAGATCAGGCAATTCTGCCGATAATAACATTACACACAACGCTAGCACAAGTTTCGGTAATTGTTAAGGAATCATTACATAGCTGTTCTTCTTGAAGTTTTTGCAATTTGGCTGATCCATTAATAACTTTTATTGATGAAGAGCAATTCAAAACAGCTATATTTTCTAGTGGAATACAGTTTCCGCTATCAGATTTTTATTTCTAAATTGCACAATACTTTTCTATAAATAAATCCCTTTGAATTGTTTCGTATTACGGTTATTGTTGTGCCCTCCATGCATTCTTATCATTCCAAACAGCAACTCCAAATGGTCCTGGCTGTATTTATAGGACGGTATAAATACAAGCATGTCTTCGTCAACCAAACTTCTGTACAATGATTGTGAGCTCTCAATACCTATGAGGATTCCGAGGAAACCAGTTTTGCAAGTACATTCCAATATTGGTTTGAAGTTTTGTAGTATTACTTGTACTTTTTTCCCTCCTGGTCTATTTTTCGTTTAGTTGCTTGTTTTATTTTTAATTCACGGATATATGTCTTCATTGAATTTAAAAACTGAATATGAAATCTTAGTTACGATTGTTTAAGGGTTTCTTATAATCAAATTGCTTCATATTTCTAGAGTTAAAAACATCAAAAAGATGATTCATGTTTCTTCCAAACGTTGAGTTGGTTCAGAATTCTTAAAAGTGATTAGTTTTGCATCCTCCCTACAAAATTTTAACGCCGTCGCTACACTTGTACTTAAGACTTGACTAGCAAGCTTCACTTTCATGATAATATTACGGAACATAATATGCCTTCGTGTGAGTCTATTAGCGAAATGTTAGCCTTCATCTTCTTGTAGTTTATTTAACTCACATAAAATATGCCAGTCAGTTTTATTGTTATTGTTGTCTAAAATATTTTTTTTTAGATTCCCAGTGATTTCGCACAAGCTTTAACATATGGACAGGATTTAAGGATATAGCCACATCAGATTTATCTACTGAATGTTTGAAAGTGGTTTTCAATTCGTGTTTGGTATCTATTTTACAACCCAACAATTAATTGCATTACCATTAAATTTGTTGAGTGTTCGTCGAATGTTAGAGGAGCTACTTTTATACCAGCATCGTAACATTTTATGCGGCACAGGTTGATTAAATTAACTTTCTGTTCAGCAGTTAAACCAAGCACCGGAAAATATCCCAGAGGTAATTTAAAATGTTCATTGATACCGTTTATTAAAAGTACGTATGCTTCAGAGGCAAGAGTTTGGCAATTTTCTGAAGCCCTGTCCCCATGTCAACATATCCAGATTTTTTTTCCCGTCCCATAAACTCTGTTGTCTGATAGACATCTCGTCAGCGATTAGAGATCAAATAATTTTATGCTCAGATGAGGCAGCTTTTCCTTTCAAAGTCTCAAATGATTCATCTGAGAATCCATTAGTTCTGTATTCTGAGAGCAGGAGACGATGCTGTTTTGTTGATAGATGCAAGCGCCATCTTCCATTTCTGAGTGGTATTTTTCTGACTGTTTATTATTGTTTACATTTATTTTTGTCTCTTAAACTCGGGGCATGTTGTTATTTTTTTAAGAAAATATAACAAAATGTTAAGGCAGCACTATCTAGTGTCAAACTAAAAATTTCCGTTTTTGCCCTTCCTCCGGAAACCTTCGAGTTTTCCGGGATATAAGGTATCCTGTGTGTTAGCCGAGTGCTTTGTTTATCTATCTACCAAAAATCCAAATCCGTTCTGTAGTTTCGGTGTGAAAGAGGAACAGACTGTGAGATTAAAGGAGATCTTTCTAGATCCTCTTCACGTATCCTGTCCATTATCGTGTAAGGCGTTGTCCTAATTGGACGCGAATACACAATCATTCGCGCGAAATTCACGCGTTCGAATCGGCGATCAAACATATAGATCTCGAATAGATGTCTTAATTGGCATTCGCGCGATGCGGTCGCGTGACTTGAATGTTTGAAAACCTGTTAGCGCTAACTTAGTTCGTACGAACGTGCGATCAAACGTATTGATGTCGAATAGGCGTCCTAATTGACATTCGCGCGATAATCGCGTCGCGTGGGCCAGACCTGCCTGTTGCATGCCCGCGCACGCGCAGTCCACTGGCCGCCGTTTTAGAATTGTGATTTGTAGAAGACGGTGCACTGCACGCTAACGGCGACAGGTCTGGTGACCGTGGCGGCCACGCTATTGGTCCACCTCTTCCCATCCCACGGTCACTAAACACGGAACTTAGATACTCCCCACAACACGACTGTAACGCGGTGGAGCACCGTCATATTGAAAATAAAGTCCCGATAGTAGAGCCAACGGAACGTCATCCATCATTTGATTCATTATTTGTTCTTGTAGTATTTCAAGGTACGATTGTCCGGTCAATCTACCGAGGATAGTGTTCCTGGATATTGCTGCCCACATATTTAGCGAAAGGAGTCGATCACAGTTTTGTGAGGATTCTCGGCAGCACTACCATCATAATAACTTCATTTTTTTTATTATGTACTTTATTGTGAGACTGGTTGTAAAAAGATATTTACGGTTGAAATTCTAAAGGGGGCTGTTGAGCTCGATTGATCTTGAAACGGAAATGACTCTTCAGAAGAAGAAGAAAGATCACCCAAAAGCCCAAAAGCTCTTACTTATCAATGGACAGGTGAGGCTCACTAGTGCTCTTCTCCTGTTTACCTTCACTCTGTATTTTTCTTTACAATCTTTTCTTATTTTTAAAAGAAGTTGTGACGTCGGTACTACCGATACCCATTTTACGCCCTGTACGTTGATCAGTTAAAAAAAACTCTCCATTATGGGTAATTTTAAATGTAAATGTTTTTTATAGTTAATAATAACAACAGGTAGACATTTGAAATTCTCACAGAGTTTGTAATGCTATAGTTGCTAGAAAACAAAAAAAAAATATTTAAAAATTAAAGGGGTCCCCTTACAAGAGACGTGCATTTTGGAGTTTATTGTACGAAGGTGTTTGACACAAACATTACGATGGTAACCCCGATGTAATAAAAAAAAACGATTATCTGTCAAGCAACGTATAGGAGCCAGAGCAGCTCCCCTTTTTAATTTTTGTAATTAAATAAGTCTTAAATAATGTAAGCCTTAACATCAATAAAACGTGTGCTTTTTCAAAATTTACTACAATATGTGCCTTTAATTTTAAAATCCAAAATCCAGCGACCTAAATCAAAATTTTGTGACGCACATATTGTATTTGGTCCTTCAATCCGCTATGAAACCTCATTCTGAAGATTTTTTTTTGAAGAGGATGCTGCCGAACCACCCCAAAAAATACCAGGTTTGGTATTAAATCAACAGGAGTTTTGTTTGGTGCTTTGGAGAAAATATTATCACGTGGCGTGTTTCGCGCTCGTGGTACTCCAAAGGTGAAATAACCGCCGCTTCTGCATATTTTGTGGGGATTAAGTGTTTGTGAAGCGAAAAATTTTATTTACGCCTATTTTGTGTGAACATCCATCGTGTTGATCGTGTTTTATTCAAGAAAATATTCCTTAGTGCGTTCTTCGAAGCTATTTAGTTTTAATCTGTGTAATAAATATAAAATATATAAGTAAACGGTAACAAGGTAAATATTGCTGTAATGCTGTTTGTGTAAATGTGTTCAGTTTTTTGCCCTCTGTATTTAATTATAAATCTTGGCATTTCTCTTAGGTACCAAGTTACGGTGTACAGTAAACATGGCTGAAAAGGCTAAAGAAAAATTTTCGGTACTAAATGTGAAAAGGGGCTACGTCAAGGGTAGCATTACACGCATCTACTCCTATTGTAATGCCGAAGATTTGGAACAGGTGACTCCTGAAATTCTGCAAGAAAAAAGACTTAAGCTTGTAGAAGCGTTTAGAGAATATGAAAGCTACAATAAGTCCATTCTACTGCTAGGCGAGGACGACATAGAGGACTATGAGGATGTCGAAAACAAATATTACAGCTGCATAGGGGCAATAGACGCTGTATTAAAAACATTAAAATGTAACAACGCTCTCAATGAGAGCCCTAAAATAATGTCTGAGGCAGATTTGCCTTCCATAGGTGAGTTTAAACGCTTGCCTAAAATAAATATTCAGCATTTCAATGGAAAGGATATTGTTGATTACTATCCTTTTATAAATATGTTTAAATCTGTAATTCATTGTGATTTAAAGCTGAGCCTGTGTGAAAAGCTTTATTATTTGCGCACATTTTTAAGTGGGGAAGCTTTGGACTTAATTAAAAATTTGCCACTCACAAATGAAAGCTACGGTGCTGCACTAGCCTTGCTTGATAATAGGTATAACAATATCCCTAAGATAATAAGCCATCATATAAACTGTGTGCTTGATTTGCCAGGTTTCACAAAATGCACATCTCAAAACTTAAGGTTACTCATCAGCACTTTAAACTTGCATTTAGCGGCTTTAAAAAACCTAAAGCAGCCTATAGAGCACTGGGACTCACTTTTAATCAACATTCTTGCAAAGAAGGTTGATTCCTATACCATTAGGGGTTTTCATTTAGAAAGGAACGTAAAGGAGGTGCCTACATTGTCGGAATTTATTACATTTCTAGAAAAGCGAGCAGTAGCTTTAGAGAATATGGCAGCCGACGAGAAGCCTGCAAAGTCAAGCAGAGCTGTTAGTGGTGTTGTCGCTTCTAAGCCTCAAATCTGTAAGTACTGTTCCCAGTCTCATAGGTTATATGAATGTGCTAAATTTAAATTGGCTTCTGAAAAGGATAGAATAAAATTTGTTAAGGATAAAAAATTATGTACTATTTGCCTAAATGAGCACCGCGGAAGATGCATGTTGCGTATTAATTGCACTGTTTGTCATAAAAATCATAATACACTGTTGCATTCACAACCCCAAATGCAAAATAGTATTGTTAGCAACACGGCCATTGCGTCTGAAACTTCTGATGCTTCTGAAGTTTCCAATGCTTCGGTATCTTTGTCGGGCACAGATCACTCTAGGGAAGTTTTATTACCAACTGTAGTTGTAAAGATTATCGATAAAAATGGTAAATTTGTCAATGCCAGGTCCCCCTTGATACTGGAAGTCAAGTGTCTTTTGTTTCTGAAAAATTGGCACAAAAAATATATTGTAAATTCACACAGACCCATCAGCTGATTGCTGGTGTATGCGAGGGTACAAACAGTGTCTCTCAAAAGGCTAATTTTAGCATTTATTCCAGTGTAAATGACTTTAATATTGATGTATCTTGTTGTGTGGTAAAAAAGATAACTTGTGACTTGCCACAACAATCTTTAGATATAAATAAATTAAAAATTCCATCTCATATCAAATTAGGAGACAAAAACTTTCACAAAACAGGGGAAATACAAATATTACTAGGCTGCAATATATTTTTCCAGGTCTTGCAGCGTGAATGTCTTCCCCTCACCTCTTCTGGTCCATTTTTGGTAAACACTAGTTTTGGATATGTTGTTGCTGGAAACTTGCCTGTTTCTGCTGGCAAGATTGCTTCTGCAAATTGTTGCATAAATATAAAACCAGAAAGTTTAATTCAAAGTTCATTGTCAAATAAAAATAAAACTACACAGGATTCTTTGACTGAAAATGTAAATTTAATCAATGAAAATATAAATTTAAGCGCTAAAAACGAAAAATCATTAAATTATTTTGATAAAAAATTATATAATAACATTTCAAGGTTATGGGAATGTGAAAAAGTGCCCAATGTCTTTAAAGAAGGTACCACTGAGCATCAGTTGGCGGAGCAATGTTTTCATCAGTCTGTTAAATTACAAAATAAAAGGTATTCTCTTGCCCTGCCTCTCAAGATGGAATTAAATGAGTTACAGTTAGGTGATTCATTCTCTTGTGCGCTAAAAAGGTTTTATAATTTGGAAAAGCGTTTTGATAAAGATGTGCCCTTGGGTGAAAAATATAAAAAATTTATACAAAATTTCATAGACCAAAAATATGGCAGGTATTATGATATATTGAATTATGATTTGAGTGCTGGTAATGTATATTTTTTGCCGCACCACCCTGTTATAAACCCAAATAGTAAGACAACCCCCGTGCGTGCAGTTTTTGATGCTAGCATGAAAACAAGGAATAATTTGTCCTTAAATGATGTAATGTTAAATGGACCGGTTGTCCAAAGCGAACTCTTTGAAATTTTGACATTATTTAGAACATTTAAATATGTGTTTTTGTGCGATGTGAAGGCTATGTATAATCAAATAAATGTTGATGAAGACTTCTGCCGGTTACAAAATATATTGTGGAGAAGCTCACCTGCCGATCCAGTTAGTTGCATACAATTAAAAACTATAACCTACGGTTTAAAAAGTTCATCCTTTTTGGCTACTAGATGCCTAATAGATTTGGCTGATAGATTTGAGCATGAATATACATTGGCTTCTTTCATATTAAAACACCTGAGCTATGTTGATGATTTGCAGTTTGGCACTAATGATATTTCAGAGCTGTTTCAAGCTAAAAAGGAAATAATTGAGCTCATGGATAAAGGTAGCTTCGCACTGCACAAATGGTGTTCCAATGAAACTCAGATTCTTGATGATATTTCACCTGACCTTCAGCATTCGGGTAGCAAAGATTTTGATAAAGTAAATACATGTGTTAAAACTTTAGGCTTAACCTATGACGTAGCTTCTGACACGTTGAATATGCAGTGCCCTGAAAAGGATGTCCTTGATAAGTACACAAAAAGACAAATGCTAAGTTTTATAAGCAAATTTTTTGACCCCTTAGGTTTAGTGGGTCCAATATTAGTAAAAGCAAAATATCTTATGCAACAAGTCTGGTTTGAAAAAATAAACTGGGATGATGCCTTACCTGAAAGACTTAATAGGCAATGGGTTGATTTTGCTCAAAATCTGATAAAAATGTCTTGCATTTCTATTCCAAGAAATATTAATGTACAGAACTTTAAAATGATAGAACTTATCGGCTACTGTGATGCCTCAAATATAGCCTATGGTTGTTGCTTATATCTGAGAGTAATCGATAGCAACCAGGAAATCAAAGTCAACCTATTGTGCTCAAGGTCACGCATTAATCCCAAAAATATAAAATTGACTGTCCCCAGACTTGAACTTAACAGTGCTTTGTTAATGGCTATGTTGGCTAAAAAAGTTCATGACACTTTATCATTAAAATACAATGTTAAAACGTACTTATACTCAGATTCACAAATTGTGTTATCTTGGCTGGGAATTGAACCTGTGAAACTCACTGTTTATGTGGCCAATAGGGTACAAAAAATTAGGCAATTAACAAATGATTTCCAGTGGGAATATATAAAAACGACTGACAATCCTGCTGACTGTTTGTCCCGTGGCGTTGACCCTCATTCATTGGAGGGTAACATGTTATGGTGGCATGGCCCACCACATTTACAAAATATTACCTATTCTCATTGCCAGCCCAAATGTAAACAAAGTGGATCAGTCCCTGAGATAAAAAATGTGTCATTGCCATGTACCAAGAGTGAAATAAATTACTTTCTAGATTTCGTAGAAAAATATTCAGATTTAGAAAAAATGATACGAATAATGTCCTATGTAAAAAGGTTTATTCATAATTGCAAGAAACAAAATGTTAACAATAAAAGACAAGGTAAATTATGTCCAGATGAGTTGACTTCTGCACTGCATGCAGTAATAAAATTGGAACAACAAAAACATTTTCAAAATGAGATTAAAAGTTTAATGACAAATGTTCAATTAAAATCTAATTTGAACAGCCTGTGTCCTTTTCTTGATTCGACAGGATTATTGAGGGTCGGAGGTCGGTTGCAAAACGCGGATCTTCCTTTTTCAAAAAGACATCCAATCATTTTGCCTAAAAATTCTGTTTTGACTAAATTAATAATTCACAAGGAGCATTTAAGGCTTAAGCATGCAGGACAGAAATTAATTCTATGTAGCTTAAACGAACAATATTGGATAATCAATGCTAACCGAGAAATAAAATCAGTATTGTATAAATGCATAATTTGCTTCAAATTAAAGGCTAAAAATTCAATTCAACTAATGGGTTCCCTCCCTTTTGATCGTGTTAATGTAACGCGCCCTTTCCAAGTTGTAGGAACTGATTACGGAGGCCCATTCAATGTTAAACAGACAAGAATTCGTAAACCTGTAATAACAAAGGCATACATTGTAATTTTCATATGTTTTGTGACAAAGGCAATGCATATAGAGTTAGCATCAGACATGTCATCTAATACATTTTTAGCTTGTCTTAAAAGATTTATTTCGCGTAGAAACAAACCTACAAAAATTTACTGTGACAATGCATCCTACTATAAAGGTGCAAATAATGTACTAAAGGAACTGTATGACTTACAGGCGTCCACAGAACATCAAGATGCGGTTGTTAATTACTGCAATAGTGAAAGGATTTCATTTCATTTTATACCTTCTTATTCACCGGTTTTTGGTGGACTGTGGGAAGCCGGCATAAAAAGTGTCAAATACCATGTAAAACGTGTAGTGGGCACAACTGTGTTAACCTACGAGGAACTGTACACGGTACTTGTTCAGATTGAGAGCATTGTTAATTCAAGGCCTTTAACTCCTATGACAAGAGATTGTGATGATATGACTTACCTGTCTCCTGGACATTTTCTCACTGGAGCTCCTTTAACATCCTATCCAGAATTAAATTTAGTCGGGAAAAATATTGGAAAACTTAGTTTTTGGAAAATCTGCACTCAAATGCAACAACGGTTTTGGGACCAGTGGCATAAACAGTATTTGGTCATGTTGCAGAATAGACCTAAATGGATGAATGTAAAGCCTAATATTCAAAAAGGAACTATGGTTTTGATAAAAGAGGATAATATTTCACCACTAAAGTGGCCAGTGGGGAGAGTAGTAGAGGTGATGCCTGGGAGGGATGGTAAAGTTCGTGCCTTAGATATTAAGACCAATAAAGGGTCTATTATGAGAACTTCTGTTATGAAAGTTTGTCCTTTACCTATAGATTATAATTAAGAATTATTATATAAGTAAGTTTAGATAGAAAATTTCTTTCTGTTTGAAAGTAAACTTTGCTGTTTGAAAAGTACAGTGTTAGATTTGTTATGTATCCTTACTAAGTAATTAGTATGCTCTTTAGTGGGCTGTTGTATTATTATTTTTGTTGTTGTTGAGGATTGTTTTATTTGTTTTTAGCAGAAGTTGCTTCTATTTTTAAGTTTTTATTTTCTAAACTTTGTTTTGGGCCCCCAGTATGTTTGACACAAACATTACGATGGTAACCCCGATGTAATAAAAAAAAACGATTATCTGTCAAGCAACGTATAGGAGCCAGAGCAGCTCCCCTTTTTAATTTTTGTAATTAAATAAGTCTTAAATAATGTAAGCCTTAACATCAATAAAACGTGTGCTTTTTCAAAATTTACTACAATATGTGCCTTTAATTTTAAAATCCAAAATCCAGCGACCTAAATCAAAATTTTGTGACGCACACGAAGGTTCACACCCCTTCATGCGCGAGTCCGACTCGCATTTGGCCGGTTTTGATTCAATCCCGTAATCGCGGGAACTTGGAATTACGTATAATCGTTTATAAGAGCAAGCAGAGCCACACAAGTTGAATTTATATATTCGCTGGTTCTACAGCTCCATGTTATATATTTTCGTGTACTTTAGGCTTTTATACTCTACCCATTCTAGTCACTGTTCATTATATACTATGCATAACTTATTTTACTTAGTTATAGTTTGTTTCCTTGTTCTGATGGCTTTAATATTACTATCTGCGTCAAAAACTTCTTTGTTGTTTTATTTATTAAGATCTCCATAAATTGTTTATTCTACATAGGCATGTATTTACGTATAGGCCTTTCTAATATATTTTTTCTGGCGGAGTGTCTGGTTTGATGGTTTTACTTGTATGTACCTGTAATACAGTAATCTTTGATTTTCCCAGTTTTGCACTCTTGATGGTACGATAAAAAGTAATTTTCTTTTATAGTCAGAAATATGAACATCCGTCTGCTCGTTTGCCACCTATCACATAAAAAAAAAAAAAAAATCAATCCGTCTGCTCGTTTGCCACCTATCACATAAAAAAAAAAAAAACAATTTACTTAATTGTGTTGATCTGTTTACTTTTTTATCCACAATTTATAAAGCCTTATATATAGGGTGACTTTAAATTAGTTCTTGATACGAAAGGCTATGCATGTGCTCATGATAACAAACAACTTTCCCTAAGGAACACATAGTCAAATCGCAAAAAAAATTTTGGACTCTTCATATTAATTTGGCCGATCAGTTGGTCGATTTGTATGGACAGTCCAAAAATTTTTTTGCGATTTGACTATGGGTTCCTGAGTAAAAGTTGTTTGTTATCATGAGCACATGCATGGCCTTTCGTATCAAGAACTAATTTAAAGTCACCCTATATATTTTTAAGAAAGACAGAAAGAAAGGTGTCGAAGGTTTTTTTCGATTACGCTGTTGAACACAAACTACACTTCCTGCACAAACGTGCAGGACATGGAAACCCATGTCCCGGTTCTGAAAATTTTTGTACTATTTCGGTAATGATTTACCTTTTTCAGAATTAAAATACTAGAGTAGGGATTTTCCCATGTAAGAGTTCCTATTTTGTGGAACGCAAGAATCAGACCATAATAGTAGTAGATATTGTCCTCAGTTCTTCTTGAACTTAATATTTTGCTTATACAATGCAGATCTGTCACATTTTATTCTGTTTACTGCCTGAGATCTAGATGTGCTATCGTGGCTGGAGTAAGTGAGTGAGGAGATGAATCTGGTGTTTCAAGTATATCTCTTTTCAGTGCTTGTTTACTTTCTCTAGGTTTTTTTACTTTGGCCTTCTGCTCTTTATTCTCTTCTTGTTATTTCAGCTTTTTTAACTTTTTGCAACTTTCTTTCTTAGAACTCATATACAACGTCATCATGTGTTATAACTTCAGCACCATAAGCTATCCTCTTGTTTAATTTTTATATTTGTTCCTGCTTTTACGTTCATAAATAGCGACTCTTACTGCCGACAAGGTAAGATAGACAGTGCTATTTAATGCCCTAAGCAAAAGGATACACACGCCTATTGGCCCCCTGTACTAGAAGAACTAGTACGTAAGGGTAGCTATATCTAAGGAGGTTGAAACGAATAATATTAGTACTAAGGGCCTTCTACGACTTTGTTAGAATCGCCTCCGTGGCTCGCTTTATATTAGGAGGCTGTGGGTTCAACTCCCGGGGAGGTTTAACTTAGTAGAGCTCGGTTAGGTGGTGGCAGGGAATTTTCTGAGCCTGGCTGGCTAGCTACCATAAAAAAGTTTCATGCCGATCAATACGTGGGACGAAAATTCTCGAAGTCATTTAATGGTGGAAAGAAGTCTAGACTAGTAGCCCGCGATAGGGTAACCGATCCATAGCCGCTGGATGCGAGCCGCACAGGACCGGTCGGTGTGGAAATCCTTGGGGAAGGCCTTTGTCCAGTAGTGGACGTATTTCGGCTGATAGAATAGAACAGTCACACTATAGGTCCACCAGTGTGACTGCGGGTAATTGTATTTATCCATAGTGAAACTATAGGTATGGATGATTTTATCCTTTATTCACCGTGGCACAACTGCTTCGCACAACCAGTAGTACCAAAGGATTTTTTTCTCACCCGTGGCACAACAGTTCTCAGTTCGCTAATAAGATAAATTACCCATGAAATTGAAATTACCCATGAACCAACAAATTTTCCATGAAACTACTGGACTTAATGCAAACAAAACGCAGTTCGTAATGTTAGATTATAACGTATAACACAATGAATTAAATTTATATTATTTAAATTATATTCATGTTTAAAAGTACAAGAGGAACATGTACGAATAGTTTTGTGCTATTGTAAAATGAAAATTCCATTGTCTTTTCACTCTTCCAGCTTCAAGGTATTACGCAGTTGCGTGCGTTTGTACCAAAACGCTTGTGGTAGAAACATATTTCGTTGGCAGAGGTGGATGCAGGTGCGTCACGTTCGCCGGTTGCTTGAAAAATTCCCGCGTGTAGGGAGACCCGCAAAGTTCGCGAGTCCGTAACGCGTCGAACTTTCTTTTTTAGGGCATCATTTTCTCGCTTTAGGCGATGATTTTCGGTCAGAAGTGTTCTTTCTTCAGGCGAAGGCGTGGCTGCTGATGAGTGGCTAACTGAGCCCATTTCTTTGAACCGATGTTCTTCCTCGTTTTTGCGAGAGTGCGGCTAAACGCGTTCATGCTTGTGGCAAAGTTCACCACCTCGTCGATTAGGTTCGAATCAGAGTCGTTGTCGCTCATGTTGTCATCGGAGATTATGGTAGATGGAAGATTGTACGTATCGTACCAATGTGTTATGAAAAAATGGCTGAGCTTTATATTCATAATGCATATCACAATATTTGCATATTTTGTCAGGAAGGAATGATATTTGTAAACAACTGAGGGTAAAATGATTTTTACTTGATTTATTTTTAGGGTGGGGAAAGTGAACAACTTTAACTATAAGTTATAGCGTACCGTCCGTTAAGATATTTTATTTGCGGTATACCACGAGAGGTGGTACTACAGCACGTAGCATATGTACTACAGTCTCGCCGGGTTTCCAACAACTGTTCATGAAGTACATGTCTGCGACGACGGCGAAGTAATGCTCACACATGACGCCATTATTGTCTCAATCTCCCATATCAAAAACCAATCTCAATTAGAACAATAAGTTTAGTGTAAGAGTAAGCTAAGTCGTCGTTAAATTCATCAGGAAAAATAAAGGTAAAACGCACAAACAAGCAAACGTGTGTCCTCTCCTCTACCAATAACGGTTTAGCGAGGTCCATACACTATTCGTTCAGTGGTGCTGGTAGGCGGTGGTGGTGATTGGGAAGACGACTCGCCAGTCCGATCTATCGTAAATTCTTCATTCTGTGTCACCTCATTGGTTTCTTTCCTTTTAAAATTGGCGTTGGTTTTGTTCTTTGCCGTTGCAGACGAAAACTCGTTGGTTTTAAGGCCTACCTGGGCGGCTTTGGTTTAAACTTTTTGTGCAAAATTCAATCGTGCCACTTGAGGAGCAATTTATCCATAGCGATGTCAGGTGACGGAAGTAACAGCGTGTTGAATTTCCTTTGTAGGTGATTTAACACAGACAATATCTTCCGCAACTTAATTTCGTCTCCTGTCATGTAATCTGAATTTCTGAAGTCGGTCATATGAAGCAGCTGTTATAAATTAAAAAAAATGTTTATTATTTTAAACGTTAGTACCATTTTAAGTTGGGGTCGGTGTCTCCTTCTAAGCATTAGCAGCCTGTGCCAGGAGGCACCTCTTTTCCTTAACATGTAGGTGAATATTATCTCCGTGACTACTTATTAAATTCTATTTTTGTTTACTTATTTTATTAAAATAATACCTAATCCTTAGTTTATTCCGTTACACAAAAAATATCTAAACAAAATAACAAATACATAATTTAGAAATGTTCAATCTAAAGTCCGTTTCACGAGTCGAACTCATAGGCACGAAACATAGCAAGCGGCTCGGGCGCGCGCCCTGTGCGCTGTACAGACGCGCGCCCGAAGCGCTGCGGAGGCGCGCGGCGGGCGCGCGTTCACCCTGCACTCAACGCGTAGTACGACGACACTTTTGGGTGAATTTCAGAACCGTCAACATGCTTGGAGTAACCGGAATTATAATTTTATTATTATGGAGATGGAGAAATCGGCAGCGACAAAAACAAAAAAGAAAGCTAATTAGGCGGAAATATCGTGTCGATCCATTCAATGCTGATAGATTGAGAATCGGACAGTTTCATACTCATTATCTACGTTTGAGAGATCACCCAAAAAAAATTTTTTGTTATTATCGGATGTCTATAAAGTCTTTTGATGAGCTCGTAACAATTCTCAAAAACGATTTGACAAGAACAGGAAACAGGAATGGAGATGGTATTAGTGCTGAAGAAAGAATAACAGTTACTTTAAGGTATGTAATATTTTTTATTTAAGTAAAATATTTTACATGAATTAATCAAAATTTATGTCATTGACATCAGGAGAGAAATTCAAAAATTCGGAAAGAATAGGAGGAATTTGTTGAACTGATGATGACGGTAGTGGTGGTGGTGGTGATGTTGATGTTGGTGGTGGCGGCGGTGGCGGCGGCGGTGGTGGTGGTGGTGGGGCTACGAAATATTCTGGTTCCTGATGAATTGAATAAGATTGAGCGCTATAACCCTGGTTTGGAGGTCCACCAGCATGTTCATTATAATTATAACCATAATATGTGTTTCTTTCTATCACCGACAAAATTTCAATTTTTGTTCTCAGTTTAGTTGCCATAGACATTTTTTTTAAAGACTGTACTAGAGATAAAGCAAAAAGAGTATCTTCATCTTTCATAAATTCGACTTCTTTTTCATTTCTTTGCTTGAGTATTTCAAGAAATTCCTTATTCTGATCTGTATCATCATTATCAACTTTTTTAGTGGATATGCTTTTCTTGGTTACTCGAGGTGTGCTATGTATGCTATCAGTGTCTGTATGGGTGCTTCCTTGTGTTGAGTCATCGTCGGTTGGTACATTGCTGGATAAAACATGTTCTTCTATAACTGGCCTTAAAAATTCTAACATGGAGTAGTAGATATAATTTTTTTTCTTTTTTGCGGCAGCTCCAGATTTTAGATTATTGTTTTCTTTTAAACATTTTCTGTATTTATCTTTTATGCTTTTCCATTTTGTCAACAGTTCTTTACCTGTAAATGAAATATAAAACAAATGTAATTAGTATAATTTAAGTGTAATAGGATAAGATAGTAGATAGTTAATAATTTTGACAACTTTCTTTTTAGGTATCTTGCTACTGGAAAAAATTTCAAGGACATTGGCTTTGATTTCATGATTGGCAATACAACAGTAAATCAGATTGTGCGAGAAACCTGTACAATTATTTGGCACAAACTCTATCCAAATGAAATGCCCATGCCAACTACAAGTACGTGGATTCAGAACGCTCAAGATTTCTATGCCAATTCACAGTTTCCTAATTGTATTGGTGCTATAGAAGCGGTCGTGGCTCAGTGCGACTTGCGTGGTCGCGTCGATCACGCAGGTTAACTGACTACAGACACGGTCATAACCTGGATGGGTTTGACTGTTAGTGGTATTTATCTCGACCGTTTCCGACAGTCGTTAAGCCATGTCGGAGGCCTTATAGGCGGCTTGAAAACTTCTGACACTGGGGTTGGCCACTAGCCCCACAACCTCCACCAATCCGGACTTGGCCCCCGTGTGTGGAGTATGGCCTAACCTTCCCCATGTATGGGAAGAGACCCGTGCCCCTGCAGTGGGGACGTAATGGGTTGTTAACACATTGGTGCTATAGATGGCAAACATATACGGATCATGAATCCACGAAAATGTGGTTCATTGTTTTACAATTACAAAAAATATTCTTCCATTGTATTATTGGCGGTGGCAAATGCAAATTACTGTTTTACTACTATTGATGTGGGAGCATATGGAAGGGAAGGAGACAGCCAGATATTTAAAAGATCAAACTTTGGAAAGAGATTGCTAAATGGTACATTAAATATACCAGATGATAGAGTATTGCCAAATAGTACCGACGAACAACTACCGTTCGTATTTGTGGGAGATGAAGCTTTCGGAATTCAAAAACATTTGATGAGGCCATATCCAAGCAACAGCGGGCTAAATCCTAGTAAGAAAATATTTAATTACAGGCTGTCACGCGCTAGACGTTTTGTGGAATGTACTTTTGGCATATTTTCTAATAAGTGGCGTATTTTTCATAATGCTCTCTTAGTTCAACCGGAATTCGCAATTGACATAATAAAAGCAGCTTGTGTACTACATAACTTCGTAAGAAAAAGAGATGGATATAAATTTCATCATACTCTGGTAGACCCATTAGATTCTAATTTGACTTCTACAGCGGGAAGAAGTCACCAAGCACTATTAATAAGAGATAAGTTTTCAAACTACTTTTCTAGCCCAGAGGGTAGCTTACAATGGCAAACAAGGTATATTTGAATTAAAATATGTATTTACGCACTGAACAATAAATTAAGAGCATTGAAGTAAAAATAAATAAATTAATTTTAACTCACCTTTCTGTTGTTTCTCATTTACATTGAAATCATTCCATCTAGGGAACATTTCCTTGCATACATCGCTCCAGTCATTACTTTTTATAGTCTTATTCCGATAAGATTCTGCTCGGGCATCCCATATTGATGGCCGTTTTTCTATTTCATATATGAATTTTTCAGTATCGAACATGGTTAACCTACACAACGCGCGCCCTATCCGCTTGCTATGTTTCGTCAAACTGAATCCTGTACAAACTTGCACACGAGCGTCGCGGGCGCATGAGGGATTCGCGCCTTCCGCGCGGCGGGCGCGCGCTCGCCGCGCAAAGGGCGCGCGTTCCTTTGACGGCCGCGTTTTGGACGCTAGCTATGTTTCGTTACATACAATTTGTACAAATTTAACTGTGCGCCCGCAACGCGGCGCCCGGGGCGCGCGCCCGAGCCGCTTGCTATGTTTCGTGCCATAGGGAAGACAATACTCGCAGCTAATTGGTCAATGCACGCGGCTAGAGATAAGGGAAACAATAAGCGAAGACGGTCCGCTTTTAAGGACAGTCTTACATACTGGCCGGCCACCTACTATGCATACTTTTTTTAATAAAAACAACTTTTTTCGTAGAATACCAGTTTTAATCATTGAGTTATTTATTAATATTACCTACATTATTTTCTATCTATACTGAGAACAGAGGTATAGTTCATTCCAATCAAAGAAAAGCAAAAGGTAAACAAAAATAGTATGCAGATGACATTGACATGTGTCAGTTCCATAGTAAGTTTGTTTACGTTTTGCTTTTTTTTGATTGGAATGAAGTATAGGTACTTATTCTAAAATAAGATCAAACATTAACAAACAAGACAATAATTAAAATTCTAAAACTTGGTATTTTTATTACAATTCACCGCCATCGGAATCTGAACTTGTGAGTGAGCCGACATTAATTATAAACGATACCATCATATATTCCGCATTTCGATCAGAACGATCAAATCTGGGCTCTACTTTCTCAATAACATGCCTAACGCAAGCAGACCTTCTGCCCGATTCAATTTTTTGAATCGCGTTTTTTAGCGGATTATGAACGTCGTCGTGTACCTTGTAAGTTGTATTTTGCGAAGCCACCATACCTTTTGAGTTGAGCCCAAATGAGCTCAATGGGGTTGAGCTCGCAATGGTATGGTGGTAATCTTATGACACGACGTCCTTTTGATTTAGCTAATTCATCTACGATATATCCCTCAAATCTAGACTTATTACTTTTCACTATGTCTAACTATTGGACTTTTAACAAATGTTTACCGAACGGGATATTGTTTATCCACAGCCAGTCAATTATTTCTTGTTTTCTTGAATTTGAATTCGGCAATTTATGGAGTCGTCGAGAATGATATGGCGCGTTGTCCATTACCACAATGGCACCTTCCGGAAGTTTGTCTAAAATATTTTCGAACCACTCTTCAAATACCTGAAATGAATATAATATATGTAAACAATGTACAATAGAATGCAGATGGTCAAAAAACAATGCTGTTCTTTAAAATACCAGCACTCACAAAGATTAAATAAACTACTGATAACAAATACCAAGTAAGTTATTCATTCATTACCGTTGAGTTCATATCTTTATGATAGTCATCGTAGCCAGTTTTCGAGACAAATTACAATAGGCCGCCCTCGACGAATCCGTCCTCATTTCCTATGTGAACTATTATTATTCTCTGCCCTTTCCCTGAAAAATACAAAAAGCCAATAAACGCTTTGCTGGTGTATATATGAATAAGTTGGAATTAAAGTCGGTCAAGTCCAGTCCACTCGATTTGTCAGTATCGTACATTTTTGTTTTTATTGTAATGGCAACATCTCTGAAGTCTTATATTTTAGCGGGTAATTCAAATGAGTTTTTTAATACATATGAGGGGTATAGTTTCAAATTCTGCGAAGTCCAAGTCATTGAAATTTCGACAGAGAGACAATTATTTGTGTTTCTTAAAATATTACCTTAATAACTATGAATGTTACATATTTTAATAATTAATCACATCTTATAATATTTTAAAAATGATTCGTGACTTTATTATGTTATAAAAAAAACAAAAACATAAAGTAGTCACGGGCTTTGCTGTATTTGAAACTGAATTTTGGACTCAGCTGGTTTTGATACTAACCAACATGAACATTGCTGTTTTTGTTATGACTATTTTGAATTATACACTAACCGTCACTATTTTGATACTTTGAAATTTATTATTACTAATTATGGTTCTGGTAATTATTGTCAATTAAGGGGCTACAGGCTTACATATGAGGGGTATAGTTTCAAATTCTGCGAAGTCCAAGTCATTGAAATTTCGACAGAGAGACAATTATTTGTGTTTCTTAAAATATTACCTTAATAACTATGAATGTTACATATTTTAATAATTAATTACATCTTATAATACTTTAAAAATGATTCGTGACTTTATTATGTTCTAAAAAAAAACAAAAACATAAAATAGTCACGGGCTTTGCTGTATTTGAAACTGAATCTTGGACTCAGCTGGTTTTGATACTAACCAACATGGACATTGCTGTTTTTGTTATGACTATTTTGAATTATACACTAACCGTCACTATTTTGATACTTTGAAATTTATTATTACTAATTATGGTTCTGGTAATTATTGTCAATTAAGGGGCTAGCGCCGACATCAGTGTTTTCTTAATTGCTGTTTTCACAGACTGAATTTTAGAAAAGTGGTGGACGGAAACATTAATGTATCCTGAGCAATTTTTAGAAAGGATCACATTTTTTGGAATTATCGTGTTCGTAATAGATAGCGAAAGTGCTAAAAGTGGCCGTTTTTAGCACTTTTACTATATGTAACTAACACGATTATCCTAAAAATATATAATACTTTCTAAAAATTGTTAGAAAGTATATAAAAATTGTGAAGCGGTCGTGGCTCAGTGCGGCTTGCGTGGTTGCATCGATCACGCAGGTTAACTGACTACAGAAACGGTCATAACCTGGATGGGTTTGACTGTCAGTGGCATTTATCTCGACCGCTTCCGTGCTTCGCAAGGCACGTTAAGCCGTTGGTGCCGGCTGCTATCGCTAGCAGTCGTTAAGCCATGTCAGAGGCCTTATAGGCGGCTTGAAAACTTCTGACACTGGGGTTGGCCACTAGCCCCACAACCTCCACCAATCCGGACTTGGCCCCCGTGTGTGGAGTATGGCCTAAGCCTTCCCGAGTTATGGGAAGAGACCTGTGCCCCTGCAGTGGGGACGTAATGGGTTGTTAACACATTCATGTTTCTTACCGCCACTTTTTTAAAATTCAGTCTGTGAAAACAGCAATTAAGAAAACACTGATGGCGGCGCTAGTTAACACAGTAGAGCCCCTAATCAGGGGCTCTACTGTGCTAACCTTAACAGAAAAGTGTAATTGGGGAGAATAAAAATTAAAAAGTTATTGTTTTTATTTCGAAAAAATATTAAATCATTAGGTCAGGTTAATTTTGTTGCTCTTCACAGGTTAATTCTGCCTCCCTTTCATCTTGTTCGTTGTTCACGCCTTCTTCTTGCCCCGTATTTGGGATTAATTTATCATAAAAAGTCAGCTCTGGGTAACTCCTCCAGTCACATCCGAAGTACGCAGTCAATAGTTTATTGACGTCTTTAATTTTTGAAAAGTTTATGGTTCCCGAATATTGCATGTTTTCGGGATTGATCATGTTTGATGATTTGCCTCTTTTACAGATGTTTTTGTACATTCCTGTGTCTGCAATATAAGTTAGTTCACCTTTTAGTAAAACATGGCCAGTTTTGGCACGAGAACGTTTCAATATAAAACGTTTACATTTCATAAAGGGCACATGCCAAGTGCCAACAGTTTTTAGATTTTTTTGGATATCTTTTTTCCAATCTTTCACGGCACACTCTTCTCCTACTAAAATGAGACTGGAATATTCTTTGATAATGTTTGTGTAACCACTCGGCTCCAATATAGTATCTCGTTTGCGGAACTCTTTTTCTATTCTTCCGAACACTCGGTCCGCTGGAAGAAAATAATGGCCCGCGACGGGAAAAATTATTTCCACTTTTTTGATATGTTGCGGGGCTTCTGATAACCACTTTTTGCACATGCCTATAACAGTGGTGTTTTTATTTTGGCCGGCGCAGCCATCAGCCATTAATCGAATTGTGTCAATTTGAAGTGGAAATGATGTCGAATTTAATCGATGGTATACAGCAGATGCTATAACGTTAGAGTCTTTTGGAAACTGGTCTTCGGTCCAAACATAAGCGAAAGTGTTATCTTTATTTAACTGAGACTTTGATGAGCCTGATACAATAGTGAAATTATAAATATAGAATTGTCTAGAACAGTGTTTTTCAACCTGTGGGTCGCGACCCCCTGGGGGGTCGCGAAGCCTTTCTCAAGGGGTCGCGGGCACAAGAAAATGTAAGTGTTTTGTACTACACTGGGCCTGTTTATTTTTTATCAATTTTTCAAAACGTGGGTTTATTTTGGAGACGTTGATAAGTAAATCATTTTCTAATTGACGAAAATTATAAACGTAAATCTCAAATCACTAACATTTTGTATGTTTATGGCTCTAGGGGGGTCGCAAGAATTTTCAAGTTTTAAAGGGGTCGGGTATTAAAAAAGGTTGAAAAACACTGGTCTAGAATAATATGTACTTTGGTCAGGAATTTTAGGGAGTGGCATTTTTTTCTGACAGTCATATGAAAATATAGAGATGTTCGGAGATTCGTCTTTCAAATAATTAAAAAATGCTTTTGCTCGTTTTTTGTGATCCCTCTGCTGGAACATTAAATCATTCTTAGTTCGCTCATCACTGGTCATCTTGATTTTCTCTGCTAATTGTAAATATACAGAACATACATCGGTGCGAGGTGAACCGAAACCCAAATTAAAATTAGTGTTAAATACAGTCCTAAAATAACTTTTTTGACTTTAAATTGTGTTTCCGCTTGTGCATCATACATTTTATATAATTTATTAATGCTTAATTCAGCAGGTAGATAAAGTCTTGCGCTACTGCCTCGGCAGTAATGTAGCTCAGAGCAATTAAGTTTTTTTATAAATTCGATTACAGCTCTTTTTTTCTCTAAATATTTATGAGATTTATGGTCTCCTCCTCGTTTGTCTTCTGGGATTAAACCTTCTTTCAAAAACTTCTTTGCAATAGCATCCACTCTATATCTTTTAACTCCGAGTATATCGAGGAATGCTTTTGGCATACTCGTATCATATTTTTAGCTACGCGACTATATATGTAATATTTTGTACTTATCTCTTTTCTCTTATAATTTGCCTGTCTAGGTCGACGCCTTGAAATCGGTTTTCCCTTTATATGCTTGAGTATAAATGCATTCTGTGATCGTTTAGTCTTGTTTTTATAAAAACGAGAATGAAAAGAATTCAGGTCACTCATGGTGAGAGAATTACACTTGTAATTTTTTTTCATGATTGCAAGTTGGTTTTTCTGGTAACTGTTTTGCAGAATACCTGAAAATAAAGGAAAGAGACCATAAAACTGGTAACTATAGATAAAATAAATAAGTGTATCGTTTGGGCTACATAATACAAACAAAGAGGAAGTAGCTCAAATATTATATAATATGCAAGATTTGTTTAAAGAAAGACAGACAGATCGACAGACACCGAGACAGATGAAACTAAATTAAATTTTGTAAAAATAATTTGAAATAATACATATTCCGTTCCAACACAAATTACAAAGGATCAAAATTATTCAGTCGGCATGTACTAACCTCTCTAATTTCTGCAGGTTTCTTTTCCATTTTTGTGGATCTCTTTGTCGTTTCCGACCTTTACTTTTATGAACCACGGTCGGGGTTTTATCCATCTTCGTTAATAAAGCACATTTATGTTGGAAATAATGCGTAAACTTTTAAAAATATCAACTTTTCCGGGACTAAAATACACATCGAATACTACTTTCCGCCATACTGGTTTGATGAAGCACGTGACCAAAATGGCAGCATGTCATTGGCTAAACTGGACTTTGCTGTTTCTGAAACAAACTATTAGGGACTTTGCTGATTTTGCTCCTACCTTGTGATTTTAACGTTGATTTACTATAGGACTATGCTGGATTTGATACAGTTTGATTTGAGTATCAATAAGCAGAAGAAATAGAGTTGCCAGAGAAATAAAAATGTTGCTACACGGCAAAAGTGGACTATACCCCTCATATATTTAAACATATACCTTAGCCTCATATAAATATAGTGCAAAATTGCAGATTGCGTACCGGATTTGACCGAAATTGAAAGTAAGAACAGGATTCGACTGAATTTGATTATTATGGCTTTGGATTTGACTGATTCTGAATGTAACTAAGAGGATTTGACCGTTTTTGTAATCGTCATGTTTGAGTGGCCAGGGGTCGTAAATCTTTTTTACAAAATTTGATGCTCGAACCAGAGAATATACTTAAACTACTAAATTGGAATTTAAAAAAATGAATATTGTTAAAGGTGAATACTCTATTTATCTGACTTACAAATTACAATCATCAAACTATCAAATTTGGAACTTCTTCCAAAGTTTTGCATTCCTCCTCTTCATAAAAGTTTTGCAATTCAGCAGGCCTCATCAAAACATCTTTGAAATATTTTAATTCTGGTAGGTTGTCCCATTGCTCACCGAAATGTTTAGTTAAAAGATTCTTAACGTCTTTTAATTTAGCATCTTTGACTTTTACAAACAGAGGCACACGTTCTGGATTAATCTGACTAATAAATTTTCCCTTCTTAAATATATTCTTATATTCTCCCTGTCGATTATGATAACTTTCTTGTGCACGCACAACGACGTTAGTTTTTTGTTTGTTCTTTTTTATAAAATACCTTTTATACTTTTTGATTGAATGAAAAGTGCATGGCAGTAGTAGTTTAAAGCACTTTGGAACTTGCTTCTTTCCATTGCAAAGCTTCTACATCTGTACCTAAATGAAGAACAGTAGCGTGTTCTTTGAAAAAATCCAGATAACCATCTGGACCAGGTATGGATTCCACTTTTTAGATTTCTTTTTCAATTTGCGCAAATACCCTGTCAGGCGGCAAAAACGAGTGGCCTACTATAGGAAAAACAATCTCAATCATTTTAATTCGATCTGGAGCATGATCCATGAGGTACTTGCAAGTCATGCCAAGTACGGTAGTATTTTTATTTTGCCCACTGCACCCATCGGCCACAAGACGTATCGAAGTTACCTTTTCAAACTTTTCAACGACGGCACACAGGCAGTGAAACACAGCACTGGCAATTTCATTGGATGCTTTTGATAGTAAGTCCTCTGACCAAGTGTACGCAAAAACGTTCTCGCGATTTAGTTGACATTTTGAGTGACCAACAACGATGGTGAAATTATATATGTATAACTGTCGCGAGTAATAAGTAGCCTGATCGGGGACTTTCGGCATTGCCTGATTTTTTTGACAGTCAAAGCTGAAAATTAACAAATTTTCATTATTTTCTTGTAATAAATTGTAAAATAAGATACAGCGTGTACATTATCGTTTGAGTGAAAAATAAACTCCTACCCCGAGCTATAATAAACATTCTATGATTTGAACAACTAATCTGTGATTTTTTAAAATAAAGTTTCATCTTAGGTATGTAATCGTATTATTTTTCATCTGTGATATTTATCCAGTATTTTAACCAGGATCCGAAGTGAAAATTATCTCAGTATTTTTTTACGAAGCCTGTATATACAGGGTGATCGATGAGACCAAGCAAGCCACACTGAACCACGACCGCTTCTATGTTCGTGCTGAAGAAGCGTCCCAAAACCACGCATATCAAAATTCAAAGTGTTTAAACGTAGTTTTAATCAATTTACAAGGATATTAACTATTATTTAACGAATACTGTGACTTTTCTGTCCGCACGATCTAACGATCTGGTTGGAAACTGTGCCAGTTTGTGTCCACGAACTGTCGCGAAGATTGCTACAAATTATCGAATCATGTTAACCTCACGAGTCACGCACGACACGAATAAAAGAGAGGCACCGCGCAGGATATGTATGGAAAAAATGTGTTACTTGTTTGGTTTATTGGATTTTTTTTTCGATTCCGTGCAACAGTTGGTAACATTTGTACCTTTTTAGAAAGCTTATGAAACAAGCAACTTTTTTCATTAATTTTTACGCCAAGTTCACAATTTTTTTTTCTAGTAATACTCAATTACTTATGGAAAATTTATACAAAATAATATTTTTATGCAACTTAAGACCGTTTATTTTTGAGACTTTGTGAGTTTTGGGCGAGGATTTTTTTTCAAAGCAAGCTCTTATTTCTCAGCTTTTAAAAAAGTATTAATTTAGTGTGAACGGTGTAATGGTTTTTTCATAATTAATTGTTTTTGGTAACAAGGTAGAAATTTTCAAAAAAATCTAAAAACAGTAATATCTCAGTAACCATACATCTTTGACCCCTGGTTAACTGGACTTAATTTGTTGCAAATGACCTCTAGTATAACCCCTTTGAAGGATCACGTCGAATTACCAATCACCCTGTATATTTTATTATCCTATTTGAAGTTAATCTAAAAGAAACGAGTTTCATTTAAATAAAATTTTTGAGTTTAATTTAACAGCCTATTATCAAAGTACTTATTATACAGAAATGTTTTTTAAATAAACATCGAGATCATCGAGATCACCCGAACTCACGCACAGGCAGCGCCCGCGTCCGTCGTCGTCGATGCCCCCACCACTCCCACCCTTCCAGTTTTAAAAAAATAAGCTGATTATCTCCTGTCCCTGTTGTTTTAATAAAGTTTCGACTTTTTTGAGTAGGTAACTAAATCTGCGGACCTTTATTCTTCGCGGATATAATAGATGTAAGTTTCGGTACCTCTGGAACTGATTCAGCGAACGAAGCGCGTACGCGACTCGGAGTTGGAATGCAGACGAACCCGAAATCGATACCGCTTATACTACCGGTACAGGAAGACTCGGACTCATATAGATCCGGCGGATCTGATACGAAAGCAGCTCAGATGAGCGCGTCACTCCATCCATTCTGCTACATAAGGACTCAGACCTATACAAGTATAGGGTCCGACGGAACTGGTACCTGGAAGCAAATCCGAGGAGCTGGATGTAGATCTGGATCAGAATTCTTTAAAAACTCGGACCTTACCATCTCTACTTGCAAATATTAGCCAATGAATAAATCTGCGTTTTTTTTAAAGTTTATTTATGTTGAATAAAAGCTTTCTGTGAGAATAATTAATATTCACAATATTTTTCATCAATATCAATATTACTGACTGTGTAGTGATTGGAATGAAGAACAGGCTGTAGTAATGATACCAAGAGATGGATTGGTAGTAATTATGACCATCTTAACTTGGTCGGGTTACCGCGGTCATGCACTTCAGAATTGTCTCTTTTTCGATTATCTCGTTAATTATTCAATGTAGAACGCTGAAATTTTAAAGTTATGAAATAGAACTAAGCAACTAATTGTTGACATAACATTCAGTTCAAAAAACCACAAGAAACTCTGTCAATCGGCGATCAAACAACTCCACAGCGTATCGTGGCCCCAACTGAATTAAATTTCATCATAACTTATTAATTACTTTACATTTGAAGGCAACTTTAAGCAACAAAATAACGTTTTTAGTGAGTCTTGAGAGCTCTTATTCGTCGTGCTAGGACCTTTTAAAGGATAATTCTATTTATTTATATAACTTTTAAACGGTACATTATTGTTGTTTTTTTTATTGATGAACAAATTAGATCTAATTCATAAGAAGGTGTAAACGAAAAATTATAAATGTGAGCTTAACCATTTCAGAGATCCAGCAAACCTGCAAACGTTACTCAAGCTGGAATTTGAATAACTTCGCAACCGTAAAACGTATCAGTATAAATTAAGTCGCAACATTTACTTCGTCTAGATTACTAATTATTTAGCAAATTTTTATTTCAATATACCCAAAAAATCAAAAATAGTCTGGCTGGGGTAACGTTACCGCAGCCAGATATGTTTTTGTCAAATAACTAAAAAACTATCAGCAGAACATATTCAAAACCATGCGCAACAATTACAGAAGCTGGACAACTAATTATCTATTACACTCGAATCACGATATTCGACATTTTCTGGCTGGGGTAACGCACACCATAAGTTCCGGTTTTTCTAATAAAAGACTGTTCCTTCCTCTTGTGGCGTATTTAAATCCTAGAGATTTTAAAATACGATGCAAAGTCATTCTACTGAAATCTGGTAGATCAACATCTTCATTTATTTTGGACAGTATTTTATCTAAACGTGGATTCTCGTTATTGAAAAAAAAAAATGGACTTTTCTTCTAAGGGCACATTTTGTAAACTCGTCTATCTTCTGGTCTGCTGTCGGCCTTGGTCGCATTTTCTTTGGAGATGAAGGTTCTGCGTTACCACGAATTTCACTGACAATACTTAATACCGACTGCCAGTGAATTCTCATAGATTCACCAATACTTCGTGCTACTTCGTTGTTAGAAGTTTCTAAGGGACACGACTTTCTTAAAGCGTTATATGTATTATAAATCATAGATTTTCTGTTCAAGAAAATGGACGTCTTTTACGTTTTCTCAGTTGTAAGTTTTCAATATCAGACATCTTTAATATTTTCTCACTAACACCCACCACGTCCGATCACTGCGAGAGCTATGAACGAACTGAGAAAAATGCGACATGTAAGACAATCTTAAGAAATGTCGTGGCTATTGAAGGTCACGCGCATTAACCAATGGGCGCACACGGACGATTTTCTTTGTAAGCTCGTTTCGTGGAATAGACTTTAGTATTATTTATTGCTGTCACAAAAAGTTTTATCATAAATGAATTACAAATATATAAATGTCAAATTATTGCTTATAAATAAAATATCGAGTCAAGCGCGTCCCCTCGAGGCGGCATAGTGCCTAGCAGGCAGGCAGCATTCCCACGTTACACGTTTGTTTACTTACAAAAATAAATTAACTAAAATATATAATAATAAAAAAAATAATAAAACAAAAAGTAACAAATAAATGTTGTAAAAGAATAAACCTGTTGTATGACATAAAATTATTAAAAAAATCTATCTATATTTTTTTGTTTATCTGCCTGTTTGTCTGTTTGTACGGGCTAATCTCCGAAACTGCTGGACCGATTTAAATGAAATTTTGCATGGTGGTACCTTATATCCCCAGTCAACATCTTAGATACTTTTCATACCGGAAAATTAAAGATTTCCCGTGGGATAGTTAAAAAACAACTTATGTACCTAATTTAGTAAAATTTGGCATGCTGATACCTTATATTATTGCCGATCAAACAATGTGTATTATAAAATTTATTAATCCCATAAAAGTGACGGGATCCCGCAGGAAAGTAAAACATTACAAAAACAGTGTCTGACATAGCATCTTTCATACTAAATCAGTTGTGTGTGACGGAAGTTATTTTGACCTAAAGCAGAGTGAGAACGACACGATTTGTTAATTTTGGTCCAGTATTCCCAGACATAATCAATAGGTACATCCATCGATAAATAATAATCTGAATCTTACAAACCTGTGATAATCTCAACCCTACCTTCTAGCTTTCCCAAGTCAAGTAAAAAAACGAGATATTATTGTAATAATAGCGCAAAATTCATTATTGTTTAGTTCAAACACGCTAACCAAAGGCAGGCATGTTAAACTCAAAGTCATAGGTGGACCAAATGCATACAGGTCGTGGGATCAGTGGGCCGCAAAACCCAGACAAAGAAATAAAACGAACGATTGTAGTGCGTAAAATTTAAGGTGTTTTTTTAATAAGTAATAATCTTTAAAATAAGTTACAACTTTCCAGGAATTTGACATCTTTTTTGTTTAATTAAATTGCCTATTTGAGGATTAATTTTATCAGCGGAAATCAATTTCAAAACTGAACCCAAGTGTGAATCGGTCAGTCGTGATCTTGTGGGAGATTGTTTCCTTTCATGAGGGAAAATAATTTCTCACACATGTAGGTGCTTCCAAACATTGATATAATGTTACAAACAAATTTCCGTATTTCTTGGTACTGAATAGGTAAAAACTTGTAAAAATTGAGTGCACCAACACTGTCAAATTTTTGTTTCAAATGTGTCTGACATTGAATTTCAATGACTTCCATCTGCAAGTGAACGGGAACTTTAGCGACATCTGTAGAGAAAAGTCTTGTAAACAACGAAAAATGGTCTTCTTGCAGTTTAAAATGTTGAAAGCGCCTTGAAAAGATCTCTAATTTAATCACTGTTGAATTTAAAATTTCTTGGTGGATTATACAATGAACATGGTTAAGATCTGGTACGATATTGTAAGTTTCCTTGATCTTCATCTGTAATAATTTAATGAAGCCATTATTTATTCCTGTCATGGAAGGAGTTCCATCTGTCGCAACAGAAGACGGTTTTGTCATATTTAAATTTTATTTTTGTAAAAGTTCATAAACAGCATTGAATATATTCTCACCAGTTGTAGTATCGTGCAAAGGCACTAATTCCAGTAACTCTTCATAAACCTTAATTTCTGTATTAACAGCACGTAAAGAAACAGCTTTGTTTACTTTTATATCCACAATTTATAAAGCCTTGTATATATATTTTCAAGAAAGACAGGGCTGAAAATTTCTTGATGTCGAAGGTTTTTTCGATTATGCTGTTGATATTATTCACTTCCTGCACGTTTCCATGTCCCGGTTCTGAAATGTTTTGTACTATTTGGGTAATATTTTTACCTTTTTCAGAATTAAAATACTAGATTAGGGATATACCCATGTAAGAGTTCCTATTTTGTGGAATGCAAGAATCAGACTATAATATTAGTAGTTATTGTTCTCAGTTCTTCTTGAACTTAATATTTTGCCTATACATTGCAGATCTGTCACATTTTATTTTGTTTACTGCCCCGAGATCTAGGTGTGCTATCGTGGCTGGAGTAAGTGAGCGAGGAGATGAATCTGGTGTTTCAAGCATAATATCTCTTTTCTTTTTTTCTTTTTTAAATCTTAAATGCCCTACACGTGACCAAGGGTGATGATAAGTGCAACACCAGGCAACCGCCGCCTATACATTGCGGATAGGACGGTTAAATTGTGCCACACGATAAGAAGAAGAAGATCTCTTTTCAGTGTTTGTTTACTTTCTCTAGGTATTTTTTTACTTTGGCCTTCTGCTCTTTCTTCTCTTCTTGTTATTTCAGCTTTTTTAACTTTTTGCAACTTTCTTTATTAGATCTTATATATAACGTCGTCATGTGTTATAACTTCAACACCATTAGCTATCCCCTTGTTTAATTTACCATCGGTAGGCGGTAATCGCTTACCATCAGGTGATCCGTCGCTCAGGTGATGCTAGTTTGCCACCTCTGCCATAAAAAAAAATTACGAAATGAGGACTACTTCGAAAACCTTGATTTTTATTTTTTATTTATTTTATTTCATTCAGAAGGTTGATATTGAATGGAAAATTTAATTTTCATACTCAATATGAAGTTGACGCGAATGAAGACATTATAGTTTAGTATAGGATAATTTGACTCGCTAACTAACAATCAATGCACAACCTAATCCGTTTACATCTAAAATCCTGAATAATAATAGTGTAGGCTCCTACTAAAAAGGGTTTATCAAATATCAGGTTGTAGGAAAAGTTCGTAAAATCAGTAGACACTATTTTGTTTTAATTTTCTTTATTAAAGTTTGCCTTTAATTTACAATATAATCAGCGTTAATACGTATCACATTGCCCCACCTATTAGGAAGGTTGTTGATACCTTTGGCCCAAAACTCTGGAAGTTTAGAATCAAAAAAGGTAGTCACTTCTGTTTTCAGATTATTTAAATTTTAAAAAGTTGTTTTACTTAAAAAAAGCTTCAAGTGTCTGAACACGTGGTAGACTGAAGGGGCCAGGTCGGGAGAATAAGGAGGGTATGTTACTGTTTCCCAACCGAGTTTCTGTAATTTTACTTGAGTCTTTTTGGCGATGTGTGGTCGTGCGTTGTCTTGAAGGAGGTGAACTGTGGCACGTCTTCGCCTCTTTTCTTTTATAGATTCAGCTAATTTCTGGAGCTGATCTACGTAGACAGAAGCATTTATGGTCCTTCCATGCGGGAGCAACTCCATAAACAGTAATCCTTTACAGTCCTAGAATATTGACAACAAAAATTTCGTGGAACGAAGGTCCTTTTTCGGTTGTACTGGCGGTTCTTCTCCGGGAGGCAGTCAAATAGCGCGGCGCGTATCGTTGTCATTGAGAATCCACGTTTCATCTCCAGTGACAAAATCTTTCAGAAATTGTTTTCTTCTTGGTCGTAGAAGAAGCGATTGACAGATTAACACGCGGCACAGGCGGTTGGCCTCAGTAAGTTGGTGAGGTATCCATTGGTTCTTTATTTTCCGGTACCCTAATTGATTAAGATGATCGGCAACAGTGGTGAAATGCCAGCCGAGAGTCTTCGCTAATTCGCGTACAGAAGCCTCTTGCAGTTCGTTTTTATTCGTACTGGGAGGCCGTCCAGAACGAGGCTTATCATCATAGGTAGCTTCTCCAGATTGAAATCGAGCAAACCACTTATGTACTGTGGAAACGTGAATACTTGATTCTCCAAATGCACTTTTGATATTACTTGTGGCTGTGCTTGTATTAGAGCCACGCAGCCACTTATAATATAAAATGACTCGAAAATCACATCTCGACACGTTTTCCATAACTGCGGGAAAAACGCGCGGGGCGCAATATATATAGGCCTCGTGTGAAAGCACCGAGAATGTTCTAGAAAATTACAATAGATTTTTGAATTTTGAGATTATTCCAGAAAAGAAAACAAACTTTGAATTATTTTTCGCCGAACTTTTCCTACAACCCGATATCAACCAAGGGGTTAAAAAGGAGTGCATGATAAAATCGAATTCCACGCGGACGAAGTCGCGGGCAACAGCTACACTTGCGAGCAATAAACTGGAATCACTTCGTTGCGGGTGCTCAAGACAATTTTTCCTTATTTTTATGCAAGGAACTGTACATTATGGTATATGATTTGAAAGGTAATTTTGTGAACTTTCCCATGGTATCAAACGATTTAAAATTAATGTCAGTTTTCTATCAAAATTCATGAATTTACTGCAATAGGTCGAAATGTTGACGTCTAAATAAAACGAAAATCATAAGAAAATATTTAAAATTACCCTTTATTTCCCCTCAGTATTTTGTGTTACCCCCTTGGACCCTAATTACTGCTTGTAAACGGTTTTTCATTGACCAAATGAGTTTCCTGATGGAATCTTGTGGGATTTCTTGCCACTCTTCGATTAAAGCACTTTTCATTTCCTCTATCGATGCCGGGGCTGGACACCTTCCTCGTACCCGCCTTTTCAGCTCGTCCCACAAATGTTCTATAGGATTCAAGTCGGGACTGCGGGCTGGCCAGTCTATTGCGGCTATCCCAACTTGTTCCATGTACTGTCTAGTGACGGCAGCGGTGTGGCAGCGAGCATTATCATGAAATTTTCGCCAATAAACCCGGCGTAGGGGAGCACATGGCTTAGCAGAATGTCGTTGATGTATCTTTCTGCGGTTAGCCCCCCTCCCCGACCTCCACCAGGTATGAATACCAGCTCCGTGTTTGCTGCAACAGAAATGCCCGCCCACATCATATAGGATCCACCCCCATATGCGACTGTTTCTGTAATACAGCATTTTGCAAATCGCTCCCCCGGTCTCCTGTAGACACTTCGTCGACGGTCGCTACTATGCAGGCACAGTCTGGTTTCGTCCGAGAACAGGATTCGGCTCCATATCCCAATTTAAATGGTCGCGAGCAAACTGTAACCGGGCTTGTCGGTGAGCTGGGGACAATTTGGGCCCAGTGGCTGGCCTTTTTGGGGTCAAGTTTGCTTCTTTAAGTCGTCGTCTTACTGTCGACTCGCTAACAGCCCTCCCTCGCGAACTTCTCTGCGCTGTTTATGGACGTCCACGCGGGTCTTGTGTCGATTTCGCAGAGAAGTGGTGATAATAAATCGGTCATCTCGCACCGAAGTGCATCTTTGTCGTCCTGATCCTGGTCTTCGAACAAAGTTATCAGTCTCCCTGAACCTCTTGTACACCTTGGTGACATTAGACTGGCTCAAATGAAGTTGTCGACCGATGGCACGCTGAGACAAGCCTTGCCGAATAAGCACAACGATTTGAGCGGCTTCTGCAGGCGTAGTTTCCATTTTCTTAGAGCTTCAGTATTTCCAGTGACGAGAAACTTAGGACTGAAGACCAATTTCGTAAAAGTTAGCTTTTTATAGGGTTTCAGGACACTTGAACGATATTGTTTTTTTATTTAGAAAATTGATGTCTTTTGTTTTTACATTTTATGACATAAAATAAAATAAAAATTTCTATGATATTGGAAAAGGTTGAAAGCTAATAAGATTACCTTTCCAATGATATACCACAATGTACAGTTCCTTGCATAAAAATAAGGAAAAATAGTCTTGATCATCCCGCATCGAAGTGATTCCAATTTATTGCTCTAAGTGTAGTTATTAAATTAAAATACTTGAAAATGAGATAACTATTTTGTCTCCAATAATCCCTTTCCTCTAACATTTGAGCCACATCTTGTAAAATCATTATTGCAAGGAAAATGGCCATTTCACTTCTGGTTTGTATTCTTCCAGTAGTTGAACCGAGACTCTTCCGTCGTCAGGTCACGATAGTAATTAATTTTGAGTATTTGTTTGTTCTGTAAACAAGCAAATCGAGCAGTTTATTGTCAAAGAATTTACAAAAATGACTAAAGACTTCATATTTTCGTTGACTTAAACGAACGTAGTGCCCTGCCGGCCAATGAACTCCTCGCGTTACTTTCGGAATGACTTGGGGTCTCTATCCCAATCAAAAGTCAGGTTGTATTCTGGTAATAACTTACACAGTGTAAGTTTCTGTGTTAAATCAGTCTTAATCCAGTCAGTTATATTTTTTTTAAAAGTTGGGTAGGTTAGCAGACGCCAAGTGGGAAAATAATCGATGCTCTCGCCAGCAAACAACTCTTGGTTCAAATAGTCGTCGTCGCTTTCATCCTCGCAACGCAAAGCGGTTTCAGCCGCTGCCTTGTCCGTGAGCAGTTCGTATAATAAGAAATGTTTGGTTTAAAAAAAAACAATAACGCAGTTAACTTGTGAGAGATAAGAAATGAAACCAAAAATAGGTAGGCGAAATAATTGTTTTTCTTTTTATTCTCTTTAGGCGGGTTTGGTCCTGCTGTAGGTAAGACTCTCGGGAAATAAAACATAATATCAGAAGGAAATCAGATGGAAATCCGTCCTAAATAATAACATGATTTTGTTCGGATTTGATCCGCTCACTAGCGGTGCTATTGGATGCCTTGACTTGTAGGACTGGCGCTGGGTCACTAAAACAAAAACATAACGCTGTACAGTCAACAAAATATACAATTTTACTTTGATCGGACTTCATCTTCTCACTCAGCGGCGCATAAGGTAAATCCCTTGGGCTCGATGTATTTTAACTAAAAAGGGTATTATTCAGTAGCTTTGGTGGGTGTGGCAGATACAAATTATCGCTTCATGCACGTCGATATCGGGAGTTGTGGAAATGATTGTGATTCATCTATATTTAAAAGATCACCGCTGTGGACGTCAGTTATAAAGAATGAGCAAGAAATACCTAAAAAAATTGTGCTCGGAATAGACGGCACCGTTGTTGGAGACGAAACATTCGTACTCCACAAACATTTGTTTGGATGGTATCAAAGCAAGCAATCAAACACGCAAATATCACAATATATGCATAAGGAATGTTGAACGAAGTGAAAGCACAGTATAAAGTCTAGGCACAGCATAGAAAGTATTAAGAGAAAAGTAGAAATAACTAAGCAGAGAAACAAAGCGATAGATTACATAGCTTGCGTATGTGATTTTGCATTTTATTTAACGTTTCTCTTTCACGATTCACTTGCTTGAAAGCACGCTTCATACGCCTTTTCAGTTCTTTCACATTCGATATCTCATGTCCAGTTTGGCCATACACAAAGTCTTTAACACGACTCCAAAAAAAGTCCAAAGGTCCAAAGAGGTTAAGTCTGGCGAGCGAGCAGGCCACAGCACTGGCCCTCCTCGACCTATCCACCTGACACCGTATGTAGAGTCCAGGTACTCGCGTACGCGCAGGGTGAAATGAGCTGGTGCTCCATCGTGCTGGAAGTGTAGCGCTCTTAAAGTTCCAAGAGGAACATTTTCCAGCATTCTGTCGACTTGGGTTTGTAGCAAGTGGAGATACGTGTCCGCATTCAGTCTGTCTAAAAACACTGGTCTAAAAGTACAAGCCCACTTCAAACCATTGCTGCAAATATTAATAACATGATTCGCAATCGACACATTACCTCCTACAGCAGTAGGATTCGATGGGCAATCATTATTTTCAGCGACCTCTTGACTACTTTTAAAATCATCAAATAACCTCTGTCAATGTCAGCCTTTGTGGAGACTTCCATTAATTGTCCCTAAAGCGTGTCCCCTAAACTGAGTTTCATGCTCCAAAGTACGGTGAACTCTGTCTAATCGGTGGTACAAGTAATTTCCCAACGCGTGGATACGGTTCATATTTTTTAAGGTCATGGGTCTAGTTGCAAGTAAACCTGTGAGCTCCGTCAGCTTAGTTTGAATATAATTTGTCACCTGTAAAGTCAACGATTTCATCCGTCGGGATTTGTTTCGCGAATTCTGTTATCTGTACGCGTAAATCTTACACTCTATCGGCGAGCTTGGCGTTCCTAATCTTAACTTCATATGTCAGTTCTTCTTTCCGTAGGAGGCGAAATTTGATAGGTCTGTCTTCCATGTTATTAATTATCACAAAGTCAAATCTAAAAGTAACTTATTTCGGATTTCAAACTAGATAACCCACGCTTACAATATTACTAAATAAGTACAATTCACAAAGTTTCTTAAGTGTAAAAACTATTTTAAATTTTGGTATGCTAAATTAAGTTGACCACTGCACTAAGGGTGAGTGAAAGACCACCCGAAGAGCAAAAAATAAAAACACTAAATGTCCCTGTTCAGGTGCCAAAATGTAACCTATATTCCCCCTAACTAAGGGAAGCTACATAAATAATAAAAAAACTTTTTTTCTTAACAAACGTAAATAAAGTGGGTACGTTAGGTGGTCCGATGGTCGCTTATTTTTATTGACTTAAACGCGCTAGAAATAATTTATTTGTAAACCGCTTCAGCCGAGTCGTCGGATTCAATAAGAACTATATTTTTACTGTTTTCTAGCAAATAAAGTTATTTGTATTTGTATTGTATTTGAAAAACGTCGGGAGTCGCTCTTTATGAGGGATCGCCTCAAAATTGTTGTAGGATAATCAAAATCCTGCTTTCAGAATAATGGGTCATTTCTGAAGTTTTGACATATTTTCTTTTTATTTTATTTATTTATTAAATACCAATTAAACGTTAAGTAACCTAAAAACAATCAATAATCTCCAAGCTTATTGATAACACTGCTCCAAACTACAGGCAACTTAGCTACACCATAGAAAGTTCCATTTTCATTTTACCTTTGAATAATGTCTTTTAGTGTTGAATCGAGGTCAGTTTTATTTGTAAAACGTATTCTGGGTAGTTCTCTCTTAACATTGCTAAAGCAGTTATATTGCAGGGGTTCATGTCCGGCGAATAAGGTGGGTGCATTACTTTAGCTCACTCTCTCTGCTCTATCAATGTGTCGTGAAGAAGCCCAGTTCGGTATGTGGGTCTCTAAAAATGCGTGGTAGCGCTCAGCAGTCATGGTGATGTTTCCATCAAATATTGTCCATAATGCGACGCCAGGGACATCCATACTCACAGTAACAAGTATCTTGTGCTCGTGAAGCTCGGGACGAGGAATACATTGAGGTTGCTCACCAGGCTTCACCCAAGATCGAGCTTGATGTCGCTGAGAGGGGTGTACAAATACACTTTGCTCTATGTCTGGGTGTATTATATCTATATATATGTATTTAAAACTATATGTGTATGTATATCAGTCTCTGGTTCCCATAATACAGGGAATTCTAGTTTGGGGCCAGATGACCGTGTGTGATTTGTCCCGGTTATTTATTATTATTATTATAACTCTCATCTTTGCAAATCGGTGACACCACGCGGCCAAAAGGGGAACAGTCGGGAACTTGGGAATAATGTGCAAAGTCAACCCAGCGTCATCAGTACCTATTTATTTTGCGGAGCGAGTTGGTGGAGAAACTACGCAGTAAAAGCTATCCGTTCTCCAAAGAGAATTAAAAAAAACAACGAGGAGACGTTTCAAAACTGGTCGAAAAAAACAGCAAATCGATTAACCAAAAGGACAGCCTACGAGAAATTTTTCGAGTGCGTAAAAGAACAGACTCTAAATTATTTTCTTAACAATAAAATTGTTGGCTCAGGGTTCAAGTTCTGTTGAAAATTTTAAGAAGAAAGAAAAGGTGTTACAAGTAGAAACGATAGATAGTTGGTCTCAACAATCTTTTTATACACACGTTGGACGCTTTCTATACAGGGTGTTGTTTTGGTCGACAACGGCCTTCTAAGGGATGAAAGTACAAAAAATACTTGTTCTGAATATACCTATAATTTTTTTTGTAATAAATTGATTATACTGAAAAAAATACATACAAATTTTCCCAAAATTATCAAAACGTATGTTCGCGCAGTCAGTCAATGACGGCCGGCTCATTCACGTATTTTCCTACAAAAAGGTCAATAACAATGACACTTACATGAACGTGGCTGTCGGGAGAAGTATTCCAAGATAGCTTCTTCCTTGAACTCTTGTCTACTTTAGGCTCTTCCTTCAGCATGGGATGTTTTTTGGAAGAACACGATTTGCGGAGTTTGTAAATAATAATGTTTTTATTGCATAACACGTTACGGCGGCGCGACGTCAATCCAAATCTCACACACTCCACTTGATTTACACCACACGACATGTAAATCTACATCGCTCAGTTCACGACTATTGAATAAAGACTTGTTTCTGATCATAGCCGTAGGCCGTAGCGTAAGTTCACGCGCAGAGGCGCTTGCTCTCGCTGAGAAAATGAGACACAGTTTCGGCGCGGAGACACGCGGCAGACTGCTCGCGCCGCCACGGCCGCTGCCGCAGCCGGGGCCCCTCGCGCACCCCCGCACACCTCACCTCGTTGCTACGCAACCATTCATTGTAAAAATTGGTTACGCAAGGAAACAAGGATACCACAAATAAATATTTTCTAAGATTTTCTGAAGAAAATTTAAGGTACCATTTTTATAATTTTTTCGGTATCAATATCATGTATCCGCTCAACTGACCTGGCGCGCAGTTCTATTCCACTGTAGATTGACCACGAGTGGGCCATTAAATGTAACCCGAAACCGCTCGGCGGCGCACTTCACCTTATCGCTGTTTATGAATAGGATATTCAAAACATGAGTCTCAAGTGATGTTTTTTGTTTAGATGATGAAATGGCCGTTCTATTTAGAGCAAGTCTCGTATGTTTTAATGCTCTTGTTTTTGTAAAATAAACGTTAAACATGGCCTATGACATTTTCAACAGCATTTTTTTTTCAAAATTTCATATCTCGGAAACTAAAGCGACAACTACATCTGTTTTTAAAGTTAAAATAAAGGATATACCCTTGCATATACAAAAAAAAATAAAAACACAGCATTTAGATCAACATCATCTTTATTTTAGCTTACAAACATTGTTTGTGTCCGATGGACACGGCACCTACAAACACTTAACTAATTAATTACTTACAATATTGTAAAAATAATCCTAAAATATGAGTATTTCCTGAAAGCTTGTTTTATACTCAAACTAAACTGAAAATATCATAGCAATATCTTAAACCATTACTGATATTTTTAACCTCGTAAGTCCTGTGTTTTTTTAAGATCAGTAGTCATATCTACCGGCTGTACTTTACCAAGTACGAATCAAGAATAGTGCTTCAGATCGAGACAAAGATATGTCGGTTTTAGGTAATTTTGGAAGTGAATTACTGTTGTCTCTATTTTTTACGGTATGTTTGTGATGTATAGCACCTCCTTAGGAAGGAAAAAATTGAAAATATTTTGTACTTGTGTAAGTACATTAGGTTTTTACGCAGTATATCAAAAACAATGTGAAAAAACTTAAAGGTTTTATTTAGTATCAAAAGTAAATCATATTTTTCTTCCAAACATCACTGAAGTGAACATTTTACATTGTAACAACAGAAACAATCTTTTTCAAAGACAATTCAAGCATAATCAACGTTTATGAATCAAAGAATAACGGTATCATTGTACCTACTTATCAAAATAGAGCACATACAATTGCGAATAATCTTCCTTACGTACTAGTTAATTGACATTTTAAAGTTAAATCACAGTCAAGTATAAGAGATCAACATTTTTATCAACTAAACACGACAAGAAATTGTTTTTATTTCATATTTTTAATTCCCTTCGAGATGAAAGGTCCTAAAACAATTCCTCGTTGGGTTCAGGCAAAGAGCTACGTTACAGTCAGAGCATTTAAATAAACTTGTTTTGTCACACCCAGAGAGACGACATCGTTGCTGTTTGTCTAGATTTTCTGGTAGGTGGATATTGCCATGTAAGCGTCGCATTTTTGACGGTATAGGCACTATTCCTGGTCTACCTACGGGCCGTTTAACAGGTCGTTCTTCGCAATCATTTTCCACCTCGTTGAGTTCGTCCAGCGTCCTTCGTTGATTCTTTTCTAATATTTGTTCACCGAATTGCATTTTGTAATGTCTCAATTGCTGTATCTTTTTTACTGGAACGCCTTTTTCTATTTCTGTCCGTTTGTACATAAGCCATGAATTAGAGATAGCAAGGTCTATCATATGAGATATAAACCTCACAGGCCACTTCTTGGTTCTACTTCTTGCCGGACAAACTGCAATCAATCGGTCCGCCATGTCTACCCCACCCATTTTAGAGTTGTATTGCTTGACAACTTCTGGCCTTACAACTTGTTTATACTGCTTATCTTTTTTGCACCAACGGGAACAAACATCTGTTTCACAAGCTGCGTGAGCTGTTGAGAGCATTATTACAGGTTTATTGTCCATCCATTTCGTGATTGCCATAGTATTTTCGGTGTTAGTCAATACTTGATAGCTCCCTCTGCCTCTTCTTTTCATGCTTGAATCGGATTCGAGTACATTTCTGGCGGCTGCAGGTATTCTGTTTTTCATTAGTGTGCCGGCACATTTGAGGCCTCTATTAGATAGTTCTTTTGCCAATTTGACTGTAGAAAAATATCTGTCAAAATAAATGATTGATCCCGGCACCAAAATTTCGCTCAATTTCAAAACAGCACTTTCACCTAATCCAAAACCAGCATCAGTGTAGGACGGAAAGGTAGTTTTTCCCTGGTATATAACCATATTACAGACCAAGCCATCAGGATTCGCCAAAATAAAAGCTTTTAGCCCTACTGGGTTTGGTTTATTGGGACAATATTGTTTCATGCCACATATGCCGGAAAATGGGATAATCATTTCATCCAGACTAATTTGTTGCTCAGGTACTTGTTTTTGACAGCCAGCCAGAACACTGTCAAGTAATGGTCTAACTTTCCAAAGCTTGTCTTTTTGGCGCTCTTCTTGAGGTACGTCATCATCGTACACAAGTTTTTGTGAATTGCGAATGAGGAAATACCTGTCACGGGACATAGAATTAGCTATTATGTCGATCCTCCAGTTTCTTTCCCAATACATCCTTTGAACTGGATAATTAATGCATGACATTAATATCATTATTCCAAAAAATACTTTGGTTTCTTTCAATGTCAGGTTCAAGTTCTTTCCATTTCTTTGCAGAAAAGTTTGATTGCTTTTTTCAGTAATTAACATAAAAATTTCTTCGGAGATGTAGTTATCGATAAAAGTGAATTTATTATAATTACTCTCGTCTATACTCATCGGCAAGTAATCAGGTTGCATCATAGGTGAATTAGAAAACTGCATTTCATTATTTTCATACCATTCTGCATCTCGGGTGATTGGGTCTGGGACTTCAAAACCTGGACTAGAACTCTCAGATCTACCTCTTGCACTTTGAACACGCCGCGCCCTTGTACTTGTGCTTCTACCACGGCTACGCCCACCTCGTTGGCCACGAGCACTTTGGGCTCGACCACGTCCACGTCCACGTTCGCGTACTGCAACTTCTGCTTCTCCATCTTCGGATTCCGAAGACGAAGACGAGTCGCTATTTGATTCTTGGTCGGGTTCAGGAATAAACACATCTTCATCATCAGAGTCCTCGAAGTCAGAATCATTGAGAAGTTGTGATATCTGCTCGTCATTGAATGCTAGAATAAAAAAAAAACAGTTGTAATAAAGTCCGAACGTACCACCACAAGTACAAATTATAAGCGGTTGTTTATGTAACAAACGCCTAATGTACCACGTCAAGTACAAATTTCTTTGACCAGTCACGAATCACCTTAAATATATAGTTTGCTTTCAAAGATTTATAATTTTACAATATTCAATGTTTATAGGCACTAATTCAGGCATAAAACAATAGAAAAAATAAATGATTACATGGATTTAAACAGATATTCTTACCTCGTGCTGGCCGACGACCGGACCGCGTAGACATCTTGCGAAAAAGTGAAACTGACACTGACAGTTGACGTAACCTGTCTAACATGGCGGAACCGACCATAGAATAAAGAATGATAAGGACCGTATTGTGTTACCATTGCAAAAAAAATACCCGGTAAACGGGGAATTAGGATTTTGTACTTGGGTAAGTACGTTAGGTTGTTACTATATGTATGTAGTTAAAATGTCAGGTATGAACTGCTATCATTATTTGTACTTGTATAAGTACGCGGGGACTTACAAGGATAAAAAATACGAAGGATACTGCTATTTTTAAAGGAAATCACCTGGTAAGGCTGAGATACACTAGATGCAAAATCAATATCCGGTTATTACGGTTCAACATTTGGTTTAACCGAATTATGATTTTTTGTAGATTATGTTATAAGTAAATGAATAAAAAATAAAAAACAATTTAAAAATAAGCTTGTATTTTTAATTTACTATGTCTATACAATTAAATTTATTATACTTATTAATTATATACAGAGCAAATCTCTACTATCTCTAGCTGCTATTAGAGTGCTGAATTGTCTTTGAGTTCCATAGGCTATATCAGATCCTTGAAAGCTGCTCCTCATCAGGGATGGATCCTACTGCCTGCCTAAACCTTAATACTTATACCCATACTCTTCGAACGAAGTTTAGACTAGACTCAGGTAGGTTTCGAGTGGTGCCAATAAATATTCAAAATGGCGGAAAAAAAGATGGCCGCCATGAGGAAACCTTTGTAATGAAAAAACTCTAAAAGTGCTGAATCGATTTTAATAATTATTTCACCATTAGAATGCCGCATTATTGCTGAGTAACAAAGGCTATATCAAATCCTCGAGAGCTGCTCCTCATCAGGGATTGACCCTACTACCTGCCTAAACCTTAATACTTATACCCATACTCTTCGAACAAAGTTTAGACTACACCCAGGTAGGTTTCTACTGAAAGGCCCATACCTATCCATCTGATGAAAAAAATGAGTTTCAGTTCTAAGTATGGGGAACCCCAAAAATTTTATGTGTGTGTGCACTGAGTGACCACTCTCTGAATAATTCTGAAAAAAATCCAGTATTTAGTAAAAGTCATAGGACAATTGTAAAACGAATCTCGCTATTTGTAAAAAGATAAAACAAAAGTTACGCCACTTTAAGTGTGGTCACTCAATCCTCACAAAGAGTCTGCCAGATTTATGAAAGTATTAAGTTTACAAAACAGATACGTATACTAGGAATTAGTAAAAACCTATTCCAACTTGGATGTCAAATTTCAGATCGCTTAGTGCAATACTTCAAAATTTACAAATGATTTTTAATGGTCACTCAGTCCACACGTTTGGAAAACATCGAAATTCCCATAATTTAAGTACGCAGTAATATGTAGCTTTATTTCTAGCTTTAGTAAATGATATGAAGCAATTTGTAAAATAGAAAATAAAGCACCACAGCGGTACGTTTTTTAATAATAAATTTTTATAAGTGGTCACTCAGTCCTCACATTTCTAGCAAACAATTTTCTTCTAAATCTCAAGATTTATAAGGGTTACAAAAGCTTTATGGGGTTCAAGTTCTAGTAAAAATATTTACTAAATATCTGTCATTTCATATTTTGAATTTATTGCTTGTTTCAAAAGATATTAATATTTTTAAGATTCAATGAAATTCTATAAGTAGAGTGACCACACGTTTTTAGTTTTTATGTACGTTATAATTTATCCCTAATGGCAAATATTAATTGAATGACACCATTTCTTTAGTTACTTATTAACAGAAAGCTAAGGCTAAGGCTTTTCACGATGACGACGGGAACAGTAAGAAATAAACGCAAACCTTGTTCGTATCATCATTTTTATAAAATGGTGATATTATTGGCCAGGTCATGTGTACAAGTTCTTTAATCTGCGAAAAATGCAGAGTGTAATTTTATTTATTTATTTTATAAATTAGTGTGTACACAATAAAGTTGTAATATAGTTTTAATATAAAATATACATGTAACTTATTTCTAATAGAAATTTCTTTCTGCAGACTCGAGTGAAGGAAAGTTGTAACTGAGATGGCAGAGCAGTATGTATACAAATGATAATTAAATAACACACTTAACATTTTTTCTCGTATTTTTTTTATTCATTACCAAAATTGACAAAATACTGCGCTCCTCAAGTTTATTTCAAATAATTTATTTCAGATTTAAAATCCATATAATTTGTTAGTAATAAAACTTAAAACTATGTTAGTAAGTATGCAAACACAAGTACATTATAAGAATGCAATACACCGCGTTGCGCGGGCCGCGCGGCTAGTAGCGGCGAGGCGGGGCGGCGACGGCGGCGTGCAGCCCCGCCCAGCGCGCCAGCAGCGGCGCGTCCCAGCGCTCCGCCAGCGCGCTCAGGATGCCGTTCGAGCTGGATCGGACACGGCTTAGCAGAGAGGCGCTTCTTTTTCTTATGATCGCGAAAAATCAATCGATCTGCGCCTCAGCAAACATTGTTGACGCACTGCAATGTCTCGGCAGCCCAAACAACACCCTGAACGCGTTGTTATATTGCACGCGCAGAGCGCTGTATGCCCGCTGCGTAAAGTTAGCCCATAGACTGCACGTGTAGAATGTTTGACAGTAGGATCTGAACAACGTTATCTTAACCTGTTTACTACAACGTGCAAATCTACGAGCCAACATATTGCAGCGCACACACAGCGCCCTGCGCTCTCTCTCTATATCCTCATCATCACACATAGTGTCGGTGACCCAATGGCCCAGGTATTTAAACTTTGTCACCCTTATCAAAGGAGTACCACAAAGTGTCAAAGAGGGCAACTTATAGCTCTTATTGCCTGCTTTAAATAGCATGAGCTCGCTCTTTGACGCGTTATATCTGAGCCCGTGGGCCACCGCATATGCTTCACAAATGCGTAGCAATTTCTGCAGAGCTCCTATCGAGGGGCTCAGCAGCACCATATCATCGGCGTAACTTATGTTGTTGATACACACCCCGTCTATATGACACCCGATATTGGCGCTGCTGAGCTCCTCGATGAGACGGTTCATGTAGAGGTTAAACAGCTTGGGTGAAGTTAACCCCCCCTGTCTCACCCCGCAGTTCAACCCATACGTGTCCGAATACGCTCCTGCCCATTTCACACTGTTCTTTTGGTTACCATACCAGTACTTAAATATCGACGTGATCTCACTAGGTACATTTGTTTCTTTTTGCAGCTTTTGCCACATTATGTCATATGACACTAAGTCAAATGCCTTTGACAAGTCCAAAAAACAGGCATATACCGGCGTATTACGAGCTGTGTAGTACTGAACAGTCTGCTTGAGACAGAGGATTGCGCTTTCGGTGGACAAACCCGGCCTAAAGCCGACTCTAGAACGACAAGTATGTTCCTAAGCAACATGTTTTTCTTCATAGATTTTTATAATTACATATTATCATAAGAAATGGCCAGACTATAATTAATGACTAGCGATAATGACAACGAGCTCCATCAAACCATTAAACACATATATATGTAGTTATAGACATACACGGTAACACCAGTAACCAAACTTACGAGTATTTTCGGAGCTTCTTAACGATATGTACAATTATTTTAGTTACGCACAACATATAGGGTGACTTTAAATTAGTTCTTGATACCAAAGGCTATGCATGTACTTATGATAACAAACAACTTTCCCTGAGGAACACATGGTTAAATCGCAAAATAAATTTGGACTGTTCATACCAATTTGGCCCATTATTTAGAGTCCGAAATTATTTTTTTTGCTTTTTGGCCATGTGTTCCTTAGGGAAAGTTGTTTGTTATTATGAGTGCATTCATATCCTTTCGTATCTAGAACTAATTTTAAGTCACACTATATACAGACTATTAGAAAGTGCGTTTTAAATTTTAAGGGCACTCAAAATCAAGTATAGAATTCATGCCAAATGACAAAAATCCTATTTAGTTAAATGATATACTGGAAAAAATTTACGTAATTTCACTGTATCCTTTGAGGGTCTTTTTTCCAGCAGGGGATGTCATTCGGCTGATGATGACGATGATGGAAAAATGAATAAAAATGTGAGTCTGATTTTTTCAGTATTTTTTCTGAATTTTATACTTGATTCTGAGTAACCCATTAAAGTTTTCAACGCAATTTTTGCATCCTATATATAACAAAAACATCCTGTATATTACGACCGAATACGAAATTGGCAAAATGAGCAATACATATTTTGTGCAATACAAAAATATCTATTTAATTATATACCTACATATTTTATACCCATATTGTGGAGTTTGCCCTTGAGGGTCGGTATTTTATTAAAACAAATTTTTCCTAAATTTCGTATTCGGTCGTAGTTTTATTAAGAGTGCGAAATATAAACATAAAATCAACTTTAACAATCATCTGTCACCACGTAGCTCAATGTATGTAAAATTACATCTTGATCAGTGCTTTCTCGAATTTTACAATGGTTATCATCGTAGCAAAAAAATCCATTCTTCGATTTATAATGACCCTTGTAATGGCCGATGCCTGTTGAATTTAATGGTGCAACAAATTCCACAGCACCTAAGATTGAATAGATTTTATTTTTAACTTTAATTGTATGAGGCACTTTATTTAGTGCAACTTCTTTAGTACCATTTAAATCAAAAGATATGAAATTTGATATTTCATAATTACTAGTTATTGCGGCATCACACGATGAACATTTTCCGTCACTTTCTATCAGGAAAGTTGCTTCTTCTAAAAGGCTTATATCGAAAATGTTAATTAAATCTATGTTTAAAGGCAAAAACACGTTATTCTTTTTTATAGTGTTTGATGAACACGACGCGTTAGTACATGATTTTGTAAAAATAGTGCCAGTGATATATGCTAAAAGAAAATGTTCATAGATGTAAGTAGCATTACACGCCGCATTGTAATTGTAAATAACATGATTTCCTGTTAAAATTGTAGTTGGATTTTATATATATAGTGTAATAACATTTGCTCTCAGGCTATAAATTTCATCATTTTTAGAACTGATATCACTAAGACATTTAATATACTGTGGAATAATTTCATTGTTATCAAAGGACCCTATTATATTTCGAACATTTTCATTCTTCTTGTATCCTGTGGCCAACAAATACATAACCGAATCAAATGCACAGGTATTTTGTATTTTGACGTATTTAGAGTTGATATAAACAGACGGACATAAATTACCATTTTTTATAAATTTTACTATAGTGTCTAGCTTTGAATCATTATCTTTACCTTGTCCTTTCCAGTTTTCAACATAGGAGGGATGATCCGAAAAAATAGAATCTCCCGAAAGAGAGGGATTAAATAATTTTGGTGTCTTACTTTTTTCCATTGTTTTAGGTTTGGCCTGTTTAGTTGAAATATTCCTTTTTCTAGATTTTTTATCGGAATTAATTTTGTTAGCAATGCCTTGACCAAGATCACATAAAGCAGATTTTAACTCCCCACCCAAATATTCAGAATAAAGTTTAAAGAATTCATCAATCCTAAACCTTTTAAATTTGGTTTTAAACACTAGGTGTTTTAACGTTTTAAAGTAACTTTCAATTCCTGAAGACGATGGTGCTTTGTTTTCTGATTCAAATAGAATTGTTGCTAAATTGGACCACAAAGGAAGTTTAGTTAATATTCTCCTAAACGTAGTTACAAATGGTGGATAGTAGTATTTATTTACATTGTTTTCTAAGATTGGATTTTTTTTTCTTACATCGTCAACAATGCTATTAAACCAGTTTACAAATTCAAAATCGTCATTATTGGTAGCATCATCAAATTCATATGATGACGTTTTGACCAAATTTTCGTTTTCTGCATCTAACTCTTGAAATTTAACATCACGTAACAATCCATCTAAGCGAGATTTTGCTGCACGATATTCACCATCTTTATCAGTGCACTGACAGAGGCAAACATAAATTATATCTTGAATGGTTGCTTTAGCCAACTGATAATTATCGCATTGTTTTAAAAACAGAATGCACCGTATATAGAAATATTTTATATGCGAATCAATATTTGTTTTAAAACAAGTTAAATTGTACAACGTCTTGATAAAATGACTTGTATCAAGTCTAATAAATGCTTTTGGCTTTTCAAAATAACGACCTTCTAAAATCGAAAACAAACGTGTTACATAGCTTTTTGTGGTACAGTATAACGCAAAAGCTTGAATGCAAGCAGAAACTAAAGCCGACGAATCATCAGTAATAATTTCAGTGGGTGGAGTATCTACATAAGTTGACCACTTCTTTAACCAGTGTAATATTGATTGTTCGGAGTGAGAGTCAGTCACCATTTGAAAAACGGGAACTGACTTTAATTTATCATTAGATGTTAGAAGCCCCACATATAAAAATAATCTTTTTGTAGCTAAGGTACCATTAGGCAAATTAATAGGTTCAAAAAACGATCCAGTGGCATCAATTGTTAAGGTCGTTTTTTGAAATTTCTTTTGATAGTCATTGTAATAATTGATTTGACTGTCAGTTCAAAAATAAAAACGGAAATCTGGAAATATACTTAATTCACGGATTGCATTTATATTGTCACCAGAAGAAGACTTGGCCATAAAAAATAATGACAATATTGGATTAGAATGTGGTAAGTTTTCAAGTCTGGCGTCCGACTTAATTTTTCGTAATGCAGAATTAGATGGCAGTACAGGTGGTGCCTTATATTGTTTGTCTGTTATTAGAACTGAAGCCAATTCATTGCGAACTTTTATTGGTGATTTATGTAATAGTTCTTTAGATATTTGTTTTCTTCTGTATGGGGTTAGTTTAGATTTTAGTTTAGGGTTATGTTTAAATGTCTCATCAAAATTATGAACTTTGCAGAAAACTTCCAATATTTTATCAGTTTTTTTTGAACTAGATATATCAATTTCAGTATTGCACTGGGAACATTTACCCTTTAAAAAAAAGTTATCGTCTCGAATCCTATATTTTTTTAGAACCCACGTGCAAGGTAATTTGGAATGAAGCCAAATTTTTTCCTTAATCAGATAACTCCATTTGAATTTAGGCATAGTTTTATATTTTCTAAACACGTAAGTACCACTCCTTCTTCTATAGGCAGTCAAAGGTGCAATTTTTTTACAGTCATAATCGTCGAGATAGAAAGAAAAGTTTTGGGATTCGCCATTTAAATTGCAGTCCTCACTTTCCGACGCTGAATGTGATATTGGAGTACTAAGGCCAGAATAGCAAAGCGTTTCATTCTTTGTAGTTTTGGTATCAGCAGACGCTTGATTATCCAAATCAAAAAAAGTATTTCGATGTCGTTTTAATGCTAAATACAGTGCCATAGGTGACATTTTATTCTCGAGTTCTTCTGACATTTTAGAAAAAACTGGATCGTTATATTTAATGTTAGAATCTTGTAAGCATTCAGCATATTTCTGGAAAATGTTCTTCTGATTTTCGAAGCTTATATTCGGCTTTCGGCCTACGGCAATTATACCACTGTAATACAATAAAAAAAAAATTTGAAAACGCTAAAGACGTTAAAAACAACAGCCTATAATCAAGACTCGTGTACTTTTCGCCTATCATTAAATATGTCATTTGTATATACAGAATGAATTTTTTGGATGGGGCAGTAAGGGGAAGTACCTTAACCGTTGAAACTTCAGGAAAATGGTCTTAAGAAACTGTCCTTAAATTTTCGAGAAAATGTGTGAATGAGGATGAAAATTTCTCCAAAAATTATGGATAGTTCTTAAGACGATTTCCTATAGCTTCAACGGTTATGGTGAAGTACCTTACTGCCCAATCCAAAAAATCCACCCTGTACATTTTTGGTATTGTTGATTTTTCAGAAAGCGCTTAGCCAATTTGGTTAAAATTTATATAGGACCACTTCTGAAGTACGACATATCAATAAAAAAAATCGCGTAACAAACATACAAAAACATACAATTGAATTGAGAACCTCCTTCTTTTTTTAATAAGTGGGTTTATGAAGTAAGTTTTACGATTTTAATTACAGTGTCAATAATTGAGAGTGGAAAAATAAAGTATACTTTAAAGATACTTACGCCGTTGTTGCAAGGATGAGGAATAACAATGATAACAGATTCATTTCACTATATCGCCATATAATTTAATTGTAATATTTACTTAAATTACCTACACTTGTGTACAATAATACCACTTGAAGAATAAAGTTATGCTAGGATTACGAGTACCATTAAAAAACACAGCTAATCACAAATAGGAAGCAACTTTAAAAAACGGGTAGTTTAAAAAAACATGCATATACATATAAAAAGAAACAAGGATGCGTTCAAAAACGTATGCAAGTAGGGTCAAATCTTAATGCTTTCAAAATAAATAAAAAAACATTTTCTTCGTTTGATTTGCAAAGGATAGTATTTTTAGGGTTCCGTACCCAAAGGGTAAAAACGGGACCCTATTACTAAGTCTTCGCTGTCCGTCCGTCCGTCTTTCACCAGACTGTATCTCAAGACAGTTGAAAATTTCACAGATGATGTATTTCTGTTGCCGCTATAACAACAAATACTAAAAAGTAGAATAAAATAAATATTTAAGGGGGCTCTCATACAACATACGTGATTTTTTTGCTCGTTTTTGCTCAAATGGTACGGAACCCTTCGTGTGCGAGTCCGACTCGCACTTGGCCGGTTTTTTATGGACGCCATATCAAATGCATGCACTTTAGAATTATAATCTATGTTTGTTATAGTTGACCTCAGTCGGACTCACGCACGAAGGGTTCCGTACCATTATTTAATAAAAACACGTTTGTTGTATGGGAGGCCCCTTAAATATTTATTTTATTCTGCTTTTTAGTATTTGTTGTTATAGCGGCAACAGAAATACATCATCTGTGAAAATTTCAACTGTCTAACTATCACGGTTCTTGAGGTACAGCCTGGTGACAGACGGACGGACGGACGGACGGACGGACGGACGGACGGACGGACAGCGAAGTCTTAGTAATAGGGTCCCGTTTTTACCCTTCGGGTACGGAATCCTAAAAATGAAAGATCAGAACTAACACCAACATTTCGATTTCCAAGAAATGAGTGAAAAACATGACATTGTAGTAATGCTACACGCTGCTAGATGTCGCTGTTAGATAACATATGATACATCAGCTTTATGCTTATTACGTAAAGGTGATATTTGTTTAAATACATGCCTTCCCCCTTCACCTGCCTTCAGCCCCCGCAAGTCGTCAACGCTGGTTCCGAAACAAACAGAGCGAGTAAGCATATCTAATTGGTTCTGAATTTCTGATCTGAGACATCGATGGTTGACCTCATGAAGTAGCTTAATTTAACTGCCTCTATTAATAGCGACATCTATTCTCGTTGGTATAAACTGAATAGATTACTCGATAATGTACTAAGCAAAGATGGTAAATCTCTATGATAGTTAATTGAAAAGTAGGCTTCTTAATACTTAGTTCAATACCTTCCAAATAGATGGCGCTAGTATTAGCTTTACATAATATTAGTTTTATAGATGGCGCCCAGGCTTAATAAATACGGGCATTACCTTACCTTTGTAAACTATTTCCATCGAAATACACCACCGCGACGATCGGACACAAGCAGTATCTTTTATTTCCTTCCACGAGTCCACAACCAAGCAGTAGTTTCAGTCTAAACAGTCTCCGTAGTCCACCTGATGTGAACCGCTCGCTTCCCATCAGGGGGTTCAATTCCCAGCGGGATTCAACTTCATCATCACCATCACCAACACTAGGTGACATGATGCCAAATTACCATGTTTAATCGAATAAACTTTTATCTTATCAAGGTCCCAGCAATGGTGGATTTTTTTAGAGACAAATTTTAATATGATGTAAAATATGTAAATGGTACGTAGTTAACATCAAAATCAAATTAGTTATTCCATTTATTTTACTACACACAAAAATTGTATATTCGTTGTTTATTTCGATCTCAAAAATATAATAACGTAGTTCGTGTGGTCACCCTACTTGGTGAGTTTTCATAGAAACTTTCAAATAGTAATATCTTTTGAAACAAGCAATAAATTGAAAATATGAAATGACAGATATTTAGTAAATATTTTTACTAGAACTTGAACCCTATAAAGGTTTTGTAACCCTTATAAATCTAGAGATTTAGAAGAAAATTGTTTGCTAGAAATGTGAGGATTGAGTGACCACTTATAAAAATTTATTATTAAAAAACGTACCGCTGTGGTGCTTTATTTTCTATTTTACAAATTGCTTCATATCATTTACTAAAGCTAGAAATAAAGCTACATATTACTGCGTACTTAAATTATGGGAATTTCGATGTTTTCCAAACGTGTGGACTGAGTGACCATTAAAAATCATTTGTAAATTTTGAAGTATTGCACTAAGCGATCTGAAATTTGACATCCAAGTTGGAATAGGTTTTTACTAATTCCTAGTATACGTATCTGTTTTGTAAACTTAATACTTTCATAAATCTGGCAGACTCTTTGTGAGGATTGAGTGACCACACTTAAAGTGGCGTAACTTTTGTTTTATCTTTTTACAAATAGCGAGATTCGTTTTACAATTGTCCTATGACTTTTACTAAATACTGGAATTTTTTCAGAATTATTCAGAGAGTGGTCACTCAGTGCACACACACATAAAAATTTTTCATTTTTAATATATTTTTGTATGACAATCTTAATGCTGTTCACAGAATACATCTATAAGGGCGGAAACACATTATTGAAACGGCACCCGACGTGACAACACCCGACCCGACAACACGCAAATCAAATCTATAGAAAATCTATGGCTAGAAACACACTACCAACACCCGACGACACGTGGCATGTGTTTTCGCCCTTATACTTATCAAGTTTCAACAGTATAGTTCTTATAATTTCGGAAAAAAGTGGCTGTGACATACGGACGGACAGACGGACAGACATGACGACGCAGTGGTATTAGACGGGCGGGGATGATGGTGATGTCATCTACGGCATGGAAATGTGATATTTTTTGAAACATCCAATGATGCACAAATCAACATCGCACTTCTCACATTTCCAAACCGTACGCGTATCGATTTTGGATTTTGCGCTTCATTTGCACCGTGCCCTTCCAGTTTTATTTTTTATAGGGAAATGCCCCAAGTTGTCTCGTGCTACTGATGGCGATGCTCTCGGCGACGGATTGCGCGGACAGTATTTTTTTAAAATTTCCTCTGCCAACGACCTTCGAAAATCTCTGTGCCCAATGTTTTGCTGATGATTTGCAATTATGTATGCATTATGCACACAGATGTTCAAAAGCCGCCGAAACAGTTTTTTATACCAAACTGAATTCCTTATTCTTTCCACGGGGTAAGCTTGTAAAAGCTGATCCTTTTTATCCACTCCCCCCATGGAAAGATTATAATCCAAGACAACTTGGGGCTTATATTTATAAATGCCATACTTTTCTTTTCCAGATACCTCCACCTTGTGAAAAGTAGATATTAACGAGACTATATTCGTGTCCCGCCAAACCACAATGCTGAGGTCATTCGTTTGGCTGAAGGCCACCTCGCCAGGCTGCATGTTGCTCTTGCTTTTATTTTTTAAAGAATCAGGAACAAATTCTCTATTGATACGCAAAGTACCCATAGTATCGGTTTTTTCTTTTTTTAATAATCGCGATAATAGCGGCGAATTATAAAAGTTATCCATAACCAGGACATGACCTTTGTTGAGAAGGGGCCTAACCAATGTTAAGACAATTTGGGAGGTGATGTTCTGTGGTTCGTTTAAATTTCTTTCTGAACCTTCATCTTTGTCATCTTTGCCACCATACACTATCATTTTCCACAAATATCCTGTCCTGGACTCGCATAACTCGTAGCTCTTTATACCTACCTGCGCAGCTTTGTTAGCGATTAATTGGCTAAAGGACAATCTTCCTTTCCATAGCAAAAGAGACTCATCGAGTGCTATGTACTGCTCAGGTTGGTTCAAAGAGCTAAATTTTTCAGCTAACCTGTCTATGACTGGCTGAATTTTTGCCAATTTTTTCTTTTGACCAGTTAAATGGCTGATATTGTTATTGTTTACAAAATGCAAACATTTTTTTACTAACACGAATCGTTTGTAAGACATTATGTTTTTGAAATCCCCAATTTTTAGGTATGCGGATTTAGGGTACCAGTATTCTACTTCAACTGGATTGGGAACTAAACTTTGGAGCATAAGAATGCCAAAAAAGTCCAAATCTCATTCGGCGTTACGTCTTTCCAAAATTTCAATCTAGAGCCAGGCTTCAGAGTTGTGGAAGATGCTAGATTATGGGCATGAGCGTTTGTTTGTAAAACAATTTCATTAATTAGAGATTGATCAAAGAACTTATCGAAGATCTCTAAAGGGGTTAAACCATCAACACAAAAAGTGGGGCCAGCTTGACCAGTGAATGTTTCCTTTGTACCACAGAATGTGCCTGGATCACTCCGCCAGTCAAAATTGAGCATGTCAGTGTCCGCTATTTCTCGTAGCGCTGCTGAGTCCTCTATGTCCCTTTCATTTAATTGGTTAGCAATATTCGGTGGAAGAAATTCATCAGGGACGGCTGGATACTGTGAAGCATTCCTTGGCATGATGTTGAAGGGCACGACATCATCATCGAGCAGGTCTACCTCCTCTTCACTACCAGAATCAACATCCCCAATTAGATTTTCTAATAGTTCCCTTTCAATTTCTTCACCTCTCATTGGACGAACTGAAAATAAAACATATTAGGCTATATAAAACATCTAATTGTGTGTAAAAATAAGGCTACAAGGTTGAAATGTTATTTACCATATCGGGTTGATGATGTTCCTGGCACAGGTACAGGAGAATCCCTAGCACTAGATGCTGAAAAATAAAGTGTAATTAAATATCAATTCTTTTACGTCACAAAATCAAATTATAAAATGTCGAAACTTACTTACAAGGTGAAAAACCAATTAGCTCTACATCGAGAGATTCGCCGCTGTCGATTGCTCTCAGTTTATTTGATAAGCTTTTCAATTTTGTACTGGGGCTTTGTGTGGGTGTTCCCACCGTACTAGATACTGAAAAATATAAAAATCGTTTGAATTAATGTAGAAGTAAATATAATAGGAGTAAATCCGTGCATGTATGAAGGAGAGTGTGTAATTGTGCGTGTGTAATTCTGCTACTGTCTTACCCTGTGAAATCCCTTGCATCTCTATTTCGACAGCGTTAGAATTTTTTAATAACATATTTTGTATTGTATTAAATGCAGTTGAGGGCGTCATAGTTAAAATGTTTTTCCTTTTTCTGCAAAGTAGAAATGTCATTAAATAAGTAGCACTTGTTAAATTTGAACTCAATGTTATTTCAATACAACTCACTTAGGAACAGGAGATATGCAATTATCAGCATCTAGATGGCTGGTGGCCGTCGGATCCTCCATATCTGGAGATTTCGGATCTAAAAAATAATACCGTTATGAACAAATTTATATATGTAGGTACACATTAATAATGAAAAAATTATATGAAATCAACCTTTCTCATCCAGTGGGCCCGGTATTATCAGGAGCGGAAGATTGCAATCTTTTGTTACATCCGGTTCTGGATACAAACGATTACATTATTAGTGATATTAAGTCATCTAAAATATAAATTACACAAGAAAAATAAACGACGACACCAACCTATTATTCCTGATGGACCTGCCTCGCTGACATTTCTTTCTACGGCCAGTTCTAAGTACGAAAGAATGCAAAGTCATCATCTAAAATATAAATTACACAAGAAAAAAAACCACACCAACCTGTTATTCCTGACGGACCTGCCTCGCTGAAATTTCTTTCTTCGGCCAGTTCTAAGTACAAAAGGATGCATTGTCAAAAAGTATAAACAAGTTAACGTCGTCATCCTAACTAAAGCTAACAAACCTTCCCAAGCTTGTGGTTTTCTTGGAGGGGGTGTTTCAGGTGTCCCCGGCGTCAGAGGACACGGAATCCGGATAGGTGATTTTTTGCTGAAAAATTTATGAATGGTGTAAAGGTGGGTAAAACAATAATATGACAATTATACAATTATTTGACTGTTACAACTAATAATATAAAGTACATTTGTTTCTCTTGGCTTCTGGTGCATCTGGCATCAAGAATCTACCTACTTGCTTACTTTCTCTCAAAGCAAGTATTTTTTCGCCAGGACTCAAATTTTTAATATGTTTTTTTTTCAATCGCTTTGTTGGTTTTGATTTTTAGAATTTCGGAATGTAGAGTGGACCTGGAATATTGAATAAGAATATAATGAAAGTCTTCATAATAATTTGTAGGAACATATTATTATTATTTACTTACTCTGATGAACTCTCATCAAGAGTTGGAACAGCAGGGCTAAAAAAAAATTAATTTAGTAACCTATTTTAAACTGGTAATCTAGTTTAAAGTAAGTTGCAAATAAAATGTAAAAAGCACCACACACATGCCAAACTCAAGCGACCGCCGAGCTGTGGAGCTTTCGCCTCGACCTCGCCCACCATGGCCACGGCCACGGCCACGCGCACGACCACGACCACGGCGACAAGCACGACCACCACGGCCTCGGTCCATTACTTTAAAAAAAAAAAACCCAACAAAGACATATTATTTAAGCAGGATAAAAGAATTGGGTAGGTTCCTACACGGCAAAGTCCTTCACAGTGGGATAGGTAGGTTAGGTAAGCTAAGCCAAGCAGGTAGGTTATCTAGGTGCTGTCCAAAACTATCAATCCTTGGCAAAACATTATAAAGAGTATAAAGTTATTTATTTATTTAATAAAATTTCAAAAATCATGCAAACATAAAAGGATACTTAAAATTCAAAATAATGAGTCCAAAAAAATACAGTATTAAAAACAACTGTCAAATTTACGTGAAAATCTTCAAAATAAAGTGTTTATTTATCGAAATGCTTAAACTACAATTGATAAATTATAAGACAGAAAAACCGGGTAAGTGCGAGTACATCATCTGTGAAAATTTCAACTGTCTAGCTATTACGGTTCATGAGATACAGCCTGGTGACAGCCGAACCTTAGTAATAGTTTTGCCGGTACTTAGTTTTGGGTACGGAACCCTAAAAACAAATGAGATCAAATAACCGTTAAAAAACCATACCAAAATGTTTGAGCCAAAAAACCGGTTCAAAAATTCTTAGTGTGTACCAAACCTAAGGCAACAAAATGGTGGACTGGCTCAGCTTTGAATACAGTACATCTAGATTAGACTCAATCTAGACTTTTTATGGCTATATTTTTATAAATGTTTGTTAAAAATGTCTTTGTATTTAATTATTCTAATAGTATTTAGTCTTTACATGATTAAATACAAGACCATTCATATTAAATTCACACAATTATTGTCGATATTCTGCCACGAATAGGTAGGCGCGTTGTAAATGAGTAAAATTACGTATTATTTCGTTTCCACAAGTGTAAATTTAAGTATATTTCAATTGTACATACCTTTCTTAATATTTATCACTCGTATTTCTATTGGCACAGGCACAATTTCTTTTAATTTTAACACAAAAATAGCAATTCAAGCACGGAGCACAACGAAAACGGCGAATGATTTTGAAATATTTTTTTTTTTTTTCAATTTTTGTCTATGGTGATGCGCTTTTTTAGTACTAAAACTGGTAGAATCGTTAATCAAGAATGGAACAAAATATTAATCTTATGGCATATATCATAGGATAAAAAGGGATAGATACTTTTGTGACGTTCGAAGCGAACTGACGGCTTGGGTAGTCCAGGTACCCAAGGTCAGTCAACGGTGGTGGTACGTTTACACGCGTGGCAGGCAGCCCGGCGGGCAGCCCGAGAGGCAGCCCGGCAGGCAGCCCGCGCACCAAGCACATTCATCAGAGTTGCCATTGCTACGGCAATTACCCTGTTTTACGGAAATTTGATGACATTCAAAGGAAATCTACGGCCTACGGCAGCTAATCCCTCTATTCCCACTAGTTCAGTTGTCCAGTTCAGTTGACTGGACAAGTGGGTTTTGTTTTCTCGTTTGTTCAGTTAAAAATAAGACTAGCTCTGCACCTTGTTATTGTTACATTTATTTACATTTAATATTTTTTATTTAATTTACGCGTAGTTTTTCCAAAAAGGTAGCCACATTAATATCGCCGTTTAGTAACTGCATTTGTACATGACGAATGAATGCGTCGTTTTCGATTTGGCTTTTGGTCCTCTTGGTGGTCAACTTGTTTTTTGTTCGTACTGCAAAAAACGCTGCGTCTTGTTTTAAATTATAAAGAAATTGAACAATTGTTGCTGGTCTCGTTTTAAACATTCCGTTGATCGCTCGATGCCAACCTTCTGCATAGTTTGTAGTTCTGCGGCGCTTCCCAAATACATTCCAAGAATCTTGGCGTTTCATCCAAAACTGCATGTAATGTATAAACTTTTTCAAATCTGATTTATCCTCGAAATCATCAATTTGTGAAACAATGTAATCAAATCCTTCCGTTACACAATCCTTAGGCAACAAGGGTAAAACACAACATAGGCCCACTATTCTATTTTTACGTTTACGTGTCAACTTAAACCTCTTGGCTTTTCTCCACAATGTATTAGTAAAGTGGTAGTAACATCCTTGGTGTTCTGCATTTGGGAATAACTTATTAAATGCCTGAATAACTGCTTCCTCAAAATCGGTGACGAAAAGAGTAGGTTCCCATTCAGGAATTTGAGATTTTATAATGCGAAACATTTTGAGGTAAGTTTCCTTAGTACGATCACTCAAAAGAACGTAAATTAATGGCATCAACGCAGTATTATCTTCTGAACTATTTAAATCTCCGTGAATGGTGTACACTCCTCCCTTGAAAGGTTCTGGGCATATTTTAAAGGTACCGTCGCCAAGATAAATTTTTGATTTACGCAATTGGTCCCTCGCCTCTTTTGAACAAAATACTAAAATGCGTACATCGTCATTAAAATCTGCCAATAGAAAATCGGAATACTTTGATGGCACTTCCACTGCCATAGCACTGTCTCCAATGTAACATGTTTTCTTTACTTGGTGTTCTTTGTTCCTTTGTCGATAAACAGAAGACTTTATTTTTTCAAAAGGCGGTATTTCATTAATTAGATCAATTCCAGAATCTTTTAAGCCCGCTACTGTTTTTTTGTACACCGCAGGCGCTGTTTCACTACCAGAAACGATTTCTTGTATGCTATTATTAATAATGATCGCCATCGTCGTTTTATTAATATCAGGCACACATAAATCGATATGTTCAGTTTTTTTAACAGCTGTTTGTACATCCTTTAAAATAAACAAAAAGTAATAGCATTATCAACCAAAACTATAAAAAAGTATCTAGTATACAGGATGTTACAAAAGGTTCGAATACTTAATACTTCAGGACATGATAGTACCCATCAATATAAACAACTTTTACTATGGAGACAATTCTAAAATCGCGAAAAAAAATCGGCTGTTCCATAGAAAATGACAATACCTACTCGACCAAAAGGGAATTTATTGTTCGCGATTTTAGAATTGTCTCCATAGTAAAAGTTGTTTATATTGATGGGTACTATCATGTCCTGAAGTATTAAGTATTCGAACCTTTTGTAACACCCTGTATGTTGGGATAACATTTAATAAAAGATAAACATACCGCAGAAATGGTTATTGTGCCATTGCATTCTGTTTTTTTGTAGCTCGCACACCGCCACAAAGTATTTTTGTTTTCGTACGCACAGACGCGATAATATTCATGTCCAGCACATATTAGAACACGGCCTCTGCCGCGTTTAATGATTTTAATCTCGTTTTCATTCATTTTAGCTTTTACACATACAACAAACTGTTTTACATGTACTGTACTGAAAAGTCATTGCTAGTCAAAAGCCAATTGTTTTATGAAGAGCAGATTAGACAAAGAGTTTACATATCGATTTTAAGTGGCCAGCACTCTAGTGTTGAGAAGTAAAGAGTTTACATACCTACCTACTAGTACCTACATATGAATGTCACTTGCGGTAGTATAAAAAATAAATTGTAAAAATGTTTGTTTGAGTAATAATTTCTGAACTGAACAAACGAGAAAATAAATCTCTGTTGTCCAGTCAACTGAACAAACGAGAAAACAAAACCCACTTGTCCAGTCAACTGAACTGGACAACTGAACTAGTGGGAATAGAGGAGCTAATCCATTGGCGTAGCAAAATCTACGGCATTTTGCAAAGGGCTCATTTTACAACCTGCCAAGGCTGCCAAAGCCAAATATAAAAATGAAAATGCGGAATCTCTGCTTGGAGACGGGGAATCCCCATGGTTGGTACAAAAGAGAACACCCAAACTCCATAGAAACTTACCCAAGGCCCGGTGCAGAAGAGAAGTATCTGAGTTATTTGCGTATTTAAAGTATAATATTTTTTGATAGGTATGTTTGCCGCAAGAAGTGGCAAAGTTAAAAAAAATGCTTTTAGAAAATTTTTTTAGGCATAAATTGAAAATTACATTGCATTGCACATATCGACTCCAGAATGTTTCAAAATGGTAGTAAATCACATTTTTATAAGAATCATACTGATCCTATGTATATTTTAGTGAAAATATACAGGCTGTTGAAAATGTGCGTTTGGGATTTTGGAAAAAAGTGTGTTTGTAAAACTAGCATTCTGTTTTTAGTGCACACGATTCAGGAATAAAACAACATTATTATAGCATTAATCATTATTTGTAAAAAAAGTATTTTTTCATTTATTTTTTATTCTTTTTTGTTTTTTTTTTTACATTTTATTCATCTTCGTCAATAGCCTGTACTAGTCCACTGTTGGACATAGGCCTCCCCAAGGCACGCCACTTATACCTATCTTCGGCCACGCGCATCCTGCTGTTGCCAGCAATCTTGCGCGAATCATCGCTCCATCTAGCCAGGGGGGGCATGTTTTTTTCATTAAAAATATATATTTATTTTTCTTCATTTTTTCCCAAAAAAGATAAACGAAGTATATTACGATATTTTGTATGTTTTACAATAGTTTATAACATATAATGTTATTAAAGTTCAAAGTATTACATCTCTAGCCTGATTTTTTACGTTAGCCACTTCTTGCGGCAAAGACGCATATAATTTCTTTTACTAATAAAATACACAGAACTCTGAGATATCTTTCTTTTGCGCCTGACCTTGGGCCTTTTTGGGTGTTCACCTTAAGCTTACAGTTGCAAGTGGCGCTAGTTTTTTAAAATTTATTAAACTAATAATAAAAACTAAAGACAAACATGTTGCATTTTTAATTTCTTTGCTAAGTACGGCGCAGCCGAAAATCGCTTTTCCTAAAGAACACGGCAATTTCTCCTACTAAACACGGCAGTCAAAAATTTGTCGCTGGCAACGCTCCTTGCTTGTGCTCGTTGAATGTGGCTTTGCACGTAGTACGTTTACACGCGTGGCGGGCAGCCCGGCACGTAGCCCGGCATGCAGCCCGCGCTCTTCTGTGCGGGCCAAGCAAGCTGTTTACACGCTCGTGGGCATACTAGTCGGCGGCGCAAGCATGGCAGACAACGCGGATGTAGATGTCGTGGGGGCAACTGCTTTGGGGCTGATTTATTTTTATTGGAAAAAAAAACAAAATGATCGGCGACGAGCCAAAATAAAAGCTAGGAAAAGAAGGTGGTGGATGATAAAAGTCCATAGAAATCGTACCAGGTAAGGAAGTATTGTTTGCCAAACCGAAGTTTTTTGTTACTTTTTCTCAAAAATGACTGTTACTATTTCAATGAAACTTTGTATGTTTGTACAATACCATATTTCTATACAACCTGGTACATAAGATAGTTGGTTACTCTGAAAAAAAATCTGATTTTGAAACCTTCTATACAAGAATAAGATTTTTGTTACTTTTTCTCAAAAACAGCTGCAACGATTTTAATGAAACTTTGTACCTTTTAAAAACTTTATAATGTCTTCTACCTATATTGGGTCATGACATGAATTATTCTGGGCCATACCAGGATAAGGTACCTCACATACAAAACAACATTGTTGATTTGTGAATTATATCACTTGCTACTAATTATGAATTTTTGTTGCTTATTTATGTTGAGAGATTACAATCCTGCATTACCGTCAAAAGCCACGAGTTCGCCTAGCTTTTGATACTATTTTCACATTAACTCAAAAAATATACAGCTGACTGAAAAACTCAACTCTACAAAATGCTACCTTGTATAAAAAGGAACAGATTGCATTTCTAAGAATAAAAGAAATGGTAGTTTACCTCTTAAAAATTTATCACTGAACCTGTTGGGCGAACTTGTGCAAAATTGCAAGAGTTCGCCTACCCGTGGTTTTGGCGCCATTTTTGCTTCAATCAGTGATCTGTGTCTGACATTAACTTGATTGTATGCCTAAAAATATATTTTCAACCATATTACGTTGGTATTAAAGTCCAGTTTCGCTCGACATGGGTAGGCGAACTCATGCACTGATCTGAAGTTGTCTTCATACATTGACAGTAAGGACGCCATCTTGTACCAGGGCTGACACAAATAATTTCTATTTTAATTTATTGATTTAAATCAATAGACAAGTACAACAATTTACGAATAAATGTAAATAAAATACAAAAAGTCAAAAATAAATCTTTATTTTATAAGGATATTGTGTGGACGTATAATAGTAATCAACTTATCAGTCTTTCTTAAAATTAATTCATAAGAACTAGTAAAATAGTGAGGCTCACGTATGTAACACCTCCTCAAAAGTTACTATTAAAAAATCAAACTCTTAGAACCTAAAACGAGAACGTGATCTTTTATTATATTTTAATCAGTTGAATTTACTTATTCAAGTTCAATTCAAATTCTTACCTACTCAAGAGCACGATAGTCCTGGATGAACGTATAATAGTTATCAGTTTTACAAAAATAATATTTAGGAACTCAAATTACCTATCTAAAATCAAATTTTTAAAACTAAATCAACAAAAGCTTGCTACTAACTATATTAACTTCTAAAACATGTTGTAGTTAGTAAAATCATATTTAAAAGTAATTTTTCCTCTCCGGCTTTCAATAGGTGCAGGTAGTGCAGTTATAATATCATGACCAAGTACATATGCATAATCATCCACCTGGGGCCAAACGAAAGAATCACGATTTTTCCTAAGAAAACGTATGTTCCAGCCAACATCATATTTTTTATAAATTTTTCCAACAAAATGACGAACTGTTTTTTTTGTATCGAATTTAACTATCACGTAAGTACCTATTGTCAGGTGACCTTCGGATGACAAATTCTCACGTTTCTGAATTCTGCATTGAGCATCGTCAGAATTTTTCAAAATAACCACCTTTTTTCTGATAGTGCTCAAACATTCGTTATCAGATTCCGAAAACGAATCTTCAGATGTACCTTCTTCTATTTTCATGGATTTTCTCAATAGACGTTTTCTAAATTCATCCCAAGATTCCTCTTCAGACTCTGAAAAAATATTAGGTAACTCTTCATTGGTTTCCGATCCTGAATCATTGGTTTCCGATCCTGAATCATTAAACATTCGTTTTTTATTAATCTTCTGTGTATTTTTTCTAGTTTCATTTTTTTCTGTTCCTGAATAATTGTGTTCTTGCTTTTTCTTTTCTATTTTAATTTTTTTCTTCTCTTTATTGGTTTTTGATCTTGTGTCACATAATTGCTTTTTCTTTTCTTTTTCTACTTTTGTTTTACTTTCGTTGGTTTCTGATCTTAAATCACTGGATATATTTTTATTTTCTATTATCTTTGTTGCTTTCCTTATTAGTTTATTTTCTAAAATGACAATTTTTGGTTTCTTTGTAATTTTTCCTGTTAATATTTGATTCATGCGTTGCAAGCACATATATTTCAATGTTTTTGTATTGTTCGTTCTGACTTGTTGTGGTGTAAGATTTATTGCTTTTTTAAGTTTATCAGCAGTGCTGTCAAGTTTGTCTTGTTGCGGAGTCGTGTTTAATGTATTATTAACATTAATAGCTGATCCATCTTTATTTATTTTCTCTGTTTCAGACCCAAAATCTTCACTTGATACAGATTTCCCTGGTGCAACTTTAAGTTTTTTATTCCGAACTTTTTTAATTGGATTCGGTGCCCGAATTTCTTTTAAGTAATCTAGAAGGGCTTTGTCTACGCTATATTCCTGTTGAGATTTGGAGTCAGGGAGCTTCTTCAAAACTTCGTGCGGATTCAGTGGGTAGATACCTGTACTCCTGAAGGCACTGCGGATATTAGCGCTTTTTTCATTTAAAGAAACCATTAATTGCTTTAAAAGCTCAGGAAAGTGACATTTGTTGATAGATGCTTCTCTGGGATTGTTCATTTTATACTTCAGTAAAGTTGCTCGCCATAATTTTTTTAATGGGCCGAAGTAACAGACATCAAGGGGCTGCGTCAAGTGAGAGGAGTTTGGGGGCAAAAAAACAAATCTTATGTCGTGTTCTTCACATAATTTAACGATTTTCACATTCATGTGTGAAGCCAAATTGTCTCCTATCAGTATTTTTGGCCCTGATTTTGTTTTCGCCCAAGGAAGAACTATCGTTATAAACCAGTCCTCAAATATTGTACTATCGAACCATCCCGATTTGGAACGGTTATATCTTGCACCTTTTGGTCCGTTTATCCTCCATTGCTGATATAAATGTTCAGCTTTGTAAACGACGTATGGCGGCAAGCACTCCTCGCCTGCAGTTATGGCAAACATTATTGAAATTGCCCCTTTTGTGTAATTTAATACTCTTTCAGGGTACTTGACACCTCTTCGAAAAAGACATTTTGCGTTGCCTGGCTGATCACTTAAATTCGTCTCATCATAATTGAGTATATTCTCCTTAGGAATCCCTTCTAAAGATTTTTCTAAATTTGTAAAATATTCCGTCATTTCCTCTACATTTTTTTCGGCTCTAGCCCGTTTTATATTCTGGGTCACCCTGTAGGTTAGCCTATGTTGGTTTCTTTTTATAAACCAGTCCACCCACTTTTGTCCCGGTAGTTTACCACCAAAAACGTTATTTTTGTTTTCAGACAAGTATCTATGGACCACAAGCCGCAGGTCTAGCTTGGTTAAGGGTGCGCCATAATCGGCAGCAACGATGAGAACTTTAACTATATCATTTTCCTCTTCTTCTGTAAGCCAAGTCTGGCCACCGGTTTTTAAAGGATGCTTGGATTTCAATTTATCTAGCAGCGTACGTCTTGGAATCCCAAATGTTTCTTCTGCTTTGTATGATGATATTTTTTTAGAGCGAAGGGCATCCAAGGCCATGTTCAGCATTTCGGAAGTATAATCAGCATACTTTTTTCCTCTATTTTTTCTTTTCTTTCCGCGTTTCGACATTGTGTTTGATTGTCTGAAAATAATTAATAAATGTAGAAGTAATAAATTTTACAGAAATAGCTCCAAGATTGAACATTTCTATAACTAATAAGTTTTTTACTAGTAATAAATGTTGTTTACAAACATGATTATAATATAATTGTTACAATTATTTTATATTATTTAGCCTGTATAATATTAAATATTTATTTTTTAATACACAATTATTTCATATTTATTTTAATGATACATATTTATTTAAAAAAATTAAGTTTGAAGTGACAACCCTAAGCTCAGGCGAACTCATGGAAAGACGCGTTGGATTTTGCCCGAGATTTCGAATTTAAATGACTAGAGTCAAAAAACGTAACGCATCAGGAATACAAATAGATCAAAAGAAGCGCAATAAAATGTTGATTATAATATATTAACAAGAATTAACTTACCTGTAATTTACACTGCCTGACGAACAAAGTTTTGATGCACTAAAAAAAAACAACGCGTCCCCGCAAAGCAAAAAAAATAAATGAACGAAACGTAGTGAAGTTAGCCGCAAAAGAACCGAATAATGTTGCCAGTTATTCACTTTTTTACCAAATAGTAGTTTTATGAAAATGTTAGGTTGATATATTAATTCATTATAATGATTACAAAAAATCAGGCGAACTCATGTTTACAAGGCGAACTCGTGGCTTTTGACGGTACCAGATGATAAAATAAATAAGGGATTTGCGAGAAAGTGCACAGCATAGCAGTACAATACATTTTCCTTATTATTGTTATTTTACAGGGAATTCATAGAAGAAAAATTTAATGAGCTCCTTTATGAACCGTCTGGAGAGTTCGATAACTTTTGTCGGATGACCTATACTGACTTTGAAATTTTGCTGAGCAGAATTTCATCGATGATTTCTAAGGAAGACACAGATTTTAGAGAAGCTATACCAGCAAAATTTTGCCTTGCAATGACGCTAAGGTTTTTAGCATCTGGCGATAGTTACAGTAGTCTGCATTATCTGTTTAAAGTATCTAAAGCAGCTATATCAAAAATCATTCGTGAAGTTTCTAGAGCTCTTAATAAAGTTCTGAAGGATGAAATAAAGGTAAAATAAATCTTTTTAAATCATATTTATTATGCTACTAATCATCACAGATCACAATATCACATATTACTTATAATTATAAAGACCTAATTAGTAAATTCGACATAAACAATTTAGGAAATAAAGTGACAAAATTGTTTAATGGGCTAGAGTATACACGGTTGTTTTCACTCATGTCATGGGAAACTGATAACCTAATTTATCAGATTTGAAGTAAGTAGAAGAATCGACCATCAAAAATGATTTTCCTTTTATGATTTAATTGTCTCTACTGAATCTAAATGTTCAAATGCTTTTAATATTTTTAAAATCATATTTATTGTGCTACTAATCATCACAGACCAATATCACAAATTAAGACCTAATTAGTAAATTCGACATAAATCTATTTAGGAAATAAAGTAAAAAAAATTGTAGCGGCAAGAGTATAGGGTGCTTTCGGGTAATTCCGATATAAATTTCAGTGATTTAATAGGAAGTATTTGTTTTTCAAAAACAGTTTATTTCTTTCTTAAAATTGTTTTACCTCTATTTATTCAAGAAATATTGTAGAATACATTATATAGATTAGTGATATATCAATTAATTTGTCAAATGCAATTATTTGAAAAGTTGCATATATTTTCTTTTAATAGGGAAATTTGGATATAGTATATTGGGGTTAATCCGAACTTATCTTAAAATATGTTCTATAAATCTAGGACTCAAAGATGACACTTCTTTTCCTACCTAAATAACCTCGGTCATAAAAATATGTCTGATTATACAGGGTGTAACAAATTAGTGTAGGACCCGTTAACTGGGGATTCTACTCATTGTACAGATGAACAATTTGTATGGAGAGTCCAAAAATTTGTTTGCGGTTTGAGCAAAGTCGTAGAACAAAAGTTGTTCAGTACGATGAGAAGAATCCCCAGTTAACGGGTCCTACATCAATTTCGTTACACCCTGTATAATCAGACATATTTTTATGACCGAGGTTATTTAGGTAGGAAAAGAAGTGTCATCTTTGAGTCCTAGATTTATAGAACGTATTTTAAGATAAGTTCGGAATAACCCCAATATACTGTAGGGACACCTACATATTTTTAATTATTCAACTACCTGCAAATATGTGATTTTGTGTTCTCGTAGTTTAATACTTCACCAAGTGTGATACTCAAATATTATATATTAGTCAGGCAGGCAAAACCAATAAAGGTTTAAAAAGGTTCAAAATCTTGGATACTGTACCACGGTACAATTCGAACGAAGAAATCTCTTTTATTTCACCACTCCACCGATCGCATATGATCTATATTGGATCAACACACCCATCCAATAACTGGTGACCCCGAAGCTGAATACAAACAGCGCACCTTCAGCCAACCGGCAGAGCAAGTCTGATCAAAGTCATGTCTGAAGAGACGAAGACCAATGTCGCCGCTCCATTTCCAGTAGCGTGCCAAACCGATGCAGTCTCCGTACACTCGCGTCTTCTACCGTTCTGGCGCGAACTACCCAGCATATGGTTCATACAATTTGAATCTGTGATTGACCCACTGAAGCCATCGGATGACCAAAAATTCAGATACCTACTTCAACAGTTGCAGTCGCAAGATCTTCGACATATCACTGACATTCTCCGATCACCACCGAGTTCGAACAAATATGAAATGGTCAAACAACGCCTCATATCTGTCTATGAGCAATCCTCTGTCCAGAACTTTCAAAGTCTAGTCAGTGGTCTTGAGCTTGGTGACCAGAAACCGTCCCAGCTCCTGCGACAGATGCGTGATCTAGGCGCTGACATGATCACTGAAGAAGGTCTCAAAGTAGAATGGTTAAAACAAATGCCTTCTAACGTTCGAGCCGTTTTAGCTGTAAACTCCGAATCGTCACTGGACACCCTTTCTACTATGGCTGACAAAATGCTCGAGTTTACGCCTACCACACATCTTGCACCCGTCACGACGTCTCAGCACTCATCTAAAGACAGTGCAATCAGTATCCTAACCAAGCAGATGGCAGAACTCACTTACAAGATCGAAGAATTAGACAGAAGACATCGCTCACGCTCTCACACCCGTTCACAGAGCTACCGCCGAGCAAGTTCACATTCTCGTTCACGATCAAATCATAACTATCATAACAGACACAATCAGAACCGCCAATTCAAATCACCTGACAACGGGATATGCTACTACCACAACAAATTCGGCAAAAACGCAAATCGTTGCAAAACGCCTTGTAACTGGAAGCCGTCGGAAAACTAGATACTACACCGGTTACGGCGGGTATCGGTGTTAGTATGGGAAACCGCCTTTGTGTCATTGACAGGCTAACCGAAGAAAGGTACCTGATAGACACTGGCGCTGAAATTTCAGTACTGGCTGCTCGAGGAAAAAGAACACTCGACAATTCAAATGGCTACAAACTTTACGCCGCTAATAGCACGCCTATTAACACATATGGAGAAAAGTCAACAGTACTCAACCTTGGACTACGACGCAGTTTTAGATGGTCATTCGTCATTGCTGATGTCAAGATGTCCATCTTAGGAGCCGATTTTCTCAACCACTATAAATTGTTAGTCGACGTTCACAACAAGAAGCTGATCGACCGTACAACAAGCCTCTCCGTAAACACACTCTCAGTCACAACTGACCAGCAGTCGCTTTACACTCTAGCTAAGGAACATCCTTACTATGATATACTGAAAGACTTCCCAAATGTACTTAGACCCTTGTCATTTAAGGAGCCATCCAAACACAACGTTGTCCACCACATTGAAACCACAGGCCAGCCACTATTTTCGAGAGCAAGACCTCTAGCGCCTGACAAATATAAAGCTGCTAAAGAAGAGTTTAGCAAACTAGTGGAACTGGGAATCTGTCAACCTTCTAAGAGCCCATGGGCAAACCCACTCCATATCGTGAAGAAAAAAGACGGTAGCATGCGAATATGTGGAGACTATCGACGCCTCAATTCGGTAACACTACCAGACAGATACCCCATACCTCGCATTCAAGACTTCACTTACAAACTTCATGGAATGAGGGTATTTTCAAAACTCGACTTGAAAAGTGCATACTACTGGATACCTGTAGAAAATCCAGAGAAAACAGCGATTTTAACCCCATTCGGACTATTCGAATTCCGCTGCATGCCCTTTGGCTTGAGAAACGCTAGTCAGACTTTTCAACGTTTCATGCACGAAGTTTTAAGAGATATCGAAGGATGTTTTTCTTATGTTGATGACATTCTTTTGTTCTCGAAAGATGAAGAATCCCACAAACAAGTACTCAAGCAGGTACTAGAACGCTTAAACAAGTACGGCTTAGCTGTAAACATCAGCAAATGCGAGTTTGCCCAAACTGAGATAGAATTCCTCGGTTACAAAGTGACCTCTGAAGGCATATCTCCAACTAAAGAGCGCATAGAAATCATCTCAAACTACAAAAAGCCAGAAAACATACAGGAACTTCGTCGCTTTTTAGGAATGCTCAACTTCTACAGAGATTGTTTGCCACATCAAGCACAGTTACAGAACGAACTGAACAAATATCTTCACAACACTAAAAAGAATGACAAAACAGTCATCTCATGGACTTCAGAAGCAGAAAAAGCATTTGAAAATTGCCGCCAAAGCATTTTACAAGCAACTACTCTGTCTCACCCGATGCTCAGTGCAACGCTCTGTATAATGACTGACGCTTCAGATCATAGCGTTGGTGGAGTTTTACACCAGAAGGTTAAAAACAAATTGATGCCACTGGCATTCTTTTCAAAAGCAATGAGCGAAACACAAAGACGTTACAGTACGTATGATCGCGAATTATTAGCGATATACTTATCTGTCAAACATTTCAGACGACTTATTGAGGGTAATGACAACGTCATTGTATATACTGATCATAAACCCTTAACTCATGCCTTAACCAAGGTACCAAGTGACAGCGACACCTTTCGTCGTGAGCGACAGCTCAGCTTCATCAGTCAGTTTTGCACAAAAATCGAGTATCTACAAGGCCAGAAAAACGTCGTAGCTGATTGGCTCCCCAGAATAGAAGAAATCAATTGCCCAACTACAATTGACTTCCAACAACTAGGAAATCACCAAAATGAAGACAGAGAATTGAAACAATTAAGAAGCAAACCAAATTTGAAGTTCGGTCAAATCACACTACCTGATATCTCTATACCAATAACATGCGAGATGTCTACCCGCAATCCTCGACCATATTTACCAAAAACATATCGTTACGCAGTATTCAAGGCTCAACACGATATTTGTCATGCGGGTACTCGAACAACAAGAAAACAAATCGCTTCAAAATACTTTTGGCCAGGTATGAACAAAGATGTGGGAACATGGACCAAGAATTGCATCGCATGTCAAAAAGCAAAAGTACATCGACATACAATACCACCTGCAGGAACCTTTCCAGACTCAACTCGATTCGAACATATTCACATCGATATAATTGGCCCATTACCAATTTCTAACGGTTATCGATACTGTGTCACAATAGTCGACCGTTTCACAAAATGGCCCGAAGCAGTTCCTGTATGCGAAATCACTGCAGAAACTGTAGCAAGAGCTCTTTACGAAAGCTGGATAGTACGTTTCGGATGCCCAATACGTATAACTACCGATCAAGGCAGACAGTTTGAATCAAACTTGTTTAACTGCCTACTTAAAAAGTTTGGTATACAAAGAATACGAACAACTGCATATCACCCACAATCAAACGGAAAAGTAGAACGTTTTCACCGAACACTTAAAGCAGCTTTAATGGCCAGAGACTCAAAACACAGCTGGTCCGAAGAATTACCGACAGTACTTTTTGGTCTCCGAACAACACTTCGCAAAGAAAACAACCTGAGTCCTTGTTTATTAATATATGGAACACAGTTACGCATACCTTCCGATTTTTTTGTACCTACAAAGTCGAAAATCGAAGATGCAGAATTCGTAAAAAATCTCGCAAACACAATGAGCTCTCTAATACCCACACAAAGGAAAGACTCAGAAAAGGAAATATTCATAAACAAAGATTTGAAAACATGCACACACATATTCGTGCGAACAGATCTTGTCAGAAAACCCCTAACTCCTCCGTACGAAGGACCGTATGAAGTTCTTCAGAAGTCAGAAAAATTCTACCAAGTTCAACTACCAAACAGAACAGCATTCATATCTCTGGATAGATTGAAACCAGCCTACATACTTAACGAAGATGATATCGCAACTACTAATATCTCAAACAAAGATAATAATATCACAACAAAATCTGGCAGAGTTAGTAAACGAACAGTTCGATATCAAGGCGAGACTTGAGGGTACCACAACAAAAAAATGAGGGTAGATAGAAAAAACTAAAAAAAAAATCGACGTGACGTGCCTGGGAATCTGATATTTTTTGCAAACAAACTACCTACCTCATGCATTAATGCAATCACAAGCATCATGCCAAGCACCCAAGGCAACCATCAAGCATTCATGCAACCACCACCTCATCCATCATACACCATGCAAAAATAATACGACTGCTTAACACAAAAAAAAAAAAAAAAAAAACACAATTACCCATCCAGTAACTGGTACCCACAGATACATTTAAAGTGTGGGTAATACAAAAAATTGACTTCGCTAAATCACTCACTAATAGTGATACCAAAAAATGGCCAAATACGGCAACGGTTAGTACCATGATCAACTGCCAGTTCTCACCAACTACTACTACTTCTACTACTACTTCTCATCGCTCCACTATGAACACCGAAACTCCCATCAGCATCGTGCTAAGTCGCATGGACGCTCAGATGCGTCAATTAACGCATCTGCACAACCGTGTTAAAGCCCTTTCCGCGACCATCATCGAAAAAAACCAGAGGTTGGAGAAGGAACTACATCAGGCAAGAGGAACGGGTTACGCCCTAGCGACCGACGTAGTCAACGACATACCACCCCAGCCGGTCTCACCGTGGCGTTCCCCGGCAAGCTCGCGTTCACCTTCACCTCAGCGACTGTCATACCAGCAAGTTACCACACGTATGGCAACATTAACACAGGAAATTGCCCACATTAAAACGGTCATGGCACAACGACCCGTTATTAAGGAGTTCGTGCAACCATTTACGCCACGTGAACGTTACTGCTATTATCACGTAAGATTTGGAAGAAATGCAATCAAATGCAGCCCTCCCTGCACATTCAAAAAATGAGGGTAGAAGAAAAAAAACAAAAAAAATCGACGTGACGTGCCTGGGAATCTAATATTTTTTGCAAACAAACTACCTACCTCATGCATTAATGCAATCACAAGCATCATGCCAAGCACCCAAGGCAACCATCAAGCATTCATGCAACCACCACCTCATCCATCATACACCATGCAAAAATAATACGACTGCTTATCCATGCACAAGTCGTATTTGGGAAAATTAAAACAACAAGGGATCAAATTTATTTACACAATGAAAACAACTGAAAATCAACTTTATTTGCGCAGTCGAACTGATCGTTTAGAAACTGAAGAATAGACGACAATAGTCGTTAGAAACCAGTGATCGACGAAGACACGTGACCCCGAAGCTGAATACAAACAGCGCACCTTCAGCCAACCGGCAGAGCAAGTCTGATCGAAGTCATGTCTGAAGAGGCGAAGACCAATGTCGCCGCTCCATTTCCAGTAGCGTGCCACACCGATGTAGTCTCCATACACTCGCGTCTTTTACCGTTCTGGCGCGAACTACCCAGCATATGGTTCATACAATTTGAATCTGTGATTGACCCACTGAAGACATCGGATGACCAAAAATTCAGATACCTACTTCAACAGTTGCAGTCGCAAGATCTTCGACATATCACTGACATTCTCCGATCACCACCGAGTTCGAACAAATATGAAATGGTCAAACAACGCCTCATATCTGTCTATGAGCAATCCTCTGTCCAGAACTTTCAACGTCTAGTCAGTGGTCTTGAGCTTGGTGACCAGAAACCGTCCCAGCTCCTTCGACAGATGCGTGATCTGGGCGCTGACATGATCACTGAAGAAGGTCTCAAAGTGGAATGGTTGAAACAAATGCCTTCTAACGTTCGAGCCGTTTTAGCAGTAAACTCCGAATCGTCACTGGACACCCTTTCTACAATGGCTGACAAAATGCTCGAGTTTACGCCTACCACACATCTTGCACCCGTTACGATGTCTCAGCACTCATCTGAAGACAGTGCAATCAGTATCCTAACCAAGCAGATGGCAGAACTCACTTACAAGATCGAAGAATTAGAAGACATCGCTCACGCTCTCACACCCGTTCACAGAGCTACCGCCGAGCAAGTTCACATTCTCGTTCACGATCAAATCATAACTATCATAACAGATGCAATCAGAACCGCCAATTCAAATCACCTGACAACGGGATATGCTACTACCACAACAAATTCGGCAAAAACGCAAATCGTTGCAAAACGCCTTGTAACTGGAAGCCGTCGGAAAACTAGATACTACACCGGTTACGGCGGGTATCGGTGTTAGTATGGGAAACCGCCTTTGTGTCATTGACAGGCTAACCGAAGAAAGGTACCTGATAGACACTGGCGCTGAAATTTCAGTACTGGCTGCTCGAGGAAAAAGAACACTCGACAATTCAAATGGCTACAAACTTTACGCCGCTAATAGCACGCCTATTAACACATATGGAGAAAAGTCAACAGTACTCAACCTTGGACTACGACGCAATTTTAGATGGTCATTCGTCATTGCTGATGTCAAGATGTCCATCTTAGGAGCCGATTTTCTCAACCACTACAAATTGTTAGTTGACGTTCACAACAAGAAGCTGATCGACCGTACAACAAGCCTCTCCATAAACACACTCTCAGTCACAACTGACCAGCAGTCGCTTTACACTCTAGCTAAGGAACATCCTTACTATGATATACTGAAAGACTTCCCAAATGTACTTAGACCATTGTCATTTAAGGAGCCATCCAAACACAACGTTGTTCACCACATTGAAACCACAGGTCAACCACTATTTTCGAGAGCAAGACCTCTAGCGCCTGACAAATATAAGGATGCTAAAGAAGAGTTTAGCAAACTAGTGGAACTGGGAATCTGTCAACCTTCTAAGAGCCCATGGGCAAACCCACTCCATGTCGTGAAGAAAAAAGACGGTAGCATGCGAATATGTGGAGACTATCGACGCCTCAATTCGGTAACACTACCAGACAGATACCCCATACCTCGCATTCAAGACTTCACTTACAAGCTTCATGGAATGAGGGTATTTTCAAAACTCGACTTGAAAAGTGCATACTACTGGATACCTGTAGAAAATCCAGAGAAAACAGCGATTATTACCCCATTCGGACTATTCGAATTCCGCTGCATGCCCTTTGGCTTGAGAAACGCTAGTCAGACTTTTCAACGCTTCATGCACGAAGTTTTAAGAGATATTGAAGGATGTTTTTCCTATGTCGATGACATTCTCCTGTTCTCAAAAGATGAAGAATCCCACAAACAAGTACTCAAGCAGGTACTAGAACGCTTAAACAAGTACGGCTTAGCTGTAAACATCAGCAAATGCGAGTTTGCCCAAACTGAGATAGAATTCCTCGGTTACAAAGTAACCTCCGAAGGCATATCTCCAACTAAAGAGCGCATAGAAATCATCTCAAACTACAAAAAGCCAGAAAATATACAAGAGCTTCGTCGTTTCTTAGGAATGCTCAACTTCTACAGAGATTGTTTGCCACATCAAGCACAGTTACAGAACGAACTGAACAAATATCTTCACAACACTAAAAAGAATGACAAAACAGTCATCTCATGGACTTCAGAAGCAGAAAAAGCATTTGAAAATTTCCGCCAAAGTATTTTACAAGCAACTACTCTGTCTCACCCGATGCTCAGTGCAACGCTCTGTATAATGACTGACGCTTCAGATCATAGCGTTGGTGGAGTTTTACACCAGAAGGTTAAAAACAAATTGATGCCACTGGCATTCTTTTCAAAAGCAATGAGCGAAACACAAAGACGTTACAGTACGTATGATCGCGAATTATTAGCGATATACTTATCTGTCAAACATTTCAGACGACTTATTGAGGGTAATGACAACGTCATTGTATATACTGATCATAAACCCTTAACTCATGCCTTAACCAAGGTACCAAGTGACAGCGACACCTTTCGTCGTGAGCGACAGCTCAGCTTCATCAGTCAGTTTTGCACAAAAATCGAGTATCTACAAGGCCAGAAAAACGCCGTAGCTGATTGGCTCTCCAGAATAGAAGAAATCAATTGCCCAACTACAATTGACTTCCAACAACTAGGAAATCACCAAAATGAAGACAGAGAATTGAAACAATTAAGAAGCAAACCAAATTTGAAGTTCGGTCAAATCACACTACCTGATATCTCTATACCAATAACATGCGAGATGTCTACCCGCAATCCTCGACCATATTTACCAAAAACATATCGTTACGCAGTATTCAAGGCTCAACACGATATTTGTCATGCGGGTACTCGAACAACAAGAAAACAAATCGCTTCAAAATACTTTTGGCCAGGTATGAACAAAGATGTGGGAACATGGACCAAGAATTGCATCGCATGTCAAAAAGCAAAAGTACATCGACATACAATACCACCCGCAGGAACCTTTCCAGACTCAACTCGATTCGAACATATTCACATCGATATAATTGGCCCATTACCAATTTCTAACGGTTATCGATACTGTGTCACAATAGTCGACCGTTTCACAAAATGGCCTGAAGCAGTTCCTGTATGCGAAATCACTGCAGAAACTGTAGCAAGAGCTCTTTACGAAAGCTGGATAGTACGTTTCGGATGCCCAATACGTATAACTACCGATCAAGGCAGGCAGTTTGAATCAAACTTGTTTAACTGCCTACTTAAAAAGTTTGGTATACAAAGAATACGAACAACTGCATATCACCCACAATCGAACGGAAAAGTAGAACGTTTTCACCGAACACTTAAAGCAGCTTTAATGGCCAGAGACTCAAAACACAGCTGGTCCGAAGAATTACCGACAGTACTTTTTGGTCTCCGAACAACACTTCGCAAAGAAAACAACCTGAGTCCTTGTTTATTAACATATGGAACACAGTTACGCATACCTTCCGATTTTTTTGTACCTACAAAGTCTAAAATCGAAGATGCTGATTTCGTAAAAAATCTTGCAAACACAATGAGCTCTCTAATACCCACACAAAGGAAAGACTCAGAAAAGGAAATTTTCATAAACAAAGATTTGAAAACATGCACACACGTATTCGTGCGAACAGATCTTGTCAGAAAACCCCTCACTCCTCCGTACGAAGGACCGTATGAAGTTCTTCAGAAGTCAGAAAAATTCTACCAAGTTCAACTACCAAACCGAACAGCATTCATATCTCTGGACAGATTGAAACCAGCCTACGTACTTAACGAAGATGATATCGCAACTACTAATATCTCAAACAAAGATAATAATATCACAACAAAATCTGGCAGAGTTAGTAAACGAACAGTTCGATATCAAGGTGAGACTTGAGGGTACCAAACACAAAAAAAAATGAGGGTAGATAGAAAAAACGAAAAAAAAAATCGACGTGACGTGCCTGGGAATCTGATATTTTTTGCAAACAAACTACCTACCTCATGCATTAATGCAATCGCAAGCATCATGCCAAGCACCCGTTACAACCATCAAGCAATCGTGCAACCTCCACCTCATCATCCAACTAACTACATGCAAAATTAATACGACTGCTTATCCATGCACAAGTCGTATTTGGGAAAATTAAAACAACAAGGGATCAAATTTATTTACACAATGAAAACAACTGAAAATCAACTTTATTTGCGCAGTCGAACTGATCGTTTAGAAACTGAAGAATAGACGACAATAGTCGTTAGAAACCAGTGATCGACGAATCGTCGCATAGAAACTAGTAAGGCACGGCGATAGAAACTTCCAATCCATATCTTCAGTCTTCACTACACGAAGTATGCCTCGAGTCGAGATCAACCGGCCTCCTCGATGCCTCCGCTTCTGATGCGATGACGTCCTCGGCGAAACAGAACGCGATCCCGCATGCTGCGCCGTATATATGCAGCGACCGGTCGGCCCGATGACGCGCAATGCACGCTGCACCGCGCGCCGCCCGCCCGCCGCCGCGCCGCTTGCTGCTTCCTCCCCGCTCAGCGAACCCGCTGCTGCCACCGCGCCGACACACTGCGTCGAGCACTTACAGCGCACTGCTAATATGCTGCCAGCAACTATTTACTAACGCACCGCGCGCGTTAAACTCTTTTATACTGTTGTAATCATTTTTTAACTATGTTAATTTCTTAGTTGTAAAACCTTATGATATTTTAAGTTGTTCATTAGAGGGGGGAGTACTGTAGGGACACCTACATATTTTTAATTATTCAACTACCTGTAAATATGTGATTTTGTGTTCTCGTAGTTTAATTCTTCACCAATTGTGATACTCAAATATTATATATTAGTCAGGCAGACAAAACCAAAAAAAGTTCAAAATCTTGGATACTGTACCACGGTACAATTCGAACGAAGAAATCTCTTTTATTTCACCTCTCCACCGATCGCATATGATCTATATTGGATCAACACACCCATCCAATAACTGGTCATTAAAGCTGCTTTAAGTGTTCGGTGAAAACGTTCTACTTTTCCGTTTGATTGTGGGTGATATGCAGTTGTTCGTATTCTTTGTATACCAAACTTTTTAAGTAGGCAGTTAAACAAGTTTGATTCAAACTGTCTGCCTTGATCGGTAGTTATACGTATTGGGCATCCGAAACGTACTATCCAGCTTTCATAAAGAGCTCTTGCTACTGTTTCTGCAGTGATTTCGAATACCGGAACTGCTTCGGGCCATTTTGTGAAACGGTCGACTATTGTGACACAGTATCGATAACCGTTAGAAATTGGTAATGGGCCAATTATATCGATGTGAATATGTTCGAATCGAGTTGAGTCTGGAAACACCTTAACACTTTAGGTGTCCTTTTTAATTTATTAATTAATTAGTTATTGGATGGGTGTGTTGATCCAATATAGATCATATGCGATCGGTGGAGAGGTGAAATAAAAGAGATTTCTTCGTTCGAATTGTACCGTGGTACAGTATCCAAGATTTTGAACATTTATTGGTTTTGCCTGCCTGACTAATATATAATATTTGAGTATCACACTTGGTGAAGTATTAAACTACGAGAACACAAAATCACATATTTGCAGGTAGTTGAATAATTAAAAATATGTAGGTGTCCCTACAGTACTCCCCCCTCTAATGAACAACTTAAAATATCATAAGGTTTTACAACTAAGAAATGAACATAGTTAAAAAATGATTACAACAGTATAAAAGAGTTTAACGCGCGCGGTGCGCTAGTAAATAGTTGCTGGCAGCATATTAGCAGTGCGCTGTAAGTGCTCGACGCAGTGTGTCGGCGCGGTGGCAGCAGCGGGTTCGCTGAGCGGGGAGGGAGCAGCAAGCGGTGCGGCGGCGGGCGGGCGGGCGGCGCGCGGTGCAGCGTGCATTGCGCGTCATCGGGCCGACCGGTCGCTGCATATATACGGCGCAGCATGCGGGATCGCGTTCTGTTTCGCCGAGGACGTCATCGCATCAGAAGCGGAGGCATCGAGGAGGCCGGTTGATCTCGACTCGAGGCATACTTCGTGTAGTGAAGACTGAAGATATGGATTGGAAGTTTCCATCGCCGTGCCTTACTAGTTTCTATGCGACGATTCGTCGATCACTGGTTTCTAACGACTATTGTCGTCTATTCTTCAGTTTCTAAACGATCAGTTCGTCTGCGCAAATAAAGTTGATTTTCAGTTGTTTTCATTATGTAAATAAATTTGATCCCTTGTTGTTTTAGTTTTCCCAAATACGACTTGTGCATGGATAAGCAGTCGTATTATTTTTGCATGGTGTATGATGGATGAGGTGGTGGTTGCATGAATGCTTGATGGTTGCCTTGGGTGCTTGGCATGATGCTTGTGTTGACATCAGCAATGACGAATGACCATCTAAAACTGCGTCGTAGTCCAAGGTTGAGTACTGTTGACTTTTCTCCATATGTGTTAATAGGCGTGCTATTAGCGGCGTAAAGTTTGTAGCCATTTGAATTGTCGAGTGTTCTTTTTCCTCGAGCAGCCAGTACTGAAATTTCAGCGCCAGTGTCTATCAGGTACCTTTCTTCGGTTAGCCTGTCAATGACACAAAGGCGGTTTCCCATACTAACACCGATACCCGCCGTAACCGGTGTAGTATCTAGTTTTCCGACGGCTTCCAGTTACAAGGTGTTTTGCAACGATTTGCGTTTTTGCCGAATTTGTTGTGGTAGTAGCATATCCCGTTGTCAGGTGATTTGAATTGGCGATTCTGATTGCGTCTGTTATGATAGTTATGATTTGATCGTGAACGAGAATGTGAACTTGCTCGGCGGTAGCTCTGTGAACGGGTGTGAGAGCGTGAGCGATGTCTTCTGTCTAATTCTTCGATCTTGTATGTGAGTTCTGCCATCTGCTTGGTCAAGATACTGATTGCACTGTCTTTAGATGAGTGCTGAGACGTCGTGACGGGTGCAAGATGTGAGGTAGGCGTAAACTCGAGCATTTTGTCAGCCATAGTAGAAAGGGTGTCCAGTGACGATTCGGAGTTTACAGCTAAAACGGCTCGAACGTTAGAAGGCATTTGTTTTAACCATTCTACTTTGAGACCTTCTTCAGTGATCATGTCAGCGCCTAGATCACGCATCTGTCGCAGGAGCTGGGACGGTTTCTGGTCACCAAGCTCAAGACCACTGACTAGACGTTGAAAGTTCTGGACAGATGATTGCTCATAGACAGATATGAGGCGTTGTTTGACTGTTTCATATTTGTTCATGTAAACAAGATGATTCAGATAAGTTAGGAACAACATAGCACCCTGATTGATTCTCTGGTACTGTGTAAGCTTTACTTCCGACTTTGCTGTATCTGACTCCTGATTTACAGTTTTGTGAACTCCAGCACATGCCTGAGCCCAAGCAGTTATAAGTGCTTTTAACATCCAAAGTGTAATCACATGCCTTATATATTGGTGAGTAAGTTGGTACATGGGTGATGTGATCTAGCATTAGTGATTCAGTCGAACCATCAGGAGATTTTACACATAATGAAGATCCCGTTGTGAAGAAAGCAAGGCCAGTCGAGATGTGAGACATCTCATTGTCTTTATACATGATACCATTTGATCCCAAAAATAAATTGTCAGAACAAGCTTTTGATGGTGTTAAGGCATTTAAAATGGCTAAGGATAGCATGGATGCTGACCTGCTCAAGGTTGGTGTCTTTGCAGCCCTGCTAGTTCTGGTGGATCCACTAGTGCTAGGTACGGCAGCTCTGTTTTCATTGTCGGAGTTTGGACTCTCTATCTTTATTGTCTCAAACTTACCCATTGTGCGGTTGAGGAAGGCTCTTTTCTGCAACTCTTGTGCAATATCATCATATTTTTTAGATCGTTTGTCCTGATTTCTCTTTTCAACACTTTTATTAACATGGTGTAGACAGCGGGAGAAGACATCAAAACTGCATTCTAACCAGGCCAGTAAGCTGAAGATTATAATGCAAATTAATGCTGTCGATAAGACTGCCAGACTCAGTGGGATCATCAGAGAAGAGCATCTGCTGTTGCCTTCATTATGAGTGCATATTGCACAGTCATCACAACCTTCGAATTTTGAAATAATATTATAAGTGCAGTCCTCACATTGAACTTCGAGTAAACCATATCCTCGTGTTGTTTGCAAGCTCTCATTGATAGGTTTTCCATTCAGTTTATAAGTGCAGTTTTTATCATCACCAAACACGACAAAGTAACCTATTAAAAGAAAATATATGCAACTTTTCAAATAATTGCATTTGATAAATTAATTGATATATCACTAATCTATATAATGTATTCTACAATATTTCTTGAATAAATAGAGGTAAAACAATTTTAAGAAAGAAATAAACTGTTTTTGAAAAACAAATACTTCCTATTAAATCACTGAAATTTATATCGGAATTGCCCCAAAGCACCCTATACTCTTGCCTAATATAATTAGAAGAATCGACAATAAAAAAATATTTTCCTTTCACGGTTTAGGTACTTGTCTCATCTGAATCAAAGTGTTCAAATGCTTTTAACAATGACATGTTTATAATGTTTGATTTAGGTATTTTTATAATTTTTGATCTGGGTATTGTTCTGGTCGCAGATGAATTCGAGGATTGCACATTTCGAGGTTGTGTTGATGTTTGTGTATGGGGATTGAATAGATGGATGTTGGGTTTCAACAGGTAGAAGTTGGGTTGTGTTGCTGCAAGGCGACTGAGCAGATGGAGTTTGGATTTGGACAGATACAGGTTGAATCGAGTTTGCGCATGGGGATTGAACATATGATGGTGGGATTGAGTAATTGTTTGCAGGTCGGTTACATGGAGGTGAAATTATGTAGGTGTTTGAGGATTGGTTAGAGTTTTGGAGATTTGGAGGTTGAGTTGAGTTTGGATATGGGGATTGAACAGATGTATATTGGGTTTCAACAGATAGAAGTTGGATTGTGTTGCTGCAAGGCGATTGAGCAGATGTATTTTGGATTTGGACAGATACAGGTTGAATAGAGTTTGCGCATGGGGATTGAACAGATGGTGGTGGGATTGAGTAATTGTTTGAAGCTCGGTCAGATGGAGGTGCAATTGTGTAGGTGTTTGAGGACTGGTTAGAATTTTGGAGATTTGGAGGTTGAGTTGAGTTTGGATATGGGGATTGAACAGATGTATATTTGGTTTCAACAGGTAGAAGTTGGATTGTGTTGCTGCAAGGCGATTGAGCAGATAGATTTTGGATTTGGACAGATACAGGTTGAGTTGAGTTTGCGCATGGGGATTGAACAGATGGTGGTGGGATTGAGTAAATGTTTGAAGCTCGGTCAGATGGACGTGAAATTGTGTAGGTGTTTGAGGATTGGTTAGAGTTTTGGACATTTGTAGGTTCAGTTGAGTTTGCGTATGGGGATTGAATAGATGGATGTTGGGTTTCAACAGGTATACGTTGGATTGTGTTGCTGCAATGCGGTTGAGCAGATGGAGTTTGGCTTTGGATAGATACAGGTTGAATTGAGTTTGCGCATGGGGATTGAACAGATGGTGGTTGGATCGAGTAAGTGTTTGAAGCTCGGTCAGATGGAGGTGAAATTGTGTTGGTGTTTGTGGATTGGTGAGACAGAAGTTCGGAGCATGAAGCTCGAGCAATTGAAGCTAGGTTAGGTTTAGAACATAAAGTTTGATGAATTTTGGTTGTATAATGTCCAGATAGCCTGTTATGAATTCTTTGTATAAATATTCCATCTATGTCGTACATGATTAATTTTCTTTCATCTTTGGAAAGTTCACGAAGCTTTGTGGCCAAAAGCTTGGCGTATAAGTCACTATCATCTTCGATCGGTGGGGTTGGTGCAGATTGACGATGACTTAAAGCATTCGTTAATTGACTGAATGCTGCAGCCATCTGCTCTTCGGCTGGATCACGTACATTGCTACGACGGGGTCTTTTTGCCGAAGTAGACACCATCGATTGCGTTTGAATTACTGGTGGTGAAACTGGTTCCATCCCTTCGCTTTCAGTTGTTTCATATCCAAAACTTTCTTGGACTACTTGTGAAGTTTATGGTTACTGAAAATTATTATTACATATTAATATTTTCCAGTATCAAAAATGAATTATAAAATTTAATCACCTAATAGGATTTCCCATCTTTTAATTTTAATTTCATCGAAATATCAAAAATAGCTTGTTAAAGTCAATGAAGTCACCAGTCAGGGACTTTCAAAACAAAATCGTGTTTCTGATAGATCGTCATAAGTAATAACTATCTGATTTAAGTAAATTGTCAAATGAGTCGGTAAATATCAAACTGCCATAAGTTTGCTTACAGCCATATTTCAAACTGTCATAAGTCCATATTATGTATAGTTCATTCCAATCAAAAAAAAGCAAAACGTAAATAAACTTACTATGGAACTGACACATGTCAATGTCATCTCCATACTACGTTTGTTTACCTTTTGCTTTTTTTTTGACTGGAATGAACTTTATGTGGACTTATGACAGTTTATATTCACAGACTTAAATACCGTATGTATAACATAATGCAATATTTTTTGTAGATGCCTACAACAGCGGAAGATTGGTTAGCTATAGAAAGAGGATACAGAAGAAAATTTCCCCACTGCATCGGTTCCCTGGATGGGAAACACATAGTGATTGAAAACCCATTTCATAGTGGAACCGAGTTTTATAACTATAAGAAAACTTTCAGTATTGTACTACTTGCATTAGTAGTACTTCCTATGTCTGCAAATATAAACTTATAATTGCTGACATAGGAAGTCAAGGAAGAATAAGTGATGGTGGTGTTTTTAAAAATTCATTATTATGGAAAAAAATCTGCAGAAATGAATTGAACCTCCCTCTACCATGTCCTTTACCTGGATCAAATATTGATGTGCCATACGTCTTTATAGGCGACGGTGCTTTTGCACTAAGTACACATGTAATGAAACCATACCCAGGAAATCATGATTTGGGTTCACCAAAAAGAAGATTTAATCAGTGTCTGTCTAGATCCCGGGTTGTGGTGGAAAACACATTTGGGATTTTAACTGCAGTATTTAGAATATTCAGACGTCCAATTGATTTAGATCCAGATCAGTGGCGTGCAGTCCATAGAGGCAGAAAAGCACTGCCTACCCTAATAAATCTGCCAGTTTACAAAAATTAAAACTTACGTATTATATTACACGATACTTTAACTTTCATTTACCGTTACGCCCTCCGTTTCCATTTAATTATAACAATATCTACTCAACTCGTAAACAGCGCCACCTACCGATTTTGAGAAATGACGCAGTACTAAAGTTGGTTAACAGAATCGTCTCATCGCATTATGTGACAGTGCTGCCGACTGGTGTCATAAGCAGACAACATTCTGCCTGTCTTACGCCATTTTTTCACAAACACAAGTACAGTATTTTATACGGTTACAGTGTAGCCGCTATTTATGCATGTGAATAATTTTGTACTGAAATCGCGCGTGTGTGCGTGATTTGTAGGCACTGCTTGTTTGATTACACGGCCATTTTAAGAAGTCTAATATGAAAGTAGTGCTAACAAGAATTTAGTTGGTATTAACAATTTGCCGTGTATTTTTTAATAGCTGCAAGATGGTTGCAAGACAATGATGCTCTTTGAGTTTACAAATAAGAACCAACCATTTCATTTTATTCTTTTTTTTTGTGAGTCAATTCATGGAAATTATTTAAAATAATGCCATATTCTTTGTTTACTGGTTGCAAGTGTAACGAAGTTTGAAAGAAAATTATTATAAAGTAGTTTATTGCGCATTTGTTGATAATTGAAAATAGCTATTTCTTGTTGCTAAATGTTTGAGTAATTCAGGATAATGGATAACTTCAGCTACGAGAACTGTGCTGGAAATGTGTGTTTAGAGGTAAACTAAAAGACGGCGTGTTTTCGAAGTGAAAAATCTCAAATAATAGCTAAAGGAAGGTGTGTGCTAGAGTTTCGTTTATTTCAAATAAATGAATATTAATTAATAACTGGCTCCGCGAATTGTGTACACGGATATACTGTATTGTTTTCCGTGCATTTTATTGTCTAACAGTAAAACCGTTTGGAATGACACTGGCTTTAATAAAATAGGTAGCACAATCTCTGTGAAAAGCACCTAGAGTCTTGTTTAAAGTTTCACATATTTAAAAAGTCGTAGGTAACGAGACCAGTTGAAAAGGCCGGTTAAAGTTAACTGATACACTAATGGTAAGTTTTCCATTTTTATATAAAATTTTATTTCTGCCTACCCTATGTGTAAACTCTGTGCACGCCACTGATCCAGATACTGTGTCAGAATTGACAATGACATGTATACTGCTACATAACTTTCTCAGAAAAAGTAAAAATTCCTCAGCAAGATATACTCCTCCTGGAACGTTTGATGAATATGATAGTGATGACAATCTGATAAGACCTGGACCTGGTTATCAACGTATCATCTTTATGTTATACGCAAGTTCTTATTTTTATACTATAAGGTTCTATTCTTCTGAATATTTCATGTGCTGGTAAAAACTAGCCAAGTCAATGATGAGGTTAAACAGATCATAAGTTATTTGCTTTGTGTAAATAATTCTACTATTTAAATTTAGAAAGTCATATTTTTAAATAGCAAACATTGTTGTAACAGTAAAAAACAAGAAATTGTGTTTTAAATTTACTTAAGAATGTTATACGTTCTTATAAATAAATTTCAGGATTATCTACAGAACTTGGCATCCATTTAGATCTCAATTCTTTTCTCAGTAAAGTTGACAATCACACCATATCATAATATTGAACTTGGCTCCCATTTTCACATTTATGTTTTTGATGCGATATCATTACTTTTTGTGAGTACATTTATTAATATTATTTAAAAGTGATTTATTAACAATAATAAAAAACCTGCGCTTACGCTGTCACACCCCGGACACTTCATACCAATTTCGCGCCATTGTTTACTACATAGACATTCATGTTTGTACACATGTAAATGTGTAAAACTTTTAGTGCTTGATCTGATAAGTGTACTTAGTAGGACAATTTCCATGTTCTACCGGCAGCTGTAGGAGCCTATGTGTTTCATCCCGTAAGGAATCGACCAACCGGTAGGCCGGCCGGTATAGAGGGCGGCTTCAGTGAGAAAACTCTTGGTTCAAATCCAACATGGGCAACTTTATATTTATTATATTTTCAGCTTATTGTTAGTAATAATTAAATGCTAACATATATTTTTATTCTGTTTATATTAAATGAAATAAGTTTATATGTAATAGTTTTTATTTAAATATTTAGTAGCTAGTGCTTTTATTACACAGGTTTTTTATACAATTCCAAGAATTTATTTTTGTTTCGTTCCAAGAATCTTTTATTTTTGTTTCGTTTCCTGTTATCCATTTACTAAATTGTATAAAATTATCTTTATTTCACCATTGCCATAACAACCACGATAGCTCACTTAATATAGGAGTCGCACATGTAACGCGCAGGTGCGAGTTCGAGCCGCGCGATAAGTTACTTTTTGAGCCTTTTTTTATTTTTTTTAACACATGGTTTTTTTAATTTTTCCGTTATCAGTACATGAAATACTAGCCGCACACCAAATTTAAAGCTCGTAGCCTTGCTAGAAGTACCTTAGCTTTTTGATGACGGTGAGTGTGTCTTTAAATCATAAAAATATTGTATTGAAAAAAATTTTTTTCTTAGAAATTCAGTGTTTTCTGATTTTTTCCTTTGCATACACACAATTACCTAGCTTGATGCAAAATTTTAACTTTCTAGGTCATCTGGAAGTGGGTAAGCTTTTTGATCTATATGTCAGTGAGTCAGTCATAAAAATGTCGATTTTCGGATGTTAAAATCTATACCAACCGTTTGAGCTTTGTTTATAAAATTTTGAGTGCTCGTTTATCTAGGAAGTCTTAATACATAAACCAAATTTGGTGTGTTTATGTTAAATAGATTTTGAGTTATGAAGGTGACAAAAGTGGCTCCAAATGGTTCGTGTAATATTACACACGGAGCTACTCGCCAGTTCTTTTTTGACGTGAACTTGGCTGGACACGCTCCGCGTGTCTAGATAACGCAATAAGAAATTTGGCAAACATACCAAGAAGATCACCTTTAAATGCTTTACAAATTAGAGAAGAATTTGCTTCGTATTTTTGTAGAAGCACGAGTGGGTACTAGTTTTATTGGTGACATGCTGTTTATACAAAAGTGAAATATAAATTATTTGAAATTAAAAAGGCAATTTTTCTTTTGTTATATTATATGTAGTTACGTCTTTCGAATTCCCTACTCAAAGCAAGCTAGGTATAGCTGACCGTAAGAAAAGCAGGAGCCTTTGTTCCAGAATTAGTCCAGTCATCGAGGAGGTTGAGGTATGCATTAACTCCTCTGTCCGTAAAACTTTGCAGTATGATTAAGTAGGTTCCATAGATGAGGTGTGACAAGGTATCCCGGAGATTTAAGTTTTGGAAGTAGGTATTTTATACCTAAACATGAATATTGCTAATAACTCATACCGAAAAATTTCTCAATCTATTATTCCAACGCGATATGTTAGTGTTAGGTTGTTATTATATGTATGTAAAACTGTCCAAAACTTTTTCGAACTTCTTAGCTTCGATATTTAACAGAATTTATTATTTTGCTATAATTACTAAGGTATAATTTCTCGGTTAATTTTTATTTTTTACTATGGTTTTATACCTTATTAGACATTTCTATGTGTAAGTATCCAAAACATTTTCCAACAGGAACATAATGTTATAGTTTCCGTATAAATGCTCACGGCTCATAATTTCTCAGTCCAGTTTTATTCCTTTAGAAGTCACAATTTACAGAAGTAAACAGCTTTTTAAAATTATCCAAAGAAATTTCGACAAAATAGTAGTTTAAAAATTTCTTTAGATAATACCTTTATTATACATTTACGGTTTACGGGGCGGCGGCGGACGTAGACGCGATGCGCGCGGCGCGGGCCGCGTCCGCTCAAGGTCAAACAATGACGCTATACATACATCTACATTCATTTGAAAACATTCGATATATTCTGCTTAGGGAGTCTAAGGAAGGGTGCAGATATTTTTTTTACTGTAAAAGATACAGAGTTAAGATTTTTCCCTTACTATTGAATTTTTTACGTATTATGTATCGTACAGTAAAACATAAAATTTTACTATTGTTACCCCGTCTGAGTGTACGGATATTAGGCTATGTAGGTATGCTCGTGATTTAAGACTGAATTCAGAAGACGCACAATGCGGGTGCGATTTACCCTATTAACCTACTGACTAACATACTATATAGGATAAAACATCGTTTTTATTATAGCGAAGTGTGATTTTCTAAACAAAACGGTATTTTAAATACTTCTTATATAAATTAGTATTAACATTGTGATAAAATAATATGACTATATCCGGTAGTTGACTGCTAGTCATTTTCAGTAACTTTTTTTATCAAATGTCAAAAACGGAATTTTGTTCTAAAAATGTTTGAAAGGAGAATGGGCGATTTTGGCCCATATGTTGTAACACTTGTAACGCATTGTGACTAGGGCCTGCAATCGAATATTCGAATATTCGCCTCATTTTAATATTCGAATAATGTTTACGAATATTCGAATATTAGATTATTTTTAAAGACATTTGAACTGACTTGTAAACGAATTTTATACAATATTTGATCCATAGTGGTAACGGGTTTATTTATTTCATCACATTAAATATTAAAAGACAGTATTACAATTATTTTTAAAAATATTTAAAAAAATGGTTTTAACATATTTCATCAAACGCATCTTGCGTGAACGCACCCAAAAGAAGGATCGTGCGATTCCTGCGTGAGCGCTCGCCGTTATTCGGAAAGAAGAATGGCAAACTGCCATATATTAATTTACCTGGATTAAATTTGTTAATGTATTTTCATTTGTTATATTTTTCAATAAGGACAATTTTTATGCATGTGATCTCAGAGAGTGATTGTTTCTATTTAGGTTACTGCCAAGTTAACAGAAATTGTTTAATTTTGTTTTCATTACTTTATTTTAGATAATCAATGATAATTGATGATCTCATTTATGATAGGTTTATTATCTATCTATCAGCCGAAAGACGTCCACTGTTGGACAAAGGCCGTCCCCAAGGATTTTCACACTGAGCGGTCCTGTGCGGCTTGCATCCAGCGGCTTCCCGCAACCTTCACCAGATCGTCGGTCCACCGAGTCGGAGGCCTGCCCACACTGCGTCTTCCGGTGCGCGGTTGCACTCGAGAACTTTACTGCCCCAACGGCCATCTGTTCTACGAGCTATGTGCCCTGCCCACTGCCACTTAAGTCTAGCGATTCTGAGAGCTATGTCGGTAACTTTAGTTCTCCTACGTATCGCCTCATTTCTGATTCGATCACGTAGGGAAACACCAAGCATAGCGCGCTCCATGGGTGACTTTGAGCCTTCTTATGAGGCCCATAGTAAGCGACCATGTCTCGGATCCATATGTCATCACTGGCAACACACACTGGTCAAAGACTTTAGTCTTGAGACACTGCGGTATTTTGGACGTGAAGATATTGCGAAGCTTTCCGAACGCTGCCCAGCCGAGTTGGATTCGGCGATTGATCTCTTTCTCGAAGTTGGACCTACCTAACTGGACTGTTTGTCCCAGGTATACATACTCGTCAACAACTTCAAGTGTAGAGCCTCCAACCTTCAGAGGAGTGGGTGTAACACGGACGTTTAACATGATTTTCGTCTTATCCATGTTCATTTTAAGACCCACTTGTTGGGAGGCTTTACTGAATCCTTCGAGCATCGCGGCTAGGTCCTCCAAGGTCTCAGCCATGATCACGATATCGTCAGCAAATCGAAGGTGAGTGATGTACTCGCCATTGATGTTAATGCCGAGTCTTCTCCAGTCCAGAAGCTTGAAAACATCTTCCAGTGCAGCGGTGAACAGTTTCGGAGATATAACATCTCCCTGTCTCACCCCAATTCTGATCCTGGAGGTGGACCGACATGGTGGCATTTTCATACAAATACTTCAATACTTCGATGTATCGATAATCGATTTGGCACCGTTGGAGAGACTGCAACACAGCCCAGGTCTCGATCGAATCAAAGGCTTTCTCATAGTCCACAAACGTCAAGCATAGTGACCGATTATACTCTTCGGTCTTCTGTATAATCTGCCGCAGCGTATGTATGTGGTCTATGGTACTGAAGCCTTTTCGGAAACCGACTTGTTCGGGAGGCTGGAAGTCGTCAAACCTGCGTGCGAGACGATTCGTAATGCCTCTCGAAAACAGCTTGTAGACATGGCTCAGGAGTGACATGGGTCTGTAATTCTTCAGCAGAGTCTTATCACCCTTCTTGAAGAAGAGCACCACCACACTCCTGTGCCATGCTGTAGGCGTTCGTCCCTCGAGCATGACGGAATTGAATAGCTTCTGAAGAGCTATAAGTACCGGTTCTCCACCTGCTTTCAGAAGCTCAGCTGTAATCCCATCATCACCCGGTACAACAACAAGGTTGTTCTTAAGTTTTTTGAGAGCCATTCTTATCTCGCACAGGCTGACATCTGGGATATTTTCGGTATAGTGTCGGGTCAATCTGGCTCTCGGGTCTTTAGCCAGATTACTGACAGGTAAGCGTGTAGTCGTGTATAATTGTCCGTAGAACTTCTCAACCTCTTCCAACAGCTCGAGCTTGGACGACACGACTCTGCCATCCTCGGTCTTCAGCTTTGTCAGTTGGCTTTGATCAGCAGACAGATCCCTTGCGAATACTTTTGACCCTTTATTAACGCTCGATAGCCTCTTTAATACGATTTGTATTAAATTGACGTATATCGCGGGTCAAGGACTTGGAGATCTGTCTGTTTAGTCGCCGATACTGACAAGGATCTTCAGAGGATTTTAGAATCAGGCTTCGTCTTTCCTCCATGAGCTTGCTGGTGGGGTTTGAGATACGAGATGTTCTTTTTGAACGTCTGGTTTTGAAAGCCTTATTCCCAGCCGTTTGGATAATTTCCACGAACTTGTCGTTGTAATTGTCCACATTTTCGCATTCTCCTAGGCATTCGAAGCGGTTGTGCAACTCGAGCTGAAAGCTTTCAGGGTTTTGGGGTTGGATAGGCGCTGGTCGGAGCGTGGACTTTATCAGTCGACATCTTTTCAGCTTTGTTTTTAGGTTCAATGTGCCTCTTACCATTCGGTGATCGCTTCCTGTCTTCAGCGAGTTGATCACAGAGACATCATTGAATATTTGCCTTTTTGTCGACAAGATGAAGTCAATCTCATTTTTTACTACGCCATTGGGATGCAGCCATGTCCACTTGCGCTGTTTTGGCTTTTCAAAGAAAGAGTTCATCATAAAGCCCTCCTTCTCCATAAAGCCTGCCAGCAGCTGACCCCCCGCATTCCTCTCTCCGTATCCAAATTTCCCAACTCTCAGCTCGTTGTCACTTTGTTTGCCTAGTTTCGCGTTGAAGTCCCCCATCACAACGGTGTAATGGGTCCTGGAGCTATGTATGGCTCTGGAGATATCCTCATACATAGCCTCCACCTTGTCGTCGGGGTGTTCCGCGGTCGGTGCATATACCTGTATGACCTTCAGCGAATACCGTTTGGTGATTCTGAGTATAAGGTACGCTACCCTCGTCAAAACACTCTCGACCTGGACCACGTTGTTAACGAGGGACTTGTGGACAATAAACCCGACACCACCCTGGGACAGATGGTCGCCCTCCCGGAAATAGAGCAGGTTTCCGGACTTAAGGATCATGGTGTCCTCTCCCTCTCTTCGGACTTCACATAATCCTACAATGTCCCAGCGTAGCCTGCTCAATTCCTCCTCCAATTCAGCGAGTTTCTCGTCTGTTCGCAGTGTGCGCGTGTTGTATGTTGCCAGGGCCAAAGGTCTTCGTTTCTGGTAGCCTGGCCTCTGCCGGACATTCTTCGCACCCCATGCCCCGCTGTTATCGTGACCGCTACCGGAGTCAGGAATAGCGGGGCTGCCGGGGACTAGGGGCCGTTTTTTAGGGTTTATATCCATGGGGGGGAGTTGCCGTAATCGCCACGCTTGGCATATAGGTTGGCGATCGCAGTGTGGCGTGAGCCGAGATGGTATGCGGAAAAGACGCTGCTGCCCATCTTCCGGTTTATGGATCCCTTAGTCGCCTTTTATGACACCCACGGGAAGATATGGGGTTTATTAAGATAATACTAATTACCTTGTTTCTTTTATTTGAAGTAGGTTGTTTGATTTTATAATTTTTAACATGGTGTCGCAAATAAATATGATTGATTTTAGAAATTTTAATGTGTCTATTTTATTTAATTGCAAAATAGTGTTCTTACCACTTAAAACCCTATTTTATTTGACTTTATAACTTTTCGAATAATATTCGAATATCTCAGGCAAAAATATTCGAATATTCGAATACCAAAATTTTCGAATATTTGCATGCCCTAATTGTGACCTATATAGTAAGATAGGTCACACAAAGTACTAACTTTTTTTGTGCGACAACTCACCAGCTGGCCTAACATGCGCAACACGACTTATCTCATGTCGTGTATGATAAAATTTGTCGATCCCGATTATTTTGTCGTTTTTCTTAACATGCGTACCACGGAAGAGAAGATTTCTCGGCATGACTTCGCTTTGTCGTGACAAGTAACAGCGAGAAGTTGATGTTGCCATTTTAAGAAAAATAACCGGTTTGTTATATAAAATTCGTTAGATTTGAGCGATAAAAAGTTTTTAGTCTGAGCTTTTCAATAATTTTATGAAAAAATAGTGATTATAATCTCTTTTGTCACAGACTTTTTGTTTTCTTCGTGAGTTTTGTTAGATCTCAGCAATAAAAACTTTTTATTCTGAGCTTTTCAATAATTTCGTTGTTAAAATAGTGATTATATTCTCTTTGGTCACTGACTTCTTTGAGTTCTTTGACTTCTTCGCGCGCGCTTCAATTTTGATCAATGTTTTCTTTTAAGAAATCTTTTATTTTTTGCCACAAATAAAGCGACTGTCCAATGAAGCGGTAAAAAAATTGGGATTTTATACATTTCGGGGACAGTCAGTTACTTTCATGAGTATAAATAATATTTAAATAACAAATTAAATACCTACTTATTTCAGAAGAACCCATATTATTGTTCAGTTTCATCTATTTCCATAAAAATCAAACCACCTACCCATGTGGCCCAGTGAAGCGGTCGTGCCTCAGTGCGGCTTGCGTGGTCGCGTAGATCACGCAGGTTAACTGACTACAAACACGGTCGTAACCCGGATGAGTCTGACTGTTAGTGGCATTTGTCTCAACCGTTTCCGTGCTTCGCAAGGCACGTTAAGTCGTTGGTGCCGGCTGCTATCGCTAGCAGTCGTTAAGCCATGTCAGAGGCCTTATAGGCAGCTTGAAAACTTCTGACACTGGGGTGGGCCACTAGCACCACAACCTCCATTAATCCGGGCTTGGCCCCGTGCCCCTGCAGTGGGGACGTAATGGCCATTTGATCATAATTGTATTTTTATATAGTCGTAATACAGGACTGCCTTTTTGTTTTCGCGTTTCTCGTTTATCTCGTCGCTCAAATTCATCGAAGAGAAACATGTCGAGTAGAAGTTTCAAATTTCGAGAAATAAGGACGCGCATGTTAGAGTTTGTCGACAAAAGTTTGACAGACGATAAAATTTCATAAAATGACAGATCGAAAAGAGTTCCGTGTACTGCCATGTTAGGACTCCTCGACAAATAGACATATCTCGTTTTAACACGAGAAAATGCGTCGACAAAATTTTGTCACGTTGCGCATGTTAGGCCAGCTGGATCTCGTGCAGAAGTAAAGTTTATAGGCATAACCTAACGAAAAAGTTTGTACTTGATATAGAATAGAAAAGAAATATGTTTATTCAGCAAATACACACATATATGGAAGCAGCAAATACAGCCGACTGAAATAACATAACATAGTAAAAAAAAGAGAAAAGATCAATAAAATTACATAAATTATTTTGTAATTTTATTGATCTTTTCTCTTTTAGGCCAAATAAAATACTCCTTATAATTTTCTTTAAAATATTAAAATATGTTACAGGCAAGTAGTGGCCGTTGGTAGCGAGAGTAAGTACGCAATGACGCCGGTGCGGCGTACATACAATGGTCCACCAGAGTGGGGGCAACTAAACCAGTTTACATACCTAGGTGGTTAAAGTAAATAGGACCTTAAATAACATGTGAAAGAAGGCCACATTGAAAATATTACATATATAACTGCGTTTTCTATTAATAGAGCAAGTTATTGTCAAAGCGGCTAACAGACGGTGGCGGCGTAGACACTAAGTATTATTGTAACCTATGAAAATATAGTATAAAATATATCCACTTATCGAGGTAAAATCATGATTATGCTCATCGTTACTTGTGCACTCGTCAGCTGAAGGCAATCAAGGGTGTCTTCCCACACTCGTCAGCTGAAGGCAATCAAGTTTTATTAGCAAAATTAAATTTGACGATGCGCTTAAGGCGCATATTAGAATCGCAGAATATTGTTTGATACAAATGTTGATTAAACATTGGGTTTTCAGCAAGTCGGTTCCTCTCAATATTCGGAATAACAGGTGCTCCGTTGTATGGCGCCAAAATTTGTGGGTTCGCACTAACATCAACGCGGTATCTAAAGGCAGACGCAAAGAAGGCTATTGACCCAGCAACCGGAAATGGACCACGGACTGAAACTTCATTTTGGTCGTTCAATACGGCAGTTACTGTCTGAGCGACAGAACCGGTTTTTGATTTCGACAGAGTTCCTTCCACAAATCCTCTAACCTCGGAAAGCTGGTAGTGGATGTAATTCATGAGCCTTGTGTTTATGGGCACAGTTGGATTATCAGAATGAAACGCTTCTTTATTTATACGTGCATGCCCTAAAGCAGTCAACATCTCTTGACGAAGACGCTCCCGGGGTGCCCAGCCAATACAACGCAAATTGGGCTGGGGAGCAGCTGGTGCATTAGCGTCATTAGGATCAGGCTGGTCTATCTCCAACTGCCACTCATCTCCTGGATCTTGACCAGGCGGTGCAACCGTGCGTGCTACGTCTTCAACGATCCGCTGTGCAAGTACGCCCGGAGATACATAGGTTGCATAATCAACGGGATGTTCATTAATATGGCCGAAAAACCCTCTTATATTTTCACCGGCCTCACGTTCTGGCTTGTCAAACACAAACTCACATTCCGTGGATCCGGGTATAGTCGTTGCTCCGAAACCTGAGGTGTACTGTTCGGCAAGCTTAGTTAAGGAGTAGTTTCCTACCTGCATCTGAGTAATGAAATCAGATTCATCTGGCGTAACAACCGCTCCAGACTGGCGGTGTACTTCAAGCATACGCGCATAGACGTGCATTCCAACGTAGTAAGAGTGCATAGATTGCGACACATTTTTGGCGTACACATGTGATCTTGCAGTCACAGATTTGTAATCCTCCTCAACAACCTGGGCGAAACCATAATGACCGGGATGAATTTCATTGGCAACTGGTGCCATACGCATCTCAGTTCCAAGCTCACTCATAAAGCTCTCTAAATACAAAGGATCATTAGTAAGTGGAGACACTGTCTTCGACAAGTGTTTGGGTTGTGGGACACCCGTAGGTGGTGCCTCAGCTACCACAGCTTGCTTTTCCTCTTGCGAGACTTGCTTGCGAAATAGGTTGAGCATATTGCATTTAAATGTACAGAGTATAAAATCAAAGCTAGAACAGTTACAAATTTTTACTAATGAACATAAGATTGATGTGTGTTGTTTCAGCGAAACATTTTTAAAAGAGGAACATGTAGATATACTGCAAATTCAGGGATATAAAAAATCTGTGCACTATTGTAGAAAAGTGAAAAACCGAGGCGGTGTTGCAATTTACGTCAAAGACTCTATAGAATGCCGACCGCTGCCGTGGATATCGGATATGTCAATAGAAAGCCATTTTGAATGTTGTGGCATCGAAATAAGCAATTTGAAATGTGTGATAGTAACAATGTATAGAACACCAAATAGTAATTTAGATACATTTTTAGTAAACTTCGAATGTTTACTTCGCAAACTAGTTACAAGACATAGAAATAATTTCAAAAAATTATTCTATTCTATTCTATTCTATTTTTCTATTTGGCATTCCACATCTCATTCCGAGCGTGATTTTGCCAATGTCTAGTGAAAAATGGGAGAATCTTTAATAAAAAAAATGGCGAAACGCCAATGTCAAGTGAAAGTGACGGCTCTAAGGGTGATGGGCACTTAAAGACGCTCCACGTGGTGGTTTGCTGCTGGAACTCGGAAAACGGAGCTGTCTCCTGAGTTAATCCTCTTCTTATTATCGCTTATCTCAAATCGGGATCACAGCTATTTCTCCATCACAAAAATAACGTTGAAACTATTCTAAAACGGTAATAATTGTAAAATTAACTTAACAGACGTGTGCTCGGTACAAGTCCCGGCAACCAACCCAAAAAATTATTATTGCAGGTGATTTTAATGTTGACATACTAGAAAAGACAAGTAAAAGTGAATTATTTTTAAATATGTGCAGATCGTTTAAAATATATCCAACAGTAATGGTGCCTACTAGAATTACATCACATTCTCAAACGTGCATAGATAACATACTGACAAATATTAAACAATATAAAATTGAAGTACTAGACATTGGCTTATCCGATCACATATGTCAAATTATATCTCTTCCATGTAGCCTGAGCTACACTGAACAATACTGGTATACTTTTAAGGGATACTTCGATCAAAATGTTGAAATATTTTTAAATTATCTAACACAAATAAATTTTGCAGATGTGTACAAAGAAATTGATGCAAATAAGGCATACAATATATTTATAGAAATATTTAGCTTGATCTGTATAACCGCTGCCTTATGTATTGATTTACTCAATAGATCGTTAGTTCTTAAGAGTGCCCATAGATGGCGCTACATACATTTTAAAACGCGCTATCGAAATTATATACTGTTTTGGGTATGTGTTCTCTTGACAACCCCTTCAATAAATCCGCTGAGATACTGGAATTGGTGGTTGTTTCCTTGTTGAACCCCTTCCTATATACTCCGAAGGCCGAACCTTGTTAGAACCGAGCTACTGGTTAAACATGGTCCTTCGTGCTGGATTTATCTAGCAGGCGTCCAAGGCGGTGACGTATCTTTTTGCGCGAATTTTGGGGGAGATATCCGGTCCAGGATATCAGCAGCTGGTGGAAGACCAGGGGTGCTGGGACCAGGAGCCAAAGTCTGGAGGAGCAGCCAAGACCTGGAAGAGGATCCGAGGGGCGCAGAGGCAGCCGACTTGCCCTATGCCCGATTTTGCTCAGGAAATTAAAGTTTTAAAACACTTGTATTTTTTTCAAGAAATTTTCAAAGACTTGTAAATTTTTCAAGATTTTTTTTCTGTAAACTAAGATTATTTTTTGTTGTGTTTTAACTTAGTTTGTGCATTGTAGTGTCTGTTGTTTGTCAATATGGAAGGAAAACTAGCTTTACAAATGGAGTATGCCGAAAAGATAAAAAAGGCTCAAATTAATTACAAAAAATCTCCGAAAGAACGAATAACTGAAATTTATGTACAAGTAAGATTAGAAAATTTGGAACAGTTATGGACAAGTTTCCATTCGAATCATAGGGAGTTAATTGAACATTATGGTGCAAAATTGAAAAATCACGAATACATTACCGAAGAAACTTATGACAACGTAGAAGAACTTTATATGGAACACAAAACTGAATTAAAATCTGTTCTCCATTATTTCCATAACAAAAATAAGAAATTTGAGACTCCTAAAAGTGAACCTGTTACCAAACCAACACAAATTGAATTGCCTAAAATTGTAATTCCAACTTTTTCTGGTAAATATACAGAATGGATCACATTTAGAGATTTATTTGTATCTTTGGTTCACAACAATGCAAATTTAGATAAAGTGCATAAAATGCACTATCTTAAGAGCTACCTAGCAGGAGAAGCTGAACAGTTACTCCGTCAAATTCCTATTTCTGAAGCTAATTATGAGCGTTGTTGGAATCAACTAAAGGAAAGGTACGACAATAAGAGATATTTATCTCACTATATTTTGAAAAGGCTTCTGAGCCAAAGAAACATAACTGTTGAGTCGGCTAGTAGTTTGAAAGAGTTAATGGACACCACAAATGATTGTTTAAGTGCTCTGTCTAACCTTGGTATTAATGTAAAATCTTGGGATATCATTATTATCCATATTCTCACCCTGAAACTTGACTCAGAATCCAAGAAACAATGGGAGTTTTCTATCACCAGTAATGGGTCTCCTGATGATTTGCCAACTTTTGCACAATTCAAAGATTTTTTAACAAATCGTTATAGAGCTCTGGAGTTCTTGGATACTAAGTCAAGTGGAAATCGGTACCAAAATCCACAAAATAATTATAACAGCCAGACAAACAATAATGTAACTAAAATCAGAACTTTACATGTTGTTAAAATTCAATGCCAGTTCTGTTCGGATGCACACAAGCTCAATTCTTGTAAGAAATTCACAAAAGAATCAGTAGAAAAACGTCGTCAGTTTGTCTTGTCTAATAACGTGTGCTTCAATTGTTTGGGCAGTAATCATGGAGCAAAAGCTTGTCAAAGCAATATTAAATGTAAGTTGTGCCATCGTCGTCATCACACATTACTTCACCCCCGAGGTTCAGATACTAGTAGTGAGTTAACTGGTGTCAAGGTAGATTCGGATAAAAGGGATGGTTCATTGGAGAAGAGTGAGCCTCTTTGTGAGGCAGGTACCAGTACTGATGGACAGGGTCCATTGGTGTCATGTTTTTCGACAGTATCAACAAATAAACAGGTTTTGCTAGCTACTGCGTTAGTCAAAATTGAGTCGAAGAACACTGACAACTATTATCTGAGAGCTTTACTAGATCAAGGCTCTCAGGCAAGTTTTGTGACGGAATCAGTTGTCCAGGACCTGAAATTGGATAAAAAACCGATTAATGGGAAAATTTCTGGTGTAGGTGGAGATAAAAGCATAGTCTCCAAGGCAATAGTGACTATCAAAATAAAGTCAAGGATAAACCCAAATGTGATTATTCCAGTGCAGGCTTTTGTACTTAAATCTATAACTTCCTTTCTTCCAACAAAGAAGGTAGAAGCTCTGGAATGGTCAGAATTAACAGAGATGACTCTCGCAGATCCAGCATTTGGAACACCTAATAGAGTTGACCTGTTGCTTGGAGCCGACGTCTATAGTCAGGTTATCCAAGCAGGAGTAAAAAGAGGACCAGTTGGTACGATTGTTGCTCAGTCTACCAAACTTGGATGGATTTTGTCTGGAGTTGTTAACTCCACGGCAACTGAAATGAATGGTGTACAGTCATTTCATTGTCAAATTGAACAAGATGATGATATCCTTAAAAAGTTTTGGGAGCTGGAATCTGACGTAGATCTCACTAAAGAACAGAATTTCACAGAAGAAGAAAATAAATGTGAAGAAATATTTACAAGTACAACAACAATAGATAAAGAAGGAAGATACATAGTTCGTTTACCGTTCAGAGATGATGATCATAACTGCAAAAAAGGTGATACTCGTTCTATAGCTGCAAAGAGATTGAAAGGATTAGAATATCAGTTGAAGAAAAAGATAGATCTGAAAGAAAAATATAAAGAAGTTATAGAAGAATACTTACACATGGGCCACATGGAAGAAGTGCCAGCACCAGATCTGAAAAGAAATGAATCTGTATATCTGCCTCACCATGCGGTCGTCCGTGAAGACAAAGATACCACCAAAGTAAGAGTGGTATTTAACGCTTCGCAAAAAGGACAGAATGGTATTTCCTTAAATGATGACCTTCTTGTTGGACCAACCATACAACCAGAACTGCGACATTTAATCATGAGGTGGAGAACATCACGCATATGCCTAACAGCTGACATTGTCAAAATGTATCGACAAGTCAAAGTTCACGAAAGTGATGCTGATTACCAGAGACTTTTGTGGAGAGAAGATAAGGGAGAAATTAAAGACTACAGACTTCTTAGGGTTACCTTTGGTACAGCGTCGGCTCCATTCTTGGCAGTACGAGCACTCCAACAAGTCGCTATTGACGAAGGTAATAATTATCCACTGGTTGCTGAAAGAGTCTCCAAAGATTTTTACATGGATGATTTGATGCGAAACGATTGAAGAGGGAATTAAGGTTTACGAACAACTGAATGAATTATTGATGAAAGGAGGATTTGTATTACAAAAATGGACAAGTAATAATAAAGATCTACTGGAGTTTATTAAACAAAAAGAAGAAAGAAACGAAAATACAGATGGAAAGCAAGGTTTAAACTTTAAAATGGATGAAGTTATTAAAATACTAGGACTTACCTGGGAAAGGAACTCTGATACTTTCAGGTACGTTGTGAAAGTTCCTACGATGCAGCCACCTGTAACTAAGAGGAAAATCATTTCTGATATTTCGCGTCTTTTTGATCCACTAGGGTGGATTACTCCCTGTATTATAAAAGCAAAAGTTTTAATACAGAAATTGTGGACAGCTGGGATCGACTGGGATGAGGAGGTACCTAAAGCTATATTAGAAGAATGGAATACTTACCGGGTTGAACTACCAAAGCTGGGTGAAGTGCAGGTTCCGAGATGGACTGGAAATAAAGCTGATGACATCAAAAGAGAATTGCATGGCTTTTGCGATGCTTCTAAAACGGCGTACGCTGCTGTAGTGTATGTGCGAAGTATCGATTCACAGGGTCAGATAAAAATGTCTTTGATTACAGGAAAGTCTAAAGTTGCACCGATTAAACAGGTATCTATCCCACGTTTGGAGTTATGCGGCGCAGTCTTGCTCACAAGGTTACTGGGGGAAGTGGCGAAGGTAATGGGAATAGAAAAACGTGATATTCATGCGTGGACTGACTCCACAATTGTACTCGCTTGGCGGAATAGCCATCCTAACAGATGGAAGGTTTTTGTTGCGAATCGCGTTTCAGAAATTCTCCCGTTTCTCAACCCTAATCAATGGTCGCACGTTCCCACCAAACTTAACCCCACAGACTGTGCATCCCGAGGACTAACGCCAGCTGAAATGGGAAACAATTTACAATGGTTTAATGGACCAGGATTTTTGACACAAAAAATAATCAATTATGAAAAACCTAAAGATATTACTACAGATTTGGAAACAGCTAAAGTACATCATGTAAACATCGAAAATGTAAATGTGTGGGATAAGTTTTCATCTCTTTCACGGTTGATCAGAGTTATCGCCTACTGCCGGAGATTCTTAAATGCACTAAAGTCGACACCTGAAAAGAAAAAGGGTTATTTAAAGACAGAAGAAATACATGAAGCTTTAGAAATATGCATCAGAAAATGCCAGAGAGATAATTTTGATGAAGAAATTGAGACCTTGAAAAAGAAAGAAGATTTAAAAAGGAAAAGCTCGCTTAAAACTCTTAATCCGTTTCTTGACGAGAAGGGTATATTAAGAGTTGGCGGCAGACTAGAAAAATCTCAAATACCTAACAAGCATCCTATAATAGTCCCTAAAAAATCACATTTGACAGACTTGATTATAGCTCATGCGCACAAGCAAGTCTTACATGGAGGTAACCAGCTAACACTGAACTTCATAAATAGTAAATATTTTATCTTGGGGGCAAAAAAGTCAGTAAAAGCTTATATTCGGAAATGTGTTTCATGCGTTAAAAACGCAGGTGTTACGCAAAATCAACTTATGGGACAGCTTCCATCGGCACGAGTAACTCCGTCACGCCCATTTCAACACAGTGGCGTCGACTTTGCTGGTCCGGTTCAGATACGTACCACAAAGGGCCGAGGAAACAGATCCTACAAGGGCTATATTTGCCTTTTTGTTTGCATGTCTACACGTGCAGTACATATTGAAACCGTAACTGATTTATCGGCACAAGGTTTCCTTCAAGCTTTTAAACGCTTTGTCGCAAGAAGAGGCTTCTGTGAACAAATTTGGAGCGACAACGGCACCAATTTTGTTGGTGCGGCGGGAGAACTAAAGAAGTTATTTTGTTCCGAAAAGGGTAGTATTCAGCCTGAAATTGCAGAAACGCTAGCAACCAACGGAAAACATGGCATTTTATACCACCTCACGCACCCAACTTCGGCGGACTGTGGGAAGCTGGTATAAAATCAGTGAAATTTCACCTTAAGAGGGTTATTGGTGAATCTACTCTAACCTACGAAGAAATTTCAACTGTGCTAGCACAAGTGGAAGCCTGCTTGAATTCCCGCCCTTTAACGAGAATAAGCAGCGATACTGATGATATGATACTTACACCTGGCCACTTTCTTGTAGGTGAGCAACTTGTTTTAGCTCCGGATTATAACTATGAAAGTTCACAAATACGTTCACTGAGAAGATGGCAATATACGCAACGAATGTTGCAGGAATTCTGGCGCAAATGGACTAAAGAGTACCTGACACAGTTCTTTCACAGGTATCGCTGGAACAAAGATGCCCCTCAACCTAAAGTGGGTGATGTAGTGTTGGTGAAGGAAGAAGGCCTTCCTCCGTCGCGCTGGCTCTACGGTAGAATTATTGAGGAGCATCCTGGATTAGACAAGGTCACTCGTGTTGTCACAATAAAAACAAAAAATTCTGCATTTAAAAGACCAACTTCAAAGTTATGTGTACTTCCAGTGACAGAATAGGAAAGTTTATTTATTTATAAGAGTAAAAAGTGATATTTTGATGTTTTATTTTTTATTACTTTTTGTGTTTTACATTGTTTTAAGGTAAACGTTTTTTACAACTCATGAAATTATATAAGTTTTTTTTACCTAAAAGATATAAATATATTTAATGTTATTTTTTGTTGTTGTTACAGTATTTTAATGTGTACCTTTTTAAGGACAAATTGAAATTTGTCCTTGGCGGGCGGCATGTATAACCGCTGCCTTATGTATTGATTTACTCAATAGATCGTTAGTTCTTAAGAGTGCCCATAGATGGCGCTACATACATTTTAAAACGCGCTATCGAAATTATATACTGTTTTGGGTATGTGTTCTCTTGACAACCCCTTCAATAATCAGGTACTCCTGAAGTGTGTCAGTCCTCGGTGTTATTTGCGTTTTGAAAGGCGCATAGGTTATTAGGCCTTTCATTCCTCGACTGATGAGGACATTGCGATTGACAGTCCAAGTTCCTGAAACATCAGTATAATTACCTGATGTGTAACAGGCCCAGGTGTGGGCTTGCTGCCCGTCATCGAGTTCCATCTCACGTCGTAGTGTGCGGTAACACATCACCTTCGCGGCTATCGCCGCCCGCAACGGCAAATTGGTGCGTGACATTGCCATGCCCGGTGCTTCGATACACTGCATATAGCGGGACAGTGTCGGTTCCATAGGTGACCAAACTACCTGCTGTACTAAGCTGCCTCCTGTTGTTGATGGAACGGGGCTCATCTTATATCTCTTGCACTCTCGAAGACGGCGTTCAACTAGTTCAAAGAGCTCTCTTTTGAGAGCATACTTGGTATTGTTGATACCATCATTCAGGTCTCGGGGGTCGATGAGATCCGACAGCTCACGTTGTTGATTAGCAGTGAGTAGCAGTTGTTCTTCGGCGACGGCTTCTTCATTCTCTACTCCTACGTCGTCGACTTGAGCCCCTTCGACTTGGTCCTCGACTCCTTCTTCGAGTCTCTCACGCTGGCGTTGTCGTCCTGGTCGGCCTGGGTCTGGCGCAACGCGTTCTTGGTTCCGAGCCGCCTGGGGTACCACGGCTTCGAGTAACCAGCTACTGCTGGGTTCGTACGTCCTTTGAGACGCTATCAAATCTTCTGCAACTCTCTGCAGAACGATTGCTGGTGCTGGGAGTGTTTCATACAGGCTGTGTGTTTGGGCAGTAATCCTGCCAAAATGCCCGTGGTTGTTAGGCTCTGTGGCCGTAAGGAGGTGCTTAACCCCGGTAGCATCAGTGTAATCACCGAGCCCCTCCAGATACTCACCTGCTCCAGCAGCGATTGTCGCGGACCTGTAGCCTTGAACGAACTGGACAAGTTTGTCCTGTTCCAGGCTAGCCTGGCCACGCTTCTGCGCCGCAAGCGCAATCTTGTACCAGTAGAGCACATTATGATAGTAGGCATGTGCTGACGCTGGTATAGATTTAGCGTAGTATTTATCCACGTCCGAAATCGCTTTGTATTCCTGCTCAACGAGGTTCACGTATCCCGCGGCATCTGCGTGAAATTCTTGTGCTGCTTCTTCGCTAACGAAGCCTGTCTCACCTTCAATAACAAAACTCTTTCCACAACGGATCATTTGTAAGTGGTGTTTCTGTAGTTGAATTTCTAGCCGGTGGTGGTAATGTTTTGCTAGTCTTATTCTTTGGGCGAGGGAAGTTCGGCTTCTTGCGAGGCTCAGCTTGAATTGTGCGCGCGCTCGGTATCGGTAAATCTCTTGAGTCAGCCATTACGGCAGACACCTTTTCAAACGAATTTAAAAACTCAAAGAAGAGGAAGCGCAAAGTCCCCGTCCCAACAAAAACGTCCAAAAAGGCCGCCACCGCCGCGACCTCAGTGACGACCCCCCCACCCGAGCACTCTGACCAGGAGTCCTCCCAATCTGCCCCTCCCACATCTCAACCCCCCCGCATCGAACGCCCCCCGCCCCTCTTCATTCAGGACAAGGAGAAATGGAACAATGTTTCATTTCTCCTTAACGAACGCAAAATCGCGTTCACCTCTGCTCGGACCACCCAACAAGGGATCAAGGTCCAAGTCCCCACTCCCAACGACCATCGTCGCCTCACGACCGCCTTGAAAGCCGAACGCATCGGCTTTCACACCTACGCCCTCGAGGATGAGCGCATTTTGCGCGTCGTCATCAGAGGTGTCCCCAAGGAGCTTAACTCCAATGATATCCTCGAGGACCTTAAATCCCAAGGATACCCCGCCCACGAAGTACACCGCATGCATAGCGGAAAAACAAAAGCCCCCTTCGATCTAGTGCTGGTCACACTAGACCTATCCCCCGCCGGAAAGCGTATCATAAATACGCTTACCACCGTATGCCAACTATCCGGCATACGCATCGAGATGCCCCACAAAAAGGGTCCCCCTGGCCAGTGCCATAGATGCCAACTCTATGGCCACTCGGCCAGAAACTGCTACGCCAAGCCTAGGTGCGTCAAATGCCTAGGCAATCACGGCACCCCTGACTGCCCCCGCCCCAAAGACAAGAGCGAGTGTACGGAACCCCCTGGTTGCGTACTCTGCGGTGCCCTGGGGCATCCAGCGAACTACCGCGGATGCCCCAAGGCACCACGCGCTAGTCGTAGGCCTGGCAAAAAAGGCCCCGCGCCCTCCGCCTCGGAACCCCGGCCCGCACGCCGCGCTGTCCCACGTACTGAGGATTTCCCACCTCTACGTCCGACAAAAACACCCGCCTTCACCCCCAACATCGCAGCCTCTCAGGAGCTGCAACCCGCCTGGAGAAGCCAAGCAGTCTTGGCTTCACCACCTCCACTCATGGAAACTCCAGTTTCCATGCCCACGGCATTCAAGCCGACCCCCAAGCCCCCCACCAAACCAGCTAAGATCAGCAAAGCGCCCCTTCCCCTTAAGGTCTCCCCTCCAGCGCCTGTCCCAGACACGGTGGAGGAAGACGATCTTAGCCTTGTCATCCGCTTTGCCAGCGCCATTAACATGGAGCAGGTCCGCGACCTGGCTAGGGAGCTCAGAGCAACCCAGCATAACACTGAACAGCGTTGCATAGCAATGCTTAAGCATTCGCGACTCATCGCAGCCATCTCGGAGTTCAATGTTAATTCTCCATAATGAATTTAAACCCCTCCAAAGGTAGACTCAAGCCCCGATCTATTACCGTCGCATTCTATAATGCAGACGGTATCCTCCCCCAGCGTTGGCAAATCATAGATTTCCTTCGCGAACACCAAATCGATGTCTTACTAGTGCAAGAAACACACCTTAAACCTTGCACTCGCGGGCCTAAAATCCCCAACTACGATTTAGTGCGTAACGATAGAGTGAACTCCGCAAAGGGCGGCACTCTCATCTATTACAAAAGGTCCTTGCACTGTATACCCATCGACACCCCCCCTCTCACGAGCATTGAGGCCTCTGTCTGTCGGCTAGCCATGACCGGCCACCAACCCATTACCCTAGCTTCGGTCTATCTCCCTTGTAGTGGCGACAAACCACTACTCGGAAGCGACATCGAGGCTCTTCTCAATCTAGGAGACGCAGTCATTCTGGCTGGCGACCTAAATAGCAAACACGAACGGTGGAATTGCGTATCCACCAATACCAGAGGTAGAGCCCTTGACAGACTCGTTGACCGACTCAACTTCGACATCATTGCCCCAATGACCCCCACTCACTTTCCGTACAATGTCAATCACACCCAGACATTCTAGACATAGCACTTCTAAAGAACATCAACCTTCAGTTGTGCTCGATAGAAGTGCTTCAAACTCTGTGTTCCGACCACCGGCCGGTCCTGTTACAATTAGGTCCCCCAACCCCCACGGCCCCGCCCACCAAGACGATAGTTGACTGGGACAGCCTTGAGGACAAACTCAAAGCTACCAGTTCACCGGACCTTGACAACATACCCGACGACATTAAGTCTTTAGATGACGTCCGATGCGCAATCGATGCCCTCAGCAGCCACACTCAATCAGTCGTAAAAGACTCCCACATCTCAACCCCCCCGCATCGAACGCCCCCCGCCCCTCTTCATTCAGGACAAGGAGAAATGGAACAATGTTTCATTTCTCCTTAACGAACGCAAAATCGCGTTCACCTCTGCTCGGACCACCCAACAAGGGATCAAGGTCCAAGTCCCCACTCCCAACGACCATCGTCGCCTCACGACCGCCTTGAAAGCCGAACGCATCGGCTTTCACACCTACGCCCTCGAGGATGAGCGCATTTTGCGCGTCGTCATCAGAGGTGTCCCCAAGGAGCTTAACTCCAATGATATCCTCGAGGACCTTAAATCCCAAGGATACCCCGCCCACGAAGTACACCGCATGCATAGCGGAAAAACAAAAGCCCCCTTCGATCTAGTGCTGGTCACACTAGACCTATCCCCCGCCGGAAAGCGTATCATAAATACGCTTACCACCGTATGCCAACTATCCGGCATACGCATCGAGATGCCCCACAAAAAGGGTCCCCCTGGCCAGTGCCATAGATGCCAACTCTATGGCCACTCGGCCAGAAACTGCTACGCCAAGCCTAGGTGCGTCAAATGCCTAGGCAATCACGGCACCCCTGACTGCCCCCGCCCCAAAGACAAGAGCGAGTGTACGGAACCCCCTGGTTGCGTACTCTGCGGTGCCCTGGGGCATCCAGCGAACTACCGCGGATGCCCCAAGGCACCACGCGCTAGTCGTAGGCCTGGCAAAAAAGGCCCCGCGCCCTCCGCCTCGGAACCCCGGCCCGCACGCCGCGCTGTCCCACGTACTGAGGATTTCCCACCTCTACGTCCGACAAAAACACCCGCCTTCACCCCCAACATCGCAGCCTCTCAGGAGCTGCAACCCGCCTGGAGAAGCCAAGCAGTCTTGGCTTCACCACCTCCACTCATGGAAACTCCAGTTTCCATGCCCACGGCATTCAAGCCGACCCCCAAGCCCCCCACCAAACCAGCTAAGCCACGGCCCCGCCCACCAAGACGATAGTTGACTGGGACAGCCTTGAGGACAAACTCAAAGCTACCAGTTCACCGGACCTTGACAACATACCCGACGACATTAAGTCTTTAGATGACGTCCGATGCGCAATCGATGCCCTCAGCAGCCACACTCAATCAGTCGTAAAAGACTGCTCCCGGCAGGTTCCAGTGCTGCCCCAGCACCGCTGGAGACTGCCGGAAGACGCGTGGTCGCTGCTGACCGCAAGAAATGCAGCCATCCGTGCCTACGACAGCTTCCCAAACGAGGAAAACCGCACTCGCATGCGAGCTTTACAGAGGGACGTAAAGCAGACCATGCAGGAGCTGCAGCAGACCCGTTGGGATGAACTTCTTGGGGGAATCTCGCCATCTCACGTCGCGTATTGGAGCTTGGCGAGAGCCCTCAAGAAGGATGTCGAGTCCCCCATGCCCCCTCTCAAACGCCCCAACCTTCCGGATGCCTTTGACGACTCCGAAAAGGTCGAGTGCCTAGCCGACAGCCTAGAGGCCCAATGCTCCCCCAGTACACTCCCAATCGAGCCCATCCAGCTACAGAAGGTGGATGAGGAAGTCGAACGGCGAGTAGCCCTCCCCCCGACCGAGTCTCTTGCCCCAGTCACCCCGTGTGAAGTAGAGAAGGCCATTAAACAGCTCAAACCCCGGAAGGCCCCCGGCTCTGACGGCATCACCAACAAAGTACTCAAGTACTTCTCCCCGAATCTCATTGCTCTTCTAGCGTGCATCTTCAATGCAGCCATCGACAACTGCACCTTTCCCTACACGTGGAAAAGTGCAGACGTCATAGGCTTCCACAAATCCAATAAGCCCCGCTCTGAACCCTCCAGCTACAGACCCATAAGCCTCCTCAAGGCCTTGGGTAAACTGTACGAACGCATTCTCCTCGCCCGCCTAAAGGACATTGTCCAGTCCAAAGGCCTTCTACCAGACGAGCAGTTTGGCTTCAGAGCCAGACACTCGTGCGTCCAACAGGTGCACCGCATAACGGAGCACATTATAAGCGGCTTCGCCCGCAGACAGTTCACAGGAGCTCTCTTCTTTGATGTGGCGAAAGCTTTCGATAAAGTCTGGCACAACGGGTTGATATACAAACTATATCAGCTGGGACTGCCAGACCGGCTCGTACTCATACTACGAGACTTCCTCACGAATCGGAGCTTTCGCTATCGCATAGAAGGAGTCTACTCGTCCCCCCGACCCATCAGAGCCGGAGTCCCTCAGGGTTCCGTTCTAGTCCCCACACTCTTCTCGCTCTACATGAGCGACATGCCGCGATTCCCAAATGTCAACCTTGCGCTTTTCGCAGATGACACAGCCCTCTATCTATCCAGCCGCTCAGCGGGCCTCATCCTTCGAAACCTCCAATCCTCTGCCAGTGCCCTGGGCAAATGGTTTAGGAACTGGAGGATCGAAGTGAACCCCGAGAAAAGTGCAGCCATGCTCTTTTCATTCAAACGGCTCAGTACCGAGACCAATCCCATCGATCGCAGCATTAAACTGTTCGATCGCCCCATCCCGTGGGAACGCTCTGTCAAATATCTAGGCGTCACCCTAGATGACCGACTGACGTTCAAAGACCACATCAAACGAGTCCGAAACAAAGCAGCCTTTGTTTTAGGCCGTCTCTACCCCCTCACGAACAAGAAAAGTAAAATGTCCCTTAGAAATAAGGTGACACTTTACAAAACTTGCATCCGTCCCATTCTCACCTACGCCGGCGTAGCGTTAGCCCATACAAAGCCCAGTCTCATCCACCGACTTCAGGTCATCCAAAATCGCTTCATGCGCCGAGCCACGGGCGCCCCATGGTTCGTGCGCAATGAAAATCTCCATTGCGATCTAGAGCTTCCCACCATAGCTCAATACCTGAAGCAAGCGTCAAAACGCTACTTCGATTCCGCCCCCCATCACCCCAACCCCCTATTCGTAAGCTCCGCAGTTTACGACCTCCCCGCGAATCCCATACGCGTGATCCGACGCCCCCGGCACGTACTCGAGGATCCCGATGATCCTATCACGCTAGCCGTAGCAGCCATGACCCCCCCGCCCCAACCACAGAGTAACACCACACCGACATACTGCCCTCGCCGGCGAGGGCGGCATCCCCCCGCTTCTCGCGCCTACCAGCGCTATCGGCACATACCGGGCCGATTCTCTCCGATCCTCCCCGTCCAAGCAACGTCCTAAGCCGAGGTCCGTGCCCACCTGGGCGCCCTTAGGCAGTTGCATCTTTTTGCTTAGGCTGAGTACACTACGTACTCGCCTTCCCTGTCCGGTGAAGTTGTAAAGGCCCAACGGCCAACAACAAACATGTCCGTTCGAAAAAAAAAAAAAAAAACTATTTGGTCATCCAACTGTGACTGAACATTCAGTCTAAACTCTCTAGAGTTGGGATCAATTATGTCGCCGACACCTGACAAGTAGGCACCGATGTCATCTGGTACTACCATTAGTTCTCCTAGCTTAGCTTCAAGCCTCTGAAACTCAAGAGTGTTATCTCCATGAGCGGCAGAGATTGACCATAAGCGCCTCCATAGGAGGAGAACACAATAGTATTGGTACTGGCCATATGTCAAGTACTTACGGAGTCCGCGGTCGTGTGTTAGTTGGGCCTCCCAAGATGTCGAGATTAACTCAACATAACCTGAGTAGTCTAGCTGGAACTCGCGATTCTGAACTCTCTCTACAAACCCTGATATACCGGGTACTACAAGTAGATCATTGATCAAAGGATCGTTCTTCATCGCGGAATCTTCCTTAGACTCCTTCGAAGGTGTACCAATATAACCTGTGTGTACCAATAAAAAAGATTAAGATAACTTATAAAAAAAACTTAAAATGGAAAACGAAAGGTATAGCTGTAGCAAGTAAAAACAAAAGACAACTGTATTTACAAACACGAAACAGTAACTGTGCTTCTGCTGAAAAAAGGTATAAATGCTATTGTAAAATTATGAAAACAGTAACCAAACAATCTAAAAGGTTGACTAATATTAAATATATAAACCAGAGTTCTAACAAAAGTAAGGCAACTTGGAGTGTCATAAAAGAAAATACTTCAAAAACTAATACCATCAAGGAAACAATAGAACATATAAAAAAATATGATCTCGATATAGTGGAACCGTTAGAGATAGCAAATACACTAAATGACTATTTCATTAATTCTAACAACCATTTACGCAGTAAGAGCCACAATACATATAGACCTGTTACACAAGCCAACATGAACAGCATGTTTATTACCCCAGTTATGGTTTCCGAATTAAAAAGAGTTGTCAAAGGGTTAAAAAATAAAAAAAGCACAGGACATGATGATTTACCGTGGAATATAATATAATAAAACAAAGCATAAATTACATAGCAGAACCTCTAACCCATATAATAAATTTGACTCCCGAAACTGGCGTTTTCCCGGATGATTTAAAAATTGGATTAATTAAGCCAATCTTTAAAAAAGGCTCAAAAAGTGACATAAATAATTATAGACCCATAGCATTACTGTCAAACTTCTCAAAAATATTTGAAAAAATTATATACAATAGGATGATATCATTCCTTAACATGAACAATATTTTAAACTCTAACCAATTTGGATTTCAGAAAAACAAAAACACTACTTCAGCTATCTTCAAAGTTTTAAAATCGATTTGGTCCGAAATAGAAAATAAAAGAACTTGTATTGGATTATTTTTGGATTTATCCAAAGCTTTTGACTGTGTATTACACAAGACATTGCTAAATCAATTAGAAAATATTGGCATCCGTGGAAACGCATTAAAACTTTTTGAAACTTATCTCACTGGTAGAGTTCAAGCAACAGTTATCGACAAATACAACAAAACGACAAAAACTATTGAAAAAATTTACTCTAATTATCAAAGAATTATCCTTGGCGTCCCTCAGGGTAGTATCCTGGGGCCATTGTTGTTCCTTATTTACGTTAATGAGTTGCCCTTAATTATCAACCACTTGTGCGTAATGTTCGCTGACGATGCCACTATATTTATTCCTAAAAATGATTTTAACAATTCTGAATTTATTACTGAAATCTATACCACAATTAATACTGTAATGAAATGGTTGGCATCCATAAACTTAAATGTAAATCTAGAAAAGACAAAGATTATAGAATTTCGAAATTATAAACGTTTACCGCTACAACTTAAAATTGTAATTGACGATAAAACAGTGGAAGTTGCTAAAGAAATTAAATTTTTAGGTATAACATTAGACAGTTATTTTAATTGGAAAGGACATATAGAAATAATTAATAAAAGATTATCAAGCTACTGCTATATGCTGTCAATTTTAAGTAATGTGACTTCTGTAGACGCTGCCAAAAGTGCATATTATGGTTATGTCTATTCCTTGTTGACATACGGAATAATATTTTGGGGAAACTCTGTGAATGTCCAGTCTACTTTTGTGTTACAAAAAAGATGTCTTCGAATTATATTTAACATGCATAATACAGAAACACTAAGAATGATATTTGTAGAGCAGAAATTTCTAACATTGACGTGTATTTATATACTAGAAATTTGTTTATTTATGAGAAATAATAGTGAGTACTTCAATAAAAAGGATGAAAGGAACAAACACCTACGGTCTCAATATAAATATAATTTGTGTTCTGTGGTAGCGAATACTGATATATATAAAAAGAGTTGTTTTGTAAACGGAATTAGAATATATAATAAATTACCTAATTTTATTAAATCACTTCATGGTGTACAATTTAAAAATCAACTTAAAGAGTGGCTTATAAAGAAATATTTTTACAATTTAAATGAATATTTTGGTAATTTATAAATGTTATTTGAATGTTGTACGTCCGAAATGGGCAATCTGTTGAAACTGAATATTCTATGTAACATCTTCTGTTTTACAATAAAGATTATCTTATCTTATCTTATCTTACAGCCAGAACACGCTGTTAACTGTGCAGTGGTCATGGTCATCAGATCATGTAGGTTAACTGATTAAATTTTTTATTTTATTTATTTATTTTGAAGTGACATGTGAATATCTCTAAATTTTATTACGTTGAAATAATTAGTGTTTTATTGTTTTTATTATGACATGGGACTATTACTTACTTATGTTATTGTCTATTTATTAATTGTTTAAATTCACTGATGCCTTGAAAAGGTTATTTGTAATTAATATACGAGGGCGACACTGAAAGTTTTTAGAACTGGCCACTTGTAAACGATATAATAAAAAAATAAGTTCAAATTTTAAAAATGAAACTCTTTGCCAATGTTATCGTGTATGTGTCGTAGGATGATTTAATAAATCGAATCTCCGCGAAAATTCTAGGGGTTTTGCGAAAACGCAGATAATTAGACATAGGAGAAAAATTATCAAATCTTACTGGACAAAGTCAGGATTTTTGCGAAAATACTCGTCGTTCTAGTAAGATTTGATGTGCTCAACTCTGATTGGCTACAATTTTGCTGGCTGACTTCTGATTGGTTCCTAGTTTGCCGATGATAAACTTCAAGTATTGTATCATAGAGTTATGAAGGTTTAGAACAGGTGAGAAAGGAAAATCACTAAATTGATTTTTATAAACTTTTTATTGAAAATTTTAGTATGTATGTTGTTTTCTACAGACAATAGGAGATCTCAGTCGTAGTAAAAAAACTGATCCAATTTTAGGGTGTAATCCATAATCAGTAAATTGGATGAAACTGGTTAGGTAAACAATTAGTTTAATAGTGCAACAATGGAATTGATCACTCTTGTGAATTAAAGTCTTGAGATAAAATCACTCATTCATCAGCCTTCTCTTCTCTTATACAAATTATTATCACATTCTGGTTCACTTATAGTGAACAAAATAACTACAACAAATTATTATTGAATTAGCAAAAATAGGAAAAAATAGACTTATTCAAAGACCTAAACACAATTATGTATTTATAACATGACATAATGCTTAATATATATATTTATTTTTATTTTGTTAATAGTAAGCAAAAATTAAAAGATAACTAGAAAAAAATTTAAAAAGCGAATAATCACAGAACAAAAGATAATTAAATACGTCACTAATGTGAAACTTACGCTGAGTTGCATGGACCTGTAACATTGGAGTTGCAATGCAAGCACAGCTGCGTTTAGTAAATAGTAATATGAAATTATTAGTAAGACTTTACTTGTTACAACAATTCAAAGATTTATGACATTTGGAATTACAAAGCAAACCGTGCTTTTTACAAGCACATTTATTTGAGGAACATTGTTTGCTTGATTTCTTGCAATGACATTGCTTAAACCCTTGTCCGCCGAATGGTGATAGTTGTGAGGAAATACCACGAATAGGTAATACTACCTCGGGAACGGGGCCTGTAAATTGAGCTCCTGAAGATATTTGAAGTGCGTTTCTTGGTAGCCAATCTTTAATTATACCAACGGAGGTACCAACTTGAAACAAACCATTCTTCTTATCAATTACTCGTCCTGTAATGTTTTTGTTATCTAAGGGTGCACGATCGTACTTCGGAACATCAACCAAAATTGTAGCACCTACATCTATTTCTTTAAATTTTTTGTTGGATGTAGTACACATAGTCGCAGCTGCTCTTTTTAAATTTTCATGCGAACTTGTTCTTTCTTTCTTAATGGAATCTTCTTGCCAGCATAAGTTACATTTAACATTAGAAGAACTACTACCTTCACTAACTTCAGACACTCCACATGCGCCGTGAATCACTTGTTGGCATTTTGAACATTTGAGTGAATCGGATGTGGTAATTTGGCAAATACAACATTTAACTTCAGTAGCAACAATATTATTGGAATGTTGTTGTTGTACATTTGTGTGGGAATTTGTGTCATTTATAGCGATATTGTTATCAAGACAGATCGTTTTTGTTGTACTTGCTGGGACAATTATTACATCTTCTAAAACTGTAATGTTATTTGCAGAATCGGTGGCTACTACAAATTTGTTCGCTTTATTACTCAGATCGATAATCATTTCTTCTTTTTTATATTGTGTCATAGATGAAAGAGGGGTAGATTGTGTTGGAAGTTTGTGTTCGGGTAGTCATTTTTTGATCAGTGGAAACATACTGATTTGTGGTTTCGTTAGAAAGCTGCTCATAGGAAAGGATTGCATTTTCATCTTTGGATTCATTTGTACAACCTGCATTTCGCTCGTCTTGAATATCTTCAGTGCAAGGAGGATTTTCATTAATTAAAACCTGTTGTAAGTCTTCTTCATTTTCTAATTTTGACAATGTATCTCTAGGCAAATAAGTTGAAGACAGGCCAATTACAGGATCGTGACCAAACAAAGCTTTGTATGGTGAACGTCCTATTGTGCGATGATGCGAAGAATTTTTCTGGAACTGAACGAAATAGCATCCCAGTGACCATTACAACAAAAGACAGTACAACATAGGTGGCCTTATTGCTAAGGTAGCAATCTCTACCAGGCAACCTTTGGGTGAAAGAAAAATGCATAGCGGTAAGCGGGATAGTGCAAAACTTGCAAACAAACCTTGACTTTGAGGATGTCGGGGACGTCCATTCACTATCTTGCATGCAGGCCACAATGTGATTAGCTCTTTTATTATGCTGGCAGTAAATTCCTTGCCATTATCACTCTGTAAAATCATTGGCGCACCCACTTCTAAGAATATTTTTAAAAGAGCCATGGCTACTTCAGTTGCTTTTTTACTGGTTAAAGGTCTGAGAAAGCAGAACTTAGTGAGGTGGTCTTGATAGTTTAAAATCCATTTGTAATTGTGGCTAGGAGTTGACTGGAGATCAATTAAATCTACCTGCCCACGTTTGTTAAAGTCTTGAGAAATTATGGGGCGTACAACAATTCCTGTTTTTGGGCAACTTTTTTTATTCAGACAGATCTTACACAAGTTGAGGAACAATATCATAATCGGTACCGGTATCACATATTGTTGCTTTAGGTTATATATCAGTTTGTCGCGTCCTCCATGCCCAGTTGATATGTGCGCCTGCAGAAGAATATCAAAGTACATATCTGTTGAAGGTACTTGTACAACAGGAGAGTTAAGATCCTTTCTTCTCAGTATCAGAAGTTTTTCTTCACCTACACTCATCACGTCGTATTTTTTTGCATTTCTATACTGTTGTTGTGTTTTTGGTTGCTTAAGTACACTCGCAGTGTTAAATTGTTCAATTGAATTTATTACAGCATTTACGCGTTCTTTAGTCCATTCTGGTTTAGTTGTACCGTCAACTCTATTATCGTAAAACTTTCTTAACTCTATGTAAAATTTGTCTTTATCGGAGATAACCTCCAAATTCTCCGATTCTGCTGAAGGTTGAACATCATTCTCTGTCGAATCTGTCATAATTATATGAAAACCAAACCTCCTATTCACACCATTCATTTCATTCACTTGTCATTTGTTTCACGATTTGGCGGCAAACTGAAAATTATCTGTGTCACGTCAGCATGAATTTAACGCGAGAAAATTTTCGTGCAATGATTTTTTATGACTTTCAATGTCATTTAAGTCAACAAGAAAGTTATGATAGACTTCGATTGGCCTTTCACGATGAAGCCCCATCTCGTGCCACTGTTTACAACTGGTTTAATGAGTTTAAACGTGGTCGCACTAATCTCACCGATGATCTGCGTGAGGGACGGCCTTCTACGGCGACGACTGAAGATAACATCAGTCATGTGCGGCGTATGATAGAGACTGACAAAAGAGTGACCTATCAGCAGATTCGGACAAGCTTAGGCATCGGTATGAGTCAAGTGCACAAAATCCTCCATGAAAATTTAGCGGTCAGGAAGCTTTGTGCCCGGTGGATACCTCATAATTTGACAGAGGCCCAAAAACTCCGCCGTGTTGATTGGTGCCGTGAAATGGTTCAAAGATTTAACGGAGGTGACTCAAATGCTGTGTTCGACATACTTACGGGTGACGAAAGCTGGATTTACTGTTATGATCCTGAAACTAAAAGACAGTCTGCTATGTGGGTGTTTCCTTCCGAGGAGTTGCCAACTAAAGTGAAGAGAGGTCGAAGCGTGGGAAAAAAGATGGTGGCCTCGTTCTTCGGAAGGACAGGTCATTACGCAACAATTGTTTTAGAGGATCGAAAAACAGTTACTGCAGAGTGGTACACTAACAATTGTTTGCCACTTGTCTTGGAAAAAGTTCGGGAGAAACGACCTCGCAGTAGGATCCTCCTTCACCACGACAACGCCTCATCGCACACCGCCAAGCAAACGATCGACTATTTGGCGACGTCAGACGTGGAATTACTGGGTCACCCGGCGTATAGCCCCGACCTCGCACCTTGCGATTTTTATTTATTCCCGAAAATAAAAGAAAAACTTCGAGGAAAACGTTTTATGGACGCCGAGGAAGCAGTGGCTGCGTTTGAAAAGGCCGTCGAAGAGACCCCTAAGGAGAAGTGGGCAAAGTGCTTTTCTCAGTAGTTCCATCGGATGCAGCGATGTATTGATGTGAATGGACACTATTTTGAAAAGATATAATAAAACTAATAACTTTCTAGTTTATTCAGTTTTTGATTTTCTAATAACTTTCAGTGTCGCCCTCGTAACATCTATTTATATACATCAATTGTGAACATTTATAATTACAAATAAGAAGTGAATAAATGATATGATATGATACACATACGGTCATATATTATTTTATATGCCGGATGTGTAGAAGTATTCTAACAATAATTCAAATAATATTTGAAGTTCATAGGTCTTAAAGCTTTTTTAAAAATTTGGGGGACATGCGATTTGCACGAAATGAGAGAACGACCCATGCGTCAGACCATCATTCCAACCACTACTATACTGTCAGTATAATGTCAGAATATTGTCATTACTTGGAAATACTGTCATTATAACTGATAGTGTCTGGTCCGCTTAAGATAAAGTTGTTCAGTAACCACAATTATGTTCCACGATTTCAATTTCACCTGTATATTGATTGATATTAATTGATTAAAAAATAAATAGAACACATTTTTGACATACCGTTTCTGTGTTTATGGTTTGTCTGGTGGTGTATACTGGCAGCAGAAATGATTCCATTAAGGAAAAAGCAAACCATAGAGGCTCATAAACATCGGCAGCCCCTGGAAAAAAAATGTGCAGTCACGCTGTGTATACTTTCTCGCAAATCCTATTAATATCAAAGTCAAAATCTTTTTATTTAAGTAGATGCTTTGCACAAACTTTTAAATCATCTTTTTTCGTATCTAGTACAAAGTTCCTACTACTTGGAACATGTACACTCAACGTTACAGGAAGTGTTGTCAGAGCGAGAAGAAACGTGGATCATCTGGCATATACTAGATTGACATTGTTCAACTTAAATCAGCAATAAACACTCATAATTAGTAGACCTAGTATATCTAGTAGGCCGCATAAAGTTATTAAAAGGTACTTTCATGAACATCGTTTTAACTATTTTTGGGGCAAAATAATAAAAAACTTCTTTATGTATGGTAGGTATCAAAACCAGATTTTTCACAGAGTAACCAACTATCTTATGTACTATATTAGTTGTATATAGTATAGTACAATGTTTCATCAAAATCGTTAAAGCCATTTCTAAGAAAATTAACAAAAAACTTATTTTTATTTTTTGTATAAAAGGTATCAGAGCCAGATTTTCGCTAGAGTAACCAACTATCTAATGTACTAAGTTGTATAAAAATATAGTATTGTATAAAGTTTATTAAAATCCTTAGAGCCATTTTTGATAAAAAAAGTGTTTTTTACTTTCGAGCGACTGAGGAGCGAGCGTGAGCGAAAATATTGTAAAAATCGAACTTGAGACATTGACTGGAATCGATTCTCTTGCACTTATAGAGCCCAAAAAATATAAAAATAAAAAATGTATGCGTGAGTCTGTGTGTGTGTTAATCCCTCCCGGTCTCCAGCGCCAAGACCACTGGACTGATTTGGATAAAATTTGGGCAAGAGTTATATTTTCTTAATATCTCCAGGAGCTTTTTGTTTTTAATTTCGTAATTTTTTAGGGTTGCAACCATAGTAAAAAAAACACTTAATATTTTTGCTCTATGATTTTGATGAAACATTGTACAATACTATATTCCTGTACAACTTAGTATACAGGGTGATTGGTAATTCGACGAGATCCTTCAAAGGGGTTATACTAGAGGTCATTCGCAACAAATTAAGTCCTGTTAACCAGGGGTCAAAAATGTATGGTTACTGAGATATTACTGTTTTTAGATTTTTTTCTACCTTGTTACCAAAAACAATTAATTATGAAAAAACCATTACACCGTTTACATTAAATTGATACTTTTTTTAAAGCTGAGAAATGAGCGCTTTCTTTGAAAAAAAATTCTAGCCCAAAACTCACATAGTCTCAAAAATAAACGGTCTTAAGTTGCATAAAAATATTATTTTGTATAAATTTTCCATAAGTAATTGAGTATTACTAGAAAAAAATGTAGTAAACTTGGCGTACAAATTAATGACAAAAGTTCCTTGTTTCATAAGCTTTCTAAAAAGGTACAAATTTTACCAACTTTTGCACGGGATCGAAAAAATCCAATAAACCAAACAAGAAACACATTTTTTCCATACATATCCTGCACGGTGCCGCCTTTTCTTTTACTCGTGTCGTGCGTGACTCGTGAGCTTAACATGATTCGATAATTTGTAGCAATCTTCGCGACAGTTCGTGGACACGAACTCGCACAGTTTCCAACCAGATGGTTAGTTCTAGCGTACAGAAAAGTCACAGTATTTGTTAAATAATAGTTGATATACTTGTTAATTGACTAAAACTACGTTTAAACACTTTTAATTTTGATATGCGTGGTTTTGGGACGCTTCTTCAGCACGAACATAGAAGCGGTCGTGGCTCAGTGTGGCTTGCTTGGTCTTATCGATCACGCAGGTTAACTGACTAAAGACACGGTCAATACTGGATGAGTTTTTACTGTTAGTGGCATTTATTTCGACCGTTTCCGTGCTTCGCAAGGTACGTTAAGCCATTGGCACCGGTTGCTATCATTAGATGGCAGTCGTTAAGCCATGTCGGAGGCATTAATAAGGATATTAACTATTATTTAACGAATGCTGTGACTTTTCTGTCCGCACGAACTAACCATCTGGTTGGAAACTGTGCGAGTTCGTGTCCACGAACTGTCGCGAAGATTGCTACAAATTATCGAATCATGTTAAGCTCACGAGTCACGCACGACACGAGTAAAAGAAAAGGCGGCACCGTGCAGGATATGTATGGAAAAAATGTGTTTCTTGTTTGGTTTATTGGATTTTTTCGATCCCGTGCAAAAGTTGGTAAAATTTGTACCTTTTTAGAAAGCTTATGAAACAAGGAACTTTTGTCATTGATTTGTACGCCAAGTTTACTACATTTTTTTCTAGTAATACTCAATTACTTATGGAAAATTTATACAAAATAATATTTTTATGCAACTTAAGACCGTTTATTTTTGAGACTATGTGAGTTTTGGGCTAGAATTTTTTTTCAAAGAAAGCGCTCATTTCTCAGCTTTTAAAAAAGTATCAATTTAATGTAAACGGTGTAATGGTTTTTTCATAATTAATTGTTTTTGGTAACAAGGTAGAAAAAAATCTAAAAACAGTAATATCTCAGTAACCATACATTTTTGACCCCTGGTTAACAGGACTTAATTTGTTGCAAATGACCTCTAGAATAACCCTTTTGAAGGATCACGTCGAATTACCAATCACCCTGTATAAAATAGTTGATTACTCTCGGAAAAAATCTGGTTTTGATATCTTCCATACAAAAATAAGTTTTTTGTTATTTTTTCTCAAAAATGGCACTAACGATTTTGATAAAACTTTGTACAATACCATACTTCTATACAACCTATTATATAGGATAGTTGGTTACTCTGGGGAAAATCTGGTTCTGATACCTCCCATACGAAAATAAGATTTTTTGTATGTTTTTCTCAAAAATAGCTACAACGATTTTAATGAAACTTTGTACCTTTAAATAACTTTATACGGCCTACTATACTAGGTCATGAATTATTCCGGGTCATTCCAGGATAATACCTTATCCTGGAATGACCCGGAATAATTCATCAAATACAAAACAACATCTAATGGTGGCAACCCTAAAACTAGCGTTATTATAAAAATAAATTGTACACCCACGCTATACTACGTATACTAAATTGTTTAGAAATATGGTACTGTTCAAAGTTTCATCAAAATCGTTAGAGCCATTTTTGAGCAAAAAAATAAAAGTGTTTTTTTACTATAGTGGCAACCCTAAAAATGACGATATTAAAAAAAAAGGCTAGAGATGTTAGCAAAATATTGCCATACCCCAAATTTTATCCAAATCCGTTGAGTGGTCCACGCTAGAGACAGGGACGGACAGACACACACACCCAAACATACATTTTTTATTTTTCTTTGTTTTTTGGGCTCTATAAGTGCAAGAGAATCGATCCACATCAAAATTTCAAGTTAGATTTTTTTGCCATGACAGTACTTCCTTACTCTGTCGCTCACTGACGCTCGCTCCTCAGTCGCTTGAAAGTAAAAATGGCTAGAGATATTTACAAAATATTGCCCTAACCCAAATTTTATCCAAATTCGTCCAGTGGTCTTGACCCCAGGTATTTGAACTATACTGTTGAAACTTGGTAAGTAGATGTATTCTGTGAACCGCATTAAGATTGTCACACAAAAATAGAAAAAATAAAAAAACAATAAATTTTGGGGGTTCCCCATACTTAGAACTGGAACTCAAAAATTTTTTGTTTCATCAAACCTATACCTATCTATAGATAGGTCTTTAAATTGATATTGAGGTTCTAATATAATTTTTTTCTAAACCGAATAGTTTGCGCGAGAGACACTTCCAAAGTGGTAAAATGTGTGTCCCCCCCCCCCCCCCTGTAACTTCTAAAATAAGAGAATGATAAAACTAAAAAAAATATATGATGTACAAACACCATGCAAACATCCACCGAAAATTGGTTTGAACGAGATCTAGTAAGTTTCTAGTTTTTTTTAATACGTCATAAATCGTAAACCGCAAATTACCTTTCATTCAATCAACTCAAATATAAAAAAACCAGCCAAGTGCGAGTCGGACTCGTGCACTAAGGGTTCCGTATAAATTCTTAATTACACATGTCTTGAACTCTATATTTTTTATATTTGGGGGGACACACATTTTACCACTTTGGAAGTGTCTTTTGCGCAAACTATTCGGTTTAGAAAAATAATAATATTAGAAACCTCAATATCATTTTTAAGACCTATTAATAGATACCCCACGTATAGGTTTGATGAACAAAAATTTTTTGAGTTTTAGTTTTTAGTATGGGGAACCCCAAAAATTTATAGTTTTTTTTCTATTTTTGTGTGAAAATCTTAATGCGGTTCATAGAATACATCTACTTACCAAGTTTCAACAGTATAGTTCTTTTAGTTTCGGAAAAAAGTGGCTGTGACATACGGACGGACAGACAGACAGACAGATATGACGAATCCATAAGGGTTTCGTTTTTTACCATTTGGCTACGGAACCCTAAAAATATAGAGTTCAAGACATGTATGATTATGAACTTATACGGAACCCTCCTCGGTGTGCGAGTCCGACTCGCACTTGGCCAGTTTTTATTTTTGATTGAAATGAACTATACCTTATCTACCTTAAAAATGTTAACTACCTATGTATTCAGTTAATTAATAGATAAGATCACTCACCGGCACCAGATTTTATTGAATCCTGTTTTTTTTTCAAGTGGCGCCTAAATGTGCCCTTAAGTATATCCTTTTTAATTTTTAAATCCTTTATGGGAGTATTAAGTTTTATGCTTAACCTCTCCCAAGCATCGTTTACTTTTCTTTTATCTTTATGGTTGTTATTTTGGGGGTCCCATATTACTGGTTCCTCCTGGTAACATTCCAGAAAGTGTAGTATTTGTTCGTTCGACCATTCCAACGACATATTTTAGTTGGGTCGACACAAGCCGTACGCCAAAAAGGTGCAAGCAATACTACCGGCGACCGAGCGTATAAACCAGGGTGATCATCTCAAAACTGGAAATCTGCCCGACACTGGCAAAAAATCTGCCAAACTCGACTCCAGAAAATGCCAAAAACTCTTTATCATATTATTGCCTCCAAGGTGAAGGTAATGAATAAATAAAAAACGTATATGCATCTTAAAGTAAAAATAAACCTTAAAAACATTACTTACGTTCAATAGAAAAAATATTCTATTTTGTTCGAACTCACTGCGAATAAGCCAATCATCTAGCTTCGCATTCTTTAGTAATTTAAGAATATGAAACTCTGCGATATGGAACTTTAAAAAATAAATAAAGTACTGTTAAAATAATTTCTTCATTTAACCTAAAATATTTTTATTACTTAAGATAACAGGTATTTTTTTCACTTAACATGTAAGTATTGTACTATTACTATGTGTCAACGTTTGCTTTAAATTCTTCATTTTGTTCATTTTCATTATACTATAATCAATTTTAACGACATCTTTTTAATGTTTCTTTAATTGGTTTCAAGGAAATACAGGTTTTTTTATTGTGATTAATGCGCATACATGTTTTTTTTCGTAACCTGTTCCTTATTTTTGTTTTATTCAAGTTTACTTGGGAGGATATTCTCTCAGTGAGTCCACCAAATAAGTCATAAAAAAATAAAGTAAATAATAAAATAGAAAATTACAAGTTTTCTATTTGTATTTCAAAAATAATAAGGATTTCCTTGAAATTTGCCACTATATTAAATCGTCAGCTTATTCTGCCAGAGCTTAAAAAATAGTAGCCAAATCTCCCCAAAAGGCAAAAATCTGCCACCAATGGTCACACTGGTGTAAACAGGCACACACATAGATGAAGTGGCACACAGACGCAAGCATATCATCCTTTGATCTGTGTCAAAAAACCGACAGTCGTCCCGATCAGCGGCGAGTACGAGCACGAGCACGGGCACGCGCGTGTGAACAGGCTGCTTGTGCATGCGCCCGTGCTCGTGCTCGTTGAATGTGGCTTTGCCCGCGGGCGTGTGTACGCATCACAAGCGTGTAAACACTGCGGCAAGCACAGGCACGAGCACGGGCGCGTGCACAAGCAGACTGTTCACACGCGCGTGCCCGTGCTCGTGCCCGTTGAATGTGGCTTTGCCCGCGCGCGTGTAAACCCACCATGGAATATTTTTGGGTACTCCAACTACCTATTATAATCTCAGCTAAAAGGACACCTCGGGATGGCTCCAGAAGAAACTCTGTATAACTTTTCTATATTTTATTTAAATCACTATACAAACAACCTTCGCTTCCGATCACACTGAATAGAATGACGCAATCGGCCCGCACCTCCCGCCAAGCGCACGATTATTTGGCGGTAAAACCCAGCTCTCTGATTGGTTGAAAAATACACGCATCTAATTGGTCGACTAACGTTCGACCAATCAAATGCGAAACAGTGTTGCCAATATTAAATCATGAATCTGCTAAATTAAATAGATTTTTAGACGAGAAATATCAAACCCTAACAATCGACCATCCTGACATCGTGTGCATCCTCGCACACGACCCCAGGTGGAACCCTAACAATCGGACCAGTTGCGTATTCCAGATAATATACAAAATATATATTTAAATGAACAAATAAATATACTTAATGAAATATCTACATATTATATTTATTTGTAAAATATTTTATAATATTACACCTATATTCTGTATTATTGTAACACATACTTAGCAAATATATTTTTTCATTATTAAATATTCCTTTACAAAAAAAAACTAAATATTATCAAAATTAACTATTTTATATAATATTAATTTCATATTTTCTTTTTACAAATTATGTGCTTTTTATATCATTAATAAATATCCCTGCATATTTACTTAAATGAACTTATACAATATAATTACAAACAATATGGACTTTTCTCATCGACTGATATAATATAAAATATTTGATTATCTCTATGTATTCAGATTAAACTTCAATTCTTCAATTATAACAATTACAACGAAAGGTATATTTTCTGTCCGATCGATATGCAGAAAATATTCGACTATTCCTTATATAACACATCTGACCGATCGATTTGCAGAAGTGAATCGATTTAGGGGCCTGAACGATCGATTAATCAGGTTATCCCTATAAAACAACGAAAACCCGAACGATCGATTATCGGGTTTCATCACTGACACCTTTGAGGCCATCGATTACTCGCAGGGACAGTGGAATTTATTCTTATATCTAGATCAAAACACGAACCGATCGATTCTCGTGCCTGATCTGAAACAACGAAATATCTTTCTGTATATATAATGCCTTTTTAAATATAAAAATTTAAATATACTGTTTACATTGATTCATAACCATCTAACTTTCCAATTCCTGATCATCTAACTCGCTATCAGCGCTGGAGTCATTTTCGTTTACGTCCAATGCGGCAATATGAATCCACGGCATCATTCGATCAGCCGCTACAGTTGTTGGGCGCTTATTTTGTGTGCTACCTACTCCAGGCACCGGTGAAACAACGTAACGATCGTTACCTAATACTTTCGTAACACGGTAGGGTCCAATGTACGAAGGCATGAGCTTCTTGCTCTTGCCATCATTGTTAAAGCATGTTTTAGTAATTCTTACAAGTTCTCCTTCATTGTAAAGCCGTGCCGGTTTCCTACCCTTATCATAGTTTTCCTTTTGTTTGAGTTGTTCCCTATCTATCCTATCCTTGACTTCCTTTCGTATTGCTGAAATGTCACCGCTCTCTCGTGTCTCTGTCACGACTTCGTTAAGGACAGGGTTGACTTCACTATTCATGCAAGGCCCAAATAGTACCTCAGAGGGCGTTCTACCCGTGGTCTTTTGAGTAGTATTGTTCAGTCCCCATTGAATTCTTCCCAAATGACTATCCCAATCCTTCTCACCGTACTTAACGCTCAACGCTCGTAAGGAGTCAAGAATGGTACGGTTGTACCGTTCAACTTGTCCATTCGACCTAGGGCTAGCTACGGCGTTGAGAATATGTTTGACACCCCTATCAAGACAAAACCGCTTAAAGGCATGAGAAGTGAATGAGCTACCACGGTCACTCACAAGACGGTCTGGGGTCCGGAATGTACTGAAGATCTCATCTAACGCCCGCATTGTGTTTTGTGAGTTTGTATTTCTCACAGGCTTGAGAAAACAAAATTTCGTAAAGGCGTCCACCACCACTAACAGATGACTGTATCCTCTTTTTGATTTCACGAAGGGTCCAAGGTGGTCAACGTGCAGAGTATGAAAGGGTACTTCAACTTTTGCGATTGGATGGAGAAGACCCTCGCGACTTTTAGTGTTACTGTTTTTTGCGTAGGCACATTCAATACAAGCATTTACGTACTTCTTAACGAATCTTGCCATTTTGGCAAACCAATAATTCTTCTTCATTCTTTCCAGAGTCTTCTCCACGCCAAAATGACCAATATCATCATGATTCATACGACAAAGTTGCCACCTTGCACCCTTCGGTACAACCCAGCGTACGTTATCCTTATCACCGTCTACAAAACGAAATAGCTTATTGTCCTTCAGAACATAATTGTCTCTTATATAAGAGAGGCCTTTCTCATCGAGCCCACTGCCAAGAACATCTCGGATTCTACACAACTCAGTATCCCTGAGCTGAAGCGTATGCAACCAATCATCGCAGGTGATGGACATAATAGCAGGTACCTTCTCTGCAAGATTTTCCTCAGGCTCGTCGACCGGGTTACGGGATAGCGCATCAACATGGCTCATTTTTGCGCCTGACCTATACTCGATTGAGCAATCAAATTCCTGCAGAGTCAACCACCAGCGTGCAATCCTGGGAATAAGGTCCCTTTTTGAAAATGTAGATCTCAAAGCGCTGCAGTCTGTGGCAATTTTGAATGGTTTACCTAGCAAGTACACTCTAAATTTACGCAAAGAGCAGACCACCGCAAGGGTTTCCAACTCGTAGGAGTGAAAATTCTTTTCCTCCGGGGAAGTTTGTCTGCTGTAATACCCTACAGGACGAAATGACGCATTATTCACTGACTTTTGAAGGAGTATGCCACCAATACCAACTCTGCTGGCATCCGTATGCAGCTCAGTCTCTGCTTTTGGGTCATATATTGCAAGGATTGGTCTATCAATCAAAGAAGCTTTAAGACTTTGAAAAGCTCCTTCCTGACTGTCACCCCATTCCCATACTGCGCCTTTTTTGAGAAGCTTATTTAAGGGGAAAGCGATTCGAGCAAAATCCTTCATGAATTTGCGAAAATAGCTCGCTAATCCGAGGAACTGGCGGACGTTATGCACAGTCTCGGGTCGCGGAAAATTTGCTACACTCAGAATCTTCTTTTCACCTGGCCTAACCCCCGCACGTTTGTCCTGAAGAAAATCACACTTAGACATATTCAAGGTGAGATTCGCCCGCTCAATCAATTGTAAGACCTCTTCAAGTCGCTCCAAACATTCAGCCGGATCCCTGCCATAGATCAGGATATCATCAATATATGCAGTTGCCTTATTGAAACGACTCGAATCTAAGATGGTATTGATCATTCGCTGGAAAACAGCTGGTGCGTTCGCCAGTCCGAACGGCATACGGTTAAACTCGTATTGGCCGTCCGGAGTGACGAACGAGGTGAGATGTTTACTCTGTTCCGAGATGGGTACTTGATAGTACCCAGAAGAAAGATCAAGTGAGACAAAACAAGCTTGACCGGAAAGACGAGCTATTTCATCATCAATTATAGGCATCGGATATCTTTCTTTCACTGTTATAGAGTTCAACATACGATAGTCTATACACATCCTATGTGATCCGTCTTTCTTGCGAACTAGCAAGATCGGACTGGAATAATCGGAAACAGACTCTCGTACTACTCCGGCATCGAGCATCTCATTTACCATTGATTGGGAGCTTGCAATAATGTGAGCAAGGCACTACTGATATGTTGACACGGCCATTAGTCGAACGATACAGACCTCCATATACAAAATATTGTACATCCGGCTTTCCTGCGATACCACTATTTATCAGTAAACTACCACCGAAATTAGGCTCAGTATGTGCTCTTACGGTAGCTGCACCGTATAGTTCCACTGCACCATTTAAATTGATTTTTATTGTATTACCGCTGTTATTCGTTTCACTATTTTGGGGCATTTCTTTTCCGATATCCAAGAATTGTAATGCACTTGCAGTCTTATAAACAAGTATGTGGGGCTGTTCTGTATAGGACTGTCCTATCAACACCGGTACATCTAATAGCTGATTACCAACAACTTTGCAGGAGACTTTAGCATCTACTCCATCCACACTAATATCGACGGACAACTCTCCTAAAGACTGCACAATGTTATTCCCAAAGCCTTTCATTAACGAAGGAATACCATTGTGTGTTAACCCTAAACTGAGAGCCACCGATTCCTTTATCAAGGTTACTTCGCTGCCAAAGTCTACAAATGCATCTACGGATACCCCATTCAGCGTCACTTCCTTTTTGAATTTTGAATCTGAACAACTATCTTGTCTTTGTACAGTATCTATGCACATGGTTTTAGGTACATCCACACTAACTGTCTTATTTTCAACCTTACTGAAACATTTTTCAACCGTATGTCCTAGCTTGTTGCATCGCGTACATCTGATTAGAGGTTTCGGACAATATAGGAAACTATGCCCCTTTTCCTTACAATTGTAACAGCCAGTTGATGGGGTTGGCCTAACGCCGGGACCCTGTTTCGAATTAGGTATGCTAGTAACGTTAGGGTTTTCGTAATTCCTGTTTCTAAAATTTTGTGATCGTTCTGTCATCATCGGTTGAGAGTCTTTGTTACTAACCAAAAACTGTAATAATTGATCAGGGTGCGAACAACGCAATGCTAAAGCACTAGACCTCAAGGTCCTATCAGTGATACCGTGAATTATGCAATCCACTGCGCGTTTGCCTACAATATCGCATTGGTTCAGAAGTGTTAGTTTCTCATAGTAAAAGACGTCAATTGGTTCATTAAATTTACTTCTCCTTTTCAGCATATCTTCCAAGACCTGGCCATAATTTTGTTCATATGGAAAAGCGTTCACTAATTTCTCTTGCCACTCTTGCCAAGTGAAAAGAATTGAATTTAAACCTTCGTACCACGTTTTGGCTAGGCCTTGGAGTTTTTGCATAGCAAAGTGGGTAGTTGTTCTATCGTCCCAGCCATATACCGTTGCGCACTCGTTTACTTTCTTTAGCCAAACGTCTATTCGTTGATTTTTGGTCGATGGGTCAAAGTTCGGAAGTATATTTTTATTGTCTAATTTTTGTGCGTTCTGGGTAGACGGCCGTGACGTAAAACCACCCTTTATACAGTTTAAAATATCCATAAAATCTTTCTTTGAAACAGAAGGGCTACGTGACCTGTCTAAATGTCCCGCGTCGCTCCGTCGCTCTGCACTACGTCGTCGTCGCTCGACGTGTGCCTGTAGTCGTGGCTCTGCATGTGACTCGGCACGCTGCTCAGGTCGGCTGCGGCTGTGCTCGCGTTGCACGATGACGGGCCTCGACGCGGAGGCGCGGTGCTCGCGGGCCTCGACAAGCCGTTCGCGCTCACGACGCAGCTCCCTTTCCAGCATCTCGATTCGCTGGTGTCCCAGCTCCGCATCATGATCCGGTCGGGGGCGGGTAGGGCTGCGAGTCCGCAACCTGCTCCGGCTCCGAGTAGCTGAAGGTGACTGCCGGTGACCTGGAGTCTCGAGTCTTCGTCGGTCCAGGTCTCGACTGCGCCGTCCAGGCGGCTCACTCATCGTCCGATGTCTCGTAGGAAGGAAAAAGAAAAATGTTAATTGCGATACTACCGAAACACGAAAATCGAAATATCTCGGAAACGGTAAGTCCTAGGCCAAAAATAAGCAAAATTTCGCATTTCCTTGCACCAATAAATGTGGGGGCTATGATACGATTACACATCTAAAATTATGTGGTTATGGGGGGGCCCACAATGTAACTTTGATAAATGTGTGATTTGCTTTGTAATAGAGGAATCAGGTAAGTACCAGTAAGCTAAATCCAAAAGTAAACGCATTATGACCATATTAAAGGAGAACCAGAAGATGCGCGGTACGCGGGCCACTAAGGGGGTTTCATAAATCTCACTTATAAAAAATTTCATCACGCTAAGCAATTAAGTAAGTTATATCAGAGCATATATCTGCTAGAGTATCAACCACGTGGCACACAGGTAACATATCCTATAAGTAGTTAAACACCGCTAATTAGATTAGTCATTTAGCTTGTGTTCAGCAAATGATATAAGGTTTATGCAAAATTCATAATCGCTAAGATTACCTACCGCGTGGCACACAGCTTACATAACCGTTACAAGTAATTGTTGCAACGGAAATCAAATAGCAAATAAGTTATAAAAATTGGGCGGTAACTTACGTTTTATTTCGGTTGATATCCCACTTCTGAGATATTATAATCTCAGCTAAAAGGACACCTCGGGATGGCTCCAGAAGAAACTCTGTATAACTTTTCTATATTTTATTTAAATCACTATACAAACAACCTTCGCTTCCGATCACACTGAATAGAATGACGCAATCGGCCCGCACCTCCCGCCAAGCGCACGATTATTTGGCGGTAAAAACCCAGCTCTCTGATTGGTTGAAAAATACACGCATCTAATTGGTCGACTAACGTTCGACCAATCAAATGCGAAACAGTGTTGCCAATATTAAATCATGAATCTGCTAAATTAAATAGATTTTTAGACGAGAAATATCAAACCCTAACATACCCAAGGTCACGTCAGCGGGTATACTATCACCCCTGAAAACCTCGTTGTCGACCAAAACAACACCCTGTATATACCAACAATCCAATGACACCCGTATTTGGCATTTCCAAAGAGGCACTTTATCCGATGTTATTATGATTCTGGTCTCATTCTTTTTCTAAATTGTCCTCTTTCTTCTGACAGTTTTGTCAATAACTTTTTTTATTGCTTTCAGATATGATTTTGCAGTTTCTAAAAATGCAAAAACTTTATTTGCATTTTTGTCCTGCAGAAGTTTTTTGAAGCCAAGGTCTTTTAAGTTACTGGAATTTAATATGTCGAACAGATCGTTGATTCGGTGTAAAAAATTAATAGTTGCATCGGAATTTTTAAATTCCGTTAGTTTTAGAACGTCGTCGCAAAACTGTATTGCTTTTGCAACACTGCAACTCATCAGTTGTGTGGCTGGTTTCACTTTCATTATTTCGTTTTTAAATTCTGTGTGCCTATTTCAGTAAGTTTGCCAAATTTTGACCAATTTTATAATGAATAAATAATTGCTTGTTTGCATTAAAACTGCGCACCGGTTGAGTTCGGGCACCATCCACCTTGACTCGGAATTGCACAGAAAAACAATTATAAGTAATTTTTTTTTTCAAGTGGTCCTTGCTAAGTTTCTAAGTTAACAAATATTCGATTTCAGGTTTATCAGATCGTAAATAATTAAAATGAATTAACGACTTTGTGAAACCCGAAAAAATCCTGCTTTGCTTCGTGAATGTACCACTCTTTTGATAATTTAAAAAAATGAAAATGAAAAATGTTTATTCATTTTAATCTTAATACCTATTAAGGTTGGGATCGGTCTCTCCTTTAAAGCTTTTTTAGCCTGTATCAGGAGGCATCGCTCTTCCTCAATATGTGAGTTGATGTTAACTCCGTTATTATTAGACACTATAAGACATTGTAAGTTTTGTTTACTTACAAACAAAAAGAGAAGAAGTTAAACAAAAAATAACATAATTATCAAAGCCACGCAAAGCAAAAGTTTTATAACTAAGGTAAGTGACCCAAATAAGGCCTACCTTATTTTTAACTTGACGTAATTAGTAGGTTTTTAAGAAAAACTCACTCATCTTTCGAAATATTAATCTTTATTTATTAAAATTTAAAATAAATATAGTTGAAACCAAGGTTCGGAACCGGTTAACAAATACCGGTTAATTTCGTTCGAATTTCGGTTAACGATTCCGTTCAGGTTAAAACCGGTTTCCAGCTTAACCGGTAAATTTGAATAAAATATCGGTTAATCAGGAAGCGGTTTTCTAACCGAAATAAGAACTAAATTAACCGGTTAAAACCAAACTTAGTCAAGTACAGGCGCGTCGCGCGGGTGCCACTGCCCGAGTCTTCTGCTCACTTTCTCGCACGCTTTCAATTGATTGCACGCGGCAAACATGCCTACAAAGTCGCATATTCTTCAAATTAACCGGTTAATTCCGTTCGAACGAAAAAATATCGGTTTTGGTTAAACCGGTTAAATATACCGGTAACCGAAACCTGAACGAAACCTTAACCGAAATTATTTCGATATAGGGGTCAATGACCGAAACCGGTATTTTCAAAAAACCGGTTTCCGAACCCTGGTTGAAACGTTAAAAAACAAAAATCAGTCTTCTGTGAATCAAAATAATAAAAAAGTCATTTAGGCTTTATTGGGAGACCCATGCCGCAATAAGGCCTTTCATACTAAAAGAAAGTAAAACAATCATTAAACTTCAGTTACTAAAACATATCAATGTAACATTATTTAAATTTAGTAAGATCCTTTAATAATCATATTTGGGCGTTATAATCAGTCTTGATAATCGTCTCAACATATTAATCCTTCCTTTCTTCATTTTCTTCAAGCAATCTCCTGAACAGTAATTTTTTTTTTATCAGCAGGGGTTAAGCCAACACACAGCTCATGATACCTACCAAATATTACAAGCAAGGCATTACCGCATGTCATCCATTCGATATTATTTGTACTTATATTATTTTGATAGGCCTTATTTGGACCTGTCGTATGTGTAAGAAAAAAAAATATTTCAGAAAATACACTGAAAAAATGGCGTATAAATGGTTATGTAGGGGTTACTAAACTTTTAAACTAAATAACACACAAAAAAAATCTCGGCATGTGTGCAAAAATATCAAAATACTTACATCATTATCTGTAGAAATTTTATAAAACAGGCGTATTCTCCGCGTCCCGACTGTTTTCGACTACTTGTTCCGACATACTTGTGGTAAGCGGCGCTCGCTATTCTTGTATGAGTCAGATACATCCTTACGCACACCACTGTAAACTTTCGCAGTTATTTGAAATGTCCAAGCGGGAAATTTGAAACCTAGGCCTTATTGGGGCATAGGCTTTATTTGGGTCTCTTACCTTAATTTGATTTGGCTAAGAAAATTTATTTCAGACATTACTTTCGCCCTAGTGGCCCTAATTGGAGTTTTAAAACCTCTGTCCCAACCTAACTCGTAGTCCATTAATTTCTTGTTCAACTGCCAGTTTTTTTATGAAATCCTATTTTATTAATTTTCCTTTATGTTCTTTTCAAGTCTTCGTGTTTCCAAGTCATGTAAACAATTGCTTGTATTTTAACATATGGCAGAGATCAAATATAACATGAATTCTATTATTGTCCATAAAATGATTAAAGAAGGGCTGTGTTTTATTATCTTCTTGCAAATCAGCCCCATAATTTCGTAAATACAGAAAAGAGCTCGGGTGGTCGATCTAGTTTTATCTTTAACAACACCATCTTATCTCAAAATACAGATGAAAGACATTTTACACGCTGGTATTTTTTTGTGTGGTTCCCATGACGAAATACTGCTACATGCTGTTTTAGTTTTTTGAACACTTCTTGCAGCTTGAAAACTAATGCATGATCAGCAACTCAAGGCTTTCTTGTTTCATCTTCTAAATCCACATAACCTTCCACCTTTGTCTGCCCATTGCGCACATTGCGGAATGTAAAACAATTTGGCTCGTTGCTCTACGCACCATGCCGGGGTCGTCTTTTATTTCACGTGCGCAATGGTCGATTCGATTTATTAATTCGGGTTCTGTGTTAACAGTGGTTGGGTATACTCTTTGTTTCATTACTCCCCACAGAAAATAGTCCACGGGTGTCAGGTTTACAAGGTTATTTGATCATTTTCAAAAAAACTAAACTAAACTAAAAAAATTAAACTTACCGATATGGAGCCGGAGTATGTATGAGGTGTATGCTTATGACTGACGATAATATGGAATGTGGAGTGATGAATGTGTGGACAGTTTCTCTGTGTGAGTAAATCTGTGTGTGGCGAAATGGATGATGCGGTTCACTTTCCACTTTAAAAGGGTTTTAGAATTAATTTATTATTCGCGATGCGATGGTAGAGGGACTGTGGTGATTTGCCCTATCGTTTGCCCACTACAATAGTCAGTCTTGTTGCAAAACTTGCGATTGGCGACATGCGGGAACGATACGATGGAAAAGATATTGAATGACATTGAATTGTAAGCAAAGATAATAATGTAGAATAATAATATAATAGACGCGTAAGAAAAGAGGCGCATTGGCGCATCCACTTAACAAGTGTTTTACTCTTTAGTCTTAAAGCTTTTACTCTGAATCATAACGGTTTCCTTTGGATTTATTCTTTGCCACTGAAGAAGTTTGTCAATTGTTTTTAATTATCTGTAAAAGAAATATATATACTCCCTTGCCGATTTCGGTTACGGTGACTACTGTTGGTCCGTGGTAGAGGGACTGTGGTGATTTGCCCTATCCTGTGCCCTAATATGACTACAGTAGCCAGTCTTGTTACAAAACTTGCGATTGGCGACACGCGAGGACACCATCAATATAATTATAAAAGATGGCCGCCGGTGGTCTGGCCTTAAAAGCATCACATTTTGCGTCTTATCTTGCGAAATATACATTTTATCTTATGGTAATTTCATGGCCTGTCATGGCAATTTTGAGTTTTTGGTCTAGCCATAGGTCAAAACCCCCTGAATCTCAAATTGAGAAATCTTTGCAACGCCGACGTATTTTTAGAATTTTTAAAATGGCTATTTTGACTTTAGCTACGGTTTTAAAAAATTGCATGACATTGCATATGGTATTTTGTCAGAAGTCTGCCTATTTAGCCCCCAGATGCTTGCAATTACTTCGTAGTCGCTGTGTAGAAATTACTACGAATCGCTTTATTAAGTTTGTTTTTCTATTTTAGGCGTTTTCGTTAGATGTTTCTTTTGAAGAAGGCATTATTATGAGAGAAGGGCTGCTGAGTCTTCAAATAGAAAACAGGGCGTCATAGAAGGCTCTACAGCTTATCGAAAATATACATATTACGCCTTTATCGCCTCGCAAAGTACTCTGATTGGTTAGATGTACATAATTGAATATATCAAATTAAAAAGAAGTGTTAAACAATGCGATAAACATAGAATGTCTGACGGGACCACCTCACGGCGGCGGCGGCGCAGCGGCGGCCGTCCTAAAAAATACTTTTCTGAGCTTAATAAGCGATTGTAACGTAGACAATTGAAATAAATATCAAATGTAGATCCCTCCACTGTAACTACGCTGCTTGACACTTCCAATCAGTCAAGTCCTGGCTCAACAACAACGAGTATTGGCGCTGACTGCGAACTATGAAACGACTTCACAAAGTTCTTGTTCATAGCTCTGAAACAAAACACGCTTTATTATCTATCGGGGAGCTTTCTGAGGAGGCAGCCACATCACACAACAAAAATCTGAAAGCTTTCAGGCGAGATCATACCCACAGTCTCACGAGAACTCACGAATACTAACTTACTCAATAGACTTGTACTTAATTCAGAACCTTTCATTATTGGTCTCCGGGTCTCTATAATAAAGCATAACTTTTTTATGACTATTTGGCCTTTGCATAACATTATTGTGCATAAAATATTTTGGCATAAAAAAAATTGCGCATATTTATGTTTTCCTAAAATATAATTAGAAATGTCCCTAACTATAAAGTTACATAATGTTAAATTTCCTAATAATATTATAGCATATCAAACTTTAGCATAATGTTAGTAATAATAACCTATGAAATTGGCGTTTCAGTTTTGAAAGTTCAACAGAATAATATTACCCCAAAATTTAGTACTTTAGTATGAGAAAATAAAAAAAAAGTTTCAGAACGGATTTTTCCTGCAGTCTGTACTTGAGTCTGAGTTAAGAGGTTTCTTAAAATCTCAAATGCACTTTTTAACACCCTATAAGTAAGTGTGTATTTTTCATATTTATACCTATATATAGTTAAACATCTCTTTTAACGGTGTATTTATATTTATAATATTATAATTATTGAAAAAAACTTTCTTTCCTCAAATTCAATAGCGAAATCCAAAATAACAAATATGCAAACATTTAGACTTTATAATGCGGTAATCCTTTGACATTATAAAGTAAGGAAATCAACTGGACACTCTTAATTAATAAGTATATTTTAAAATTATTCAGTCTCAGAAAACTATATCCTACTGACATTATAAAGAAAAGATATCTTCTGGACATTCTTAATCAATAATTATGTTTAAAATTATTCAGTCTTAGAAAACTATATCCTAAGCCTATAGTGACAATAAAATAATATTTCACAGCTCTACACAAAATTCACAGACATAATTATCATTTCCTGATTCTGAACTTGAAATGCACTTTAAACAGTAAACTTGTTTACATTTAAAACATATTTTGGTCATGGAGCTATAAAAAAGATAATGCTTATTACATTTATTGCACGGCAAAGTGCGTTTAACCACCACTTTTAGAGGTTTTGATAGTTTCTTTTCAGTTTTGTTTTCGATGATTGTTTTTTTACTCGGAATTGTCTTAATATTCTCTAATATTTCAATTTTAACTTTTTTGTAAACAGATTCAGCAGTGGAAGGTGCTACCGTTGAAACACGTTTGTAGTTTGTTTTTAAAATTGCAGGTTCATCATGAACAGGGATACAATTTATAAAGTTAGTATTTCTATCTGTAGCCCGGTGAGTTTTAATACATTTAGTCACTTCATCCTTTGCAGTCATAACTAATGAAGCAGGAATAGTTTCATTCGTGAAACCTCCTCTTGGTAAGTCACATTTTTTGTTAATGTTTGGATTTTCAGGAACATCAAACAAAAGTCTTGAATTAGTGTCCGTACCAGATATTGCAGTCACATCGTAATTTGCATCCAAGTAATTTAAGTCGTACATAGCATTTATGTAATTACTTTCTTCCTCATCCAGTTTTAAATCTATTACAATCATATCTAAATCCTTTAGTTGGGTATATGTTGAGTGTTTTGTATTAATATTTGCGCTTTTGTCAGTATTATACGAATTTGTACCTATTTCCACGATTTCAGCGTTTAGGGAAGTTGGTAAATTACATTTCGATTTATTGATGTCAACGTTTTCCTTGTTACAAGAGGTGAGTATATCAGAAATCTTAGGTTTTAGTGAGCAGTCCACACTGTCAACATGAACATCAGCTGCAACTGTAACTACCTCAAAATCAGAATCAGTTTTTTTGGTTACTTTTGTCACGTCTGATTTCTCTTTTGTGCGTAGTGCATTAAAGCTCTGTAGTTTTGGAGATTTGCTCGTAAAATTTTGACCACCGGGTATAACATCAGCAGATATATCGATAACGACAGAATCTGAAATAGTAGCGAGTGAAGATGTTTTGGTAAAGTTATGTATTTTAGGGTCAAAACAGTTGCACAAACCCCTACTTATACCACAAAAACAAGACAAGTTCCTATACTGGATGAGGTTTGGTGAACAAGATGAAATTTGATGTATTTTCATAGTGCCAATTATCGTTTTGAGATTCTCTGGCACAATTTTTTGTACATTTTTAATATCCGTTTCGGGTACGTAGATAATCTTTACCAATTTCATGCAATTTGAAAGATGCTCGTAGGCTTGCAATCCGTTTTGAACATCCCTGCCAAAAGCGACTTGACGATCTAAAGCTCTTTTAACAGAGCCTCCAATCCCATCTGCTACTCCCTTGCCGTGACCTGCCTCTGAAAATGACCAGGTGGAATAGTCAAGTTTTAATTTCCCGGTGAATAAATTGAGCAAGTAAAAGGTTTTCTTCTGACGTATTGTGAAGTAGGGCCGTCTGAATGAAAATGTATCACTTTCGTCAAAGGATCAATTTTTTTGGTCTCATCTGTTATTGGCAGAAGATGTGCCCAAATTGCTGCGGGCTCGTGGGAATTATTATCTGATATTGTACAAAACGACTGTGATTTCTCGGCCCAATAAATCATTCCAGTGTGTAGTGTGATCTGATTTTTACTAGCTCGAAATGTGTTGCTTGTATTTCTTCGCCCATTTTACAGCCGTAATTCTCCGAAAAGTCACATATGATCAAAGCCTCGTGTGGTTTGAGGTTATTGACACATTCTTTGTATTGGTTTTGTTGGTGAATCCAATTAAAGTGATGAATTTTAAATTCTGTAAAGCTCTTTTCAAAAACAGATACTAAATCGCCAATTTTACCTACTTTGCGCAGTTTCACTGTTTTTTTTGTAGTTAATTCTTTTGTTGTTTTATTTTCCGTCTTTGTGTATTTGTGATCAATAATCCCCCATTGACTCCATTCCACCTGTTCTTCTTTTCTATCTTTCAACGACTCATATTTTAATTTCTTGTGTTTACATTCTTTGCATTCTTCATACATGCACTTTTTGTCATGTATGTCACAACATAGATTTTTTATAACATCCAGAACAGTGTTGAAATTATTCAGGATTTTATTTTTCTTCATGGCATAAAACAATAATTCAATATTATTATGCTTAATGCATAGACATGTTTCCCTGTTTTGAACAGTAGGGGATAGCACGTAGAAAGGTTTATATTTGAAAAAGGTTGAGAGGCTGTATTTTCCTCCCTCTTCGCGATACATTTTAAATAAATTACAGACTGTGTCGGTGACATATCGAATTTGCACTTTACTTTTTTTTTGATGTACGGCACTGCTTCTTTCCAGCTGTCATTCGGCTTACGTCGTCTCTTACATAAAACGTTTCAATTTCTTTTCGTATTTTGTTTTCGGTCTTATTCTTGATTCTAATTCTTAACAATCCTTTCAAACCAAACAGCTTAGATGCGTAAGTTTTTTTAATTATTTTCTGGGCACTCTCATTCGCAACAACATTTTTTAGAATTTGTTTTTCTTTTATAGTTTTACATGCTTTATAAGATGTCTTCAAAATCAATTCAAGTATCTCCTGTCTTGCTTTCAATTTCAATATTTCTTCTTCAAGCTTCTCTACTTGTTTTTCAGATGTTTTTTTTTTTGACGGTATAGTCTTTTTCTGTAGATTTGTACCAATTTTGATAATTTTTGGTTCCTTTTTACTAAATTTTTATAGTTCTTAAGCAATCTATTTTGGTTTTTCGATTTTGGTTTCTTGGGCGTAGCTTTTCCGCCCTGGGCTTTTTGTTCAAGTTGTTTTTTCTTTTGTTTCTGCTTACGTTTCTGGTTTCTCCATATTTTCCGTTGTTTTTTTTCTCTTTATCAGTAAGCTCTTTAATTAATTTACTCTTAGATTTTACGTATTCAGCATGCTTCTTTTTAATATTTTCCAATTTTTCCGGGTTTTGTTTTAACCGTTCTCGATACCTCTTCATTCGCTCTGCCGGTGTCAAAGCCATTTTATTGTTTTATCTGTACAACAAAAAGGGAAGGCACATATAAATTATTTAATAATGCACATAGATTCCAGTGTAAATTTTACAAAAGAACAGTCATAGTAGTTTAGTTTATTCAGTTATTTTTAGACCCTTCGCGAAAACTTAATTACTTTATGGGATAAGTCCGCATTTGTACATGATTATTTTTATATAGGTATGTATTTAATGTTCTAATTGTTTGTAAAATGAAGAGTTTACAAACAAACAAACAACAACTTTCATCAGATAACCCATGGTTAATTTAAAAAATACTAGGCTGATATCTCCATACAAATTAGTCCGATAAAATTATTATGGAAGATGCAAGATTTTTGCGAATTGACCATTGATTTTTTGGGGAACGTTGCTCAGTTTCTTGTGTTGAAGGCACTGTGAAGATTTGACTACGGGTCCAAAAATAACTCTATATGCACTAAAGTATGTAATGTACTTGTAACGTGCCTTTACCCTTACACTGAGTTACGATACGTTCCACTGAGTTACGAAATTTCTCAATGAAACGTAACGTTTTGGCTTCAGTTTACAAATATATACATAAATATTCAGTTAAACATTTGTTTTTTAACTCAATTCATAAAATTTATGAAATAAACATGATAAGGAACCAACTGTCATTTAACCAATACATGAACTAAAGCAAAATACCCGAGAAATCTTCGTCTCTAATTGGAACAAAAATTGTAACACCGCGACGAGTCCGCTCGCCCAACTGATATTTTGACACTGAAGCTCTTGTTTCAAAATGGCTGAACACGTGACGACCTTATTCTAGGGTTTCCATTTAAAAAATATATCGTAGTTTGGTAGAAAATCCCGGATTTGAGTGGAAATATAACGTCACTCAGTAGGATTTTCCACAGAATCACGTTTCATGTCCTTTAAATAAATTTTATTTATTTATAACTTAACTTCATGAAACAGTAGTTGTAACATTACATCCTTTTTAAATTAATATTTCCCTTTTTTTCAGACATAAACACTCTAGCACTGTAATACAAAAAGTTTCTGTTTTGTAACATTAAATATGGCTCTATTCTAGTGGGACACATGAAATAAACGATTATGAAATTTTGTTAATTTATTTAAATACATTAAAAATACATTCTAGTTGATAATTTATAGTAATTCCTGAAGCTTATAATGTCTTTTATGAAATGCAAAATTACTTTCATGCAAAATGAATCAATTAAAACTAAAATACCCTTTGAATGCCGTAGGACAAGGCCCAAAATCACACCGACAACAAAATAAAAAATTGCCCATATGGTATGGTATTTCTGTCCACTAAATTATCCGCCGGATCCAAAAAAGTAAAATCCTGCCAAAGACAAATCCTTCAAGACAAGGCTGTATGTTCAAGCAGCCTTAATGTAGGCAATAGGCAGCCCCTGAGGCAGCCCTAGACACTCACACATGCATAGACATGTGTACAGACATGAAGTATCAAATTCCTATGTAGTAAACAATGTCGCGAAATTTGTATGAAGTGTCCGGGGTGTGGTAAACATAAAAAATAATTAAACCTAATTGTCAAAAAATAAATTAATTAAAAATAAGATTGCATCGCAATATAATTAAGTCTGCTTAACGTTTATAAATTCCGTATAACTGTAGAGTTATGTTCGAGAAGCCAGTTTTTTAACCTACACGCGGTATGGGTTTGCCCTTTTCCAAAAGGGTCCAACAATGTGATTTTTTTTTATGAGACAGTAGTCAAACGAAAATTAGGCATTATGAAAATTTCTAATTCCGTCTCGATCAAATCTCGATTCATCGGTCCATAAAATATTTTTGAGAATATTGGGATCCTTCATAACAGTATTTATCAAAAGCCTACAAAACTCCAATCTCCTCAGGATCACCTTCTTCTAAAACATGTACGAGTACATGCGATATGGGTGTAACTGTACGGTATGGACTGTACACCACACTTTCCATTGGCTTATTCCAAGTCTCGCCGCGGTGTACTTATACCCAGCGGGTAACCATATCCGCTACGAAAACTAACACCGCCTCATATTAAAAATTATTGGCTTTTAATCACACTTTCAGCCAGTGGAATATTTCCAAATAATTATAAGTCTAGGAACCAAAGTCCCACAGTAGGTTTTAGGTCTATGTTAGTTCTATGGATTTTTTTATTCGTTATCCTAATTTATTGCTTAATTTCATAAATTACACCTCTTTAAAGAAACCTTATTTAGGCGGGCATATTTAGGTTTATAAGTTTAACAATAGCGCCAGCGTGGCCCTCGACAATTTTAGTTTCACACTGGTACACAGACCGCGGCGCTCAACGCAAGTGGAAATGGATAGGGCACACATTGCGAAAAGGAAAAGAAAACTCCACCAGGGTTGCGTTTACTTGGAAGCCGAGCGAAAATAGACAGCAACACACACCGTCGGTCGGGTCGTCCGGTTCACACATGGTAGCGCACTGTCGAGGCTGAGCTACGAGCAGCCGGACTAAGTTGGAGAGAAGCGGAGCACGACCCGAAGTAGTGCTGCGGCAGCACAGAGGGAGATGGTGTCGGGCAAAGGCCCTCTGTACCACTGGTGTACCATAGGACGACAGCAACACACACCTTAGCCCTAGGTTTAAGATGTTCTATCCCTTCCAAACTAATAGCGCCTGCATACTCGTTACAAACAATTACTAACTCGTTAACACCAGGCTGCAAATTTATATCAGTCGGTGCGTATACATTACTTGATATGTATTTTGTGGGCTCGATACTCGTGGGCACGTGACATAAAGTTGCCCATGGGAAAAACATTTTTTTCTAAATGCCCACCTGCTACATTCAGTGTGTGTCCTTGATCTTTGTTTATTATTTCTACATCTACGGGAATCTACATCTACATCTACGGGGAATTTCTACATCTTCTCCTATAGCGGTTCCTGTCTTAGTTATCGCTGCTGCGGACGCCGCCAGGAAGGTTTGCCGAGATACCTTGCTGGGGGTGAGTATCACGTCATATAACAATGAGATATATAGGGTGACTTTAAATTAGTTCTTGATACCAAAAGGTATGCATATGCTCATGAAGACAAACAACTTTCCCAAAGAAACTTTTTTTTTTAAACCCTTATTTGGGAGTTTTAATGAATAAACGAATATTACCTAATAACTACGAGCTACGGTGTGAAAGAGGCCGCTCGACTACCTACCTACTATTTGTTTGCCACGATACTCGCACCGACGACGCGACGACGATAACGTGCTGCGATGCTTCGTTTGATTCCAATTTTTCCATCACAGTTTTCTAGGCTTTGGACTAGCAGTCAGTACTACGTAACTGAGTAACATTACAATTAGAAATTGCTTAAAGTAAAGAAAAAATGATTTCCAAACCTTCAAGAGACTTAATAACGGTAGGTAGGTATGACTGGCGTGTTTAAAAAATTGAAATCAACTTATTTACAATGATTTAAATGGAATTAACTTATTTACAATTTTTAATTACTTACAAGAATTGCTGGAAGTACTTGCAAACACGCATTCGCATGTTTTAGAATATGACGCTGCACGCGTTGCAACGCAGTAAAGTCACTTTTGACAATTTCGAAACTGTTCTCAATTTTAAGTTTCAATTCTTCAGCCGTATCGACTGGTCCGTCACAATAAACTAAGTCTTTTAAGCGTCCCCATAAAAAGAAATTCAACGGAGTCAAGTCTGGTGACCGCGGTGGCCAAGGATTGGCCCGCTCCGACCGATCCATCTTTGTCCAAACATGACGTCCAACTGGTGTCGTACTCGGCGCTCAAAATGAGCTGGAGCACCGTCATGTTGGAAATATCTTGGGCGCCCTAACGCAGCTACAGGGAACTCGTCTTCCAACTCCGGTAGGCGATTAATTATGTGTTCAATGTAGCTATCTCCACTTAATCGCGGTAGGAACACTGGACCCACAACATGTCCTCCTATGATTCCAGCCCACACGTTTAGAGAGAAACGACACTGAAAATCGTTAGCTCTGACAAGCCTTGGATTCTCATGTACCCAGTGATGATAATTATGACAGTTAAAAAGTCCTATTCGCGTAAATGTGGACTCATCTGTCCATAAAATGTCACGCACGCAGTGTTGCTTTTGTACCAACCACTCACAGAATTGTGTACGAGCCTCACTATCTCCCGGTCTGAGCTCTTGCACCGGTGTGAAGTGGTAAGGGTGTCGACCATCGCGGCGCAACACGGACCATACGTAATGTTGCGAAACATTAAAAATTCTAGCGCCTTCTCGAGTACTTGCCTCAGGGTTAGTATTGAAAAACTCTAATATGGAATTTTCAACACCAACTGGATTACGAGGCCTTCCTGCATCCACATTGGGTCGCACTAGTACGCCCCAGTCTCGTAGGCGTTGGGCTGCACCCAAAAAAGTCTCAGGGTACGGAAGCCGCCGAGCTGGGTATAACTGATGATAAAGTCGTCTGGCTGCTGCACCGTTTCCTCCTTTAACATATTAGCACCAAACCATGTCATTGTACTCACTAACTGTGTAGTCGTACGGCATCGTGGTGCGTATATCGCTAACGAAAACGCATCCATCGATGTTGCGGGTGTCACTGAGAAATGTGACCATAGTAACCACTACGTTCTAGTGGGTGTGTGTGACCCCAGAGGATGTAATCACTACGTTTTAGGGATGATTGAGTGACGTGCGTGTGAGTCGGAAAATTTATGTGCGCCCGCCCCAACGCAGCGCGGCGCGGGGCCTGCGGGAGGGCGAGACGCGGGCTAGTGGCGGAACGGCAACAGCGGAAACTGTGCTGTTCACCACGAAATTGCAGCGTAGAAAACTACATTTATGGCACAAAGTCCGATCAAAAACCACCTAAAACATCACACTCCTTTTTCTGGGCAGTCGTGTAAAGCTTGTCAACACTAACATGCTTGTTCATCATCATCAGCCGAAAGACGTCCACTGCAGGATAAAGGCCTCCCAAGGATTTCCACACCGACCGGTCCAGCGCTGCCCGCATCCAGCGTCTTCCCACAACCTTCACCAGGTCATCGGTCCACCGAGTGGGAGGCCTACCTACCTGTGCCTTCCGGTGCGCGGTCGCCACTCAAGAACATTAATGTCGGCCATCGGCCATCTTTTCTACGAGCTATGTGACCCGCCCACTGCCACTTCAGTTTAGCGATTCTGTGTTTATCTCCTCATTTTTGATTCGATCACGTAGGGAAACTCCAAGCATAGCACTCTCCATCGCCCTTTGGGTGACCTTGATCCTTCTTATGAGGCCCATGGCAAGCGACCATGTCTCGGATCCATTTCCTCACTGGCAACACACACTAGTCAAAGACTTTAGTCTTGAAACACTGCGGTATTTTGGACGCGAAGATATTGCGGAGCTTCCTGAACGCTGCCCAGCTGGACTTTTACTACTTATCATCATCATTTACCACATGGTGTAATGACACCCTTATCATTTGTAATACTTAGATAGATATCGTATTTCATTGATTATTAATTTATTAATAAAAAATCGCTCAAGTGAGTCTTGCACACCGAGGCCGAGGGTTCCGTGCAACAAATAATTAGGTAACATTACTGAAATTCATAAACTATGAAAGCACCAAGCATTGTTTTAACGAAATAATAATTTATGGACAACTTTACCTACACCCACGAAGTAACGCAGGAATTATGAATTATTAAATTGACTTTTTTTATTATTCACTGACGACATTTACAGAGGTCACGTAAAAACATGATTTATGGTGATTATGTACTTCAATATTGCATTTGTTTGAACTGTAATGATAATGTTAATTTATTTGTTAAATAAATAACTTCGCTCTTGGACAGATATTGTCCTCATACAAAAACAATGGTCGCGGCCAGTTTACCAAATGCAAATAAGTTTAATCGCAATTTTGTGATGTCACTAACAAATTTACTGTTTTCGGATTTTTCCTTTTACTTGTGGTATGATCCCTGATGACCCTTCATGGCATCCCTATGAAGTAGGTACCCTATAAAGGTTTTGATTCCCTTGCAAATGACAAAATATGCAGCTTAAACGGCCGTATCTGTTTATTGCGTTGACTTAGAAGTTCGATTTTTTTCACGACTAACGGATTGCAGCCCTTAGTATTTGATATTAATTTCAACTTTATGTCTCCACGCGTTACTGAGAAAAAATATCTTGACAGATAGACAGACATACAGACAGATGGACAAGGAACTGTTTGTTTGGAAGGAAATGTTTCATTTTTTTTCGTTTTGTGTCACGGAACCCTAAAATTAAAACTTTCGGGCCCGGGTTTAATGTTTGTTACCTCCGCAACGCGGGTGCTTGTTGTGATCGTTTGGCCTTGGCGCTCCGCTCTCGCTGCGCTGCGGGCACCCCCGGGCGAGCGGACGGCGCGGCAGCATAGAGCACGTTCTTCACTCACCACTCAGTCGCGCGCCGCCCGGCTAGCGTGTGTGTATTTCGTGATATAGCGCGGTCAAGCGTGTCCCGCTAGAAGAAGAAGAAGAAGAAGAAGGTAGAAGATCGTATTTTGTTTAGATTTTGTGATTCAGTCGTTAAATACGAATTACGATGTCGGTTTAGTGTTATTTGACTGTGGTAATGTACAAATTTTGCATTGTGAACTTCGTGCGTCGTGGTGGATAGTGTGAGATGTTTATAAGTTGTACCTAAATGCCTTGTAGTTACCCTACGCACAGCACCATAGTAGTCAACAGTCCGGCAGGTGAGTTTATTTTAAGTAGCATTTACCTATTCCTTTGTAGGCAGGAACCGTATGAAAGATACATCGATATGAAGGATAGATATGAAACACAAAGCTACTCTCTGACTGAGGCGATACTGATGTGTAGTTGAAGGTTAAAAGTCAGGTCTATGTCGAAAACCTATTAAGTTGTTTTGGTAGGTAGGTACTTTTTAAGATTCAAAAAAGTGGTAACTCGAGAAAACTCGAGAAATTTGGCTTCATTCTAGACGAGAAAAAAATTATCGAAACTCGAGAATTCTCGAGTTCCTAATTTGAATTGCGCCAAGCGCGCCGTGCGACTATTTTTCGCCGCGTAACCGTGCCCGCGCTTCGTGCACACTTCGTAATAGGGTTCCTTTACACAAAGCTTATCCCATAGATGAACTGGTAGGAGTATAGTTTTAATTTTCCAATGTGTGTTGCCAGTGATGACATATGGAACCGAGAGATGGTCGCTTACTCATAAGAAAGCTCACGGTCGCCCAAAGGGCGCTGGAGCGTGCTATGCTTGGTGTTTCCCTACGTGATCGAATCAGAAATGAGGAGATATGTAGGAGGACTAAAGCTACCGACATAGCTCACAGAATCGCTAAACTTAAGTGGCAGTGGGCGGGCCACAGCTCGTAGAATAGATGGTCGTCGGGGCTACTTTACTAAGTTCTCGAGTGGTGACCGCGCACCGGAACACGCAGTGTAGGCAGGCCTCCGACTCTGTGGACCGACGACCTGGTGAAGGTTGCGGGAATCCGCTGGATGCGAGCAGCATAGGACCGATCGGTGTGGAAATCCTTGGAGGAGCCCTTTGTCCAGCAGTGGACGTCTTTCGGCTGATAATGATGATAGTTTTCACACACAGACAAGAGAACACGTTTTTTGTTTTAACATAGTGGCTACCTATGCTATGTCGTATGACTGACTGATTGAAAGACTGGAAAATCAGACTACTAGTTACTACAAGTTAGTAGAGTATTAATTTGATTACGTTTTCACATCATTTTCGTAATTTCTTTGTTTTTGGTGCTTGTAGTTGCAGATAACTGCACGCGTTTTCATGGCTTTTAGTGTTAAGTTTTGATTTTAGTTGTTTTGTTTAGAGTATACCTATTTTATTATGTAAGATTTTAATTTTTATTCCTTTCCTTCCTTAAATAAGAGGTACCAAATACTACAAAATAATAATTATGGTGCAATAAAAAACTATCCGATAAAAAAATTGCCTTTTTTAAAATTTATTTCAACAAATTTCAACGGTTTATATAAAAAGACTCGAGACCCGAGAAAACTCGAGGAATTGGCATCGAGAATTCTCGAAACTCGAGAAATAAAAAGGTCGAGAAATCAGAAACCCTAGTTCCGACGTAACGTGAAGATAGCCAGTTCCCCATTGCGTTAGGGTATTTTGGTAAGCTCGCTTCCATCTTCAGCATCATCATCAATTGCCATCAGACTTACCAATAAAAAAAAACCTGGGTCAGGATTTTTTGATTAGATTTCATTCTGATTTATCATTACGAACTGCATCAGTAACAGCTATGGTAACAGCTGATAATGAAAACAAACCGCATTTAGGTAAAGTATGGGCGGGGCGGTGGCGGTGGCGGGGGAGGCGGGAACGCAAGGACGTGACGACACGGCAACGTTGCGAATGCGAAAACGTTGCTAGCTAGGTAGGCATGTACTTACGGCTCGTTAGCCGGGCGGGTGGCCGCGTTTACACCAAAGTGGCTTATTAATTGATTTAATTTATGGGAAAAAGATAAAATATTTTAAAAATAATTTAACAACATAGTTTCTTTGGGAAAGTTGTTTGTCTTCATGAGTATATGCATACCCTTTGGTATCAAGAACTAATTTAAAGTCACCCTATATATTTTCATTTGAATAACGCTCAATATAATTATCATGAGATATACCAACCAATGATATAATTTTGTTCAATATAACAATTTAAAGCTTTAACGATTACATTATGTAAAATCATTTGATATAACATTTATAACACATATCATCATTATTATTATACCTATAACATTTTTGAGATGTGATATAATAAACTTTAGATATAAAATGCTACGAGTGAACAGAGTTAAGAACAACATTAGCGGGGTTTTATTTTCTACTTGCTTTTTTGCTTATTCAAATTCTACTAATCAGAATACGTACAAAAATCCTAAAAAGGAAGCGGAAGCAAGATTGTAAATTCGACGCACCCCGTTTCGTATAATTTAGGTTCGGAGACTGTGATGCGGCGGCGAGCTTTAGCTTCCTTCACAGTCGTAGTGTTAGGTTGAGGTGAGAACTACAGGAGCCCCGGTCGACTGATTGTTTGCGTGCCTGCTCGCATGCATGCTCGCTTGCTTGCATGCATGCATGCAAGTTTGCTTTCGTGCTTGGTTGCATACAGACCATACAGTGCGTTCATGCTTGACAAATAAAATTCAATTAATATAGTATACAAAAACATATTTTATAAAGATTTCATTACTTTCGTAGTACTAACATGAAAAACAATATTTTAACATTTAATTAATTTAAAATTAATTCAAACTCAAACTCAAAATGTTTTTTATTTAAGTAGATGCTTTACACATGCTTTTAAATCGTCAATATTTTTTCTACCTAGTACAAAGTCCCTACCACGCGGGACTTGTACACTCAACGTTTCGGTTGCACACTCAACTCAATTCTTTTTTAAACTCAAATTTGAAGCCAGAGCTCGCAAATACTCAAATTCTGTTATTCACATTTTCATTTCAATATATTATCAGTCCTTTTCTGTTGTTCATAATAAAACTTCTTGCGCTTAGGTGGTGAGACAAAATTTTTAGATCTTCTAAACCCAGGATTCATTTTATCTATTATTTGATTGAATCGATAATGCCATGATTCAGCACTGTTTTGAGTTCTCGGTAAGCCTTTTGATTGCAGATCTGCAATGCTCCAAATGGATGGCAGAAATCTTGGAGAGTGTTTATTTTTGCCCACAACTAAATAATAATAATAATATTTATTTATTTAGCACACATATTTTTCAGCTATTACAATCAAAAAAACAGGAGAGTTATTGTTGATGATTGAATACAAACTATTGACGGCTGTTACCTAAAACAGGTTCGAGGCCTATGCTATAGGCACCAGCACCCTCATAATGGTGATCATTTTTTAAGCCAAAGTCTTTGCCAAAGTTGTTAATTATGCGGACGGCATCAGGAGAACTTGAGGAGTGTCTTTTCAAAAGGGTTTATTTCCACATAGTCTATTTTTTCAGAAAAAGTGAAAAACTCATTACACAAAAATGAATCCAGTTTTTTTATATTAATTTGAGTCAACATTATTGTAAAATGTATAATCAATAACTTCTATGTCTTTGTTTCGTTTGAAATCCATTCTATTTCCAGACTTCTCACATCGGTCAGATCGAAATAAGCACTTTTGATGCAGTTTGAAAGAAATAAGCTGTTTAGTTCCAAACAAATGATAATTAAGTACTTTTGAATTGGACACACTATGAAATAAGCAGTTTTGCTGAAGAAAATAATAAAATAACAAATTTATTTTTCAATGTTTTTTTTTTATTATTTTGAACCGTCCAATTTTAACAGATCCCCTTTTGGCCATTGTCTGATCCCATGCGGGACAAATACGTGAGTCAAAATACTTCACTTTAAAACTTTGTTAAAAAAATAAACTTTATTGGGTTTTTATAGGTTTTACATAAAAATACTAAATCTAAAATAATAGCTAAGAGAGGTGTGCACCTCTCGAAGACGTGGAGTAGAATGGCCACGAGTGCCGTAGTCTGGTGTCATTTATATGCCACTGTTGCTAGCGTAGCTGTGGGTCTTCAATGCGAGCCTCTCATGCTTGGAGGTCCACGGTGCTATCACCAAGTGTCCGATGTTCCGATAATCGTCCATTGTCTCGTTGCCGTCACTCGATATTCCAGCATCAGGTGAGTTTATTAGAGTTATTATATTTTTATGGTTATTGTCTGAAGGCGGTCGTTGACTGTCCCCCTCCAACTTTGAAGTCCATGGTTTCAAACAGACCTTGGATCGGAAAAATTTGAAAAGAGCATAAGTGAAGATCAGTATGATTATGACGCTTATTAAACCATATTGTACCACATTATGTTTTTCTTGAGTTTCTAGTTTTCGTATTTGTTTCAGATGCTTAAGTTTAGATGAAATCTTCTCCACATCGTAAGTGAGTTCTATTTCAGGAACTTCTTCAGTAGTGTTAAACGAGATTTTAGTTATAATAACTTTTTGTTGTGATTCTTTTGTCTGGAACCTTTTTACACCTGCCAGAGTAATCTCACAGTTCTCTCCATTTAGTATATATGAACCTCGTATCCAGTTTGTTTCTTCATGCTTTCCACACTTAATTTGGGCTTCAGTAGTTTTGTTTACGTAGATAACCAATGTTTTCGGCGAAACTTCTTGTAGTTCTTCCATGGGACATTTTATCTGTGCTATAGTACCTACATTTGTTGGTGTCCGTCTTAACCTTTAAGTATGGACGTCATTTTTTCTTAACACTACTGTGGACGTGGAGTCTCACAGGCTCCTATATGTACACACATTTTTTTTGGGGAATTTGATACAAGATCGCTTTAAAACTGATTGAATATTAAAGTTATGAGATTTAGTAATAAAATAACATGCTCATATAATCAACTTTTATTTCAAAAATTATAACAATTTAAAAAATCAAAAATTATGGCACTTTTCAGTCTAAATCTACTTAGGTTACATTTTTAGGTATTAAAAACAGCCAAACTTATTCCTATAACAAAATGAGTCTTTTTTTCTCAAAATATAATATATAAGAAACCAAAAACACAAAACACCTACTTCAGGTAACAAATATAACAAATTTTGACAGCAGTCTAATAACGTAAATTTATTGGCAGTGAGTGCATAAAGGTCTAGAACATTGGAGACACACAGGTTTATTGCACCAAACAGAAACACGGGTAGTCTTCCTATGTTTTTTCGCGGGACAGATTCTACATGCTCTTCTAGTTCCTTGACTGGTTTCTTGATCCTGAACATCTTCTGTAACCATATCATTACCTAAAACTCGAGTCATGGTCAACCTCAGCTCTCTTAGCAATCATGTATTTATATTATGTTGTGGGGTACGTACCCTAGCCGAAGGCGGCGTCTTGGCCCATTTATACCTATTTTTGCCGTAGTAATAATTAGTTTTCACTAACTCCGATAGTGGAATATTGTCCGAACTATCACTACCCGATTCTTCTCCTAGGTCCTGGTTCTGGTCCTGATCTTGTTCCTGATCTTCATCATTGTCACTTTCATGATTTTGTATCAGTTCGGACTCCAATATAAAAAAATCTTCAATATTCTCTTCATTGTCAGGCTGATCCGAAGCTAACAACAACTCACTCACTTCTTGTTCGAAAGATGGATCTCCTGCACGCAAAGTTTTTCTCGCAGGGCCCTGAACAGAACTCGTAGATGGTCGTTTTGATTTAGAACTACCGGCTTTATTTTTTTTTTTAATTTTGTACTACAAAATCTGGATCAAACATAATCGCCCTTATAAAATATATCATAGGGCAACAATGGACGTGTAGCCTGACAGGCTCCGGTCAATATTTTGATGGTCATTACTTACGTGATATTCATCGGAAGACGCAACCTCCTCCATCGTTGGTAGTTTTACAACTAAAACAAAAGCTACTGAGCCGCTCAATCGCGGGGAGTGGGGGGAAGTAGGTGAAACTAAGAAAATGAAAACATCGAGTAGCCTGTGAGACTCCACGTCCATACTTAAAGGTTAAATAATAACTCAGTTTCACAGATATCTTTTTGTAGAACGCTGCCTTTGCATATTAGTTCATTTAGCTCCATGCAGTCGTCAACCTCGAACACTTTCGCTTCGGTAAATGCCAAGATTGCCTTTCGTACAATAGGATAGGTACAGGTTGGGGAGTTTTGGATAATGGGTACAATTTTTCTTGTTTTATATATCTGAGGCTTAACTAAAGGTATTTCTAAAATAAAATATACAATATCATCTATTATTCTACTTTTAACATTAATAAAAGGCTCTATGTGATGAATGTTGTTCGATAGCATTACATTATTTTTTATTACACTTAAGGTATCTTGGAGTACATGTGATTGTATAATACTATAATGATACATATTGTGTTCAGCAAAGGTTATAGCTGTGGATAGTCTTTCTGCTACATCCTGTAAAGTCTGGGCTTGTAACAATAAACTAATAGCTATCCTCTCTTTAGCTCACTTACTATTTATTTGTAAAAATTGATTATCTATTGTTTGCTGAATATTAGTTATCTTTTTAATTTGACTATTAAATTCTTCTAATGCTTCATCAGTTACAGATATTTGTTTATTATAAGCAACTCTTAGGGTTTCTAAATCTTTTTGAATCATAACAAGGTCATCTTGATCTAAATTTCCAGTAATTGCCTTAATTACGGAACCTAATCCATTTATTAAACCTCTTTTTACTCTAGACTGTACATTTAAATGATTACATATTTCCTCTATATGACTTAAAATAATATTTATCCTATCGTATATATGTCTTACATCTTCTAATTCGGGTCCTAACATAAAATGATTTACAGTTTTTCTAAGCCATTTATAATTATCTTTAATAGGGTTTATCTCTAATTTATGAATAATAGTCCACTTTCCTTCAATGATCCTAGTGGGTTTCATTTCAACTAAAATTACATGTTCTTCATGACTTAGCTCTCGGAACTTGTATCCGACGATTGGGAGGAGCCTGTAACATAAAGTTCCCCGACATGATACGTACAACCGTTACTAAGTTTATACTTGTTATTCGGCTCTACGCTCACTATAGTATAGGGGTCTAGGTATCTGACATTTGTTTTATGTCTTTCAGCTTGGCTATTTTTTAAATAAACTGTCATGCCTACTTTGAATACTTTCGGTGATTTAATTCGTTTATTTATTCTTTCGTTTCGTTTTCGTTTTTGTTCTACTAACAGGTCATGTACATTTTTATTTAGTTGATTTGCAAATTGTTTTTGTTGTGTTGTATATTCTTGAATTGCAGCTCTCATATTGTCGAAACTTCGTAATTTGGGTTTACTCCCGAAATGGACTTGAAACGGTGTCATATTAATTGCACTATGTGTGGTGTTATTATATGCATGTACTATGAAGTTTATCTTTTGATTTTGATCCATATCGGAGTCTCTTTGAAGTCTGTATAATTCTTGGATAGTACTGTGTAACCTTTCGATGTCAGAGTTGGACTTGTGGTGTTGTGGTGATGTCGTGTGGTTAGTTATGTCGTATGTTTGAAATAGTTCATTCAAAATCTCACTACATAATGATTGCTCTCCAACATGTACGATTTTATTTGGTGCTCCAATTAATGCAAATATTTCGGCTAATGTGTCGTAGACCTTACTTTTTTCAGCGGGCTTTATTATTGCGTATTTAGAGAATTATCTATTATTGTGAGGTACCATTGTCTTTCTAATGACATGAAATCGATACCGTAAAACGTGGATACTTGGGACAAAATGGAATTTTATACACTCACAACTTTTATAATAAGCATGATAATCCTTTATTTACTAGATATATTTTCCAGTCCTGTATCAATCTGTAGATATATTTACAAAAAAGAATTTTTTTCATTTAATTTTAAGATTTAATGCCAAAAAATATGGTGTCCCAAGTTAGACGGTGATGTGGTGTAACATGGGACAGCGACCATATCTCATTATGTATTAAAGTTAGCTGTACTCAGGTACATCTTGGGACAACATAAATTTAATAGGCATGTTGTGAAATTAATTTAGTACTGCTGTGATTTATAATTTAGGAAATAAACAACAAAATGTAAAGATAGTCATTATTTATTTAAAAAAGCCACGCTTATACATCAAATTATATTTATTTAATAGAAAATGTTCCCAAGTAGCAAATTTACCTTATAACAAAAAGCTTTTACAACTAAACCTCTTGTAGTCGTCATTTAAAGGCATTGCTCACGTCAAAATGCCTTGTAAATGCACTTTATAAGAGGCTTTAGCTAATATGGCTACAGTCTTTATAATTTGGTAAGGTAAGCATCTATAAACCTTAATAATATGGCTACAATAAAACCTTTGGTTAATAAGATTACAGCCTTTGTAATTTGGTCAGGTAGACACCTATATAACCAAATAACATGGCTGCTATAAATACAAAATTATGAATCGTCTTATATGGGCTAATTATACGGGCTTTTAGCCAAATAATTTAAAAAGCCATATAAAGGTTTTCGAGAAGGCTTTGTGATCTTGTAAAAGTTGTATACAGAATATCTATAAAGCATTTTATCTTTTAAGGGTCAACATTTTAAGATTTATATAGTAATGGAATACGTGTTATTTATATGGCTTTCAAAAGGGTTATCGTCTTGGTTAGCCTACTATTACACTAAATATAAGTGTGTTATTCTTATGACTGTCATATGCTTTTGTTAATATAAAAAAATCAGCCATATTAATGCGGTGAGGTTTGTTTGCGTAAATTAAATTAATATACTTTAGCAATGGATTTGGAAGAGTGGAAAAAGTTCAAGAGAAGTGGCAATTACAAGAGGAAAGTGAAAAGAACGTATGAAAAAATGAATAATAACGTTAATACGCCTATTAGTTCTGATAATGTCAACAGCAATACTTATTTTGTCAAGAACAATACATCCGAAAGTACAAGTGGTTCCGTACAAAATTTTACTTTAGAAAATTCAGTTAATGCCAGTAAAAGTTCGGAACATGATAGTGAATATTCGGAATATGGCAGTGAGGAACCAAGTAGTGATCCCGATGTGGGCGAAATCGTTATTTTTGAGTCAAAACAAGATAATTTACGTAAGAATATCCGAAATTGGGCTGTCAAGTATAATATTTCACATGTAGCTATAAATGAGTTATCTAAAATTGTAAATAATGAATTGCCGTACACCTTGCCATTAGATGCACGAGCGTTGCTTAAAACAAATGAAGAAAATTTATGAATAATAGATATGGGAACTGGACATTATTGGCACAATGGTCTAATTACTCAATTACAGAAAACGCTATCAAAACGCAATGACTTGCCAACTAAAATATCTCTAAATATCAATATTGATGGCTTACCTATTTATAAATGTTCAAATATTCAACTTTGGCCAATATTGTGCAACATCGCTGAAATAAAAAATACATCTCCTCTAGTGGTGGGCATATACGAAGGAAAGACAAAACCGTCTGATCTGGACTTATACTTAAATCGATCTGTTGATGAAATGCTTCAGCTTCAAAACGGTTTGACGGTCTTTACTTCAACAGGAATGAAAATTACCATTGAAGTTAGCATCAGAGCAGTTATATGTGATTCGCCGGCAAGAGCTTTAATCAAAGGTAAACTTATATTTTTATAATTTTACTAAATTAACACTGACATTAATACATCTATCAAGCTGCTTCTTTAGATAATTCGCAAGTCATAAATAAACATACAACTACATAAGTACATGTTTTTTGCAGGGGTTGCGAACTTCAACAGTAAGCATGGTTGCCAAAAATGTACAGTTATTGGTGAATACAGCCATCTGTCACATACTGTCATTTTCCCAAAAATTGATTGCCCTAAGAGAAACGACGAGAACTTTCGTGCAAAAAAATACGGACAACATCATAAGGTCGATTCACCATTGCTCAAACTGAAAATTGATATGATTAAAAATTTTCCAGTATCAGACTCTCTACATCTCGTAGACCTGGGAATAATGAAGCGTTTATTAGTTGGCTGGCGAGATGGGAATTTCATTAAACAGGTTACTAAGTGGAGTAGTCAGGATATAAAAAAAGTAAATGCATTTTTATCCACAATCCGTCTTCCTAAAGAAATTCATAGAGCCGTAAGAAAAGTCGACGTTTTGGCACATTGGAAGGCGTCTGAATTTCGCACTTTTTTACTATACCTGGGCTTAGTAATTTTAAAATATGTGATGAATCCCGATGCTTACAACAATTACATGTGTTTTTATTGCGCTATAACAATATGTTCAAATCAAAGATATTTTAATTTTTTGAGACCAGCACAGGAATTGTTAAATTCTTTCATATTGAATTACCCCCACTTTTATGGCAAAGAATACGTCACCAGTAATGTGCATAATTTGTGTCATCTTGTGGATGAAGTAAGATTGTTTGGAGTATTGCAGAGTTTCAATGCTTATCCCTTTGAAAACAAGCTCCAAACGATAAAAAACTTATTAAGACACGGCAATAATCCCCTAGCTCAAGTTGCTAGAAGATTGCAAGAAAGGCATCAAGTTGAAATTGACATTAACAATGAAAATGTAGTATATCCTTTTGTAAAAGAGCACAGGAGCAAGAATGGCATAATTAATGTACTACATTTGGAATCTTTTATCATTTCAAGTCAAGAATACGACAAATGGTTTTTAACAACTGACGATCGAGTAATACAAACTAAATCAGTAAATTACAGCGAAGCTGAAGGTATACAATTGACTGGATACTCGATAAATAATTTAATTGACGCCTTTGATTATCCCATAAAATCGTCAATAATTAATATTCATAAATGCGTAGATTATATTGTTTCTAGATCAAGTGATATTAGCGAGTTTAAAATTAGTGACCTAAAATGTAAATTAGTTTGTATTAAGTACAATTCTGAAATGTATTTTATTCCTTTGATACATACTTTATATAAATAAAACAGTAAATCATACAACAATCAAGTTTTATTAATGTTCATTTTCATAAGTATTAAAAAAATAGAAAACAATCCGCCAAATCAATCAAATTAAGAAATCTAGCAAATCAGTCAACTTAAAAATTTGTAGTCTTTATAAATATTAAAGTTTAATTAATTAAATAGAACCTACGTCTAATGACACCTTCATTACTATTTGATTTATCTTATAGAATGAAATCTGAAATGCAAATCTGGCAAGTCAGTTAGATGAATATTTATATTACTTGAAGAATCAAATTATATGAAAGCGTCACTATACGTATACACCAGTAGCCTCAACATAATCTGAGTTTCTTACTATTTAATGAGTAGGAACCAAATATTACTTAGAAGGAACTAACATTAACGTAAACTTTTAAAGAGATAACTATAACTATTATCATTCACGTTTGCTGTACATCGCTGTACAACAGTTGACAATCGCACATACTTATCTACCGTATATACCGTAAAAATTAATATGTTTAAATGTTTGCAGTATTTTAATATAGGCAAAGCCTTTCAGCCTATGCGTTTATGGTATGCACAATTACACAGCTAAAAACTCGTAAAAAAAGACGTTTCGTGTCGGACTGCTACGGTGTGGCAGTGGCGCGGATGCAGTCCTGCAAACGGTCGGATGATATTTTTTCATACAATACAAAAAAACCGTGCGTTGAGGTGTACCTGCACGGTTTCAGGACAATATGAAAAATATCAACTGACCGTTTGCAAAACTGAATCCGCACCGCTGCTGCACCGCAACAGTCCGACACAAAACGTCTAAATAGAAAGAGTCCTTAGGTTATTGATTTCACTTAATAATATTAATTAATTAATTAATCATACTAATAAAATTATCAAAATTCAAACAGATGTTTCAAAATGAACCTGAGCAATCGTTATCTGCTCACGATCTTCTTGTGAAGATGTTGTTTCCGTCGAATTACGTTGTTGTTCTTGGTTCAGTTGAGGAGACTTTTCAGCAGCCGGCTGTACCTTCTCTGCCCGGGAAGATATCTCATTTTCTTTGTCAGAATGTTCTGTGATTTCTTGGTCTACAGGATTCACAGTTAGTGTCTTTTTCAATTTTGGTCTGTTTTTCGTAGTAGATGTCCTCATTTTTTTACTTACACTTCTTTGCAGAGAGTTTTTCAAAATATTTTTAAAAAAAATTTGCCATTCTGCTAAAGTGAATAGGTTATCTGAGTCATGTACTATTTTAAAAAAGAAGTTTATTATTACTGTGTGACTACGGAAACAAATTTTTTCATCAGTAGAGCGCGAACCTCCAGCCCATGAACATTGGTGAAGAAAATTTCTGTCAAACATAGCATCTACTAGTAAATAGGCATTATTAATACCCCTCCCTTTACCTTTGCCACATATAACAGAAAATCGTTTCTTTAATTCTGCTGCTGCATTTGGATCATTTATGGATGTTTCCATTTTAATCAGATCTTCTAGGGAAGTTATAGGTTGTATAGATTCAACAGTTTCTTTCGTTTCCACGGGTCGGGAGTAGCATTTTATCATCTGTTCAAACTGTACGCCTAGTTTTGATATACTTAACATAATTGCTTGTTGACTTTCTGATAGTATTGTCTGGTTTTGCTGTAGAGTTTTAACATTTTATAAAATATTTGTACCTATGGTCTTTAAATTCTCATTAACAGCATCCATTTTTGTTAGTAAAATATTAAATATTTCAGATATATCGAGCTGTCCTTGATCATCAACGGCATTCATTATATTTGAGCTATTTTCAGGTAGACTTTGCTGTAAAATTAACACCGCATTTTCCAAATTTCTTGTCTCGGAGAGTTCATTTTCAGTGATTGACAGCATGTTACTATTCTGCAAATATATTCAGTGTTTTTATGATAAATCAGTAGGTTCAGAAAAATGTAATATGTATATCACAGGACAAAATAACAGACAGATACTACTAAACTGGATTTTGCTTGATGTTTGATTAAAAAAAACAGACAACTAAAATTTAATCTAATTAAAAAAATGCAAATAGAAAACTTTGGTAGTAAGTCGTCAGTTACCTATAACAGTGGTCTGAATACTTACCACTGCATTTGAATTTTCTTCATGTGAATTTTCCGGTAAGATTACTGCCCTTCCTTCTGTCGGTTGATTTTCTGTCGTTGAAAGCATATCTTCATTCTGAAAATTAATAATTTATTATGGCCTTATAGAGATCGCGGGGTCGATCCCCGCCTTGAACAAACATTTGTGTGATGATCACAGGTGTTTGTTCTGTGTATGAGTGTTATATGTGTATCTATGTATGTTTATCAGTATGTTGTGTCATACAAGCTTTGCTTAGTTTGGGATCAGATGACCGTGTGTGAGATATCCCGTATATTATTATTATTGTATAATAAAGTGCTTAATAATAGCAATAAAATGCTTAGTTACCGAAATACATTCTTCCACAATGTCATCAAAGGTCCGTACTTGGCGCTTAGATACTTTTGGTACTCTGCTTGAATAATTCTCGTCGTTATCTGTTTCAGTTTCTGAAGCATTGCACATTTTACTGATCTCATGTTCCGCTTCACTTAAAGTGGCTATATTAAATCTTTTGACTATACAATTATAAGGTTTCCAGTTGGATTCTGGTCTTGAGTTTATGAATCTTCTTAATTTTTCTTTGCCTTTGGGTGGCCAGTACAATAAACCATCTTTTTCCCAATTACTTGGTACGGAAGTAAGCACAGCTTTTCCTTTTTCAATAGTGCTTACTACTTTGTAAGGCATATCGAATTAATCTGAAATTCAAAAAGTAAAATTATTACATAACTATATCATTGGTACCGTAATAAACACGTATCTTTCATATTAATTTGTGGATAAGTATAACGTGGTTAATACGAGTAGATTCTAAGTAGATTTTATATCCATCCCAATTTAGAATACAACCAACGAATACCTATTATTACTAGACGTAAAGAAGCGACACTCGCCTACCCCCGCCAAAATGCGGTCCTGCGGGGAAGCGACACCATTGGCGGTATCGCCAGCCCTGGTTATCTTCATACAATGGTACATCGCGCGGCTTGTATGTGTGCGCGCCAGTAGGTATCGCCGTCTACACACACAAAAGCACTAAAAGCCGAGGTGATCGAGATGAAACGATTGGAGCTGTACCGCGGCCGAGTGACGAGACGTGTCAGTCACTTGCTGTCTCTTGACACAACACGATATCGACGCCATCGCGTGTAAAAAAAATGTCTGCATCTACAAAGCGAAAATATTGTTGTGTTTCTGGATGCCTCAACAACAATTATTCCAATCCAGAATTGTCGTTATTCAAGATACCAACTGATCTTGAAAGGTAAGAATATGATATTGAACAAACAAAATATTAAAGCCATTTATTCCATTCTTTGGTAACTAACGGAGGAACAATACAATATTAACATCGTGAAACATGGTATCTAATTTTATACCTACAAGTGATTAGTAATATCTGCAGATCTCTTAACTGGTGTTTCCACTCAAGAAACTGAAAAAGTTTTGTTCTATATTTACCTAATGTTGTACAAATCAAATTTTTTCTACGCTTTTCATACAAATCGATCAACTTATTGAGCATAGTTTATAATTAGAAGTCCAAAAGATTATGCAATTTAAGCAAAGTTCTAGAACAAAAGTTGTTCAGTTCATAAGTAAAAATCACCAGATATGAGGTTTGCATTTGGGTATGTGGCAGTCATCCTGTATATTTTTGATCACTATTATCAATTTATCACTGTGTTTTAACTATACACAGTGTGGCCCAACCCTGCGTGTTTGGTCGACAACACCATATACATAAGTATTATAGTCTACTACCAGCGAGCAGATCACCTACTCTTTAGGGCGGCCGCACATTGTAAGAATTTTTCTGTCAGAAAATTTCGGATGCCCGTCGATACCACACCGCACACCTATCAGAAACTTCCTTCCGGCGAGTCTGTGTTTAGTTTGCGGCTGGCCGGCAGCATAGTTGGAATGATCTTGGGTTTACAAAAAGTAAGAAAAAGAAACAAAATGGACGACGATTAGTTACTTTTATTAGCTTTATTGTTGTACTTAGTTAAAAAAAGGAAAATAAAACGTCGATACTGGTTCATCCACTTAACTGCAGAAGTTTTATTGCAGTAGATTTCTTCGCCTTAATTCCATACGCAGGGGTATTTTTCAACTTCCGTAATGAAATCTTCCATGTCCGCCATCTCGTCCTGCCTTGCAAAATAAACGCGTGCAGCCTCCACGGCGTCCGTTCAACATCTGATGGGAATTTCTGACAGTGTGCGGGGTCTAGTACAAAATGTATAGAGAGTGCGCCCTCCGAATTTCTGATCCGAAAAATTTCTGCTGTCCGATCGTTTGCATCCGGCACTCATCAGAAGCGGACGTCAGACACGTCAGAATTCTGATAGTATGCGGGGTCCACAACAAAATATATGTACAGAGTGCGTCCGGCGGGCGTCAGAAAATTTCTGACAGAAAAATTCTTACAATGTGCGGCCGCCCTTATACCGATCACCTCGGCTTTTAGTGCTTTTGTGTGCGTAGACGGCGATACCTACTGGCGCGCACACATATAAGCCGCGCGATGTACCATTGTATGAAGATAACAAGGGCTGATATAACTCAACCGCTTCCCTTCGAGGTGAGAGTACAGGCTACAAGTTCCAAAAGCTAGCAACTATTACGGCCAAAGGCACAGAAATCATGTATTTCCGAAATTGTTAAATTGTATTCCATTAGACATTAAAAATTGTAAAAGTATGGTTAAGGCTTAACTCCAGAAATATTTCATGGAAAAACCAATTGTCCAAAGCTAGTTTTAGTAATAGGATTTGACTCACAAAGATCATTAAATCGGTACACAGGTATATAAAAAGTCACAGTATAAAGATATTATACAGTATGGACACTCCCTCCCTCACCCCCCCTCTGGAACAGATATGGAACCAAATGTCAAGGGTTAGCAAAGACAATTTTTTTTTTCAACCATAGACTAACCATAGACTAACAGCCTCGCCTGAGTAAACAGTTTCGTAAACAACCCTAGCTACTTACACATAGATAAACACGTGTACAGATGAGCGAGACCTGTCAATTTCTATGTAGTAGTGGACACAGCGCAAAATGTATGGAGTGTCCATACTGTGTATACTGTGATAAAAAGTGAATAAACATATTTTTCATTTCATTTCGTTTTGTTATTGTACACCACAATATGAGTACCTATTTAAAGTTACAATTAGGTATTATGGAAAAAAAACTTTTCTACGATATACAGTGTGTCTACGTATACAAAGACGTGGAGTGCGGTCACTTCGTCAGTCGACAAATTACTGTCACAAAACATTTGTGCGCTCCTCCTACTGTAGTCCGAACTGAACTGACGCCCCGCGCCCCGCATCGCATGCCTGCTTACATTACGAAGTGACACCCCCTCCCACCTCTTCATTTGAAGTGCGTTTCAAGAGCACGATAATAAAACACGAGTACTAAGCAAATCTACCTAGATTTTTGAATAAACTGTTCACTAAAATAGGTTCTTTTATTATTAAATGTTTAAACACTAGTGATTTTTTTTCGAATGAGGACGCCACCTGAGCTACTTATATTACTTTGTGACACACGCAGTTTTAGGCATACATTAGATATACCTATGTAAATAAACTTACTCTAAGTGTGACAGAATTCGCATTCATCATCCGGGAAATGATCATAAATCATATACTGACAATGTCGACACCAAATAAATGTGAAATACAATAAACATTGAATTTGTTCACGATTAATAAAGAAATGTGATGTTATGTTGGTAGAGGTACTACGTTTACAATTGTAACATTTGTCTCTCTTTATAAAATGTGTGATTTGCCAAGGCCATATTGAACTATGGACAAAAAATAAATCTTCTCTTCTAAGAAACCGGTCCACATCCATGAAAATAACCATTGTCTTCAGTCTAGAAAAGAAGTGTTTTATTAAGTTATTACGGAACTCTAAAATTTATCAAGATGGAGGAAACTGAGCACAAAACATAGCCTTTATAAATTTTTCTTTCTTGTAAACACTTTATAGAGGTGATGTAAGTTTCTTAAAATCTTAAAGAAGCAATAACGAAGGAATGACAAAATAATGCAAAGTTTTTTCAGCATAAAACATTTTCAATTCATGGGGGCGTCTAAAATGAATTGAAAACCATACCCCATATGCTAATAAAAATGTGCTGCCACTTAGTTTCAATTATATGAGAATCGGAAGTAAAATCAGAAAAATGGAAAGAGACTTACCTTTTCCAAAATGGCTGATGAAGATAAGAAATATGACATAAGTTACAGGAACACACGCACAGTAAAATTTGATGCAGGATTGCTGTGACGTTTATGAGTAGGATTACCTCATAAATGATTCTTACATATTTCCTCACAAGAATACGATTCTTACTAATGAAGCATATATAGCAATTATAAGTTAATTATTCTTATAAAAGCTTTATAAACTGCAATTCTAAGGACTATAATTACAATTAGCATTTATAAGGAAATTATACTTATTGCTTGCTGTAATACATCTTGAATAAGAAAAAATAGCAAATAATAAAGCTGGAATATAGTAATCTAAGGTTTTAATTACTTATAAGTAGGGCCCAAATCCACCCTTATTAACGTTTATATGGTTTGTATAAGAATAATAATTTTATCTTTATAAACCTTTAAATAACAAATTTTTGCTACTTGGGGTTGACATATATTAAAACATGTTGAGAAAACTTAAATTTAACATCACAATCTTAAGAAATCAAATTTCAAAAAAATCTCTCAAATCAAACTTGGGACAACATTTAAAAATACAAAACAAAAAATTGTAACTTGGGACAACTTTATCACTTGGGATAACTGTTAGTATGTAACCTACCTATAAATTTTAATTAAATTTTATATTTTCAATGTCTTTGAAGGTGTGCCGACCTCTGTTTATGGTTGGTGGCGAAAGAACTTTTACAATATTTTCGGTTTTTACCAACATTTCATCTTCTATAGCTGGGTATACAAATGTATTCTCAGTTTTTTGACTCTTTCTTAAGAATCGACACAAATTTCCTTCAGGTTGTAATGCTGTTATTTTTGCTATAAAGTATTTTTTTACAGGTTTTTTCTTATTTTCATTATAGTCAAGAGTCACAAGAACAAAATCACCTTCATTGACATGTTTCCTACTATCTAGTACATTTCCTATATTTTCTTTGTTGTTTTCATCCTTATTAAGTGTTTTCTTCCCCTTCTTCTTTTGTCTATTTCCTGTTGTGTCCTCATTTTCTTGCACTGCTTCATTACACTCTTCCACCGATCTAGTTCCTTCTTTATCTTTTGTTTGACTCACTTCAAGATTGGTTGAAAGATTCACTGTTTTCAAAATGTTGTCTCTTTCAATTTCTCTCATAATAATATCCTCATAATCTTCTAAGTCTTCATCATTAATATCTTCACAGGGAACTATAGGCATGACATCTTGTTCTACAATTTCAGCATTCAGAAGCTGGTTATCTTCGTAGTCTGTTTCATAATTGATATCTTGTTGCATTCCCATCATGAGAGGGTCTTCTAAAACATTGTCATTGAATTGATCATTATCTGTTTGTTCACTTTCATTATTACTTGGGTAGCACACAAATTCAATTTGATTAGAAGTTGATGGCAAATTTCTGTCAAAATGACTCTCTGTTACACTCTGTCCTGGTAAAACATTTAATTTAGTCCTTCTCTGCCTTTGGGTAGCTGGCCTTTCCCTAGCTTTCTTCAGATATTTAAGGAAGGTATCAGACCATCTTGTGTCAGTTGAAGTACTTTGCCCAGGTTCCTCTGGCAATCTCTTCAGTACAGAGTTTGGGTTGTATACAAATACCAGCTGCTTTAAAGCCAGCGATAATATTTGTTTTTACTTAAAGTAAAGTATATTTTAAGAGACGTGCGAAGGTGTCCTTTGGTACCACTCCTCTATTTTGAAGTTTCCACTCAGTCAATTTATTTCTCCAAGCCTGTTTCAGAGCTCTGAAGAATGCAACATCTAATGGCTGACACAAGTGTGTGGCATTCGGAGGCATAAATACATATCTTATGCCATGTTCTCTACATTTTTAATGACATTCAATGATAGATGAGAACTCAAATTATCTCCTATTATTAATTTTAAGCATTTTTCCCCTTTTTGTTTTTCAATATCATCAAAATATTTGATGATTACAGTGTCCAAAAAATCTTCAAAAAGCACACCGTCAAACCAACCAGACCGGGATCTGTTGTATCGAGTACCTGGCCATCCACCTAGTGTCCATGTAGAATGCATATGTTCCGCCTTATATACCACATAGAGTGGTAACAATGCACCAGTCGCTGTAACTGAAAACATAACAGAGGTGCTGCTTTTTGAAGAATCAATTATCCTGTCAGCTCTTTTACTGCCTCGTTTTATGAGAACTTTCCTCCTTCCTGGATCATCAGACATGTTTGTCTCATCATAATTAATTATGTTTTCAGGTGACACACCTATGAGAGAGTCTTGTAAATTGTTAAAATAATCAGTTAACTCTTCTCTTGACAACTCAGATCTGGCCCTCTTAATATTTGAGCATAACCTTTCAGAAAGGCTACTTTTGTGTCTTTCTAAAAATGACAAACACCATTCTTCACCAGGCATGTTTTCTTTGAATCTTGGATTCACAACTCCTAGAATAAAATTATAACTATTAGTTGAGGAAATAATAATCATGATTTAGTAGTGAAAACATTAATTATACAATATTACCTATTGAATCCAAGTGTGACTTGACTAGCAGTCTTAGTTCTAACTGTGAGAGTGGATAACCCCAATCAGCTAAAATTATAAGTCCCTCGACTAGATCTCTTTCACACTCTTCATTCAATTCCGTGGGTCTACCTACATTTTTCATATTTTTGTTATTACGTTTCCTTTGTAGTGTCGATTTTGGTATTTTGTATTTTTCTTGGGCATCTCTGTATGACAGTCCTCTCCTTATCTCTTCTATGGCTTTTTCTAAAGTATCTTTCGACCAATTTGCGTAAGGCCTTGCACCCACGGCTCTTTTATGTTTTCGCGGCATGATTCTAAAAAAGATACATAACCATTAATTAATTAATACAGCATTGTGTACGCGCCGCATAGAAAGGGATAATAAAAATAAATACATTGCAACTTGGGACACTAGCAGTAAACATTGGGTTACTTGGGACAACGTCCCATCTAACCCCAAAAACGGGTCCCAGTAAAGTATTTTATCGTTGCTTTTGAAATATTGACTGTAGACTTGATTGTAAATAGAAAAAAATATTCCATTGGTAGCAATCTAACTCCACAAAATTATAGATTTTCAAACTCTACTTACTTAACGACTTACAGGCGAAAGTTTGCAACGTCAAAACACGATACTGTTTCCAATATTGGAAACAATCCTTTCTACTGTGAGCACCTAATTTATTTTTTCAATGATTTTCACAAAAACAAGCACGGCACATTTTAACGAACACAAATGTTATTCAATGTTTACCATAAACTAAAGAATCTGGGGTTGCCAGACGTAGTTTAAAATACTCCCATTTGCGTCCCAAGTAACCACGGAGTCCCAAGTATCCACGTTTTACGGTATGCCATACTTGCATAGGCTCTTGTGGCGTTTCTGTCTAGGTAGACAATGTAACATTAGGATGCCTATTATATTTTTCTTTCTTACAGGGTTCGCATTGTAAAACGTATTTTTTAATTTGTTTTCTCATATTTTCCCAATAGTATTTTTCACGAAGTTGTTTATAAAGACTTTCAATTCCAGCATGCCTATTATTTTGTAAATGATACTCTTTGATTAATTTTAACTGCTCTTCCTTATCATTTATCTCAACCAATGATTTTGTATATCTTACAGGTTTAATTTTTGTGTGATCAAAATGTTTGCGGTAAATTTCGGACACTTTGTAATAAAGGTCATCATTTGGTATTATGAAGGTGTATTTATCTCCAGATAAATATTCTAGCATGAATTCTTTAATAGTTTCTTCTTCCTTATCTGGCGGGATATAAAAATACCAAATTCCATTTACTTTACTAACTTTTTTGAACGGGGCCATTTCGAAGACGACGCGCCTTAATCTTTTTGGTGGATATGCATGAATAATAGGTATTCCTCCGTCGCTACCGTTTTGATTTGAATGAAATGTGCCTCCTGACTGATCGGCTATTTCTAAGACAGGGGAACTTCTACCAGGGTTAACCCGCAGTGAGTCGTTACTTTCGGTGTCAGATAGTGCTAAGTCATCTTCTAAGTTTACATCTGTTGAATCACCATCCGTGTGGTATATTTCTATTCGGCGTAAAGCGTCTGCGACATAGTTAGTTTTACCTTTTACGTGTTCTATTTTATAATCATAGTCTTGTAGCTTTAATTTCCAACGCGTAAGTCGTTGATTTGGTTCTTTTAGTTTAGATAGCCATATTAATGCTTTATGATCTGTTTGTAGTATGAATTTTCGTCCATAAACGTAAGGCCTAAACTGAGTAATCGCCCATAAAATACCTAGCAATTCTTTTTCGGTTGTATTATATCGTTGTTCTGTTTGACTTAACGTTCTGGAAGCATATGCAATGGGATGGCTTTCTTGACTTAGAACCGCTCCTAATGCTATATCTGAGGCATCGGTGATTATTACAAACGTTTTTTCAAAGTCCGGGAATGCTAAAATTGGGACATTCGTTAATAAACGCTTACAAGTTCTTATAGCCTCTAAATACTTTGTATCGTTAGTATCTATAACAGCATTTTTCTTTGTCGCTTCAGTTAGTGGTTTTATAATTTGACTTAGGTTAGGAACGAACTTCCTATAATAACCAATTAATCCCAAAAAGGCTCTTACTTCTTTTAATGTTTTTGGAACTGGGAACTTTTGAATTGCCTCTATTTTCTTTTGATTTGGCTTAAGGCCCTCTTTATTTAACACGTGCCCTAAAAACTCAATTTCTTTTTGCATGAATACGCATTTATTTTTGTTTACTTTTAGATTCGCGCGTCTTAATGCCTCGAAAACTCTTTGCAGTCTGTTAACGTTATCTTGCTTGCTTTTTGAATAGATATCATCAAGATATACTAAGCATATGTTATTTTGTATCTCTTCTTTAAGTACAGTGTTCATCATTCGTTGGAACGTCGCTGGCGCGTTTTTTAATCCAAATGGCATCCGTAAAAACTCGTAATGCCCATCTGGTGTACTGAATGCTGTTTTTTCAATTGAGTTATCATCCAGCATAATTTGGTGATAGCCGGAAGTTAAATTACGAGTCGTAGAAAATTCGTTTTCTTGTAATTTAGAAAATAGCTCCTCAATATTTGGTAATGGAAATTTATCAGGTTTAGTCTTTTCATTTAAACGCCTATAATCTATCACCATTCTCCATTTCTTTGTACCACTTTGGTCTAATTTCTTTGGCACTAAATGTACTGGTGACGACCATGGTGATTCGGATGGACTAATAATTTTTTATCTTATAATTTTCCTATCTGTTTCCTAATTTCTTGTTGCTGAATTTGAGGTAGTCTAAAAGGTTTTTGGTAAATGGGTTCAGTATCAATTAAACTAATATGGTGTTTTATGTGAGTAGTCGCGCTATTAGTGACATCTCCAGTAAACAGGTCATTATAAGTCTCACAGAGATCTTCTATATTTAATTTAGTTTCGTCGGTCATATGAAAAATAAGAAGCTGTCGATCTGGCACAGACAGTTTACGCTCCTTAAGGTCAATAGTTGCATTAATTTATTCTATCATGTCGGTACCCATTAATATGTCATACTTGTCACTAAAATCAAATACATGAAATTTCATTGGGCCTTTATTTTCACCAAAATAGCGGCACCAGAATGGAGTTTCAATCACGCCATTATGGGAAGTAATTCCATGTGAAGTTCGTACAATAAACTTTTCGGGTCTCCAATAATGTGAAAAGTATTCTTTTTGTGCTTTATTAGTTATAAAAGATCTTTGGCTACCGGTGTCTATAAGTATTTTCAATTTTGGGTTATTTGTTTCGAAGATAGGATTTGAAATGATTAAATTCTATGATGCGTTGTTTTGATCTTGACCTTTCTGAAAATTTTGTGTCCCATGAGAGCTCTGTTGATCGTCTACCGAATAATCGTCAGTGTCACATTGGCTTTGGTATTCGTAGTTATTTTCGTAGCCTACTAACTCAGGACCATGTTCATAGTGGTCAAATTGTTCAAACTAGCCCTCTTCATCTGGGTAATGGAATAATTCTTCGGCTACTAAACCCCTTCCCAAATTTATTTGACCAGGTCTTAATGGCTGTGGAGCGGTACGCATGCTCACGTCACCTGTCTGTATCTTAGGTGGTTGTTGTGTATGTTGGTGTTGTGTTTGGTTTCTGTTCTCAAAGTACCTGTGTGGTTGTCTATTGAACACATTATTATGAGTGTTGGGTGTCTACGGGTATCGAGTGTGGAATGGTGTATGGTTATGTTTAAGATTGTATTGCGCATTGTTGAGGCGCTGGTTAATTGACCTCTGTGTCATAGGATATGAGTGTTTTTGTACCAAGCCCTGAGGTCTGGGTGGCATGTTGAATTGAGGCGTCATGTACTGAGGGTATGATTGGTTTATTACACGCGGTGCTGGTAGTATGTTAGAGAATTTTTGTTTAATATTATCGAACCTACCTTCCGCTTCTAATTGGAGGATTTTTTGTACTGTTTTATTGAAGCTACAGTTACATACACCTGATCGTGATAGGGTAGACTATTCCGTAGAGTATTTTGGGCGGTATTTATATATGCCTCCATAACCTCATCAACTAACTTCCCATTGTTATATTTGTCGTGTAATTTGCTTTTTATAAAAAATAGTTTTTGTTTTAATTCGAAGATTAATTCTTTATATGATGCTCGTTTCTTAACGTTAGCTAGTTCTACTAGACGTGTACTAAACTTTCTATTATCACCACATTCGGCTTTTAAAGTGGCTTCTATTGTTTCCCAATTAAACCTATGATCGATCATTGAAATGATTAATGCAGCCTTTCCGGTTAACTTAATAATAACATAACATTTTGTGGAGTACTACCTCCTACTATATCTAGCCACTGTCGTGCACTATTAATATAATTATAGATTGTGAATGGATCGCCATCATACGAAGGTACGAATCCTATTAGTTTGTAAGGGTCCATGATGGTCGCTTGCTGTGGTTGGTTAGGTACCGGCGGTACGTAACCTAGGTTATCCTCGTTACTATGACCAGGATTGGCATTCATTCTATCTACTTCTTTAGGTCTATATACAAATTTCGGGGGTCTAAGGAGTGGAATTTTGGAAGAAAAAGGATGTACTAATTGGCAAAAAACTCACAGTTGGCTCCAGGTCCAGGCGAATATGATCCAGCGTAGCATTGGTATTGACTTATTTGTTGTTCGAGTTGCCCAGGTGGTAAAGACTTGAGAGTCTCGCAAAGCCGATGAGATAAGCGAATCAGGAACGTCTCGTAATTCTGGAACTCACGTCGACTTGCTCCACTGGGCCCCACGTTGGGCGCCAGTCAAAATACTTCACTTTAAAACTTTGTTAAAAAAATAAACTTTATTGGGTTTTTATAGGTTTTACATAAAAATACTAAATCTAAAATAATAGCTAAGAGAGGTGTGCACCTCTCGAAGACGTGGAGTAGAATGGCCACGAGTCCCGTAGTCTGGTGTCATTTATATGCCACTGTTGCTAGCGTAGCTGTGGGTCTTCAATGCGAGCCTCTCATGCTTGGAGGTCCACGGTGCTATCACCATGTGTCCGATGTTCCGATAATCGTCAATTGTCTCTTTGCCGTCACTCGATATTCCAGCATCAGGTCAGTTTATTAGAGTTATTATATTTTTATGGTTATTGTCTGAAGGCGGTCGTTGACTCGTGTATAAACATTTTAATGTTTTTATAATTATTTATTTGAACATTTTAATATTTTCATAAAATGTGTATACACGGATTTGTCCCACATCAAATTCGTTACAGTCATAGTCATATTCACATTCCTGTTCAGCAGTTCCATTGGTAGTCATAGCTCCATCCAGTAATATCTCCTTATACCATTTCAGTTCTGGTAATTCTTCCCATTTGTCACCAAATTGTTTTTTAGCAAATTTATCACATCATTTTTCTTTTTAGCAGGAATGGGCTCTGGTGTAGAATCAACAAGATCAATTCCGTTGGGATTCTTTTACCCCGCTTTAGTAATGTCTGTGCAATATCATCTTCATAGGCTGTTAATGTACAACCGACAATGTCTTGTTTCCTTTCTGATTTTTTTAAATCTTTATTCTTTTAATTTTCTGCAAACCGACAAAGTTTTTGAAATTTTCTGTCATATCTTTTATTTCTAACAGATGCCAATCCCGCCATAAAATCTTGACAGTTCCATGTCTTTTAAAAATGTCATGATATTCGTCTTTGAATGTGATCTGATCACAGGCTTCTTCCTTATATCTTTTTCAAGGCGTCCGAAGACTCGGTCTGCTGGTAAAAAACTGTGACCTCGCACTGGAAAGAAGAGATGGATTTCCTTCACTTGTGCAGGTGATTTTTAATAAAGCCACTGCATTATACGGATGATATGATTATTTTTGTTCTGTCCTCCGCATCCATTGCAGAACAAACGAATAGTTTGGACATTGTTTTCTATGTTCATAGAGGATAGGTGTTATATAAAGCTGATCCGATTTTCAACAGATCCCCTTTCGGCCATTGTCATCAAACCCATCCCATGTATAAAATGCAGGATCTCTGGAGTTAAGAGGCACTATACAAAAATTTTATAAACTTATTTGTCTCGCATAAAATGAATCCTGGATTGGAGTTTTTGGTAATGGTTGTACCTGTTGTAAATCAAAACATAGAGAAATTGAATGAATGAATGAATGAAAACACTTTATTGCATAACAAAACAGGAAAATAAAAACATAAACATTAAAAAAAAACGTTATACAGGTAGGCGGTCTTATCGCTAAAGAGCGATCTCTTCTAGACAACCTTTAGGAGTTTGGTGGATTGCCTCTCATATGAACATAGAATGCTTTTGCCCTCAGCTTGTGAACCCTGTATTCCACCATTAGTTGTTGCTTTTTGTTACTGTCCCTTTCATTTTTTATTTTATTTTTCCAGAAAAAGCAAACGTTACAAATCTCTGAAGCCGGGGTTGAAAATCCTATATTAAATTCACCATGGAATATTTTGTAGAACATTATCTTTTTAACCCTTAAGTCGGGCGTCACTGTTTTATTTTAAAATTCCAATATTTTTTTACAATTCAATTCAGAAGCCAAAAAAATTATTTTAGATTTTTGTCTGTTCTGGTGGCTTTCTCTAGCAGGTAGGGTCTTAATAAAGTTTCTCAATACTTCTTTTTTGAAAATTGACTTATGTGACTTGTGTTCACCACCACGGGATTCTTTTGGTACCATTCCAAAGGCTGTAGATTTATTTATAAGATTTAGTCTCTTTTCAGAAACACTGAATGCTGCTACAAACATCTTTTTGCACACACGCTTCATTTTATTCTTTTTAGAAATTAAATTGTAAAAATTGCTTACACTCCTTGTTCTCAAATTTCTTTTTGGTTTTCTTGTATTTTAAGGTTCAAATGAATGTGACAATCTGCACAAAAACATATCTTGTTCTATTTTTGTTTTATTTGCGTAAAATCTGTTACGGTTTTTCAAGATTTGTCTCATGGTAAAAGATGAGCATTTAAATTTACTTCCTTCTGGATGATTACATGGTAATCTAAATAACTGAAAACCGAGGGGTTCTTTTTCCTCATACCTACAACAATATTAAAACGCAAATTAACATGATATATTGAAGAAAGACAAAAATAATATTGGTCAACTACTACGGAACAACGATTGGGTTACTAGGTACTTACGACTTCCTGTTACGACTTCTGTGACGTGATGTACTTTTTCGACCACCTGTATTCAACTCCCCTACTGTTTTTTCTGCCATAATCGTTGAGAAAACAATGAAATAATTTTTAATAAAACTTCAAAGAAAAACTTCACACACTTCACAGATAAAAGTTTAACGGCATCTTTTTGACAGCAAATAATAACATTTGTTTTTTTTTTCACTGGATTGGAAAATTTCGTTTACGAACAGTGTTACGAAGCATTCGGATACACATTACAAAAAAAGTCTCTATTCACCCGAAAAATATCACTATAAAATAAAAAAGCGGCCAAGTGCGAGTCGGACTCGCCCATGAAGGGTTCCGTAGCAGCAAGTAACATAATATAAAAGTTCTTGTAGTTCATCGTAACTTTGATCGATGTTTTAATAAATTGGATAATAATAATAATTTTAATAAGTATTATCGAAGTAGGTAGGTATATTATGTATTTAGATGTGTGGGAATGAACTTCTAATCTCAAAACTTTTATTAGGTTGACGTTTTATAGTAAGTATTTACCTATTTCTAGACAGTAAATGAGTTTAAAAGAATAATTTCGATGTAAGTAATTAATTTTATCCAACGAAAACAGTATCAAATCGTAAACGTACAATATTTAGCATTCGCAAATGTATCGAAAAATTAGCTCCGCGCGCAAGAGTTTCAACGACGACGTCTGCCCTCACGTGTCTGTCTGCCTGCTCTTACTTCATCATCATCTCACACACCTCACAGTGTGTGGGGAAACCATGTCAGGGTTTTTATCCCTTTTTGGTGGATTCTACGCTGCCTCTCACTAGGGGCGGGTCATTGGGTGGTTTTCCAACTGGGAATTCTCTCGGTGGGGCCTAGTTGTCCATGTGGGGGACCTCATCGAGTTCTCTCACGAGTTCTCGAGGGAGGGCCCGGGATCTTTTTTCCGGAGGACGGGCGTGCAGCGGCGCGATGTTCTTGATGTGTTCCCACGACGATGCGTCAGCACGGTCGAACATCGAACGGGCAAGGCGGCTGATGAAGGCATCCAGTCCTTCATGCTTCAGGTCCCGCATGATGGTGGAGTTTCTCACGTAGCGGGGGGCGTTGGTGATGGTACGGAGAGCCTTGCTCTCCTGGGCTCTCTGGCGCTTTCGTCCGCTTTCAGCGACGAGGGCGTACCACGCCGGCGCCGCGTACGTGAGGCGGGACCTGATGTAGGTCTTGTAGATGCCCAGCTTGGTGGGCATGGGCAGGCTGGAGCTGAGGACTGGACATAGTTTCATTCTAGCCACCTTCGTTTGGCCGACGACATTCTTCACGTGCTGGCGCATCGTGAGGCCCCTGTCGATGGTCACACCCAGGTATTTCACCGAGTGCGACCACTCGATAGTCTAGCCTTGGAGCTGGAGCCGCTGCGGTAGTTTGACTCTTCTTGTCACCAGCGCCTGCTTTTTCGCTACGTTGATGGACATCCGCCACTTGGAGAGCCAACTGGGGAGAGCATCTAGGGTGGACTGCATCTTGTTTGCTGCGTGGTCGAGCTTGAACGATGCACTAAGATAAGCGGCATCGTCAGCAAACAGCGCCAGTCGGACATCTCCGACCGTGGGGATGTCATCGGTGTAGAGGGCGTAGCAGGCGGGTGACAGGCAGCTGCCCTGGGGCACGCCGGCCCTGATGGGTCGTTCTTGCGACGTCACATTCTCCACGTCTACGTGGAAACAGCGGTCGGTTAGGAAGCTCGCCAGGACCTTCACCGAGCGTCGGGGTGCAGGGGTCTTCGACAGTTTGTATAGCAGCCCCTCGTGCCATACCCTGTCGAAGGCCTTCTCCATATCCAGCATTACGGCAATGGTGTGCTCTCTCTTGTTGAGGCCCATCGCCATAAGGTGGAGAACTCTGGTGAGCTGGAGCGTGGTGGAGTGTTCAGGCCTAAACCCAAACTGAATAAATAAATAAATAAATAAACCCAAACTGTTCCGGACGTGGTGTTATGTGCGGCAGCAGCGTCGTCAGCAGGAGCTTTTCGAATACCTTCGAGATTGTACTGAGCAGCGTGATAGGGCGGTAACTCTCCGGTCTCAGGATGTTCTTCCCGGGCTTCGGCCGCATGATGACCCGGCCAGTCTTCCACGCTGCCTGAAAGTGGCCAGAGCGCAGGATCCCATTGAACAGGTGGGCCACTGCCACAATAGTGCGTCGTGGCAGGTGGTGGAGGGCTGCGTTCGGGATGCGGTATGCGCCCGGGGCTTTCTTCGGGTTCGCCTTCCGGAGAGCACGTGCCACTTTCACGGGTGAGAAGAAGACGGGATCTTCCTCTGCACTGATGGGTGGAGCAAAGTACTCCCGAAGGTGTTGCTCTACTGCTGCAATATGGTCCGGTGCAATATCGGTGGGTGGGTTAGACCTGAATTGACGCTCAAGGCACTCGGCGAAGATCTCGGCCCTGTCTTCAGCCTTGTACCGCAGGCGTCCATCTTGGTTCAGAAGAGGACGAACTGGTTTCGGTGTCTGTGAGAGCTGCCTACAGAGTCTGTGAACAGAGGGGACTTCTTCGCTCACAGACCGCAGTTGGCTCTCCCAGCTTTCGGCTGCGTGGTTCGACAGCGCTGCCTTGACCCGATCGGCCAGCTTGTTGAGTCTGGCCTTCAGAATAGGGCATCGAGTGTGCTGCCACTGTCTCCGCAGGCGGCGCTTGATGGCAATTTGATCCTGGATCCAAGCAGGTAGGGGACTTCTCCTCTCGCTGCTTGGAACGGTGTGCGTGGCTGTGGCTAGCGCGCTGCGGATGTTGGCGGTCAGCGTCTCCGTAGCTGTTTCCACTTCCTCTGGGCTGTTGACGGCTTGGTTCTGGGTGAGTTGGTCCAGGGTGGGCTCAAACATCACCCAGTTCGTGCGCGTCCTGGACACTGGTGGGGCTACTAGTGTTGGCAGTTCAGCCAGCACCAATAGGACTGGTCGGTGATCCGAGGGCAGGTCCACCAGGACCTCTTGAGTGGGGGGAGGTGCGCAGGCCTTTGTGGACCACGATGTCTAGCAAGTCGTCCATAAGGTTTGACCTGGGGTCGTGGCGTGTAGCCTCTGGTGGTTCTCTAATGTCGTAGTCGTGGTCCACAGATTCCTGGAGTAGGCGTCTTCCCGAGGGATTTGAGGTCGAGCTGTTCCACGCTGGGTGCTTTGCATTGAGGTCCCCTGCCACCAGTGTGGGTGAGGGGGACTGCAAGAGCTTCCGCACTTCTTCAGCCTGGAGTAGGATGTCTGGTGGATGATAGACGGCGAACAGGCGGAGGTTTTTGCCTCCGTAATGAAGTTCCACTCCCAGGGCGTAGATTGTGGAAAACTGTCCTGGATCGAGGTCCTGGTGTACGAGCCGTCGCCTCACGATCACCGCGAGACCACGGTATGCCAATCCAAGAGGCGAGACTTCGTCCTTGCGGTAAACGAGGTAGCCGGGGATCTTCAGCGGGGCGCCTGGCCGGAGATGCGTCTCATTGATGAGTGCCACGTCGACATCTTGTTCTCGCAAGAACGAGCAGAGGAGTCGCTCTTTTCCTTTGAGCGACTGAGCGTTCCAGTGTATAATTCTCAGGGGTTTGTTATCTATGTTGAGGGGCAGGTTGGACAACACCTCTGAGAATTTCAGCTGCAGCGTTCAGTTGGCCCGATACCGTTGCAGCTAGCAGCTGTTGGATGAGACCCAGTGCTTGCAGGAGAGTGCCTTGGTCTAGGGTGATGGTCAGGGGGGCGCCGGTGGCGCTAGCGGTGGCGGCTGCTGCTGGCTTTGACCCAGTTGGTGCTGCTGATGCCGAGGCAGGGGTGGTAGTGGCCCCTTTGGATTTCTTCCTTCGTGGCTTCTTTTTGCTGCCGGGGAGGTTTTCCATTGGGTTGTTGGCAGGAGCCATCAAGGATGCTGGTGCAGTTCCTGAACTACGGCGGTTTGAGCTGGGGCGCGAGGTTCAGGTCCTGATCTGGCGATTGTGCCGGCTTTCTTGTTCCGGAGCTCTTTCTTGAACACCGGGCATGAGGAGTGGTTTGCGGGGTGGGGGCCCCCGCAATTGACACATGTCGGTGGTTCCTCCCTTGGGCGTGGGCAGTCACGTGCAGCGTGGGGTCCGCCGCATCTGACGCAAGCCTGGGGTCGATGGCAGCAATGGGATGAGTGCCTGAATTGCTGGCACTTGTGGCATTGCGCGGGCTCTCTTTTCCCACGCCATGCTTCTATCTTGATGCCCGGCATAAACATGAGCTCCGTCACGTTGTAGATTGCCGGGGTCAGTTCTGGGATCCTCTTCAGTTGAGCGTAGAAGATGCAACCGGGGCGTCCTGCTCGCGCCCGGATGTTCTTTACGTACTCGGCCTCGAATCCTCGTTCAGCTAGGGCAGAGATGATTTCTGCGGGGTCGGTCTCCTTGGGCAGTCCACGAATGCCCACCTTGAGGCAACGGTCCGCCGGGAGGGAATAGGAGAACCAGCTGATATTGCTTTCCTTCTCCAGCTCCGTGAGGTACCGCTGTATCAGCCGGTACTCCTCCCCATCTGAGGGAGTGAAGCGCACTCCTTGCCCGAATGGTCGGGCGTGGGGGGCGCGCCCTAGTTCTGCGGCGATCTTCTTAAAGTCAGCTGCCCAGTCTGGCAGGCGCTCCACCACCAGTGGAGGATAGCGGGGCTTAGGTGCTGCAGTGGTGTTTGCGGCGGCGGTGGCAGGGGCTGAGGTTGCGTTGGCATCGACTGTTGAGGCCACTGGCGCAGTGGTTGCGGATTGTGGGCCGATTCGGGTGATTTGCGGCGGCGGCGGCGGGATGGTGACCGCTGGCTTCATCGCCTGTTGGGCATAAGACACAGTCTTTGTATTTGTTGGCGGCTTTGTGGTAGTGGTGGGCGTTTGGTTTGAGGCGGTGTCGGCAGCTGTGGTGGTGTTGACTTGCGCGGCCTGAAACGCGAACACCTCAGCTGGTGCGCTGGGTTTGCGCCTGCGGCTGGAGTACTTCGTCTCGCTTGGTGCGCTTTGTAAGACGAGGGTCTCTTTGCTGGAGTGGTGGCTGGGTGTTCAGGCCCATGGCGAGGGACGACTGGCTGGGTGGTATCCATGGATCCGGTTGGTCCTCTGCGCTGTGGGTGCGGCGGTATTCCGGTTTGGCCTTGTGAGGGGCTGATGGTGTTCGTGGGCGAGATGGGCGGTGCAGGCCTAGAAGTTGGGTGCAGTGGCGCTTGTTTGCGCTGGCTGCATTCTCTTCCTCGCCATCCTCTTCCCTCTTGCGACGGGTACGTAGTGGCCCGAGCGTACACGGCAGGTTGGCGGTGAGCTCTAGTGCCACTAGGTCCTCGGGTAGGAGCTCAGGTAAATCACCGAGCCGCAGTTCCAGCAACCTTAGGTAGGACGCCATCCATCGAAGCATCCCCTCCAACAAGACGCCAGATTCCCTTAGTCGGGCCGTCATGATAAGGTCACTTTCATAACGCGTTCGGATATGCTTCGGTGCTGGGAAGCCGGGACCGTCCAGCGGCAACTCACATGAGGGTGGAGATTGGTACGGCAGTGGGGGTAGGGGCTCCTCCATGTCGGCCGGAGTGGCTGGTGGCACCGGAGGTGCCGGGGGTGTAACGGTTGGCTGCGGTGTTGAAGGTGTGGTCCCCACAGTGGGTGTGACAGTGGACGTAGTCGGCTGGTCGGCGGCTGCAATTGGGGTGTTGGACTTCGTTTTTGCCGGCTTTGCGGTGACTATGTCCGGCTTTCCTTTGGTCTTCAGATAGAATGAGGGCGGTGGCGGGTCCTTTCCCTTCTTCATTGTTGCGGCGCTGATGTGGGTGGGTCGAGAAAAAGTTTTCCACGAAGACCGACGCGGATGCGGGTAGTTGGAGAAAATGTTATTCTCAACCACCCTCAGAGTGCGACCGGGCTGCGTGAGGGGATTTTTGTGCGCGATCCCAGAGTGGCGTTACTAACCCGGTCACCCTTTTCCCCGAGTAGTCCCGCTGGTGGGAAAACTCAGTTCCGGGGTGTCCGGGCTGTCCCTTCTCCCTCGGCTGCGACTTTGCTGGGCGATCCCGTCCGCGCTAGTTTGCACGCGGGTGCAACTAAACGGCCTTATTACACAGAATAAGGTGCTTAGTTCGCGAGTTTAAGTGGATCCTTGCGCAGTTCACGTAGAACGAATAGCAGTCCTCTGCTCGCTCGGGTAAGCGCAGTCGGGAACCTGCCCCCCGCGCGCTCCGCACCCGCTACCGATCAAGCCACGCCCCGCGCGAATTATAATTATTGTTTACTTAGGCACCTATTACAGATTTATTATTAGAAAATAATGGTTCACGGTTTATGCATAAGGTTTATGTTTATGAAATTAAATGTTTTTATTTTTATATTTGAGTTGATTGAATGAAAGGTAAATTTGCGGTTTACGATTTATGACGTATTAAAAAAAACTACTTACTAGATCTCGTTCAAACCAATTTTCGGTGGAAGTTTGCATGGTAATGTACATCATATATTTTTTTAGTTTTATCATTCTCTTATTTTAGAAGTTACAGGGGGGGGGGGACACATTTTACCACTTTGGAAGTGTCTCTCGCGCAAACTATTCAGTTTAGAAAAAAATGATATTAGAAACCTCAATATCATTTTTGAAGACCTATCCATAGATACTCCACACGTATGGGTTTGATGAAAAAGAAAATTTAAGTTTCAGTTCTAAGTATGGGGAACCCCTAAAATTTATTGTTTTTTTTGTTTATTTTTGTGTGAAAATCTTAAAGCGGTTCACAGAATATATCTAGGTACTTACCAAGTTTCAACAGTATAGTTCTTATAGTTTCGGAAAAAAGTGGCTGTGACATACGGACGGACAGACAGACAGACAGACAAATATGACGAATCCATAAGGGTTCCGTTTTTTCCCATTTGTCTATGGAACCCTAAAAGTAGAAGTAAGCCAGATTGTCGCAGAATATTTTAGTCAATTTCAATATACTTAGAAAAAGACACTCCTTTTGAAAAGACACTCTTCACTTGCTTCCTGCAGTTTTTGAAAACACTGACATAATTCATCACTTTCCAAAAACGCTAACGCCAAAAGACATTTCCTTTCAATTGCATTGGTTTAGAAATGAAAAGGTTAGTGTAAAGGTCAGTTAAAAGGTCTCTAAATATAAGTAAATAGGTAAATGAATGAGATGTGATTATTCAAAAACTGTAATAATAAGTTATTTACACATTTTTGTACTTTGATGAACCGTATGAAGCGGGCGGAAGTCCTCTATAACGAAGCATAATGTGCAATTAAATTCATAGGTTAAACTGTACGTTTAAAAACATAATGACTCAAATAAATATTAAATTTTCTTAATTTGAAAATTCCTTAGTATAATAATCGCACAAAATACAGTCACTTTTAACTACTACAGTTAGATATCTTCTAATCATTCGAAAGCAAGAATTTATCGTGAAACTAAAAAAGTCCAATTGGTTTTTGAATAATTTAATATTGTCATAAAGCGTGTGACATGTTGGTGAACTCCACATTTTCCACGACTCATGAACAACTATAGTGCGCTGTTGGTGAACTCCGCAATACCAGCCGTTGTGGAAGAGCTCGGTCGCCGCGCCGCCGCCACTTTTGCTTGGAAACTCGATAGTGGGGAATTTAGTGCAATGCCTAGTATGGGAACCGTTTTATTTTGGATCCGACGCTCAAACTTGGCATAGTTATTCCCTAGGCCGTTCTGAGTAAATTAAGCCCGGGAGCCAACGAGAGCCATCCCCCGTTTGGTAGGGGGAGGGGGGGAAAGTTTGTTTCTGCCGCGCTCCATTTGAGGGCTTATATCTGCAAAACTATTGGTACTAGGGCAAGTGAGATATCATTTTCGTATGATTCAAGGATAAGGAATTCATTTCTGTAACAAAAAAATAACTTTCCATTTATAAAAAAAGAAATATTTGATAAAACGTATAAAACATGACTACCTTTTTTCCGCATATGTGTCGATTAATTTTTATAAGTCTTTGATATTAGCATGTAAAAAATATATTCTGAAAGCCACACTTCTAAGAATTATAAAAATATAAATTTCATTAGAATAGCATAATAAATACTTAGTGAAAAAAAATATAATTTGATGCTCGGCAGAGTAGCATAAAACGCGCGGTTTTAGAATCTGTTGTTCGTAAATGAATCATCTAACGCCCAAATGACTGTTAAGTAACATAGTATAAACAGGTATATTATTATTTTAATATTTCTCGCACGCGCAAAATATTTGTCACGTAGAACAAAAAATATTTTTTCCTTATAAAAACGTATTTGATAAAATCCGCAAAACGTGACTAACTATTTTTCATACGAATATGGTGGTTTACTATCTAACTTCTATTGTATTATGGTGGTTTACTATGTAACTTGCGTGGTCACGTTGATCAACCAGGTTAACTGACTTCAGAAATGGTCATACATAACCATAATGAGTTTGGCTCTTATTGGCGCATTAATTTCGTAACCGTTGCCGTGCTTCGCAAGCCACGTCAAATTATTTTCATGACAACTGATGAAGCTGCGACCAGCGCCTATAAAACTCCAAAACCCCGAAAGCATTCAGATCGAGTTGCACAATCGCTTCGAATGCCTAGGAGAATGTGAAAATGTGGACGAATACAACGACAGGTTTGTGCAAATTGTCCAAACGGCTGGGAAGAAGGCCTTCAAAACAAGACGTTAAAAAAACATATCGGATCTCGGACCTCACCAGCAAGCTCATGGAGGAAAAACAGAGCCTGATTCTGAAATCCTCTGAAGATGCTTGTCAATATCGGCGACTAAACAGACAGATCTGCAAGTCCTTGACGCCAATTTAATACCAATTGTATTAAAGAGGCTATCGAGCGCAATAAAAGGTCAAAAGTATTGGCAAGGGATCTGTCTACTGGTCAAAGTCAACTGACAAAGCTGAAGACCGAGGATGGCAGAGTCGTGTCGTCCAAGCCCAAGCTGTTGGAAGAGGTTGAGAGGTCTACGGACAATTATACACGACTACATGCTTACCTGTCAGTAATCTGGCTGAAGATCCGAGAGTCGGATTGACCTGACACTATTCCGAAGATATCCCAGACGTCAGCCTATGCGAGATTAGAATGGCTCTCAAGCAACTTAAGAAAAACAAGGCACCCGGTGATGACAGAATTGCGGCTGAGCTTCTGAAAACAGGTACACAGGGCACAGAAGTGTGGTGGTGCTCTTCTTCAAGAAGGGTGATAAGACTCTTCTGAAGAATTACAGACCCACCTCACTCCTGAGCCATGTCTACAAGCCATGTCAAGAATCATTACGAATCGTCTCGCAGGTTTGACGACTTCCAACCTCCCGAACAAGCTGGTTTCCGAAAAGGCTTCTGTACCATAGACCACATACATACGCTGCGGCAGATTATACAGAAGACCGAAGAGTATAATGGCGTTTGTGGACTATGAGAAAGCTTTTGTTTCGATCGAGACCTGGGTTGTGTTACAGTCTCTCCAACAGTGCCAAATTAACTATCGATACACATCGAAGTGTTGAAGTGTTTGTGTGAAAACGCCACCATGTCGGTCCACCTCCAGCATCAGAATTTGAAACCTATCCGGCTGCAGCTTGGGGTGAGACAGGGAGACGTTATATCTCCGAAACTGTTCACCGCTGCATTGGAAGACGTTTTTAAGCTTCGGGACTGGAGAGGACTCAGCATCAACATCAATGGCGAATAGCAACAAGCTTCTGAAAACAGGTACACAGGGCACAGAAGTGTGGTGGAGCTCTTCTTCAAGAAGGGTGATAAGACTCTTCTGAAGAATTACAGACCCACCTCACTCCTGAGCCATGTCTACAAGCCATGTCAAGAATCATTACGAATCGTCTCGCAGGTTTGACGACTTCCAACCTCCCGAACAAGCTGGTTTCCGAAAAGGCTTCTGTACCATAGACCACATACATACGCTGCGGCAGATTATACAGAAGACCGAAGAGTATAATGGCGTTTGTGGACTATGAGAAAGCTTTTGTTTCGATCGAGACCTGGGTTGTGTTACAGTCTCTCCAACAGTGCCAAATTAACTATCGATACACATCGAAGTGTTGAAGTGTTTGTGTGAAAACGCCACCATGTCGGTCCACCTCCAGCATCAGAATTTGAAACCTATCCGGCTGCAGCTTGGGGTGAGACAGGGAGACGTTATATCTCCGAAACTGTTCACCGCTGCATTGGAAGACGTTTTTAAGCTTCGGGACTGGAGAGGACTCAGCATCAACATCAATGGCGAATACATCACTCACTTTCGATTTGCTGACGAAATCGTGATCATGTCTGAGACCTTAGTGGACCTAGGCGCAATGCTCGATGGACTCAGTAGAGTCTCCCAACAAGTGGGTCTTAAAATGAACATGGATAAGACGAAAATCATGTCAAACGTCCGTGTTACACCCACTCCTCTGAAGGTTGGAGACTCTACTCTCGAAGTTGTCGAAGAATATGTATACCTGGGACAAGCAGTCCGGTTAGGTAGGTCCAACTTCGAGAAAGAGATCAATCGTCGAATCCAACTTGGCTGGGCAGCGTTCGGAAAGCTCCGCAATATCTTCACGTCCAAAATATCGCAGTGTCTCAAGACTAAAGTCTTTGACCAGTGTGTGTTGCCAGTGATGAGACGACATATGGATCCGATACATGGTCGCTTACTATAGACCTCATAAGAAGGCTCAAGGTTACCCAAAGGGCGATGGAGCGTGCTGTGCTTGGTATTTCCCTACGTGATCGAATCAGAAATGAGGAGATACGTAGGAGAACTAAAGTTACCGACATAGCTCTCAGAATCGCTACACTTAAGTGGCAGTGGGCAGGGCAAATAGCTCGTAGAACAGATGGCCGTTGGGGCAGTAAAGTTTTCGAGTGGCGACCGCGCACCGAAAGACGCAGTGTGGGCAGACCTCCGACTCCGTGGACCGACGACCTGGTGCGGTTGCGGGAAGCTGCTGGATGCGAACCGCACAGGACCGGTCAGTGTGGAAATCCTTGGGGGAGGCCTTTTTCCAGGAGTGGACGTCTTTCGGCTGATAGATAGTAAACCACCATAATTCGTATGAAAAATACAATAGTCACATTTTTCGAATTTTCTCATATATGATTTTTTAAGGAAAATATTTTTTGTCCTACGTGATAAATATTTTGTGCGTGCGAGAAATATTTAAATAATAATATATGTACCTATTTTTATTATGTTACTTAACAGTCATTTTTGGGCGCTAGATGATTCATTTTATTTACTTACTTACAAACGAACCACAGATACTAAAACCGCGCGTTTTATGCTACTCTGCTGAGCATCAATTGTTTTTTTCACTAAGTATTCATTATGCTATTCTAATGAAATTTATAATTTTATAATTCTAGGAAATGTGGCTTTCAGAATATATTTTTTTCATACTAATATCCTAGACCATTAAAAATTAATCGACACGTATGTGAAAAAAAAACCACCCACGCTTCATTATCTACTTGTTGGATCGCGCTTCTTTTGGTGCTTATATCTCTATAATTTTATGTTCTAGGGCAAGTCCGACATCATTTTCGGATATTTCAAGGATGACAAATTCATTTCTGCAACAAAAAAAAATACTTATCATAGAAAAAAAAAGAAATACAACTCCTGTAATTTAGAACCACGCGGACCGCGCGTTTTATGCCACGGTGCCACGCATTGAATTTTATTTTTTTCACGAAGTATTTATCATGCTATTCTAATAAAATTTATATTTTTATAATCCTTGGTAATGTGGCTTTCAGAATATATTTTTTTCATGCTAATATTTTAGACCATTAAAAATTAATCGACACATATGCGGAAAAAAGGTAGTCATGTTTTATACGTTTTATCAAATATCTCTTTTTTTATATATGGAAAGTTATTTTTTTTGTTACAGAAATGAATTCTTTATCCTTGAATCATACGAAAATGATATCTCACTTGCCCTAGTACCAATAGTTTTGGAGATATAAGCCCTCAAATGGAGCGCGGCAGAAACAAACTTTCCCCCCCTCCCCCTACCAAACGGGGGATGGCTCCCGATGGCTCCCGGGCTTAATCCACTCAGAATGACCTAGGAAATAACTATGCCAAGTTTGAGCGCCGGATCCAAAATAAAACGGTTCATCGCACTAAATCCCCGACTACGAAGGATTCGGACGTATTTATAGTCAGCGCGTTGTATTGTTGATAATTTCGTGTTGCTCAGTGTAATTAGATGTACACATTCCATGATAATTTCTATTTTAAAATCAGTTTAAGTTTTTAGTTAAAATTATCTGGTTAAACATTAAGTTGTACTTGTTGCTTTTTTTTGTAAATTTATCTTCTGATCGATAAAATTAATTTAATAAATAAAAAAATACACACTGCAGCCGCACCCTCTCGTACAGACTGTTCGGGAGCTATGTTACCAGTTCATTGTACTGTTCGTAAACTGTTGAACGGTTTTGAGTATTATAACCGACATTTTTGAATACTGGGCCTTGTTTCCAGCTGGGCTTTTATCTTCCTTTAGTTTTGGAGCTTACTATAGAATGGTTGTCACTGAACATACAAATTAAAGTCAGCTTCTTTGTACACATGTCATTAATCAATTTTTTCAAATATGTAGATTCTTTTAAAGCGTCTGACAGCGCCATGTTATCAGCTTCTGCTGTTGATAATGCAGTAGTCGTCGTCCGCTACGCGAACAGTCGGTGCATATAGCACTGCTAAAGCTTGTGTGTTTTCACGTCAAAATGTCGCAAATTGATAGTGAAAGTTTACAAAAAGTGCTGATTAGTGCCTTGTTGCCACTAGAAAATAAAATCTGTGTTATTCTAGACAAAATTAGTGAGATAAAAAGTGAAATTGAGAAATTAAAATCCGTTGCACCTACACATTCCTCGGAGAGATCTACGCAAAATGGTGGCGGTTCTAAGCAACTATCAATCGCCAGTACACCGCCGAAATGCTCTCCCACTCGCACTCATGACGCTCCACCGCCAATCCCAACCAAGCGCAAACGAGCATCCGCTGCGCGTGCGAAAGAGATGATCGCAACCCATGCCAGTAGCCGCCCATCGAAGAAAGAACCGGTGCAACCAGCCAAAGTTGACCCCTTGCCTCCGCCAACCGTTAATTCAAGTACGGGAAATAAATCATCTAAATCGAATGACGAAAAACTGATGAAAATGAATTACAGTGAAGCTGTTTCAAAAAACATTGACATTCGTAACAGATCTACCTCTCAAGAGGACGGTGATGACTGGCTTAAAGTGCGCTCCAGACGATCCATCAACAAACAAAATAAGCCAAAAACAATTAAAGGGGTAGCCTTGAACACCAACATTGAAGGGACCCAAAAATATAAATATTTGCATGGCTGCTACTTCAAAAAGGAGACCACCTGCAAAAATATCATGACACACCTGAAAGGTATTCATAACGGAATCTCCTACATAGTTGAAAAAAACTTGATCAGTTATTTAATTTGCAAATACTAAAGAACTATAAAATTGCAATTCTTGGTGACATGAACATTGATGTACTCGTAAACAATAACACTGTAAAACATTTAAACGATACTCTAAAACTATATGGATTGAAAAACCTGAATAAATTACCTACTAGAATATCTGACTCATGTAAAACAAGTATTGACCATATTTATACATATATTGACAAATCTGAAATATGTAATCTATGTGTTATTGACATGAATTTATCTGACCATCTTGCTGTATTAATAAAATTGACATTTGTATTAAAAATTTTAATAATATTATGACTTTGAAAATAATATTATCTACATTATAATATTGAAAACTTTCAAAATAATTTTATGTTGTATGACTGGGATAGCCTATTAACAAAATATTCATGTCCTAGTAATCAAATGGAATCAGTTCTTAATGTAATAAAACATAATTTCGATGTTTGTTTTCCGATTCGAAAATGTCCGAAACGTAGTTGTGTCAGTGTCTGGGTCAGCGATCACGTGCGCCTGCAACGGTTGCGTATTCGCTATGTAAAAAGGCAGTTACTTGTGTCGCCTGCGGAGCCCCGGTTAACTGACGAGTTATTAGAGCTGGAGTCCTCTTACGCCCTATTATTAACGCAAACGCGTAGCGAGTACGTGAATAATGTTATATCGAATAGTACGGGTAATATGTGCAGGAGTGTTTGGCGAGTAATAGCCACTGAAACTTGCAAAAACCAAGACAAGAGTAGTGCACTGGATGTATTCGTGCGCGGAGTGGCGCGAGTAATTAATTGATGAAGTCCAGTCATTGTGGTTGTTTTTGGTTTTGATTATTTTGTCCTGATGAAGATAAAATAGTTCATTTAAGAGACGAAGGCTACAAATTAAAAACCCAGGAATATCGTTACTTTCATCCCTTTTTATCTATTTATGTTTTATTTTTAATATATATGTTTATCCGTGTTTTTATTATAATATTATGTTAAACTGCAACATGTAACATATTTTGCGAGTAATTACTGAAATATAGCTGTGCTAAAATTATTTTATTTTAAACAGTCCCCTTTATGCTGATGTTACATACGCATACCTAACAATTAGAGCTAATTAAGTGCTACGTCAAGATTCCCTTTTTTTGACAAACCCTACACATGGGGTATTTTGGTAAGCGAACAATGACAATAGCTACTCTAATAAAAAATTACGACTAACATTACTAAACCTACTATTTAGAGCTAGGTAATTAGGTGCCTCTGTCAAGATTCCCTTTTTTTTTGACAAACCCTACATATGGGGTGTCGTTTGGTAAGCGAATAATGACAATTAGGTGTTCCTAATAAACTTTAAGTCTACACATCTATAACATAATCATACTAATAAGTAATAACATCCTTTATGTTTTACCTAGTCCTTTTTTCTTTATAGTTAAATTAAAATTATCAAATGCCTAGGTTGATCAAGATTTCCCAATATTTGACAATCCTTACATATGAGGAGTCGTTTTTGATGAGAAATAGTGACATTAGTACCTATCTAACATTTATATTTCTATAATATACCTACAAGTAACTTTAGGATGCAGTTTTTGACAAACCCTACACATGGGGTGTCGTTTTGCATAACGATGTTACTAGATTACGTTATTCCATCCAACTTATTAATATTTTATCATTTATTATTTAATTTTAATTTCAATTATATTTTCTTTTTAATCATTTTAGGCTCTAGTCCATATGCTAGGCGATTTTATTTAAAATAAATATTCAAATTTCATTTTTTTTTAACTCTACTCCTTATGGTAGATTAATCGTACTTATTTTAAGACGACATATCTATGTACCTTTTTTTCTTCTTATAAGCCTAACATTAAATCTATATTTTTAGATATTTGTGTAGGAACGTAAGAGTCTGAAACGTCCTTTTGTGAATAGAGATTTTGATCATATGATTTAGGAATAACTTTTCTACAAGATTTGGAAGTAGAATTTAAATTATTCGTTTTTGTCAGATTTTGAGTGTAAGAGTTTGAGACACTCGATTGAATTTGAGTATACGATTTAGAAATGCTCGATTTAGGATTTTGAGTGTAAGAGTTAGAGACACTCGGTTGAGTATACGATTTAGAAATACTCGATTTAGGATTTTGAGTGTAAGAGTTAGAGACACTCGGTTGAGTATACGATTTAGAAATACTCGATTTAGGATTTTGAGTGTAAGAGTTAGAGACACTCGGTTGAGTATACGATTTAGAAATACTCGATTTAAGATTCTGAGTGTAAGATTTAGAGACACTCTGAGTTTTAGAAGGAGATGATTTAAGAACTTCGGCATACGATTTAGAAATGCAAACATTTGATTTTGGCTTAGGATCTTGAACACGAGTAGTCATGGCCACCTGTGTGCCTTTTGACTCAGGGTTCCGATGGCACGGTGTCGAAACCCTGTTTATTCGTTTAAATCGTGTTCCGATGAAGATGACTCATCATTGTTCAAATGTTCATGTTCAACGAATTTCTGTTGAAAGAATTGTGGATTGTCAAACTTGCTGTTATTGTAAGCGCGTTTGCGGCATTGCGAAATATGGTGGCCTGGCTTCTTGCAGTAAGCACACACCACCGAAGATGATTTGGCAACGGATGAATCATTTACCTTCATGGGTGGCGCTGCAGAGATTGAAGGAAAAGAAGAGGTTCTTGGGAAAGTTGTTTTAGGGTTAGATTTTCCCCTCTGATAACATTCGTTTTCAGAGTGACCGGATTTCTTACATATCCTGCAGTTAACCTTCGGAGTTATAGATTTTGTGAAAAAAATTTGACAGAGTTGAGATTTTTAGGGTTTCTGCATCTTACAATGTTGCTGATCTTAGGGTGCAACCCCAAGGTAAAAGCATGCTGGGCTAGGTCTACTGTCATCGCGATTCGCCCAGATAAATCCTTTTTATGTGAATCAGAATTATGGATTTCCGACTGCAAATCGGTTAAGCAGGATTCAATTTTAAGTGCAAACTGGGAAACAGTCTCATTAGACTGTTTTTTACATTGTTGTAGTTCAAGTAATAGTTGGTTATAGTGTTTTCTTTCACCAAAATTAAGTTTGAGAAAATCTTTCAATTCTTCAAATTTTGAGAATATACGGTTTGAACAAGCGATTTGAGCTTTTCCTTCTAACTTTGCAAAAATAAATTTGAATAGCAAATCTTTTTGTGCCGGAGATGCAAGAGTTAATGCATTTTCACAATTTGTTATAAATGCTGCTAACGTCTCCCGTTCTCCTTTATAAACATTAATAAAGGAGCAGAGAACCTGAGTGGGAAAGGGAATAGGAGCAAGTTCTGTCTTAACGGTTTGTTCTGGGGTAGTCATTTTGAAAAACACAAAACCGAAAAACAAAAATTAAGAGTCACAGATTTTTTGAAAAATTAAAAAGATTTACAACTTGGCAATGAGAGTAGATAAAATATTTTACTTACATTAACACGCACAGCACCACGAACATTTCGCAGATCAGGATGTTGCAGGATAGAGCGCTAGACACGCCCCTGTTATGGCTCACGATGATGGATGCAGCATAGAGCGACAGCATAGACACGCTCTTGTTGAAGCTCAGGATGATGGATGTAGGATAGAGCGCTAGATACGCTCTCAGTACACGACCGACAGGAGGCAGGATTCACAACGAAACGACCGACGAAGCTTTCACTCAATTTTAGGATTTTAGTGAAACAACACTCAATGACGATAATTCATTATGATATTTATAAGTTCCAAGAATTTGACGCGGTGTAGAAGAGTTTGTAGGAATTTGAGGTAGAAAAAAGACACCACGGAGTTGCGGGAATGACGTAGCAATGACAACGGGTAAGTTGAAAAAGTTATTCACTTTTTAAAAAGTTTCACTTTTCACAGTTTTCAGTTTCGAAGAACACCACACTCGCGTTAGAAATAGCAGTGGAAACGAAATAGAAATTCAACACTGCTATCCCACTTCTGACACCACTGTCATGGGGTGGTGTTCGAGATACTTTTTAAAAAAAAACTATTTAAGTAACTGAAAGAAAAATATATTTTGTAAAGACAAGTTTACGCCCCGAAGTCTAATCCCGAACTGCCAGTTTTTGTACTCAATAACCTTTCGTTAAAATGAAACAATGATTACTGGAATCGAAGAGTGCACCGTTTGCACTATTGTTTATATATGATGTACATAATAAGATATTTATAACAGACCCCGCCCCGGTTCGTTGACCGCGACATTTTTACTTTTACAATTTTCACATTTCCCTGTAAACTTTAACCCTTCATCGCTTAAGAGTATTGTGTAAGCATTCGGTAGGAGTTTAAAAAACAGCTGCGTCCATATAATTCTGAGGAAACCAAGCTTGTATATGTTACATTTTAGAATCTAAAATGTAACATATACAAGCTTGGTTTCCCAAATGTAACATATACATATACAAGTTTGGATCTAAAATTTAGATCATGTATCTGAAAAAAAAAACGAAATAATATACGTGCTCGACGACTTACTCATAAATAATCACAAGTCTTGTAGCCTTATATTGTTCAGAATAGACACTTCAACGTTTTCCAAATGTTTGTTATAATTCGATTTATAAACTGGCGCTATTTGCAAAACAAAAGCTCAATTTGTTGATTAAAGAAGCACGTTTCATAGTTTTAAAACAATTCTATTTATTGGTCGGTAATTAGAGCTTTTCAGTTTTCTTAATAACTGATCCCTTTTTAATGGTTGTTAATCTTTAACTGGTAAGGAAACTAGCCACATGATTTGAATGAAACTCACATATGTTTTAGCACTGTTATCATTATTACCTTGAATACTTGTACTTGGTGCTGAAGTGTAATCGCTCTCTAAGGCCGAATTTATACAAAGATACAATGAATTATGGCGAGATGCCATATATTTTGGGACCCAGTCTTTTCATCAACGTGCTTTAATGAAACATGATATTTCAGAAATATTGGATTATTTATAAATAACAAAAAAGTAAATTGTGTGTTTATTGTACAAGTTGGGAGAACTTTGAAACTGACCCTTCAAAATTTTTTAGGTTATACCTGGGAGAACGAGCTTAACCTATTAACCGCTACACTACCCTTTGACAAATCGTGCCCCCACCGCTAAAGTCGGCTGCAGCCAACAAAAATGTATGAAAATCTCAAATCCTGGCGCCTGTAGTACGGAAAACGGTTGTTGGCCCTAGCCGACTGTGGCGGTCAAAGGGTCTAGTCAAAGTGCATAAAATAAAACGTTGAATTTGTACTGACATGCTATACTCTGTGCACCGGATACACTGGGCTTATTCCTGTTTGTCCCCACGAGCCTGTCCCGAAATGGGGACTGCCATATGATAAATAATTAAGAAGAGATGTGATGATTCTAATAAAATGTTCATGATAATTATTTTATGGTATGTAGTTTTAATATAGGTAATTTAGAATAAGAAATTCCTGTTTGTCCGCCCATAAAAATTCGGGGGCAGACAAAACTAAAAGTTCTGTTTGTCCTCATTCGGGGACAGGCTCGTGGGGACAAACAGGAATAACCCGTCTGCTGGACACAGAAATGGGAAATCTGCAGATAGCTAAGTACCTACACTAAATGATTTCGCATACAGTTCAGCTAATTACTTGGTCGGTTCTTATTTGGAGATCATCTCGTTTACTCATTAGAACTCAGAAGAAATTGATTTTCGAGGTGTGGACCAAAACGTGGAGAAGCTAAATAAAACAAATTAAGTTTAAACACAATGGCACTTATATTTTAAAAATAACCTTATATTTACATATATTTATTTATTCAATAACAACGGACACAACAAATATTATGCACATGCAATGCTTATTTTAATGTATCAGTAAATCATCCAGGAACGCAGCTGGCGCAGCGACATAGCTTTGGTGCCTGGCATGCCCCATGTAGCACAGTACGCTCATAATATGAGAGCAGCAGCCTACTGTCCTCTTTCCAGCTGGGCAGTAACAAAAATACCCTAAAATTGCATTTCTTCCTTCCAGCCCCCGGTCTATTAATATGTAGGTGAAATAGGATTTCCACCCACATGCCTTGATTTAATTTTTGCTCGCAAAATGTAGGGATCTATTGTGTCACCATAATACCTTTCAACCGACTGCAAGGGAATCTCATCCCTACACACTTGAATGGCATGTAGACCATGAGCTCGTAAGTGCTCGCCCACATATGATTTCGCCTGCCGTATTTGATATGTCCCCAGAGAAATGAGCTCCAAATCTGTCATTGTTAATTCTGGGAATTGAATGTTGGATCGAATAATGTTGTGGAACATACTGTGTCGCATGTTCAAATTATTTAACTATCTCTCCAAAATAGTTATCATTGAAAAGTTTTTCCTGAATAATGTCTATTATTTCATTGACATTTCTTCTTTCTTGAAATTGTACTGCAAAATGGTCCAAAAGTGCAGCTGCAATAGAGAACTCTTGCATAATATGTGGACATTTCTTATTAAAATAATCTTGGCGGAATATTTTAAAATCCCTGCTGAATCGACCATTAACAGCCTCTACGACCCACCTATTCATAGTTACACATCTTGTAATATTAGCCTGTAGGGTAGTCAGTTGCCTCTCTTGCCTCTCTCCCTGCATGATCGTTTCAGGCATATGGATGTGGAAACCTTTCTCTAATATTTTATCCTGACTGTCTCGAAATCCTCTGTCCAGTATGAATACGTCATTTTCCCATAACTGGCCAGTGAAGGAGTCTTCATCCAATAAATCGTTCATAATTGATGCATCATTTTTTGTTGCTGGATATGGTCCATATGTATCAAAACACAAAAAACTCAAAATGTTTTTTAATTAAGTAGATGCTTTACACATGCTTTTAAATCGTCATTTTTTTTCTACCTAGTACAAAGTCCCTACCACGCGGGACTTGTACACTCAACGTTTCGGGAAGTGTTTGCGAAGCGAGAAGAAACGTCGAGCCCAAAAGAAACTGGCCTCAACACATTTTTTAAATAAAATCTTAAATTCTATTACAATTCATGTCAACAATAAAATTGTGAGCTGGAGGACATACATTTCCATATATCATTGTCATTTACATAATCTAGTATTTTGTAATACCCTCTAGAGCATAAATAATTTTTCACATGCAATTTGAATTTGTTTTCTGGCAAACTAGTCACATTTTCGGGTATTTTGTTATAAAATTTTACACACTGCCCCATAAATGACTTCTTAACTTTACTCAGTCTCGAATAGGCAACATCTATGTTATTAATATTTCTTAGATTAAAATTGTGTCTGTCACTGTTTTTATGAAACAAGTGCAAATTTTTACGTACATACATGATATTTTCGTATATGAATTGACTAGCAACAATAAGAATATTAATTTCTTTAAACATATTCCTCAACGACTCGCGGGATCGCATCTGGTAGATTGCGCGAATTGCCCTTTTTTGCAAAATGAAAATAGTTTCAATATCAGCGGCATGTCCCCAGAGTAAGATTCCGTAAGACATTATACTGTGAAAATAACTAAAATACACTAGTCTCGCAGTACCTACATCTGTCAACTGTCTTATTTTCTTAACAGCATATGCAGCTGAACTAAGCCGTCCCGCTAAGGTTTCTATGTGTGGGCCCGATGTATGTATCGATCTATGTATCGATGATGTAACCATCACAGCACACCATCACAAATGGCTTCACAAGATTATGGTACTTGTGTAAAGAGTATGTTTCCTTTTGAAAAAGATAATTGCTGCTTTTTTGAGTGTCTAGGTATGTACCATCAGCTATGACAATGAGTTGTCTCTCTTCAACAGGCGCCTCTGGATTCCCTAAAAGATTTTCAGCCAGTGTTGAGTTTCTTGATATTAATTCTTCCCTAGTTACATGCCCAAAACCTAAATGCTGCGGCACATAATCCTGCCCAAGGATTTCTCTGGCTTCATCCATGTATCGCTCAAGTGTTCTTCTAGGAATTTTAAAGGAATCTTTTTCTAGGAATCTTTCATCACTATCTCCAGTGCGCATTTTTAAAAGCAGAGCATTAAGGCCACTTATTAGTTTTTTATTCTGAATTCTTGGAGTTTCAGCAATGATTTGTCTATACTCTGCTTTTTTACGTCCAAACCATGTCTTAAATAGATGATCATCAATCGTTTCCGGATTGGTAAAATCTATTTTCTCTTCTTTGACTAAAAGAAATAACATTTCTTCTATTTGTTCAGTATAAAATGTCGATATGGCATTTTCGGCTGCATATAACTCATGGAACATGTTACTTGTGAGATGAAAATCACAGATTCTGGCATTTCTTGGTATGTAGAAGTGATAATTTATGATAATTCTTCTTCTTAATGAGTCTGGAACACGACGCTTTTCTCGGTCATCACACTCCAAAAATAAGCAATGGTGCGCTGTATCAGGTGCTCTTCTTAAAGTTGGTAGCCTTACTTGATGCCCTGTAATTGGCTGTATCTATTCTTTACTACAGCCTTTCTAAATGGTTACTTAAAAGAAAATATATTTATGACTTTACTTCAAGGTGTAAATGTTAATAACAGTCAGGGAAAGGTTTTAAAATTAAAACGAGCTATATATGGATTAAAACAGTCATCTCTGGCTTGGTATGAGAGAGTAAATGATTGCTTACAAGGGCAGGGTTATAAAAACAGTATATTGGAACAGTGTTTATTTTCCAAGAATTTTGGTAATAAAAAAACTATTGTTGCTCTGTATGTAGATGATTTTCAAATTTTTTTTAAAATGATGTCTGAATCTGAAACTGAAAATCTAAAATCGTTTTAAGCTCTAATTTTAAAATAAAAGATCTAGGTCAGGTTAAACGTTATCTTGGTATGAATATTAATATTAACAATAAGGAAAATACTGTAACTTTAGATAAATTGTAGAAAACAGCAATATATAGATAAATTGTTGACAAAATTCAATATGAATGAGTGTAAGACTGCTGATACTCCAATTGAACCTAAATTAAATTTAGAAAAGTCAGATACTTGTGAATCAAATTTTCCTTATCAAAAATTGATTGGCAGTCTAATGTATTTAGCTGTGTTAACCAGACCTGACATTGCCTACTCTGTTAGCTATTTAAGCCAATTTAATAATTGCTACTCTGAAATTCATTGGCATTACGCAAAAATAATTTTGAGATATTTGAAAAAGACTAAAAACTACTATTTAATGTATACGAATAAGAATAATAACCTAGAGGGATTTGTAGATGCTGATTGGGCTAGCAATATTGTTGACCGTAAATCATATACAGGCTTCTGTTTTGTTATGTCTGGTTCTGCTATTTCGTGGAAAAGTAGAAAGCAAAAAACAGTTGCCTTAGAGTACTGAAGCCAAATACATGGCAGTCTCAGAGCGTTTAGGCGCATAATGATAAAAGCGCAAAACGGTAAGTCTTAAAAAAATGGTAAAAGAGCAAAACGGTAAAAGCGCAAAATGGTAAAAGCGCAAATTGGTAAAGGAGCAAAATGGTAAAAGCGCACAACGGTAAAAGAGCAAAATGGTAAAAGCGCAAAACGGTAAGTCTTTCATTATTGTAGCAAACTGACATGATACCATTACGATTTTTTTACCCCTAATTTATGTCTCGCATTAACTCTAATAAAAGTAGCTATTGGTCAATGTCTCGCATTGACTCGAAGCAAAAGAAGCAAAGATGGCTATTGGTCAATGTCCCGCATTGACTCGAAGCAAAATGGCTATTGGTCAACGTCTCGCGTTGACTCGAAGCAAAATAAAATTATTTGATATTCTCCCATCATGTTTAATGATACATCGCCCGACAGTACGTCCTGCTGGAAGCTCTTCTGGAAGGACTCGTTTGTTTTGGGCAACGTCCTGCCGGAAGATGCCATAAGTCCTGCTGGCAGTACGAGATTTGTATGAAAATGGTTCCGTCCTTCCGGCAGTACGGTGACCTTGAACTGATCGCCCGTGTCATGAACTCTCGCCAGAGGTGGTGAAACTTTGGATAGTGCTTTATAAATAAAACTCCATACTGCGTATTTTAACTAAGCTTTTTAATATAAAACACAACTTTTTAGTTCAACTAATTAAATATTCTTAATAATCAGATAAAGCTTAACGTTTTCATTTTTAATTGAGAACCCTTTGGAATTATAAATCAGGCACCAAATAATTAAATCAGTCTTCAGGGCGGCATTACTAAACTAAGCATTACAAATTTGTAATGAAAACAATTAAAAGAAAGTTGCAAAACTGAAAAGAAACCTTGATCAAGCTGGAATGCCATGCTGAATATGAAAGGCAAAACAATTTCTTCCAGTTTGTGGTGAACAAAGTACACATCTTTTGCCACAAGCCACACAGTAAAAACTTGCCTTCTGTTGCCTTTTGTGCACCCTTGAACATATAATGCATTTTCTTTGCACTCTTTGACGACTGTCGTCTTTAGACAAGGCTTTCAGTACGTGTTCACCTACAAAAGCTGGCTGCTGATTCGAAGGCTGATTTTCTTTTGATCGATCAGGATGAGCTCTGAAGTTATTATTGATTAGTTGAAAACTCAATTTTTCTGTAAATTCTTTATGAGTAACTTTGTTCTCTTCAGTTTTCAAGAAATAATTGTAAGCCAAGAAGGCATTGGTTTCCATAATACCAAATAAGGAAGCATACATACGATGAACCCAATTCCGGGTTCGCCACACTTCTTCCAACGCCAAACCACCTTGGCGGACATGATTGTTGATATCAATAGCCGGAGCTCCGTCGAAATACTGCTGCACAACCTGCGTTCGAGGTCGTTCTATGAAACTGGTCGCTCCAGTATTGTCATATCGTATTTTGCGCGCTGGCTCTCCTGGCAAAGTTGTCCCACACGTGGCAACAAAGGCGTGGATTTTCCGATCTCTCCATGCAGTAGCAAGTACTTCGACACCTTCTAGTTCTGTCTTTGCTGAAATTGAAGCCCCCTTTTCTTGTGGGCAATACTCATGAAGTTGTTTCATGGGAAACTTTGCGTGGGCTGTTTTCACTATTCCAATAAAAAATAGCCCTACTTTACGCAATTCTATAGCTGTTTTTACAGATGCAAACCAGGAGTCACCAACAACGATACGACCAGTGCCATGCAAAGGTTCAGTCAGTCTCAGCGTAGTTGTTGTACCAGCTCCTAGTTGTCTCTGCCATTTTTTGTCAGCCATGCTGGTTTTACCTTCATTAATTTCCAGACGCAACATTATCCTGGTGGCACTGTCAGCCAAAGTTTTGACCTCACAGCCAACTCCTTTAGGTTTACGTTTAATTTTTATGACAGCTGGCATCCCGCTGTCAAATTGGTTACCCCGACCGTACCAGGCGAACATCGATTCATCGACCGTGAGTTTATAAGACGGAGTCAATGCACAAAGCCATCGTTCATTTACCATTTCAACGAGAGGACGTACTAAAAACCATCGATCAATATTTTCTCTTTCATGAGTAAATGACAAACTCATTAAAATTTCTTCAAACCGATGCTTACTCATACCAAATCTTGTTCCAAATGCGGGTGCCGGAAAAAGCCCATCATCATTAGTAGACCAATAGTCTCGTCTTTCTGGTAAAACATTTACACACATGGCATATAAAATCCCAAAAAATTTCAAAAGCTCTTGAGCGGTTAAAATACGGCAACTTCGATCAAATTTTGCATTTGTAAAGCGAAGTATATCATCAATTTTGTTTGTAGGGAAGAACAAGAGCCATATGTCCATTTCTCGGGTGTTCAAGTTATTCAAGTCCATATGCAGACGCGGCCTGTAACTTAAATCCTTGTAATTATCAATGTTGACATCTATTTTCATTCGCCAATCCACATTGACACCTCCAGACGTAACTGTCACTATTGGTTCAGAGGCTTCCATTAGAATAGGAGTAACGCTTTCTTCTTCCGATCCTGACTCGGATGAGGATGACGATGAGGAAGCTTCTTGTTGGCTATCGGCGTCTTCAAGCTGTGCCTGAGTTATCTCTTCGCGTCCTGAAAACAATAATTTCATAACTAGTCATAAGTTCTTGGTTTTATTGAAATTCGTAATTTTACGACGTGTTTTATAGGTCGACTCAGTTCAAGTTTTCGATCGGGAAACAAAAAACGCAAAAGTTAAAAGAACTAAAATATTGCAGCGTAAAGATTTTTTTTATATTTTTCCTAGAGTCCATTATCGATACAAAATCATACCGTAAAAGGATCAACGTACTTTTATTTACGTGAAGTTTAGCTGTATAGCACATAATATTGAAAAAATGCAAGTAAAATTGTCTAATATCGTAATATCGTAATTTAATAAATAAATTTAAATAATGATACCGCAAAAACTAGAAGTAGTAAAAGAGAACTTACCAGATTCATCATTGGCGGGGTTGATCATACTAACGTCAATTACTGAACATTGTCCATCGATATCCCATCGCACACGAACTTTATTATTCGCCAAAACTCTTACTACAACACCAAAGATCTCGCACTGATAATAATTGTCACCAAAATGTTGGCGACTCCATGCATTATCAGTACCCGGCGCGTCGAAACACGTCGCCTGGGCACGAACGCGCCGCCCCCGTGTATACTCGTGCGCCATCGCTCGCCGACTGAAGACCAGTATTGCATAACGATAGTTTTCTGTTTTGCAGGAAAGGGACAGAAATACTGAATTTTTTCGTGTAATTTTGAACCCTGTACCATATAGTTTTAAGAAACTGTGATATAAAAAAGTTGCGTCCTTCCGGAAGGTCTCAAAGTCCTGCTAGCAGGACTCCGGGCGATCTATCATTAAATAAAAATAAATTTCACTGCACTTGTTTTTTTTAAAAAATGATTTTCGTATTTCCTTTCCACATAATCTTCTTATCTAAAAGTAACGTAAGGATTTATTTTCTTCTAAGCACATTTTTGCACACTTGTTAAATTCAAATAATTAACGAACTTTTTAAGAAATATTTTTTACTACGTGCGGTAGCCGTGCGCGCACGAAAACGAATGAGGCCAAAAAGGGCCCATTAAATTATTTAATGAACACATTTCAGAGTTGATTTTGTGTTTTTTTTTAATGAAATATATTTTTCCTAGCTTATCAACATCAGCCATACATATTCCAGACAAATCACAATATACAGGGTGACTTGTAAATACAGTAATATGCTAACTTTCCCCAAGAAAGTCATGGTCAAAAAACAAAAATAAAAAATTTGGACTTACCATACAAAGTTCATCAACTAGCTGGCGGATTTGTATGTTCAAAAATTTTTTTGTTTTTGAGTATGAGTTTCTTAGGGAAAGATGTTCAGTTTGATGAGTAGAAGCCACAGTTAAAATATTGCCAGACATTTTATAATCAGCCTGTATACATATACAGAATGTTAAAAAGTGCATTTCAGATTTTACGGGGTTACTCAGAATCAAGTATACAATACAGGAAAAATATAAAAAAAAACCAGCTGACAACTTTTTTTTCAGTTTTCCATACTAGTGAATCAAGAATTTGTATGGGAAACTGAAAAAAAAAATTGTCGATAGGATTTTTTAAATATTTTTCCTGTATTTTATAGTTGATTCTGAGCAACCCCTTAAAATCTCAAACGCACTTTTTTTAACATTCTGTATATGTATATTTCAAGTCACATCTTTGCCTTTTCTTTTAATTTTTTCTGATTTTTGTTATTTTCGTATTCATCTCATCACATTATATAATTAAAAAGTATAAAATATAAATGAAACATCAAAATGACATTATTGTTTTGATTTTCAAAAGTGCGCCCACTGCGCATGTCTAATGAAGAAAAAGAACGAAACCATTTACTCATTTCCAGTCTTTTTACTTTTCATTTGGCAATACTGTTTCTTTAACTAATGAACAGATTATTTGACTTAAAACTGCTTTGTGCAACGACATTAAATATAACGCTTCATTAGCGATAATGCTCCATTAGCTAAAGTTGATTTAAAGGAGGCCTTTCTGCAACTGGGTGTTAGTCTATGCAACGGAGACTTAAAATATCACGCAGCTGCAAGAAGAAATAGACAGAACTACAGAACAAATTTCAAGAGAAGGATACGTCCGCCGCCGCCTAAATAGGTCCTTTGTAAAAAGATGTAGAGCATGCATAAGCGCTAATGGCGGGAATTTTGAACATTATTATAAAAAAAAAGATATTTTTTATCCATACTGTCTTTTGTTTTTATCCATTGTATCCTGGCGTAGCGTGGCAGTTCGTTATTCAAATGAACAAACCAACCAAAGTCTTGCTTAGTTATACTTTATGTCGATAGAATTTTAGTATAGCAAAACTCCAAAAATTCGACCTTGGTGCATTAGAATTATCATAAAAAAAATTGTTTTTAATGTAATGTCAAACAATTATACCATTTTAGAATTGTCAATAACTAAGCAATTTTTTAAAGTTGTTGGCACGATCAGCTTAGTAATTTTTTTTTACACCACAGGCTATCGAAGTTAACTATTCAAAAAGTTTTTGTTAAAAATTTTTAAAACTTTTTTTTACAGGATTTGCCAGCACTTTAAGAAATAATTTACTATTGTGTTTGATGAATTATGTATTCACGAATATTTAAAAAAAAACAGGACTTAAAAATGTCATAATTTGAAGGAATGGCATGCATTAAACTGAAGGTAAATTTTTTTGAAAAAAAGAAACTAAAAATACCGATATCACAAAAATAGTGGAACTTTTACTCGAAAAAATTTTTGATATGTAGTAGGAAATGATTCGACCAATCCGCAGGTGAAGGATTATCCTTCACTTTTTGGACACCCTGTTTATACAGGGTGTAACAGAAAGGTATGATAATACTTCAAGGTTCGCTTTTACCCATCAAACTGAACAACTTTTGTTCTACAACTTTGTTAAATCGCAAAATTTTTTTGGACTTTTCATACAAATCGATCAGCTGACGAACCAAGTTTGTATGAAAAGTCCGAAAATTTCTTTGCGATTTCAACAAAGCTGTAGAACAAAAGTTGTTCAGTTTGATGGGTAAAAGTCAACCTTGAAGTATTATCACACCTTTCTGTTACATCCTGTATATTATTTAAATATATATTTTTTGAATTACAGCAAGTTGAATAAGTGTGGCTAATTCTATGGATTGTAACATAGCCATTGACAAGTTGTCACCTTTATACTTCCGTACATATAATTACAGTATATTGACGACATAATAACATAGCTGTTCATCCATAGAATTAGCCACACTTATCCAACTAGCTGTAATTCAAATAAATATTATATATATTCATATAGTATATCTACGGAAAATAAATGGTATTTTCATGTCTTTACAATGTATTTTCTTTATATTTCAATAAATAATTATGGAATACTATAGTCTACAACAACATTATTGTTATTTTCCCCAATACATGAAAATAAATGCAAAATAATTATTAATTTTTATTTAATTCTCGGTACCTATAACTCCGAACGGACAAACATTACAACATAGCTGTCATTCTAACTATTGTTTCCATTAAAAAGACCTATCGAATGACATATAGCTCATCGCTATTGGAGGGTTGTACCAATTTGCCCATTGTCCTTTTTCGATATTTATTTTCTTGCTTTATTTTTTTGAAATAAGTTTTAGTCTTTTTAATCAATTTCCGCTTCAGCTTTTTTGAATAGCGTCGATACTTGTTATCAAATTCAATGTCACATTGCCTTCTCTTGTTTTTTTTTTATTGACTTAAATAACGAATCTTTAATCCGAACATCCCAGAATGTAGCCTCTCTTCGTAATTTATGAATGATCAGGTATAAGTTAGGCTTTTTTGGGATTCTGCAATTAAGGCGGTGGTGCCAACCTTCGAGGGCGTTGGTGGTCCTATGCCGCTGTTCAGCACAGCTTAGTATATTTGCTGGTCGTTTAGGATACCAAGTTTCTTCAAAATAAGCTCGAAAGCGTCTCATTTCATGTGAGTCTGGTGCAGTTTGCAAAACCACGTCTCATGAATCCGATTTGCGGGTACAAGAGGAATTATAGAGCACATCCTTGTAGTATTCCTGCCTTCCTTCGTTTTGTTTAATTTTAATTTCTTTGATTTCCTCCATATAGCGTCGTTGTAGTGATGGTAGCAACCGCTTAGTTCTGTTGAAGGAAAAACTCTTGATACAGCATTCAGAATACCGATTTCGTAATCGGATTTAAAGGATATCATTTGCAATTTAAGTTTTTCTTTTAGGAGGGAGAACAAACGTTCATATAATTCCTGAGTCTTATTAATCAGAAGAGCATATGCAACTGGTACAATACATGTACGAGACTCACTGGAGCCAATATCCAAGTGTAAAGTAAACAGCCGATAATATGGTCGAGGAGTGGTACGAAAAGTACCATCCGCATAATATTTTCCAGGTCTTCCCGTCAGTTTTTTTGCCAAATTTGTCGTAAAAAGCAATATTTGGTCATTGTGGATATACGGGTTATTATAATAAAAGAACCGAGAGCTGCGTTTGTTCATTTCGCCATATTTAATCAAGAGAAATTGTTCAGTGTTACATTTTTAAACATAAATTAAAGACTAAGGCTTTACACACATACATCCTAGTCGATAGTCAACATCCTCCTAAGCCAGAAAGAGAAAACACTGAACAAATCAGTGTATCCGAATTTGAATTACAATAAAACTGTCACTTTGACACATTGACACTGACACAATAAAAAACATTACAATAACAGCTGATGCTAGATAGAGAGAGCATTTACATTAACAATTTTAAAAATGGCTCGAATTAGTGCTGATAAGTGATAACAAAAATGTTACATTATACAAGCTGAAACAATACAAAACATCTTGGTACTGTGAGAAAAAAATAGAACAACCATAAACTGTTCTCAAACAACATTATCTATAGTAATGTTTGATAAGCAAAATTACATTATGAATACTTATGTTATTATAATTATGAAATTATCATTAAAAATATTATAATTAACACTTTTATTATTTGTACCCTTTCTCTCCATACCAGACTGACAAAGTATGAACCAGGTATTAAATACAAGATGTAAGTATAAACAAATATAACATAAAATTCAAATGAGGTGCAGATATCCAGTTACACATATAAATTATACTTACTTGGCAATTTCACACACCTACCACTGCGAGTGCATTGTTTAGAGTTTTGTAGCTCGTGCTCTGATGAACTAGCTGCCTCATCAGTCTGTGTTTTTGGTGGTGGAATCACTTGCAAACTTTCAGCTGACTCACCTGATGAAATTTCTAATTTATACAACCTTTGTACTGGGCGGACCTTAAAACCAGTAGAAGTCCTAAGTTTAGCTGTCCTTCCTATATCATCCCTCCCTTTGAAAATATCTATAACTATGCCTAATGGCCACTTGATCCTTTTTTCTTCAGTTTCTATGAGAACAATATCTCCTATTTCTAAATTATCCTTCTTTTCCTGACCTCTCTGAACCAGAAGGGTCATGTATTCCCTTTTGAATCTCCCTCTAAACTGTTCTCTTAAATTTTGTAGGTATTGTAGGCGACGGTTCAGATTTGTGGTATCGATTACATCAAAGTCTGAAACATCAGTGACTGGCAATGGCTGTATGAAATGAGCGGGAGTCAGAGGTTCTAAGCACTCACCTTTATCATCATTTACATATGTTAACGGTCGTCCATTCATAACAGCTTCACAATCACAGATTATGGTTACCTAGTATGCGACGAAGGAGTTCTTTCATAACTCTTATGAGACGTTCCCAAAAGCCTCCCCACCAGGCGGCGGTAGGAGCGTTCATCTTCCAAGGATACGGCGTATTGTGGACTGCTTCTGAACTTCTTGCCAGTCAAGAGCATTTAATAAGTTTTTAGTACCTAGGAAATTAGTTCCATTATCTGACAACAGCATGTCACTGCGTCCGCGACGTGCTATGAAACGCCTAAGAGCCATCATGAAGGCCTCAGTGGAAAGTGACCTGCTAAGTTCCAGATGTACGGCGCGATACACCGCACATGTAAACAGCACAACCCAACACTTCTCACCATTGCTCAAGTAGAGTGGTCCCGCCAGGTCGACTCCTGTCGTTTGAAATGGTAGAGCACCTTCTATTCGCTCTGTAGGTAAGGGTGCTGTAGGTGTTTGTACAGGCCTAGACTTGTGTCTTTTACATATTATACAATTGGATATTACCGTCCGTACAAGGCGTCGTATTCCTATTACCCAGAAACGTGTTCTGAGATCTGCAATCATGAAGTCGGCGCCAGCATGTTGAAGCTGTACATGTCTCTCCCTCACCATCATCGCAACCAGCTGATTCTTGCCAGGAAGCAGGTAAGGTCGTTTTATAGTTTCTGAAAACTCAGATGACAATATTAATTTAGTTTTAACCCTAATTATTCCTTCTGAATCTTCATAGTGAGTTAAATTATTATTTATTTTCCTGAAGTATTCATTGTTTTCTTTTTGTATTAATTTTATTAAAGTTTTCTCTGCTATGATATATTCCTTACAGGATAATTCTTTTTGTTTTTTATTATTTATGTTTTTAGAATTATATATGAATCGTAGAATCCATGCTGTCATTCTGACAATTTTTGAGTATTTAGAAAAGTAGTATAGTATTCTTTCAAGTAGGCTTTTAGTAGAACACACTTGTACACTACACACAGTCTTTTTAGTTTCTAGGTTCACCTGACAGTCATCAACAACCAATTCTGATTGTGGCCACTCCTCCGGTGCCAGCTGAAGCCAAGAGGGACCTTCCCACCAGCGACACTCCAGGAGGGTTTTTGCATTGCAGCCTCTGGATGCTAGATCAGCCCAGTTCTGCTCACCTGAAATGTGATACCAATTGTTTATGTCTGTGTGTTGTCTGATTTCTTTTATGCGGTTGCCTACATAGTTGTTTAGGGGCAATTCACGTTTTATCCAACATAATGTCACTCCAGAATCTGTCCAGCAGTATTCTAGGCAGTTAGGCAAAGCAAGACTATTGCGAACATTAGCCAGTAATCGTGACCCTATCAGTGCTGCCAATAATTCTAATCTAGGAATGGTGATCTCCTTAGGTGGTGTCACTTTAGCTTTTGCTGCAACCATTTGAACTGTTATTTTATTTTCCTTTGCAGCCCGTAATAATACACACGCACCATACCCATCTTTACTTGCATCACAGAATAGTTGTAGACTTAACTCGCACTTAGTTAAAATTTCTGTAGATAACCTACGTGGAATTTTGCAGTCATTTAGGTAAGAAATATATTTATACCATTCTTTGAATTTATGTAACAAGTCAGAGGGCAATTTACTATCCCAACCTAGTTTTCTTTGGCATACTTCTCGCAAAATTAATTTTGGTATTAACATTACAGGAGTTGTATAACCTATTGGGTCAAATACCTTTTGCGTGATGGAAAGCAGCTGTCTCTTACTTATCATCTCTAAAGACTCACATGCAGGTAGGCTTTTAGCATTGCAAGATAGTTGGTCTGATTATGTATCCCAGTTTATTCCCAACACAGAGATTTCTTGTTTACCTGTTTCATTGATGGGTAGTGGAGATGTAACCCATAACCTCAAATTAAACTTTCCTTCAGACATAATATACTTTGACTCTGTAATAAACCTGCAAGCTTCTTCTTCTGTATCAAGACTAGTTAAGCAGTTATCTACATACATAGACTTTCTTAAGAGCTGTGCAGTATTTTGGTATTCACCTGTGATACTGTTTAAATGGTGAATAAGTGTAGCCGATAACAAGAAGGGACTTGAGGTAAGTCCGAACACCACCTTGCAGTGCCTATACTCTATTATTTGTTTTAGAGACTCATCCTGCCACCACAAAAATTTTAAATAGTTCCTGTGATGTGTAGGAATACTAATCTGTAGAAACGCTTTCGCTATATCAGATGTGATCCCTATAGCTCCTTTTCGAAACCCTATTAGTAAATTAGGTATGAGGTCTATGAAGTTACAACCCTTCTCCAAACAGTTATTTAAGGACAATCGGTTTTTACCAGCAGCTGATGCATCAAAGACTGGCCGTAAATTACTAGTCAAACTTGATTCTTTGAATACCGGTCTATGTGGCAGATAGTGTCCCCTGTTATGTTCTATTTCAGAGACTGGTACCTCTTCAATAATCCCTAATGACTGCCACTCTTCAAAAACTGCATGATAATTGTAAATGATGGTTAAATAAAAACACGTATGTATGTGCAAAATGTAGCTCGCCCGAAGACTATTTTTTTTAAAATTCGCGAAGACGAGCGGCAGAGGTCTAACCCTGAGACTAGCTAACCGGCGACTGGAGAGAGGGGTGCAAGACGGAAGGAAGTCAAAGGTGCGCGGGCGCGGGCGCGGGGGAGTGCAATAGGTATGCCTATACGTTTTCTAGAATCTTCGAACAAGCTACTTATTTATTTAGTAAAAATCAAAGGAAAAAACACAACATTTTATAAGGTAAGTAGTACAAATAATATTACTTATTTTAATAGGATTTTAACATATTTCTAATCATCTTATTTTATTCTTTTACAGGTCCGGATTGGTGTGTTCTACAGGTAAGTACTTAGGTTATTTTTAGTATAATTTCTATTTTAATATATATTCTTTTACTTTCCAGGTATACGTCATCGAGTGGACCGTCACATCATCGCCGTCGTTAACACTCTCCCCCCCAGTGTCGTGACTACGACACTCATTACCGAGTATTAGAGCTACACGAGTGACCGGACGTTTCATGATACCAAACTTGGTCTTCACATCGACTACTCTAACCCTTTTGTCTGTTCCAGGATATACTTTCTCAACTACACCCTTCGGCCAGCAGTTTCGCGGAGATGCGGGATCTACGACTACTACAAGGTCACCTGTCTTCAGCTGAACTCCTTCTTGATGCCACTTAGCGCGAGGAACCAAGGTAGGTAGGATTTCCTTGATCCACCTGGTCCAAAAGAGGTCAGCTAAACGCTGGGCTATGCGCCACTGCTTCCTTAGGTATAAGTCGCTGTCGTCAAACACTCCTGGTTGAGGCAAATTAGAGGATGATCCAATCAAAAAGTGATTAGGAGTGAGAGACTCACTACTTCTGGGGTCTACCGACACGTGACTTAGCGGACGGCTGTTGATTATGTTTTCCACCTCACATAGAAAAGTAGCCAGAGTTTCCTCTCTAGGAGCACGCTCTTTAAGGACAACTTTGAGGGCAGTTTTAACACTGCGTATGAGGCGCTCCCATGCTCCTCCCATATGAGGACTGACGGGTGGAATAAATTTCCAATTTACGCCTTTGTTTAACGCTTCTATCACTAGCGCCTCCTGATTGTCAAGAACTTCTCGGTAGGCCTTTTTCAGTTCTGTGTCGGCGCCTCTTAGATTTGTCCCATTGTCAGAGAACAATGTGTGTGGCCATCCTCTGCGTGCCGCCATGCGGCGTAGCGCCATAATGAGGGAGTCAGTCGAGAGGGACGAGACGATCTCTACGTGGACGGCACGTACCGTTAAACATGTGAAGAGAACGCCGTATCTTCGGGCCCTCTGTCTGCCGACGGCCACCTCTATTGGACCAAACAAGTCAAGGCCACACATTGTAAAGGGTCTCTGATGATGGGTTAATCGACCTTCAGGTAGGTCACCAAGGCGCGGGGGTCTAGGAGAGGCCTTTTTAATACGGCAGATAAGACACTGAGCTGTTACAGTGCGGACTGTAGGTCTTAGTTTTACGATCCAATATTTTTGTCGTAATTCATTTATTACGGTTTCATTACACGAGTGAGCGGTCTGTCCGTGGTAATGAGTTACAATGAGACGGGATACGTGGTTCTTACCGTCTAATATTATTGGATACTTAGTAGCGATACCTACATCTTTTACAGCGCCGATGCGGCCCCCTACACGTAGAATATTGTGTTCATCAATAAATGGGGTAAGTGTTCGCAACCTACTATCGCCTTTTAACTCTTTACCTACCTGTAAAGTCTGTATTTCTTTCTGAAACGACTGAGCTTGCGAATGGCGAAGTAATAATAATTCTGCCTTTTTCATTAATTCCTCATTAATTACAGTGATGTTACGTTTCTTACACTTTTCGATAAACAATAATACAGTGGCAGCGGCCCGCACTAAGCGTAACCAGCTGGAGAAACGAGACGGATCCGGTACAGGTAAGTTACTTTCACTTTCATTGGTATTTACTATATGTATTGTTTCTAAAATCTCCTTACTAATTTTATTTTTTATTTCAGGACTCTGCGGCCAGCAAGATTGCGGTTGGTACAGAAAGGATGGACCCTTAAACCAGACTGATTCGCTGTCAAGCTTACAATTAGTGTTTTTAGTACATATGTCAGCGATATTTAGCGATGTAGGTACATAGTTCCACTCTTTTGAGCTACATAACTCATCTATTTCTCCTAACCTATTAGCAATAAACACTTTATAGTTTCTGTTTTGGTTTTTAATCCAATGAAGGACAGTAGTGGAATCGGTCCAGTAGTAAGTTGTTGTGGGTTTTATACGATGTTCTTTTTTAATACTATCCGCTAATCTACATCCAATTAACGCGGCCTGTAACTCTAAACGGGGCACGGACACATGTTTCGCCGGTGTAACTTTAGATTTGCTAGCGATAAATGAAATATTCACGTGACCCTCAACGCTCACACTTCGCCAGTACGCGACTGCTGCGTACGCGCTGGGCGACGCATCGCAAAACACGTGAAGTTCCAACGCTGTCTCGGCGCTCGAAATACAAAACTTAGTCTGTGCCTCGTTCAGACGGAAATACCAGCGTGGTATTCTAATTTGGTTTAATTCGTGCATCTGGGTTATCCATTCTCGAAAATCAATGAACAATTCATCAGTGATTTCGTCGTCCCATTTTATATTCGTTTTCCAAATTTCTCGCATAAGAATTTTTCCTTTTATTGTGAATGGCCCCAGAAAACCATGAATATCAAATATAGACATAACTATACGAAGTAATTCTCGTTTTGTCGGTTTCTTTTTTAATTCCAGAATATCTACGGGTATCTTTTTTAAAGATAAATCGAAAGTTAATTCGTCGCTATTAGGGTACCATAATAAACCTAAAGTTCTTTCGGCTAAGGCGGAAGTTCGTTCTTGACCGAACTTAACTACTTTGTCACTTAATTGTTCTGTGGGAACGTTACAGAGTGCAGGCGGCGCGTTACTTGACCAATTACGCATTTCGAAGCCACCCTGCTGATTAATGTACGATATTTGATTAATCATTCTACTAGCGGTAGCCTCGTCGGATAAGCTATCGATATAATCGTCCATGTATTGGTTGGATTTTATTGCATCGACAGCCTCTATCATGGTTTCCCTGAAACGTTCAGTACTGTTGGTTAACATATTGGGCTATAAATGGTGAACAATTCGCGCCAAATATGAGAGATGACATAGAATACTTTTTAATACTATCACCATCTTTCCATAAGAATCTCAAAGCCTGTTGGTCTTCATATTTAATTTTAATTCTAAGAAACATGTCTTTTATGTCACCTATTATACCTACAGGCCCTTCTCGAAATCGAAACATGATTCCAAATAAAGATTTTAACAGGTCGGGTCCTTGAAGAAGGTAGTCGTTTAATGACAAACCTTTTGTCTTAGCGGCTGCATCAAAAACTAACCGTAACTTTTTTTTATTAGGGTTATCTACCCCAAAATGGGGAAGATACCAAACGCGACTGTCATCAGTACTGTTAATCTCACGATCGGTGAGTTCTCTCGCGTAGATGAATAGGTGCTGAACACGTTCACGATAGCGCGCAGCGTATTCATGATTAATGTACATTTTACGTTCGATCGACTTTAATCGAAATAAAGCAGTAGGATACGAGTCAGGCATACGGAATTCGTCGTACTTCCAAGGAAGACCCACAGTCCACTGTCCCTCTATCAGCTCAGCCGTATTGTTTAAAATCATCATAGCCCGTAATTCATCTTCGTTTTGACGTGGTTTATTACCTATTCCTATGGAGTCGAGAGAAAAGGAACGACGAATAAACTCAAACAAATCAGTGTCGTTATCTCGTTTTAGGCAATACTCGTTAGTATCCCACAGACACGAAGTTGCGTCCGCGCCGGAGGAAAGCAACAACGGCAGCGGCGGCGGGCGCGCGCAGGGGGAGGGGCCGCCCTGCATTTCTGTGAGATCCTTACGAACGTCATAGTTGGCTAGCGGACCGTCGATCAGCTGAGTAACAAGGTGGGGAATGTTGCCTATTGATGACGATAAGGCCCCGTGCACACACCACCCCAACGAGGTACGAGTGATGTACGGACCACCCGACTCATATTTATGACATACAATGGGTGCGATTAAATCGTAATTGTCTTGGCCAATTAAAAGTTCAGGTTGTATATTACAGTTACAAAACTTATAATTATCACACATCTTTTCATATTTTTGGGTATCAATACTGGATGTACATTGTAAAGGTAAGTTTAATTGCTGCAATTTTCTAGCTTTTAAATTAAATTCTTCACCATTAGCATTACTAATTTTAAGTTTTAATATTTCAGAGTCACATACCAGTTCGCTCGAGTCCCATGCGCTACGCGCGCGCATGGTAACAGTCTCACCGTGGAGTCCGGCCGCCTCCGCCACATCGCCCGCCACAAGCGTGACCGTGGCGCCGTCGTCGAGCAGCGCGTGCGCGTGAACACTGGCTTTAGGACCGTGAATCGTTACCGGCACTATTTTTAATGCAATTTTAGGCACTATCGACTTTTGAGACACTTTTTCACACACATTATTGACACTGGTTTCCGAACACGACACGCTATTGGCGGCGGCCGCGGTTGCCGCGGCGGCGGCGGCGGGGGCGGCTGTCACGTGGGTGACGGCCGCACTGCATGGCTGAACATCTTCGTCGCGCGACGCGGTCTCCGCCCTTGCGGGCGGGCGCGCCGCCCTTGGTGACGTCATCGATCTGGACCAGTGGAGGAGGCGATGGTGTGGGAACCCACAACCATCGACATCACAGCTGTTAGCAGTGCATGTCGTCGGGTCGTCATGGACGGCTCCTAGGCATTTGAAACACACCTTATTGGCACGTACGAATCTCCAACGGTCTCTTCTTAGAGCTTTTTTAAACTTGGAACATTCGGTCAATAAATGAATTTGTTTTTTACAGAACTTACAGTTGTTTTCATTTTGTTTGTTTTCTCGTTCAGCACAGACGAGTACAGTTTGATTATTTTGATTTCGGTTTATTTCTGGTTTCTTCCGAAAGTCAGTTTGATTACTCACAAAACTCACGCCAGATGTCGCTATCTTCTTAGCGTACTCGTAAAGAAAAGAAGACAGTAGCTCCAGTTTAGGGGTGGAGCAACTTTGTCCGTGTAGGTATTCAGCCCATTTAGTGATAAGAGTTGTAGGTAACTTTGACAATACAATAGATACCAGTTCTGGGCTTCTCAAATAGTCAGTTTCCTGGACGGCCCGCGTAGCGGTTACGAAGTTTTTTATTTTAATTGCAAAGTTTACAATGTCATGTTGGTAATTATTTGACAATGGTTGTAGTTTTCGTAATTGTATGGTTATTCTTCTCATGATACATTCAGGCCTACCAAATCGCAATTCTAAGGTCTCCATAACCTCTTTCGGCGAAGTGGCGCTCATTAGTAAAGAAGCTGTAGCGTCCCTCGCCTCACCCCGCAGGCACTTCCGTAAGCGCCAAAGGTTCTCAGTATCCGAATAGTGGCAGAGGGATGTAGATTCATAAAAGGCTTCTTTGAACTGCAACCACTCCATGGGATCCCCAAAATAGGGAGGCAGGTCCTTGGAGGTAGCAAGCCTGGTCATTAGTTCACGATTGTCTGTCCTAGAAGACGCAGTCCCGACGGCGTCGTGTATAGCGGTCGCTAACTCCTCTATGGCACAGTGGGTGCGCGTGTCGGCCGCGGCTTCGCGTGGTCGCGGTACGATGCTGGTGCCGCCATCAATGCTGCGATGATTGTTATCATCGCCCCCGGCTGTCACTTCGCAGTGTTGTTGAAGAGATGACCCGGGTGCAGCAACCGATTTCTCAAGCCAGTTTTCCACCTTGCTGTTGAAGGATACAGATGATGAACGTTTCGATTGTCGTGAGCTTTCCTCTTGTGCATCAGCAATTTCGGCAGCCAACTTTTTTTCTAGAAGGTCGTTTTCAATGCGAGCTTTTGTTATTTGAAATTCTGCTTTTGCTTTGGCTTCAGCCATTTCAATCCTAGCTCTCTCTTGAGCTGCTTCGTATTCCAGTTGCTTAATTCGGGCTGCTGATGATGAAGAACGAGTCCGCGTCCTGTCACTTCTACACTCATTTTTCTTTGACGCGACCACGATATCGGATTTCACTTTACTCTCTTCTATTACTGTACATTTTTTTCCACATTGTCCATCTGATTTCACTTCCAACAGTTCGTTTTTTATTTGACTACGCGTTTGTCTTCGGGGCGGCGTAACGAACAACGACATTTTCGCGACACGCGGCAGATGCGTGGCAGCCACGCCCTGGCAGTTATTATTACGATTTGCACTACACTTAATATGATCCGGCCGAAGTGACCACTTTGTAAATGATGGTTAAATAAAAACACGTATGTATGTGCAAAATGTAGCTCGCCCGAAGACTATTTTTTTTAAAATTCGCGAAGACGAGCGGCAGACGTCTAACCCTGAGACTAGCTAACCGGCGACTGGAGAGAGGGGTGCAAGACGGAAGGAAGTCAAAGGTGCGCGGGCGCGGGCGCGGGGGAGTGCAATAGGTATGCCTATACGTTTTCTAGAATCTTCGAACAAGCTACTTATTTATTTAGTAAAAATCAAAGGAAAAAACACAACATTTTATAAGGTAAGTAGTACAAATAATATTACTTATTTTAATAGGATTTTAACATATTTCTAATCATCTTATTTTATTCTTTTACAGGTCCGGATTGGTGTGTTCTACAGGTAAGTACTTAGGTTATTTTTAGTATAATTTCTATTTTAATATATATTCTTTTACTTTTCAGGTATACGTCATCGAGTGGACCGTCACATCATCGCCGTCGTTAACAATAATCATTAAATTTCCCACAAGTCATTAATTTCTTAGTAGTGGTATCAAGTCTAGACTTTGCAATTTCATAGTTGGATAAGAGTTCTTCATGCCCTGCTTTAAAAGGAAGCTGAACTTCATACCTGCCAGCACCTCAGCTTCAGATGTCTCCTTGGACTTTACTTCTACAGGATCTCGAATGCCCAATGTTTCCAGTGACCAGTAACCTGTCAAAATATCATTATTAATACAGGTAAGAGTAGTGGTAGTAGTACAATTATAGTTAACACCAACCTGTTTTCCTTGTAATGCCCAACCAAGTTGTGTCTTAAAGGCAACCAAACCATTTTCCAGCTGAATCATTATACCTGTGGACAGAACACCTGAGAAATCTGCACCAATCAACAATCCTATTTCATAAATATTTCCTTTGTCAGTCAGTTTGATCTTTTTGTCAGTTAACAATTTTGACAACTTTTTATCGTTTAAATTAACTTTAGGTACATTACTGCATATACAATTTTGACTCAAAGCTATCATATCTATTTCAAAACAATGATCTAAACTTTTTACAGTAATATTATAAGATCTTTCTGTTGTCTGATCTCTTTTCTGTTGTCAAAAGACAACTGGCAGTTGATTCTGTTTCTTTCTTGCCTTCTGTTTCTTTACCCGAAAATGAATTCTTGGCCATGTCTATTCTTTGCTCTGCTTCGACTTCTTAAAAAAAAAAAATTAAGGAGATCACTCAATTCTTCTTTCGTTTCTAGTTTTGATCTTTCCCAAATCATTAAAATCTCTGCGGGCAGAGCTGACTCTACTATGGGTAGCAGAAAAGCGGAATATTTATCCCTGGTAACCCCAAGGGTGTTTAGGGCCCGCAATTGGGTACTGATTTTATCGTACAACAATACTAAATTAAATTCCTCAGACTCCTTCTTCAGGATAATATTGAGTAGGTTTCTGACATATATCTGTATTAAGATATCATCCCTTGCGTATCGGGATTTCAGTTCCTCTAAACATTCTTGGTAACTTTTTTCACTTGGAGGAAAACTTTCAACGAAATTACGAACGTCGGTACCAGGCACAGTACTTTGTATCAAGTATTGAAACTTGTCCCCTGGGTCGAGGTTCTCATCTGAATCGATCTTCTTGAACTGGCCCCAGAAGGGTAACCAGTTTACCAATTTTCCGTCAAATTGCTTCAGTTCTAATTGAGGTAGTTTAAAATTTCTTTTTTCCTCGTTCTTTTTTGTTTTGTTTTCGGCTTCTATTATTTTAATTTTTTCTAAAATGAGCAGCCATTTTTCCCGGTAGGCTCTGGCGTCCTCCATTTCTCTTTCGATTTGTTTTTCATCGCAGTCCTCCATTTCCATGATCATTTTTAGCAATGTTTCGTCCAATCGCAATAGATCGTTGTGGAGCTGTCCTAGTGATTGTATTTTGGCTTTAATTAACGCAATTTTGTCGGCCTCCCATTCGATGTCCGCCATTAGCATTTCAATTTCGTTACTTGTTCTCGCGAACGATCTCCTCGTCACCGAACGTCGTTTTGAAACACTCTCCATTTTATTCTATTTATTTTACTCACAGTTACGGTCGCCAGATGTGGATATACGGGTTATTATAATAAAAGAACCGAGAGCTGCGTTTGTTCATTTCGCCATATTTAATCAAGAGAAATTGTTCAGTGTTACATTTTTAAACATAAATTAAAGACTAAGGCTTTACACACATACATCCTAGTCGATAGTCAACAGTCATCTTGATGTCTTAAAAAATTACTACCTAAAGCTTCAGGTATCGTTAAAGATATAGAATCTCCATGAGTTAATACATCAGTAGACAAAAACTTTTTTCGGGCACGGCGTAAAGTGTCTTTGACAGCGGTATAAGAAATTTCTAGGTCTTTAGCTTCATTTTCCATATTTTCAAAATTTCTTTTTTCTACAATCTTTTGAATGGGGCCGAGATTCTTACATACTGCTTTCTTCAAAATCTGTTTCTCTTTTTGCACTTTGTTATCTAAGCAGTCAGCTTGGCATGTATGGTGAGATGGTTCTCTGAGTAATTTCCTGTTTGTTTCGTCCATAGTAATTGTCGCACTACATAAATCCCTTCTGGCACATCTCCACAAAGTGGAACCATTATAGTTGGTTAACTGTTTATTATATCTATATCCAGCGCGAATTAGTGTTAAGTAACCTTTCTGATTCTGTAAGAACTCAAATTCTGTGTTCATCGTGAAGATATAAACGTATTTCACATTATTCGAATACACCAAAACACAGTTAAATGTTATTTTATTATTATTCAACACAATCCGTAAAAAAGTGTCCAATCCTGCATTTCAAATTGTCACATTTTTTCATGAAACTACCCACGAATCATAAGTTATTAGTTAGTATGCGTTTCGTTAATCCAAACACAACTGTACGATTACTCGTAATAAACGTACTTAAAAATAAAATTTATTCAAATTAAATTCAAATATTCTTTATTACACAGAGACATAATACATGATAATATAATGTTTAAAATAATTATTTATTTATTTATATTAAAATTACAAAATATAAAGGAAATTCCACATAGATTGTTATTGAGTATCAACGTACAAATAAATTACATACATTATTAAAAAAAACCTGTTCATACAATAGTGATGAAACGAAACTTTTTCCCTATTTGGGCGTCTGGGCCCATAACCTGCTGAAAACTGAAATTACTTTGCTTGGGGCACTGCTAGGAATAAAACACTTAATAGTTTTCTGATTTTATTAGTTACGTGACGCCCGCCATGTTCTCAGCGCACAACCCAAGAGAGCGAGAAAGGCTATGTTTTTATTTCGTTGAGTTACGTTCTAAATTTATGTCCAACAGTTCAGGGTACTTAAGTTGTCGGGCGAATTAAAAGCGGACCGGAGGCCGGGCGGAGGCGCACCTAATCATATTTTCGGAACACAAGATCAAACGAAAGCAATAATTATTTTAGATGGGACTTATTTATTGGCCCAAAAAAGCTCGAAACTTCTTGTTTCAGCGCATGAGCTACAGTCTACGCAAATACGCAAATCTCATCAAGTCATTTATGATTAAGAATAAGAATAATATTCTATTCATCTGGCCCCAAGCTAGGATTCCCTGTGTTATGGGTAAGATAAACTGAGACTGATACAAATACTTAGATACTTTATAAATACATAGATAGATATTAAACACCCAGACTCACAGAACAAACAAACCTGCTCATCAGAAGAATGTTTGCCCTGGGTGGGAATCGAACCCACGACCCTCGGCGCAGCAGCTAGGTGCGCTAGCTACCACGCCAACGAGTCAATCAGTTGTATGTGGAGATTGCTACATTTTAGATGTGACAGGGCCCTAAACGTCAGATGTTAACATACGACAGATATTGGATAATCACAATGACTACATGGAAGATGCATGAAACGCACAAAGAAACATTGCGTTTCAGAGGATGGAGGCAACCAGAGTAAGGACTTTCCAAGTACGACGGAGGCCAGACTCACGCGGTAGTATGTTACTTCCATCGTTACGCGGTAGTATGTGTCCACGGGAACCGCAGTGCAATAATCAGGATCTGCCAAATGTTTTAATTCATTAACGATTTTATTTGACAGTGAGATAGTGGGTTATTTGAGATAAGATTACTGTCTCGGTTTTCAGAGTAGGCCCAGATGAGTTCCGCGGCTTAACGGTACAAGTAGCCAGACCGAATTTTTCACTGGGGCCCGCCCGCCCAAACCTATAGGTTCAAAGTGACATTTATTACGCGGCAACGGCAACCCTAGACGTTGCGCATACGCATTTGTATGTAACTGGACATAGCTCCACTATCTATAACTGCACGCACGGCGTAGTAGGTACCCCAGCTGTCTGCAATGTGCACTAACGCAGTACCTAATAAGACGGTCGAGTTTGACGAACAAGTCAGTGTAACATTTTGATTCTGACTAGTAGACGTATTTGGAGTCTTATTATTATCAGTGGAACCATCAACGTGTGATACAAAGTGTGATGATGCATTTGTTTCCACAGCGCACAAATAACCTTGGACGTGCAATCCGAAACTGAATGACTGTCGCGCAGACAGTTGACACATAACTTGAGTTCGCCTATCTTGATCAAACGCTCCAATGGCATAAGGTCACCGTATTCGTAGCACCGGTATATCGAGTGAGATTTGCTACAAAACGGACATTGCATAGATTTAGATTTTCTCGAAGAATAGGTTTTGTCGTTATTCGATTTTTTGACACTCACTGCTGATAAACATGAGTTTAGTGGCTGTTGAGACTTATTATTGTTACTAAACGATGACGTCGGTTTCGGATATGCAGGTTTTAATGAACCTGGACCCTTTTGAGATAGGGTTTTGCCTCAGAGAGTTCTAGAGCGCGAGCTTGTTTCTCTACAAATGCGATGAGCTGCGAGAACTTAGGTATATCATCCTGTTCTATACTCTGCTCGAATTCGCGACGCGTTGTGGGGTCTAGATTACGCAGTGCAATGTAGAACAAAACAAAATCTGGCATATCTTCGATTTCTAATATATTTAATGCATTCACACTCTCTTGAAATGTGTTTAAATTGAAATTGAAAATTGCAAGAGCTTAAAGTGAAGCAATTTTTCTAAGTAGGTATTAGCCAAAAAGCGTTTATTTTCATATTTTTTAAATAGTAAACTCCTTAAAGTCTGAGCTGGACCTCTGATAGCCGAAAAAAGATAGTACTGCAATCAGTTATTTTGTCTACAGCTCCTCCGATAACATTTGTTGAAGAGCTACCTTATTTGGACACTGTACAACGCAAGTAACTCAACTGGGTAGCAAATGACTCGGATATCATGTCAGTTTGTTATTCTGGGTGAAATACAGCAATGCTCAAGTGCTATATAGGTGCAGAGAACTCATATCCAACCCAAACAGAACGACGGGGAGAAAAATTGCAGCCTCTTTTTGGTTTTATTGTCATGCATGTCACACGCATGCGGGTCGCTTTAGAAATACCGCACGCATGCGGGCACGGCCCAACGATCTTCCAAGGATTCCGACTGCAGTTGTTTACGTGTGAAAAATTTATAGCTTTCATATGTTATATTAGTTTTTAGAACAACATACTTCTCGAATTTTCGTACCAAGTGGTACTTGACAGTGTCGATGTCAACATTGAAAGTGTTGAAGATGTCAGTCGCCTTTTCTCCCATGAAGTGTAAGAGTACAGTAACCTTACGATCATTTGGTTCTCTACTGATGCCAAGATTCATCCTCGAAACCTTAACAGGTTTGACAGGCACCTCCTCTTCTTTATTTGCCATGATTGGAAATCACCTCTGACACCATGTATTAATAAAAGACTAATTATATTTGAGAGCAAGACTTTATTGTTAGACCGGGAAAATGCCAATGACAATCATCTGACAGTAATGACAGTTCTACATATTATGGCGGGAGACCCGAGTGCGTTACAAGTATCGTGACATACTCATAACAAATGAAGATTTAAGAAACATGTAAAACACTAAGTTCGAGAGAATAGGTGCAATACTTACAAATTTTAGGTCCAACAATAAATAAAAATGCGTGAGTGTTACTTTCTTGCATATTTAATTATCTTTTTCCATATGAAAATCTATTTAACATTGCTGATTTATATTAATCATAATAAAACATTCTAATTGTTCTATCATTTTGGTTACAAAATCTTCATCCTATTCAATTTTTATTAAATAATAATCACACATTGTATAAATAAAGAAATTAATCTTATTTCTCTGGGAGCAGAACACCTGCCCCTGAACCTGGTAATAATAATCATGGTTTTTATCCAATTTAAATTCACCAGTTTCCTCACACAGGTACAGGTAAGGTACAATTTCCACAGAAATATTTTTGTTTCTGGATGTGAACGGGCATTTAAGTAGTTCATTTTGGACGAGAGCATCCGGAGTGCAACCAAGTCTTAATTTTCTTTCTTGCAGCCATTTTTTTGTGTTTGTTTTGCTTTGCAAATCATTTATTTGATTTTGATTCAAAATCAGTGAATCAAAGTAATTTTCTTCTACAGTCTTTTGCAGGTAATCATGGTCCCTGAACAAGCTGCAGGATATTTGATCTATTGCCATATTTTCATTGCCCTCGCCGCAGAAATTTGCAATCAGGCTTCTGAAATTTTCTTAATATCTTTAAATTTTAAAACCAGAAGCACAGTCTGTACAGGGTTTCCTGTATAGCTTATACTGGGGTGATGGAATGTTCGTAATGTGCTGGTGCAGCTTCCTCTTAATTGTTTTTTTCTCAATAAATTCTATCATGTGAAACATTAGAACAATGACATGTTTGCATTGCGCAAATGGTCCTATGCCTGCACTGTGCTTCCAAGACCATGTAATTTTTTGCTTTTATGGTGACACTGTATGAAATGGTTTTCCTCATCTCGGAAGCAAAACATCCGGTAACAAAGCAGTCACCATCTTTATGTCACTGGTCCGGCCCCAAGCGGTGTGCATGGGAGCATAGCGGTGCAAACTTCTCAGGCAAATGGCAAAAGAAAAGAAAACCATGTTATAAAGCCAGTCCACAGTGGTTTCGCGCCCATAGAGTGGTGGATCAAAATTCGAAAGTCTACGTCATGAAAATAAACCCAATCGACAGAAAATTGGGGATGAGGTTAACCATAAGCAAAAACTTACTTGATTAATCCGCTATAACAAGCTTCGGATTATTTTTCACGGTCGCACCCCGCCCGCCGTCTTGAAAAGCACTTGGCTGTAAAGACATCACAACATGGTGAAACCTCATCTCTTCCTACTTATTTATCTTAAAAGCTAGGCTCTTGTCAGTGGAGTAATTGCCATTATTTTCTACTCCTCGCCAACTCCATGACTTCATGGTACGACACGACATTGACTTTGGCCTTCACTTGATCGACGTAACTTATTCTCGGCCTCCATTTACTTCTCTTTGCTTCTATCTTTCCTTCCATGATGTTCGTTATGAAGTCGTCGTGTCATTATGAAGTTGTCGTGTCGTAACAAATGTCCAATCTAAATACGAGTATCTATGTGCTATAAAAAGGTTGCTGGGCTTTTGTTGCAATAAAAAAAAAACATTAAGTAATACTAGTAATACTAATGTTAATTATGTACAAGTGCCATATTTTGAAATAGGTACTTTTTATTAAATAACCTTAAGATATTTTTAACCTTTTTACGATATTTTGATGTTGAAATTTATAAAAATCATATTATTTCAGTCAGAAATTTTATAATTACTTTGAGTTGTACTTACAAATTTAATTGTATAAACAATAATTAATATTCAATATGTTTAAAAATTACAAACTTTGGTACAAATTTACCTAAAGCTTTTGCATTTTATTTAAAAAAAAAAACATGCAGTTGGACTTTTATTACATTTAAATACAAGTAAAGTTAAAGTAAATAATTTGAAATTTAAATTGATTCTTACTTTCTTTAAAAAGAATAAAAAAGAAAAAATATCCATCACATAAAGAATAAAAAAAATCGTATTTTAAATGAAAGTTTAGGGCTTTTTTTGTTAGAATTAACACCTAGGGTCCAAAAACATGACATGTAAAATTGGCTCGTTTTCCACTTTATCAGTTACTATTACATATATACAACACTATATAGAAATATTACATTTGAGTTAAATCATTTAGGTAACTTTTATGCATAATGAAAGTCTGGGCCGCAACCCAGCATAATACGGGAGGATAGAGACATCAGTCTCTGGTTTTGATAGCGCCATCTAGCGAAAAAAGTTGGAACTCAGTACACTGCTGTATATAACCATAAGTAGATGCTCGCATATTCGCACCGCGCCTACGCTTTTACGATAACATATTTTCAAAAATGAGGAAGAAAAAATAAAACAAATAAAAATAATTTATTTTTTCTATTATAATAATAATTTGCTTGTTTTTTTATACAATCTTGAACATTTTGTTCGGCCCTACTGCCATTTTATATTTTATTTACATCACGGCACCAGTTATAAATAAAAAATCTACAAGTTAAATTGCTGATAAAATCAGTTATTCGTGATTTGTGCTTTTCACATTTCATAAAATTAAAATCGATTAAAGTTGCTATGATAATATTGCAACAGCTTTTTATATTTTTTACTTTAACTTTTCTTTTCAATAATGTTTGTTACAATGTCCTGCATTCCTGAAAAACATGTAATAAGTTCTTCACAAGGGTAGGAAAGGCACTTTTGAAATTTAAAATATTCTCGTCTAACTAGGTAATCATTCGGATTATTCTCATTATATAAATTAAAATAAATATAAATATCCGGGACAAATCACACACGGTCATCTGGCCCCAAACTAGGATTCCCTGTATCTTGGGAACCAGAGACTGATACATACACATATATTTCTTTGCACTTTGCACAATTTTTAAAAATCTTTGTTTTTGCTGGTCGTAATATGTAACCCGTTACATAACATAACTGAGCAATTATCTTACTGTCTCTTTTCTTGTCTTCAAAATTAACGATCTCGCAATTTAGGTCTTCAAAGTCAATTTCTAAATTTCCTAAACTTTCTCGGTCGTCCTCATTGAACAAATTGTTCATTGAGGTAAACACTTTACAGAAATCTTCTTCACAATTGGACACCCTTGAATGATTTGCCACATTACTTATTAATAAAAATATTAATAAAAATAGATGCAAATGCTGTTTCGAAGCCAGAGGGAGTTGGTGAATTATTTCTCCATCCATGGCTTCGAATGCAGCCAAAAAAGTTTTCAAGGGGGTTCTGGTTAAAATGACGCATCCAAATAGATTTAAAGTTATACGTATTTAGGGTTTGCAATCCGGATATCCGGATATTCGTATTATCCGGATGTCCGTCAATTTTATTATCCGGATTATTTGTAGTAAATCTTCCGAATATCCGGATAATAGAAAATTTGTTAAAAAGGCGATTACAGAAGCGTATTTTAACCGAATTACATCAGTTAATGCTCGTACGGATGCCTTAACAGAAAAAAAACATAGGACTTTGAGTAAAATAGATATTAACATTTTTATGGCAGAGGTGGCAAACGAGCAGACGGATCACCTGATGGTAAGCGATTACCTACCGCCGCCCATAAAATTTAAATTACGTAGAGGAACTTTGTTTTACTGTGGATAAACCACTAATTGATTTTGTTTGTGTATCGCAAGTACAAAATTCACCACCCTGCCTCACTTAAGTATAAGTAATTTACTTCTGGACACAAAGAAAACATGGACCAAGTAGATATATAAAGCATTAATGGTTAACACATAGGATACTTTTTATCCCAGAAAACTTAGGGGTTCTCGGAGCAATGCTATAAACTCAAATTTCCGTATGACATCCACTCCTCTGAAGGTCGGAGACTATTCTCGAAGTTATTGACGAATATGTATTCATACAATAGCTGTTACAAACAGTCCAGCTAGGCAGGTCCAACTTCGAGAAAGAAATCAATCGTTTAAGAAGTTCCGCAATGTTTTCACGTCGAAAATACCGTAGTGTGTCAAACCTAAGACCTGCATCAAGTATGTGATGCCAGAGAACAATGGAGTATGCAATGCTCGGAGTTACCTTACGTGATCGAATAAGAAATTAAAAGATACATACGAGAACTAAATTAACGATAAAGCTCATAAGTGGCAGTGGCATAGCTCGTAGCATAGATACAATAGCCGTTGGGGCAGGAAAGTTCTCGAGTGGCAACCGGCACCGAAAGACGTAGCATAGGCAGGCCTATCGGAATCTGAGGTCTTTGATCTGGTGAAGGTTACGGTTAGCAGCTGGTTGAGGGCAGCGCCAAACAGATCGTTGTGGAAATCTTCTCTTGAATCTTCGTTGTGGAAATCTTGCGGAAACCTTTGTTTAGCAGTGAAAGACTAGGTATTGGTTGGTGATGATTTCGTCGGACTTCGAACCATTGAAAAGGAATATTTATATGTATTTTGGCTCTTGATTATTTAATTAATTATAGATAAACTCTAGGATAAAGCCAATTCCTACAAAAGCTTTATTATTAATATCCATTGATTTAAAATACTAGTCACATGAGAAAAAACTTTTGTAGTGCTTAGAAGCTGAGGTATCTCTTGAAGTCTTCTAGAACAGGTTTACCTCATGTGTGCGTTCGTTCTATACCTCATTTATAAATGAGCATCAGTATGATTGATAAATTAATAAAATAAATCCTTATTTTATTCCGTTTTAGTGGTGTTGGGAATAGAACAAGCTAGGTAGCAATGTGTTTTATTTTATTCCCATACACCCGGTTTAAAAAAGACATTTAACGAAAAAAAAACGATTAACTGTAAATATTTCAAAATTATCCGTTTTATCCGGATATTTAAAATTTTAATTTTCGGATAGTAAATTTAAACGCATAACGATAATGCAAACCCTATTCGTATTAAATAGTTTTGTTCTTCTGAAGGTCTATATTTTTTAAAGTTCTTAGCCAAATACTTATTGACGGTACACTGCCTTCCTTCCCTTGTCAAAATCAAAAAATCACAATCAAAAATCTTTTTTATTTAAGTAGATGCTTTACACATACTTTTAAATCGTCATATTTTTCTACCTAGTACAAAGTTCCTACCACTCGGAACTTGTACACTCAACGTTTCGGGAAGTGTTAGCGGAGCGAGAAGAAACGTCGAGCCCAAAAGAAACTCGCCCCAACACATTTTTTGAAATAAAAACTTAATAGCTATTACAATTGATGTTATTACTAAAGCTATGAGCTGGAGGATCTATACATGTCCACACATCTTTGTCATTTACATAATCTATGGTTTTATAATATCCTCTTGAACACAGGCATTTCTTTACATAAGTTTTAAACTTATTTTCGGATAAACTTGTTACTTTTGCAGGTATTTTATTGTAAAATTTTATACACTGCCCCATGAACGACTTATTTACCTTACTCAGTCTCGAATAAGCAACTTCAATATTATTTCTATTTCTCAGGTTAAAATTATGCCTGTCACTGTTTTTTGGAAACAACTTTAAATTCTTACGAACATACATGATGTTTTCGTATATGAACTGACTGGCAACAGTTAAGATATTTATTTCTTTAAACTTGTTCCTCAAGGACTCTCGAGATCGCAACTGATAGATAGCGCGAATGGCTCTTTTTTGCAGTATAAAAATAGTTTCTATGTCAGCCGCATGTCCCCAAATTAAGATGCCGTAAGACATTATACTATGAAAATAGCTAAAATAGACTAGTCTAGCAGTATCTACATTTGTTAGTTGCCTTATTTTCTTCACGGCGTAGGCAGCTGAACTAAGCTTTCCTGCTAGGGTTTCTATATGTGGTCCCCATTGTAAGGAAGCATCTAAAGTAATACCAAGAAAAACAGTACTATTTACGAATTCTAAAACATTACTATCTAATATTACACTATCGTGAGTTTGTTTGACATTTGGTAATCTGAATTTTACAACTTTCGTTTTTGTAGCATTTAATAGCAAGTTGTTAACAGTAAACCATTTATGTATCTCTGAAAGTGTGTTGTTTACTTCGTCAATTTTGCTGTATTTCCTGTCTACCTTAAAAATAAGAGATGTGTCATCTGCAAACAACACAATATTTGAACGATGTTGCACCATAAATGGTAAGTCATTAATATAAACAAGGAAGAGAAAGGGGCCTAAAATAGATCCCTGGGGAACACCTATTTTTACTGTAGAGCCGTGAGAGTTTGTGCCATTTACTTGGACTGTCTGTAACCTTGTTTGCATATTTCACAGAGTCAAGAACGTTTTTAGCCTTATTCCAAAAATTACTATGTTCCGATTTTGGAGTGACAGGTCCCAGAAGTGGTTTACCACTTCTTTTTTTCGAATTGTCGAGGCTGCCGTTCATTGAGTCGAATAGGTTATCGAAAATCATCAACACATCTGCTGTATCTTGGCATTCCTGTGGTAGTATTCCTTTTGCTGAAAAAAAAAATTAAATATTTTATATAAGTAATCCATTTTTTAACGTTAATTTAATACCTATTATTTAATGCAGAGGAAATTTCTTACAATACTCATTAACTGATCTCAAAATATCTTTCATGGCTCAAACTGGGGTTTTTACTCATGAATCTGAATGACTTTCTCCAATGAACACATAGTGAAATCGCAAAAAAACTTGTATGGAGTCTAAAAACTTTTTGAAAATGCTCAGATTTATGACTAGAAACACCAGTTTAAGCCCTGGCAGATATTTTGAAGCGAGTCAAGAGATAAACGAGTCAATGAAATAAAATTAATTAAGCCTAACTTGAATGTGTATATAATTTAAAACTAGAATAATAAATAATTATGTAAGGATTTTTTATTTAAATTGATACAAATAAGTTACTTACATGCCAAGTATCCCATATTTGTGGCGACAGTTTTGCTAAATAACTGAGTAGCATATTTAACTTTTATCTTGGCAATTTTTTTCGGATTTACATGTAATTCAGTAAGGTTTTTTATTAACCTGATGCCTTTGTATGTTGGGTTTTCTTCATACAGTTGGACGATGTGCTCCCATTTAGCTACTTTGACAGCTTCATCTATAGTGTATTTTAGATTTTTGGTATCTATCTATCTATCAGCCGAAAGACGTCCACTGCTGGACAAAGGCCTCCCCCAAGGATTTCCACACCGACCGGTCCTGTGCGGCTCGCATCCAGCGGCTTCCTGCAACCTTTACCAGGTCGTCGGTCCACCGAGTCGGGGGCCTGCCCACACTGCGCCTTCCGGTGCGCGGTCGCCATTCGAGAACTTTACTGCCCCAACGGCCATCTGTTCTACGAGCTATGTGCCCTGCCCACTGTCACTTAAGTCTAGCGATTCTGAGAGCTATGTCGGTAACTTTAGTTCTCCTACGTATCTCCTCATTTCTGATTCGATCACGTAGGGAAACACCAAGCATAGCACGCTCCATCGCCCTTTGGGTGACTTTGAGCCTTCTTATAAGGCCCATAGTAAGCGACCATGTCTCGGATCCATATGTCATCACTGGCAACACACACTGGTCAAAGACTTTAGTCTTGAGGGACTGCGGTATTTTGGACGTAAAGATATTGCGAAGCTTCCCGAACGCTGCCCAGCCGAGTTGGATTCGACGATTGATCTCTTTCTCGAAGTTGGACCTACCTAACTAGACTGTTTGTCCCAGGTATACATATTCGTCAACAACTTCGAGTGTAGAGTCTCCAACCTTCAGAGAAGTGGGTGTAACACGGACGTTTGACATGATTTTCGTCTTATCCATATTCATTTTAAGATCCACTTGTTGGGAGACTCTACTAAGTCCTTCGAGCATTGCGCCTAGGTCTTCCAAGGTCTCAGCCATGATCACGATATCGTCAGCAAATCGAAGGTGAGTGATGTACTCGCCATTGATGTTAATGCTGAGTCCTCTCCAGTCCAGAAGCTTGAAAACGTCTTCCAGTGCAGGGGTGAACAGTTTCGGAGATATAACGTCTCCCTGTCTCACCCCACACTGCAGCCGGATAGGTTTCGAATTCTGATCCTGGAGGTGGACCGACATGGTGGCGTTTTCATACAAACATTTCAACACTTCGATGTATCGATAATCAATTTGGCACCGTTGGAGAGACTGCAACACAGCCCAGGTCTCGATCGAATCAAAGGCTTTCTCATAGTCCACAAACGCCAAGCATAGTGGCCGATTATACTCTTCGGTCTTCTGTATAATCTGCCGCAGCGTATGTATGTGGTCTATGGTACTGAAGCCTTTTGAAGATTTTTGGTAATTAGATTGTTTCTAATTCCCTTGGTCAAATGCGGGGGGTCAAAGAACGGAATAATTTCTTGTCCATTGACTTCAAATGTGTTACGCTCATAGTAGGTCATTTCGGTTATTTCGGTAGGGCATTTTATAAAACTGTTTAGCCTGCCTGCGTAGTAGCAAGCCAGCTACCTACATCTTAGTATTGTTGCTAAACTGTTGGCGAATCTTGGTAAGCCCACTTCTATCTTCGACATGATTGCCACTTACTATAAGGTGATATATAAAAAAAGTACTCTCTTCTCATCCAAATCCTTGGACACTGGCGGAATTGCCATAAATTTGGCAGAGGCCAATAAATTGAAGTTAAAAAGTTGAAGAAGCAGAAGGCTCACCTTTCTCATGTGGAATACCCCTGGAAGTAGAGAGCTCACCAATCTATCTATCAGCCGAAAGACGTCCACTGCTGGACAAAGGCCTCCCCCAAGGATTTCCACACCGACCGGTCCTGTGCGGCTCGCATCCAGCGGCTTCCTGCAACCTTTACCAGGTCGTCGGTCCACCGAGTCGGGGGCCTGCCCACACTGCGCCTTCCGGTGCGCGGTCGCCATTCGAGAACTTTACTGCCCCAACGGCCATCTGTTCTACGAGCTATGTGCCCTGCCCACTGTCACTTAAGTCTAGCGATTCTGAGAGCTATGTCGGTAACTTTAGTTCTCCTACGTATCTCCTCATTTCTGATTCGATCACGTAGGGAAACACCAAGCATAGCACGCTCCATCGCCCTTTGGGTGACTTTGAGCCTTCTTATAAGGCCCATAGTAAGCGACCATGTCTCGGATCCATATGTCATCACTGGCAACACACACTGGTCAAAGACTTTAGTCTTGAGGGACTGTGGTATTTTGGACGTAAAGATATTGCGAAGCTTCCCGAACGCTGCCCAGCCGAGTTGGATTCGACGATTGATCTCTTTCTCGAAGTTGGACCTACCTAACTGGACTGTTCACCAACCAAATTACATACGTATCTCTTGAGACTTTGCCTGCAGATCTGAAATTATTAATAAATAAGTGGTCAAAAAAGATAAGATAAAATATGTTAGATAATAAATAGGTATTTGTATGAAATATATGTCAGATTTGCGACAAAAGCACCCCCCTGTCAATGTCATCCACACGCCAAAAGATTGTAGTCAGTATGCAAACATCAATGGGTTGGTTGCCGGGACTTTGTACCGAGCACACGTCTGCTAATTTTACACGAGTTAATTTTTCAATTATTTCCGTTTTAGAGTAGTTTCAATGTTATTTTTGTGATGGGGAAATAGCTATGATTCCGATTCAGAGATAAGCGGTCATGAGAAGAGGATTAACTCAAGAGACAGCTCCGTTTTCCGAGTTCCAGCAGCAAACCACCACGTGGAGCGTCTTTAAGTGCCCAACACCCTCAGAGCCGTGCCTTTCACTTGACATTGGCGTATTGCCATTTTTGAATTGAAGATTCTCCCATTTTTCACTAGACATTCGCATAATCACTCCTTTAATGAGATATGGAATGCCAAATAGATAAATAGAATAGAAGTAAACATCAATGTCAATAGCATGTGTCCTGCATGGAAGCCAGTTCCCCAAATGTTGGGAATCTTGGTAAGCCGACTTCTATGTTTTATGCGATTGTCACTTAATAATAATAAAGCTTTTTTATTTCCATACTTACAAAAAATGACTTTTACATTTCAAATAAATAAGTTTTGTTAGTATTAAGTTCTAATTATTAGTATTGGTTAGTTTACTATCGAGTATGGACCCCTTCTGGGTAAAAGCCACCTCCAGCATCATCCAAGTCTCTCTATCTCGGCCAAATGGAAAGGGCCAAGGGGAAAGAGAATGGTGAGGAGACCAAAAAAGAGATGGTCAGATGACATCATAACTATAACTGGGTGGTGATTGTCACTTACTATGAGGTTATTTTGGAAAAGAAATCACTTCTCATCCAAATAAGTACCAGTAGGATAATATTTAGAAGTCTGCCCCACCTACGTTCGTTCGGGTGAATTAAAATTCACCCTCTCTCACGATAGGTGTGACAGACTTCCCAATATTTTTGTTAGTTCATTTTCCAGTGGTTTTGTAATTATTATGTTGTTTTCTACAGTACTTTATGATAATGAAGGGAGTCGTGTTGCTGATTGAATAGCGTTTACGCCTTAAAAGTAGTAGGTATGATACTATACCTTAATTATGCCTACATTCGTCTCAATAAATGATAATCATCGTTTGGTCATGCATATTTAGGTATGTGTTTATAAGTTGTTAAATCAGCATATTGAGTACGGTTACGTAAAACATTTAGATTAGGTACTGTTTATTATAACCAATAGGTCTTTGACCTAATACATTATGTTTTCTATTTATATCTAATTTGACAATAGTTTGATAAGGACGTATTTTAGCTGCAAACAAATCTATTAACAATTCACTTTCGGTGGTGCAAACGACCTTAACCAGTTTCATAATATGGCACATACATGCTCCATACAAATGGAACCGACGTTTATAAACGTTCAACACTGCTCACATGTACTAACGAAACAGAATTTGACACAACCGTCAGTTCACGTCGACGTTAATAAACTTTCATGATGCACGATTATTTTTTATTCATTATACGAAGTAGCAACGGCCTATGACGTCAACAACTATTAAAGGTGTGTCATATACTAACACTTCTTTTGTTTTATGATAGAGAACAACGTCTCACGACGTCAAAGTCACTAGAAGTTGCGTCGTGTAATATCAGTTAATTATATTGCAGTTAAGGAACAACGTCTTTTCACGTCGACGTTTATTAACGTTGTTCTATATTGTGTATGTTAATTGTATTTGGATAAAGGGACAACGTGTTACAACGTCGACGTTATTGAACGTTGCGTCGTATTTTGGCTCAATTTTTTGAACATTACGAAACAACGAATTGTGACGTTGACGTATGTAAACGTTGTGTCAGATGGTATGAGTACATATTCTTCTTTAAATGTTGCCGTCTAATAACGTCGACGTACGATCACGTTGTAGCAAACAGTACTGATTCAGTTGCCATACTAAATGACATAACGTATATCAACGTCGACGTCATTACATGTTATCTTAAAGGTTTATTGTGTTAAAACAAGAAAACACGTTTGATTTGGTTTTAATTTAATCACTTTTATCACAACTTTACTTTTAAAGGCACATGGTAAATTAAATATAATTATCACACTGCAGGAAACAACATTTCTTATCAGAAATATTTATCTTACTTAAAGAAAAACAAAAAAATTAAAGTCTTTTATCTCTCTGAGATCAAACAATATTAGACAAATAATAAACGATATTAATCATTTTAGGATAAGTGTTAACTGTAATACCTGTTTTGACCGCAGACCTCTAAGCTTTAGGTGTCCTCTACTCGTACTTGTTACCAAGTTTGTCAGACAACTCTAATGTTAAAACTAAAGCAACTAACGCTAAAGGACTTTGGTGAAATGGGTATTAGTCGTTTAATAAATTGCGTATAAATCAACACGTATAAAAATATCTAATTACATATAATGTAATGATTATTGGCTATGCCATTCTTCGAAGCACACAGCACAGAGAGCCGGCTTCTCCTCACAGCCTTTACATCTCAGACTTGTTTCTCTTCTCAACTTCTTTTTTGCGCACATTTTGCACTTCATGTAGTTGCTCGTTTTTTTGGAGCCAGCGCGTACTGGAATCTTCTCCGGCCAGTGTCCAGTAGTAGGACGCTTTTCTGCGTTTTCAGTTGGCAAGAAATCAGTTCGTTTTTTCATTCTATTGTCGAATCTATTCACTGTTATAAGATTGGACGGTTTGAGGTCCTGTGGCAACTGTATAAGTGACTTTATCAAATCTTCTCTAAATGTCAGAAATTCATACTGAGAAGAGTTGTTTTTGCAATATTTTTTGTATATTAAGAAACTGTTCCATACTGCAAGGTCCATCAAGTGAAAAAAAACTTTTTTGTACCATCTCAATGTCTTTCGGGGTGTTGAATAATACGACACCATCTGATCTGCTCTGTCGATTCCTGACATAAATTTGTTATATGTTGTAACTTCTTCAGGCTTTTGTCGTATTTGCCCACGTCGATTTGAAATTTCTACTAGCTTTGGGTGATTTAATGTCGTCACCATAAGAACAGATCTCTTATCGTGCCATTTGGATACGTAAACCTTATTTTTTCTGACCCACACGTGTTCATTTTTGTTTAATTTTTTAGATATTAAGTGCTTAGGATTACCTCTTCTGTTTTTTCCTAGGGTTCCAGTAGTATGCGTCTTCAAGTCTAATAGTTTTTCAGACAGTGAAACAGAATTATAATAATTGTCCATGAAAAGCCAATGTCCTTTTAATAAATAAGGCCTCATTAGTCGCATTACAATTTTTTCCGTCTTTTTTCCTCTTTCGTCTATATCATTGTCTTCCTTTCCGGCGTACATTAGTAAGTTCAAAACGTATCCATCGGATGTTGTCAATTCATAAAATTTTATGCCATAACGGGCTTTTTTTGATTTTATATATTGCCTAAAAGACAAACGGCCTCTAAACAACAGCAATGATTCATCCAACGAGAGTTCTCTTGTAGGTTTGTAACAATCACGGAATTTTTTTGTCATTATGTCAATGAACTTATAAATTTTTTCTTTCCCTTTAGCACCTACGTGAGACACATACAGGCACCTTAATATCTGTTCAAATCTACGAGCTGACATTGTAAAAGGAAATATTGGATGATAGTAAAGACTGTCTGAATATGTAAACAGTTTAGATTTTTTTGGAACGTTAACTTGTCCCATTAGTAGACATAATCCGAAAAACTTTTTGATTTCCTCTGGGTCTACATCTTTATAACGGAACCGTCGTGAATTTCTGGTCATTGGTCTGTTTGTGTTACATAATGCTCTTCCGTAATTATTTGTACTTGTAACAATGTAGTCTATAACATGAGGGGGAAACAGTTTGTTGAAAACATTTATGATGGAGGTTGTGGCATCTATTTCAAACTGTGGACCTGTAGAATTATTGTCAAAGTCAAACACTGGTACTTCTACTGTAGAATCCTCCCAATTTTCTGCCGGTGAAGGTGTTCTATTTCTTGGCCGACGCCGCCTTTCAGTCGGAATATCTCGTGTACGACCTCTAGACGAGCGTGATGGGTTGCTCTCATTATTCGCAATAGGCGATGTGGGTAGCCCGGCGCTGATCTCCATCTCTTCCGCCGACAACCGCACTCTCACTGGAGAAACACTCTGATTCCTTTGCCGACGTTGCCTTAATGATCCAGTATTTCGAGTACGACTTCTAGATGAGCGACTGGATGAATTTGCAGCTGCCATTGGACAATGAGTTCGTGCTCTTCTTGCTTGACGGCGCCTCACCACTGCCAGAGATTCTCGAGTACGGCTTCTAGAGGGGCGATATGAACTAGCATGTAATGGTGGACGGTTGCTCTCCATCGCCATAGGAACGGGTGCGGGCGACCCTGGGTTGCTCTCTATCTCTTCAGGAAAAGGCGCAGGTGACCCTGGGTTGCTCTCCATCTCTTCAGGCAACGGCGCAGGCGACCCTGGGTTGCTCTCCATCTCTTAAGGCAAAGGCGCAGGTGACCCTGGGTTGCTCTCCATCTCTTCAGGCAATGGCGGAGGTGACCCTGGGTTGCTCTCCATCTCTTCAGGCAACGGCGCAGGTGACCCTGGGTTGCTTTCCATCTCTTCAGGCAATGGCGCAGGCGACCCTGGGTTGCTCTCCATCTCTTCAGGCAATGGCGCAGGTGACCCTGGGTTACTCTCCATCTCTTCAGGCAACGGCGCAGGCGACCCTGGGTTGCTCTCCGTCTCTTCAGGCAACGGCGCAGGCGACCCTGGGTTGCTCTCCATCTCTTCAGGCAACGGCGCAGGTGACCCTGGGTTGCTCACCATCTCTTCAGAGATCGGCGCCGTTGATGCTGCCAGTAGCACAGGTGAGTAACTAACCAGTCTTTGAGATGACAGTGAGGCGTTACTTTCCCTCGATCGAAGTGACGACGTTGCCAAGGGAAGAGGGTTGCTCTCCCGTTCTGCAAGTGATGGTGACACAGGAAGTACCGAAGATTCAACTGAAATAGTATCCGCGTTTGCAGTGTCATATCCAGTGTTTACTTGTTCCGACGTACGCCTTCTCTTCTTAGGTCGACAGTCAAAAATACTGGCAGAACTGTCAGAATCAGAACTAGACCCACCAGAATTAGAATATTCAGAATTAGAGTTATCATTGGACTTATTCTCAGCTCGTGAATGAAGAGCATGAGCATTTTCATTACTCACAGTACTATCATCACTGTCACTGGATGGCCCATTCTTCGGATCATAATCTTCATCGCTTCCGTATTCTCCATCATCACTGAAAGGGTCAGGAGTATTTTCCCGCGATGACAAAGCTTCTTCAAAAACTCTGAGTGACCTTTTGCTGCTGCTTCTTGGTTTTTTATCCATCTGAAACAAATAAATGAATAAATATCTCAATATGTGTAATCTTGTTTTACGATAAATTAATCTTTTAACTAATTTAGTTATGGGCTAGTAACTTGTACCTATAATTACTAAACACACAGATATTTTAAATTTATTTGCATATAATCAAGATACAAAAACAGATAAAAACACGACAGTTCAAAAGTATGTAACATAATATAATTTCACACATAATAATTAAATCAAAAGCTAGATAAATCAAAAGAATCGACGTAGGTATCAATTCAATACTTTTGTGTAGGTAGGTATCGAAAAGTTTATTCACTATCTTTATTCGATGTTTTGGTCCTACTTTACAAGTAATTGTCTCTCAGACAGGATGATTTCACACAAAAAACAATAACATGATTAGTATACTCAGAAATATTTATAATATTATTACTTACTTTCGTTTTGAAGTTGCACTTTTCAAAGCGTCCACGGCCCGCGAGCCTCCCGCTAGCGACACATAGGGCGACTGAGTACGCCGCGGGTTGCACGGGGGGACGTAAATAGAAGTTGTGCATGTGTGCGTAGGTAACAACGTGCGTGTGAGAGCCCTTCACAAATTGACCAACAGAATTTTGTAGTATGGCGGTAGCAATCTATTATTTTTTGGTGATACGGCGCAATGACGTAACTAATCAATAATTATATGAGCCGCTGGCGTTATAAGACGTAGCGCCAGAAAAATATTTTTTAAAGCTGACGTGATTAAACGCTCTGCCACAACGTGTTCATTGATTTTGACGTGCTAAAACGTTGCACCGCCGAAAGTGTTAAAAGAACAATCAATTTAGGTGTTATGCAACAAGACACGATAGCTTTGGGCCGTACAGGTTTGTTACCACCTATTCCATATACAGGTACGTTCACATGGCGGCGCGCTAAGCCTAACCTCTGTGCGCAGTCCTCCGTCATAAAAGTAGCTTGACTACCGGAGTCCACTAAACATCGCACAGTGCCTATTTTTTGCTCACCCACGCAAATATCTATGATTGCTGTAGATAATAACACAGTGTTTGTACATAAATTACTACTATCTCCGTTAGAAGCTGCACATAACTCGATATTTGTAGGATCGATATTCACTGACGTCATGGCGTGCTGAGTATCAGCAGAAGGGCTCGAAATGTCATTAGATTCCTCCGTAGGAGAGAAAGAAGTTTCGACAGCATCACTAGTCTGACTCATAACTGGAAAGCTTTGCGTTTGGAAGTGAATCAAACTGTGATGTCGTTTGTGACAAGAACGGCAGACAAAATTCGACCTACATTGTTTAACATCATGTCCTACATTCAAACAATTATAACATACATTATTATTTTGCACTAACAAGTACCTATCTTGCGGAGTCAAATTCAAAAACTTTGCGCACTTCGTTAACGTATGCGACGCCTCACAACACACGCAATTTTTTGTCTTATTTCCGTACTCATTAGGCAATGAATCGGTAGTAGCATCAGGCGTCGAACTCGCAACGAACGATCGGCGCGGGCCGGCGGCAGAGGCGGGGGGAACCGACCTGCTCGCGCCGGCGGCGGCAGCGCTGCCGCTACCGCGGGACGGCGGCGGAGGCGCGAAATGTGAGCTGGCATTATTTGAAATCTCACACGCACTCTTCTCGCTCGAGAAACGTAATTAAATCCAACACTTTAGGTATATCATTAGAATGGCGTAAGGACAACTCAAAACGCTTTCTAGTGGCAGAAGGTATTTTACGCAATAAAATATTCAACAACAGAAAGTTCCATTCTTCGATAGGAAATCGCATCATTTCTAGCGCCTTAATGTTTTCTTGGTATTTGTTAAGCAAATTACGTAAACTAGACGACTTGTCTGAGCATACTTCAATATCTAAAATTCTATCTAGGTGTTTAGATGCAATTAACCTTTTATTTTCGTACCGAGCAATTAAAATATCCAACGCTACGGAATAGTTATCGTCGGTGATAGGTATGGACTTTATGAGATTGAGTGGTTCATTATGTAACGTCAACAATAAATAGCGAAACTTTTCAGCGTCCGTGTAGGCACTATTGCTATGTACGACAGAGTGAAAGAGGTCGTAGTACGACGGCCAGTCCGTAGATTCACCCGAAAACGAGGGCAACGGCAGAGTAGGTAACTTATTTATGCAATTTATAGCTGTAGGTACATTTGATACGCTAAGGTTAGACCGACATCGGCGTTTAATCTCCGCATCCTCCTTCTTCAATTTCTCTAAATGAACTTGTATTGAATAGTAGCACTCATTAAAGTCATTACGAATTTTCAGTTGTTCTTCTTTAACTAAAACTTTATTTTTTAGCATATTTCTTTCGATTTTAGTTTGCAGACGATTAAAATTCTTTTGATGTGTATTCAAATCTTTACATCTTATACGAAATTGTTGGTCATCTTTAGTTGCGTATTGCAATGTATTTTGTAATTCACCTATAACAAAATCTCTTTCGAATAAAATGAAATGAAATGAAATAAATATAAATATATCGAATATATGAATATATCGTGTTCGGCGGCGTCAGCCATTTTGCGAAACAAAGATGGGACGCACAACGCAACGAAATGAACGAAACAAACTAGCACAATCAACAACACAACCTGGAAGCAGCAGATCCGGGCGAATGGATCAAAGTATGTCATGAACATTAGTGAGGCACTGGTACATTACCCAAGAATATTGTCCCCTGGACTTGCGCTCCTCTTGTTTTAATTTGGCGGGCGGCGTAGGCGACTTCTTGAGGTTTTAACACTGCAATCCATTTGCACACTCACACAAGGTCCATAGGTCACAGTCCTTGCTGCTCCGGGGCTGGGCCATTCTTCTTGAATGATTTTATGAAACGCCGATATCTATTTTTGATTATCTTCACAGAAAAAAATACCGCGGAGCGCGTGCCATGCCGGTCAGTAGAAAGCGAATTAGTTCCAATAAAATCCGCTAGCAGTGCTCTAGTCGCCGCACAGGATATGCGTTCTAAGCTCGCCATTGGTTGCATAGCAAGTTTCCGGTTAAATCAAGTAAATACCAGGCCAATTTAATATTTTAAAAACAATAAACTCTAAACTTCCAAACTGTGTTGCTTAAAATAATCATAAAATTATAATATATTTTTTATTAAAGAAACCACTTGACAATACTAAACAAATATTTTAATACACATGGAAGTTACAAGTGGAAAGGTATACCTTTAAAAGAAGTTGTCAGAAAATATAATAATACTATTCACAGTACAACAAAATATAAACCTGTTGAGGTTCATATGATAAATCAAAGTAAAGTGTTAAAAAACATAATTGCATCCCAAAAGCTAAGATAAAAAATAAGAAAAAGCAAATTTAAAGTTGGTGATTGTGTTCGTATAAGCAAGTACAAAGGTTGTTTTAATAAAGGTTATACTCCCAATTGGTCAACTGAATTATTTATAAATCAAGTTAACAAAACTGTTCCCGTTACATATTATATTAAAGATCAACATAACCAGACAATATTAGGTTCGTTTTATAAAGAAGAACTGCAAAAAACGAACTACCCTAATATTTACTTAATTGAAAAAGTACTTAAAAAGAAAGGCAATAAACTATTTGTGAAATGGTTAGGTCTGAGTAACGATGAAAATAGTTGGATCAGTAATAAATCCTTAGTTACTTAACGTAATTTATCATTTTACATTGTGAGATGAAAGGAGAAGGACTTGTTAATAACATCATTAATAATCTTCCGTTTGAATTACATTTACCTGGATACAATTACTGTGGTCCAGGAACAAAACTACAAAAGCGGTTAGCACGTGGTGATAAAGAAATAAACAAATTAGACGAAGCTAGCATGAATCACGATATTGCATATTTAGATAGAGATTTAAAAAACAGACATAAAGCCGATTTACATTTGATGAATATGGCCGAACAACGATTAAAGTCTAAAGATGCAGGAAAGCAAGAAAAGCTTGCTTCCTGGTTGGTAAGTAAAGTAATGAAAACTAAATTAAAAACTGGATCCGGTGTAAAATCTTTTAACACATTAAAGTCAAGAGTGCAAAAACAAATAAAGAAACGAAAACCTAAAGAAAATAGTTCAACGATAAAAATGGCATTGTCGGCTGCAAAGAAATTAGTTAAAAAACATCATAACATACCAGTTCCTCGAATAATACCACTACCAAACACAGGTGGTGTTTTATCTTTAATTCCTTTATTTGCTGGATTTATCAGCATTAGGATCCTTGGCTGGTGGAGCTGCAGGTATTGCAAAAGCAGTAAATGATTATAAAACAGCCCAGAAAGATCTTCAAGAAAAAAAGAGACATAACAAAAGTATGGAATCAGTTGCGTTGGGCAAAGGCTTGTATATTAAACCTTACAAAAAAGGTAACGGTTTGTTTCTGAATTCTTCAAAAAACTAAGTGTAATGCTACCTGATAGAGCTCTTACCAACATTGATATCCTGAAGTATGGTAGTAAGATCCCATATTTTAGAGGTGTTTTTATGAAAGACTCGTTACCGAGGAAACCTAAACTCATCGAATGTGGAATTGTTAACTTGGACGTATCTAAAAATCCAGGTACTCATTGGGTGGCATATATAAAAAAAAAATTGTGAATATTTTGATAGCTTTGGTGATCTCAAACCCCCTTTAGAATTGTCACAATATTAAAAAAAATTAAAATGTTCTATAATTATAATAGATATCAGGATTTTAATACTGTGAATTGTGGTCATTTATGTTTAGAATTTCTGTTCAATTTTTGGAATAAATATATAAATTAATGTACAGGCGTTTTATTAGCTTCATTATCAAAATGACTTTCACTCTGTCAATAACAGGTAACACATCAGTTTTATCTACGAACTATTCACCAACTTTAGAACTTGAAGGTGATTACGAATGTGCTTTACTATGTTTATCAACATTTAATTCTATACCAAATATTGATAAAAACAATAATCAATTTCACTATGATGACAACAAAATCATAGAATACCTGAAGGTGCTTATGAACTTCAAGACATTTGCGATTTTTTACAAAATAATATTAAAGGATGTGATCTAAAGTTGACTTGTAATAATAACACATTAAAAATTGAATTGTATTGTTCGAAAGATATTTACTTCGAAAAAGAAAATTCTCTTGGAGATCTCTTAGGATTTGGAAAAATTGTTCTGGAAGCAAATAAAATACATGAATCATGTAACACAGTTAACATTCTATCAATGACGGTGGTGCGAGTAGAATGTGATTTAGTTAGTGGATCATATATAAATGGAATATCCAGTCATATAATACATGAATTTGCACCAAATGTACCTCCTGGTTATCGAATAATAGATATTCCAAAAAATATAATTTATTTTCCAGTAAACCGAAGCAGTATTGATAGTATAAATATACGAATATAAGATATTCGAAATAATTTAGTTAACTTACGAGGAGAGGAGGTTCAACTTTATTTACACCTAAAGAAAAAATTATCGATTACAATAAATACTCTAAAACAGATACAAAAAACATCAGTTCAATCAAAATATTCAAAAGAGGAACAACTTATAGAAAACTGAAATTAACCGCTGAAAACAAACAATTTTTAAAACAAATAGGATTGTTAAAATGAGTATGTTAAACATAATGAGTGCTCCTGCTCATGATAACTCTATCGAAGGCATAGAATATCATTCATATAAACCATACGTAACAAGTTTTAATAGAAATGATGAAATTCGTATTCCGATCAACCAACAAGATCTCTATATTCTCCCGTCAGCTAGCACATTGTACTTGGAAGGTGTCGTGCAAGTTGTTAAACGTGAAACGAAGGAAAAGTTATTTAGTGTTCAATTTACGAATAATCCTCTTCTGTACTTGTTTCAAGTTATCCGATACGAGCTGAACGGTATTGAAATAGATAAAATTAAAAACGCAGGCATTACAACTACAATAAAATCTTTAATATCAATAAATGAAACTGAATCCAAAATGTCAAAAGTCTGGGGATGGGATATCAATGGAACTAAAAATGTATACGGAGGAAGCTTTTCAGCTTCAATACCTCTGTCAAATATTCTTGGTTTTGCAGAGGATTACAAAAGTATTCTTATGAACTGTAAGCATGAACTTGTACTTTTGCGTAGTAATACTAATTTAAATGCAATTAAATTGAGTACTGGTGAGGTTGTGGATGATATTGAAATACATAAAATTGTTTGGAGAGTTCCACACGTCAAAGTTTCTGACAAAGAAAGAGTAACCTTTCTTAAACTGTTAAAGAAAGACCGACCTATACAGTTATCGTTCAGAAATTGGGACTTATACGAATATCCATTGTTACCAAGAACTACTAAACACACATGGTCTATAAAAACATCATCACAAGTTGAAAAACCTAGGTACGTAATCATAGGATTACAAACCAACAGAAAAAACAATTCGGGTGAAGATATGTCTCAATTCGATCATTGTGAGTTACGCGATGTAAAAGTTTTTCTCAATTCTACATACTATCCCTACGAAAACATGAACGTAAATTTTTCTGAAAACAAGATTGCTTTATTATATGAACAGTATGTTAGATTTCAACAGTCTTATTACGGTCGTCGACCAGAACCATTGTTAAGCATAAAATAATTTATAGAAAAGGCTCAAGAATTTAAAAGAATTATTAAACCAATATTAGTAAACAAAACTGTATTAGTAAAAGGTATTGAAAAAATTAAATGGATCAAAGAACTGTGTGAAGAATTGGAGAGCGAGGTTGTCCTAAATTAGATTTATTGTATAAAAAATATTGTAAAGATTTTGTTTTGAGTTGTGTATTTCATACAAGACAGTGTTGTTTAAAAAATGTTTTATGTATTAGAGAATGGTTTTTAGATAATAACATGTATCCATTTTCTTTGTAATACGAGTAAATAAAAAGATGATTTTTAATTATATGTATAATTTTTATTGTTTATATATTATAAAGTAGATATTTTATCAGCTTAATTTGTATATTAAGGTGATGGTTCATCACCTTAATATACAAATTAAGCTGATAAAATATAAATAAGCTGATAAAATACTTTATAATACAAAAATATATAAACAAGTTTAAGAATTTATCAAGTATACATACATATAAAACAATAAAAACATAGTTAAACTAAAAGCTATAACTACAAACTTTTTTTGAGATGTTTGTGATGAGAGATTCCGTCTGATCCATCACATCATCTATGCAGTCCTTAACCACATACTGAGCACTTAATAAAACTTTTCCACTATCACATTTACTACTACTACTAGAACTTTCTGAGTCCTGCTTCTATTACCTCTATTTTTATTAATTTAAGACCTCTCTTCACTTGGTTGTTCAAGACGAAAAAGGCTAACGGATGAGGCATTTGGTACTGTTTTTTTTCTTGTGGCACTTGGTTCTTTTCCGTAGTGGGTTTGGATGTCCTTTTTTTAGACTTGGTTGTTAATATTCCTAACTCAGGGCTCCAAGGCTCGTCCAGCCCAATAAGTGGGTCTTGCGCGTTTTGTTCCAAAAAATATAAGGATTCATCCATTGTAGTCATTGTTATCTGAAAAGAATATAAAGTTTAATAAGATTTATGTTAACAGAGTATTTATTATACATATAAGATAGATTGATAGTTACAAAACTTAAACTTACCACTTGAAAGTCAATTGCTAATAGCGTTATCCAATCCAAGAACTTCGCAGATGATATCGTTAAGGTGCTAAGCACTGCTTGTTGATAGAAGTAGTCTGCTTGAATGGTAGCGGGATAGTTACTTCACTCATTATTAGTTTATTTTATATGAAATGTTGCGTAAATGTTTTTGCTGACATGACTTCTATTCACGTTGCATTATCATGTGTGATTACTGATTATATATTTTTAAATGTAAATGTTACAGTTTTTTTCTATGTAAGCAATATAGCATGCTCTTCAAAACATGCAAGGGTAGCAAGTTGATTGGCCTGTAGTAAAACTAAGTTCTTAAGTAACTCTGTCTATCTGTCTGTTTGTTTTCAGACCAAAACTTTAAGATTTAATATAATTTTATTAAATTAATTCTGTCTGTTTATCGCTTCCACTGTCATAAAATTATATCCACGCAGGCGGAGCCGGGGCAATAGCAACTACTAAGTTAAATAAAAATGAAATGTAGTAAGTTGATTGACTTCATTTATTGTTATTTCTATAGTTGAAAATGCAACACAGGAAATCAGTAACCTAAATAATGCAAATATATAATAATAATAATATCTGGGACCAATCACACACGGTCATCTGGCCCCAAACTAGGATTCCCTGTATCTTGGGAACCAGAGACTGATATACATACACATATACTTTTAAATACATACATATACATATAGATATAATACACTCAGACTCAGTATGACTACTATGGATAATATGTTGAGGTTGAATAACCTCCGTTACTGCGCTCTTTGCCTACGAGCCTCATGTAGTCAGTATGTAGCGTGTAACCGGATGTTGCGAAGTAGGTACACGTTAAGTTATTAATGAAAACGAAATGATTATATTATATTATATTTTTATCTTATAAAGTTTTACTCTAAATATCTAGTACATAAAATAATTATATACAGCAGTTAGGTCTTAATAAATGTATCTTAACCAAAATATTCTTAAGTTATGATTACTTATTATAAAATCTATGACGCATATTACATAAAACAAGTTTATTAACTTATGATTAAACAATTTAAATAATTAATTTACTACCCCAGGCAAAAGTACTAATGTTATCAGAGGCAACGTATCTTTTATCGTTGTTGCTTGATAGTGCAATTTTATTAACACTTTTCGTAAATATTTCGTGTTTAATTGATCTAAATAAAATATTTTTTACGTATTACACTTTTGTTGTGAAGGACGTTTTCATAGTCTGAAACATTTAAGTCACGTACTACATACGATTTAATCCCTTTAGCTTTTTTGATAACTTTATTTTGTGTTTTAATACAATATAGTTTTGATCTCAAGCCCACAAACTCTGTTATAATCTGTCCTCCCATTTCGTCCTTGAAAAGTCCTGGAACCTTTTTGTTTATCAGAGGCAAATTGTATTCTTCAGGATTGTAATTACTTGTATCAAAATAACATAAGAGGTGATATTTGAGATCTTTATAAAAATCATTGGTATTTATTATGTAAACAAAACTGTTCGTGTCCGTATAACATAACTGAACACGATTTTGATAAAACGGTTTAATTATGTTATAGTGAAAGTTATACATATGAGTTTTGGAGAGTTCTAATACTGAAAACCCTATGTAAATTGGTTTATCCAAAATAATTTCTTCTTGTTTCAGTTGAATCGCTACTAAATTTTCACTAAATACAGAGACGCTGTGGAAATGTAGACTAGCAATCAATCTGTCTGCACTTGTTCGTTTTTTTTGTTTTGTTATTATTATCATTCCATTGATTAACTAAGTGTATATTTACTCTCGATTCATTATTTTCAAGTGTTTTTCCGAAAACAGAATTATTTAATAATTTAAAAAAATCCTGTTCAAACGCAGTCGTTGATTTTTGTCGAAGCTGCGTATTCAAATCGATATACTTTTTAAGATAGGCACTTTAATAATAATAAATAATAAAGATTATTTATTTCTCGTTCACAAAGGGAACAAAAACTTATAGGTAGATACAGCCATAAAATTAATTTATAAAATTCTCCTTTGTGAGAGACTAGTGTCTGTACTAGGATATCCTGTCTTACAGATTACCAGGCTCTCACCTAACGGACCTTATCACTGTGGCTTAGTAAGTAAACGCTAAAGAAAAATATACATAATCATTAAATTTTGAACAAAAAGAAAAGTAAGGTATGGTGTAACACTTTAAATTACATTAATAGGTTGTGTGTGTGTATGTGCGTGCGTGCGTGCGTGTGTGTGTGTGTGTGTGTGTGTGTGTGTGTGTGTGTGTGTGTGTGTGTGTGTGTGTGTGTGTGTGTGTGTGTGTGTGTGTGTGTGTGTGTGTGTGTGTGTGTGTGTGTGTGTGTGTGTGTGTGTGTATGTCTGTGAGTGTGAGTGTGGGTGTGGAGCAGTGTGTCCGGCAGAGAGTCAGGGTACTTATGAAAGTGGAATAAGAAAGTCTTCTGTTGCAGAATATGATAAAGTTAAAAGCCATGACGATACAACCTGTTTACATTGGCTTTTAGGAAGTGGGTATATAGATAGAAAATCGTTAATTTTGTTGTACAAGTACGGACCGAGAAAACAGAAAAAACTTTGGGAAAAATTGGTATTAAACTTAGACAAAGAACATACGTTGTTTTTACGTCGTTTGTTTTCATTAAGGATAGGGTCATAAAGCGTCAATGAGTGGGTTTTAAGTGTGGTTTGCAAAATAAATAGTTGACGGACCGTCAGTACTTTACATTTTTTGTAAAGTTCAACAGTGGGATAGAAAAAGGAAAGGAAGTAGCTGACTTTAAGAACGGCTCTTTGAGCGCGTTCCAGGTTAATGAGGTAAGATTTAGGAGCCCCACCCCATGACGTTATGCAATAAAGCAGAGTGGATTGACATAAAGCAAGATAGGTCATTTTTAAAATTTTGTTATCAGCAACGTGGCGTAGGTTTTTGAAAATATATATTAATTTACGAGTTCTAGCTGTAAGCAGGTTTATATGAGATTGGAAATTCATGTTCTTGTCAATCATTATACCGAGGTATTTGATGTTGTCTGTATATTTTAGTCGGGGGCAAGAGCAGTCTACAGTAAGATCAGGGCAAGAATGGGCTAATATATTATAAGAGGATAGATATGGATGATTTTTGTTTTTGAGGGAGAATGAGACATATTTAGTTTTATCGACGTTTAATGTAAGTAGGTTGGAGGCGAGCCATCTAGTTATCATGTTGAATCCTTCTTGCGCAAACTGATAGGCCTCTTCCCAAGAATCGGCAGAAAAGAGAAGAGCGGTGTCATCAGCAAATGTGATGACCCTTCCATTTGTCAATCTTAAATTACATAGCTCGTTAATGTACACTAAAAAAAAGCGTCGGGCCCAAAATACTGCCCTGGGGCACACCATAAGAGATAGGTAGGTCATCACTAACAAAATTGTCTATTTTTACACATTGCATGCGATCAGATAGGTAACTTGCGAAAAATTTGTGTTGGGTTCCACGTACCCCTAGGTGATGTAGCTTGTCAAGTAGGATTGGGACAGAGACCGTGTCGAAAGCTTTGGCTAGATCCAGAAATATTGCTATAACTTTTTTCTTTACATCCAAATTATTTACAACAAAGTTTGTTAGTTCATGTACGGCGTCATTAGTGGATTTATTTTTACGGAAACCAAATTGAGAGGAAGACAAAAGTTGTTCGGATTCTAAGTAGTTAACCAGCCTTTTATTAACAATTTTTTCTAGAATTTTGGAAAAGGCAGGAAGGATAGATATCGGTCGGTAGTTGTTGACACGGTCTCTGTCGCCACTTTTATGGATAGGGAGAATAAGGGCTCGTTTAAAAAGAGTAGGGAATGTGCCAGTTGAGAGTGCTTGGTTACATATATAGGTTAAGATTGGAGTCAGTAACTTAGCATATCTCTTAATGATACTATTAGAGATATTGTCGAGGCCAGCTGTACACTCGTTTTTGAGGTTTACAATTATAGACTCTACTTCATCATCATCCGTTGGAAGTAGACCAAAAGATTTGGCATGAAGAGTAGCCTCGGATTGAAAAGGAACACTGTTTGATGTTGAAGGACTAATATTTGGTATGTTTTCTGCTAAAGTTTTCCCAATGTCTACAAAATATTGATTGACTTCGTTTACTGATTTAAGAGGATTAGAATTTAAAATTAACTCATTTGGTGATGATTTAGGTTTCTTTGTATAAGTTATAGTTTTAATGGTTTCCCACAATTTTTTAGTATTATTCTGTGATTTCTTGATTTCGGATTTCTCAAATTCACGTTTAGCTTTTTTAAGAATAGTGTTGCAGAAGTTACGGTAGCGAGTGTAGGTTTGTCGTAGGATTTCGTTATCCGGTTGTTTTTTGATTTTATATGCAATTTATCCCTGTTTCTCATGCATTTTAAAAGACCAGTTGTAATCCACGGCTTAATAGTACGTTTTCGACAAGGAATAGTTTTGAGTTTGGTGCAATTAATTATCATATTGTTTAAAGTACTAATCAGAAGATTAACAGCCTCGTTAACATCGGTCAAACATAGAATTGGTAATAAGTCAGTTTTAGAAAAAGCTAGGTCCAGAGCTACATAGTCAACTCGTTTAATCATCTTGGTAGGTTGCTCAGAATTCGAAAGTTGGTCTAGACTAAGCATAACACAGTAGTGATCAGTAATAGTTGTATTCACGACGATGCATTTCGCTAGCAGATTGGTTTTAATTATCATATGGTCTAAACATGTGTAGGTATGTAGGTAGGTAGGTAGGTAGGATAATTATGTGCTGGCAACATACTGTGTGCAGCGAGTAGATTAAGGTAAGACTGTGCTCTAGTGTCCGAGGAGGATGTGGAAATATCAATATTTATATCGCCAGTTAGTACAATATTTTTATATGAAGATAAGTCAGTGAGCACTTTATTAACCCTTTCGCGGACGTGCCGACTATAACCGCCAACTTCGGAGAATGCAGAGTGACGGGGCTGCTTTACACGTCGTCATTTGATTTGCTCTACAGGCGAAACGGTTTGAGCAATCCTCTCCCCGAACAAATAGACTTAGTTAGACTACAATATACGGTGTCACTCCTGTGATGTTCGCACCTCCACAGGTGTCACATTTAATGGTTTCATTACGAGCACAAAACACCTCTCCCCGCGCCCCCACCTCTTCCCTTGGGTGACGCGCCGGCTATAGCAGTCGTTGTTGTATGCAGCGTTCTTCAGTCACGCGCCGAGTTCGCCAGGGGGAAGTCTATGGAGGAATTTGTTTGAATGTAATTGCTTTATGAATTCTGCGTAATAATAAACCATGTTCCAAACATTTTTTCAAATGGACATAATGAATAACATAGTTATATTTGTTATAAAGGTTAGCAACTAGTTTTTCATTTTTACCTCGAGGTGGAATACACTTCTCAGGACAGAATGGAAAGTCATTATGCTCGCGATGTAAATGTTCAGGGTATATTAAATCAACTTCAAGTATGTAGCCATGATCCGCATCGTCAGGCACTTGTGTTATTTTTAACTCATTGATTTCGCGTTCATCCAAATACCTAAACTTTGAGTGTGGTAAGGATTGACAAAGGCTAAAACCATAGAGGTTGTTGCAGGCAAAATATTGACCGAATACATTTTCCTGTGTTGGATCATAATCAGCGATGTATTTATGGTTAGCTTTTGTAAATCTATGAGAACAAGCGCAAAGTCCTCCTCTTATCCCACGTTGAATCATTCTAATAATGGACAAGTCATCGAGCAGCTCAAGTTGAACTCCGGTTCTTAATAAAATTGCATCAAACGATAAACTCGGAGCCGTTAAATAAAATGCTGGGTCAAGACCATAGTGTCGTTTACACGTTTTTCGAAAATTTTGGAATATATCAGTTAGTAGCAAAACATCGGTTTTCAGATACAGGTCAGTATATTCGCCTAAGTCTTTTATGTGAAACTGAGACCAAACCAACTGTGCATGTTTGTAATCATCATCACTAATATTTTCATTAGTTAACGCGTTATAAAAGTGCTTTTTCGATGGTAATTTATTTTCTGAATATGTTTGCCAATTTTATCGTAAGGATATACACCCTTACGTGTTAGTAAATTAAACTCATTATCATCAGGACACCAAGAGCGCAAATTAGCCTAGCTGGGCCTTCAGTATTTAAATTCTCCGCGCAATCACGCCAAAGACGCGTGGAAAGCGCCCGCGCCTCCTTAGTGCGGAGTCTGCCGAGGGCCAAGTCTCTGTTGGCCGCGGCAAACTCCACCAACATTTGTACCTGCTGTACACTTGATGTGCGGCGGACCGGACCCCCATCCATATGTACTTAAACACAGAGTATAACAGATGAATAGCTAAATTATCCATATTGTCAAATTATTATAGAAAAACAACTACATCATAGGTACTTACTTGATTTTTAAATTAAATACAATTCACGTCTTTTCCAGGTAGTCGCTTGCAAACCTTGCAAATCACGCGCTATTTTTGACTTTGACAGCAATTTGACGTATAGAATAGTGTTGCGCGCTTCGCGAAATGCATAATCGATCATCGATTACGAAAATAACACCTAATATTTTTGTATACTAGTGGTAAGCTCTAAACGTTCTGAGTTCGGTACAAGTTAGGATTTGGTTTGGTAACGTCAACGATTAAATCGTTCAGAAAAAATACCGCGATACCATTTTTTACATCAGCTGAACAAAATCTAATCCAAAACCAAAAACGCTTCGTTGGTAAGTGTTGTGTATCGAAGTTGAAGGTAGTTATGAAAAATCCAGTCTGGTTATGTCAGGTGAGTGAACATGTGCTAAACTCCTTAATCTAGTGATTTTCGGTGGATATTTTAGTGGCGACGAGCAAAAAAGTGGTTATAAGTGTACATTAGAGTGTATTATAGTGGTTTTGCAACCAATTGTGAAAATAAAAGTGCTAAATATGAGTATAAAGTTTAGTGAATTTGAGGTGACACATGGTTGCTGGGAAAACTACATCACAAGGTTTGGTTATTGCCTACAAGCAAACGAAATTGTAGATGATGCAAAGAAAAAGGCGAATCTACTGTCGGTATGTGGCCCTGACTTATTTGAATTGATAATTTCATTGATAGCTCCAAGTAAAATATGTGAGGTAACTTATTCAACTATCAAGTCTTTGTTGGACAATCATTTCCATCCCCGACCTAATGAGATTGTTGAATCCTTTAAATTTCATACCCGCAATCAAAAAGAGGGTGAAAAGATTCGTGATTATATTGCAGGGTTGAGAAAATTATCAATCCATTGTAATTTTTCTGATGTTGATCGTACTTTACGAGACCGGTTAGTATGTGGCATCCTAGATAAAGAAATACAAAAGAAAATGTTACAAACAGATAAATTAACTTTCCAGTCAGCTTGTGAGATAGCAATATCGTATGAAACAGCAAACTGTGATTCAAATGTTATCGTAACACCGGGCTCTAGTACACCGTTGAATATGGAAGAACCGATGGATGTAAATAAAATTACTCACAAAAAATATGAGAAAAATTCTGAAAAGCTCACTTGTTTTAGATGTGGTAAGCCTCATAAAGGAGAGTGCAGGTTTAGGTGGTCAAAATGTAACTTTTGTGGCAAAGTAGGCCACATCGAAGCGGTATGCCTAAGTAAAAATAAATCTTCAGGTAATGGCCAGAGCTCAAACTGTAATGGTCTTTATGAGGCATCTGTAAATAATGTAAGACCTAATAAAGTGGCTGCATTTTTAGTTAACATTTCGATAAATGGGTGTGATATTGAGATGGAGATAGATTCAGGCTGTGCATTTACTTTAATAAGTGAACCGACTGCCAGACTCATATGGAAAGGAAACTTACCTAAAATGGAGAATGTAGGTATTTCACTAAAAACTTGGACTGATAATAAGTTGCAATTGTTAAGCTTCCCCCAAACAGGCGCGATTTTTGTAGCGCGAATAACGCGCGAATAATTACTTTCAGTACATTTTGTACTGGGACGCTGTCGCTTTTACACACTGCCGCGATAAATCGGCGATTTCGCAGCTACAGCCCCCCCTGGCCCCGATGTGGCGGCTTCACCCCCCCTGTGTAGCGGCGATTTTCCTGCGACGCCGCGCTTGCCCCCCGGGCCCTGCTGTTGCCGCTTCACCCCCTCTGTGTGGCTGCGAATATTCTGCGACGCCGCGCTTGTCCCCCGGGCCCCAGGCCCCGCTGTCGCCGCTTCACGTCGCGTCGCTGTCGCGGAATTCTGCGAATTTCCTGCGACGCGACAACGGGGGTGAGGCCCGGGGGGGCCAAGGTAGAGTAGCGCCGCGATTCGCGTTCCGCGTTCCGTTTTTGTAACTAGTACGTAATAGCTTTTGTTCAAATAACGATTATTGCGTGCAAGTATTTATTTCATTACCCGACTGCGCCAGAAGGCGAGTTATGTTTTTTACCCGACTGGGCCAGGAGGGTTATGGTTTTTACCCGACTGGGCCAAAAGAAGGATTAAGTATTTTATCCAACTGCGCCAGAAGGAAGGTTATGTTTTTACCCAACTGCGCCAGAAGGAGGGTTATGTATTTAACCCGACTGGGCCAGAGGGAGGGTTATGTTTTTTCCGACTGAGCCAGAACGAGGTTTATGTTTTTAATTTACCCGACTGCGCCAGAAAGAGGGTTATGCTTTTACCCGACTGCGCCAGAAAGTGGCTTATGTTTTTAACCCGACTGGGCCAGAAGGAGGCTTAAGTATTTTATCCGACTGCTCCAGACGGAGGGTTATGTTTTTACCCGACTGAGCCAGGAGGGTTATATTTTTTATCCAATTGCACAAGGAGGGTTATATTTTTACCCGACTGGGCCAGAAGGAGGGTTATGTTTTCTACCCGACTGGGCCAGAAGGAGGGTTAAGTATTTTATCCGACTGCGCCAGAAGGGGGGTTATGTTTTTTTCCTGACTGCGCCAGAAGGAGGTTTATGTTTTACCCGACTGCGCCAGAAAGAGGGTTATGTTTTTACCCGACTCCACCAGAAGGTGGGTTATGTTTTGACCCGACTGGGCCAAAAGGAGTGTTAAGTATTTTATCCGACTGCGCCAGAAAGAGGGTAATGATTTTACCCAACTTCGCCAGAAGGAAGGTTATGTTTTTTTACCCGACTGGGCCAGAAGGAGGCTTAAGTATTTTATCTGACTGCGCCAGAAGGAGGGTAATGTTTTTACCCAACTGCACCAGAAGGAAGGTTATGTTTTTTACCCGACTGAGCCAGAAGGAGGGTTATGTTTTTACCCAACTGCGCCAGGAGGGTTATGTTTTTATCCGACTGCGCCAGAAGGAGGGTAATGTTTTTTACCCGACTGGGCCAGAAGGAGGGTTAAGTATTTTATCCGACTGCGCCAGAAAATGGGTTATGCTTTTTACTCAACTGGACCAGAAGGAGGGTTATGTTTTTTAACCGACTGCGTCAGAAGGAGGGTTATATTTCTACCTGATTGGGCCAGAAGGAAGGTTATGTTTTTACCCGACTGCGTCAAAAGGTGGGTTATGCTTTTACCCGACTGGTCCAGAGGCAGGGTTTTCTTTTTAACCCGACTGGGCCCGAGAGAGGGTTATGTTTTTACCCGACTGCACCAGAAAGTAGGTTATGTTTGTCACCCGACTGGACCAGAAGGAGGGTTAGGTTTTTATCCGACTGCGCCAGAACGAGGGTTATGTTTTTACCCGACCACGACAGAAGGAGAGTTATGTTTTTACCCGACTGCGCCAGAAGGTGGGTTATGTTTTTACCCGACTGCGCCAGAAGGTGGGTTATGTTTTTACCCGACTGGTCCAGAAGGAGGGTTAAGTATTTTATCCGACTGCGCCAGAAAGTGGGTTATGTTTTTTACTCAACTGGATCAGAAGGAGGGTTATGTTTTTTAACCGTCTGCGCTAGAAGGAGGGTTATGTTTTTACCCGACTACGACAGAAGGAGGGTTATATTTTACCCGGCTGTGCCAAAAGGTGGGTTATGTTTTTACCCGACTGCACCAGTTTACACACTTAATAGACAATTTACATTTTCATGTGCCAGTTTCCTAGCTAGTAAGATTGTTTATCTGATAGTAGCTTTTGCCCGCGTCTCCACCCGTTCTAGGCAGAACAGAATCGGTAGGTCTGGGGCCACCCAAAGACCCTTTTTTGAATGCAAGAAAGAAGTTTTTTTTTCATTACTTAAAAGCATTTATTATTATTCTTGTTTATCCTTGTATATTTATTTTATCTTTGTTATAATATAACCTGTTCCAAGTTCAGGACGACAATTAAAACTTACAGAACCTTTTGAATCGTATATGCATTTATTATTCTACACTCTGTAATGCAATATTTAGAGATATTGATATTGAGGAAACAGAAACACATAAACGTCTCTTATTACCTTTGTGAGGAGTAAAAATAAATAGTTTCCAAGTCCATTATCGATACTGACTGTTAATCAGTTACGTTACGTTATTGGAATATCTGTTACCGACCCACCTCTACGTGTCGCAGAAATATCGCACAATTTTCGCGCGACACCTTGTCGCGTCGCCGAATATTGCAACACGTGTAGCGCGATATTCGCGCGACACATGTAGCGTCGCCGCTTGTCGCGCGAAATTCGCGCTAATTTCGCGCGACGTGTCGCGACGCAGTGTCGCAGAAGTATCGCCACTTGTAGCGCGAGATTCGCGCGATATTCCCGCGACGTGTAGCGGCTTTTTGCGACGCGACGTCGCAGCTTCACCTGCGAGTTTCGCGCGAATTTCGCGCCACAAAAAACGCGCCTGTTTGGGGGAGGCTTTAGGAAAAGTTGATGTCCAAGTTTCATTCAAGGGAATACAAAAGACATTATGTGTTTTTGTAGCTAAAGGGCATGGACCTAGTTTGATTGGTCGTAACTGGTTTAGCGATTTAAAAATCCAACTGTATGGAATAAATAGTATGCAAATAGACACTACAGATATTACAGATCTCTAATCTTGGTCTGTGGGAACATTTCCCGAATGTCGGCATTCAACGCTATTTTCCCCTCTCGGAAGCGCATGAGGATCGCCAACAAGGGTTGAAGGAGGTCAGGCCCGGGAAGTAAGAGAGAGTTCAGGCTCAGCCCTCGGACCTGGGCCGCTGCATCATGCACCACCCTCAATTTCCTCTTCTGTGGATGCACCACGCCAAAGTGGGGAAGGTACCAGATCACTTTCCCACTAGGAGGAGTATTGCACTGTTCAGCATAGCCCTTTTCCAAGGTTTCTTGAATATATTTTTGGTATAGAGTCGCATAGGTAGGGTCCTGTAGCATTTTTCTTTCCAAACTATTAAACCTAGCAAGCGCCAAGGGGCGGCTGTCGGGAAGCTTATCAATCCCAGAGCGCCACAGAAGGCCGCTTTCAAAACGACCTGAGGGAAGACGCCGAGTGGTTTTCTCTAAAATTTCTACCGCTCGCTTGTCGTTTTCCCCGAGGTAATCTTTTTTCTCCACTCCGATCGAGTCTAAACGAAAGTAATCTTTAAGTTGATTATCGAGAGATTCTTCCACGAAAACATCCCTCAATACAAAATGATTCAAAGACTCGGTCGGGGAAGATAGCAGAGAACTACACTTAACTTTTCCGTAAAGGACCCATCCAAGTGCGGTTAGGGCAGCGACAGGCTGTGATCGCGCACCGCGGCGCGTAGCATGGGGTAAAAGAAGGTGCCAATTATCTACGCCAATCAAAATCAAGGGCTTGGCGTCATCATAGGAAAGAGTCTCAGAAATATCGGCCAGGTAATCAAAGGACTTTATGTCGTTTAGTTCCACAGATTGCTTGGAGATTCCCAAACTTTCTAAGGACCGAACATCCTTTAACAAAAACGACTCTGAACTGTGACGACCCCTAACCTGTAAGTCCACGTAACTCACTGGCATATCCCTTCGCATTCCACCCACACCTTCCATACTCATGTGGCCGCGTCGACCCTCAGCGCCGATGATTACCGCTAGCGACGAGTCGACCAAGGTTGCGGTGGAGCTATCATCAAGAAGGGCATAAGTGTCCACCGTACCTTTGGGGCCGGATACCGAGACCGCAATTACTTTAAGTAGAGGGCGTTGATGCGGAGATGCAGTATGACTGTGGGTTACGAGCTCAGGAAAAGAGCTACCACTCGAAGAACTCCCGGGTTCAAGTTCGGGTTCGGGTTGAACTAAGGCCACTGTTGCAGAAGGTTCACTTACATGACGATGCAACAGAGAGTGATGAGTCTTCATGTTTCGACAGGGCTTCTCTTTACATACAAACTTATTACATCGCCGATATGTGTGACCCCCCTTTTTAAAACATTTGTAACAAACCTTTTTCGACAAAACCCATTCCCATCTTTTCTCGACGGAAAGAGATTTAAACCTTTTACAGTCTAAAACTCTATGGCCCAGAACTTCACAATAAGAGCAACTAACCTCTTTAGTACCATGTGAAGATGAATTATTAACATCTGTGGTGTGACAGGAATCTGTCACCAGCTTACATCTGACGTCTCGACCATCACGCTTTGCAGGCTCCACGTACTTGAAATCTCGGCCATCACGCTTGAAGGGCTCCACATACTCGTAGCGAGAACGCACGTCGGCCTCGCTGATCAAAAATTTTGACAACAGCGACAACCTAAACTCACCTGAATGCTCGTGACGAAAGGCAAAGTCACCCCAACGAGTCCTGAGTAGCGGAGTGAATTTGCCAAGGATCTCGTTGGAAAGCTCAGGGGAAGCGAGATACTCCGGTCTCTCTAGGAGTTGAACGACAGCAACACAATTTCTAACTTTGCAAGCAAAATTATTGAGTTCATTCGCGTTTTCGAGGTTCGACAATTTCGGTAAGGCACGGATAATGGCAAGCTCAGTAAGAATTATATGTTCCGGCCGAGCGAAAGTGGCCTCCAAGGCACGAATGACCTCAGAGGGGTCGCGAGCGACTCCTAGCAAAACTGCAACTGAGTCGCGCGCGGCCCCGCGAAGTGCAGCACTAAGTCTCGCTAGGTTTTCGGAGGCCGAAAACGACGGACTGGTCGCATCATACAACCTTTTGAAAACTAACCAGTCCGTGGGAAGGCCACCAAAAACCGGAAGCGGCGTGCTTACCCGTTTCGAAGAAGTAGCAATATCTGCGATACTGCGGGCTAACTGCTGAATTTGTGTAGTGTATGACACTTCTATCTTTTTATTTGTGGTACATTCGTTCTCATGTGTACCTAATGTGAAGTAATATGGTGTGTGATCGGCGTAGCATGGGTCGTAGAACGCAGAAGAAGACGTGGGGCGCGCCAATGGCGACCCATACGACACGTGGGTCGCATGGGGCGCGGGCGGCCTCGCCGCCGACTCGTGGGTCGCATGGGGCACGTGCGCCCTCGCCGCCGACTCGTGGGTCACATGGGGCACGGGCGCCCTTGCCGCCGACTCGTGGGTCACATGGGGCGCGGCCCATGCTGTGGGCGCGGCCCACGCTGCGGGCGCGGCCCGCTCTGTGGGCGCGCCGCACGGCGTCGACTCGAACTGGCTTCGATCGATCACTCGACCGTTGGGAAATGCTCCCACAGGCTCAGCGCGTGCCCAGGGTGTGGGGCGCGCTGTAGGTGCCGGGCGCATCAAGGAGTCAGGGTGTGTCCAGGAGGCGGCACGCGCCAAAGGTGCTGGGTGCAAGACAGGCGCGGGGCGCGCCGCGTGCATTGTGTGCGCCTCGGGCGCGGGGGGCGCCGCGTGCGCTAGGTGCGCCAAGGGCGCGGGGGGCGCCGGGGGCGCCGCGTGCGCTAAGTGCGCCAAGGGCGCAGGGGGCGCCGCGTGCGCTAGGTGCGCCAAGGGCGCGGGGGGCGCCGCGAGCGCTAAGTGCACCAAGGGCGCGGGGGGCGCCGCGTCCGCTGGGTACGCCAAAGGCGCGGGGGGGGCCACGTACGCTGTGTGAGCCTCGGGCGCGGGGGGCGCCGCGCAGGCTGGGTGCGCCAAAGGCGCGGGAGGGGCCACGTACGCTGTGTGAGCCTCGGGCGCGGGGGGCGCCGCGTAGGCTGGGTGCGCCAAAGGCGCGGGAGGGGCCGCAGGCACCACACTTGATAAATCGAGGCTCAGCGAGTTGTCATGGAGCGTGGCTTCAGAATCAGAGCCCGGAAGCACCATGAACGCCGAAGGCGGAGGGTAGGCGCTCCCAGAAGGCGACTCTGACCGTGTTTCTAATGTACCAGAGGCGACGTGAGGAGAGGGTAGGCCAGACTCGACATTGTGGGCATCGACCCAGACCTGCGTGCGGCTCTCGCGGCTTCTACGACTCACACGACTTCCGGTACGGCTGGACTGTGACCCCAACTCTGCCAGCTGGGCCAGGCTTAGCGTCAGCAGCGGCAAGCTCGGCGTCGGCTACGCGGCGCTCTGCGTCGGCTGCGCGGCGCTCTGTCGCAGCGATGTGCTGAGCGTGAGACAGTTGTTTTATAAGAAATTTCAAAGCGGCATCAGCTGTGCATAAATTAGCATCTCGCCTACAGATTGCTTCTACTGTCAATTTAATTGGGGTCAGCACATCAACAATTTTATTTACCAATTCAAAATCAACATCTTCTAAACGAATTGGATGATTGAGATCTATAAGAGCTTTTTGAATGCATGCTTTTAAAAGATAAAATCGCTCCAGCATTGTTAAAAGACTATTCCATCTGGTTTTACAGTCCAAAAGAAGTGACAGCTCTTTTCCATGTTCAATTTTCACATATTTTTGAAGTACTGTTTCATTTTTTAATGGTGATCTTTTGAAATACACTACAACTTTGCGGATTTTCTTTATCAGCTCATTAATATTTTCATATTGTGTTAACTCTGGTACGTGTTCTGGCGCAAGATCATTTTGTGACATTACGATTAAACCTGATTCTGGACAGTCTAAGTCTTCTAAATCGTGTTCATCATCGCTGTCGTCCATATAATCAACAGTAACAGCTGGTTCATTCAGAGTATTATCTGAGGTAGGGCTTTGTTGCAAATAATTATGTTTTTCATAAAGCACATCACAGACCGCCAAATTGATACCATGTGCGAGACACAGTTGATGTTCGGTGCAAACAATTTCCAGGGAAATATCAAATTCACTGAGACGCTCTTTCAATATACGAAGACAATTTTCAGCTGTCATACTTCCGTAAATAGGAACAAGTCCTAAGTTCCAAAATTTTTTATATGAATGAACGTTGACAGCCATGTATCGTTTATTGGAAGTTGAAGTCCACTCGTCGAAAGAAAGACTAAATCTTTCACCTGCACTTTTCAATTGTTTCAATTCTGCAATTACTTGCTTTTTGATTTTTTCACTGTAATTCATAACACGTTTTCGAACAGTGACGGCTGACTTTGGTAAATCCGGGTATTTTGCTAAGAGCAATTTTCTCAAATCATCTGAAGCTATGAATACACTGAATGGAATCTAATGCAACCATTCTTGCCAAAACATCATCCAGGCTATCGTCGGCACTTTTAGTAAAATAATCATCTAACTTTCGCTTGGTTGGCGGCGGAGCTGTGTTCATATTTTCAGAATCTTGACTTGTTGAAGCTGATATAACCTTGATGTTATGTTTTGATAACAAATGTGTATGTAAGCCCTTAGTCGATCCACCCAAAGTCTTGAGAATGGCTGGGCACCGCTTACATTTAGCACTATTCCCATCCTTCGCGACTAAAAAATAACTCCACGCTGACGTCGCATCACTGTCTTTTTTATGTTTAACAAAGTCTGCCGCCATTTGAAATACTTAATTTCAGGTAATTTACTTTAAATTTAAATGACGAAACCTTCGTAACCCGTCACTGACAGAATAATAAATAAAAAAAATAAAATCTGATTAGCATATTTATACTTTCATACAGGGAATCCCCGACGGGAAAATACCCGCAACAATACTATGATATGAGATGATCGGGTGATTTCCCTGTTGGTTCGTTGGGGACTTGGGGAATCACCTTAAAAGTAGCATATTTAATACTTTCGTACAGGGAAACCCCGACGGGAAATACCCGCAAAAATATTATGATATTATGAGATGATCGGGTGATTCCCCTGTTAGTTCATTCATTGGGGAATTACCTTAAGAGTATTGTATTGAAGTACTCAGAGTGGGGAAGTCCCTTCTAAGTTTACAACAAACATATTAAGACTGTACCTGTGTAGTGAATAGTACGTATCGTATGACGGCGTATCTAAAAGTGTTTTTTGTCGTTATGTATTAAATGCTATTAAATAACCTAGGCAAGGTTATCGTCAAGGCGCAACGGACTACGGCATATAAACTAAACTTGTATGTGGCAATCCCGAAAATCCCGAGATTAGCCAAGTGCAGTCCCGGGATTTTCGGGGCCAGAAAACGGTCGGGATCCCGGGATCCCGAGATTCGGGATCCCGGGATTGTATTCTCTAGGGCCCAGGTATTGGTCAAAATACATTCTAACAATAACAGTCTTGAGTGTTACACGTAACACAAATTACAAAATGAACTAAAGTTCATGTTGTTTCAGTTCAGTTCAAGTTGTTTATAAATAAACAATTTAAACAATGACGATAAAAAACATGCAACATTCAAGACCATGGACAATATTGGGAAGTCTGTCACACCTATCGTGAGAGAGGGTGAATTTTAATTCACCGTTAGCATAGCATGTTATAGAATAGCATGTTATGAAAGGATAACACGATGTTAACATCGTGTTATCCTTTCATTTTGCCATGGTACTGCCCCATGCTCAGAAATGAAATAAGATTTAAAGTTCTCTCTGATCTCCACAGCATCCACGTTTTGATTATCGGTTATCTCCATGTCTTGGCTGTCGATGGCATAATTTTGTAAAATGCTGTTACTGGGCACGGCGGCATCTTCTTCCGACACTAAATCTTCCATAATGTAATTATGCAGGCACGTGCATGCAAGAATCATCGTGTCTAAATACTTTGGTTGCATTCTTATACGTTTTTGAAAAACTTCAAATTTATGCTGTAATATTCCGAAGGAACTTTCCACTATACGCCTTGCTCGACTTAATCGATAATTATAGATTTTCTTCTCGCTATTAGCTCGCTAAAGCCCACGCTCTGATTCGTCGTTGTCAAATTATAGTACCAGAAAAAAATCACTGCCTCCTTCGCAGAAAATTTTCAGATAGTATCTCGAGGCCAAAGATACGTATGCATATTATTGAAAATAATTAGCCGACATATTTATGACAGTTTAGAGAAATACATGTGTAATAAACGCTTTTAAAAATATATTTATGAAATGATGCTTTAGATACATATTTATGCACTTGACTGTACCACTTCGAATAACTTCCTCAAAAGATGATATTTAAAAATCTTCTTAGTTGTTCAAGGTAAGTAATCATCTGTTAGGATAGTCAACCAATATAATAAAATAAACAATTGTATTACAAGTCTTTATTTGAAAAAATCAAAAATAATTATTCGCCATGTAAAATCATAGTAAGGTCATTATTATTATTCGCTATTTTTTTCCAAATAGCCTTCGATTTCGTCGAAATTCGGTTGCCGCTGTTGCTGCATTACCGTAATTGGTTGTGTTATGTAAGGTGATGGTAGTGGTATCGAAATGGTGTCGAAACTGTTGGGATTTTGTTGAATGATGGACTTTCTATTATTAGGTGGGGTGTAAGTGGAAGTAGATGGTGGGCAGTAACTATTGGGTGCGATGTAGGTTGAAGTAGATGGTGGGCAATAACTATTGGGTGCGATATAAATTGAAGAAGATGGCCGCTGTTGTTGTGTTCCGTAGCAGTTAATCATAGATGACGGAACATCGTTACTTTCCTGGGAGGCAAGTTTTACTTCTGCGTCGGTAACTAGGCCTAGTATAGCCCGTTTTAATTCAGCTTGAATTAGTATGGGCATTTTTTTTACTGTTCTACTCATTGATAGAAAATACCCATCTAATGGATCTTCTTCCTTTTCTTTGGCCTCGAGATACTATCTGAAAATTTTCTGCGAAGGAGGCAGTGATTTTTTTCTGGTACTATAATTTGACAACGACGAATCAGAGCGTGGGCTTTCCCTGACATCAGATCTTGGTGACTCTTGGTGAATTGCGATGTCTTCCGTGTCAATGTCTTAACTATCTTCAGAAAAATCAAGATTTTATATCTGTGATCTGTCCTGTAGGTGTGGCTTTCCAATTCCTTCTCGAATTTAATTGGTTTTTCAGTTTTTCGCGCAGAACCGCTTTTATATTGTCTCAATCTTAGGGCTTTTTTGTAGCAATCACGAAGTTTCTTCCATCGTTTCTGACATTCGGCCACTGAAAAAAAGACATATAGTAATTTATTTGTTACAGATTTATAACTACTGCTATTAGTTTCAAATCACTGGCTCATAATTATCGAATGGGCTATAGTACAGTTTGTACAATTGTACACGAAATATGTGCTGCAATATAGAAATATTTACGACCCCTTGTTATGCCAAAACCAATGCCAGAGACATGGGTTAAAATCGAAGAAGATTTTAGAAATTTATGGAATTTCCCTAATTGCATAAGAGCGATTGATGGCAAACATGTGAATATAAGGGCACCCTGGAACAGCGGCAGTCTCTTCTACAATTATAAAAAGTTTTTATCTTGTTAGCTGTCGCTGACGCTAAATATAAATTCATTATAATAGACATTGGAGCATATGGACGCAATAACGATAGCGGCAGATTGAAACACTCCAAATTTGGACGACTATTACAAAATAATATGCTTGGTATACCGCCTAACAAAAGCTTGCCAGGTACGAAAATTATAGTTCCTCATGTTTTTTTTTTGGGGACGAAGCATTCCCACTTATGAGATCAAATCCTGGAAGTCAACTGTTGAACAATAGCGAGAAGAAAATCTATAATTATCGATTAAGTCGAGCAAGGCGTATAGTGGAAAGTTCCTTCGGAATATTACAGCATAAATTTGAAGTTTTTCAAAAACGTATAAGAATGCAACCAAAGTATTTAGACACGATGATTCTTGCATGCACGTGCCTGCATAATGTGCCTCTCTTAGTTTTTCAAAGAAAGCTTTAGCTCTGAGAGAATGTATGCGTTTCTGAGCAATCAGTTCAGCTTTTTTAACAGAATTCGTTTCTATTTTAATTTTTTCAGACAGTTCCAGGCAAGTGGAACAGACGTCCGTTTGGGGTGTACCGAATCCCAAATTGTAAGAAGTGTTGAAGATACGCCTGAAATACGATTTTTTTACTTGCGGATGCGCATCTTCACTTGCTTTGTACATTCTGTATAGTTTCGCAATATTAAGCTCTGAAGGAAGGTATTTCCTCTCTGCTGTCTTCGACTTCCGGCAGTAATGGGATTCAATACATTTTAGTTTTCTAATGTAGTTGTGTACAGATCGTTTCTGTTCGCTATACTTTGCTGTTTTGTGGTCACCTCCACGATGTTCAGTTCCCACTTCTCCCGCGTGGTAAAACTTTTGCAACACATGTGCCACTCTGTGCTTTGTGATGCCAAAAATATGCAAAAAATATTTTTGGCAGATAGGTATTCTCTTGTTATTAATAATCACGCCATATCTAATTGTTGTTTGTTTTTTTCCTTTATACTTGTGTTGATTTTTACCCTGGTTCGTTCTTTCAATTCTACACATTTTTAGAACAATAGTGTCTTGATCTTTTTTACAGGAATGTGCATAAAAATTCCGATGTATATTTTGCAAGTGGGACATCGTCAGGCTTTTGCATCTTAGTGATGGTCTGTCGTGATCACATGTGCGTTCTGGCAAATATTTAGGTGTGTACCTGAAGAACCAAAAAATTATAAAATTAAATACAATACAGGGCAATCAAATAAAATACAAGGAATGAAATTATATGTAAGTAAGACGAAAGCAAAGTACGAGTTAAGAGTGTAACATTATGACAGAAGAAAACACAGTGAAAATATTTGGAAAACCTAGTGTTAAACGGACAAGGATCCCACTCTCACGGGAAAACGGGTAGCAGCGGGTGAAACCGCTGGGCGAGCCGCCGTGCCCCCAGATAAATTATAACTATATTTTACAACAGTAATGTACTATGATGTTTTTGGATTAGTTTAATGATTCTCTACATGTTTCTAATATACTATTATATCTGAATAGCGTACAAAATGAAATTTAAATCAGAAGGAAATGAAAATGTATCAACCCTATTGAAGTAAAAGACACCACACTTACCTTAGTTTTTTTAGCACGTTTTTCTTCCATGTTTCGGGGTTCCGGCTTCTTTTTCGTGCGGTATTCGTTGTCACAGGTGTTGGATTAAGCTCCATTATCAAAATGAGGTTTATTTCGTGGCAAAAACACTAATAAATCAATAAAAACTCACGACACAGGTTCCTACAAAAATGCACAATCCGCCATTTTGTGGCGTCACTTATGCAGCGCTTCTGATTGGCTGACAGCGAGAGATTGCCGACTATGGTTGTTAAGTACAGACGATGGCCGGTTTTGGTCCCAATGTCAATATTCAAGCCCATTTTTCTAGAGAATATAGCCGTTTTTGATTGTGAAGCGATTGATGAGTCGGTTGCATTTGAATTTTCTGAGTTGCCACACTAACTATCTCATTTTTGCAAATTTACCTACATTGCCGCTTTTGATTTTATACGACTCAAATATGATTTAGAAAATGTTTAAGGAAATATAATTTTTTTTTATTAATTTGCTTTTTTATTTTTGATTGAATTTTGTATTTTATTTATTATAGCTGCTTCTGTTTATTATTTTTGATTGTAATTTTTGCAGAGTGATTTATTTGAAATCTACCACGCATGTGCAGTGAAAAATAAAAAATATGAAATAATTTTTTTTTTTTCGAAAAAAAAAAACAAAAAAAATATTTTATGTTTGTGCCGGAAAGAATACACGAGACAATCTTAAAAAAAAGTTGTAAAAAAAATTCAAATCAGAATTTTTAAAATTTACTTTTTTTGTTATAAATTATAAATTGACTATTATTACTGATTTAGAGTTTCCTGACAACTTTTTGTGGTGGGTCCAAAAATATCCCTGTATACTACTATATTTAAGAAATAAAACAATATGAACTAAATTTATTGCTTTTATTACAAATAATTTCCTGTGGCTGTAATTTACCTCGCTGCGAAACTTATGTATGATGCAACTGTTTAGAACACTGCTGTTCAGCAGGCGCCGAAAAACTTTCAGATACCATTTTTTCCCTCGTTTTCGTTCTAATAAATACATGGAAAGCTTCTGGTCCTTCAAGTCCACGCCTCCCATGTATTTATTATAACTGTGGACTGCAATGGGTTTATCGTAGGTAACTCCTGCTCGACGACCTGGAGCGGTTTCGGGTTTATGGAACGTAGATATCGTGGTTACAAGTCTGACATCTTTCCAAGCCGTTACTGATACGTCACCACAGTGACGAGAGACGATATGCCCACGCTGCATTTGTCTCTCGTTTAAGTTTTTGATATCTGACGGGGTGTCGACTCTTCGTCGATTTAATACTCCCACAACGTCGGTGTGTTTGTGCTTTAGGAAACGCGAGAGACTAACTGAATTGAAAAAGTTATCCATATATAAGCAATAACCTTTTCCTAGATAGTCTTCTATCAGTTTGAGGACGACTTTGGAAGTTGCGCCAGTAAAGCCATGTATAGGTTCAGAATCCTGACCTTTACCTGCATATAAATATAATTTTATCAGATAACCGGTTCCCGCTTCACATAACTCATATGTTTTAATGCCGAACCGTGCTGCCTTGGCACGGATGCATTGAACCCAACTTAAGCGGCCCTTCCATAGCAGCAGCGATTCGTCAATACTGATGGCTCTGTGAGGCGTATATATTTCCCCAAATTTTTTGTTGCAGTGTTCCAAAAGTGGGGCAACTTTTGATACTTTTCGCTCATACCCGCGAATATGATTACCCAGTTCATCATTGTCAATGAAATGTAGGAATCGTAAGAGTATGAGGAACCTGTTTCTGCCCATTATTTTTCTAAATTCTGGCATGCCTAGAACGTTCGTAGTCCAATATTCATCAAGTCTGCTTCTATAACATATCCCCATATAGATCATAATTCCAAAAAACTTGTATAGTTCTTCGACTGTTGTGTCTTCCCAGTCTAGGAGACGGGATTGAGGCTTGATGCCATCCTCGACCTCGGCGCCTCCAGCAATTATTTGCCATGCGTAGCGGTTCGTTTCTCTTACAATTTTTTCCATTACAGTTCTATCCCAGATGGATTTAAATATTTCAATTGGAGTATCTCCCTGAATATTAGGTCCTGGCTGTTCTTCAAATCTCTCTTCTGTAGCAGTAAATTCCTCAAAATTTTGAGACCACGAGAAATCATAATTTGGCATAACATCATCTTCCACTGTTTCTTCATTTGCCCTTGTTTCTTCTGTTTCATCATCTTCCAAAATCCTGCGTACATCATCTTCATTAAGACTGTCTTCTTCGTCATCTTCACTCCCTGAATCGACAATCAAAGCCCTAGTTAGTTCCGGCGTTAGATATGTATTGTCGACCTGAAAAGTGTGTTAGTAAAAATTAAGTTACCATACCGATTCCTAAAATAATATGTACTCATTGGACAAATCCCATATGTTAGTTGAGACAGATAACAATTATTGCCAAAAAAAATTACAAACAATTTCTACCATACACTTAAAATTATATTATATATATATATATATGGTATCTACTGACTAACCTCATGGGAGGGTCTAGGTGAAACAGAATCTATTTCATCATCATCAAAATTTAACATCCGCAATTGCCGCATCGCGAAAGACTCTCTTGGCACATTCCGCGCAGTCTGCAAAAAAAAGTTTTATACAGTACACATAACATCAGACTCCTCTTCCTAATGTTCTCTTATCTGCAAAAAAGGAATATCTGTAAAGTAAAAAATTACAATGATTAAGTGATGGTAAAAATCAATACAAACCTCACGTGAGGCCCCAGGAGCTTCAAGATCATGTGTGTCATTGTCATTTAAATCCAATCTTCTGCGAAATTGTGACGGCTCGGAGGATTCTTCGTCATTGGCTGCCTCTCTCATTACCTACAAAGAACGAACATTAGTGTAATGTAGAAATATCTGTAAAGTAAATAAATTGCAATGATAATTATCTACATGATTGTGCCAATCAATACAAACCTCACGTGAGGGCTCAGGAGCTTCAAGATCATGTGTGACATTGTCATTTAAATCTAACCTTCTCCGAAATTGTGGCGGCTCGGAGGATTCTTCGTCATTGGCTGCCTCTCTCATTACCTACAAAGAACGAACATTAGTGTAATGTAGAAATTTACATTTGTAGACACAAAATTTATAAAACCCCCTAAAGTTTCAGGGGGTAATCAAAAAGTAATGGCGTAAAGTAAAAGTGATACCTGTAATCTACCGAATTTGTTTTTTTCAAAGTGCACTCTTTTATCAGGCCGTGTATGCAAAGTACCGCCGGGCGAAATTTGCACTTGTAAACATATAATGCTTTCAGTTGCTTCACACAGAGGTGGTGTATCTTCAGAAACCTTCTCATTTGATTCCATCTACAAAAAAATAAAATAACATAACAAATTGGAAGGTAGGTATTTATAACAATGTAAAATTTTACAAAGTGACATTGTAAATATTACCCTTATAACATTTTGCGTAGTCTTGCTTTGTCGGAGAATAAAACTAATCGAATGTTACAATATTTTTATTAGTTTTAGATAAATAACACTAATCCACTCATCGTAATTTTATTACTTATTTTTTAAGACAAATCGGCACAAATGTTGCATTCGTCGGTTGGATAATGTTCATAAATAGCAAATGTACAGTTTTGACACCAAAAATGTTTAGTGTGCAATAACATTTCAAAAGCACTTTTGTTGTCAGTACGAAGACACAAGTGTAGAGGCATTTTAGACTTTGTGCGTTTTTTACATATGAAACAAGTACTTCGTTTCACAAAATGCGTTTCATCCCAAGGCCATTTGGCTTCACGAAGACATAAGCGATAATCTTCTTTGTCAAGATACTTATCAACATCGAGGTACACTACCATTATTTTTCAACCTAGAAAAATAATATATATGTAGTTATGTACATATATATACTTACATATAAAATACCGACAGGTTTAATACTAACTAAAAACCCTTTCTGGAAAAACTCACTACGCATGAGGAAAAAAAAAATGGTAGGTAGTAAAGTAGGTATGTAACAACGATAATGTAAATTGAACACACTGTATTTATTACACTTACTAGCCGGAACGCGGATCCGCGCTCAATTTGGGGGTAAGTCGGTAAAACACACACGATTCTGAGTAAACTATGAATAATGGACATAAACACTTTGCAGATTCGAGATCTTGACAAAAAAATCTTCAAAATGATATATAACATGCACGGGGAGTGAAAGAAACACAATAGTTATCAATAACTTTCGAAAAGAAAACTTTTACCGACAAAGCAGACATAAATGTTTATTTCAAATAATTTTAGTAATCGCGTATTTTTTTCATAGGTTTTTATTGAAAACTGTTCTAAATGAAAGAAATATTGAAATAACACAAAAATATACTCACCGTTTCCAGTAATTACACCAAGAAATCAAACTTTCCAACGAACTCTTTTCCAAACCGAAGTCAAGTGTTCAGTGACATGAATGAACGAGTTTTAGAATGAAAGAAATGAGTTTAGGTGGATTAATACCTTCATTCATTCAAGGACAATCATACACAAGCGATTTTGTGCCTTGTTCCATGTTATTATAATAGAAAATTGAAAAACAATGTCTGCAGGTAGGGGAGCGCGGATCCACGTTCCGGCAGATAACTAGGGTTCCGCGGATCCGCGTTCCGGCATATCAGAGGTTAAGCTAGATTGTCTCGAAAAGCTTGTATCTCTTCTGTAATTCTCTTAAGGCGCTAAGTATAGCCAAATCGCAACATTCAATTCAAATTCTTGAAATAATGGTTAAAGCTATCACCATGGAAAAAATATATAACATACTTCAAACAATGAAAAACAAATTGTCTTGAACAGAATCATAAAAATCACAAAAACTTTGATGAAAAAAAATATCCTGTAGACCCTGTATTTTGCATTAATTGCAAATTCTCTCGGAAACACAATATTTGTTTATGTTGAAACCAACACACAAAAATCGGCCGTTTTAATACCTTCAATTTATCTTGAACGGATTTTTTTTTAACTTATTTGAAAGCCAAGAAAAGTAATAAAAACATCGAAATCTCGAGAATTTTGCGTTCGGCCTTGACGTAACCGCCGCGATGGTACCCACACTGATTTGAACTTAAAATGAGTAGGGCGTTACGGTCGATATTATATTGTCATGCATCAACCTGCTCAGATTGAGTGTACTTCGCGCCTTAAGGAACGTTATTTTCCAAACGCGCACTCCTCAGCAGTTGCGTTCATCGGAACGCACTTGTCAATTTGTCATAGCTAGCGTTGTGGTTTTTCGTACGAGAAGCTTGCAAAATCTTTCTTCGTAACAAAAAACCTGTGAAATAATCCAATAACATACAAAAAACAAGTGTTTTCGGTCAATTTAGAACAATGCTTTGTCATTGCTTGCCATAAAACACAATAACCACGCGCAGCGTGCATTTTTAGACGGATTTGCGTAAGTTGTAAATAGCCGACGATGCCGCTCTTTTCAGAAGAGAGCGGTAAACATGGCATATTTTTTCATTTCACTGGCAGTAACTTTATTCATATTTGGAAGAGGACCAGGGGCTCGAAGCTCCTCTCCACTGTCCATCAGCAGTTTTGGCAAGTACACTGTTATATATAACAAAGGCAAAGCAGAGGTATGTTTCCTTCCTTTTTTGTTTTCATTATAATCACTGTTTTACTTAGAGCCTGCTGGGCCCTACTTACCAGCAAGGCATGAGTTAACCACTTTGAGATTATTTTCGTGCTTTCAGTTAGCCGGGCAGGGCTAACTGAATATACTTAGTTACAGTGATATAGTGCACGGGTCACGGGACACATTTTAAATTAAACATTTGGTAATTGCCTGAATAGGCCTATACTGGGCAAAAGTATCTCGCAGATGAATGTACCAATACTAAACATACTTTTTAGTAATGATGCTAAGTGCTCCAGGTTAATGTATTTTTGGTGTTTATTATTTGTGGTCCACATGGAGTGTGATGAATGTTGAAATTCAAATAATTTAGATTTTTAACTCTGACATAATTGTTGTTTACTTTGCTTCTTTCTAAGAATAACTAGATTGGTACAAAGAAGAGAAGCTGAGTTATATTAAGTGAACATTACAGAATATATATATTTGTCAGACATTGAATATTCATGTCAGGATACTGTTATAACTTATAACACTTAAGTTATTTGGCTTTACTTTTGCCTCTCTGGCCCTATAGAGGTCTGTGGGTTATGATTTTCTGAATCATTCTGTAATTGGGCAAACAGGTTTAGTACAACCTTTTAAATAAACATTGTACACAGACAATAATTGCACCAGCACCAGGTGCCTCTGACCTCTGCTTGTTCCGTGCAGAGGGTGCCACCCAGTAGTAATAAAATTAACAATCAGTCTGGGGGGGTATCATTCAGATGCTACCTGAGTGTCACTAATCTAGGAACTGAGAAACTCTCAAGCCTGTTCCTGTTACATATGGCTCTGACTTATCTACCTATATACTTACTTCCTTCTTTGAAATGGATAAAGCAAGATCGAGACTGATAGAGGCAGGCGTACCATTTCTTTTTTATTCCTCTACAAATTGAGGCATTACTTTTTGAATGTTGAACTTTAAGATGATAATAGAGACCTGAAAGATACATTTCTGTTATCACAAGATTAAATAAGCAAAATAATAAATAGAGTGAAGTAAAGAAATTTTTTGGAGGAAATAAATAGAGTGAAGTAAAGAAATTTTATGAAGGAAGCAATTTTTTCTTGGTAGCAGAAGCCGAAAACATTCATAGTACACTTATATTATGCAGTGACACTGAGGATTATGCAGAATATAATTAAAACAGGCTTTGATCTCGGAGAGATGTTTGTTTGTATTAGCCTGCATGAAAGGTTTTTTATTTATTGCAATTACATATCATAAAAAAAAAAAAACCTTGTATGTCAGTTAAACCGGACATTCAATTTGGGACCAAGATCAGACGGTGCCCTGTATAATATCAAGATGCCTAAAACCTGGTTATAAGTAAGTTAGTGCCAGTCAATCAGACTCCCATAGGTATATGGGTCTGCTTTCTCACTCCTACAGTGTGTTATATCAATAAATGCATCCATAGGCAGAACTTTAGAAAGTCGGAAGCCTTGGCGACTTATGGTAAAATCTATGCTGGAAAGTGTACTTGTGTCCCCGGCCTCGGAGGCTGTATTCTGTATTGGGACTCGCTGGATAATATCCATTTGCTTGTATAAGGAGACAGCACGTGATGTTACTGCTGTGTAATGGTGTATCATAGATCTGATTTTTTATATTAAAATATCAGTGCTGGAACAGTGGAACAGCACTTGTTACCCCCGGCCTCGGAGGCTGTACAATAATAGGGGTCACCATACTCAGAATTCCTATACATATTTCTATATCTGTGCTGGAACAGCACTTTTTACCCCCGGCCTCGGTGGCTGTACAATAATAGGGGTCAGCATACTCAGATTTTCTATACATATTTCTATATCTGTGCTGGAACAGTACTTGTTACCCCCGGCCTCGGTGGCTGTACAATAAGAGGGGTCACCATAATGAGATAACAGTTCAGATAAAAGAAGTGCTTGATTATCTATACTATATACCTCTAATTATGTATAATGGAATTTCAGAGAGAGGTTAATAGTGTTAATTTTTGTCAGCAACAAAACTTTAGTGTCTGACGATAGCTGAATGTATGATCTGCTCTGCCATGTACTGCAATGGCGAGATTACCATGCAAAACAACTAAAGAGGGTTGTTCAGCCACTCTGTTAGTAGTCAGAGTTAAGTACCTCACCACCATGTTACAGTTGGTAAAACCACATGTAAGTGGTGTCAAAGATCACACAGCTTTACTAAATAACGTACTTCTAGGTGGTAGATTAAAGGCTGAAGCTGTAACAATTTAACTGTAAGGAGTTATAACTGGGGCTCTGAAAGGCTTCAATGACATGGGTACATGCAACATTCCACAGAGTTGCTAGTGTACTAATGAGATAGCCATGTCCAACTTCTGTTAATTTGATTTTCTTTTTGCAAAAGGCAGGGGGGGCGGGCAGTCATCTGTCCTAGGGCCCCCATGAAGAACTGATGATATTCAACCGTAACTATTACCCAATTAAAAGTACCTACTCATCAAGAAGTCTGTATATTAATTAGTCATCAATTGGTCGTATTGGTATGCAATTAATAATTGTACTGAGCTAAAATTTGTAAAGTGAGAAGTCATAAACACAAACTAAACCTCTGCATCAGGGTAATGACATCCACCTGCCTGTAAAGCATGTTCAGAATCAATCAATTTAAAGAGTATTCAGTATGAAATATAAATATTTCTATTATTGGAAAGCTTAAAGCTTTTTTTGCCCTAGCAAGGCCTCCAAAATATATCTACTTCGATTGGGAGATCTTTTCACTATATAGATATTTTTCCCCTGGTTACAGAATATACCAGCTACAGAGAGTCCTCTGATATTTTTTATAATGCCTATTTTTTAATCAAGTATGCATTGTCTTTGATATTATTCTTTGGCAAGGAATGTCATTTATCAACATAAAAATAACTTATATTTGCTATGAGGCATAACGTATCATTTGTGTGAAATTAATTACAGCTTAAATATTATAAGTAGTTGTGGAAAATACAACTGGATATTATACCTTGAAATGTGTTTACCTAGGTCAGGTCTGACCATATTATTACAAACTGTCAGTCAGTTGAGTTACAGAAATGAGGATGAATTGCCTCATAATTAAGTATTACTTGCTAAATATTTTTTATATACATAATTTATTTGTATAATAAATAAATAAATAAAACAAATATAAGTATAATATTGTAGATGCAGTTTATAAGAATAATACCTAGAGTGGTAATAACAAGAGGAGTTTAGCTATCCTACTACTTACTTATCCATTGTTTGAGTTACTTTACATCTCATTATACCCACACGTCAGGGTCCGGGTACAAAGATATTTGTGTTCTTTTGTCATGTGAGACAAAATGTTATTTCTTTTGAAGTTACAGATGTCCTTATATATGCGTTTTTATGGACTTTCATGAATTTCAAATATTGATGCATTTTTATTCCAGTAAATAATTAATTTATTGCGCATAATTGCACTGCGCAGATGAAGAAATTCTGAAAATTTCTATTTTAAACCATGGTATTTAACAATACAAATTGTTATACATACATAATCTTAGAATATTACGGTTCAGAAAAGGAACAGTTAAGGATGAGTTAACATACAATCAAGTTGTCTTACTTTAACTTTGGAAATATGAGGCACCTTACTTTTAAATAACTAAAATTTTTAAGGACACTGGACTGGAAAGACTTGCGAATGTCTTATATCCAAGTCATTCAAGTTATGTGTTATGCATTATGAGGTCCTGAAGACAGGGTTTACACATAGGTCCTCCTACTCATATGAAAAGTTCAGAACATTTATTGCATACTGTAAGTTGACCATGCAAGTCTGTAAGACAGTAGATGTTCAGTGCAGCAGCATCTAGAAGTCGCCTATTGAATGAACTGAAGTCATTGGAGGGATCAATGTTGTAATAATGGGATGATATAAGACCTACAAGTGATACCTAGGAACTTGTTATCAGAGGTTTTATATAATCAAAAATTTTATTATTTTTTAAGTTAACAGTCATGTTATGTGGCAAGTTATATATTGAAATTTTATATCTAGATTTGTGATTTACTGAATTCTGCTTTTTATAGTTATTAAATATATAAAAATAAAAAATATATATTATCTTATTAAGTATTTCTGAAACAAGTGATGCTTTCAGTTGATAGATCAGAAATGATATTTGTTTTTTGGTCTTCAGATTTAAGTAAGAGGAAAGAATTTAAAACAGGATGTCATTGATATTGCTTATGTAAAGGTTTCATCAGAAAGATTGCTACCTTTCATCACATAGCGTTGTGCTCCTTCACCAGCAGATATCAAACACGTCTTCAACCAATGCCGTGGGTTTTGAAAACGCAAATAATAGAACTGTTTTGCATAAAAACAAAACAGTTATTATTTAAGTGGAAAAACACACGGCATTGCAGCAAGGTGCTTGCTGGTGGTTGATGAAGACCACAGAATACTGTCTACTCTAGGGAGAAGAATATCGAGTCCATAGAAAAAAAATGCAACGGAAGTCATAGCATTGAACGCCATCTTTTGGCACCCCATGATAAACTATGTAGTGGCAAATTTGAATGTACGTGGCGGAAGATTCAAGTATTTTCTTTTATTTAGGGTTCAAAAATATTTTTTTGGGTATGGAATGTCGGCTAAAAATGTTTATAAAGTAAAGAAACGATAATATTGTTTCTTTCTTTACAAACAATATAGCTAACAGTACTACTGAAACAAATTCTGGTTCGTAAAAATATATTTTAATTAACAGTAAAATGAAATGACAGGTGTATAATGTGATTTATCACTAATAAATTATCAGTGTTACTTATTCTAAAATTTTGTTCAAATCAAAGTCTTAAGTAGATGCTGTAAACATACTTTTAAATCGTCTTTTTTTCTACTTAGTACTGTTCCTACCACTCGGAACTTGTACACTCTACGTTTCGGGAAGTGTTAGCGGAGCGAGAAGAAACGTCGAGTCCAAAAGAAACTTGCCCAGTAATTTTTTTGAAATAAAAACTTAATATCTATTACAATTGATGTCATTACTAAAGCTATGAGCTGGAGGACCTATACATGTCCATACATCTTTGTCATTTACATAGTCTAGGGTTTTTTAATATCCTCTTGAACACAGGAATTTCTTTACTAAAGTTGTAAACTTATTTTATTTAAACTAGTTACATTTTCAGGTATTGTAGAATTTTATACACTGCTCCATGAACGACTTATTTACTTTACTCAGTCTCGCAACTTCAATATTATTCCTATTTCTAAGGTTAAAATCATGCCTGTCACTGTTTTTTTTGGAATACATGATGTTTTCATATATGAACTGTCTGGCAACAGTTAAAATATTTAAACTTGTTCCTCAAGGACTCTCGAGATCGCATCTGTTAGATAGCGCGAATTACTCTTTTTCCAGTATCAAAATATATTTTTTTGTCCTTAAATTGAAATGCCGTAAGACATTATACTATGAAAATAGTTAAAGTGATAGGCTTAAAATATTACTTATAAGTACTAAAACTTATGTACTAAAATGTAATGAGCTAGACATTATACTGAGCTAGACATTAAAGTTATAAGCTTAAAATATTACTTATACATACTTACAAATATGACTTTTTTACTTAAACTTATGTACTAAAATAGCCTGTAGCCTTCTTTTTAAAATTCTTAATTTGACCTTGCAGAAGTCTCGAAAATGTAGGTGTAAGCTTTTTGCTAATTTTTTGAATGCAGTCATTCTCCGACAACTCTTTCAGTAGTTTTTTATTTTTTAATCTATATATTTTGTTGCGCAATTGGTAAATCTTTTTCAATAATTTGTGGCATCGTTGATACTGCTTAGTTTCATGTAAGTTGCATTCAGGTATTTCATCCTGAAATCATAAAAAGAAGGTTTTAATAACCTTATAGATTAAGCAAAAAAATGATACCGTGACTGCATAAAGTGTAATCTGGGAATCAAGAAGAATATAACATTAGCTCGCACTTCAAAATCCATCAAGCCCTTTTGACATAGTAATAATTGGTTTAATATAATTGGACAGCATTAAACTTCGCTTGGATAATAAGGGTCAGAAAAAAAAATGTTTTTTTCTTTTATTCAAAAAATATTTCCCCAACTTGCACGCATTAAGATAAATGTAAATTAGTTGAAAATAATTTTTTTTGATGATGGAAAATGAATACCTCTTTCTTTGTCACTTCGTCCTTACACCCGGAGATTTTGATGGTATCATTTGCCTTTGTGCCATCTATTGGACGCGCAACCTGAAAGTTATTTAATATAATTTTATTTATAATTTTGCGTTATTTTTTGCTGTCACCTGTCTAAGAAAGATAGAAAAATTATAACAATGATAAAAATTAACATTCAGAACAAATCACACATAACCATTTGGCCCCAACCAGGATTCCTTTATGCTTTGAGAAGAAGGACTGCTATGGATACTTATACATTTTAATCAATGACAGACCGAATTAACTATCATACAACAGAAATTTTAACTATTTTTTACATGGCTGAAAAAGTTTCGATTTCGGTCGGACGCAAATTTTAATACATAGAGTAATTTAAAAAACTGATAATATGTACCTGTGTTTTTGTCTTCTTGGCTTTTGGCTCAAGATTAATTGTATTTGTTATATCTGCCAGGGTTTCAAATGCAATGCGAGGTGCTCCAGCAATTGAACTTGATCTAAGTTGTTCTTCTGTGTTCTAAAATAAATACAATGAAAATACAAAATTGTTTTTTGTCAAAATTGTCAAATTGTTTTTAAAGTATTGTTGATTTAAAAATATAGGTAGAGGTATTTTAACCGCCTCCTTGGTCTAGTGGCTAGTCCACTCGCTTCACATCAGGAGGTTGCGGGTTCGATTCCCGGCAGCCAGCTACCACCATCTTATTTAATTCTAAGTCTTGCCGTCAAACGTTAATGTTAATATCATAGCACTGATGTGTTCTGGTATGTAGATAAGATATCAGTTACCCATTGCGTTGGGGAATCTTGGTAAGCCCGCTTCCATCTTCAGCATCATCATCACTTACCACCAGGTGAGATGTTGCCAAGGGTTTACCAATTGTGAAAAAATATATCTGGGAATAGACATAACTGAACGTTTCATGCCCAGGTCATAAGGTGTTAACTTAATTTAAAAAAGGTACCTCAGCTGTTCTCTTCCTACATTTTGGTGTAACACTTGTGACTTTTGACAGGGAAAGGTGACCAGTGTTGGATTGTCCAGGTACAACTTCCACAACACCAGCAGCACTTGTTGTGTATGGTTGTTCTGTATCCTATAAATATAGAATTTCAGATTGAATAAAAATGACATATGATACACAAAATAAATGGGGTGGGAAGTGATATAAGGTACATTTTTGTTAAATTATCGTATTCCCTTTTAAATCACATCGGGAACCAAAAGTAAATACAACTAGACAAAACAATGCTTTTTATTGTTATCGCTACTCAATCGGTTTCTTTCAACTTTAGCAAAGAGCTTAGATAGAGTGTGGAGAATACACATTATACACAATTTGGCCCCAATTAGGATTTCTTTATGCTTTGAAAAGACAGACTGCTAGGCGTACTTATATGTACATTTTAATTAGTGATTTTCGATTTCGGCCAGTGGCGGCCAAAAATCAAGTTGTAGTCTACCGGTGCAGGTCATAAGCACTCACCTGTAGGTGTTAACTTAATTTAAAAAGTTACCTCTGCTGTTCTCTTCCTACATTTTGGTGTAACACTAGTGACGTTTGGCAGGGAAAAGAGTCCAGTGTTGGATGGTCCAGGTACAACTTCCACAATACCAGCAGCACTTGTTGTGTATTGTTGTTCTGCATTCTAAAAGGATAAATTTCAGACTGAATAATAATAACATACATATTATACACAAAATAAGTAGAGGCTGTTGTGGATCAGTGCGACTTGCGTGGTCGCATCGAACACGCAGGTTAACCGACTACAGACACGGTCATAACCTGGATGGTTTTGACTGTTAGTTCGCAAGACACGTTAAGCCGTTGGTGCCGGCTGCTATCTCTAGATGACAGTCGTTAAGCCATGTTGGAGGCCTTATAACTTATGGGCTTAACTTCTGACACTGGGGTTGGCCACTAGCCCTATGAGCTCCACCAATCCGCACTTGGTCCCCGTGTGGAGTATGGCCTAAGAGACCCTGCAGTGGGGACGATATGGGTTATTAACATACACAAAATAAATTTTGGGGTGGTAAGTGACATTTGTGTTAAAATATCGAATTCCCTTGGGAATCATATCGGGAACCCAAGGTAATTGCAACTGGACAAAGCAACGCTGCTAATTGCTATATCGATATCGGTTTCGTTGAACTTTGCCAAATAGCTTAGATAGAGGGTGGATTACAACATAAGATAGTTTTATCCCCAAAATCTCATATCTAACCTCGCGATCGCAAGCAGCTCGCGCACACCGCACCCTCAATCGCAGTTACAAAAAACAATATCCGCGCAGGCGGTACCGCGCACGGGCAACAGCTAGTTATAATATTTTTTATTATAAAAGTCATAAGTGAAATAGACACCTACTTCCGTTTTTCTCTTTTTGGCTTCTGATTCAATATTAATTGTATCTATTACATCATTCAGGGCCAGAGGTCCAACATTCAAGGGTCCCGTTACAGTTTTCACAACTCCAACTGGACTTGATTTGCACTGGTTTTCTGCATTCTAAAAAAAAGTTGTTGCATTGCAATAAAAATCTACTACATTATATATGAAAAAGAAATATTGTCACTATTATAAGCATATGATAAGAAAAACTGTCAGGTTTTTTTTATTTAAAAATAACAAAAACAAATTACATACTGCCAACAATAAATATATCTTAAATTTTTTCTCTAAATCTGTGTATGGTATATGATCTGGTTATATCTTCTGGTATTGAATAAATAATATTTTTACCTCTGCTTTTCTCTTCTTTGCTTTCTGCTCCGTACTGATTTCATCTGTTACATTTGCATGAGCTGGAGTTTCAGTAAATGATGGTACAACTACAGCTTTCACTACACAAGCTGATCTTGATGAGTGTGGCTGTTCGGGGTCCTCATTAACCTTTAATATCAAAGTGATATACAGAGTTACTAAAACAGCAACTTTTTTTTGGCTCTATTAGTGCAAGACAATCAATCGCCATTAAGATCTCAAGTTCGATTTTTTTGCCATGAAAATACTTTCTTACTCCTTTGTCGTTTGCTGACGCTCGCTCCTCTGTCGCTCTAATTTTTAGGGGTTACTCATAATTAAGTATAAAATACAGAAAAAATATTTTAAAAAAAATCTGCTGTTTTATTAGTTCCCCATACTAAATCTGATTAGTGACTCAAGAATGAGGGACCCAGAACCACTTTCACCAGGTCATTGGTCCACGAGTGGGAGGCCTGTCTATGCTACATCTTCCGGTGTGCAGTCGCCATGAGAACTGCCACTTCAGTTTAGCGATTTTGTGAGCTATGTTGGTTATTTTAGTTCTCCTGTGTATCTCCTTATTTCTAATTCAATCATGTAGGGAAACTACTATAATATTCAACTAATGTTTTTTTTACATGTAGTGGATGACGCATACCTCTTTATTGATGTTTTCATCATCTGGGAAAGCAAATCTGTGAAGTTTCTTTGAAGAAACTGGATAGTCACTAAATGATGTTTTCTTAAAATGTTTGTTGCACAACATGATGTTGGCTGTGTAATTTTTTTTGAAAATCTTGAGCAGTCCATTGTCCTTCAGGATAGCAATACTTTGCCCATAATTCACACCTGAAACAAATATATTTCTGTTAAAATAAATTTACAGCCATCTCATTCGTTAACAACCGATAGCGACCCCACTGTAGGGGCACAGGTCTCTTTCCATAACTCCGGAAGGTTAGTCCATACTTCACACAGGGGCCAAGTCACGATTGGTGGAGGTTGTGGGGCTAGTGGAAAACCCCAGTGTCAGAAGTTTTCAAGCCGACTATAAGGCCTCCGACATGGCTTGACGATTATCATCTAGTGATAGCAGCTGGCACCAATAGCTAAACTTGCCTTGCAAAGCACGGAAACAGTCGAGATAAATGCCGCTAACAGTCTGTAGTCAGTTAACCTGCGTGATTGACGCAACCATGCAAGCCCCACTGAGCCACGACCGCTTCATGAGTTATCTAAACCACATGCATCCAGCAACTACCTGCAAACTTTACTACATCATCAGTCCATTTGGATGGAAGTTTCTATCAGTATGTCTGTCGGCCAACCTTATCGACATGAAAATTTATACACACCTTAAAATGTTCGTTTTTCCTGGTTTCGGGAAGCGAAAAAGTGTGATCTCCGAGTTCTCGGCCGGTGAACTCCCGCACTTAAAACACTTTCTTCTTATTCGTACAACTGCAAAAAGCCCCAAGATAAACTAAAGCAACACATCCATCACATGTGCAATTGTCCCAACGTTAAAGCGGAGGAGCCGAAGCTCAACTCAACGCTGAAGAAGAAAACAACAAAGAAGTGTGGTTAAAGAATCTAAATCACAGGAACACTAGATTTTTACAAAAAGAAACATAAAAACAAAGCCGGCGATGCCAAACGACTTTTGTTTTTGAAAAGCGTGGTGTTGCAATCATAATTATTTTAAAATGTTCAAAGTTACCGAGAAATTCTTGAACAAATTTATTTGTGATACATTTCATAATAAACGGTCTAGGGATTACTTTTCTAAGTCACGGTGGTGGTGTTAAAATGAGAATATAATCACCAAATTTACTGGTGTGCACCAATACGAAGCATAAATATATTATACCTTACGATAAACTTTTTTTATAAATTAATATATTTAGAAAATACCTAGCAACATTTTGCTGACTTATCAACAATGACAGTTGACATGACCACACATGACATTAACGTGCTGGTGTTGCTGCTGTAAAAAATATAAAAAAGGCAGATAGCAACACTCTAATTAACCCTCCAAGGTCAATCTCGCAAACTAGGAACTCACTTGACCGGGCCTGATGAAGACTATGACAGTCAATTGACAAGTGCGTTCCGATGAACGCAACTGCTGAGGAGTGCGCGTTTGGAAAAACACGTTCCTTAAGAGAATTACAGAAGAGATACAAGCTTTTCGAGACAATCTAGCTTAAATAAAGAGGAAAACTACAATTGCATCTTCAACCAATGCAGTGTGTTTTTCCACTTAAATAATAACTGTTTTATTTTTATGCAAAACAGTTCTATTATTCATGTTCGAAATGACTGCCGCGATTCCTAATACAAGCACGGGCCCGGTTTCTCACCTCCGTTGTGGTAATTTTTAACATTATCTCCATCTTCATTGTTTCAAATGCTGAATTATTGTTTTCCATCAACTCTTCTCTTGTGTTTATTTCTACGCCTGTATACACCAGTTCCTTGTCCCGACCCCACACGAAAATGTCCACCGGGGTCAGATCAGGTGACCGAGCGGGCCAAGGGATGGGTCCATCTCTGCCGATCCAGCTTTGAGGGAAGCAATTATTTAAATGTTCCCTTACATTTAACGTCCAATGCCCTGGACACCCGTCTTGTTGAAAGATGACATCTCGATCTGTTTGGAATATCGGGGCACCAGATTCTTCTACAAGCACTGGTAAATCGTTTTGCAGAAATTGCAAATAATTTTCACTATTCTAAGAGTCTGGTAAGAAGTGGGGCCTAATCAACGTTCTGCCTATTATTCCAGCCCACACATTGACAGAGAATTACCTCTGGAACGATAGCTGCTTTTTCCAGTGTGGATTGTTGTCCTTGTTCGCCCATTCGTAGAGGTTGTGAAAGTTTGTAATGCCCTCCTCGAAAATTTGCTTTTATCCGTCCACAAGATTCGATTTCAGGAACCACGCATCTTCAATATCTCTGTTGAGGAGAAAACGGCAGAACTGAATTCTTCTTTGGGGACCTTGCTCTTCCAGACCTTGCACACCCCTGCCATGGAACGGATATTTGTCATTTTGGTGCCACACCTTCCAGTGTGAAATGTTTAGACTTTGAGCTACTGCTCTGGTACTGGTAGTAGGTGAGAAAACTGGCTAAGAAAATCAAAGAAAACTCTGAAAATCTAGCTACATATTTTATTTTGTGCCGGAGCCACAACATTACACACAAACGTAATCATAGAGAAGAAAGAGGGGTGCGAGTAGCACAGAGAGATACTTTTTATTATATGGCTTTGGATTCTAACACCGCCCCTCAATTTCTAGTCTATTAACTATTATAAAAGTTACACAAAATTAGACAATCAAACGAACTTACCTGTGATGTTCGATTGTAATTATGGAGAAGAGTCCTGTCCGAAGGGATTTCTACTGGATAGGATGCCCTCTGTTGCAACCCAACTCACAAGTTCAAAGATAAAAGCGTTATAGCGAAGTTAAAACATGGCCACACCAAGGCTGTACTAACAACCCGCGTATGACCACTTCCTGTTCCGCTACCATATGTCATTCAAGTTTATAGAGAGAGACAGACAATTTTTTATTTCAGGGGTATAACATATAATTATTATGTAGGGTATGGGAGGGATCTTCCCTTCGGACAGGACTCTTCTCCATAATTACAATCGAACATCACAGGTAAGTTCGTTTGATTGTCTAATTATGGTTCTAGTCCTGTCCGAAGGGATTTCTACTGGATGATGTTTGTAGAAAATAAAAATAAAAAATTGTACGATAATCATTTTAATTATTTATTTATACGTTAGTTTTACAATAAACATTAATTATAAAAATTGGAAACAAACATAATATTTTACTTTCCTGTCCTTGAAAGTATTACCTTAGCAAATGAAGACCTATCATTAACTATAGGTCTGTTATAGAACCTTGCAAATGTGTTAGATTCTTGGGTCCACCCAGCAGTCTTTCTAATCAATTCAATATTTATCCCATCTCTTATTGCTGCTGAGGTAGAAGCATGTCTAGTACTATGACTAAAGAATAATTCAATATCTACTCCACATTCTCCTAAAGTACTCTTAATCCATTTACTTATAGTTTGTGAACCCACAGGGGAGTGGGGAGGTTTATAAGAAATGAACAATTCTTCATTAGTCCTAATATTCGCAGTTTTGCATATATAGTCATTTAAACATTTTGCAGTGCAGATCCTATTATCTTCAACATAAAAGGGAAGTATAAGAAGAGGCTGAGTCCTGCCTAATCCAGAAGTTTTAATCGGGCTATCTATAAAAGTTTCCATTCTATCATCAAAGAAATTTATATTTTTTTTAACTTAATAAGACTGATAGTCTGAACTCTATGAGCAGTTACAAGGGCAATAAGTGTAACCAGTTTTTTACTAATCTTTTGTAGGTCTAATTTGTCATTAGGATACCAGAGTGCTAATCTATCTAAAACTATTTTTGGATTCCATGTCTTATCATATTTGGGTTTTATAGGTCTCAGATTATACACTCCTTTAAAGAATCTTCTAACAATCGGATCTAAACCAATTTCAGGCCCAAAGAGAAAAGCTAAACTGGACCGAATACTATTAAGTGAACCATAAGATGCGCCCATGTTAAAATCTGAGTAAGGAAATTTATGACTTTGGGTATACTATAATCCAAGGGGTCCCTACCTCTTATTATATTGTAAGACCACCACATCTTCAAACCTGAATCATACTGCTTCATAGTGGAATTGCAAATTGATGCTAAAATAATATCAGTATCTCCTATTCCTCTTTTCCTATAAGCTTCCCTGACAGCTTCGCAGCAACCAGGATAAGCTTATCCGGGTTCAATTGGCAGTCTCTATAATAGAGGAGATTGTCAGTAGCATAAAATTTATACATTTCACAAATTCTCATGTAGTTAAAGGACGAAAACCAAGCCTGTGATGGCCAGAATGGAACTACTATTATTCCTTCAGCCCTGTCATTCTTAATCTTTTGCAAGCATTTGAGAATTAAACAGAAATTAGGAAAGGCATAAAAATAAAATTGTTACCAATTTAAAGTAAATGCGTCTATCGCCATTGCAAATGGGTCTGGTTTCCAAGATACATAAAGTGGACATTTTGCATTATGATAAGAGGCAAATAGATCAACAGAAGGTTGACCAAACAAGTCAACAATTTTATTAAAACATTCAATAGTCAGTGAAAATTGATTATTTTCATCCTTGTACTTCCTAGATTCATAATCTGCTTCAGCATTATCTTTTGAAGGAATATAAGAGGCAAAGACCCAATTATTTCTAATTTCACACCATTTCCAAATTTTCTTTGTTATTACATTAAGGTGGGGGTGTTGAACACTGCCCATGCGATTGATACAAGATATTGCCGTTTTATTGTCAATCCTTAGTAGAATTTCACTGTTTTTAATGTCTTTACCAAAATGTTGTAATCCTAAATAGGCAGCTTTTAATTCTAAATAATTAATATGGAAATTCTTTTCCCATTCAGTCCAACAACCATGCGATCTTTCATTACCGCATACTGCCCCCCATCCTAAATTTGAAGCATCAGTGAAAATTTCTAATTCAAATTGATAAACATGAATTTTGTTAACAGATTTCAATATATGAGAGAGCCACCAGTCGAGATCTTCATGTAAACACAAAGGAATCGACATTAACGCCTCGAAATTATCATTGGACTTCTTTAATGCTAACATCTTCCATCGTTCAATAGTCTTTGTGTGAACTGTTCCTTATGCTATACCAGGACATACTGATATCAATTTTCCAATTAGGTGAGCTAGTTCCCTTATTTTGCAAGTCTTACAATTTTTCATAACTATTATTTTATTATAGATTTCAAGCCTTTTTTCTATTGGAACTGCAATACAGTATTCTTTTGAATCTAAAATGAGACCAAGAAATTTACAACGTTGATTAGGTATTAGATTAGACTTATCGAAATTTATTCTGAAACCTAGATTTTGTAAGAGATCTATAGCAAAGTTACAATATTAGAATTACTGTTTATGAAAATGAAATCATCTAAATAATTAACAAGCATGTGTCCTTGTCTTCTTAAAAACGCAGTAACTGGTCTCATTATTTTCGTGAAAACGTATGGGGCTGTACACAGTCCAAAGGGAAGAAAGTTGAATTGGAAAAGCTGATTATTGAAATGAAATCGCAGGTATTTTTTGTAATCAGAATGAATCGGAATAGAAAAATATGCATCTTTAAGTTCAATATTTGCCATAAAGGAATCCTTGTCTAATAACTTAATAGCTGTGCGAAGGTCATCAAGTTTAAAATGCCTATTTTCAATAAAATTGTTAAGAGATTTCAAATTCAATATAAACCTATGTTCACCATTCGGTTTTGGGACTGTGAATATTTTAGATAGGTATTGACCTTCACTGTAATTGCATTTAGAAATTATTCCATTTTCAAGTAATTTACTAACACACTGTAAGAGTGTATTAAATTCTATAGTAGAAAAATCTTTGTTCATTGGTGGTCTAGACTGGTGTACATCTTTAATGAATGGTATTTTGTAACCTTTTACCCATTTGAGAATAATAGGGTTATCAGTAATCCTTTTCCAATTATGATAAAAATGCGAAACGTTCACCTGTTTTATTTCTTGTTTGTGTAACGCTCCTTCCGAGGATTGTGCATTGCGACTGACTGATTTCTTGTTGTTAGTATGTTGCGAGATGTTGCGGCTTGATTGGGATTGATAGGCCGGTAAGCCTGGTATCTGTTCAGCCCGCCTCGGCTCATTGGATGCCGAACAACATTCTTGAGGTTTTGTTGAGTCAAGGTCGGGCTCCTGAAGTTTTTCTTCATTGGGGAGCTTTCATTTTAATATTGGCACCCATACGGCTAGCAGTCTGATATTGTTTTATTTTTGATTGTAGATCTTTTCCAAATAGGAAACCATCGAGTTGAATATCATCATCCTCTTCGATGAACTGTTTTAGACTCTTGTCTAAGCTTGGAAATATTATATTCCTTCTTAGGGTGTCTCCTGATATTGAATATCTGCTATTATTTTCATTACATCGCTTAAAGCCGTGACAATGCCTTCATTATTATTATCAGATTTTATTATAACCTTATCTAATGATGACATGATTGCAATCAATGCTGCCGACAGTTGGATTTGTTTATCTTTTATTTTAGTATCGCGTTTTCGTGATTGCAGAGTTTACTGCTGCTGATATCTCTATATTTAATTTCCCACCATCCAGGAATTTACAATTCGCCGGTGGTGGATACTTTTTTATTAATTCACTTCTTTCTTCTTTTTTAATACCTTTTTTCAAGATTTCTTGTACTCTTTTAGCAATCACTGCTTGGACCTCTTCTGAGAAACCATTTTCTTTATTTTCATCCCCTATGATATTAAGTAGGTGCGAAGTAATTGAAGCTTGGGGCTTCTCATCCTTCACTGAAGCTTCTACTTTAGTCACTTCACTGTCCATTAACACTACATCGTCTTCCTCTTCTAGTTGTTCAACCGGCCAAGTTGAGCTGTCATCACTATCCTCTGAATTGTAATTTAAAAATTCATTCTGACGTTCTTGTAGTTTATCCAAGAAATACGAGTCTTTTTTCTTTCTGGACATTGTGAACGTTCTGAAAATGTCAGATTATAATTACTAATATTTAATATCTTATTTTGGTTAGCACTGAATTTATTGTAGACATATATATGTATACATCCATTTAAATATTTATATGAAACTGCAATATTGGACATTATTAACATTATGAGCCTTGTGTGACCCCTCGTGACACCTCCGGCATGTAATATATCATTGATAAGTTCTACAGAAATTCCACCTAGTGTAACCCCACAGGTTACCTCTAGGCATGAAATCTTTATTTGCTTTGTGTAACCCCTCGTGTTACCTCCAAGCAACATAATAGTAATGTCCATTTTGTCTCTGTATATGATGATTTGACAACCCTTATGTCCATCGTGCAACCCCGCAGGTTACCTCCAGGCATGGGTCTCTACTTTGTTTGGATTGTTTCTTAAAAAGCTGATGATCCACTGCATTACCTTCGTGTAAACCCCGCAGGTTACCTCCAGGTACAGATCAAAGCTTTAGTAAGTGGCCATATCGCAAAATTAACATAATTCACAATTAACCTGTATTAATGAATTAAGGTGTCGAAGAACCTAAATAATATATGTGTCGTAGGATGATTTAATAAATCGAATCTTCGCGAAAATTCTAGGGGTTTTGCGAAAACGCGGATAATTAGACATAGGAGAAAAATTATCAAATCTTACTGGACAAAGTCAGGATTTTTGCGAAAATACTCGTCGTTCTAGTAAGATTTGATGTGCTCAACTCTGATTGGCTACAATTTTGCTGGCTGACTTCTGATTGGTTCCTAGTTTGCCGATGATGAACTTCAAGTATTGTATCATAGAGTTATGAAGGTTTAGAACAGGTGAGAAAGGAAAATCACTAAATTGATTTTTATAAACTTTTTATTGAAAATTTTAGTATGTATGTTGTTTTCTACAGACAATAGGAGATCTCAGTCGTAGTAAAAAAACTGATCCAATTTTAGGGTGTAATCCATAATCAGTAAATTGGATGAAACTGGTTAGGTAAACAATTAGTTTAATAGTGCAACAATGGAATTGATCACTCTTGTGAATTAAAGTCTTGAGATAAAATCACTCATTCATCAGCCTTCTCTTCTCTTATACAGCTAAACTTAAGATATATTGAGGCAAAATTATTATCACATTCTGGTTCACTTATAGTGAACAAAATAACTACAACAAATTATTATTGAATTAGCAAAAATAGGAAAAATAGACTTATTCAAAGACCTAAACACAATTATGTATTTATAACATGACATAATGCTTAATATATATATTTATTTTTATTTTGTTAATAGTAAGCAAAAATTAAAAGATAACTAGAAAAAAATTTGAAAAGCGAATAATCACAGAACAAAAGATAATTAAATACGTCACTAATGTGAAACTTACGCTGAGTTGCATGGACCTGTAACATTGGAGTTGCAATGCAAGCACAGCTGCGTTTAGTAAATAGTAATATGAAATTATTAGTAAGACTTTACTTGTTACAACAATTCAAAGATTTATGACATTTGGAATTACAAAGCAAACCGTGCTTTTTACAAGCACATTTATTTGAGGAACATTGTTTGCTTGATTTCTTGCAATGACATTGCTTAAACCCTTGTCCGCCGAATGGTGATAGTTGTGAGGAAATACCACGAATAGGTAATACTACCTCGGGAACGGGGCCTGTAAATTGAGCTCCTGGAGATATTTGAAGTGCGTTTCTTGGTAGCCAATCTTTAATTATACCAACGGAGGTACCAACTTGAAACAAACCATTCTTCTTATCAATTACTCGTCCTGTAATGTTTTTGTTATCTAAGGGTGCACGATCGTACTTCGGAACATCAACCAAAATTGTAGCACCTACATCTATTTCTTTAAATTTTTTGTTGGATGTAGTACACATAGTCGCAGCTGCTCTTTTTAAATTTTCATGCGAACTTGTTCTTTCTTTCTTAATGGAATCTTCTTGCCAGCATAAGTTACATTTAACATTAGAAGAACTACTACCTTCACTAACTTCAGACACTCCACATGCGCCGTGAATCACTTGTTGGCATTTTGAACATTTGAGTGAATCGGATGTGGTAATATGGCAAATACAACATTCAACTTCAGTAGCAACAATATTATTGGAATGTTGTTGTTGTACATTTGTGTGGGAATTTGTGTCATTTATAGCGATATTGTTATCAAGACAGATCGTTTTTGTTGTACTTGCTGGGACAATTATTACATCTTCTAAAACTGTAATGTTATTTGCAGAATCGGTGGCTACTACAAATTTGTTCGCTTTATTACTCAGATCGATAATCATTTCTTCTTTTTTATATTGTGTCATAGATGAAAGAGGGGTAGATTGTGTTGGAAGTTTGTGTTCGGGTAGTCATTTTTTGATCAGTGGAAACATACTGATTTGTGGTTTCGTTAGAAAGCTGCTCATAGGAAAGGATTGCATTTTCAACTTTGGATTCATTTGTACAACCTGCATTTCGCTCGTCTTGAATATCTTCAGTGCGAGGAGGATTTTCATTAATTAAAACCTGTTGTAAGTCTTCTTCATTTTCTAATTTTGACAATGTATCTCTAGGCAAATAAGTTGAAGACAGGCCAATTACAGGATCGTGACCAAACAAAGCTTTGTATGGTGAACGTCCTATTGTGCGATGATGCGAAGAATTTTTCTGGAACTGAACGAAATAGCATCCCAGTGACCATTACAACAAAAGACAGTACAACATAGGTGGCCTTATTGCTAAGGTAGCAATCTCTACCAGGCAACCTTTGGGTGAAAGAAAAATGCATAGCGGTAAGCGGGATAGTGCAAAACTTGCAAACAAACCTTGACTTTGAGGATGTCGGGGACGTCCATTCACTATCTTACATGCAGGCCACAATGTGATTAGCTCTTTTATTATGCTGGCAGTAAATTCCTTGCCATTATCACTCTGTAAAATCATTGGCGCACCCACTTCTAAGAATATTTTTAAAAGAGCCATGGCTACTTCAGTTGCTTTTTTACTGGTTAAAGGTCTGAGAAAGCAGAACTTAGTGAGGTGGTCTTGATAGTTTAAAATCCATTTGTAATTGTGGCTAGGAGTTGACTGGAGATCAATTAAATCTACCTGCCCACGTTTGTTAAAGTCTTGAGAAATTATGGGGCGTACAACAATTCCTGTTTTTGGGCAACTTTTTTTATTCAGACAGATCTTACACAAGTTGAGGAACAATATCATAATCGGTACCGGTATCACATATTGTTGCTTTAGGTTATATATCAGTTTGTCGCGTCCTCCATGCCCAGTTGATATGTGCGCCTGCAGAAGAATATCAAAGTACATATCTGTTGAAGGTACTTGTACAACAGGAGAGTTAAGATCCTTTCTTCTCAGTATCAGAAGTTTTTCTTCACCTACACTCATCACGTCGTATTTTTTTGCATTTCTATACTGTTGTTGTGTTTTTGGTTGCTTAAGTACACTCGCAGTGTTAAATTGTTCAATTGAATTTATTACAGCATTTACGCGTTCTTTAGTCCATTCTGGTTTAGTTGTACCGTCAACTCTATTATCGTAAAACTTTCTTAACTCTATGTAAAATTTGTCTTTATCGGAGATAACCTCCAAATTCTCCGATTCTGCTGAAGGTTGAACATCATTCTCTGTCGAATCTGTCATAATTATATGAAAACCAAACCTCCTATTCACACCTTTTTTTAGTTCAAGTCCAATTTTATAGTCCACTTTTAACACAATGACAAACAAAACACCGCTAAACCAATCTCGAAAGCATTGTTGTTGTTGAGTGGTTGACTAAGACTTTTATGATATATGACACTACATCCGTGTAGCATTTTTATTTACCACCTTATTTAAGTCCAAGTAGGTATACTATTTTCGATAAAAAACAAAACACTTCTGCAATTTAACTCAGACACAAACGTAAACAAATAACGTGCGGCAACAAATGATTGACTTTTAAGACGTCAACCAATCAGAGACGATCTCTTATTGAACACGCTGACCGACCAATCAGCGTTCTTATTTCATAACAGCCAGCGTTTCGTTTCGCAATATTGCTATAGTAACGAGTATTTTCGCAAAAATCCTGACTTTGTCCAGTAAGATTTGATAATTTTTCGCCTATGTCTAATTATCCGCGTTTTCGCAAAACCCCTAGGATTTTCGCGAAGATTCGAAGTATCAAATTATCCTACGACATATGCACTTACTGGTAAAAATGATTCCCAGCAATTTGTTAATGATATTTCACTTAAAACTCCGTCACTTGTTGATAATTTTTATCGATTTAATTAAGCAATAGTGAGTTGTCGTTGTCACAAAAAGCAGAATGACATATGGTAGCGGAACAGGAAGTGGTCATACGCGGGTTGTTAGTACAGCCTTGGTGTGGCCATGTTTTAACTTCGCTATAACGCTTTTATCTTTGAACTTGTGAGTTGGGTTGCCACAGAGGGCATCCTATCCAGTAGAAATCCCTTCGGACAGGACTCGAACCATAATAAATTGACAGAAATTGTACAACACAATAAAAAATTTAGGATAATTTTAAACAATACCATGACAACCCTAATTAAATGGCAACACTAGTTCTTACTGTCAACACTGTCAACCAAAATCAAATGTCATATCAATGTTTACATTTTTCGAGTTGAGGTTATGCCTTAAAACAAAAACTTAAAAATTTCCAAACAAATAGTCACAAAAGTAATTAAATTTTACACTGCATAATGGTTTCGTCATAATGTCTGAAAAATTCTCTTCACTGCTCACATAATCTATTGACACAAGTTTCTTACTAACAATGTCTTTTACAAAGTGGTACTTAATGTCAATGTGCTTCGCTCGTTTTGTGTTTTCACAGTTAAATATCATTTTAATAGCACTTTGATTGTCACAGTTCATCACCACACTTTGTACTACACCGAATTCACTTCCTAGCCCTTTAATAAACAATAATTCACTAACACAGGTCGCAGTCGACGCATACTCAGCTTCAGCTGAGGACAGTGATACTGCCTGCTGTTTTCTTGAACACCAGGAAATCAGGTTGTCATTGTGGTATACCACCATACCACTTACGCTCTTCCGGTCAGACCTGTCTCCTCCCCAGTCAGCGTCACAGTATGCAGTTATCCTGTTTTCTTTTCTTCCTTTCTTATAGGTAAGTATCCTTTCTTTTGAACCTTTTAGGTATCTTAGTATTCTTTTGGCCGCTTCCCAAGTTGTCTTTGTAGGTTTATCCATATAACAGCTCAGGTATGAAGTTCCATAGGTTATATCTGGTCAGCTGATAGTCAGGTAAGTGAGACTTCCTATTAACTCTTTATATGGAACATTACTAATTATCTCTTCTTTTTCAGGTACTTCAAACTTATCCTCCATGGGTGTTTTCTTCGGTTTACAATCTTTCATTTGGAATTGTGTTAAAATTTTATCAATAAATTTTGTTTGTGAGATGTGTAATTTATTTTCCTTCCTTTGTATATCCATACCTAAGAAAATATTTATCTTTCCTAAATGTTTAGCTCTGAATTCTTCCTGTAGGAATTTAGTTACTGTATCAATATTTTCTTGTTTTCCAATTAGTAAAATGTCATCAACAAATAACAATAACCATATGTCTTGTCCTTCGTATAAACAGATGTCATATTCAGATCTTGTCATATTTATTTTTTCACAAAAATTATTGAATCTTTTATTCCAACATATAGGTGACTCTTTCAATCCATAGAGAGCCTTTTTTAATTTTAATACTTTCTTATTATCTTGTAGTTTTATGCCTTTTGGTGGCTTAATATATGTTTCTGTCTCAAGTGAACCATTTAAAAAAGCACTTGGAATATCCAATTGTTTTATCTCATAGTCGTTTGTTAATGCTTGTGAGAGACACATCCTTACTGTTGTCATCTTTGCTACTGGTGAGTAGACAAAATCTTCTGCCTCCTGCTGGAAGCCTCGAGCTACCAGTCGTGCCTTTTTTGTGCCATCAGATTTGGTTCTAAAAACCCATTTAGTATCAATTGCCTTTTTCGTTTTTGGTAAATCTGATTTTCCCAATGTGTTTAAATGTATTAATGATTCAATTACTTTATTAATAGCTTTTCTCCATTCCTCATCTTTCACATAAGTCATAACTTTCTTCATAAGTCATATTTTCTTCATTAGTCATCAGACAATAGGCTTCGTAGAGTTCAAAATCATTAAGATGTTTAGGTTTCATTACGGTTCTTCCACTTTTTGTTGTTTTCCCTTCATCTTCTGATATTTCATCATTACTTTCAGTTTTAGTCTCTATTTCTTCTTCATTTTCTTTTTCTATTTCCTTGTTTTCTGTCATTTTCTGTTTCTTTCCTTTGTCCTTTTCTTTGTTCTGTTCTTTTCCTTCATTTGTATCATCTTCACTTATCATTTCTTCCTTTTGTTGGTTGTTTTCTGTTACTTCATCATCATTTATGGTCACATATTTATTTTCATCCTCAATTTTTATTTTCTCTTCCATATATTTAATATTACTTTCATCGAATCTTACATACCTTGTGATTATTACTTCATCTGTCTTGGGATTCCACATTTTGTATCAATTGGAAGCATATCCAAGCATTCTTCTTGGTATTGCTCTTGGATCTAGTTTATCTCTTTTTGGTAGGACCACCATCCATCCTTTGCTTCCAAATATTCTTAATTTATTGATGCTAAGTCTGTGCCAAAGATTTTTGCTGGTATTTGATTATTTATAGCTTTACTCGGGCATCTGTTTATCATGTAGGTGGCTGTTAATACAGCGTGGCCCCATAGATGTCTTGGAAGGTTTGATTCGTCCAAGATTGTACGAGCTTTGTTATATATTGTCCTGTTCATTCTCTCGGATTTACCGTTCATCCGGGGACTATATGGTAGAGTATACTCAATTCTAATTCCATTTTGTCTGAGATAGTTTTTCAAATAATTTGATGTATACTCTCCGCCATTATCACATCTTATTCTCTTTACCTTTATATTCTTTTCTCTTTCTATGTATTTTATGTAGTTTATTATATTGTTTCCTGCTTCAGATTTGTTTTTCAGTAGATAGGTTTGTGTAAAATGGCTGAAATCATCCATTATGGTTTGATAATATCTGTAACCTTCATTTGTAGATACCCGCATTGGTCCAGCTACGTGAGAGTGTATTAATTCACCTATTATTTTTGATTGGGATCTCATAATTGGCTTGAATGGCAGGCGTGTACTTTTATTTTTCATACACATATCACATGTTTTTTCTCCACTTGGCAGACCCATTATAGATAAACTTTTTCTATTCAAATGGCCTAAGCGTTGGTGCCAAATATCTTTATTTTGCTGTTCATTAGCACTCTGACACTGTTGTTCTTCTTTAATTAGGTCCAACTTTAGTATAAATAAATTTCCTTTTTTCTCTCCATAGTATATCTGATTAAAATTTGAATATATTATTACTTGTTCTTTCTTGAATAATACTGTGTATCCCTTTTGTTGAAGTCTGTTTATTGAGAGTAAATTATGGCTCAAATTACTTACTATCAGTACACCTATGGTCAACAATGTTTTCTGGTATAGAGTTTTCAATATACCTTTCTTTTTTGCTACTATTACTTGACCATTCGCTATTTTTATGTTGACTGGAGTATCCAGTTATTCTATGTCGCTTATATATTTTTCTTGAATGAAATTATGAGTGGCACCTGAATCTATAATGAATGTTATGGTTTCATTTTCTGTATTTTCCATATTCTGTGTAGATAATGCTATGAACATCCCATAATCTGCTGTCTGAGCTTCCGTTCCATAACTGGTTCCTCTTGAACCCCTTGATGCTGCTCTACGAAATGGTCTTCTTGAGAAAGAGTTTCCTCTGGCTCTATTGAATGAACGACTTCTACCTCTTGGTCCATATTGACACTGATAAGATTTATGACCTGGTTTACCACACTTAAAACAGGACAGGAATGCATTTTCTTCTTGAAAATCTACCTGTCTTCCTCCTTTCAATTTTAGTTCTGCATCGAGGAGTCTCGCCTTTACAAAATCCAAGGTTAAATCTTTGTTTTCGCACATTGTTTCAATGCTAGTAATCACATTTTCATAGGCACTAGGCATAGTTAACAGTAAATGGCAGATTTTGTCATTTTCGTCCATTGTCGAACCATAGGATTCTAACTCTGTAATCAATCTTTCAAATTCTATAAAATGGTCTTGCAATTTAGAGTTTGTATTACATCTTAATGATAATATTTTTCTCTTCAGGTACAACTTATTGAATATACTTCTTCTTTCGAATATTTTTTCTAAATGCTGTAACATTTCAAGGGCACTTTTAGACTTTTTTACTATATCAAGATAACTGTCGCTCAGACATTGGACAATTAAAGCTTTGGCCCTCGCGTCTTCAATCGGTTCCACTTTTGTTCCGGTGATTATTCCACCCAATCCTTTTTCTTCTAATAAGATTTTTAATCGAAATTTCCAGTTCGAGAAACTCATTCCCTCACAGAGTTTAGGAAGTATTGTCAGCCTTTCCGCCATTTTGCTGTTTTTGTACCGTAAAACGTGGATACTTGGGACAAAATGGAATTTTATACACTCACAACTTTTATAATAAGCATGATAATCCTTTATTTACTAGATATATTTTCCAGTCCTGTATCAATCTGTAGATATATTTACAAAAAAGAATTTTTTTCATTTAATTTTATGATTTAATGCCAAAAAATATGGTGTCCCAAGTTAGACGGTGATGTGGTGTAACATGGGACAGCGACCATATCTCATTATGTATTAAAGTTAGCTGTACTCAGGTACATCTTGGGACAACATAAATTTAATAGGCATGTTGTGAAATTAATTTTGTACTGCTGTGATTTATAATTTAGGAAATAAACAACAAAATGTAAAGATAGTCATTATTTATTTAAAAAAGCCACGCTTATACATCAAATTATACTTATTTAATAGAAAATGTTGACATATATTAAAACATGTTGAGAAAACTTAAATTTAACATCACAATCTTAAGAAATCAAATTTCAAAAAAATCTCTCAAATCAAACTTGGGACAACATTTAAAAATACAAAACAAAAAATTGTAACTTGGGACAACTTTATCACTTGGGATAACTGTTAGTATGTAACCTACCTATAAATTTTAATTAAATTTTATATTTTCAATGTCTTTGAAGGTGTGCCGACCTCTGTTTATGGTTGGTGGCGAAAGAACTTCTACAATATTTTCGGTTTTTACCAACATTTCATCTTCTATAGCTGGGTATACAAATGTATTTTCAGTTTTTTGACTCTTTCTTAAGAATCGACACAAATTTCCTTCAGGTTGTAATGCTGTTATTTTTGCTATAAAGTATTTTTTTACAGGTTTTTTCTTATTTTCATTATAGTCAAGAGTCACAAGAACAAAATCACCTTCATTGACATGTTTCCTACTATCTAGTACATTTCCTATATTTTCTTTGTTGTTTTCATCCTTATTAAGTGTTTTCTTCCCCTTCTTCTTTTGTCTATTTCCTGTTGTGTCCTCATTTTCTTGCACTGCTTCATTACACTCTTCCACCGATCTAGTTCCTTCTTTATCTTTTGTTTGACTCACTTCAAGATTGGTTGAAAGATTCACTGTTTTCAAAATGTTGTCTCTTTCAATTTCTCTCATAATAATATCCTCATAATCTTCTAAGTCTTCATCATTAATATCTTCACAGGGAACCATAGGCATGACATCTTGTTCTACAATTTCAGAATTCAGAAGCTGGTTATCTTCGTAGTCTGTTTCATAATTGATATCTTGTTGCATTCCCATCATGAGAGGGTCTTCTAAAACATTGTCATTGAATTGATCATTATCTGTTTGTTCACTTTCATTATTACTTGGGTAGCACACAAATTCAATTTGATTAGAAGTTGATGGCAAATTTCTGTCAAAATGACTCTCTGTTACACTCTGTCCTGGTAAAACATTTAATTTAGTCCTTCTCTGCCTTTGGGTAGCTGGCCTTTCCCTAACTTTCTTCAGATATTCAAGGAAGGTATCAGACCATCTTGTGTCAGTTTGAAGTACTTCGCCCAGGTTCCTCTGGCAATCTCTTCAGTACAGAGTTTGGGTTGTATGGGTAAATACCAGCTGCTTTAAAGCCAGCGATAATATTTGTTTTTACTTTTTCGCCCATACTTAATAAAGTATATTTTAAGAGACGTGGGAAGGTGTCCTTTGGTACCACTCCTCTATTTTGAAGTTTCCACTCAGTCAATTTATTTCTCCAAGCCTGTTTCAGAGCTCTGAAGAATGCAACATCTAATGGCTGACACAAGTGTGTGGCATTCGGAGGCATAAATACATATCTTATGCCATGTTCTCTACATTTTTAATGACATTCAATGATAGATGAGAACTCAAATTATCTCCTATTATTAATTTTAAGCATTTTTCCCCTTTTTGTTTTTCAATATCATCAAAATATTTGATGATTACAGTGTCCAAACAATCTTCAAAAAGCACACCGTCAAACCAACCAGACCGGGATCTGTTGTATCGAGTACCTGGCCATTCACCTAGTGTCCATGTAGAATGCATATGTTCCGCCTTATATACCACATAGAGTGGTAACAATGCACCAGTCGCTGTAACTGAAAACATAACAGAGGTGCTGCTTTTTGAAGAATCAATTATCCTGTCAGCTCTTTTACTGCCTCGTTTTATGAGAACTTTCCTCCTTCCTGGATCATCAGACATGTTTGTCTCATCATAATTAATTATGTTTTCAGGTGACACACCTATGAGAGAGTCTTGTAAATTGTTAAAATAATCAGTTAACTCTTCTCTTGACAACTCAGATCTGGCCCTCTTAATATTTGAGCATAACCTTTCAGAAAGGCTACTTTTGTGTCTTTCTAAAAATGATAAACACCATTCTTCACCAGGCATGTTTTCTTTGAATCTTGGATTCACAACTCCTAGAATAAAATTATAACTATTAGTTGAGGAAATAATAATCATGATTTAGTAGTGAAAACATTAATTATACAATATTACCTATTGAATCCAAGTGTGACTTGACTAGCAGTCTTAGTTCTAACTGTGAGAGTGGATAACCCCAATCAGCTAAAATTATAAGTCCCTCGACTAGATCTCTTTCACACTCTTCATTCAATTCCGTGGGTCTACCTACATTTTTCATATTTTTGTTATTACGTTTCCTTTGTAGTGTCGATTTTGGTATTTTGTATTTTTCTTGGGCATCTCTGTATGAAAGTCCTCTCCTTATCTCTTCTATGGCTTTTTCTAAAGTATCTTTCGACCAATTTGCGTAAGGCCTTGCACCCACGGCTCTTTTATGTTTTCGCGGCATGATTCTAAAAAAGATACATAACCATTAATTAATTAATACAGCATTGTGTACGCGCCGCATAGAAAGGGATAATAAAAATAAATACATTGCAACTTGGGACACTAGCAGTAAACATTGGGTTACTTGGGACAACGTCCCATCTAACCCCAAAAACGGGTCCCAGTAAAGTATTTTATCGTTGCTTTTGAAATATTGACTGTAGACTTGATTGTAAATAGAAAAAAATATTCCATTGGTAGCAATCTAACTCCACAAAATTATAGATTTTCAAACTCTACTTACTTAACGACTTACAGGCGAAAGTTTGCAGCGTCAAAACACAATACTGTTTCCAATATTGGAAACAATCCTTTCTACTGTGAGCACCTAATTTATTTTTTCAATGATTTTCACAAAAACAAGCACGGCACATTTTAACGAACACAAATGTTATTCAATGTTTACCATAAACTAAAGAATCTGGGGTTGCCAGACGTAGTTTAAAATACTCCCATTTGCGTCCCAAGTATCCACGTTTTACGGTACTTTGGTTTTCTCGGCACTTTTCAACTTTCCTACGACTTTTTAATATCATATATCCCTATACGGGCCCATAACCTTAGAAAACCGGCTAAGAAAATCAAAGAAAACTCTGAAAATCTAGCTACATATTTTATTTTGTGCCGGAGCCACAAAATTACACACAAACGTAATCATAGAGAAGAAAGAGGGGTGCGAGTAGCACAGAGAGATACTTTTTATTATCCAAAGCCATGGATTCTAACAGTAGGATCCGCTTCAAATGCTGCTAAAATGTCTTTTTCAACGTCAGGTACATGTTTGCCTGGGTTGACCCAAGGTTCAACGTGGTGTATCCCATCTTAAGCAAGTCGTCGAAATGTGTTGTAAAACACTCAGACGTTCGGTACCCTGCGATTCGGAAAGCGCTCTTGGTACATCCGTCGCGCCAAGGATCCATTACCGTCTGCTCTGCCATACATAAAGACGATATCCCCATATTCATGATTGGAAAAAGTAGCCATAGTCACTTTACCACACAGCAGAGGGCACTTAATGTCAACTCACAATTAATAATACGATAGTTCAAAATCAACACGTGTAGGACCGCAAAGCTAAGGCTACGACTGGACACGGTGAAACAAAATTTTTCAAAACTAACGCAAGGAGCGCAAATGGCTACAACTTGACAAGGTGAATTGTGAATCAACACGATAACGTCCACTCACTATGGCAGTAGTAGTTGGACTAATAATAAAAAAATAAATAAATAATAATAATATTTATTGAAAGAAAACTTAATTGACAAGAATTAATTGTAATGGCACCCTTCAGCACAGAGCGACTGACCCTAACCCTTTGAGCTACCTGCAAATGTTGTGGCACCGCGCGCGGCTGCCATTGTTTGAAGAAAGATTTAAAAAAAAATGTTTGAATTAGTAATCTGCCTAAAAATTTAATATTGGTTTGTAGGTCCTAGTTTCAAAAATTTGTAAGATATCGGCCTTAAAAGAAAGAGCGATAATTAAGCATGTTTTTAAAAAGGTTTGAAAGAAAAACCAACATACGTATTTTTTTTTTAAATGAGGTCAAAAAATAGTATTTTAATTTTTCATGAATTTAAAACGTCTGTAAAAAAAATCTAATGACACAGATGCTTAGAACATGATTTGGTAGATTGCTTACACATTAATTAAGTAAAATAAAAAATAAAACAAATATCATTAAATTTGGCCATAAACTAGCAGTATATTGTAAAATTAGGGAGTTTTCGCAAAAAACAGTGTCGCTTCTTGTGCGAACAGGTAGTTTTCTTCTAAGTGAAACCACTTTTTTACTTATAGATCACTGTTTAATTAGAGAAATGGCCATATTGACAGGTAATACTTACAGCTATTTATATTGTACTGAACATTGGTTATAGCAAATAATTGATATATTGTAGAAAAAATGACTTGAGATTCGCAGCGCGTACGCGGCAGCTCGGTCGTCTCGTGTTGTAGTGTTGTCTCTATTGCGCCGCGCAGGCAGCCAACTTGACGCGGCACGTCAACGCTCCGGACCCGCTGGAGTTGAGCAACGGGCAGAGGCGAGATATTTTATTAAACTAACTTTTTTTATTATAACTTAGGTTAGATTTAAAGTAGAATAACTTTTATCTATAGTATTTATGTTATTTTCATGGTATAAGTTTTTGTGTATCTATGGGCCTGTAAATTAGTTACTAAGTTGCCTGAAAATAAATGAATAATAATAATAGTGAACTCCTACCTTGGGGCCATCCATTAATCACGTGATGTTTTTAGCTACTTTTTAGACCCCCCCCCCCTCCCCCCTAGTGATATGTGGTGAGGTTTTAGACTACCCCCTAACCTCCACCCCTACCCAAAATCACGTGTATTTCTTTGGTACAAAATATTATCTTTAAAAACAGGTGTAATGTAATTTAATTCTGGAAAATTAAGCACTGTGATAAAAATTTCCAGACATTAAGGTTGCAGGTTGTTTCTGACTACCTGAAGCCGTTTCGAACCTTGGGAAGAGTTAAAAACTACATAACAACAACAGTCCAACGTTTGGAATTATTTAAATTAAAAATAATTGATTATACATAATGATAGAGCTCAATTTACTCTGCAAATTTCAATAAATGAACTTAATATAACTTGAAAAACCGAGGCAGCACAGTTAAAATTGTATCGAAAACTTTGCGCGTCATTTACTCTTAACTAAGATTTCGGACTTATTGCTCTTATCGTAAGCGCGGCAGTATGGCGAGGGACGGATATCGACAAATCCTAAAGCTGCATCCATAGATATAAAATCAGCTCAGTGATAGTAAACGTTTATTTTTATTTACTATTTCAGCTAATTAATTGGGAGAATTTTCGTTCAGTTAATTTCATTTATGATTTCATATACTAACCGGTGGTCCGAAAATCTCGCGCCGAAAGCAATCAGTAAACTACATGCTATTTTAAATTCCTCCTTCAGTTTTGAAGCTGCTACATTTGAATACTGGTTGCGTATTTAGCGGAATTGAGTTTAATCTGTTCATTTATGGCTGCGATAACTCACCGGCATTTGGTTGCTTTTCGGGAGTCATTCCATTCTTGTTACTCGTTAGGCATGAATGCTCGTTATCCTAATCTTTCTAGAGTACCAAATGAATCTCTAAATCCCCTGTCGAGTATAAAAACATTACTCTGGAGGTGCGCGGGGCTCGTGCAAGCTAACTGACGTGTTGGGCTATCTCTGTGAATTTTAATTTGTAATCGGTAGCAAAAGTGTTCTTTTCAACATAAATTTTAGTTCTAAATGTTCCTTGTACTGTGATCTATAGATTAGTGTAATTTAATTTTTGCCAAGTGAGGTGACTGAGGTACAGTGAAGGATTCTGTGAGGGATTTTACCGTTGTTTTTTATTATAACGGTTGTGTAACTGTGAAGTGACCTTGTCGCCATACTGGTCATCGACCTTATTCAAAACAGCGAGTCACCTATCTTAGAACCGGACTCTTGATTTCGTCATTCTAAACCCTGTGGTGCTGGTTGAGCGGTTTGCAATCACAGTATCAAACCGTGAACCCCGAGTTCGAGTCCTGCGACTGCGTAAATTTTTGATTTTATAAATATCATATCGATAGAGCAAACTCCGAGGCTCGAGTTCAAATCCTCAAGTAGTCCTCAAACAAATAAAAATAATATAGTTTATGTTCTTGTTTGACGCAATAATGGAGGAAATCAACTGTGCTGGCTGCGAGAAAGTCATAGAGGGCCGTCAGTATTTGCGCTGCAGTGCATGTAAGGAAACATACGACCTAGAATGTGCCAATGTATCGGAGCAAAGGTTTTATAATACTATGACCACACATCATAGGCACGCATGGAAGTGCTCGAAGTGCCGGGAATCTGATTCCGACGGCACTGAATCTAAGGCGGCTAGTAGCAGCAATACGCCTCTTCGCTCAGTTACAATTCACCGTGGCGCAAGTGTCCATACCCCTTACCAACCGGGGTACGAGATGACCGACGACGAACCCGTTGATAACAAGGCCCTTGTTATGGAAATGCGTCGATTCCGCGAGGAGGTGCGGTTGTGCACTAAGCAGATGGAAGCATTCAATTTGGTCATGCTGAACCTCACAGCTAGAGTGGATGCATGTGAGAGCCGAGTGGATCAATTGGTATCGCGTATCGAAAGTTTGGAAAAGCAGGCAGCAGAAAAATCGGATTCTGAGAATTCGATTAGCAATGATCGCCTCCTTAGCTCCATAGAGCATTTAAAAGCGGAGCTCAGTGAGCGTGACCAGGAACTTTTATTAAATGATGTACAAATATCAGGCATAGCAGAACAAAAACACGAAAATTTGAACCACGTCGCTGTGACCGTAGCCAACAAGCTGGGCATGACGTTAACAGAGCGAGACATAGTCAGCTGTACGCGTGTCGGTCGCGCGCCGGAACCGGGGGCGGAGCCTGGAGCTGCGGCGCGCCCGCGCCTCGTCGTGGTGCGGCTGGCGCGCCGGGCGCTGCGCGACGAGCTGCTGCGGACGGCGCGTGTGCGCCGTGGGGCTACCACTGAAGGCGCGGACCTGCCCGGCCCGCCGCGGCGGTTCTACATCAACGAGCGGCTCACGCGCGACAATCGGCTGCTCTTCAACCGGGCCCGGGAGCTTGCCGGTCGCCTCAATTGGCGCTTCGTGTGGACGAGGGACGGCAGAGTCTTCGTACGCCAGCACCAGGGAAAGGATGCTCCGCGTCATCGTCTGCGTACTGAGGCCGATCTCGTCAGGGTTTTTGGGCCTGATGCAGTTAGTTCTTCTGAAATCACAAAATAAATATTATTTATTAAACATTATCTTAACGAAACTCATTTTGTACATTTTCATATCGATGTCTTCTACAGTATTAATTACCTTGTTTGATAAGTTGCCGGACCGTCGCGTTTATGATATAGCCTTTTTTTATGAAACTTGTTTTCTCGGCATAAACTCCAACCTAGAAACAATAAAGTTAATATTGGTATGTTTCACAAACTATTATTATCAGCATCCAAACTATAGGTCAAATTTATTTAACACAATGCCTATGAGTTTTAATTGTGAATATAATAATAAGATAACAGTCCATAGTCCTATGAGTTTTAATTGTGAATATAATAATAAGATAACAGTCCATTTTGTAAACAGTTGGTATTGTAAAGCACTTTTTATGGCCTATTGCATTGTATTTTTTGTGTATGTGTGTGCAGCAGCATTACAAACATGGATAGGTGGAAAACAAAAAATCAATATACACAAAACATTATTCACTCACAACTTACGCTATTTCTACTACATTAAGCACAATTACATTTTACAATCTACTACCATAACAACATCGATTTCAACCAGTTTTCTATATGACGAATGCTACTTGTTGCTATTTATACAGGACAGTGAGTCTTACCTTGTTATTATTATTTCCTCAGGTACATTATTTGAAGATAACTCGATCCCACTCTTTTTGACACCAACACCAATCCACTTTGTACTCCGCAATATGTCGTGGTTTTCCGTGATTGATTATAAAAATGATTAATAATAAGTTTATCAAGTTAGGACTGTATAATGCGGGATCCTTGAACACTGGGCATGACGATTTTCTGGTAGCAATAAGTCGGTACAATGCGGATATCGTAGCAATTAATGAAACTTGGCTCGCAGCGGGACAAGAGGCGCGTGCGCCGGCCGCTCCCGGATACAGACTGAGGAGCACTCCTCGGCCGCTGCATATGCGCGGCGGGCGGGGCGGTGGGGTTGCGTTTTATATTAAAAACAGTGTGTATGTACGGTATGTAAAGTACCCAGACAATGACATTGAACAGATGTGGTTATCTATAAAACTAAATGGTTTTAAACTAATAGTAGGTACAGCATACAGGCCACCTTGGAAAAATCTTGACACTTTTATAGATGCTTTGACCGAATCTGTGACTCACTTTTCCAAGTACGACTATATAGTTTTATTAGGAGATTTCAACGTTAATATGCTTGATGTTAATAATGTTAACACAATTAAGCTTAATATGTTTTTGCAATACACCGACTTACGGCAAGTAATCACGGAGCCCACACATTTTTCGGCAGGAAGTAACACTTTATTGGATGTTGTGTGCACCAATGCTCCGTATCGCGAGGTCTCTGTTAATAATATCACAGGGTCTCTTGGCCATGCGATGATAAATGTTACACTAATGTTAAAAAAGATCAAAACTCCCCCACGTACAGTTATTTATCGACCACTTAAAAATATTGATTTAGACGTTTTTAACAGACATTTACACTCTATTGATTGGGATTCCGTTATTAGTTTGCCCTCTGTTGATGCCATGATAGAACGATTTAATTTCCTACTGATATCTGTTTTTGACCTTCATGCTCCTTTAAAAAAGACCGTCATTAAAAGCAAAACATCAGCACCGTGGATAACTGATAACGTAAAGTTTCTTATACAACTACGTAATGAGGCCCATGAAACCTATAGGCAGTGTGGGTTAGAGTCAAGCAAGACATATTGGAAGGAACTCAAAGACCTAACTAAAACTACAATTTTAAATGAGAAACGTGCTTTTTTTGATGAACACATAAATACAAAGGCAAATAGTAGTAAAACTTTTTGGTATAATATTCGGGATAAAATTCTGTTGGACCCTGGAAAGAGTGATTGTCTGCCCGACTGTTTTAGTGATCCACATAAAATAAACAATCACTTTTTGAATACTCCCGGGTTAAATGTGGTATCATTGTCGGATCTTACCTTTTTCCAAAAACACAGATTCGGTGACATGTCATTTCAACTACAACCAGTAAGTGAGAGCGATGTTGCTAAATATATAATGTCCATAACATCCAACGCCATCGGCAGTGATGGAATAAGCAGAGACATGGTCTTACTAACTCTTCCTTGTACTCTGAGAGTAATAACCGCGATGGTCAATAGATCTATTGTTACAGGCGTGGTTCCTAGTCAATGGAAAAAGGCTACAGTCACTCCTTTGCCAAAGGTAACTAATCCAGCGGAGCTGAAAGACCTTAGGCCTATTAGCATACTTCCCTTCCTATCTAAGATACTTGAAAGGGCCGTGTACGAGCAACTTAGTTTTTACGTCGAAAAATTCAATATTTTGCCAGAATTTCAATCGGGTTTCCGAAAAGGACGAGGCACTATTACAACATTACTGGATGTGACCGACAATATAATCACAGAACAGGATGCAGGCAAGGGCACTATTCTGACACTTTTAGACTTTTCCCGTGCTTTCGACTGTCTAAATATACCACTTTTACTATCGAAATTGATATATTATGGTGTACAGCAGAAGACTATAACTTGGTTCCAAAATTATTTGACTGATAGATGTCAATCAGTAAAGCTGGTCAAGAGTGATGGAAATTGCATATTTTCTGATTTTCGACCACTCACACGTGGGGTTCCTCAGGGATCCATACTAGGGCCTCTTTTATTTCTTGTCTATAGCAGTGATCTTACGCGTGTGGTTAAACATTGTAAGTATCACTGTTATGCCGATGATGTTCAACTGTATATCTCTGAGACTCCTGCAGAATTTTCTAGTGCTGTTAGGAAAATGAATGAGGATCTGAAAAGTATTGCAGATTGGTCCAAAGCGAACGCTCTTGTACTTAATCCGACTAAGTCAAAATTTCTGATTTTGGGAACTAAACTACAGACACATATTATAATTTCTCAAAATCCAGTCTTACTTATTTCTGGTCAATCTGTAGAGCGCGTAGATGAAGCTAGGAACCTAGGCATCACTATTGATAGCAAGTTAAGATTCGAAGCTCACATTTTAGAATTAGTGAAAAACTGTTTCTATCGTCTAAAGATTTTGTACAAAATACGAAATCTACTTTCTGAAAAGGCTCGCATCATCCTATGTGAATCTTTAATTCTATCAAAGCTCAATTATGGTGACATCGTTTATGGACCGCGGCTTCTGTGTAGCACGCAGCGTTTGGTACAACGTGTCCAGAACGCCTGCTGTCGTTTTTGTTTTGATGTTCCGCCGAGAAGTCATACTCGTATATCCCCGTACCTCAACAATGCCGCGATGTTGAATATGGAGTCGCGTAGACAGTTCCATCTTGCCAGCATGATGTTTGGCATAATGAAGTATCAAAAACCGGAGTATCTTTTCGGCAAACTTAGATTCTCCCCATTTCATGACCGATTCGGGTGTAGACAAAACCGCATCCCATTAACATTTCAGCATCACAGAACTGTAGCTTTCACTGGCAGCTTCCGCTACCAAGCAACAAAATGCTGGAATAACATTCCCCCACCTATAAGACTTCTAAATTCTAAAATTTATTTTAAACAACAATTAAAGTCGCATATTTTAGAAGTACAAAAAATAGGTATTCCCAAGCGCTTTGGGAAGTGAGGGGCTGCTGTGATGATCACACTGTTCGTTCATCCTCATTTAATTTTAATTTTATATTTTTTCTCATTTTTTTTCTTCATTTCTTCACTTTGTTTATCATATCATATTTTATTTCATATCAATTGAATTTTTAATTAAAAAGTTTTTGTGTTTCCCACTATTCATAATTTTAAGACAAATACATATGTTTTCTGACCTTATTCTGTTCGCGACGTCAACTAATATATTGGCTGAAATGCACAATTTTATAGATTATACACACACACACACCGATACACAACACAATAACAGTAAAAGCAACAACACAATTCTTTTAAATATTTTTCCGACTCGCACATCTCATTGGGTGGTGGCTGAAAATCAGTGTCCCGTCCTTGGGCGGGGTAACAACACTGAGCCGTGGCCCATTTGTGATCGCTGCGGCACACACACACTAGGCACATCATAGATATTTAAGTTTGCTTGTTTTTTCTTTTTTTTTTTACTCATTACTTTATTTTTATTGTTTTTATTATTTATGTTTTGTTAATATGTTATAAGTTTGTATGTTATTATTCTTATTTATTTTTATGTTGTTTTATTTGTGTTTATCATTTTCGTATTCAAGTTTGTTTTGTGTGTGTGATCACAGCAATTACAATAAATGCTTTATCTATCTACCTATCTATCTACTCGGTATACGAATTCCCGCGGAAGTGTTTGCGGAGTGAGAAGAAACGACGGGTCCAAAGAAACACTCCCTCGAACAAATTAAAAAAAATAACTTATATGCTATTTTTGCATCTTAGTCAAGTGTTAAAAAAGAAAGGATTCAAGATAAGTAAATTTGAGTTACAACTTAACAATTACATTATGCTAATGACAAGAGCAGGCCAGTCAAAACGGAGTTTGTTTCGTTCCAAGAGGTTTGTTTAATAATTGCATCATATCAGATATTTGAGCTGAATTACAAAGTTCGTGTCTTGTAGGGGTATAATCAGTCAAATCTTGCCAGATCATGGTTGTATTTAAATGTTCGATGCAAACTGTCGGTTCTACTCGAATAAAACCCTCTCCTTACGCAAAATATTATTGAGTCAATCAGGGCGTCTAGTTAGGTTGCGTTGGATGAAACCCTTGTAAATTCAAGAACTGGTACTGCGACATTACGATGACGGGTTACATTTTGATTTCCTTCTTGAGATACTATTTAGAGGTCCTCGCCACCTTGATTTCCTTCTTGAGGATCTTCTACAACTCCACCAACTCCAACTCCACCTTGATTAAAAAAAGAATAAGATGAGCAATATACGATACAAATCTCTACATATACGTTGGGGGAAACGGATCATTTAAAAAGCCTTGTTTTACCTTCTTGAGCAACTTCTTCAAAGTATCCATCTTAATTAGCAAAAATAGAAAATATGAGCAACATACAAACCAGGACCCCGACGTCTATGTCAAAGTCAAATTATTTATTTTTCAAAGTACGATAGAATACTTTTTCGTCGTCGTCAAGACTCTATTAGTTGACCCGTGTAAGCTCGGACGGAAAAAGGATAATACTTACCGCGACCAGGCCGCTAGCTACATCGCTGACGTTTCGTCGTTTAGTGATCACTTCTGCTTTTGTCTGTTTCTAGATATGACCTGTTCTGGATTCGACCACTTCATATTAAGACCAGTTCTTACGAGGTCCATTTCTGCTTTTGACCACTTCTGTATTTGACTACCTCAAGTACGGTGTGCAATACTAAAATGATAAAGGGTTATAATAAAACATCCGATTAAAATGTTATATTTATCTTTTAATTAAACTTAACATCAAATTAAATGTCTTCTACAAATTAACTGATTTAACTTAACATTCTGAGTCTATTTTTTACTATTTCTTTCTTCTCTCTTATTAAAAACGTAGCCTCAGATATATAACTTTTTTTAAGAATTGTTTACAGGTGATTTTTTCCTGTCGTAATTCCAGTAATAATGATTCCAGATCTTTATCAAATTTGATGTCTTTTTTGATTTGATTTGATTTGTATTTGATTTGTTTTTATTTGTTGATTTGTTTGTCGATTTTTTTTCAATACTGAAAATAAACTTCTTTTTATTTTAAAGTCGTTATGCTTCGCTTCCTTTCTTAAATAGGCCACAAATGCTATGAACTTGGGTTTTCGGGGTATCCTTGCGTTCAAACGTTTGTGCCATCCCTCGGCTGGGTTTGTGGTACGGTGACGTTGATTGCTACAACTCAAAATTTGCGGATTCAGCTTTAGCCATTGATCTTCAAAATAGTTTTTAAATAAAATTATTTCATTAGCGTCTGGCATAGAATTGCTTATAGCAAACCAAGTCCCAATAATCCGATTATGTGGCAACAACGGCAATAAAGCTACCATTCTAATATAATTACGTCCTTCCTTGGAGCCAGTTAATTTCAAATTTTTCGCTTTTTTCCATACATTTCTGTTATAATGATAGAAGCATGTTATTACTTGACAATTTGGGTATACAAATTGTATAGCATTTATTGTAGCAGTTTCAAAATCACATTTGAAACTTGTTATGTATTCCCAACTTTTCTCTGACTAAAGTAAAGAAACGAACGTAGGTCTGCTCGCTTTTATTAGGGAGTAAACCAAAAATGACAGGAATGACATTTGTTGTACTTTCATTAGACAATAAATCCACATGTAATGTGTATAGTTGATAGAATTGACACGGAACGCAACGGAATGTTCCATCTCCAAAAAAATTAAGTTGTTAATCGTTCTTTTCAATAGTTTTCTTGATGTTTTAGTACAAAAAATTAAAATTTTCTCCTTTTCTCCATCTGCACAAATAAGAAAAATTTTTCCTAAGCCTTCGGGGACTACAACTTCTTCAAGTGATTTAAACTTTAACTGATCAGATTTCAAAAAATTCTTCCGGCTTGCATACAGACTATCTTTTATAAACGAAAATGAAGGCACATACTCAATTTCGTTAGATGAACAGTTTGTCTTTATTTCTTCAAAATACTTCTCATATATTTTTGAACTGGTTCAAAATTGTGGCAAACCTCCTCTTTACATGCATTAATTTTTAGTAACACCATATTATCTATTCTGCGTGAAGAGCATGTGTGCTTTGGTTCTCTTACAATCGCGGTTCTTTCTTTATTTAATGTAAGAGTTGTGCTACATTCGTCGCGCTGCACACACCTCCATCGAGACGTTCCATTTGAATTTTTTTTCTTTTAAATTGTATCTTTATTTACCTCGTAATAATGATTCTTGACCTCTTTTATTTTTAGTAATTGAGAATTCTTGTATTTCCATGCCTGATTTATGGTTTGTACTTTTAGTTGCAAATAAATTTCAATAAAGCTACGAACAATGCAATGACAAATGTCATAATGTCATAGATTTAAATTATCATTTTTATCATCTAATCAACATTTTTAAGTGGCCAGCTCTCCAAGTAGATTACAATAACTAAGGAAGCTACATGATGGCAGGCGGGTTGCGCAGCGGCGGCGATCAAAGAGTAAATAATCGAACGGCGACTAAAAAGTTGTTATTAGTTATGTTTTTTTTTGGTCTTTTTGGTTTTTAACCGACTTCACAAAAAAGGATGTTATCAAGTTGACCCGTATGTATGTTAGTATTGTTGGAATTGCACAATATTCGTATATGTTATTATTTTAGTATTGCACACCGTACTTGAGGTAGTCAAATACAGAAGTGGTCAAAAGCAGAAATGGACCTCGTAAGAACTGGTCTTAACAAGAAGTGATCGAATTCAGAACAGGTCATATTTAGAAAAAGACAAAAGCAGAAGTGGTCACTAAACGACGAAACGATCGCTGACAATGTACTTAAATATCAAGAAGCGATGCAAACGAACTATTCTCTATCGCCTCCTCTACTACATCAGTTTCATTGACATCACTGGGGTTTACCCAAAAACGGTTACCTCTATGGAGAGATCGATTCATCATGTTTTTGGTCCGCGTTCTTTAGCGCTATCAGAAAAGACAATGCCAAGATGGCCATACTGTCGTGCCCCAGCCTGAAAATAGGCAATGCACACATATTACACGAATGGTTTATAAATCAAACGATAGCTGTTTTATTGTAAAATAAAACCGTATTGCCATTTTACCTTCAAAAGTTGGGAGAACAAAAATATTAACTTGTAAGCTAAAGTGATGCTTACCTAAGGTACGATGGGGTAATAGCGGATGACTTTTTATATTTCACAAATCTTACGGCTTACGGCTGTAAAAAATCGTAAAATTAGTAATAAAGAGATAAATAGTTAATACAAAATTAGAAATAAATATTTAAATGGTAACTTCTCTAAATTGTCCATCTTCTATTGACGCACATTCCATGTTACCCTTGCTAACCTTATAAAACGTAACTTAATGTTTACATTCTTGAATGAATGACTGAATCATAAATGATAATAAGGTTTAACACAGATGATGCTCGTAATTCATATGAGGAGATTATGTTCCAATATACTTATTCCTCTATGATTGCCTTATAGGTAGGCATCCAGTAGTGGACTGGCAACGTTCATTAAAACTTACCGTTAAAATTGTCAAGTTACTTTTTTACTTCTTGTTTTAATCTGAATATAAATATTGTGATATTTAAACATCTAACTAAAGGTTTCACATTGAGGTTTACGTTTACATGTTGTTATATGACTTAATAAACTTAGGACCCTTGGTAGGTAAACTGATCGAAAGAACTAATTTATCCGGACCAACAGAATAATAAAGCATGTTTTTTTTTTTACAAAACAGACCTAAATTCTACTAAAATGTAATGCTTACGGTGTGTTTATTTTAGTAACTATCTTATTTTTATTTATCTACATATTATAACAAAGTTTGTCTTATAATATACTGAGGCAACTGAAAATAAATTCAGAGGTTTGTTTATAGTAGTCGTGTATATAGTTATATGCATCTTGTTGGTGTGTGTGAATCTAGCATGGTGTATTTACAGCCGAAAATAATTTAATGCTATTTTGACATTTAATCTTCGGAGATCAAACGTCAGGGTAGTGATGTATGATGTGGATATTTCGTGAGTTTATGGAAAATCGGTTTATTGATAAAGAAACTTTAATAAACAGCATTGTTAAAATGTTAAAGGAATAATTATACTCATGTTATTGTGAAACATAAAAAACCGCTTAAATTCTGGACTTCACAGTTTAACTTACTTTATGCTTACTACTTCATAATTAATACCTTGGCTGGCTCAACGATCCAAAGAGGCTCTTTTGACGATCTTGGCTATAGCTTTTGTTATTGAAAGGAAGCGTGATTTCCAAACAGCCATCAATCTCCCGTTTTGTTGTAGAGTTTCCATAATAGTTTCTATCTTTGGCTTTTACCACCCAGCGTGGTGAATGATGATGCCAAGCGCTAAATAATAGTGGATAGCTTACCAATTAAAGATATAAAATTAAGAATATAATATATATTACTGAAATCAAAAATATATAAGGTGCTACTTTATTAGTACCCGATATTTTAGTCAGTGATGCTACTCCTGATGCTGATCAACTTTCCCCAAGAAACCCATAGTCAAATCGAAAAAAAATTTTTGGACTCTTCATACAAATCGATCAGCCGAATGGCCAAATTAGTATGAAGAGCCCAAAATTTTTTTTGCGATTTGACTATGGGTTCCTTGGGGAAAGTTGATCAAAATCAGGAGTAGGAGCACTGACTAAAATATCGGGCACTAATAAAGTAGCACCTTATATACATGTAATGTGAACTTTAAAATATGGCTGACAAACGTGACAATAAAAGAGATATTTTAAGAACTATAATAATAGGTACAAAAAGTAAATAAAATTAAGATTGTTTTTATCATATCGAATCATTTACACTTACACGTTTTATCAGATTTAGGACTTATTTACAGTTGATCTTTGTACATTTTACAGGTTATGTTTTTTACGCATATTTTTATGGAAAACGTTTACGCTAAAAGTATTTACACTTACACTTTCTATCAGGTTTAGGACCTATTTACAGTTGATCTTTGTACATTTTTACAGGTTACGTTTTTTACGTATATTTTTATGGAAAATGTTTACCGCTTAAAGTATTTACACTTACACGTTCTATCAGTTAAGAACTTATTTAGGTACAGTTGATCTTTGTACATTTTAACAGTTTTTTTTACAGGCTATTTTTATGGAAAGTATTTACCGCCCCCTACGAGTATTTCCAATACCAGGGATACTATCTATGCTTTACCGAACCTTCAGAAACCTTTTCAATCTCTTTTTGAAGAGTCCCCTACTGAAAACCTTAGAGTAAACCCTGGGTGGAAGGAAGCTCATTCCACAGCTTAAGGTTTCTAGGTAAGAAACACCTCTGAAACCTTACGCTTCGAGCTTCGGCTTTAGTTTAGCGATGGGGACGAATTCCACTTCGATGGCGAGTAGTGCGGTGACAAAACTGTGCCGTAGGCATCACGTCGAAAAGTTTCTCAGAACACATGCCGTTGCATAAGCAGAAGAAAACAGAGATAGCTAAAGTATTTCCAAAAGCAGAGGGGTTCTAGATCGCTTGTGAACTCTGGATCGTCGACAATTCTGATCACGCGTCACCGAATGGAGTCGAGGGGCTTCAGCTGATATTTGGGTGTTTCTGCCCCGGTTAACTGATTATAGACAGGGTTATAACATAATTAGATGATTATATTATTCACAACAAAGGAATTAATCAAAGAAAATTAATGAAATCAAAAAATGGGTTAAACAAGATTACCGTTTTTAAGCAGTTCGGTTCATAGATTTTTTATTTTACTTGTTTTATTCGTTTACTGTGATTAATATATCATCTAAAAAGCTGGCTAGAGGAGTAATATTGCCTTCGTGTCTAGCCCAGCCTAGAAACCATACGATTGTCATTATGTGGCAGCAACATCCTACGGTTCTATTGCCCACAATACATGAACAATAGTAGCCTAATATACAGTCTAAACAATTGCTTACCACGGGCTGGGCATCCACAACAATATATGTATAGTATTGATGACGGCTCACATGCCGCGATTTTATTCGCCCTCTTATTAAATAAGGTCTGTTGCCTCCCATGACTTCCGCCATTTCACGAGAGTAATCCAAGTCTGGACACACTTCTACTATATACGTTCCATTTCGACGGGCATGCTCTCCGTAATATGATCGTGCTTCTTTGACTTGGTATGGCCCCAAAGACAATAAAATAAGCTCGGCAAAGCTTAAACGAGGGAAAAATGTTAATTGTGGCATTCTAGCGTCGATACTGTTAAACATTACCAATCGTCGGTTCAAGTTGTGATTTAATACAAATTGTGCCAAATAATTTGGGGTATTAAGATGGTTCATGGCTCTTTCTATTATTTGTGGAGCATCCAGTCGATCTTCTATTAGTGGGTGAAATCGATTTAGCTAAGATGCCGCTATTTTAAAATCTGCCATTAGGTGACTATGGGCTCTATTAAAATATTTTTGCCTAAATAATTTGAAATCACGCTTAAATCGCCCATTTACCACCTCTAAGACCCAACGACACAGAGTAACCAACCTACTATTATTTGCCTGTAAAGTTGTAAACTGAGTCTGCACAACTCCTCTCTAATAGAGGAATGGCATCTCTAAACCCTCGGTCGAGAATAAATACATCATTTCTCCTGAAAAAAGTCCGCATAGAATCATTTTCGTCCCTGAACAAGTCAACCATTATTTCAGCGTCGGTTTGTGTAGCTGCATACGGGCCCAGCTCATCGATGATATGACCATCACAACTTACAAACAGAAATGGTTTGACCAAGTTTTCATATTTATGAAGACTATAGGTAGCCTTCTGATAAAGGTAGTTACTGCTTTTTTGTACATAAATATAGGTGCCATCACATATTGTGATTGCAGGCCTTAAACTGTCTTTCACACGACAATGCAAACCAATATACAATGGAACAAATTGTTCCAAAAAAATAGCCCTAACTTTATTCATTTTCACCTCAAGAGTTGCTCTAGGTATGTTGAACAGAGACGATAACCGCTTGTTTGAATCCCCTGTTCTTAATTTTGCCAGAAAAATTGCTAACGCAGTTTTTGGATTCGCGTCTTGTATGTTCAATTCACTTAATAAGGCTAAGAACTCTAACACGTCGAGGCCTGTCCAGTAATGACATATATGGTTAGGCATTTCTGCCACATTTTCAAAATCAAAAATAACTTCTTTAATTTTTAAAAGACTCATTATGTCTTAGATCTGTTGTGCTGTGTCAGAGTCTGCAAAGTCTCCTGTGGCAGTGTATCCCAGGTATGAGAGTACAGGTGTTGCCTGCAAACTCTAGCACTTCTAAGAACGTAGAAGTTATGTTCCCTCAACAGTATGACCTTGATAAATGAGGGTATTAAAAACCCTGGATCTTCAATACAGTTTTGAAAAATGCATCTTCGTGATGTATTCGCTGCTCTTTTGTAATGTGGCAAAAAAATTAGTGGAGGAGCAGGACCGAAAAAAGGATGAGGTTGTGGTTCATCTAAAGGATTATTAACGAGATCAATAGGTTCTGGCAATCGGGGAGGGGCTGGACCATGCACTTGGATTGGCAGCTATACTAAGGCCACATCATTGTCGTGGGCAGGAGGTTCTTGCAGCTGCACTTCTATCGCTGCATCATTTTCTTGAGCAGGCGGTTCTGGTAGTTGCACTTGAGCTGGACCATCTTCTTAAATATGACGTTCCGGAAGCTGCACTTGAACCTGAAGTTCACCATGAATAGGACGTTCCCGTGCTGAAGCTAAAATATTGTCAGGAACAGCAGGCATGTTTATATGATTGTCAACTTGTTCAATGATACCTCTTTGAATATTATGTGTATGTTGGCGATCAGCAACCATCCAGCAATTATGGCATGCTTCGTGATTAGTATTATGATTCTGTAATGTAAAAAAACAGATTAATATGTGGCGACCATCTACCGTACTCACCACGAACTATTTACAACGCGCTATCAAAGTTTCTTCGGTCTTAGGTATATATGCTACTTTTAATCATCATCGGTTGGATCACGGCCGGTCCCCAGGCAACCTTTGTAAACGATCAAATTGTAAACGATCACTTCATCGTGTTCGAACCCCTTTAGAGAATCCCAGAGATAGTCTGGCCAAAGAAACTTTCTACAAGAAATAATAAACTGAGGATCAGGATGATCATCGTATGTAAATATCTTCAAATTTAGTTAAAATGTACTTAGGTACCTGAATGAGTAGAGCCCAAGGAAAGTAATGTAACAATGGTGTATTTTCAAACCCGTGGTGCCTGATTCTAGATAAAGACCTACCACAACCAGCACAAACATGGTGATGGCCATATCTTCGAGGGGAATGCCTATCATTACATTGTGACATCTCTATGTAACATGCGTGGCATATCGAAGAATGGAGAAGTTCTCCTCCTGAAACAAACAACTGTTGTATATATTGATAAAAAAAAAACTTCCAGATAATATATGTGATCTGTCTATTAAATGCACATTTATACTATTAATCAAAACTGTCAATATAATTCCGTATGCAAGTTTTTATCGGATATTATTTACATAATGTCCTTGGCGCAATTATGACATTTGTCACCCCTTTATTTTAGCGTAGATATAATTTGGAGATCAACGGGTGATCTTTATTATAACCACCAAGGCAGCTCGCTCTCATTAAGTTTCACAATAGACATACAAAAAGTTCATTTTTACATACATATATAAGGTGCTACTTTATTAGTGCCCGATATTTTAGTCAGTGCTTCTACTCCTGATTCTAATCAACTTTCCCCAAGGAACCCATAGTCAAATTGCAAAAAAATTTTTGGACTCTTCATACACATTGATCAGCCGAGCGGCCAAATTAGTATGAAGAGTCCACAAATTTTTTTGCGATTTGCGAAAGTTGATCAGAATCAGGAGTAGAAGCACTGACTAAAATATCAGGCACTAATAAAGTAGCACCTTATATATGCCTGAGTGTGCGCTTATTGTTTTTGTAATACGAAAATGAACAAAATAGTTAACACAAAAACATTGTAAATTAAATTCAATACTTACATTCACCTCTAACCAAACAGTTACTACCGCACGTAATTGTTGAGGGAGGGTAGACACCAAATGTCTTCTTATGCGATCGACGCACAGCCCACAATTCACACACCGTAAAAAAACGATGTCCAGAAAATAAACATACCAAAACGTAAATCAAAGCTCGATAGTCCAAATTTTAAGCAGAGATCATTTAATACCTAGTTAATTCAAAACAGTAGAAACACCGGAAAACTAAAATACCACATTACCCGTACGTAACAGAAAACGTAGTAGTAAGTGAGATAGAGCGAAAGGTTGGGAACACATCAAAATTGTTATGAAGTAAAATTATTCCTTTACGTCAAATCCCTTGCGTATATAAAAAAAACTTGTTATGTTATAATTCGGAGATCAACGTTTTATATCGCCTTTTTAGGGTTCCGTAGCCAAATGGCAAAAAACGGAACCCTTATGGATTCGTCATGTCTGTCTGTCTGTCCATCCGTATGTCATAGCCACTTTTTTCCGAAACTATAAGAACTACACTGTTGAAACTTGGTAAGTAGATGTATTCTGTGAACCGCATTAAGATTTTCACACAAAAATAGAAAAAAAACAATAAATTTTGGGGGTTCCCCATACTTAGAACTGAAACTCAAAAAAATGTGTTCATCAAATTCATACGTGTGGGGTATCTATGGATAGGTCTTCAAAAATGATATTGAGGTTTCTAATATAATTTTTTTCTAAACTGAATAGTTTGCGCGAGAGACACTTCCAAAGTGGTAAAATGTGTCCTGTAACTTCTAAAATAAGAGAATGATAAAACTAAAAAAAATATATGATGTACATTACCATGCAAACTTCCGCCGAAAATTGGTTTTAACTAGATTAGTTTTTTTAATACGTCATAAATCGTAAACCGCAATTTACCTATAAAATTTTAAAATAAATAAAAAACATTTAATTTCATAACAAGAACTTTTATATTATATTACTTGCTGCTACGGAACCCTTCATGCGTGAGTCTGACTCTCACTTGGCCGCTTTTTTATATTTTTTAATTGCATCTTATTTTGACTATTATATATTTTGGTTCTATTTAAAAAGTTAAAATGAAATTAATTAATTAATTTTACTATTTTAAATGAATTGTTTTTTAAAACGAAATGACAAATGACAATGTATAATTATACAATTATACCAATATCACAATGATACCAAGCATAGGAAGCATAGGTATATAATAGGCTGGAATAAATATGTGAGTGAAGCTCACCGGGAGGCTCGGCTTTGGTATTTTTTTTTTTTTTTTTTTTTTTTTTTTTTTTATTATTATTAAAGAACAAACAGTCACTTGCTTATGATATTACATATTTCTTATTAAAGGTAGACCTATAGTTCTCTTAGTGTTTAATACGAAATACAAAAATGTTATACAAAATACAATGGAAAATAAATACAAAATACAATACAATAGGGTATTTACTATTAATTATTAATCAGTGATTAATTGTAAAATATTATTCACTAAACAGCATTTTTTCTATAAAATACCCTATCATAGCAACAATTTATTGAGATCGTAGAATAATTAAGTTAAGCACAGCCAGAAAGCGCTGCGAGAGCGTCCTTTTTGAAACGTGTAAGGCTACAATTAAATAAGTCTATATCATTTAATTCCTCATTATAAAGCTTGCAGGCTCTTCGAATGAAAGAGTTATTGGCATAACAATTTTTACTGGTAGAAACACAGAAAAGATTTTTTTTCGACAGGACCGTTGTTGTCTGCGAGGGACTAGAAATGAAATTTTATTTAACAAGGGGGACGCATCTAAATAGTTATTTAATATTTTATACAGGAGAGCAGCATCAAGGCAATCGCGACGAGATTCAAGTGTTGGGATTTTGTGTATTTTTAACGAAGTTTCATAATTAGTATATTCCAGACCAGAACGAAAGTTAAGAGATTTAACAAATTTACGTTGCAGTCTTTCCAGTCTATCGATATGAACTCTAAAGTGGGGTTGCCACACTGCACAAGCGAATTCCAGACGACTACGAACATAACTGTTGTATAGTAGTTTGTATGTAAATACATTCTTGAAAGGCTTGCCTACCCGTAGTATAAAACCCATCTGTCTGTAAGACTTATCCAATATTTTATCTATATGCGGGACAAATGTTAATTTTGAGTCCATTTGAACCCCTAGATCCCTAATAGTATCAACTCTAGTTAGACTTTTACCACATAGAGTGTATTCATATTGGTTATCGTATGGTAAACCAACTTCCGGGTATGTCTATACTAAAATGTTAGAGTCCAAAAGAGATTTTAAGTCTAAACTACAGTATTGCCAGAACCACGAAGTACAAATAAAAATGAACATAATTGCTAAACACCATTCTGACAAAAACTTTGGCAAATTTTGGAAGAGTACGAATAAGTTGAATCCAAGGCCAAGTGTTTCCGGTGAGTGTTTCGGGTGTGCATGACCCGGCAGGCATTGCAAAGGCCTTTCAACAGCATTTTAAAGTTGAATCACCGTTCGCGCGGGAACCTGGTCTGTTCAATGCTGAGATCAGGCCCGAGATCCCTTTTGTTCGATTTTCAGCCAAGCAAGTTGCTTCAGTAATTCAAAAAATGGAAAGAGGGAAGTCTCCTGGGCACGACGGCCTCAGTATTGAGCACCTCAAATACGCTGGGGTGCATTTGCCGAGAGTACTATCACTATTCTTCAACCTATGTATTAGTCATGGATATCTCCCAGAAGATCTCATGTACACCTTAGTTGTACGTAGTCTGTCCCATAATGAATTGGCCTGATATAGTTCTACGCGACATTTCGATACATGTTATGTTGCATTGAATAGTACGGTTCTCAGACACTTTATAAACGAACACGCATGGACTTGACGAGCGTAGTTCAGTTTAGCAGTTTGTTTCAACAACAAGTGTCGCGTATTTTTTCAAAATGTCGAAAACCGAGTATCGGAGCGTCATAAAGTTTCTATTTAAAGAAGGCTTATCCCCCGCCCAAATTAAAGAACGATTAGGTGGTGTGTATAAGGAGTGTTCTCCCTCTTATAGCACAGTAAAAAATTGTGTGAAAGAGTTTTGCCTCGGGCGAGAAACCGTCGAAGATATCGGCCATGACGGTCGACCGGTAGAAGTGTTCACTTCCAAAAACTATTGCTCAAATCGAAGAAGAGGTTTTGAGTGACCGCCGTTTGAAGATTAGAGAAATTGCAGCTAGACTTGGGCTCTCTAAAAGTACCGTCCATCGTGCAATCGATGAACATCTTCATATGAAAAAAGTCAGTGCAAGATGGGTCCCGAAACTTCTGTCAGCTGTGCAGAGACGGGAGCGAGTTCGCTGTGCTGCCGAGTTTTTAGATCTTTGTGGAGAAAACCCAAAGAACGTGATCGAGAGACTAGTGACTGGTGATGAAACTATTGTGTTATATTATGATCCAGAAAGCAAGCGCGAGTCAATGGAATGGCGCTATAAGGGTGAAAAGCCGCCTAGAAAGGCAAAGGTGCAACAATCTACCAAAAAAATCATATGCACAGTCTTTTGGGATTTTCAAGGTATTTTGATGGTTGATTTTAAAGAGCGCAATACAGTCGTAAACGGCGAATATTATGCTTCATTAATATATAAACTGCGAGATATTATAAAGGAGAAGCGCAGAGGCAAACTGAGTAAAGGCGTCCTGTTGCTTCACGACAACGCCCCCGTGCACACCGCCGGTGTTTCGAAGGATGCAGTGCGTCAATGCGGGTTCACGGAGCTGGACCATCCACCTTATAGTCCAGACATGGCTCCGTCCGACTATTACTTATTCCCAAATTTAAAGCGGGACTTAAGGGGAAGAAAATTTTCAAGCGATGAAGAGTTGCAGGCGGCCGTCTTCAGTCATTTTGAAGACAAAGATTGCGATTATTTTTATAAAGGATTAGAAATGTTATTTCACCGATGTCAGAAGTGTGTCAGTATTGATGGAGACTATATTGAAAAATAAAAATGATTGCATTTAGTTTTCTTTTTTATTTCATAGTTAGGCCAATTCATTATGGGACCGACTACGTACCTATTGTTAAAAACAAATCAGGGGATGCTTCTAACTTGTCCAATTACAGGCCTATATCATTGGCCACTATAGTAGCCAAGGTGCTGGACCGTCTGCTTGATGACATTTTAGGAAAACACATCGATCTACATGACGCTCAATTCGGCTTTAGACCGGGTTTGTCCACCGAAAGCGCAATCCTCTGTCTCAAGCAGACTGTTCAGTACTACACAGCTCGTAATACGCCCATCTATGCTTGTTTTTTGGACCTGTCAAAAGCATTTGACTTAGTGTCATATGACATAATGTGGCAAAAGCTGTATAAAGAAACAAATGTACCGAGTGAGATCACGTCGATATTTAAGTACTGGTATGGTAACCAAAAAAACAGTGTGAAATGGTCTGGAGCGTATTCGGACACGTATGGGTTGAGCTGCGGGGTGAGACCCCCCCGGGGTTAAGTTCACCCAAGCTGTTTAACCTCTACATAAACCGTCTCATCGAGGAGCTCAGCAGCGCCAATATCGGGTGTCATATATACGGGGTGTGTATCAACAACATAAGTTACGCCGATGATATGGTGCTGCTGAGCCCCTCGATAGGAGCTCTGCAGAATTTGCTACGCATTTGTGAAGCATATGCGGTGGCCCACGGGCTCAGATATAATGCGTCAAAGAGTGAGCTCATGCTTTTTAAAGCAGGCAATAAGAGCTATAAGATGCCCTCTTTGACGCTTTGTGGTACTCCTTTAAAAAGAGTGTTAAAGTTTAAATACCTGGGCCATTGGATCACCGACACTATGTCTGACGATGAGGATATAGAGAGAGAGCGCAGGGCGCTGTGTGTGCGCTGCAATATGTTGGCTCGTAGATTTGCATGTTGTAGTAAACAGGTTAAAATGACGTTGTTCAGATCCTCCTGTCAAACATTCTACACGTGCTGTTTATGGGCTAGCTTTACGCAGCGGGCATATAGCGCTCTGCGCGTGCAGTATAACAACGCGTTTAGGGTGTTGTTTGGGCTGCCGAGACATTGCAGCGCGTCAACAATGTTTGCTGAAGCGCAGATTGATTGCTTTTTCGCGATCATCAGAAAAAGAAGCGCCTCACAGCTAAGCCGTGTCCGGTCCAGCGCTAACGGCATCCTGAGCGCGCTGGCGGAGCGCTGGGACGCGCCGCTGCTGGCGCGCTGGGAGGGGCTGCACGCCGCCGTCGCCGCCCCGCCTCGCCGCTACTAGCCGCGCGGCCCGCGCAACTCAGTACATTTTTAGTGATTGCATACTTACTAACATAGTTTTAAGTCTTATTACTAACAAATTATATGGATTTTAAATCTGAAATAAATTATTTGAATTTGAATAATTAATACAAAATAAATCTATATCTATAATGAAATGATATGGTAAATAAACGTAGGTCTGAGATTTTTAGAGGATCTTGAACAATCCTTTTCTTGGTCTGGCTAAACCGTAGCTACGTGATTTTTCTTCCAGTTACCAAAGGATTCCCGTGTGTGGAGTAGGGCCTAATCTTCCCGATGTTATGGGAAGAGATCCGTGCCCCTGCAGTGGGGACGTTATGGATTATTAACACACCAAAGGACCTGGATCCGACTTGCTCTTCTAGTTACTTCAGTTCATTGAAGGATACATGTTCGCGGATCTAATTATATAATAAGTCGACCATATAATATTTAATATGGAGAATCACTGGTACCTTCTACCCGTGTGAAATATTTGGTTAAATAATTTAAAGTAAGCTCGGTGTGTTCTCAGCCTGAGTAGTTGACAAAATAATGACAGTAAGATTTAAAAACTAAAATGAGAATTGCATACCGTTCGTAGAGTTTACATAGATCTGTTTAAAAACTCTTTCATTCTGAATTGCAATAATAAGTAATAATATTAATGTTTAATATTATATTCTTTGTCGTTTCTATCATTTTCATTTTTTTACATATATAAATCATTGGTATTTTTTAAATACTCGTTAAATAAAAGTTATCGGTATTTGAATATTACATATTAAATTGATTCATTTTCCGATAATTTTACAACACTATTGAATGAGTGAATGAAAATCAAATGCCTATCAATCTTTCATGTATCACGTATATAGCAGTATTTTTTATTTATTTATTATCTATTTTCCAAACTTTTAAAGAGGGTAGAAATTACCTATAATTATTAATTTATTATTTTAAGGTATGTCACGTAATTTTATTTTTGTAATACATAGGGGTAAAAAAAATTAATACAAGTCCAAAAATGTTTCTATCTTCCTCAGGTAACTCGCGTGAATTAGTCAAATATCTACAAAAAAAATATCTTTTTTTTCCCAACTTTTACAGAAATTTTGAAAAATGTAAAATTCTGAATTATTTGTGTTACGGTTTTTTACTTTATCTTATTTTTGTAATATTTCGGAATAAAATAATGAAAATATAAGTACGAATATGACTCTGGGGCACAAACGGGCATTGTCTTTTACAGCGATCTCTTCTCTTTATGAACGTGTGAACTAGTGCCCAAACACAGGAGTCCTTGGTCTGATAAAATGCTTAAATACTTACTTACTTACTTTACTTTACTTAAACGTTTAAATAGTACTTCGATCGAGTTTGGGCTGTTATCCATACTGTTCTTTGTGAAAAATCGGAACTTGGATAGATTTAATCCCGATACGAGACTGTTTCAATCGGCTTAAAACAAAAACATTGTCACATTTAAAAATAAGCTTCAAATTGATTGGAAACTGTCTGCCTCTTGAAAATGATCCATGCCTTACGGGCCACAGAATGATGATGGAAAATGGTATGACGAGAGGTGCTCTGGTCTTCGTAGATAATTCACACCACTAATGATATTGGTCCTCTACCTTACCCGGAAAAATTGGCTCGTATCTGACCTGAAAAACTTCCTTTTCCTGAAATTTTTAATTTCTGTTACCTTGTCTAAAATTGTGCCTTTGTATATGTCCAAAATAATACACTCGAGCTGGTTTACACTAATATTTTTTGTGTCCAGCTTGACCATAAATTAAACGATTGAAAGCTGACGGAGATGTAACCACATTTTCATAAAGTTTCTTTTTTTTCTTTCTTGGCAACCAGCCTGTCTTTGACAGTTCACAAAATTCTTATATGATTTAGCCATTGATAATAAGATAAAGGTAATTTACTTTTTAAGCCTTCCCTTTGTTTCCATTAAATTGATTTGTCAATTTGTGGCGTTGTACCATTTTTTCCATTCTTTCGGTGGTTGTTGTTTTTTCCATTCACCAGTACACACAACCTGCGCCATCGTTTTGGATCAGCTGCTCCGACGATGACGTCATTTTGGTCCAGCGCGGACTATGACCGCGCTGCGGCACAGGTGTTGGTGGGGGCAGCAGCAGCGCGCGGCGGCTGCTGCGGCGGCGGCGGCAGCCGGGCGCGCTCATTGTGCCGGCTTCGTTGCACTTGCGGCAAGGAACAGATTGGATCGCCTCGCGCTCCTCATACAAGCTTGAATATACATCTTTATAGAGTTATCGTGCTTGCCTCCTCAGATAATTCCTATGCCATAAAAAAATAACACTCTATTTTTTAGCTGGCCGTGCACGTGTTTCCACGCTGGATGTATAGAAAATGTATTTATTAATTAAAATTATTACTTCCTTTGCACGTCATTAGAGTTTTAGAAACTAAAATACATCTTCACCCGAATCCTTATTAAAAATCGTGCAATCAGGTACCCTATCAATTTGCGTGTCCCCTTAACCCCTGAAACCAGGCATGGAATTCTTCTGGAATTATGCCTTTTTAAATAGTTGTATTAAGTCCTTCTTTCTGGCCACATTTATTGGTAATGTCGCTTGGTATTTCCCACCAAGTTCATCTGGAAAATATTGTTAACATATCACTATCTTGTGCTTTCTTTTTCTTATCCTAGTACTGTATCCAAGTTTTTTTTGTTGTTCAGCTTCTTTGCTACTGCATAATCATCTTTTTACCTGGATTTTGTTGTCACGTCTATTACAGAAAATTTCTCTGACATGTCACAGTTATATAAAATTTCTGCCTTTCCCTTCACATATCTCAACCTTTCAGTCACTTCACTTATTTTCCGTCGGTGTCTTTGATGGTGTATGGTTTCTTCACAAACTTTTTGTTACCTTTTTGTAGGTTGTTTTAAATCACCCTCGTTTGAAAACATTAATTGTAGTGTGCGTGTATCTATATGCCGGTCAACAAACCGGACAACCTGCCTGTTTTCACGGACTGCATGGGAACTGTAAGTGCTATCAGTAATGATTATAGTAACGAACCTATTTATGTACTAGGGGATTTTAATGCACATCCAAATGAATTATTTTTTAATGAATTGACATGTATATGTAATGACATTAATTGGATAGCGGTTGACATGAAAATGTGTGGTTTGACCTCTGATACTTTTACCTACAATCCAGCGAGCGGGTCAAAGCGCTGGTTGGATCATTGTGTGCTATCTCAGTCGGACGAGGTCTCTGTGTGCAACGTGTATGTCAAATATGACATAATGTGGTCGGATCATTTTCCTATTATATGTGAATGTAATTTGGGATCCTTGACTTCGGTTAAAATTATGCCCGCTGAAATTATGAATAAGGTAGGGTGGGGAGAAAGAACTTCAGAGCAGATTGCATTATATAGAACTGAATGTCATAAACGTCTCCGCTTGATTGATTTCCCATCTGAATTTAGGCAATGTGCGGACCGATACTTTAATGACCCGAATCATTTAACTATCATTGATAAAATGTACTCTGACATAGTGCTAGCCTTATCACAAGCCGCCGCGGAGGGGCGGGGGAGCGAGCGTAAACAGAGGCAGCGTGCGGGGCGTAAACAGATAGCCGGCTGGAATAAACATGTGAGTGACAGCCACAGGAGGGCCAGGGCGAGTCTGCAGGAATGGATATTGTGTGGGCGTCCGACCGCTGGGTTTGTGTATAACAACATGTGTGAGTATAAGAATAGTACATTATGGTACTAGTGTGTAACATTGGTGATTACCGTCGAGGCGCCATTGAGACCCGAGCCGTAGGCGAGGGTCTTAAGAGAGCCAAGGACGGTAATCATCAATACACACGAGTATCATACGACGTTTTTCAACACACTTGTGAATAAAATAACAATAAAAACTCATTTCAATAGTGAAAACGAGTTGTGAAAAATGTTTCGCTATGGCGGGAAAAATTAATCAGTTTTCCTATGCGCGCGCATTGCGATCGGCCACAGACTAAAGGGATGAGGTTTTTTTTTTTTTTTTTCGGCGCGTAGGATTTGCGCCTATTCTGCCACGTACAAAATGGGGAATTTAAAGTTTTCTTTTATTACAGAGAAAACAAAAGTTATATTTGAGTGAAAGTTTTATTTATTAAACACGTACGAGTTAAAATTATCTATTTAAATAAGAAGTTGCATGAAATGAGCAAGCAATAGGAACATTAATTTATTTGTTCTATTGAACACGATCTTTTTTTTTGAATAAAAACTTTTTTAAGAACAAAGCAACTCAACCAATAAAATTTAAAAAAAATCTATAATTCACTAGTGAGTTATAGCAATGAAAAAGTCACAGTTTGATTATGGGTGTCATTCTGTGCCTAATTGCGGTGACCATAGAGCCACTTTATGAGCAAGTGTGTTGAAAAATATTTAAGTCGCGTCTGAAGTGGTGTCAAAACCACCAAGACCAAATAAAAATGACCATACTTGCTTCTAAACATTGTCAAAAAGATTTCCGTGGTTTTTGGAAGAATACTAATTGTCTGAAGACTCGGCCTGGTCTTCCTGTGACTGTGGGTGGTACTAGTAACATGAAGGATATTGCTGATAAATTTAAAGACAGTTTTGTTATCAAATCGCCCTTAGGGCCTTCGTTATCTCAGACGTCAGGGGGGGAGTGTGTGTATGTAAATACCCGAATAAAAACTGTTGATGTGTGTAAGGCGATCAGATCGATTTCAAAGGGTAAATCACCTGGTCATGACGGGTTGAATATTGAGCACATACAGTTTGCTGGGCCTCATATATCCAGGGTTTTGTCCTTGCTCTACAATCTCTGCATATCTCATACATACCTGCCGGCTGAGATGATGAAAACTGTTGTTGTACCGGTGGTGAAAAATAAAGCAGGGGACTTGTCCAGAAATATCAAACTACAGGCCTATCTCCTTGGCTACAATAATTGCAAAAGTGTTTGACAGCATTCTTAATACATATTTAAATCAGTTCATGCAATTAAAGGACAGTCAATTTGGATTTCGACAAACGGTTTTTAAATAAAACAAAGGTTTTAATATTATTTCGAGGTATATTTATTTAAAAAAATATTAAAAATTAAAAAAATATATAATATGCGAATTCATCCTCATTAGATAAACCCAGAGTGGTTTCAAATTGAGGATTTATGTAAAGATAAATTGTAAGCTCATTGTGTTTTGTACAATAAATTAATTAAAAAATACAATTAATAATTTTTCGGAGTAATATTCATCATCACTTTCTGAAGAATGGCCAGGTTCATTCGGATTTGCGGGCATAAGTAGAGCAATTGTTTCTGGCAAGAAATAATTCAGTTTTCTAGTTTTTACACTTCTAATGCTACTTAGCAGAGGATCCGAAGTTAAGAGGAGGCGATTAAAAATGTCTCTGTTACAGTTGCGCAAGTACTTGTTACTTTGCATGCCTCGGTTGGTGGATACATTCTTGTTTTGCCTTTTGTAAAAGACTATAACAAGGGAAGAACTTTTTATTCGTATTTCTTATTACTTCATATTATCGACGAGTTAAATCAGCTTCTACAAACATTGCCAATGTTGTAATGGTATAAGAGGGCAAGTCTTTTCTTTACTTGCTTCAGAAAATGCCCTTTTATATTTTATTGCACGTGTCGGAGTGGTATTGGTGATTTCTTTTAATATATCGGAAGCATTTCGTTTTCCACTTTTCCGCAACTCAACTTGAGCAGCATGAACGATCACCTCTTCTTCCAGATTAGACCGAATATCCTCTGTTTTTCTCCTTTTCGTTCTTTCACTTGACTCTCCAAATAACTTACGTGGGCGGCCTGGCCGATTTTGTGCAACAGCAGGAATCTCAATAGCCCCTTCAAGCCATGAATCATTGTATTTGCGAAATACGTCTTCCTTCTTATGAGCCTTTGACCACCTTTGTCTTAATTGGCTTTTAAAGTGAGAAAAGGTGCATTTAAATGTCTTCATTTGGTCTTCTGAGTAGCCTTTGCATGACAGAAGTTCATATAAGAAAGTCAGTTTTTCATCCAAATTAGGCAAATTAAAGTTCTGCATGCGGTCGAACAATTATCTACGGGTCACAGTTCTTGCTCCCGAAGTATTTGTGAACCTAAAATAAAAATACTTTCTTTAAAAAATCAATTAACATAAATAAATACTTTGAATTTTTTTCATCAAAAAAAGAAGAAAGTATTAATTTGGGACTTATCTGCGACTTTCCGCGGCTATTTTGTGAATAAGTTACTACTTAAAGGTTTAATCTTTCGATTATATCAAGAATTATGACAGGATCTAACTTGATAATATAACAAATTTATGATTAAACACAGACCGTAGCTACAAAAATATTTCATAATACGCGTGACTTTCAATAAACGAAAACTAATCTTTTCAATTATAAAAATTCTCCAAATTCTATTAGAATTAGTATATCATTACCTGCTGTATCAGGATCCATAACATTTTTCTTCCAATTTGAACGAGAAGTAATAAATATTCACTTTTAAAGTATTTGTTTGCACACGAACGCCGAGAACAGACACAATCACCGTGCGGGAAGATCAAATTCCGACTGCTCCCGGAAGCTCGGTATGTACGTGGGGAAGGCGAAAGGGGTTGGGTTATATTTTCAAACCTGTTCCGCATCCCAGGTAGTCGTTTTTTTGTAACTAGTTTGCATTTTATAAATTTGACTTTTGGCCGCGTAGATCGTTCAAATACCCGTATGTGCATGGGAGAGTTATGCTTCGGCAAGAATAAGCCGGCTCGACCGGAGTGATACCATGGCCTCACAGAAAACCGGCGTGAAGCAACGGAAGCGGAGGCCCAACTTCCCCCCCCTCTCAATTCCCCTATCCGCCCATCCCACGGCGGTAGTCACTAACCATCAGGTGATCCGTCTGCTCGTTTGCCACCTACCACATAAAAAAAACCCGTTTGTTGAATCTCAGTAATAATTGTTTTTATTTGCTTTGCTTAGCCAACTCTGGCCCTTTTGTGGCACTTGCTGAGAAAGTATATGCTACAGGCTGCTTGTAATTTTTTACAACACCCCGTATCATAAATACTTGTGCGTGATCATAGAATTCAGTTTTCCTTTGCTCTCCATTATCTACGAACCCAATTGCTTTATCCTTTCTCTCCATAGGTTACCTGAGATTTTATTGATATTTCGTCAAATAAAATAATACACAGCTTTTCTTTCTGAGACATAGACGATCTTCTTTAGTTGTGCAAATATATTCCAGGATGTATGTTGCATTTCTGCATAACCTTGGCGAGCGTTTGTGAAGCAGGCAAAATTTTTATTTTCTGAAACACCTATGGGCTCTTGGGCTTTGTTTCAGAATTGATAGAGCAAAAATTTTTCTGTTAAAGTGAATCTCCTTACTTTCTCTTTTTTTCTGTTTTCTCTGCATTGAATTTGCATTAAAAATTTCTGCAATGCTAGAAGAATTTTCAGTCGTGTTTAGAACAGCTGGACTATTAGCTAACTTCTTAACAGCTTCTATTTCCGGTAATCTTCTTTTTAAGTTATTTTTTATCTTGCTCTATTTTATTTTTTTCAACGAGTTTCATAATATGTATCTCTTTTTCTCTTTTAGTTAAATGAGTCTAGTATTTTTCTTCGCCATGGCTGTTATTGGAAAGTAAAATAAATAATTATTCCTCCTCTCACCTAATTTTATTGGCTGCAAGTTGTAGGATTCACCACCACCAAAACCACTTTTAACCGATATTATTTCAGACAAATGACCGATGCCCTTAGTCAAAACTACTTTTGACTGCAAAAATCAGTCAAAAATGGTTTTAACTGAGGGCATCGGTCAAAACTACTTTTGCCTGATTTTTGCAGTCAAATAAGAATAAGAATATACAAGAATTTTTGGTAGCAAAAGAGCAGCAACAGCAGAAGTGATGCAAGAAAGAAGATGGGGCGCCACACGCTTTTTAGATACACTTATGTGACTACCTAAAGCGTGAAATGAATAATCACTAAATTACAAATACAAAAAAAAGGAAACTGGAACACCTTTTATATGCGATGACGGAGGTTTTGCTGAAGGATGTCACGGATGCTCTATTGGAGTCTGCGGATCATCAGCAAAGCAAAAGTGGAGTTCTCATTCTCTTAGCGATAAGAAAAGGTTGACAGGCAGATCTAGCACGGTGAGGGTTTCCGAAACCGACCGATGTCACAGCGTGGACGAATAGATTTTCCTAATAGACAAAAGGAGAATGCACTTGGTATGGCTTTCTAAGAGAATAAAAAGAAATGTTGCATTAAAACAAGCAATTTGGTACTTACAGTATCAAAATGTAGAAGAGCAAAATACCTAATTAGCTTTATGGTGTTACAAGATAGCACAGAATTTAATTTCAAAAGTACAAAATGATAGAAAAGAGTTTCTACAACGATTTGTTGGAGATTAGATTAGAAAGTGTTCCTGCTCGGCTTCGCCGGTTTGTTTATATATGGGAGGAAGTTGAAATGTCAAAATGTTCTAGAAAGAAAGAATTCTTATTGTCAGACCGGAAATGGTTTGAAACTTCTAGAATAATTTATTGTTGTTGATTAAACGAGGATATTAATTTATGAATTATTTATATTTTAGTGAGGAAAAATCAACAGATTCAGAATAAGTAAGTAATTTAAATTTAGATAAAATGTTTAAATTGATATTTGCATAGTTGCTTTGAAAAATATGTGTCACTAAAATGGCAACACCATAAGACTATAAAGATTTTTATAAACAGGTATACTTTGAGTAGCGAGGTAGTTACTCGTCACTAGATGTCGGTAGTTTGTATATGAAGAATTGACAGATTTACAATTTTAAGTGAAAAATAAGTACTTAGTAAGCGAGTAAACGAAATTATGAGTAGATAAGCTACTTCACGTAAGATGTCACTTGGTGTTTAGTGATCAAATTGATCGTGAGATGACTCTGTGTGTCTGTTTCAAAGAAGAAATTGTTATTATTGAGATGTCAAAGTCATTACAAGTGCAATGTTTGTTTATGTTTTTATAAATGCTACATAAAAGTGGAAATACATGAGAAATGTGGGTTTAAGATTATGAAATGAAGTGTTTGTGTGCTCTCAGAAGGATTTCAGTGACTTATGAAAGTAAATTAAGGAATGAAAGTAACAATTTGTTGATAAAACGTAATGTGTCAAAATGAACACGTTACAGACTTGTTTTCTGTTATATTGAAAGATGACAGTTATCGTAGTAGTTCTTGATGTTTTCCTGATGAGGTGTTCCCGATAAAATTTAAAATCTTCGTTTCAGCCTGCTCAGATAGTTGCCCATTGGGTAATACGGCCGTCTGGTAATACAGACAAAATAAATTATTGCTCTCGGATCAGTAGTCAGGAGCGCTACCACCGAGTCAGTCGGATCAGATACAACTAAACATTCCTTTTAAATGGTACATTTTTCTCCTACAAGACTGACAAAATAAATTATACACAGCCACATACACAGAGTTTAAAACACGAGCAGGTTTAATAATTGATCAGCCCAAAGCAGGATTGAACCTGTTCCTGTCTTAAACTCTATGTATGGTATGTGGCTGTGTATAATTAATTTTTTTCGGCGTGCTGATTAAGAATTCTGAACGCTGTTTTTGTCTGGCCATCTTGTTTTTATTGGAGGTGTGAGCTTGTGGCATTGGACTTATAGCGGACAAGACAATAGCAAAATCAGTAGATGTATTTCGTTATCAACACGTGATCCTAATAGCGGTGGTCTAAATCTTCTGACTGTTGAATCTGTGGTTCTGTGGTTAGACAGGTCGATGGTTGAGTTGTCGCGACGCGTTGGCATCTTGCTAGAATAGGTGAAAGGGTGTAACCGATGCTGTATATACTAAACGCACACTACATTGCCCAACGGTCACGATATGAAAACTATTATCTCGAAGTGAAGTGGGGTTTGACTAACCTTAAGATTCCGCAAGGGAGACGTGATGAGGTTTTAGTTTGCGTAGGTCCTAGAACTGCCTCGACAAGCTCGTTCTTCGCCTGCGGAAGGATGACATACTGATTTCAATCGTCCTCGCACTACACCGGTTTAGAATAGGGGTACACCGGTGTTTCCAAATCACAGGATCTAACAATCTATGATGCTGCATATTAATTTAGGAGAACTAGACTCTTGGAACTGCAACGGTGTCGTACGCTATGGGTTAGGATGAGAAAATTGTATAACAGACAACCATTAAATAGATCACGAAGCTTAATATGGTCACCAGACCTCTTCTGGTACCGTTCAAAAGGGTTCATCGGGTCTTGCACCGACACCCCAGCCCGACCTTTATCGTCGTGCCATATGCACGGTTCATCGGGTCTTGCACCGACACCCCGGCCTGACCTCTGTGTCAGACCATAAAACTCTAGGTACGGACACCAGACCACTACTGGTGCCGTAGCTCACTTTGTGGGCCACCGGTCCTATGACCGGTGCCCATGCCTGAGACTTAGGCATTACTAATAGTCAGTCATGAGATCTCATCTGCTGAAAAGAGTCAGGGTTTCGTCATGGTACCTTCTATAGTCATCCCAAAGACAGCATCCCAGTCTCCCGATCAAACAACTCGTCATAACCCCTTAGGAATGTCATTGAGATCAGTCGTCGTCATCAGGATATAGTTTTATAGAATATGACTACTTATAGGGATCCATATGAGTAGTCATACTTAATTAAATTAACACATTGTAAGTATAAGGAAATAATTCAGTTCTACATAAATGAGGTAATACAAGGACTATGAAATCCTAAGGTACTTAGCTCTCAAACAGGCGGTCGTCCAACGATGATTTCTTCTACAGGTCGACAAAGGACGACATTCATAGCGTACCACTATTATCCTCACTGGTTTGTATCTGTCAACGGCCAATTTAAATATGGCGGGTTTTCAACTTACCATAGATAAAGGCGACAATTGATCCGTGGAGTGGCGCACTCTGGGTCTGTCTCTGTGTTGCCATTCGTTCAGATTATGTGGGACTTCGTGACTACTGTCGTACCTACGTCACGACATGAGTATCTAAGTTGACAATCGGGGTAGGGCTGGCACCAGGTGGTTCTTGTTGTGCATCGTTTGACGTAGATGGTATCGTGGCAGGGCTTACATCGGGTGAGAGCACTTGTATATTTTTTATGTAGACGGGATCGTCACAAAAATGGCACCTTCTGGTTACAGTTGTGTATCATTTAATATGGATAGACTTGCATCAGAGTCGCGTAATTCCTGTTGTGCATCTTTTGAAGTAGATGAGATCGTGGCTGGATTGATCTCCCGTGAGTGCTCATGATGAGGATGAGATTTGATAGTAGCTGGCTGTTGAATTTCGGTTTGCTGTTGAATGTTGTGTAATTTGGACTGAGCAATAACATTAGAATTAGCAGGAACTGCTTGCGAGCTACTCTGATCTTCTCCTTCATTGATATCTATGAAATCCTCATCACTAAAAATAGCAGGGTTCATGGGAAATATACCCTTCGCTTTAAATCCAGCAATACCTTTATCGAAATATGCTACTCTGGTATAAGCTATATTAAACAATCCTGCGATTTCGTATGGGTGATATTGACCATATTTTTTGATTTCATAAACATGTCGCATTCCATGTTTTATGCTTTTTTCAGCGGTCCAAAAAAGTAAAATGTAAGGGCTGAGGCGACATGAAGAATGTGGTGGAATAGTTAAAGTTGTGGTATGGTTTGTTTTAGCCAACTCCCAAGCTTCCAGAGTAGCTGACTGTTATGATTCTCCATTACCAGCAGAACTGGTCTTTCAGCAGTAGGTATTGCGTGTTTGATGAAATATTTTAACCATAAAACAAATATATTGTATCTTCAATCGTCCAAAGTACAACCGTTATGAGAACACGTGTAAGCAGTACCTGGTGGACCATCTCTTTCTAAAGTCGAGACAATGCGAAGAGGATGAATGAATGACGATGTCGAGGAAAAATAAAAAGAGGTGGGATAAAAGATCCTGAAGCGCTCATAGCACATACAAGGGCTGCTATTTATGTATCCGGAATAACAAAGTGAAACAAACATATAGCATTTATTATACTTTTATTGCTTTTCAAAATATTCGCCACGATGATCGATGCACTTTTGCATACGTTGGAACCAATTTTCGTAGCTTTTTTCCATTCGGATTGAGGTATCTCAAAATGTGCATTTTGAACGCATCAACAGCCTCTTCACGGCTCGAAAAACGTTGACCACGTAATTTATTCTTCACGGTTGGGAATAAATAGAAGTCATTCGGGGCTAAGTCGGGGCTGTACGGCGGATGACCCGTTAATAGGGAGTTTTCAGATGACGTATGTCACTGCGTTCTTAAAGCTCTCAATAGATGGCGCTGATGAATTTTGGTAAATAAGTAATTATAGCATAATAATAGCATCAATCAATTAAACTGCCATTTCAATGCTTTGTTTTTTTATAAAAATGATACTTGTCTATGATTTTAAGAAATATCACGTACCTAGCAAAAAAAAGAAAAGAAGTAGGTACATAAAGTAATTAATTACTGGTTTTTTCATTTGTAATTAATCTTGTTTTTTTGTGAAAATGCGAGGACCATGTATTGTGTATGGATGTGACAACGATGGAGTTCATCAGTTACCAAAACAGGAAACATTAAGGAGCCAATGGATTACAGCTGCAAAGTTAGATACCAAACTAAAAGCTGGTCGGAGTATAAAAACTTACACATACTTTTGCTCTGATCATTTAAAGACAGTGATTTCTATCATTTACGGCCGTTGTTTGGTAAGGTTCTATAATATACACCTCATTCCTCATTACATTACTAGTCTGATTTCTTATTAGCTCTTGGCACCATTGTCGCCCATTTGATTTTGTATAAGAGGCGTGACGCGTTGTGTGTCAAAAGCCCAAGAGGTCCAAGAGTAGTAGAAAGAAAAGCATTTTCGGTTGAGACTGAATAGCCCAACTTATCAACTCTTGGTCTCCGGTAACATTTCGGTACTTTTCCTTGTGTATGTATGTACCTATGTCCGTTTCAGTACATTTTGAATGTGAGGTTTCACTACATTCAATGTATAGGATAACGAAATATATGATACATTAAATCCAGTTAGATTATAATTTATTTATATTTAATACAATTTGTTACATTTATTGTAGATGGTGACAAAGGAAACAAGTTCCTGAAAAAAGGCTCTGTTCCATCAATCTTTCCTTGGTCTCAGGAAAAGGATTCTGAAGTCTCTCAAGTAGAAGCAGCAACAAGTACTGAAGACTCCGATGTTAGATTTGATCCCAGTCTTGCAGTAAATGACTATTCAAAAAAAATTTTCCTATAAGGTTTTTTGAAGAAATACCTAATGAAGCTTCTGAAGATCCTTTGGATTTAGATGACAGTGAAAAACATTCTGAATCTATAAGTAATTACTCCATTTGTCTACAACTAGGTGATGTAGGTTCTGATACTGTAGCGATGGAAAATGATGCAAATGATTTGGAAACCAGTACAGAATTTTGTGGATCTCCTTATTGTGACATTAAAACTTACAGTGATGTATCTGTACAAACTATCAATGAAACACCTGCTTTTAGTGTTCATACATATAATTATGACGACAAAGCAATACACTTTTATACTGGCTTAGAAACATACAAAAAAATGATTTTTGTTTTCATGACCTTGGGTGACAATGTTAACCATTTAAAATATTTTTATGGCCCTCCACCTTTCTCCTTAAACCCTTTAGAACAGTTCTTTTTAACACTTATAGTGTTACGGAGTCATAAAACATTTAAAGAATTATCAATGATGTATTTAATATCAATAAAAGATGTATCCAATTTAGTAATAACTTTGATTCGATTCCTGTCTCTAATGTGGAAAAATATTGATTTGTGGGTAGGGAGGGAAACTGTAAAATCATATATGCCATTTGACTTTAATGACAAGTATCCTATGACTAGTGTTTACGCTAATTTTACTAGAATCAAGAACATTAAAATTATACTTTTATATTAGATAGGAAAGCACTGCGATTCGCCTATTCCCTCGCACTCAGGTGCATACCCATTTCCTATCTCTTTCCCTACCCCCTCTCACCGGAAGTCAGTTGCCGGCCGGAACTCATGGCGTGCGTGCGCGTCTCAATTTTTTCAAAATTAAATAAATGGTTTTGATGTGTAATTAACGTCTAAATATTGAATCAACATAACTGTGAATTCACTGTGAAATTTGTGACTGGAGGCCTCCGAAGAAATCATGATTCCCGGGAATTTTCAAGGACTTTCCACGTGCTGAAGGTGAGCCCTTACAGATCCTATCCTTCTTAATCGCAGTGCTAATTTCTTTTTGTCGTGTCAAAGGGGTAAAATTAAAAGAATCTTTAATAATAGCAAACAGCGCAAACATTATTTTTGGTCATTTCGAGCAGGATTAATAGATTCGTTAATTTCATTGTAAAAAGTAGGTAGGCGCGGTCAGCCATATTGGTAAAATGCCGAATGATCCGCCCTCAGCGGTATTAGATCGTGATTTGCAAAAAATACAAAACAAATTAAGTGCTTTGTACGGTCGAGCTCAAACTATTTACTACGCTAGTTGCAAGTTGAACGACGACCCTATCGCGATCGACAACTTTTTAGCCGACGCTTTTACGATTGATACCCTACGAAATGATTTTCATACCACGTTAGACGAAAGAAACCGGTACCAGTTATATAGTCCAGATAGTCCTATACCGAATTACAATTCGGCAATTGCATTTGAACAGCTTCAATCAATCAAACAATCAAATACTCTTTATACTCTTTTTTCTTTTTCTTTCTTTATTTTCTCTTTTTTAGCTTCATTCGCGTATCAAATATAAGGTTCACCGATTATCGCAAGTGACCGAAAATACCGGTTGCGATAAGAGTTCCGCGGTTAAATGCGAGAAAAAACCTTCAATAAAATTACCTGCGTTAGAGCTTTGTTCATTTGATGGAGAAATTGAGTCATGGCCTATGTTTTACGAGACTTTCAAGGCGGTAATTCACGAAAATCCAGACCTTACCGAAAGCGAGAAAATTCAGTATTTGGTAGGTAAATTAAAAGGCAAAGCCCTGAGTATTTGTCAAGGTATTCTGCCTACTGCCGAAAACTATTGCGTCATTTGGAATACGCTAGTTAATAAATTTAATGACAAACGAGTACGAGCTGCTACGTACTTGGATAAATTGTTCGCGTTGCACAATGTCAAGGAAAATTCGCCAACTAATTTGGAATAATTTATTGATAAATTTTCATCAATTTATTCCGCTTTAAAGCAGTTAAATATTGATAATTTGAAAGATTTTTTGTTTATCCACATTGCCTGCAAGAAAGTGGGTTTGGAAACAGTAAAAGCTTACGAGTTATATATTGGCAATGACAAAAATAAAACTTATAATTGTCAGGAATTTATTGCATTTGTGCGGAACCAGTCTCACATTTTGCAACGCGCGCAAAATATTTCTTCTAATGCAAAGCAGCCGGGCTCCACGGGAGGTACTCAGTTACGCAAAAATATTACCTCGCATTCGGGCGGTAATTATGGTTCGCGTTCCAATAATAATAACGTTAAAACTTTTATTAACGTACAGGAACAGGATCAGTGCGTATCCTGCGGGAAGAGTGAACATTCTCATTTATCTCAGTGCCCGAAATTCCTGTCAAAGACCCCTAATGAACGCTATAAATTCATAAAAATACATAAAATGTGTGTAAATTGTTTAAGTACAAAACATAATATTTCAAAATGCGCTGATTCAACTCGTTGTAGTGAATGCCAACGGAGTCATCACAGTTTACTTCATTTTCCCACCAGTAATACGAATTCAAAGACTAGTGGTTCTATACCGATTGCATCTAGTACGACCGCGATAGTTAAAGAAATCCCGTCTTGCGATAATCTACCACGCTGAATACGTTAAAAACAACCGACTTCAATCGTAGCAACTCCAATTTTGCTATGTTTTTGTTGATTTTCTCAAAAACCGCTGAATCGATTTCGATAAAATTAATATGGGACCACCTGTGAAATATACCCTTTCAAACAAAAAAAGAAATTTTGAAATCGGTTCAGGCGTCTTCGAGTAATCGGTGAACATACATAAAAAAAAAAAAAAAAAAAAAAAAGATTCCGACGAATTGAGAACCTCCTCCTTTTTTTGAAGTCGGTTGAAAAATACGCCGCCGCCGCCGCCGCCGGCACCGTGCCCGCGCCTGAGTGCGGCCCTGCCGCCGTTTCCTTGTGTGCGTTAGGCGAGTGCGCTGCGTCGAACGCCACTGATCGTAGTGATAACGGGGGTAAGATCGCGACGCCCGCGCCGACATCGGTTTTTCTAGGAACCGCGCAGTGTCATTTCGTTGATAGTGAAGGGAATATTTGTGTTTTACGCGCTATAATAGATAGTGCATCCCAAAGGGATTTGATTACCACGGAATGCTGTAAACGATTGAATCTTAAAATGCGCGCTCCACAGAATAAATTCGTCTCAGGTGTAGGCGACGTGATAAACCCCATAGAAGGTGTAACTTGTCTAACCATTCGTTCTAGGTTCGATGATTCGGTTAGGTTCAGTATTCAGCCGGTGGTCGTAAATCGTATCACGAATGAATTGCCTACCGCAAAGATCGATGTCTCACGTTTAGATTATTTAAATAATATTCCATTAGCGGATTGTAATTATTTTACTCCTGCGAATGTTGACCTAATTTTAGGTTCGGATGTCTTTGCTCGTATTTTGGGTCCAAATACAATCTCTCGCGCCGCTGGGGAACCCGTCGCGATTGAGACTTTGTTAGGCTATATAATAGTAGGGCAAGCTCCGGTCATTAACCTCGCGAGTAACAATGTGCGCACTTACTGCACTACTGATTTAACATTCGAAAATTGTATGAATCGATTTTTCGAATTAGAAGAGGTACCTAATGTACCTAATATTAACCCCGGACGAGCAAAAATGTGAGAGTTATTATTGTGAAACTACGCGCCGCGATTCTAATGACCGCTACGTTGTCTCACTTCCCTTTAAGAATGATACCTCTGAGTTAGGTGACTCGTTGCGTTCGGCCGAGTGTAGGTATTTGTCGTTGGAGCGAAAACTTTTATTGAATCCACCTGTTAAGGAGGAATACGCTAATGTGTTTATAGACTATTTACGAAAAAAATACCTGCGGCCAGTCGGTACTGTTTCGGAGGTTGATTCTGGGAATAAACAGTATGTTATTCCTCATCATGCTGTCATCCGCACTGATAAAAGTACTATTAAGTTACGTGTAGTTTTAAATGCTAGTAACGCAACTACATCTGGAAGGTCTTTAAATGACATTTTATACACGGGACCAAATCTACAAAATGATTTATTCCAAATTCTTCTTAAGTTTCGTTTACGTTCAGTGGCGATAAGTGCCGACATACGTCAAATGTACTTAAGAATTTTAATGGATGACAATGACACCCGTTTTCAGAGATTGTTGTATCGATTCGACATAAATGAGCCGATAAAAATTTTCGAAATGACTCGAGTGCCATTCGGTTTATGCTGCAGTCCATACCTGGCCATCCGTACTGTGCGTCAACTCGCTTCAGATAAGCGCGAGCGCTTCCCGCTGGCGGCTAGTGTGGCAAACACGGACATTTATATGGACGATTTGGCCACTAGTTGTTCTTCGGTTTCAGAAGGCATCAACTTGTCAAATCAGCTGATCGATTTATTCGCAGCTGGAGGGTTTGAGTTGGTCAAATTTTCTAGTAACTCACCTTCAGGTCCTACTGAACATACCTGCGTCGCATCGTCTTTCGGAGACAGTCGAGTTCAGTCCTGACAGTCAACTCAAAATATTAGGTCTACATTGGGTTCCAGCTGAAGATGTGTTTACATTTAGTGTGACACCTCAACCACGTGACTGCACGAAACGGAATATTTTATCCACTATTGCCCGTTTATGGGACTTAATGGGTTTCGTGGCACCGGTCACATTGCTCGCTAAATTAATAATAAAATGTTTATGGAAAGATAGCATTGATTGGGATCAGGTACCCCCTCCCAACTGTCATGCCGTCCAGGGTCTCAGGAGCAGAAGGAAAACCAGGTCGTACGTGCAAAGAAAGACTTCTTTATTGTTTGACAGCTTAGCAATAGACACATAGAATAGAGTGCATGAACTATGGAACGTTAATGCGTTCCGATACATGTAACATCTCCCTTTTTTATGAAAAACGAAACGTAAACAAAACTACAAAACAAATAGCAAAACATGAAAACAAAACGCAATTTAACATCTACAAATTTGACATTGACATAATGAATTTGACAATTACACAATTCTCATGTTTACAGTTTACAATAATATTGTTTTACAAGGTAAATTAATGCAGGTACTTAAAAACATTACAAAAATGTTAATCTTCACAGAATCTACGGGGTTTTCTTATGGGGCGTCCGAATGAAGAGTATTTCTGATTGTTTTGTATGTGACGCGTGTTAGGATTAAGTTGCTGTTCATTAATTTTAACTGTATTTTCAGGGTCTACGATATGAGAAGTAGTTACAGGAGATGATGGTAAATCATGTGATGTTTTAGGTTTTAATATATGTACACGGTTACGACGGAAACTACCTTCTGGAGAGTGTATGATGTAAGATCTGTTTTCAGGACAAACTTCTGTGATTAAACCTGGAGTCCAAACACTGTGTGGTTGTTTTTTAAAATATATTTTATCCCCTTTTACCAGTGTTGGTAAGTCTTTCGCGTGTGTGTTATAATAAAATTTTGAATTGTTATTTTGTTGTTTTATTTTTTCCTTTATTTTTCTGTAGTCATAGATTTTAGGTTTTAATGCTTTATCTAGGATAGGCAATTTAGATCTAAGTGTTCGAGACATTATAAGTTGGGCTGGAGAGCATAATCCATCTTTTGGTGAGTTTCTATATTGTAGGATAGCTAGGTAGGGATCGGATTTGTCTGCTAGGCTTTTCCGAAGAATGTTCTTGACTGTACCAATTGCTCTCTCAACCATGCCATTAGAGCGGCTATGGTAAGGACTTGAAGTAATGTGTTCTATTTGCCATTCTGAAGTAAATGTAGCAAATTCTTTGAAATTGAAGGGCGGGCCGTTATCAGATTGTAATAATTTTGGTATGCCATGTCGTGCGAAGATTGATTTTAAATGTGTTATCACATTGGTGGAAGCAGAATTGTTATTCAGTAAGGCAAGTTCGACATATTTAGAGAAATAGTCTACTACTAATAGGTATTTTTGAGAGTTAAAATCAAATAAGTCAATACCGACTTTATACCAGGGAATGAGCTTAATTTCATGATTGCAAAGTGTTTCTTTGACATTATTGCGTCTATATGTGAGGCAAATGTGACATACATTTATGAAACTTTCAATATTTGTATTTATGTTTGGCCAATATACTATATTCTTTGCCAAGTTTTGACATGTTTTTATGCCTTGGTGGCTTTCGTGTAAGAGACAAATAATATCATTTCTCAGAGAAGTAGGTACGACAATGCTAGTGTTTTTAAATACAAGACCATTTATGACATGGAGATCATCTTTAGTAGGAAAATAAGGTTTTATACTATCAGGGACTGATCTTTTGTGCTCAGGCCATCCCTTATTGCAATAGTTAATTATTAGTGACAGGTCAGGATCTTTTGAAGTGTGGCTTTGAAATTCTTGTAATTTATGCTTACTGACGGCAAGTGACTTCATAACAAGATTAACATGCAGGTCTATGTCTGCATCAAGATCAGTTAAAGACTAAAGGGCACATCTGGAAAGGGTGTCTGCTACATATAGGTATTTGCCGGGTTTGTATATGACGGTAAGATCGTAGGGTTGTATTCTAAGCATAATTCTTTGAAGACGACTGGGAATGCTATAGATGGGCTTTTTAAATAATGACACAATCGGTTTGTGGTCAGTTTCCACAGTAGTGTGACGACCATACACATACTGATGGAACTTGGTACAACCAAAGAGAATGGCAAGTAATTCTTTTTCTATTTGAGAATAGGCTTGTTGGGATTTACTGAGAGATGCAGATGCATAAGCAATGGGCTGTTTATCGTGACTAATTACTGCACCCATAGCATCTTTAGATGAGTCGACTGACATGATAATATCCCTATTTTGGTCATAATATGTTAAGACAGGGGCATTTGTAATAAGGTCTTTTAAATTATTAAATTCTTGGTCATGTTTATCTGACCAGTGCCATTCAGTTTCTTTAGACAAGAGTGACCTTAGATTTGTTGTTTTTTGTGACAAATTTTCAATATATGAGCCTAAATAATTGATCATGCCTAGAAATCTTTGAAGTTCAGAAATGTTTGTGGGTGGTGGCATACTACAAATGGCTTTTACTTTATTCTGATCGACGCGTACACCATCACGACTAAAGACATGTCCTAAGTATTTGACTTCATTTAGACAAATATTTGACTTTTCCTTGTTGAATTTTATACCGACATCACTAGCTCTCTTCAGAACTTTCTCTAGCCTAATGTCATGTTCTTCTTCTGTAGAACCATAGATGAGTATATCATCCATCATGACCTTGACTCCTTCTATGTCACAAAATCTTTTTGTCATTTCTGAATGAAAGATTTCAGGTGCGGCGTTTATACCGAAAGGTAACCTCAAAAATCTATAACGACCTTGAGGTGTGATGAAAGTACAAAGCTTTGAAGAAGCTTCATCAAGTTTAAGCATGTAAAAGCCCTTATTAGCATCTAATGTTAAAAAATACTGAGCTCCTGACAGACTAGATTTAATTTCATCAATTGTGGGAAATTGATAATGTGGTCTCATGATAGCTTTGTTAAGTTTACGCGGATCAATGCATTATCGAAGTTGACCATTTTTCTTTGAAGTAAGGACAATAGAACTGACCCAATCTGTAGGTTCATTGACTCTAGCGATAATTTGATTTTTCTCTAAAGCATCAAGCTCTTGTTTCAGGTCATTGAGTAAACTAAAAGGAATTCTGCGACAGGCATCGACGGATGGAGTAGCATCAGGTTTTAAAGTCAGGTGACACTCAAAATCATTTAGGCAGCCTATGCCATTGAATAGGTCTGAATAAGAAGAAATTATATCTTTATTTTGTGTAAACTTAACATTATGGACTCTTTTCACAAACCTCAGATCTTCACAGCTTCTACGGCCTATTATGTTTTGACATGGAAGGTCAACAATATGAAACATAACCTCGAAGTTTTTCTTATTGTGTTGAATGGTTATAGGACACTGACCTACTGTGGGTAAAACCTCACCACTAAATGTTGATAATTTATGATTACTTTTTTTAATATTTATTAGAGGCAATTTTAGTTTTTTGTATGTGTTAAATGAAAGGATGTTTGTATCAGCTCCTTTGTCAAGTAAAAATGGTGTATGACAGCTGTTAATGACAAGCTGCGTCTGATATGGATTATCAACATTAGTTATCGTTGACAGAAATAATGACCCTAGAAAATAGTGATCATCTACTATGTCAATATTATGCACTGACTCAGAACGAGTGTTAGAACGACAAACAGAAGCAAAGTGGTTTCTCTTACTACATTTTCTACATGTAACACCTATGGCTGGACAGCGGACCCGATGAACCTGTCCACATCTTCCGCATGTCTCCTTTGCTTCGGATTTTCCTCTTGAACTGACCGATCTCTGTCTTGATCCTCGGCTCGTTGACCTGTAGTTTGTGCGAGGCTTATGACTGTTTCTAGTCTTGACAGCGTTGATATCCGATGATGAATGTTGAGAAATGGCTGCAGTGTCAATTTTTGTATTTCTGATCGTCTTGGCCAGTGATACAGCCTGTTCAAATGTGGTAGGCTTTTCAATTAGTATCCTTTCTTTTATGTAGCTGCACGATGAGTTCAGGTTCCAAGAAAATATGTCTTTCAGAATATCATCAGCAATGGAACCGAAATTACATTGAAGACTGATATTTTTTAGGTCAGTAGCATATGACTCAATGTCTTCGTCTGGACCTTGTTTGCGGTTGAACAGTTTGTGTCTCTCGACAGAGATATTTACCTTTGGCATAAAGTAATTTGCGAATTTGTTAACAAGACCATTGTAACTTATTTTTGCCATGTCGATGTCGAACGAATAAAATATTTGTAGGGCATCTTGGCCTATGGTAATCAAGAGAATAGCCACCTTTCTGCCATGAGGTTCATTCTCTAGGTTATTAGCAATCATGTAAATTTTTAGATTCGTGGCGAAGTTTTTCCACGCCAGTGGCATGTTCGGTGAATGCGTATCAAGTGTAAAACCTGTTGGTGGTAGAATACCTGTTGTCGGGTTTGTGGCTTTTGCTGCCGCTACAGTACCCTTTGACTCCTTTTGGTCCACGCCGCCTTCCGCCATCTTGATGTACTTGTAGTCGTGGCGTAATCGTGTCGATGTTGACTTTGCTCGAACTATCCTGCTGAGCTGACTAAATAGGCGATTGTAAGCTCGTCGACTTCTGACACCATGTCATGCTGTCCAGGGTCTCAGGAGCAGAAGGAAAACCAGGTCGTACGTGCAGAGAAAGACTTCTTTATTGTTTGACAGCTTAGCAATAGACACATAGAATAGAGTGCATGAACTATGGAACGTTAATGCGTTCCGATACATGTAACACCAACGTGGTTGCTTTGTGGCAGAAATTCGAAGCTGAATTGCCCTTGCTTCAAAATATTAAACTGCCTCGCCACCTGGGAGTGAGTGATGAGTGCCTTATATCTTTATTAGGCTTCGCAGACGCCTCTGAAAATACCTATGGTGGAGTCGTGTATCTGAATGTGTTCTTCACGAATTCAGGGAAATCAATTACTAGTCTGGTTTGCGCTAAGTCTAAAGTCGCACCGTCTAAGACTGTAATATCTCTGGCGTGAATGGAACTATGCGCTAATCTCATACTTGCTAGATTCATGCGCCTGGTACTCGCTGTCAAATTACAAATGTTTACGCATTTACGGACAGTATGCTGGCTCTGGCTTGGATCCATTCTTTGCCTAACCGATGGCAGACATTTGTAGCAAATCGTATTGCGAAAATACAAAGCTTATTGGAACCCTGCCATTTCCATCACATACCTGGAAAGGAAAATCCCGCCGACTGCCTGTCGAGAGGTTTGACGCCAGCGCAATTGCTTGAGCATCCTCTCTGGTTTCATGGGCCTCAGTTTGCTCGTTTACCTTTTCTTGAATGGCCAGTCCATAAATTCGATCCTGCGGCTGTCACTGAAGCGTCTGAAATGAAGGTAAATGTTCTGGCTACTACTGTGCTAACAGCTCAGCCAGCACCATTGGTCTTCTATGAGCTTGCTTCTCGCATATCCTCGTGGCCTAAATTGCTAAGGATTGTAATTTATGTTCTTCGTTTCATAAAGAAAGTGCCAAGAAAATTTGAAGTTTCTCATTTAGAACGGGCAGAAAGGGTAATAATCAAAGATCTGCAGCAGGTTCATTTTCCAGGTGAGCTTAAGTTAGCCCAGACTGTTGGCAAGCTACCTCCAGCTTTGTTAAAGCTAAATGCTTTTGAAAGGGATGGTTTACTTAGAGTCGGTGGCAGGCTAAGTAACGCAGATTTAAGCTTATGCTGCTTCCTAGAAAGGATCACATAGTTGACCTTTTAATAGACTACTATCATCAAAAATATCTTCATACGGTACCCCAATTATTAATGTCCCTATTGAGACAAAAATATTGGATTTTGTCAGCTCGCAATATAGTGTGCAAAAGAGTACAAAAATGTAACACATGTTTTAAAGTGAATCCTCGGAATGAATTTCCCATTATGGCGGATTTACCAGCTTGCCGAGTGCAAGAAGCAAAGGCCTTCTGTTACACTGGGGTAGACTATGCGTGCCCTTTGCATATCCTGCCTTATCGACGTCGAGGTGTGCACAGTCAGAAAGCTTATACAGGGTGTTAAAAAAAGTGCGTTTGAAATTTTAAGGGGTTACTCAGAATCAAGTAAAAACAGAACCCAGGAAAAATATTGAAAAAATCCGCTCTTCAATTTTTTTTTCAGATTCTCATACTAAATCTAAATACTGAATCGAGAAGTTGTATCCTGTATATGCCTATTTATTTATCTTGTTACAAAGGCACTGCATATCGAGTTGGCTTCTGATTTAAGCACTGATGCCTTCATGAACGCTCTAAAACGGTTCATATCACGTCGGGGACCCGTTGCAGTGATATATTCTGATCGAGGTACCAATTTTATTGGCGCTAAAACTTACTTGGACAATATGTACCAGTTATTGGATTCTGAAGAATACCAAGACAAGTTTGCCAATGAATTGCGTGAGAATCGAATCACATGGAAATTCAATCCTGCTTCTGCTCCACATTTTGGAGGTCTATGGGAGGGTAATATAAGGAGTGTCAAGACCCACCTTATAAAGGTAGTAGGCAGTCAGTTGCTCACGTTTGAAGAGATGCTCACGGTGCTCGCTCAAGTGGAAGCTGTGCTCAATTCCCGGCCTCTCTCAGTATTAAGCAGTGACCCTTCTGAGCCTTTGGCATTAACGCCTGCTCACTTCCTTGTTATGACACCATTAAAATCGCTTCCTGCAGAAGAATTATCAAATGAGAATGTTACTCTGGTCCAAAGGAAACGTAACGTTGATAATTTAGTTCAATCGTTCTGGAAGCGGTGGAAGGTAGAATACCTTAACTCTTTACAAGTTCGTAATAAGTGGGTGAACTCCAACCGCTCAGTCGAAAAGGGAGCTATAGTACTGTTAAAATCTGATAACAGTGCCCCGTTAGATTGGCCTTTAGGTATAATAGAACAAACATTTCCTGGTAAAGATGGAGTTGTCCGTGTAGTAGATGTTCGGACAAGAACTGGATTATACCGCAGACCAGTAGTGAAGGTTTTTCCTCTGCCGTCACAATAATATTTAAAATTAAAATACAGTCTATAATATCGTTCAAATATGTAGTTTGTAATTTCTTAAAATTAAAATATAAGCCTAACTTTAGTAATAAAATACTATAACTAAAATTTCATTTACCGTTATTAAAAAATATTAATAACTTCTCGGTTTGTAGAAAAATATTCAAATAAGTAAATTTGAAGCTGTTCTTTCATATTATTTTTGAAAGTACTACGTCCTGTCAAACCGGGGGGGATGCTTACGCTAATTTTACTAGAATCCAGAACATTAAAATTATACTTTTTTATTAGATAGGAAAGCACTGCGATTTACCTATTCCCTCGCACTCAGGTGCATACCCATTTCCTATCTCTTTCCCTACCCCCTCTCACCGGAAGTCAGTTGCCGGCCGGAACTCATGGCGTGCGTTCTCGTCTCAATTTCTTCAAAATTAAATAAATGGTTTTGGTGTGTAAATAACGTCTAAATATCGAATCAACATAACTGTGAATTCACTGTGAAATTTGTGACTGGAGGCCTCCGAAGAAATTATCATTCCCGGGAATTTTCAAGGACTTTCCACGTGCTGAAGGTGAGCCCTTACAGATCCTATCCTTCTTAATCGCAGTGCTAATTTCTTTTTGTCGTGTCAAAGGGGTAAAATTAAAAGAATCTTTAATAATAGCAAACGGCGCATGCAACTAGAGTCATCATAGATGCTACAGAGTGCCCTATAAAAAAACCGGGTTTGCCAAGGGCCCAACAGATAACATTCTCGTCTTATAAAAATAAAAACACAGTGAAGTTTTTATTGGGTATAACACCAAGTGGTCTGATAACCTATGTATCACCATGTTATGGTGGTTCTGCAAGTGACCGACAAATCATTGAGAGGAGTGAAATTTTAAACAGTTTGATCCTAATGATGAAATTATGGTTGACAAGAGATTTAATGTACAGGACATTTTCATATCACACGGTGTAAAAATTAACATGCCGGCATTTTTCAAAAAAGGAAACCAAATTGGACCTGAGACCTTAAAGAAGAACCGTAAAGTTGCAAGTAAGAGAATTCATGTAGAACGGACTATTGGGTTATTAAAAACATACAGAATATTAAAAGAGCCTATGAATAATACAGAAATCATTTTGTCAAGTGACATTGTTTTTATATGTGCCATGTTAACAAGCTTCAGATCAAATATAATAAGTAAAAATGCATAGGTACATAAAAACTTTTATTGTTTGAGATTGTACAAATACTTTTGTAATAAAGCCTCTTTATAAAAATGTTCATAATAGAGTTTTAATTTGTCTACCATATTTTGGATAAAATTTTCATCTTTTTTTATTTTAATTATACAAAAGTCTTTCAGGGTGTACACAAAAAAATACGCTACACTCCTATTTGTACACAACAACTGGCCTTGTACCTGGTAGTAGTAGTCATGGTTTTTATCTAAGGTATATAGTCCACTTTGGTCACATAGTTCCAAATAGGATACATTTTCTCCATTAACCGTTTTATTCTTTGCTGTATATGGGCATTTTACTTCCAGGACTGCATCGTCACCCACAAGCCCATCAGGTGTGCACCCAATATATTGTATATCCGAGTGCACAATGATGCCACACTTAGTCGCTGTCAAACCTGTCTCCTGGCAAAATTTTTGAATTGCCACTTTTTCATTTTTTATCCCATGTTGGATTGCTGGCGACATGATTTCTTCACCTTTTAATAATGCTTTGGCTACCTTTTTTTTATTATAATCGGCACATTTACAAATTTTCCCAAAATCAGAGCTCTGGAGTCTTAATTTTCTTTCAGACTTCCAGAGTTTATGATTATTTTTTGTATTTTCCTCTAACTTTTCTATTTCAATTTTATTCAGAATAAGTGAGTCTAGGTATCTTTCCTCCTCTGTCTTTTCAAAATAGTCATGATCACTATAAAGTGCCTTTTTATTCGCCGGTATTCTCAGCTGAGCCATGGGCATATCAATATTCTCTTGGCTGCAATAATTTATTGTATGATTTACAAAAAAATCTGCATATTTTTGGTCATTAACTCCTGTTTGTGAGGTTCCAGGTCGTGGGTCGAATTCAGCAATCTTCTTTGCGTTCTTTATTTTTAAATTTAAATCTTCAGCTTTCACTGGATTACCAGTATACATTGCTGCCGGATGATGGAATGTCTGGAGTGTTACAGTGGAGCTTAAACTTCTTTTAATATTTTTATTTTTGTTGAAGTATATTATTCCGTATATTAACACATGAACATGCTTACATTGAGCATATGAGCCCATTCCAGCTGCGCATTCACACTGGCTTTCTACAATGCAATTTTCTTTTGCTTTTATTGTAACGCTATAGGTTACCTATTTTCTCATTTCTGATGAGCATGTTGCTTTTATATAGTACTCTCCGCCTGAGTAAGCTATGCGGCTTGTTTGCGAGTACCGCTCCTCGTACATGTTTTTAGACCTGCTTAAATTTTCTCGGTCGGTTAGCTGACTATATTGCTGTAGATCCTGTTCATTCATATTTGGCAGTAAACTATCTGAAGTGACATCACGAAACAAATCAGCACTAGGTGTAGCAATATGGTAAGATTCCTCTGGATCGTTAACCAATCCACCAAAAATCGTATCGTAGTCCATTAATCTGCAACAAAATAAATATAAAGTGTTAAAATAAAGTTTCATACTTTCTAATAAAATCCTACATAGAAATACATGATTCAGAAATGTCATATTGCTTACGAAATATTATATCGTAAATACTAAAATATTATCAACTAACGGGTACGGTTGGGATGCACTTAAAAGGGCTAGCCTGTTTTCAATCAAATATCGTTTTCTATATTAAATGCTTTGCGTAAAGTTCATTTTTTAATGCTAACAGGCATACTAACCTTTGGACAAGGGCAGCTTTTTTCCCAATAGTTTTGGCATTGCGTTTTCGCAACTCCTCTTTAAGTTGCTTGAGGGTCCACGACCCATAGTCCTTCGCCATAACGTCCCAACAAGAATCTTGCAGTTACACGCAAAGAGAATGTAATCACTACGTTTGTCACACGAAAGAGTCCTATCTCTGAAACGGCACAACACGTTTTCGATATGCACAAAGCCTCAACTGAAATGCGGAGGAACCGAAGCTCGACTCGACGCACTAGGACCAAAAAGTTCAAGAAAAACAGAGAAACAAGTAAACAAAAGTTCGAAACATTCACAGCCGCCACACAACTGGAATAGGTCGCTTCATTCAGTGACGTGCAGTGACCACTATGTCGTCAAATATTCTACCAAAAAAATCTACTAAAATCTAGCAAAATCAATGTTTCGTATTTTTCTCTTTCCAGGAGATTTCTTTATAGCAAAAACCTACTATTAAACGACTTTATAAAATAATAATCATTTTCCGTTATTTATACTTTGTCTTGATAATTAGCATTTTACGCCTGTTTTCTTACCTCAAACTTTCTAAAATAAGCAATACTTTTATAACTGGTCATACTGATAACATGACGCTGACAGGCCAGCATCAGTGTTACCAGTTGTCCAAGTCCCAATCGGTCCTAATTCTGATCAGCGCCATCTAGTTGACGACTATAAAAATGCTGGAAAATTGCCTATTCGATCTTTTGATCTTCCAAATACCGAGTTGTTTCGGCCGATGTGTGGCAGCTAGCATTGTCATGATGAAGAATGATTCTGCATTGTCGGTTGTTCTTTCTTATTTCTTCAAAGACTTCTGGCAAACAAATGGTCGTGTACCATTCAGAATTAATCGTTTTACGATCCTCTAGTCCATTTTTACCAAAAAAGCAAGCGACCATTTGCTTTAAAGTGCTTTTTGACCGAATGACTTTTGTTGGGTCCAGCTCGTCTTGGAACACCCAAACCGTTGATTGTTGTTTAGTTTCAGGATCATAAACATATATCCAAGATCATCTCCTGTGTAGATATTATAGACAGTTTTTGACGCACCCTGATTGTACTTTTGTAACATTTTTTACACCAATCGACACGATTGGTGTAAAAAATTTGGTCAATTCTCAAGTTGTGCGGAATCCAACGTGAACAATTTTTTTTTACAGCTAAATGATCATGTAATATTTTATATATGCTCGTCGTACTTATGCCCAGAGACGCCTCTATCTCGCGATATGTAACATGACGATCTTGCAGTATTAGTGCGCTTGCCGATTTAGGGCGACCTTCTTTAAATTCATCCGTGAGCACAGACCGCCCACGATTAAACTCACTAAACCAGTGATACATGGTAGTTTTTGATGGTGCTTTGTCCCCAAAAGTCGAGTGAGTTGATCGATGTACGTTTTTGAGTTAGCTCACGCCGAAAATCATAATAAATCGTAGCACGAAAATTTTCACGATTTAAATCCATGGTGACAAAGACACGCAATTTTCAAAATGTCGCCACAAACAATAAACAAATGACAGCTACATGAAACAAATTGTATTCTTCAGCCAAAGATTTCCATTTTTAAATGTTATGATAATTTTTTTAATATTGTTCTGTAATACATATTCCAGCCAGTTCCGGATACATAAATAGCAGCCCTCGTATCACGGCGACGTTTTTACCGCGCTCCCATTATGTTTTTGAACTGAACCCATACGTTTTTGTCCCTTGGGAGCTAATTGTTTTTCTATTTCCTGGACGGTAGTTATAATAAATAATAATAAAGCATTTTATTAAGGACAACAAAATGATCCACTTTTGTTAGTAAAAACTTACACGCTAAAGGTTAGTAATAAATAGTGTAGGAATTGTACAAATATTAGTGCGTCATGTACTTATGAGGCGTCTCCTGCGGATAATGAATCCGCATAAGATGCCTCAGCACTGGCGCCTTCGGGTCTTCAGCCACGACTCTCAAGATGGTGTTGTCACTCCCTCGAGTTCTCCTTACCAAGGATGCTACCTTCTTTCTGAGGATTGCATAAAACCCATCAGTATGCAATTGGGCAAACATCCCGGAGGCACTATAAAATCGAGGGAGTCCCAACATCATCCTGAATACATTATTATATTGAACGCGCAGGGTATCTAGCAACCTTTGTGAACAGTTGTACCACAGACCTCCCGTGTACAGGCCTTGGCAGTACGCTTTAAAAAGTGTTATTTTGACCTGATCGGTACAACGGGAAAATCTGCGAGCCAACATGTTCCCGCGAACCGCCAACGCCCTGCGCTCCCTCTCCACATCGTCATCATCCTTAAGGTCGTCGGCAAGGATATGGCCCAGATATTTGAACTTCGTCACCTGAGTGATATTTGCACCACTTAAAGTAATCGGTGGAATGGTATCTGGGCACTTGCCAGCGGCCTTGAAGACCATGAGCTCACTTTTTTAACATTATAAATCAGACCATGTGATGCGGCGTACTTTTCACATGCTCTCAGCATCTCCCTGATCGACCTCGCAGTCGGTCCCAGCAGCACCATGTCATCCGCGTAGCTGATGTTGTTCACACAGACACCCGCCACGCGGCAACCGACACGCATGCTGCTGAGCTCGACTATGAGGTCGTTCACATACAGGTTGAACAGCTTTGGAGACGACAAACCCCCCTGTCTCACCCCGCACTCCAACCCGTATGATTCGGAGAGGCTGTTTGACCACCTAACACAATTTGTCTGATTTCTATACCAGTATTGAAATATTTTCAATAGTTCCGCCGGCATACCCCTGTCTTCCATCTTTCTCCAAAGCACTTCATACGAAACGAGATCGAAGGCTTTGGAGAGATCCAGAAAACAGGCGTATACAGGAGTCTTACGTTCGGTATAATACTGGACAGTATGCTTGAGTACTAGAATCGCGCTTTCAGTTGAGAGTCCAGGCCGAAACCCGAACTGTGCGTCATGTAGATTTAGGTACTTATCCAGACAAGACTCAAGCACACTATCCAACACTTTTGCTACTGACGTCGCGAGAGATATCGTCCGATAGTTTGCCTTATCCGATAGGTCACCTGTCCTGTTCTTCACTATAGGCACCACCGTCGTTTTCATCAAATCATCCGGTAGATATGAGTGACTAATGCACATATTGAAGAACATGGACAGAACCCGCGGCATGTGAACGCCGGCATATTTTAAGTGCTCGATACTGAGCCCGTCGCGGCCAGGAGATTTACCTTTACGCATACCGCTTATCGCTTTCTTAATTTGCTTTGCTGTAAAGTTAAGTAAAGGCTTCTCGCCTGCCACGGCCGGACCACCATCGGACACAATGGGCGAAAGACCCAACGGAGAGGGTACTTTGAAGTGTTCCATGAACAAATTGGCTATCTCCTCTGGGTCGCTTCGGCCATCAACATTTGCTGGGAGGCCAGGCCTAACATCAAGCCTATTAGTAGACTTCCAGAACTTACTAAAGTCTTTTTCGGCTCTTTGTTTCGCGATGATGTCCATTTTGATTTGATCCTGGTGTTTTTGACACCATTTAAGCCTTCCCTTAAATACTTTACGGGTTATGCCAGTCTCATCAATATTATAAATCAGGAGCCGGCGAACAAATGCGGACTTGTCCGATAAACGATTTTTTACAGGAGGGGTAAATCTAGTCAAGAGTTCTGATTTTTAGTACATGCATGACATGCAAGCTTCAATAAAGTACGAACGTGTATCCGTTTCATTTTTATCAAAAAACTGAATGGTTTTTGTATTTTTTTATTTTAATGGACAAGTCGGGTTTGGGATTTTTGCGTGGACAAGTCCGCGTTTGTTCGCCGGCTCCTCAAATATCAACTGGCTGAAAGCTGCATTTTGTCATGTCATGACTATTTCCAAATTTTCAAAGAACCGAGTAATTCTCAAGTTATTAATAATAGAAATAAACGGGCCTTTTGCTTGTATGAAACCATTTATTTATTTTACTGTGATTACACCATAGCAGCGCGCAGTACAATGGCTGCCGGATGTATGCTGCAATAAGAATAGAAGTTGTCCAGAGTTATTTGTAAGAGAAAGCGAAGGTGTAAAAGAATTAAAGATCATAATAAAAAAGTTAGAGAAGAAACTACTAACAGCTGAAAATGAAATCGAGAACTTATCACTAGAAAATAGCAAACTAAAAAAAGAGATTCATAAATATGAGCAGAAGACTGACATTCTTACTAACATATGTCGCTCAACACCGAAAAAGAAAACAGCTAAGTCTAACAAAAATCTAAATGTAACTAAACCAGAGTTTACAAGATCGGAACAAAAAGATGAAGGTCAATCAACAAAAAACAGTACTACAAATAATATACAAAAAGCTGAACTGGAGAATTCATCGACGTTAGTCAATACTGCTAAATCTACAACCGCCGCATCAGCACCTCCTCAGTGTTCTAATGAAAATAGAGATGAAAGTGCTTTCAAAAAAAAGTAATAGTGTTTTGTGACCAGTACGGTAGAGGTGTTGGAAGTATTCTCCAAAAATTGTTGGGTTCTCAATTCGATGTCACTGCCATAACCAAACCAAATGCACCGCTAAATGAAGTACTAAAACACAGTAAAAACATTTGTGAAAAGGAGATCATTCACGTTTCATACAAAGTTGGGCCCAAAACCCAAAGTGCCGGCCAATAATAAAAAAAATGTGTCATCCTGATCGGGGAAGTCCATCTAAGCATTTTTTACTATGGCGCCAAATGTCTACAGCTATTCCTTCTACTGTTTTTTTTAAATTGAAAAATCAAGTTTTCATACAATTTGATAAAACGTGAAACTAACGGTTAGTGAAAAATAAACAAAAGATACTTGTTTACAGTTTGTTGCGACTGTTTATATGAACACTTTTTGACTTTTAAGTTCTAAAATCAGACTTTTTTGTTGCAAGTATGAAAAATGAAATTAAAATGCTAGCCATAAAAACTAAGGAACAATAGGTTTATTGGTGAAGGTCAACTTGAAGTATTATTATCTTACCATGCTTCAGCGATATTACTAATACATCTCATACAATACTGAACTTGGTTACCACTGATAGGGACTTACAAATAGAATGAATCTAACAAAATGAAACAGAGTTACGAATTAAAATAAAGTATTTATTGTGCACATGGTAGAAAATAGAAACACAGTTGACAGGAACACAAAGTAAATCGTTATCTAACAGTACATTAATCATTCATAGTGTTTTTTTAAATCACAATTAGTCTCCTCTTCGCACAATAACGTCCTCTAAGCCTAGAGCCGGCGGTCTTATTTGAGGCTCGTGCCTTGCATATGTTATATACCACACGATGCACATTACGTGGGAACAACACCCTACTGTTCTTTTGCCAATATTACATGTGCAGTAGTAGTGACGGATGGCTTGTCGACCGTTCAACGTCTTATCAAAACCTATGTACACATAATAGGTTTTCAACCTAACGTGACGGGATTGGATTCGCCCTCGAAGTATACATAAATCGCCTCCTTCTAACTCCCTTATATGTGATGCTGGCAATGTTTCGCCCAGTTCAATAGAAAACCTTTCATTTTCGTTGACATGTTCGCCGTAGTAGCTCCTGGCTTGCTTGAGTTGGTATATACCTAGGCTAAACAATATTAAATCTTCTTCCGTTAGTCGGGGCAGATCAACAAGTTCAGGTAGATTTGCTGACATTGGACGGAACATAGTTCTCCTGCGGTTATAATTATGTCTGTTTACAAGGTCGGCCAACGTGTTAGGTAATTCAAACCTCTCTCAAATGATTTCCAAGAATGTTGCAGCCCGCCTATTGTCTTCAATAAGCACATGGTACGCATTTAACAGTGCCGCAGCTATTTTAAAATAGTCAAACATGTATGTTAACGAACAGTTTATGTACACATTTCTCAAAAGTCGGAAGTCTCTTTTAAAGCGACCATTGATAACTTCCACAGCCCATCGACAAATAGTCACAAGTCGGGATTTATTTGCCTGTTCAGTGGTTAGTTGAGTTTCATTGGCATGTCGTGTTTCAGGCATCTGCACAGAATAGCCGTGTGTTTCCATATTCCCCACAGCGTCTCTGAACCCGCGATCCAAAATGAATACGTCGCCTTGTCGGAAAAACCAATTGAAGACTCCGTCGCCGTGGTCTGTCTCATTGTTTAATATATCGTTCATAATGTGGGCATCAGAAGTACGAGCAGATTGCGGCCCAGAAACGTCTATTATATGACCATCACAACATATGAACAAAAAAGGCTTAAGCAGGTTTCTGTACTTGTAATTGCTATAAGATTCTCTTTGAAAAAAATAGTTAGAGCTTTTCTGGATATAAATATATGTCCCGTCACAAATAACGATCGCCTTTCTTTCGCATAAAGGACTTTCTGGATTACCGAAAAGTGTCTCAGGTATGGTGAGGTTTTTCTGGGCTACTTCTTGACGATTCATGTGGCCATAGCCCAGATGCAGTGGAATAAAATCTTGCATAAGACACTCGCGACCTTTTAGGAGCATTCGTGAAAAAGTCGATTCACTTGTTTTAAATATGGATGCAAGTCTGGCATTTGAATCTCCTGTTCGCAGTTTCGCCAGAAGAGCTGCTAATACAGTTTTTTTCTTGCTATTACTGTCCAGACTTGGTGTATTTTGAAGTAAATCTTCAAACTGTTCGTGGGTAAGTCCTGTCCATGTATGGAATTCCTTTCCATTTATAAGCTGGTATTGCTCGAAGTTTAAAAGGTCAACGGTGATGTGTTCCTTCATTAGCGTTAACGCTCGAATGATATGTTCAGAAGTGAACTCTTGCAAAAGGTTTTCTTGCATCGCGAGCTCGTGCCATACGTTCTGCTCGAGATGTTCATGACAAACGCGATTGTTATCACATAAAAGTAAGTTGTACCGAACAAGCACTCGTAGTAAAACATCATCTGGTATTCTGTGTCTCGAAGTATTTTCACAATGCAAGAAAACACAGGTTCGTTCAGTGCTGGGAGTACGTACATAGCCAGGTAGCATCATCGAAATTGGCTGAGGATTATTCTCATCAACAGGTGCATTTGGCGCGTCATCGCCTGCATGTTCATTTCCTTCTCGAACTAACCGTTGATATGTTCTTTCTGCTCTTTGCCAACAAGGTCGGCAAATGAAGTCCGTAGGTATCACCTGGAACGAAAAATATAAGAAAAGGTTTTACTACTACGCCGTACAAAACACACAAAGATTGGGTACTTTCACTTATCCAAAAATACACTACAAAAATAATTGCATTTTTGTAAATCTCTCTCAAATAAATAAAAGTAATTGTTAATTAAAATGTTAATAAATGACAATACGACGATCGAGCCCATGAAATAATGTGAAACAATACAAAGCCTCTAATCAGATAGGAACGAACGCCCGCCTATCGCCCAACGTCACAATAATAATAACAAAAACACGAGTTGTTTTACGTTCTCTTATTTAGATTTATTCTGCGATTCAAGAATGATCGGACAGCGACGCGGTGCCCAGTTTTATCTATAACCAACGGGTACCAATTAAAAAATTCAATATTTAAGTAATAAACCATAAATACAACATAAGATAAGTACATACCTCCCGATCTAGCAGTTCTGCAATAATAATCTGCGCAATCTCAATATATTGCTCTTCTCTGGAAGCCCAAGTATAGTGTCTCCTGTTTCCAATAGGTTCACGACACCGAATACATATCCGTTCATCCATTTTTGTCAAACAAATCTCGAGTACGAGCGCATAAAACACTTATATCTGATACGTATGGCAGCCGTCCGATGTAACAAAAGTCCCATGGATAACTGGTTTGAATTGAACTCACTCAAGCTGTCTGTCAAGCAAGCGAGGCGCACACGCACCTTCCCCCTTCACCCCTTCGTTCCCTTTATACCTGCGATATCCCATCACCCCGCCCCGCCCACTGGTTTCTTTTTAAAGTATTTTATTTAACCTCGTATGTTTTACTTTTTTATTTTAAAGAATACACACAGAGTTCTGTTTTCGTTGTGATACTTGTTCAAGGTCACTTTTTGAACACGGTTTGTTCATTTATTTTCACTTATTAGTTGTTTCATGTTCAATAAAATATATGAAAACTAGATTTTTCAACTTATAAAAACAGTTGAAGCAATGACCGTAGAGATTTGGCGCTATAGTAAAAAATACTAAGATGGACTTTCCCAACTAGGATGACACATTTATTTTTAATTGGCCGGCATGGTAAGGTAATAACTAATGAAACTTCAAGTTGACCTTCACCAATGAACCTATTGTTCCTTACTTTTTATGTCTAGCTTTTATTTTAATTTCATTTTTCATACTTGCAACAAAAAAGTCTGATTTTAGAACTTAAAACTCAAAAAGTATTTATATAAACAGTCGCAACAAACTGTAAACAAGTCTCTTTTGTTTATTTTTCACTAACCGTTAGTTTCACTTTTTATCAAAATGTACGAAAACTTGATTTTTCAATTTAAAAAAAACAGTAGAAGGAATAGCTGTAGACATTTGGTGCCATAGTAAAAAATGCTCAGATGGACTTCCCCGATCAGGATGACACATTTTTTTTCGTTGTTTGGCACTTTGGGTTTTGGGCCCAATATGAATGATCTCCTTTCACCAGCTCAGATTTTGTTGTTATATTAGCTGGATCAAACGATGATAATCCCCTTGGTTTTCAATCCTACCTCTTCAGCTATCTAAACTATCAAATACAAATATACTGGTTGGTGAAATTCAAAAAAAAAAGGTTTATCAATGTTAAAAAACAAAATAATGTTATACGCTTAGTTTGTTCACAGTTTGCTCACACCAGCTTTGTACCACTTAGCTATGATGTAAATGACAATGCGATCGGTTTGAATTGGAAACTTTATGCAAGTAGATTACTTTTACGAGAAATACTGCGAATAAACTATAGAAATGCCCACAGACAAAATGTAAAAAATGTCATCGGCCCATGTATTCAGCAAGTTAAAAAGCAGGCAATAGTAGGTCAGAAAAAAATCACGCACTACTTTAAAACTGTAAAGAAAGGTACCAAACAAATGTCTGAAGAGAATAGCGAAACAGTGACAACAGAGCAAGAATGTGTAGAAACTATGGTTATTGAAAATAATATTATAGATACAAAAGACCAAGACGGATCACAAACTGAATCAGATTTTTTTCGTGACAAAAAGTCATTTTAGAATTCTGCATCTGAATATTCAAGGTATAAAATCTAAGCAAGATCAACTAGAACTCTTTGTAAATGAACGGATGATTGATGTTTGTTGCTTTAGTGAGACTTTTTTGAAAGATGATCAACTTGACACTTTACAGATTGAGGGTTATACACAGGGTGCTCATTTCTGTAGAAAAAGGAAAACCCGTGGCGGAGTTGCGATCTATATTCGAAATACTATTAACTTTTGTATATTGAATTGGGTCTCTGAACTTGCAGTTGAGAGTCATTTTGAATGCTGTGGGGTCTTGGTATGTGATCTGAATTATCTTATTATTTGTGTGTATAGGACACCAGACAGTTCCTTAGATCTGTTCTTAATAAAAATTGAAAATTTACTTAACAAGATAGCTACGAGGGTAAGAAACAGTTCTAAGAAAATATACGTTTTGGGGGATTTTAATGTTAATATACTGGAAAAAAACTATAAAAGTGAATCTTTTTTGAACCTATTTCATTCATTCAAAATGCATCCAACTATAAGGGAACCCACTAGAATTACTTCTCATTCTCAAACCTGTATAGATAATATACTAACTAATAATAAAAAATACAATGTTGAAGTACTAGACATTGGGATTTCGGACCACACAGCTCAAATTATATCAATCCCATGTAGCTCGAGTTATAATGAAAAATTTTGGTTTACTTTTAAAAGAAATCCTAATAAATACCTAGAAATATTTCTAAAATACATTTCCCTCATAATTTTTTCTGAAATTTATGCTCAACCTGATGCCAATAAAGCGTATAAATCATTTATAGATCTGTTCTCGTTAATGTACGAACTATGTATTCCTAATGAGAGAAATATGATAAGATATAAAAGAAAACTGCAATGGAGATCAAAGGGTATAGTTATCTCGAGTAAAAACAAAAGAAAACTTCACATACAAGCTCAAAAAAGTAATTGCTTAAATACTATAAACACGTATAAAAAGTATTGCAAAATCATGAAAAGAGTGACCAAATACTCTAAGAAAATCACAAACATAAATTACATCAATAATAGCTCAAATAAAAATAAAGCGACATGGACAGTAATTAAAAGGAATACGACACAAACTAACACCTTAAAGGAAACGGTAAACGCAATTACGAAGAATGATGCTTTGATACATGACCCCCTAGGGATAGCAAATACTTTTAATGACTATTTTATCGATCTCAATACCCCTTTACAATGCAATGATGACATTCCCTATAAACCTATTTCACAATCAAATAAAAATAGTATATTTCTAACTCCGGTCACAACGGAGGAAGTAAAATCGACTATCCTTACCTTGAAAAATAAAAAAAGCACTGGTTATGACGGAATACCCATAATTATCATTAAAAATAGCGTTGAATATATATCACAACCACTAGAATTTATAATTAATTTGTCACTTGAAACAGGAGTATTTCCGGATGACCTAAAAAAAGCACTGATAAAACCTTTGCATAAAAAAAGGTCTAAAACTGACATGAACAATTACAGACCAATTGCGTTATTATCAAACTTTTCTAAGATATTTGAAAAAATAATACATAAAAGGATTATTTCATTTTTGAACAAATACTCTATTCTTAATCAGAATCAGTTTGGCATTCAGAATAATAAAAATACTACTCTTGCTATTTTTAAGGTTTTGACTCAAATCTGGGCCGAAGTAGAAAATAAAAATACCTGTGCTGGTCTTTTTATGGATCTATGAAAAGCTTTTGACTGCGTTGTTCACGAAATCTTAATCAAGCAACTAGAACATATTGGGATACGCGGAAACGCTTTAAAATTAATGGAATCATACCTTTCGAACAGAGTACAAGCAACAGTTGTTGAAAAATTTAATGTGCATACAAAGACAATAGAGCATATCGAATCTGACTTTAATAAAACTGTAATAGGAGTTCCTCAGGGAAGTGTATTAGGACCACTACTGTTCCTTATCTACGTAAATGAGCTACCTTTAGTTATCAAACATCTCTGCGTTATGTTCGCTGATGATGCTACTATTTTTGTATAAAAATAGTAGCATCATATTCTTGATTATTCAATTTGCCCTTGGGTATCCAAGGGCAAATTGAATAATCAAGAATACATAAATGAAATATATAATACTATTGACATTGCTACAAAATGGTTGACATCTATTAATTTAAGATTAAATCTAGACAAGACCAAAATCGTAGAATTCAGAAATTACAAAAAGACATCAGAGAATTTAAAAATAATTATATGTAATAAAGAAGTAGAATTAGTTAATGACATAAAATTTTTAGGAATAATTGTTGACACTCACTTGAATTGGAAATCACATATTGATACAGTAAACAAAAAGATATCAAGTAAATGCTATGCTTTGTCAATTCTGAGCAATGTCACTTCAACAGAAATTTGTCGAAATGCATATTATGGTTATGTGTAACCACTCTTAACATATGGCATTATATATTGGGGTAACTCAGTCAATGTAAAGTCTACATTTATATTACAAAAACGATGTTTAAGGATCATTTATTAAATGCTTAGTACTGAAACTCTAAGGCCTGTATTTAAAGATAAAAAATATTTAACATTGACCTGCATTTATATATTGGAAATATGTGTCATTGTAAAAAATAACAGTGATTCATTTATTAAAAAAAATGAACATTTTCGCAGATATGAACTACGAAATAAATATAAAAACGATGTATGTCCTGTGCTTGCAAAAAGTTATATGTATAGTAATTTAATCACTTGCCTGAATACATCAAACTACTAGATGGTGCCAAATTTAAAATGACATTAAAGGAGTGGCTAATTGAGAAAGTATTTTATACCATGAATGAATACTTTTCAAATAATCAATTATCAATTTAATCAATTATCTATCAATGACTAAATGATGTTATACTATTAATGTGGAAAACTTGACTATTGTATGCCCGAAAAGGGTAAACTGATGACACTAAACAAATGTAACAACTATTTTACTCAGTTTTGACAATAAATATTATCTTATCTTATCTTATCTAGAGCATAGAAAACATAGACATAATAACCATAGACAATAATAAAAAAATTCTAATACCCCCTTTCAATTTTAAGTTTCTTATTTATAATCTATCTATCTATCTATCTTCTATCTAAATAAAAATGAATTGTTGTTCGTTAGTCTGATTAAAACTCGAGAACGGCTGGGCCGATTGAGCTGATTTTGGTTTTAAAATGTTTGTCGTAGTCCAGGGTAGGTCTAAACGGTGAGCAAATAAGGAAAAATTGCGAATAAGATAGAGTAAGACGATAATTTGCGAGTAAGATAGAGTAAGACGATAATTCCATTTTCCCATATAAAAGTTGACCACTTACTTTCTGTCAAACATTTGACGGTATTTATACTCTCAGTTCCACTCGAATTGAAGAACGCATTGTTTGATGGGTGCCAACCTTACAGTGTTACCAACTCTCAAAAATATTTTTATTATAATAATAAGTGTATCCGAACGTTCCATTGTTTTGTCATCTCATGTAAAAAAAACCCGTGTATCCGAACGTTCCATTGTTTTGTCCATAGATTTAGAGACTTTTTGCTGCGCTCCTACTTTAACATCCTTGGTTTTGTCATCTCATGTTAAAAAAAGAAACATTTAATTGGAGAAATACTGAAATACTGCTAAAAGTGATTTTCTTCTCGCTGCTTACAATGCCGAGGAAAAGAAAACGACCTGACATAGGTCGTCGAAGTCGTGTAAATGTGCAACGAGCTACTTTACGCTCCAACCGCACTAATGACCAGCGAGAGGCTGATAATGATAACAGTCGTACAAGTATGGGAGAATTACGTTCAAGAGTAAATAACTATGAAGTGGATAGGCAGAGAATGGAACGAGTTCGTGCACATCGATCACAACAGCAGCGAGCACGGGATAATGAATTTAATCGATTCCGCAGACGCAATGCTCCTGTAAACCTCGAACGAGGAGCATTTTCTTACGATCCGGAAATTGATTATAGTGCCGACAAATCTGTGACGATTGGAGAAATGTCAATCATTTGTCAACATTGTAAAGCATTAAAATACAGTAGTGAACCTGCAGGATTATGTTGTGCTGGTGGCAAAGTACAATTGCCACAATTGGTTCCACCACCTGAACCGTTACACTCATTAGTTAATGGGATGGAAAGTGAGTCTAAACACTTCTTGGCTAACATCCAAAAATATAATAATTGCTTCCAAATGACATCGTTTGGTGCAACGCATATAGTACAAGACGGGTTCATGCCCACTTTCAAGGTAGTATACCATAATTGTTTTAGTGAAATTCTAATTTGTATTTGTATCACAATTAATTTAACCAGTTCTTTAACAATTACAGATACAAGGACAAATTCATCACCTACTGGGGGCAATGCTGCCAGTGCCAGATGCAGATCATAAATTTTTGCAAATTTATTTTATGGTCAATCAAGATGCGGAAGTTGATACATGTTGTGGTCATAATCCAACCGTCAAGCGAACCATTGTCCAACAACTGCAAACATTTCTTCACGAGAATAATGAATTAGTGAAGGTGTTCAAAATGGCACTGGATCGGATGCCATCAGACAGCCATAATATTGTAATAAGAGCCGACAAAACACCTGCTGGAGAGCATGCAAGGAGGTTTAATTCACCGACAATAGATGAAGTGGCTATTGTCGTTGTTGGAGAGAATTTGCAATCAAGAAATATTGTACTTCATCGCCGGAACAATGAATTGAAACGCATAGAGCTTATGATGCTTTACAATACCCATTAATTTTCTGGCAGGGAGAAGATGGGTACCATTTTAATATCAAAATGGTTAATCCAATAACAGGTAATTAGATTATACAAAATAAAATATTTTATATTATATTCAATATATAAATGTATTTTTTTATCATTTGTACTTCCAGGTGCTGATACACACAAAAAAGTCAGTGCCATGAATTATTATGCATACAGACTCATGATCCGTGAAGGTGAAGTAAATCACATTTTGATGTGTCAACGGCTCTTTCATCAGTATGCAGTGGACATGTACGTCAAAATTGAGACTGAACGATTGACATCGATTCGTCTAAACCAACAGCAGCTTCGATCTGAAGAGTACATTCATCTTCGCGATGCAATCAATGCTGACGGCAATGTAAATAATGTAGGAAGAATGACAATTTTACCGGCCACTTACATCGGAAGCCCGCGCCACATGCACGAGTACGCTCAAGATGCAATGTCTTATGTTCGAAAGTATGGCCGTCCAGACCTATTCATTACATTCACCTGTAACCCACAATGGATTGAAATAAAAAAAGAACTGCTACACAACCAAACACCACTTGATAGGCATGACATCACAGCCAGAGTTTACAAGCAAAAATTAAAATCTTTAATGAATTTCATTACAAAGCATCGTGTGTATGGCCAAGTACGTTGTTGGATGTACTCTGTTGAATGGCAAAAGCGTGGTTTGCCACATGCTCATATATTAGTCTGGTTGGTTGACAAAATAAGGCCAGAAGAAATTGATTCCATTATTTCAGCCGAAATTCCTGATGAAACGGTTGACAAAAAATTGCATACAATAGTAACTAAACACATGATACATGGACCTTGCGGAGTTATCAACAACAGCTCACCTTGTATGATCGACGACAAGTTCTCCAAACGGTACCCGAGAAACTTGGTTGCTGAAACCATCTCGGGAATCGATGGTTACCCATTGTATCGTCGGCGATCAGTTGAGGACGGTGGACGATCTGTAGATGTTAAGATAAAAGGACAAGATTAAAATTAAAAGTAGGGTCAGTTGTCATCATGCTGCGTAATATTAATCAACCTCGACTTTGCAATGGAACGAGATTGGTTGTGAAGAAACTCATGAATAACATCATCGAAGCTAAAATAATCAAAGGAAAATACAAAGGAGAGGATGTCTTAATCCCACGAATACCTATGATTCCAACGGATTTGCCATTTGATTTTAAAAGGTTGCAATTTACCGTGCGTCTAGCTTTTGCGATGACCATAAATAAATCGCAAAGCCAATCGTTGCAAGTTTGCGGAATTAACTTAGAGTTTCCCTGTTTCGCACATGGACAATTATACGTTGCGTGTTCGCGTGTCGGAAAACCAACATCCTTATTTATTTACGCACCGCAAAAAAAAACTAAAAATATTGTCTACCAGAAAGCACTATATTAATTAACTGTATATATGTACAGCAGTGGACATTTATTGGCCGATATCATGATGATGATGATAACTGTGTTGTATTTAATTTAAGCAAAGATTTGTTTATCATGTTCACAGTCCAGAAACGAGCACATCCAAGAAAATTTTAAATTTTTGTATATGGAGTGTATAAATATAAATAAATGACTTAATATGTATATAATATGTGCATTTGGATCCTTACAATTATATAATAATATGTTGTATATATCTAAAATAAAACTCAATTGATACAAAAAATTTTTTTATTTCAAAATATATTAATCACTCTTCTTCTTTTTCTTTTCAAATTATGCCTTCCATCTTTGCTTGACGATTATTTTGCCAATGTCAACGTGTATTAGTAACTCTTTATTTCCATCAACTTGGCTCCATCTACTTGGGAACCACTTGGCTCGCCAGGACATGATAATATGGCGGAAATACTAGGCGACTCGGACAAATCTGATTCGATCAGAACATTATCAATGTTGAGCTGCTGGCTGTCTTCAATAACTTGAATGTCCTGTATGTCTTCGGCCGATAAATTTAATTCACTGAATGTCTCCTCAGATGATGAAGATGGCATTGTAGAAACGTGTTTTGGTTTAGATAGCAGCTTTTGCATTAATATATTTTTTTGTACTTTTGCCCTGTTCACGCGTATTATTCGTTCTACATTCTTACCACACTTGGTACAAAATCTGAAGGTGTCAGCGATTATGTTGTAGTATTCGTCGCATCTTAATAATAATTTATTACAACCTGGACAGTTATTATTTTTGTTCTGCCGTTCCATCCACTTTTTACAAAAGGGACAATGCATTTTAAGGAGTTGAGGGATATATAGCTTCACTATAACTTCTGGGAAATAGTTTTAAAATATCAACAATTTAAATATTATAGTTGTTTGAATTCTTTATTTTCTCGATGACAGATGTAGTTCTTCTTCTTTTCCTAACCATGGCCACCGTCAAAAAAAAACGACAGATGTAGTTTGATAGTTATAGTGTAAATATTTGTCAGTATTCACTCAAAAAAATTGTCTATGGTAAAATGTCACTTGAAATGTTAACGTCTCTTTGCTGTGCATCTATACTATAATTCTTTAATATTCCTAAAAATCTAAAAGCAACAAATTTCAATAAAATTAAAAAAGTATTGTGTCGTGTGTTTGTGACTTACTAAATATGCCTCCAATAATTAGGCGGTACGAAGTTCGCCGGGTCAGCTAGTAAACAATAAAATTGTACTTTTTATAAAACAACACTAGCAACATATTTTAACATAGAGCATCCCTATTACAGTTTTTCAATACTGACAACACATACCAATTTGACATAACATCTAGGGCATTACGGTATTGGACTTTTGTGGAAAACCGGTATTATTTCGGTATTAAGATTTCAAAACCGGGATCCCGGTTTTGCGGTATTTCGGTTTTAAGAAAATTTGTAGTTAAGAATTCAAAGAAAAAAACGGTATATTTGTATTATTTTTTATATTTAGCATGAAAAATTCTTAACATTTAAATAAAAATTAAACTTAGAAACTAAGACTGAGAACGAGCCTGCTGAAAATGTGTCCGAAGGAAACAAAGGGCGTCCAATGTGGTATCGCTTAGGGAGGATCTAATTTTGTTACAGATGTAACTGGCCGCTGAAAATGCTCTCTCCGATTCCACACTCGTAGGAGGAACAGATAATAACCGGTTATAAGCGTCGTCTAAAAAACGGCCCCTGTTTCCACCGTTTTCGTACAACGCCATTTCTATTCTTATAATTTTTTTAAGGTCTTCTTTTTCCGCTTCTTCATTACAACCTTCGTTTTGTTGCAGTCGTGTTATTTTATCTCCTTTTAATGTTTTTTTAATTTCTCTATTAAGTTGTTCTTCAACAGAATAAGTTTCACTGTCACTAGAACTCGTGTTTGAAATGTCTACCTTTTCAGCCATATTTAAGTTGCCCGTAATAGTCGTGTTCTTTGGTGCATGAAAACGTTGAATGATCTTGTAAATTTCTAGGCCTAGATCGGCTAGATCGGACTTATGGCCTGGCGAAAAACAATCCTCAGTACCGCTAGCTGATATCTCCTTGAAGTATTTTTCTGGGCTATGAAGATATTGGAGTACTAGAGTTTCTTGAAAGAGACGTCTTTCGAGAATTCGTTTACTTAAAGATTCTGCAAGAAGTGTAGACAAACTTGTGTTTTGACTGCGCAATTTCTTCATCATAAACTTGAGAGCTGTATCTGCAGTTATGAGGGTGGCATCACTGCTTCAACGGTAATCTTAATGACATTCAGGCTTTTTTCCACAGCGTTTAATACATCCACCTCCTCTTGACTAAACTTTATGTCTGAATTCATATCAATAAGCGCTTTAGATACGCACGGTCTTAGTCTATTAAAGCGTTCTATCATGGATGCCATGCTGGACCAGCGAGTTTTGCAATCCAGAATTAAAGCAAGTTCTACGCCTTCTTGTTCTTTGACATGTTTTTGTAGATAGATGTCATTTTTTGTCGGTGATTTTGTAAATATTTTGATAACATCACGCATTTTTTTAATGACATTTTTATAATTCGGGCACAATGAACGGGATGTCCGTTCATGGACGATCACAAATTCTCCTTCTGTATCAGCATCACTATCATTGTCACTGTCGTCAGAATCGTCAGAAACTTGGTTTCTTGGTTCTTGTTCTTGGACTTCCGGCTGGTGAGGATTTTTAGAGTAAAGGACATCTGTTACTCCCAGATGAATACCGTGTGCTAGACATACTTGATGAAAAGCGCTTATACTCCTACCAACTTTACACATAACGCTAGCACCGTCAGTTGTAATCGCAAAAATGTCATTGTCTAATGACAGTTCAAATTCAGAGAGCTTCTTATTCAAAAGCATGATACACGTCTCCGCTGGCATAGTCGAATCAATCCTGGCTAAACCAAGATTTTTAAATTGAGATCCGTCTGAAAACTGAGCTCCAGTGTGAATATTTATATTGATATAGCGGCGATTCCTCGTTGAGGTCCATTCATCGAATGTCAATGAAAATGTTTTACCAGATTTACCCATTACTTTTATCTCTGAAACTAGTCGTGTTTTCTCTTTTTTGCTGTAATTCATAACGATATTTTTAATTGCGTTTGGACTTTTTGGCAAATCATTATGGCCTGCTTTTTTAAAGAGCCTTCGTAAATCATCTGATGTACAAAATTTTGCAAAGGGGATCCCGTCTAAAGCAGCCATCCTACTTACAGTAACTTCAGTACTCTGAGAACTTTGAAAAAAATGCGTTATTTTCCTTTTTTTTGAATCGGTAGATTCAGTTGGTCCTGATGAAATGCATTCAATTGGCGAAGAAGCTGGTTGAACTGCTTGAGCCTGAGAAGACGTAGAAGGCTCTGACGTATCAGATGATTTCTCAGCTTTAAGGTCAATTTTATGAACGGTTTTTAAATGGACTCGCAATCCTGATGTTGACCCACCAATGCATTTGATTATTTTTTGGCATAAGTTGCATTTACCAGATTGCGCATCTTCCGACCGCAGAAAATAGTACCAGACGGACGATTTGTCACAGCACTTGTTTTCGTATTTTTTGAACTTCTTCATGATATTTTATTAATATCTAAAACAAAAAGACAAATTATACAATATTTGAATAAAATTACAATTGGGAACGCACTACATGAAAACTAAAAAAAATCTATTAATTGACTTTCGTACACCATCTTCAGGCAGAAATTTCTGCCTGAAGATGGTGTACGAAACCGGTCGCTAAATAAGGAGTTTCATTTTAATTTAGTGGAATAAGTGTAAAATCCTACCAAAATGAGTGATATTATGTTCCACCAAGAACCAACAATCAAAAGTGTCACCTATCTATTAATTGAATTATATTAATTAGTATATTTATTAGTGTATAAAAACTTTTTCGTTTTCATGAGTACTACTATTTGGAAATACTGCTAGTGCCAAAGGGTTTTTTCTCTCCCGTGGCACTACTAATTCCAGTTGGCTCATAAGACTTCGTTCCATCCATCCGTCATGACTCGTGGATAAAAAAGAAACACACAGCCAAGGCAACTTTTTTTGTGGTAGGTAAAATAAGTAGCTAGCAGTTCATACCGCAACCACCTCACCTATCTTTCCTTTCTTCGTCCATTCAGCACTATAAAATTTTTCACATTGTATGATAGTAGGGTCACACAAAAAAATAGTTTAGAATTAAATATTTGCTTACCTGACTTGAAAAAGACGTCAGTATTTTTTACTCACTGAATTTGGTTTGTTGTCTACTTTTAAAATCTGATAACAATTTTATAATCTATTTATTTTAATGAAAATTACAAGTAAGCAAGTAATGAATGGAGTGTTCTTTACTCAGAGAGTGAGGGGTTTTATCTTCCAAAAAGGCAGAAATATACGGTGTCCAAATAGCAACGTAGGTTTATTTATTTATAAATCAGTGTATTTCGTCAGTGTCTTAAATTGGTCGCTTAATAAGCCTTGAACAGTTAATGATGAATGGGGGAATTCCCGCATGAATAAGACCGTTCCACACGGTCGCGAACTAAAGATTCATTGAACATTCACTGGTTGTGCTCGTGCATTATCGCGCCGTGAATTATAGGGACCTTCCGAACGGACATGGACGAAGCTATATGTATAAGACAAGGATGTAACTTTTGTATTCTTGTCTAACCTGTAGCTTTTTACCCGTCGGTTGGGAGTTGGGAAGGTGCAGTTGACGACCGTGTGGAACGAGCTCAACTTTCTATAGTGTTGTCAAGTAAAAACGAAAGTTGCCAACATTTATATTTAGTTTTCTACCAATACCGAAAACCGGTTTTTTGCTAGTTCAATCCCGGTGTTCAGAAATAATGTGAAACACCGGTATTACCGGTTTTTCGGTATTACCGAATACCGGTGTTCATGTCCTAATAACATCTGTCAAATGAAATTGACATTTCAATGTAAATAAACAATTTCAACATTGAACTGAACACAAAACTCTAATTACTCAAAATAAAAACTTCCTCCTAAAATAATTAAACTTGACACTACACAGTGCTTTAGTGAAAATGTCAGCAATATTCTCTTTACTGTCCACATATTTCACACTGATTAAATTCTTTGCCACTATATCCTTGATAAAATGAACTTTTAAGTTAATGTGTTTTGATCTTTTCGTATTTTCGTAATTCTGAATCATTTTAATTGCACTTGTAGAGTCACAATACAACACAGCACTACACTTTTCACTGAATTCTTCATTTAGTCCTTTTACATAAAGGAGCTCTGGTGTACACATAGCTGCTGCCGAGTATTCAGCCTCAGTAGACGACAAAGCCACAACCTGCTGCTTTCTTGATGCCCAGGATACAAGATTGGCACCGTGGTAGATTGCCATAACACTTATACTCTTTCGATCCTGTTTGTCTCCTGCCCAATCAGCGTCTGAAAAGCAAACAATAATATTATAGGTGCTCTTCTTATAAGGCAAACCCATGTGAGATGTCTTCTTCAAATATTTTAAAATTCTTTTAGCTGCGTTCCATGATTTCTCAGTAGGCCGATCCAAATATCTACTTAGCATTGACGTAGCATAACATATGTCAGGCCTGGTAACCATACATAGGTAAGTAAGACACCCAATGAGCTCTCTGTATGGAATATTTGTTAAAACTTTCTCTGACTTCTCACTTCCCTGAAAATTGTATTCCATAGGTGTCTCCATGGTTTTGCATTCTTGCATATTAAACTTTTGTAATATTTTATCAATAAATCTCTTCTGTGACATTTCAAGTGTGTTTTTATTTCTGTGTGTCTATTCCCAAAAAAACTTGTAATTTTTCCTAAATCTTTAGCCTTGAACTGCTGTAGTAACTTTACTGTCTTCTCTATTTGTTCTGGTTTTCCAAGTAGTATGATGTCATCAACAAACAGTATTAACCATAGATTTTCTCCGACATATAAACAGACATCATATTTAGACCTTTTCATTTTTATATTTTGACAAAAACTATTGAATCTCTCATTCCATATTTTTGGTGACTCTTTTAGTCCGTACAACGCCTTGTGTAATTTTAATACTTTATTCTTGGCTGTAGTATTTACTCCTTCAGGTTGCATAATATGTTTCTGTCTTTAAATATCCATTTAAAAATGCTGTGGGTCTAGCTGTCTTATTTCCCAATCATTCCTTGTAGCATGTGATAATGCAAGTCTTAAAGTAGTCATTTTCGCAACTGGTGCATAGATATTAGCCATATTGTCGATTTCTTGTTGGAATCCTCTTACTACAAGTCTTGCTCTTTTTGACCCGTCCTGTTTTGTTCTAAACACCCACTTCGTGTCAATCTGTCTTTCTGTCCTGGTGGTAAATCACATTCAAACCATACTTCTAAATTCTTTAATTCTGATGTTATTTCTTTATTTACTGCTTCTCTCCATTCTTCGCTTTCCTCTATTGCTTCTTTATAGGTAGTAGGCTCATGTTCTGTGATTTAAGCATAAGCCATATATACATTTCATAGTAGTAAAATTTCTTAGGTACTTTTATTTCTCTTTTTTCTTTTTCTCTTACTTCTTCTTCTTAATTTTTCTCATATTCACTATCTTAAAAATAAATAAAATCTTCCTTCTTGGTTATATCTTTTTCTTCTATATATATATTTTTTTTATATTTCTTCCATTTCCTCATTATTTATCATTTCTTTTGCGTTTTCTTCATAAATACTTTGCTTTTCTTTTCTTAAATTTTCTTCTTTATATTTGTAGTTTGTCTCATCAAATCTGACATCTCTTAAATCAAATATTTCTTCTGTATTGGGGTACCAAAGTTTGTAACCACTTTCAGTGTAGCCTATCAAACGTGCTTCTCTTGCCCTTGGCTCTAATTTCCCTCGTTTCGGTAGGATAACTGCCCACGCTCGGCTCCCAAATACTCTCAGATTATCATATCTTACTTTTTCATGAAATATTTAAGGTTAAGTTTGACTGGAAGAGATCCCGTAAGGGATAAGTCCGCCATTGTATATTACTCCTGTTAAAGTTTTGGATTTTTCCAGAGTAACCAACTATCTTATGTACTAGGTTGTATAGAAATATGGTATTGTACAAAGTTTCATCAAAATCGTTAGACCCTAAAAAATGACGATATTAAAAAAAAAAAAAAAAACGGCTGGAGATATTACAATAACAAAATATTGCCCTAACCCAAATTTTATCCAAATCCGTCCAGTGGTCTTGGCGCTAGAGCCCGGGACGGACAAACACACACACACATATATTTTTTTTTATTTTTGGGCTCTATAAGTGACTCCTTCGTCGCTTGAAAGTAAAAATTCTGTTCCTCTATCCATGACTATCAGTCGTGGTATTCCGTACCGCAGAATAAAACTGTTTACAAACGCGGTTGCTACGCTGTGTCCTTCGACGTAAGAGGATACATATTTTAGGCTCTACATATTTTGTAAGGTCACACTGAACTGTTAATATGTACCTACATATGATTGCAGTTATCTTTTTCTAAGGGACCTACTAAATCTAGGGACACTTTCAAAGGCTGAATTTCCTGTTCCGTTTTGGGCAATAACCAATGTCCTCCTTTTCTAATTTTGACTGGCACAATTTAATATTTTTACGACAACATTTTTGTGAATTTAAAACACTGAACACAATTTAACAGTCCAAAGTTCATGATCACTCCATAGGGGAACTACGCGTGCTCATCAGCGGACGCCCGGCATGCCCGAACTAGCAGCGGTCACCATGTACGGTTGGAGGTGGCAATAAAACAACTGTCTCCGAAGATGATACTGACTAATTAATAGAAAAGCATAATCTAATATAATGTTTAAGAATACATAAGTAGTTGGGTGCTGCATACTACACACTACACATAATGGATATATACCCCTCTACATTCCTTTTCGCCTGATGTTATTCTACTACCGTCATCTTTTACGGTGCAAAGTTTAAGTGCTATTTCTGATATCTCCAAGCTTTTCACCTTCTTTGGTTTTTGTCTAGCTATCACTTTGAACCCAAGCACTTTAGATGTATATTGTTTATACTACGAGTTTTTCGGAATATTTTTTACAACTTAAGAATGTGGTTCTTAACGTAAAACTTCTTTTTGGGGTACAGTTATATATAGTGTTGTTTCCAAGTAGCTATTGACTTACTAGCTTGTGATTGTACTCTCTGTATTCTTTTTTTGAAAATGTTAACTTTGGTTTCTAGATTTTTTGTTTAATCCTCTTTTTTGTTTTGTCTTAGAGCCGTGGTATAGTTTTTTGTTGATCGATAGTTAAGTCGTTTTTGAAATCAGTATGGTGGTGTATGGAAGTACGCGCTAATCATTAAGTGCGCGTACTTCCATACACCACCATACTGATTTCAAAAACGACTTAACTATCGATCATTTGGCTGAATTGAACACCAAAATTATTCATAGACTTAACACGAGGTTTCATAATACTTTTTGCCACGCCTGAATCAACTTTTTAATTGACTTCACCGCGAATCACAAAGCGTTTAGAGTTATTTTTGACTCTTTTGAGATAATATCTCTTGCAATCGGAAAATTGTAAATGATATTGTCCTGGGAGCTTCGTAGTGCTTTTAGCATAAGATTTCCAGTCTTTGACGGGACAATCATATCCAAGTTTGATTACTTTTCCATGTTCTGTGTAAATGTCTAAATATTCCGACGGTTGCATCATCACGTCTTTCTTTCTTATTTCTTTTTCAATGTGCCCAAACACCCTATCAGCAGGCATGAATGAATGGCCTGGTACTGGGAAAATTAATTCTACAGTTTTCACTGTTTGAGGTGCACACATCGTTAACCAATAGGCACACATTGAAATTAGAATAGAATTTTTATTCTGAGAGCCACAACCATCAGCCATTAATCTAACTTTCTTTATGTTTGTCAAATCCACTTGAGTTGTGAGCTGATAGAATACCGCTGAAGATATCTCATTTGCGGATTTGGCATGAGTGTTCTCTGTCCATGCGTAACAAAATACTTTCTCTCACCAACTACGATCGTAAAATTATACATATATAGTTGTCTGCTATAGTAAGCTATCTGATCTGGGATTTTAGGGAGTACTTGATTCTTCTGACAATCGAATGACATTGTCAGCATAAACTCCTTTTGCTCTCGTAAATAATCATAAAAACATTTTGATTTTAACTTGTGGATATGAAGTTCTGTCATAAAGCTGATTGTTGCTGTCTGATCATTTTGGTTTTTTTGATATTTCGGTACATTTACTGCACACGTCGACACGCGGAGTGTTAAAACCAATATTATAATGTTTGTTGAAAATATTCCGGAAATAGCATTTCTTAACTTTCAAAGACCTATCATTTTGTTGCTCTTGATACATTCTCCACATTTTTTTAATATGGAGGACACATATTTTCTCTCAGATGTAGCGGAGCGACAATAGTGCGACTCGATGCATTTAAACGATTCTATAAACTGCATAACACTTCGTTTCTTGGCTAAGTTTTTCACCGACGCTCTATCCCCGCCACGTCGATCTACTGGTAGTTGTCCAGTAGTAAAAAATGTTTTTGAAATTCTTCTAAGCCTATGTACGCCTATATTTAGAATCATCAAAAATATGGCTTGACACACCCTCAATAATTTATAAGGCTTAGTAAATGTTTTTACGTACACTGCAGTAAATGTTTTGGATTCATTTCGTTGTGATGTAGTAGCATTGCATCCCTTATTTGGAAACATGTATGACACGGTGCATTGTTAGATTATTACTTTGAGTAGTATTAAGTCGTGAGTCGGACCATGTAGCCGCATTTATATCCAATATAATATTCTTGTACTTCAACAAGTTCAGTGTTTCATTCAATGAGCTCCCATAAACATTATATGGCGACCCTGCCATTAAGAGTTCAAAAAAAAATTGTGTTGTCATGGTGTGCTGAAATTGTAGAAGAAATATAAAACAAAATAAAAAATGGGAAAGCAGCATTCTAAAGAAGCAGTCATCATCGCCCAAAATACTGGAGTTGGAGCAAACGAAGCGAACTCGACTCTACAAAGATTAGAAGGCCACTTGAGTTATAGCACTATTTTGACATCGCTGATGCTGGGAGTATTTTGTCTGCTCGCAACTTATGGGCTGTACAAATGGTGCAGGAAGACTCAGCAAGATTTGATACGGAGAGAGGTAAATTCGCAATTTCTACAGCGGATGCAGCTGCGGATGTCGGGGCGCAAAGGTCCTTCAGCGTCAACTTCGTCTCGTTCTGAAGACATTGTCTAAAGTGAAGTGCGGCGAAAAAGTCATTTAGTGAGTAAAGTGCGTAAAAGGCTTGATAAAAGTGCGTCTTCAATAAATTGAGTGATTTAAAGCGTTGGAGCAGAGAACTATGTCGATGGAACTGTATTGTAAGTGACTTCTTATTTTAGATTTATTTATATTTTTACGATTCCTATGTAGTTTATGATTATAAATTTTAATTAAGTTCCTAGATATCTGTGATGACTATAGTATTCCAAAATATATTTGATGAGTTGAATAAGATATTTCTTTATTTACGTAAGTTAGGTCCTAATAGACGAACTAAATCTTAGAAAAAAAAAGATTTCAGAGGCAAATGAAATATATGGGAAATTCGAAACATTAATCAATGGTATAGATCAAAAATCCTATAGTACGTCTGATATTGAAAATATTAATATTTTAGGAGATAAAATAAACGTAGTTTACTGTAATATTAAACTATTAAACTATAACAGATAGGAGTAGAGTTCATAACAATTATGGATCATTCAACAGACAACCCAGAGGAAATTACCGCGGTAGAAATACACAGTTTCGGTACAGTCGGCACCCTAATTATGTGAGTAACACTCCGGGCAGGTTTTTCCATAATCAGAGATTTCAACGAGGTCGTAGTGCTAGAGCTCGAGGTCGTTTCAACTCTAATCGCAAACGGAATCCAGGACATAGAGTGTTCACATTGCATGAAACAAATGAGGTGTCAAATAACGAGTCTCAAGTAAAAGAAGATACTATTGACCACTTTTTTCAAATCTGATTAAATAGGGACTAATAACAATGGAAGGCGTTAATCACGTTTCGTTCGAATTACTTGGTTCACAAATTAATGCATTAATAGATTCAGGAGCAACGATAAGTGCTATTAAATATAGTTATATACTGGATAAAAATATAAAGATACATCAATCAAATACTGTGATTAAAGGCATAGGAGGTAATTTAACATCTTGTGGATATACCTATTTAGGTTTACAATATAATGGAGTGAAATTGCACCAGAAATTTAATGTGTTCAAAAATCTACCTTGCAATACTCATTGTATATTGGGGCAAGATTTTCTTTTAAAATACAAGGCTAATATTGATTACAGTAACAAAATTTTAACTTTATATCATTACAATAAAAAAGTTGTAATGCCTTTTTTTGTAAACCAAGCTGTACGTATCGCGCCGAGATGTGAGGTAATACGATATTTGCCGACATCGTCCAGTGATGAATGTGTAATAATAGGAAAGGAGATAAGTATCGGTGTATTTTTAGCAAACTCCATTGGGACACCAATAAATAAACGTATTCCAGTACGAATCATAAACACAACTGAAAATGAGGTTGAATTAGAATATTTTGAACCAGAAACGCATAATTTGACCAATTACGAGATTTGTAATTTTTCAGAAAATAATATTACAGCAGAGAGAGTAAAAAACTTTAATCAACTTTACGTCTGCGGCGAGCTGGAACCTTTGTTTTCAAATATTTTAAAATGAAATTGTCTTGATGCCTTTTCTCTCTTTTTGCAAAAAAAGTGGAATGAAATTTTCTGGCATCTTGCGGGGTTAGCTCATTACATTTTAGGTTTTTCTTTTTATGATTACATTTTCCCAACATGCTTATATCGGGTATTTTTTTCGGTACATACCTAAAACAACACAAAACTTATGAAATAAAATCTCAAAAATATTAATTTCCTATCAATTAACTACATAAATTATTATAAACACAAACATATAGGTAATAAAATAATAATGTTTATGGTAAGTGATTTTTTCGTAGATAAACAGGACTAATTGTCAAACAGTACCTAAGTTTATAAACAAATAAAATATCTCTTTTCATTTATTTATAAATACATTTTTTTTCTAAATGAGAAGAGCCCAAACAAAAAAAGTTTTAGTTTCGGAATTTCATTTAGGACGGACAAAAAACTTTGCTGCTTCTTCTTGCATTACCCATTCTTTTTTACATCTACACATGGGCCTTGTAAGACTTACCGATTATCCTTCTGCTTGTTACGTTTCCATTGATCCTCGTTGCGGACTCTCTTCTTTGCTTTATTTCCAACGACTGGAGCAATATTTATTTCCATTTTAATGAAAGAAACACTACAAATTCAATTAAAATCACACACGACTGGCGCATCAAAACATAAGCAGCAGCCATATTGTCCTCTGTGCTGTGATTGGTTGAGACGTAACAATGGCGGTTCTGTTCTTCAATGTATGAATAGTGTAGTTTATGCACCTCACTAATGTCTGACGGCGGTGATTTTGTTAGGTTAGAGGCGGTTTTGTCACTAAATGATAAAACAGAACAATAGACAACGAAGACAAGTGTTGTCAGACTAAAAAAAGTAAAAAAAATGTTTTCATGGATAGTGGCGTATTTGCATCTAGACCCCTCATGTATGAGGCACCTGCCTTTATCATTTTTGATTCGCACTCCCACTCCCACGCACTCGATTTGTCATTGCTTATACTATACTCATGGATATTATGATCACACTTCACCCACATGCTTTCACTAGATTCATAACACACTGATGGAGAGGGCGCACGCTACCGCCGCGGCGATCTCGGTGCCGGCGCCCGCTGCGGCTCTGGCGGCGCCCCTTGCAGCCGCAGGCGGCGCGGCGTGCCCGCGACCATAAGTAGCCCGCAGTCACAGACACGATGATGCCAAACCAAATGTAGATTGTCGTATAGTGGTGTATATCATGATACGACACCTTATCTGACAGAGGTTCTGATTGCTTCATTATCTCTGGTTTCTATTTGATATCCATTATTTCTTTCATATGATTAGGTTTATCTTCAGAAATATTCAAGTTAGTGTGAGGAAATGATATATTCATGATACGATTTATTGGTGACGGCACCGGTGCATCTATCTTTGAACTGATACTTATTTTGCTCATCACGTGCTTCTGAGTATAAACTATAAAATCGGGTGATTTAATAATGCAGCCTTGATCGACTGTGACCAAGCCGGCGCGAGTCAGCTGTGCCGCCGTAACCTGATCCTCGCACAGTAGTTTCAACTGACACCTTTCGCAACAGAAATAAAAATGCTGATTGAAGTTATTTAATTCTGTCCAGTAATTTTGACATGGTCTAATTGGTTTCTTTAAATGACATAAAAATATATTTTGATTTTGTCGAATACATGATGTCATATCTGTTTCGGTATTGTTAAGAAGGAGTCTTTCTTTAAATTGATTACTGCATATTCGGATATAGGGATGAGTTTTAAAATCTCATACTTGTGTCTTTCAATGAGAGGGATTCTTATTTCAATAATTAAGTATCCCTGTTACATCTTTGCTCTTACATTTAACAAGTTGTAGATTTCTGATAGATTTAAGTTATCAATTGGTGACGATAACTCTTTAGGCAATTGTCCAGATATAATATTCAATTCATGGCGTTCTACTTCAACTGTTCAGGTGATAATAGGTGAAATTGTTCTTTCCGTTATAGATGTTTGTAATCGTGTCCAGTAACATTTCTTGTATTCCCTTTAGACTAAATAAAATATTATTAGTCACCACAGACGAAGTAATAAATTCAGCAGTTACTGATATATTTTGAACTCTTCATGTTACAATATTAAGTGAATTTCTAATACTTTTTTCAATAATTTCTTATACTGTGGTTTGTTTTTGTTTTATAAAAATATTCAGAAGAAATTAAATTTTAGACATCTTTGGATGAGTTGGAAGCGACCTGCATTAGTGGAGGGAAGAACAACCTTCATGCCACCCCTGGATAACGGTGCATTCGCGAGTGACGGTATGCCACTCATGGTGGTTCTCTGCAGCGGGTAGGGCGTCCGTTCTAAAAACCGAGATTTCTTCCAGAAACGATATTTTTTCAAGGTTACTTTAAGATAAAACTAAAATAACATTTTTATTATATAATATAATATATGGAGAATTTGTTGAAATCAGGAAGGTATGATGGACTGGTTAATTCAAAATATTTAACATGCCAGGCACCTAGGTTACGTCCTTTTATATCTTCAACGATATACATATACCAAAGGAGAGCGTTTAGGTTTAAAGAAAATTTATTCTCATTAAGACAAGTTTACAAGTCACTTACATGAGAACAAAACTATTTTATTTTAAATATAGTCGTTAATATCCTAGAGTTTTATAGTGCTTATTAATTTTACAGTATATATAGAATAAGTACATAAAATAAGTTACATTACATTGTAGGTAAAATTTAAAGATTAAGAAAGCAGTTATGTAGACTGTAGTGCCTTACCAGTGACATCTCCATGGATAGCAAAATAACACGATAAAATTAAGTTGTGTTAATTATCTTTAATATATTGAGCAAGATGTTTTTTAAAAACTGTGAGAGATTCAATATTTCTAATTTTTGAGGGTAAGCTATTGTGCAGTTGTGCTCCGTCTTTTGTTATCATTTTTTTGCCGTAGTTAGTGCGAAACTTCGGAATAACAAGGAGACTGGCTCGTCTTGTGGAGCGTTTAGATACTAGCCTATTTTGGGTAAATTTAATTGATGTGAGGATTGTTCCGTTAAGTAATTTTCGAATAAGGATGCAAGTATGAAATGAATGCAGTTGTTTTATATTCATTAATTTTGTTTTTTTGTATAATTCAGAAGTAGGTGTTAAGTAGTGGTAATTAAATAGTCTTTTTATTAGTTTATTTTGTAATATTTGTAGTTCAGTTATTTTTGTTTTGCATGCACTACTCCATATTTCAATTAAGTGTATAAGCCGTGATTTTATTAAGGAGTTGTAAATAGTCATGCTTACTCTGTGTGGAATACATCGCACTATCCCACGCAATGAACCCAATAAAGAGCTTAGTTTTTTTAGAATGCCATCGATGTGATTTCCCCATGACAGCCGGCTGTCTAATTGTAGTCCCAAATATTTCTCTGTACTTTTTTCGTAAATAGGTAAGTTGTTAATTAATAAAGGTTTGTGAGTAGGAATCTGTTTGTTTTTTGGTTTAAAAATTATGTATGACGTTTTTGAAACATTTATTGTGAGTAAGTTGGATTGCAGCCAGCTGCAGAGGGCATCTAAATCCTTTTGTGCTGACTCAATAATGTCATGTATGTTGGACCCGAAGTAGAACAAACACGTGTCGTCTGCATATAAAGTTAAATAGCCGTTGAGGCCTAGGTTTGTGATGCTGTTTATATAGATTGTAAACAAGAGAGGGCCCAATATGGACCCTTGTGGGACACCGTAGTTTATAGGACAGGATTTACTTTGATAGTCTTGTATTTTAACAATCTGTTGTCTGTTTCTTAGGTATGATTCAAACATACTCAATGCAGCGCCCTCTACACCGGTTTGCTTAAGTATTGTGATCAGAATTTTGTGACTAACCGTGTCGAATGCTTTTTTAAGATCGACAAATATTCCTAATACGATGTTTTTGTCATCGATGTTCTGTCTTATCTTTGTAACAAGGTCAATTGTCGCTGCAAGGGTGCTTCTTTTCGGCCGGAATCCGAATTGTCTATCTGAGATAAAATTAATTGATTTTAGGTAGATTTCTAAACGCGCGTGTAGTAGTTTTTCAATAATTTTGGAAAGAATGGGGAGTACAGATATCGGCCGGTAATTACCAGGGTCTGTTTTTGGGCCAGATTTGTGAATAGGACTAACCTTTAATGTACATTACATTTATGATACTTGGGTGCCAATTTTTTTTGAGAAATGTGCACTTTTATTACTTTGGAAATAGCAACGCTTCCAAATTATATCACCGACATTAAATTCTGCTTCTTTTCTTCTGGTATTTTATCTATGCGAGTTCTTGACATGACTCTTCCACAGTGATGCTTGAACATTGTCAAATATGCCAGATAGATGACTAAGATTTTCAGCGTAAGGTTCACGTGGTGAGAAAATTATTTCATTAAGGATATCATTTTGATGATAATGAGACCCACATGTAACTAGATCCCGACCATGAACTAAAATGCTGGGGTGTAGCCTGTTACTTCGTTTATTTAATTTTTAATTGAAAATTGTATCTTAGGCAGATTAACACCCCATTTTCGTTGCTCTTCATCAGGTAGTTACGATGGGCTTGTCATACTTTTCGACAGTGTTGATTTGTCGTCAGGATTCTGAGAATCGCCGAAATCTTCTTGTTCAGCAAGAAGCTAAAAACAACTTGATTATGGCAAATTAAAGGTTTTTATTGAATTCATTAAAGGAGCTACACAGCGTTCGTACAATGGACGTCGCAGAAAAGAACGAGTGAAGGGAATGGTTAATTAGTTACATTTTTTTTAAAGGTTTGTACGTTCCGTTTCATACATATTCCACGGGGGGAGAGTAAATTACTTAATTTAACAATTACATATATTTTTAACCAACGGTCAATATCCTGAATTACTTTATCATACTTTATTTTTTAATATTTAAATTTATTACAAAAACATATATGGGCAAACAATAAAAAAAAATAGGCGTACTGCAATAATATACAATTTAGTAGTACTAAGCAACCTTCCTCAATGTTGGGTTGACTGACATGCCATTTTGGTTTACTATTAAGCTGAGATAACAATTGTTTATGCCAAGCATTCCAGAAATGCTGCTGTATTTGGGTACATCTCCAGAACCTGAGCCTATTTGTAGGCACTGCGGTGCAATCTGGTTCTGGAGTGGCAGTTAAAGGCCTTCCTATTAAAAAATGGCCAGGTGTGAGAGCTGAAAAATCTGAGGGATCTCTAGTTAATTGTGGTAATGGCCTTGAATTTAATATGCCCTCTACACTAATAATGATAGTGTTGAATTCTTCATATGTGTAAGCAATGGGACCTATAATCCTTTTGAAGTGGAATTTTGCACTTTTAACTGCGGCTTCCCAGAGGCCGCCGAATGTTGGTGAATAAGCAGGTATATAGTTAAATTGAATGCGTTTAGATGATGCAAAATCAACGATAGATGATTGATGCTGTTTAGAGTTGTAAAGATTATAGCTTGAAAACGTCTTCCAGGGCAGCGGTGAACAGTTTCGGAGATATATCGTCTCTCTGTCTCACTCCACGCTGCAGCCGAATAGGTTTCGAATTCTGGTCCTGGAGGGAGACCGACATGGTGGCATTGGTGGCGTTTTCATGCAAACACTTCAGCACTTCGATATATCGATAGTCGATTTGGCACCGTTGAAGAGACTGTAACACAGCCCAGGTCTCGATCGAATCGAAGGCTTTCTCATAGTCCACAAACGCCAAGCACAGTGGCCGATTATACTCTTCGGTCTTCTGTATAATCTGCCGCAGCGTATGTATGTGTTCTACGATACTGAAGCCTTTTCGGAAACCGACTTTTTCGGGAGGCTGGAAGTTGTCAAACGATTCGTAATGACTCTCGAAAACAGCTTGTAGACATGGCTCAGAAGTGAGATGGGTCAGCAGGGTCTTATCGCCCTTTTTGAATCAGAGCACCACTACATGTCCTGTGCCATGCTGTAGGCGTTTGTCTCTCGAGCATGACGGAATTGAACAGCTTCTGAAGAGCTTGAAGTACCGGTTTTCCACATGCTTTCAGAAGCTCAGCCGTAATTCCATCACCCGTGCCTTGTTGTTCTTAAGCTGTTTGAGAGCCATTCTAATCTAGTACAGGCTGACGTCCGGGATATCTATCTATGACGTTCGGTATAGTGTTGGGTCAATTCGGCTCTTGGGTCTTTAGCCAAATTACTGACAGGTAAACGTGTGGTCGTGTATAATTTTCCGTAGAACTTCTCAACCTCTTCCAGCAGCTCAGGCTTGGACGACACGACTTATATAGTTTTTTACCTCTCTTATAAATATTTACCTTTGTTAGTTTTATTCATGTATTCCTTTTATTTCTTTATATGCGTAGGTTCTTAAGTTAGCGTTTCTTATTATCTTTATCTCGAAATTCTTGTATTTTCTCCAATATTGTTTACTTTCGGTGCAACTTCAATTCAATGTTTTTATGTTTGACATCTTATAGTTTCTATAGGAAACTCATTTTCTTCTTAAGGAGTTTGCATCAGTTGTATATTATTAAGAGATTAATTAAGAACTACGATCTTTTTGGTTTAACTCATATATTTCCTGGCAAGTGAGAATAGCCAGGACTGATGACGAAGAATGTCAAAGTGGAAAATTCAAATGAACACGATCACTGAGAGATTTCTTGAAGAAGAGCAGGCCGAGATTTACTCCAACGCCGGACTCCGCGAGACAACTCCTTTAGAACGGAAGCCCGGGACCTCTCTCTTTCAAGTGTTCTCTCCACTAGTCCCGGGCTCACGTGCTGCCGGACACTCGGACTCAGGAGTCCGGTTCCTGCCACTCCAGCTGCTCTAAACGTCGCCGTCGGGGCGCGCCGCCCCAGCCGCCCGCCACCCTATGTGATGTTGTTTGTTTTGTTGTAAATAGTGCGTAGTGATTGTGGACACTGGGGCACGTTTTGTAAAGTTTTCTTTTATTTTATTAAATATTGTAATCCCGGATAACCCCCTCTTTTCTTTCGTAACGTAACAGACTCTGCCATCCTTGGTCTTCAGCTTTGTCAGTTGGCTTTGACCAGCAGACAGATCTCTTGCGAATACTTTTGAGCCTTTATTGCGCTCGATAGCCTCTTTATAGACTCTCTATATGATCAATAAATAATCTTTACACTGCGGGCTCAAGGTCACCCAAAGTGCTATGCTTGGAGTTTCCCTACGTGATCGAATCAGAAATGAAGAGATACGTAGGAGAACCAAAGTCACCGACATAGCTCACAGAATCGCTAAACTGAAGTGGCAGTGGACGGGGCACATAGCTCGTAGAACAGATGTCCGTTGGGGGTTCTCGAGTGGAGACCGCGCACCGGAAAACGCAGTTTAGGCAGGCCTCCCACTCTAAACTAAACTAAATAACTTTTTATTAATTTTATTTTCATTATTATTTCAAACTTTCACAATACCTATTAATGCACTATAAAATTTATATTTTTTTCTTTAAAAAATACTTTAACCCCCATTAAATATTTTTATTTAAAATTATTTTTATTATTATTTTTTTTAATTTTTCCCCCCAAATTAATTGATTTTTCAATTTCTTTTCAATGTAAATGAAATACTTTAAACAAGCTCTAATTTGATCTTTCTAGAAACACTTTCCAGTAACTCTACTTTGTTACGACTTATTCCAATTCATATATGAAAGCGACGGGCAATATGTACATATCTTAATTTTTAATCATTTTATTACCGACCGATGACCTGGTAAAGGTTGCGGGAAGCCACTGGTTCCGGGCAGCGCAGGACCGGTCAATGTGCAAATCCTTGGGAGAGGCCTTTGTCCAGCAGTGGAGGTCCTTCGGCTGATGATGATGATGATGATGAGATAATTAAGGCTTGTCCTGAGGAACAAAAGACTTGGTTTTGGTGTATGACGGGCTCTCGGGCGAGGTGGGCTCAATTGGTAAGCCCTTCGTAGCATTTCTGTGCTTGCGTTTATCTTCGCAATTGTCTCTTTATTATTACCTGGTTTAAAAGCCCTGCCAGTCTTTGCTGCTATTATTGCAACTTTGCTTCAGCTTTGGTCATTAATGTACACTCTAGGCTCATCGTCATGAAATGCAAGAGCGAAGGAGGTGGAGGAGGGGCAGGTGAATGAAGATAATATAACATGACATCTTTCTGAACGTTTTCGTTTTCAACGACTACGACGTTCAAAGTTACCTCAGGACGAGTTTCCGGCAACAAAGTCTCAACAACTTTCGGGGTGGAAGGCCATTGCGATTCATCATTTTTTAGGTAACGCGGACCAGACCACCATAGTTCAAGTGATGACATTGAACTGACTTCCACACCACGAGATACAAGATCTGCCGGGTTTTGATCCGTAGGTACATGTCTCCAGACACAGTCACTAGTCTTCTCCAATATTTCAGCACAACGGTTGCGGACAAATGGATGAAGTATAATCCTAAAGGGTCAAAGATTTGCGAGATAGCGGAAAGCATATCACGCTTTGTATTGCCCTTAGATATAACTTTACCAATCGGAAAACAGAGTTCATCAGACTCTGCATGCCAGTCAAGACCTAATAATTTGCTGGCCTCATTACTTCCGATATTCAAATCCAGGGATGATGCTGGTGATTCAGATACCAAGCGAGGTTCATTTGATCTCCATTTCCTTAATGGCATACAAGCTGAAGCGAGAGCCGCTGTAACTTCCTTGCGAACGTATTGAACTTCTCTCAGGTCATCCCCTCCCGTTAGCAAATCATCAACGTAAAAATCGTGCTTGATGATTTCTGAAATTTTCTGATCTTCGCAGTCGAGGCCTATTTGTTTTAAGCACCTCGTTGCTAGAAAAGGAGCACTAGCGGTGCCGTACGTAACGGTGTTAAGCTGAAATAGTTTCACGGGCTCGGATGCACCATTTCGCCAAATGATTTGAGTCAAATGTCTGTCATCTGGGTGTACGACAATTTGTCTATACATTTTTTCTACGTCAGCGGACAGAATGTCTTTATGTTGCCTGAACCGCAAAAGTATAGACAAAAGGTCGTCCTGAACCGTAGGACCCACCATTTGTATATTGTTAAATGAAACACCTGAAGTAGTAGCTTGGCTAGCATTAAAAACAACTCGCAACTTAGTTGTTGTTCTACCCTCCCGCAGGACACCATGATGTGGTATGAAATACGTCTTACGTTCCGTTTCCACCGATTCGATTTCAGACATATGACCTAAAGACTGATATTCAGACATGAACTCATGATACATTTTGCTTAAATCAGGTTTAATTTTTAACCTACGCTCCAAAGACAAGAAGCAATGTTTCGCTCGATCGTAGGAGTCTCCTAATATTTCAGAACTTTGCTTCAAAGGTATGCGTACGCAGAAACGTCCAACATCAAGACGAGTTGTGTTTTTTAAAAAGTGATCTTCGCAAAGTTTCTCCTCTGAAGAATAATGAGATGACTGCGAAGCGACTTCTTCAAGCTGCCAAAAGCGCGTGAGCTGCGTTTGCAGTTCATCATCTGGAACTTTGTTGTGATCACAGGTACTCATATTTATAAAATTATATTTTAATTCACGTGACACTGACATTTGATCGCCGTTAATTGGACCTGAAACTAACCACCCGAGCCTAGTTTCAAATAATGTCGGTTTTCCATCACCTAATTGAATTTTTTGAGACCCTAATAAATCCCAAAACACATCAGCCCCTAATATCAAATCAGGGTCTCTATAATATAGCATAACTTTTTTATGACTATTTGGCCTTTGCATAACATTATTTGGCATAAAATATTTTGGCATAAAAAAATTTCCGTATATTTACGTTTTCCTAAAATTTATGAGCATAATATTACTTGGAATAATTAGTAATGTCCCTAACTATAAAGTTGCATAATGTTAAATTTCCTAATAATATTATAGCATATCAAACTTAAGCATAATATTCATTATAATAATAGAAAATTTGCCTAAATAATAAGTTGCATAACATTAAATATACTAATAGTATTTTTGCATATCTTTCGTTTCTAAGAAGAAAAATATGAGTTAGGTTGCGTTTTCCTCTCTATTGATTATAATTATTCCACACAACGTTGTAATTGCCATTATTTATTTACTCAAAAAGCAAAAAATCTTTTGATGAACTTTGTATGGGAAGTCCACAATTTTTTTTGCTTTTTGACCATGACTGACTTGGGGAAAGTTGTTCAGTTTGATGAGTAGAAGCCACAGTTAAAATATTGCCAGACATTTTATAATCACCTTTTATATTATTAATTTGAAAAGTATATTTTAAAATGTTATTGTCTAATTTAAATTAAATTTAATAAGGTCAACTATAATTAATTATTATTCAAAATGAAGTTTGCATGTTTTTTACTAAAATGGCATGAGTAATTTTTAATATATTATTTCAAATTTTTATATTTTTAAATTAAATCTAAATAAATGTAATACCCAATGTATTACGCATATATTTCTTTAAATTATACAGTAATTTTAAAGCTAGTCTACCTTGTTTTATTTATTTTTAACTTCATTTACTACTTATAGCGTAGGTTGTAAGAACCAGTATATTAGTACAAGGTAGTGGTAAGTAGCAACCTGCCTAAGGTTGCTAGTGGTAACTAGCAACTTATCTAAGATTGCTAGGAAGGGAAGCATTCAATCAAGTATGCAAGCACGCAAGCAAGCAAGCATGCAAGCAAGCAAGCATGTTCAATCAAGTATGCAAGCACGCAAACAGGCAAACAAGCAAGGAAGCATGCAAGCAACCAAGCATGCAAGCAAGCAGTCGATCTGTGGATGTTTTATCAATCAAATCTAACACTGTCAAGTCTCCGAACCTAAATTAACCGTGTCGGGGTGCTCCGAATTCCCGAGCTCGCTTCGCTCGCTCCAGCATTAGTTTAGGACTTCCGTGTTCCGTGTAATTAGGGCTTTTAATATTTAGGCCTAATTAAAATTATGAACTTTACAGTTATGTCAATTACTATTTAGGTCATTTATTATTTAGTCAAAAGTATATTTATGCAGTTTTCAATTAGGACAATTATTGTTTAGTCATTCCTAATTTAGGACATTATTGTTTATTACTTTCAAAGTTTAGGGGGAATAATAATTATGCAGAATTACGATTAGGCAGATTTATATTTCTGCGCAAGATTTTTATGCCTTACTTGTTATGCCTTAGGCAATTATGACATAAAATTTTATGCGATACAAAGGGCACCCATCAAATCAACATCCCTGGGGTCATGAAAATGAGGGTCAGCCAAACAAATATTTGTTGGCATGTTCAAGTTAGCTAAATCTATCTCACGAGTGGGCACACTGCTTGTTATAGATGGTAAAATGAAACACTGAAGACGAGCGGTGAAGTTATCATTCAATGATCTCATTGATACTCGACACATTTTACCTACGTGCGAAGACACGTTATTTATGCCTAGAATAGATTTATCTACGCTATCATACGGCAGGCGTAACCGTTCATACATACTTTCGGTCATAAGACAAGACGTACTTCCGCTGTCGAGCACAGCTCGAGCGATATGCTGGCGGTTCTCATTATCATACAACTTAATCAGCGCGGTCGATAACAGCACGTCATGTTGTGGTACTTTACTAGACCCTACACTAGCGGATAAAGCGACGTTAGGATTATTTATCTTGCTACTAGAGGGCGCGCACGACGCAGGCTCGGCGGCGGCGGCAGCGGCGGTAACAGGTGGCTGCGCAGACGATGACTGATGCGATCTACCTATGGACACCGGCTTGCTTTCATCACTATAGCTACTCATAGACTCCTTTGCTTGGCCATCGAACGGTATATGAATGAGTGTATTATGCCTACGCTTACATACTTTACAACCTGGTTTTTTGCAATGGTTAGCAAAATGACCACTTTTTAAACAGTTATAGCATACCTTGAAAGAAGGTAATAGTTGCAAGCGGGCGTTATTACTTAATGCCAAAAACTGAGGACAGTTATTTAAACTATGATCACATGGGCAGCCCTTAGAAGGTAAATCTGAAATATTTACATTGTTGTTTGAACGGTTAGTACTTTGTACTGAGACCATAGATTTGAGTTTCGGAATAGACTTACTGGTGGTGGGAGCTTGAGGACGTGACAACTCCAAAGTTTCAATCAGGTCAGCCCTGTTCCGCATAAAATCAAGAAAAATGTTTAATGTTATAGACGTTTGTTTGTCCAAACGACCCTTAAGCTCTTCCCATTCGCGGTAAGTTTTTTGGTCTAATTTATGCGTGAAAATTAGAGATGGGCCGAAATTCGGTTCACATTCGGTTCAACCGAATTTCGGCAGCTTGAACCGAACTTCGGCATTCGGCCGAAATTCGGTTCAGATGCCGAAATTCGGTACAAGAAAAATAATACCTACTTGCACTTATTTTGACTGAAATATAAGGTGCTTCTAACCTGTATAACAACATTAGATACTGTAAAATAAAAGATATTATTTTTACTCACTCATGGTCAATTATTTATTTATTTAGGAACATTGTAAATGTAAACCTTAAATTAAATCAATCTTATCTTATTATTAATCTTAATCTTAGTTCTTAACCTTAATCTTAGTTAATTAGTTACTGCCTAATTAATTAATAATTAGACATACTATTACAAAAACGAAATAAGCTTTGTATTCTCCTAGTAAACATCTGGATAGGAATCCGTAAATTAAATAAAAAATAACGTTTTTGATTCAACATTCATTAACCTCAAGTATTTTTTATTACAATTAAAGGGTATTTTTTTCAACAATCATATTAAACATCTTATCTATCTATTTATTCATATTTAAAATTTACTAGAGGCAGGTTATGGTGCAAAAACACCAAAGACTCTGCCTTATCTGGCAGAAGTTTGTTACGTTTTTTTTCGTATACGTTTCCTGCCTCCGAAAAAAGTCGCTCAGAATATACAGAGCTTCCGGGACACGATAAGTATATTCGAGCCAAACAACTCATGTTAGGGAACTTGTCTTTATTCTTAGCCCACCAGCCATATGGACATAGGTCTTTGAGTAGCAGAACTTCACTGAGATATCTGTCTAGCTCTGACGCAATCGGACTTTTGGTTTCTTCTACATCTATCGGTAACTTTACTGCTGCTAGTTCCTCGTAGCAGCTCCAGAACGTTCTGTGTGTGTTTTCACAATTGGACGATGACGTGGATCTCTGTGCTACCTGAACAACTTCTTCGTCACTGCTTGATCCAATATCCTCGCTCCTTCTTACAAATTCCGCCAGGAAAGTTCGTCTGATCATTGGTACATTATCTGGTGTAAAAAAATTCATTTTGTAGCGTGGATCTAGCATTGTTGCTAGACTATAGTACTTGTCATCTTCAATCCCCTGACAACGTCTATCCAGTCCTTCTTTTAGTGACGAACGCATTGTGTTCACATTAGAACAAGCCACTTTAACTTCTTCTTTGATCAAATACTTCGAAAGAATCGTCAAGTTAGGAATGACCTCTGATATACAGGAGTAGGAAGAACTCATTTTTTTTGTGATTTCTTCGAAAGGTTGAAGTAAAGCAAGACATTCTTTCAGAAGATCCCATTGTCTCTCTGTCAAATTTGGAAAATTTATTGTGTTACTGTTGTCAGATATGTACAACGAAATCGCTCTCTTTTGCTCCAGTAACCTTTCAACCATATAAAAAGTGCTATTCCAGCGGGTGCTAACGTCTTGAATAAGTTTGTGCTTGGGTACATTGAGCTCAGTCTGTATCAGCTGCAATTTTTCTTGAGCCGGTTTTGAGTGATTGAAATGAGTCACTATACGACGCCCTGCCGCTATTGCTTCATTAACACTTTCCTGCCCGTCTAAAGCACCGTGAATTGCTCGTTGCAAAGTATGAATGAAGCACGTTTTTCCTTCAAAACGACTGTCATTTACGGCTTTCACAATGTTGCGGCCGTTATCAGTGACGATAACATGTATTTTGTCTGAGATGTTCCATGACTCGGCTATTTCTTCTAGAGCACACTGGATATTATGCGCTGTATGCTGCTCTGAAAACGATTTCATTTTCAGCATCCCATGTTGCAGTACAAAATTGTTGTCAAGCCAGTGAACAGTAAAACTTAAAAAACACAGCATATTATTCATGCACGTCCACATGTCGCTCGTAACTGAAATCGTTTTACCGTCGGATAGTTGGTTGGAAATCTTCTTTTTTAATTGTTCATACATTTCAACTATCACTGTTTCAGTAATGTATTTTCGACTGGGCATCTGGTATTTTGGTTTTAATGTGGCTAGCAACCGATTAAATCCGACATCTTCTACAATAGATGTAGGTTGATTATCCACACATATCATTTCTGCTATGGCTTTGTGAATTTGTTTAGCCCTTGGGTCATCTATTTTCCACTTACTTTCAAATGTGCCTTCAATGGTCGCTTGACGTAATGATGACTCCGCTGCGGGCAACTCTTCAGTAGTATTCGATGATGAAGGTCTTGCTGAAGGAAGGATTGGATTTGGCGAATGAATGGGATGTTGTAATTGTGTGTATTCTCGATCATGCTTCACACGAAGGTGGTTGGTCAGTGCAGAAGTAGACGCTGAACGTCCACTACCACCACGAGATATCAGCGAATCACATAGGATACATTTCACTTTATTTGGTTGATCAGTTTCTGTATAAAATGTCCAAACACTTGATTTTTTCCTTCCACTCATTTTTGGAATAAGCCAGTAACAAAACTTATCACTTAAAACCTCTTCAATCCACTTAAAACAATTATTTTTGTTGATTACAATCGCACGCGACACGCGCCGATGTCGTGACGTATTTGCTAATGACCGGCCGGCTCGGGGTACGCGGAGGGAGCGCGGTGTGCGGGCGGCGGGGTATTTGAAGTAAACGCGTAAACATGTCACGACGCGTTGCTCTCGAGAAAGCGCGCGAAAATGAACCGAACTTCGGCCGAACTTTTCATTTGAACCGAATGTTCGGCCGAAGTTCGGATTCGGTTCAAATCACATTCGGCCCATCTCTAGTGAAAATATATATTAACAAAGTGTCCCAGTGTTTCACATTTTCGCCTAATGATTCCAAAGCTCTGAGATTTTTATTAATTTGATCTATGACACGTTTTAATACAATCGAAGATTCTTTTGTGATTGGTTCAATATTGAATAAAGCTGAAACGTGATTTTGTATTAATAAACGTTTATTATCAAAGCGTTCACACAATAACTTCCACGCGACCTCATAGTTACTCGCCGAAAACTCAATGGATTGTATTACCACAGCAGCAGACCCCTCCAGAGATGCTCTTAAATAATGAAACTTATTTATTTCGTCCATGTCATCATTAGAATGAATGAGACTTTTAAAAGTGTCATGGAACTCCAACCAGGTGTCGTATGATCCACCAAATTTTGGTAGCTGAATAGTGGGCAGTTTAACGAATTTAGGACTACAGTGACGGCCCTTTTCGGAACTTTGAAAATCGATTTCATTTTTGTTATATTTTTTCAAAATATTTTGTGCCTGAGAAAGGGCTTGAAAGTACTGAGTTTCGAAAACAACACGTTCTTCCAATTGTTTTTCTACTTTATCACATATGCACTCCAGTTGTAATTGTACCTCATCATAGCTTTCGTACATCAATTCTAACCTACTTACACGCAACTGTAACTCACTGGCACTGACGTCGGTCAACTCAGAAATGTCCAACGTCTTAAAATATTTGATGAAGTTAGTTAATTGCCCTTTATAGCTGCCTCGCTTTTTATTTAGCTTGCTTTCCGATTGCTCCGTCTCTGACGTCATTCTGGGAGTTGAGAGTTGTCAACCTGGAATTTGATACAAACAACCTTTAAATAACACTATAAAAACAATTTTATCAGCCTACTATAATAATAATATTTCACTCTAACATTTACATATAGCTTATAAGTGCCTCAGAAAATTAAGTAACTTGATTTTTTATAACCTAACGCCTTGCATAAAATCGCTTGTTTACTTACTAAATGTTAGCTAACTGACAGGTAAGTACTTAACTTAATTAACACAAACACTATGCTCAGATACGTAATGTGACCAATTCAAAGGTTTTAGGACAAAAATAGGTTATTAAATGTAGCTGTACTGCTAACTGTATTGTGAATACGTAATTACCCAATATCCTAACGAAATAATAACACAATAAATTGATTCACAGAGCACTAAGTTAACTATGTCAATTAAACAATGATAAGTTGATTAAAATGTACTAACCTTCTTAATAACACAGTTTTACACTAAATACTACCTTAATTGAGTGATGGGTTATAAATAATGCGCTAATATCACTGATTTAACACCGCATCAAACGTCCATAGTGCAATAACCTCCATGTCGCAGGCAAATCCCATTAATTATCGTCAATCTTCGCTGATTAGCCACAAATCTTGACAAATATCAATTGGTCCTCTTATTTACTTGATATCCGGCTCGAAGGACCATGTACAGGAATCAGCCATTTTTTTCCTGCCTCAATAAAACATCGTTTCTACGTACAAATTCGTTAATCCTTTAAAATCCTGGCTAATTCCTGTACAACTACACTGGCAAATGAGCGAACCTATAACTACGTAATTAGGCACACAAATACCGACACTTTGCTTACAGTTCATTATGAACCCTACAGCTAGAAAATAGAGTTAAAAGAAAATAGAGTTAATGCCATTCTCACATATATGTGAGAATGCCATTCTCACATATATGTGAGAATGGCATATGGCGCGTGTTCATATACAAGATCATTGTTGATGTGCTGTGCAAAAGCAATTAATTTTACATTTACGCTAGTGATTGACTAACGGTAAAATATTATCGAATACTTATATTCTAACGAAGCTTCAACTTTTGAAAATTTTTTCTTAAGGAAAGGATCTTATTTGTAATCATAGAAAAATCGGGCAAGTGCGAGTCGGACTCGCGCATGAAGGTTTTCGTACCATTATCAAAAAAAGACGAAAACAAACTTACAAAGGACCGCGTTTATAAATTTGTTTTCGTTACTAACAATCAATGTGATGATTTTAGTATTTGTTGTTATAGCGGCAACAAAAATACATTATCTATGAAAATTTCAAATGTCCATCACCGTTCATGAGATACGGCCTGATGATAGACAGACGGACGGACAGCGAAGTCTCAGCAATAGGGTCCCGTTTTTACCCTTTAACGGAACCCGAAATAATTTTTCTCATACAAATCGATTATTTTATTTATTTATTTAATCAGTAATAATAATAATATAACTTATTTTATTAGCCAACTTTGTATTGGAAGTTCAAAAATATTTTTAAGCGATTTGACTGGGTGATCCTTGAGTAAAGTTGTTCAGTATCACTAGCAGGAGTAATATGTAAAATATCAGTTAATTTTATATTTAGTTTATTTAGTTTTGATGGGCGTAATTATACTATTATAAATGTTAAAATAAAAAGTTATTTTTTAAACACATAATATTTAATAGAAATAATACGATTAATTCTAAGTGACACATCACAAATTCTAAAGACTGTTGTCCTGTAAAGTGAAGGTATTTGGTTAACACTTGTCTTTTTGATATTTTAGGTAAAAATAGGGCATTTTTCATTAAGTAATGAAGGCGGATATCTAAATACTTTTTTATCACACATTTACTAACAGAATCCATGGGTGCCTGGTCATACTGATGAAAGTCTGTTTCCTTAAAAATTTTCATTCCGACGAAATGATTCAAAGCTTTCATTGTTATCTGGTTTTTAAATTTTATGAAATCAGTTATCATCTGGGCATTAATTATTGTATTTTTTAATATAATTTAATTTTTTTTACAAATGTGAACGACATCGCTACAGGGTAAGATGAGGCCTCAGTTGTCTTTCAATCTTATTAATTTGAATTCTTCTTCTTCTTCTTCTTCTTCTTCTTCTTCTTCTTCTTCTTCTTCTTCTTCTTCTTCTTCTTCTTCTTCTTCTTCTTAATTCCAGCATGTGTATTAAGCAGTGCCGATATGCACGTTTCACATTGTATTTTCTTTAACAGAGCATGTAAGACATTCCCTGCTATATAAGAAACAACCTCAGAACTAAATTCTAACATAACTACATCAAACTGTAATATTTCTTCTATTATGCCAGCTTTAATTTCTTCCATATCTGTTTCATTTTCACTTTCCTGTTTCTCACAAAGCGGCATCAGAGTAGATTTATTAATTTGTTTCACATCTGAAGAGCAACTTAATATTGATATATTCTCAAGGGCCATACAAATCCCACTTTCAAAATCTCTTAACTCCAATTTCACTATTATCTTTTTATAAAGCAGCCGCCATGTGCCCTTATATTGCCAAACATTAACTCCAGATGATCTTGAGATAGTTTATACGTAGGCAAATACCTTAATTTTGGTTCGTTTTCGATGAGTCTTGCATACATATTTTTAATGCTGTTTATACATACAATAAGACCCAAAAATCCAGTTTTCCTAGTGGATTTTATGATTTCAGTACCGTTTGTCATTTTAAATTTTTTTAGATAAACATCTACTCTATCCAAAAATCAAAAATGTTTTCTTTATTTCTGAAATTAATAGGCTTCTTCCGATGTAATTGGTTTATATGTCTTGAATTTAAAACATCAAACAGATCGTTCAAGATTTTTAAAAACTCTATCGTTCCTTGTACGTCTGAGAATCCAACCAGGTTTGTTTCATTACAAAAAGATAGAGCTTTGGCGACACTATTACTCATTAATTGTGTTGCCAATTTTATCTTCATTTTCTGGTTGTGAAAATAAACATGGCGGCGTCTTTATTTGTTTGCAATATTTAAATGCTCTTTTTCTTGCAATTGGTTTAGTTTCTCCAGAAGCGACCATTCTATATCTCTGCCAGTTTCATCTTTTAAAGTTTTGTTTGCCTCGAAAGCATTTCGAACTAACTTTATTATATGGCAAGGATCTAACATAATGCACACAGGTTTGTTTGTAACAGGGTGCTCAAAGCTTGTCTTCATTTGATTCAGTTGAAATGAGCATCCAAGATGCTTCGCCATAGTAATATTTGCAGGGCAGCCGTCAAAGGTAAAGGAAACTACTTCGACACCTGTTGTTTCTAGCAGTTCCAGGCACTGTTTTGCAAAATTTGCCTTCTGTTCACCCGTTACGCCATTAGTAAAAAAATACCCAACAGGTATTTTCCAGGCACCATTGGTTGCAGTTAAAAGGAATACTAATGCCTCCTTAGCTACGGATAAATGATCGCCAACATTATTTATGGTGTTTCCAAAATCAACGTAACCATGCATAAGTTTGCATCCCATTCAACGCGTTCACGTATTGCCATTTCGTCCATGACTAAATTGCATAGTATACTGTACCGAGTTGATTTCACTTTTAATTTTATTGCATTTAAAGACTCAGTGGTGAATCCTGGCTCCGCATTAATTGTTTGGTACCATTTTTTAATGGTTCTGATTTTAGGTAGACAAGTCTCAAACTTCTGCCTAACATATTGATATGCTTTAGGAGAATAAAAGTGCAATATCATTGCGAAGCTTCTTAAACCAGCTGAGTATTTAGTTCGAGTCAATTTTCCAGATTTAAATTTTTTTAAACATCTACTCATTAAGTCTTTTACACTAACGTTGATGTTCTCCAAATGAAATGCTTGATCAGCGTTAATAAATCTCTTCTCTTCTAAATCCTTCAATACCTCTTGCAGCTCCTGAATTTTTTTAAGATACCGCCTGTTTTTACACTGTAATCTTCGATTTTTTAATCTTTGTGACTTTATTATGGATTCTTTTGTTTGAATAATGCGTCGCATTTTCTTTTTCTTCGGCGTTTCTAAAATGTTCTGATCCAATTCCTGTGGTCGTTTCTGAGATTTTGAACATAAAAGAGACGATAATGTTGACGGTGACATTTCTTTATTATCTGTGAACTTAAAGCATTTGATTAATTTTAAAGCAGCTACTACATAAAATATACATAAAAAAAATAAAACATTATTTTAAAAAAATGTTCATTTCAAGGTAAAATGTCCATATACCAAATAAAACTATTGTCAATGACAGTTACAAACGAACTTACTTTATCCGAAGGTGTCCAAACATCAATTGTTGGACAAGCATCCTTCAAGAGGATCCGTCTTTTTGTAGAAGGGTTAAAATCCTCTTCTCGAAAATGAATCGAACATAGCCGGCTATAACTAGTTGGAAACCAATTTCTTTTTCCAGTTGCTAAGATCCATTTATTTTTGACATCGGGATCTTTAGGGAAACTAAAAAATAAAAAGTATTAAATACTTAGCGTTTCATTAGTAATAAAAACGAAAATTATTACTACATAAACTAATTTATCACATTAAAGGTTAGTAATAACCTTAATTACTGTAACAGTGAACTGCGACTGTAATTTTTGCGTGGCATTTCTAATATCGATAACGGGTCTTCACACACTGAAGCGAGCAATCACTAACTAGCGTCTCCCAGCAGCTGCCGTACCTACTTACACTGCCTACAGTTTAAATATCGTTTTGTACTGAAACCATTGCGGAGTGTTAACGTTTATTGGTATGAGCTGAAAAAGAATTGCTGGAAGAGAAATTTTTGTTCTTCGGCTCAATTTTTTTATTCTGACTTTGATTACCGATGTTACCGATAGATTTCGATCTTGATCGATAATTTCGATTATTGTAGTTTCTCGTGCTAATTTTTGATCTGTTTTTAGTTTTATTGTTGGAAATTAACTGAATATTATTGGCTTCTTCTTTTTCATTTTTTGCATTTAGTGCTAACGGTTTAGTTCTCTCTTGTGATAATTCTAGTTTTTTTTCAAATTGAGTGGCTTCTTCAATACTTTTTTGGTTTTCTTGAAGTAATCTTTCTTTTATATATGAGTTTGCAATTCCTGTCACAAACATGTATTTTAAAAGAAAGTCTTTTAGTTGTCCTAGTTCACAACTTTTATTCAATATTCATCTAATAACTCGGTTTGTTTTTGATATCTTGTAAATAATTGGTATCTCTCAACAGTTGCATTTTTGTATGGATTGAACTTTTCGCCAAATTTATAATAATGTCGACTAATTTTGCATTTTTTCGATCAATGTTGAAACTATTGGATATGTCAAGACTTTGGTACCGAATTATATTAAGAAATATTGCAACTTTTTTCTTCTCTGGGAGTATTTCTATGTTATTTGCGTCGATATAAATTAATTTTTGTTTCCACGCTCTCCATATTTCATAGTTGTTTTCGTGACCGCCATTTGAAATTAGTTTTAACGGTTTAAGTGTATTTGAGACTGTGAAATTTTGCACCTTTTGGGCTGGGATTGCCATTTTCTTCCTGGTTCTTCCATAATCTTCTGACACCATCTGGTATTTGGGGATGTATATTGTTATGTTACAAAAGGAAAGAGGGGGTTATGGGGGATTACAATATTTAATAAAATAATAAAATAAAAAGGAACCTATACACAACTTATCGTTCTAAATTTGACCCCGAGTCCACAGTTCTGTGATCACTAAAGAGTAGCACTGCACTATTTATAAATAAAGAGGGAAAAGAAAAACGTCACGTAAGGCGGCGGCGGGCGGCTCGATACGTCGGGCTGCTGGAGGGGCTCGCTCCGACGGCGGCCGGTAGAGTGGCACGCAGCACTCCAAGAAGGCTCGGCACGTCGGGCGGCTGGAGCGGCGCGCCCCGACGGCGACAGATAGGGCGGCTGGAGCAGCAGCAGCCAGACCCTTAAGTCCGGTGAGACGGCAGCACGAGGGCCCGGGACTAAGAAAGAACACTTGAAGGAGAGAGGTCCTTGGCTTCCGTTTGGTCTTCATTCGTCGAAGTCCCGCAATAGACTCAAGTATCCGCCCGCTACCCCCTTAAAGAAATTTATCGAGAATGATATTATTTATTTGAATTTCAAATTTGACATTCTTCGTCATCAATCTTTGATTTTCTCACTCGCCAGGAAAAATAGGTGTTAAACCAAAAAGTCCGTAGTTCTTAATTACTCCCTTAATAATATTAAACTGATGCAAACTCCTTAAGAATAAGAAAATATAGAAACTATAAGATGTCAAACATAAAAAATATTGAATTGAAGTTGTACCGAAAACAAACAATATTTGAGTAAATACAATAATTTCGAGATAAAGATAATAAGAAACGCTAACTTAAGAACCTACGCATATAAAGGAATAAAAGGAATACATGAATAAAACTAAAGGTAAATATATACAAGAGAGATAAAAACCCCTATATTTTCCCCGACAACCCGAGAAAAAATTTTTTGCTTACAAAAAATTTTGAAGATGTTAAATTTCGGAGGTTCACATTCTTAAACGTATCATCCTATGCACCTACCAAATGCTAAAACCTTTCATTCATCAACTTCCATCAACTTGCAAGCATTCATACATAAATAGCATATAAATGATCTGCATTCACCAGCACTCAGACGCCAACATGTGTCCAATCATCTAACAAACCAGAGAGTAGAGCTCACATTCAATGGCTTCTACTCGGCGAACCACATCGTTATCATTAGACCTAGGCTTATTTATGAGTAGTCAAACCGCTCGACGCTCCTGATTAAAATATATCATTCGACCAAGGCTTATTTATGGAGTAGTCAAACCGCTCCTGATTAAAATCCATAAAATACGCAAATATTTTGCAGACACAAGAACCCTCAAGAGACAATAAGAATTCCCCAGTCTCGCCCAGAAGAGTAGGCTTACATGAAGAGAGCCAAGAAGCCAAAAATTACTATAATATATGTAGTGTAGAGAGTGTTGAGTGTAAAAGAGTGAAACAAGGAGGAAGTGAACGAATGAGTTAATAAAATTTCATCGCCCGCCTCCTGTGTTTATATAGAGAACCACAAGGTATCGTTTTTCTATCGAAGATTAAAAAAATAGGAATGTAGTTAGTAACTGCGTTGACTGCACTATTCATTGTAGCTTGAACTTTAGGAAGATGAAGATCCCAGCACCTTCACCAAAATAGTGTTGAATTTATAAAGTTTGTCCGCTCAGAAACCGGAGCATATGAAAAGGTAAGCAGAAGGCGTAGGCAATGCTACATATTTTATTTCCCCTAACCCCGAGAAAATTTTCGATTCGGAGAAAATTTTGAAGGTTAAAAAGGTAGCATACATCTCACCCAAAATCACGCATTCATTCGTCTTTCAGAGGTAGGGGTGTGGTTCACATTCAATGACGCACACTCCAAGGGAAACACCTGGCCATAACGAAGGCTTATTTAAAGAGTCGTAACCCGCTCGTTCTTAAGACCCTTAAACGAAGGCTTATTTAAAGAGTCGTAACCCGCTCGTAAACGAAGGCTTATTTAAAGAGTCGCAACCCGCTCGTTCCTTTTCCCGAGCTGAGAGAGCAAAGGAAGATACCAAGAAGAAATATTCACCTGTGCTGGTAGAGCACAAGTAATCCCTAGATGAGAGAGCATAATAAGGGATCAAGAGAGAAAAAAAAGAAATAAGAAGAAGAAAAGAAAAGATAAATAAGAGGATTAAGAGCCTGTTAATCCTCTTATTTATCTTTGTTTGTTTTTTTTTGTTTTTTTTTATAGAGTATAGCTCGAGTTTCTAAGCGGACTTTAACTTTGCATTCTAGTTTTTAACTTCGTATAACTACAAATGTAAATAAAGTTAATCAGCCGAAACATTATTAACAGTAGAATATGCAAGAGAGAAGGAAATATATAAGAGAGAACTATAAAAGATTAGATCAACAAGGTTTCACTTGAGTAAGTGTGTTTTAGAATTTTAAAGAGGTAAGTGACTATTAAAGAGTACATCGAAAGAGAGTATGCAAAAAGATTTTACTTGACTAAGTGGATTTTAGAATTTTGAAGAGGTGAGACATTATTAACAGTAGAATATGCAAGAGAGAAGGTAATATATAAGGCAGAGCTATAAAAGATTAGATCAAGAAGGTTTCACTTGAGTAAGTGTGTTTTAGAATTTGAAGATAAGAAATTTAAGTCAAAATCAATTTAAGATAAGTAGTAGAAAGTTTAAAAAAAAATCGTAGAGAAATAATAAGTAGTTAAGATAATAATAAATAAAGGCCGATCGCACCCGCATAGACGCCTTCGAAATGTGGTGCTGGAGAAGATTGCTGGGGATACCGTGGACAGCACGACGTACCAACGTGTCAATCCTGCATGAACTTAAGATCTCTAAGAGGCTATCATCCATCTGCCTTCAGAGAATTCTTGAGTACTTCGGACATATTGCTAGGAAGAGCGGAGATAACCTCGAGAAACTAATGGTTACTGGCAAAATGGAAGGAAAGAGACCACGGGGCCGCAGCCTTATGCGTTGGACTGATCAAATACGTACCACTCTCGTTACCAACCTCCACGATGCTCTGCACGTTGCTGAAGACAGAATGAAATGGCGAAAGATCATCACCGAGAAAGTGTTACCAAAGGGAAGTCACGACCCTCATCACTGAGGAATACGACGCAAGGAGGAGGAGGAAGATAATAATAGTATAAGCAGAGATAGTAAGTAAGTATTTTATTAAGTTGTAGAGAAAAAACAAAATAATTAAGAGAATAATGGTATTAGGGATATTAATGTGTTCCTCATCATCAAAATCGATGGTTAAAAATTACATGTCATATTATCAAAAGAAGTATTTATAACGCAAAAACGCAAAACGAAAAAACGCAAAAACGCAATACGCAAAAAAAAACGTTCGGTAGAGAAAGATAACACGGAAAAGTAGACGCATAAACGTAACCCGAAAAAATAAACGCATAAACGCAAATTATTGAGAAATAAAATGAACTACAATATAACTACAACTAGCTACGCTAAGGTCTGTAAAGTGTGTAGTGTAAAACCCCACCTAGATTCCTACCTACCTATGGTACGTTCGAGAGTGTGAACAAAATCCAAAAAAAATCGACCAAATGCAATACGATCAAATGCAATTCGATCAAAAAAAGACAAAGCCAAAATAAACTGCCAAAAACAACCGATCACTTGTGGAAGTGTAATTTCGAATTTTGAGAAAGGGGATGAGTTCGAAATTAAACGTTGGGCGCCAAAACTGTTATGTTACAAAAGGAAAGAGGGGGTTATGAGGGATTACAATATTTAATAAAATACACATAAATATACACAACTTATCATTCTAAATTCGACCCCGAGTCCACAGTTCTGTGATCACTAAAGAGTAGCACTGCACTATTTATAAATAAAGAGGGAAAAGAAAAACGTCACGTAAGGCGGCGGCGGGCGGCTCGATACGTCGGGCTGCTGGAGGGGCTCGCTCCGGGGTCATAACTCTGGTAATAGTACCTTTAAGGGATTCAAGCGTGTTATGGGGATGTTTATTAGTTTCCCGTTCAACAACGCCCCATACGTAGAAATCCATAGGATTTAGGTCCGGCGAGTTCGGTGGCCATAAGTTTGGTGTAATGTCCAACATCCAATCTTGGGTCGTTATAGCTTTATGTGAAGGTGCAGAGTCCTGTTGGAATACGTATGGCCTGTCACCGCGCACTCCGTCTATCCAGGGTTTTATAACTGTTGCTAAAACCTCGGTGTAGGCGGCAGCATCCACCCGAAGCCCCTGAGGAAAGAAGTGAGGCGGCATGACGTGTCCTTCATTACTTACCACTCCCAAAACCAAAACAGTTGCGGGAAACTTTGTGTGCATAACACGGGGAACATCTGAAGGATCCGAACATAACCACCTATCAATTCGTCGGTTTGCTTTCTGATCTTGATCAAAATTTTTTTCGTCGGAAAAAAACCAGAGCAGATCCGGACTTTCAGGATGTTTTAGCTTGTTCAAATCGCTGAGTGTTTGTTCTGACATAAACTGCCCTCATGCATCACGTAGGACTTGTACCGGGGGTCTTCGTGGACAGTATTTCGGATTGTACCCTCAGAAACATGAAGGTCTCTCGCGATGGCCCTTATGGACTTTGAAGGGTCTTGGTCAATAATGTCCTGAACTTGTTGAACAAACTGTGGTGTCTAATACTGTCTGAACGTGCTTCATGCTTTTTGCGCTTGGCAACACTTTCCACATCGCCTCCTGATGCTTCCAACTCTTTACGAACTTTATGAACAAATGATCGGGCGACTTTTAAAAATCGAGAGATTTCAAGATCGCCGTGATTTGCGTGTAAAGCCACGATAAAAGAGTGTCTTTTCATTTCCTGTGTAAGCTTATTGTCTTCCATTTTTAACCTGAAAAGAAGGAAAGAAACGTGCTATTACGTATGAAATGGCAGCAACAAATACAAGTGTCCTCAAATACCTTACGCACCCAGTCGCTCTCTAAATTCCTTTTGAATTCACGTCTTTGACTCTGCAAAAAGCTGTTTATCGGATTCAGACCTAATCTGCCATTTTCTAATTGATAATCTATAAGAGACATGCAAAAAATATTCAAAAAATCTAATCCACGAGTGCAGAGGTGACAAACCAAAAGCATACTTATCATCATCAGCTGGTTTTGCTAAGCAGTTATCTATGTCGTTCATTTCTTTTGGGGTTGCTTTACAAATGTAACATCTAAGGGAAGAGTTACCGCTTAAGGCGTTGCATACTTTACCATAAATCATGGTTAATTGCAACTCATGTCTGACGGTTAAGTTATAAGTTAAGATATATCATTAAAAGAAACTCGCGTGGGTTGTAAAGAATTGATTTTGTCTTTGTAATACTGCTCCTCCTTAATAGACAACTCAGTTGTTTCTTTTTTAAATTGTAACCTGATGGGCCTGCAAAACCGCGTGGAAGAAGGACGAGGATTTTTCCAAATCAATTTGCTGTCCGTGTGTCCATCACTGTTGCTGTGATTTACATACAAGTGAAGAGGGACATGAGAAATAACAAAAAGGCTGCTATCGTCAGTCGTTTGTCCGTCAGTAAAATTTTGTTTGTATTCGCTCTGCCCGGTACTTCCATCGAAACCCTACTTTCCCATCGAAATGAGATTATCGGCAGAAGTACTAGGCAGGGTATCTAAAACAGGTTTTTGTGATTTTATGATACGTGAAGCTGTGTGGTCTAATAAACTTTGCGTGTCAATTTCAGCGCAGCTTTCCGTAACAGTCATGGTACTTTGATCGGGGCTATCAGGGCTTCATATCTTTTTATCTACTAAAAGATTTTTATAACTCGGGAGAAAACTAGCATTTAACCTAGTATTTACAAAATTTTTAATCAAAATATATTGAGGCTTTGTTAGTTTAACATCCACGAACAGTGAAAGAACTGAGGCTGTATCTACATCTGGCAATGATGCAGCATGTGTACTAGATGAGTCATTTAATGCTTGGGTCATCGAAGGGTCATTCTGGGACAACTCAGCTAAACGTCTTTTTTTGGTACGCTTTGAGCTTTCTAAATAATTAACACGTGGTCGACCTCGGCGTTTTTCACTGCTCGTGACTGATTTACATTCGTCAACATAAAGACTGTACATCTTGACAATAGACAGTTTTCTATCCAAATACTGACGTTTAGACTCATTTCTAACATAATGACTCTCCATGGATGGAAATAATCGTATGTGGTTATGAACCTCTTGAACTTTCTCAGGAGGTGTCTTATTAAGTGCCCCGCCCATTCCACGAGGGTCTTTATCTTTACTGTATTGTCCAACAAAATCTTTATTTTTTACAGCATTTTGTATTACACTTTGACTGATGCACAGGGTACTGTAAAAAAACTTTTGGCAAACATTGAGTCTCCAATTTTCGATTTCAAAAGAACATTGTGTGGAATAAGCCCTTGTTGTTGTTATTTTTCTTTCTAGCGATAATGTTTTAGTATTTTTCACTGCAATATTAGCCAATATGATTTTTTTTTGTCCAATGAAGTCTAAGTTCCAATAAATTCTACTAATTTTTTGTAATCTCTTCGTCAATCTTCTCTGAACAGCGATGAGAGTATTTCGAGCAATCAACTTTTTTAGATACTTTTGCAGGTCTAATCTTATTTTTTATAGTATAAACTGACCCTTCAGCGCGTTTTTTTTGCCACATTAACTTTCCACGAAGCAGGTTAGGAATTCTCCAACGTTTTAATTGCTTAGCTCTTTTACACACTTTATCAAAAATCTCCATAACAATTATCGTCGCAATTACAGAAGAATCAGGAATCATGTTGTTATCTGCTGTATTCAACATTTCTTTATTTATAACCTCCAAAGCAAGATAATAATATAATAATAATATCTGGGACAAATCACACACGGTCATCTGGCCCCAAACTAGGATTCCCTGTATCTTGGGAACCAAAGACTGATATACATACACATATACTTTATAAATACATACATATATAGATATAATATACCCAGACTCAGAGCAAACAATTCTGCTCATCACAGAAAAGTTTGCCCTGTGTGGGGATCGAACCCACGACTCTCGGATCAAAGGTCAGGATCGCTAACCACTTAGCCACCGAGTCAGTCAAAGATCTCTCAAAGTCTTCATCACAGTAAAACTTGTTGATTCCACATCGTTAGTTTGAACTGTGTTAAAAAAATTGTATTGTAAGCTAAACAGATAACAGTAATACAGTGTACAAAAGCGAACCTCAAATCACTGAACTGGAATCGTGTGGTTAAAGATATAATTAATGATAAGTTTTCACACCCAGTATTAGTATTGTAGTTTTCTTTATAAAATAATAATATTTATCTAATGTTTTATTTATAGTAGGCAAGTTCTCTTTACAAGTGTTTAAGTAAGGTCCAACTAAGTCTTCTGGTGTTATCAAATCAAAGTCGTTCATCTTCTGTTTGAATATTGAGTCCGCATCATTTGTTTGGTCTGTGAAAAAGTACGTAGTTGGTCCCATAATGAATTGGCCTAACTATGAAATAAAAAAGAAAATTAAATGCAATCATTTTTATTTTTCAATATAGTCTCCATCAATACTGACACACTTCTGACATCGGTGAAATAACATTTCTAATCCTTTATAAAAATAATCAATCTTTGTCTTCAAAATGACTGAAGACGGCCGCCTGCAACTCTTCATCGCTTGAAAATTTTCTTCCCCTTAAGTCCCGCTTTAAATTTGGGAATAAGTAATAGTCGGACGGAGCCATGTCTGGACTATAAGGTGGATGGTCCAGCTCCGTGAACCCGCATTGACGCACTGCATCCTTCGAAACACCGGCGGTGTGCACGGGGGCGTTGTCGTGAAGCAACAGGACGCCTTTACTCAGTTTGCCTCTGCGCTTCTCCTTTATAATATCTCGCAGTTTATATATTAATGAAGCATAATATTCGCCGTTTACGACTGTATTGCGTTCTTTAAAATCAACCATCAAAATACCTTGAAAATCCCAAAAGATTGTGCACATGATTTTTTTGGTAGATTGTTGCACCTTTGCCTTTCTAGGCGGCTTTTCACCCTTATAACGCCATTCCATTGACTCGCGCTTGCTTTCTGGATCATAATATAACACCATAGTTTCATCACCAGTCACTAGTCTCTCGATCACGTTCTTTGGGTTTTCTCCACAAAGATCTAAAAACTCGGCAGCACAGCGAACTCGCTCCCGTCTCTGCACAGCTGACAGAAGTTTCGGGACCCATCTTGCACTGACTTTTTTCATATGAAGATGTTCATCGATTGCACGATGGACGGTACTTTTAGAGAGCCCAAGTCTAGCTGCAATTTCTCTAATCTTCAAACGGCGGTCACTCAAAACCTCTTCTTCGATTTGAGCAATAGTATCGGGAGTGAGCACTTCTACCGGTCGACCGTCATGGCCGATATCTTCGACGGTTTCTCGCCCGAGGCGAAACTCTTTCACCCAATTTTTTACTGTGCTATAAGAGGGAGAACACTCCTTATACACACCATCTAATCGTTCTTTAATTTGGGCGGGGGATAACCCTTCTTTAAATAGAAACTTTATGACGCTTCGATACTCGGTTTTCGACATTTTGAAAAAATACGCGACACTTGTTGTTCAAACAAACTGCTAAACTGAACTACGCTCGTCAAGTCCATGCGTGTTCGTTTATAAAGTGTCTGAGAACCGTACTATTCAATGCAACATAACATGTATCGACATGTCGCGTAGAACTATATCAGGCCAATTCATTATGGGACCGACTACGTAAACATAGTAATGATGTATTCTTATATGATGTTGTCTTAATTCTCTTAGCTTAATCTCAGAGCTTAATTTACTACTAATGCTACTATTATACTATGTGCTATTTTGAAGTGTTAGCTATAATACTGTAAAGTAACATCAAAATCCGTCCAGTAGTTTTTGCGTGAAGGAGTAAGAAACATCCACACATCCACACAAAGTAACTTTCACATTTCTAATGTTAGTAGGATAGGCTAGGATTTACCCGACGTTTTATTTATAGGAGCCTTGCTCTGAAAAGCTGAAAAAATAATGAAGTTATTGTTATCGTAACTTATATTTTTTCCTGTGGCATTGAGATGTTTTCTCGCTATTTCTATCTACACATGGTTCTCGGCCCATCGCCTAAATTGCAATACTCTGAACTCTCGTTTCCCTGTGCTGATTTCTATAGTATGCCCGGGAAGAGAAGCAGCTGAAACAGTCTAGGTATGTTTTTCTATCACTCCCAGTCCAGCATGGATGTAAAAAATAGACTTACTTTCGTATTTATAAGTAGGAACCTATGTAAATAAAGTAAGTACCTATAAACTATGGATAGATACGAACCTCCATGTGTAGTTTCATTGCGGCCGTCTTTTAATAAAAAGTCTTCATAAGCTTGAGACAAAAAATTGTCCTCATCGCTGTCAGCGAAACATTCTGAAAGGTAGATAGACAAGTACCTATTTAAATGGGTAACAACCTCAACAACAGGCACGATTATCAGTAACAATTAGCCAACGTGTTTCGATCTTAATTTTCCACATCAATTATAAAAAAACACAGACATTAACTACATTGAAAAGGTAACTAAATTAAAAATTATGAGACATAACCTCACTTTCACAGTATTTTTCGTTCAAATCACTATAATATTTACTCACCTTCTTGTAATAATTGATTATCATATTAGCAGCAGCAATACTATAACACTTAGCGATTAATGGGTTTTCGCAGAAGAAAAAGCACAAAATTTGAAGTACTTTGGCATTCATAAGTAATAATTAAGTAACTAAATGACAATTCAAGATTTTAAAGTTATTACGTTATAGTTTTAGGTTTTTACAATTTAAATTTTTAAAGTTATTAAGTTTTATTTCAATTACAGGGTAGCAATATAATTTTATTGATGGGTCTTGTATACTCTCCTTTACATGTTTTTATTACAACTGATCTTACTAAACCGTCTTTTGAATTTATATTCACAGAAAGTACTCTTCCCAACGGCCAACAAACAGATGGTACATTTTCCTCTTTTAGCAGAACAATGTCATTCTCTTTTAAATTACTTTTTACCTGTAACCACTTGCTTCTGGGCTGCAGTTCTGACAAATAGATACAATAAAATCGCGACCAAAATCTTTGTTTAATCTGATATATTCTCTTAAAATAACTCAGTCTATTTTCTATTTTATTTAACAAGTTTGGTTCAGGAATGTCTGAGTTAGGTACACCTAGTAAAAAGTGAGCTGGTGTTAAGCAAGTAAACTCTGTTTCGGGATTATCTTTTAGAACATATAGGGGTCTCGAATTCAGAACACCCTCAATTTGAACCAATACTGTATATAACAATTCGTAAGTTAGTTTTACATTATGTAAGTGTCTTTTAAGTGATGACTTGACCGACTTGATGCCAGCTTCATACAAACCACCCATGTGACTCGCTAATGGAATTGTAAATTTCCATTGTATACAATTAGAATTACAAAATTCTATAATCTGACTGTATGAAGTGTCATCTTTGAAAATTTGATATAAGTCATTTAATTCATTATGAGCACCTTTAAAGTTTGTTGCATTATCAGAATAAATGCACTGACATATACCGCGTCTACCAACAAATCTCTTCAAAGCACAAATGAAAGCTTCTGCCGACAGGTCTGATACCAATTCTAAATGCAATGCTCTAGTAGCAAGGCATACGAAAAGACTTAAATATGCCTTTACATATCTGCAACTACGTCCCATATTTGTGCGTGTAAGAATCGCTCCACTAAAGTCTACTCCTACATGTAAGAATGGTCTTTCTAAATTTACTCTTGGAGACGGTAGGCTTGCCATCTGTTGCTCACAAGGTTTGCCATTATATCTTATACAACGTGTACACCGATGTATCACCTTTTTCACCTCATTCCTGCCATTTATAGGCCAATATTTTTGTCTTAAATTACATAAAGTGTTTTGTAAGCCTGAGTGTAGCAATTTAGCATGGCATGATTGTATAATTATTGTTGTGACATGTTCTTTAGCTGGCAAGATTACAGGGTGAGCTTGTGAGTATGGAATATCTGAGTTTGAAATACGTCCGCCCAACCGTCGTAGTATATTATCCATGTCTAAAATGGGGTTTAGTTTTCTTAGGCAACTTGACTTCATGTAGCTGTCTACCGGAGAAGTGTTATGAGAATTACTTGATTTAAATTTTTTAATTTCACATATTTCTTTTTGAAAATATCTATGCTGAACTACTTGAATTATGAAATTATGAGTTCTTTAATTCTTCAGATTTTAGAAATGAATTAGATTTTTGAGTTTTATTTTTTCTGTTCAACAACAAATCTTTGAATCTGTGTACATAAGCAATAATTCTTACAAGCTTGTTAAAGTTTGAAATCTTTTGAAAGTAATCATAAAAGTAAGGTGCAAAGCTTTTACTTGGTTGAGATTGTGAAACATGAACTGATACATTACTCTCTTCATCTTCCAAGTCCTGTATGTTTGAGTGTAAGGAAGGCCACTCAGACCTATCTTCAACCACCCAATCCGGAGCATTCCACCATAAGTTACTATGAATTATATTCTGGGGTGAAACTCCTCTTGTGAGTAAATCGGCTGGGTTTACTTGGTGTTAATATAGTTCCAAATTCCTGATTTAGTTAGCTCAATTATTTCCATGAGTCTATGTGAGACGTATGTTTGTTGTGCCAATTTCCAGACATATCTTGTACCTTTATTTGTGCTGTGGACAATAAAACTTGATTAGTGTGTGTACTAGACATGAATGCTGAAGGAGTGACATGAGTTGATTGTGTGTAAGTATTAGTGTTAACATTTGACTGTGATGGTTGTTTTGTGAGGATATGTACATGTGGTTGTGTGTTTGTTGTTGCTTGTTATAGTTGCATACTTGTAGAGGGTAATGCTTTTATTTGTAAGGTTCACTGTATGTTTGTGTGTTTTCTGTGTTATAGTTTTGTGTTTGATTTTGAGTATGAGTGGACTGTATGTAGGGGTTAATATTATTTGTTGTAATGTGTGTTTACCTTTCTCGGAGGATTAGTTAGGTATATGAGACTGTGGTGCTTGCCATTGCAAGTGCCGCAGTTTTTTCTTGAACACTTGTGTTTGGAGTTATATGGCTTTAAACAATTATAGCACAATAATAATAATAATATCTGAGACAAATCACACACGGTCATCTGGCCCCAAACTAGGATTCCCTGTAACAATGTATTAGATCTTATGAAATCTATCCTTTTTTCTACAGACAAATCAAGAAAATTGGGACGTTTATATAAACTATGTTGATCGTGGCACATGACACAAGACGAGTTGTCAGAATTTGTAGTTACATGAGAGAATTTTACACTTTGTGATTTGAAGCTTTTATTGGGACCAATTGTTTTGTTGTCGTTCATAAGTTCAAAAGCTGTTACTCTGAAAGTTAGGAATTTGGTTAGTTCCTTCATATCAGGTAAGGTATTATAACTATCTTTTCAATTTAATTCCCAGGATGCCCGTAATGAATTATCAAGCTTTTGTGTGACAAGATACACTAAGATGACATCCCATTGTGATACTGGCAACTGTAAAGCAGTTAAAGAATCTAAACTTTGTTGTAGAACACCAATAAAGTTTTGTAGGTTATGTTTGGTTACAGTTGAAATATTTAACATGTTTTTTAAGTGATAATTTACAATTATTGTCCTATTTTCATACCTGTTCACTAAAATGTCCATAGCCTTTCTGTAATTTTCATCACTTATTAGCAACGAACTGATGAGAGTCAAGGCTTCTCCTCTTAGCGATTATTTGATGTATTGCAAGCCTTGAAGTGGTTGTATACCTTCCATTGCACATTCGAACAGGTTCCTGAAACCTGGCCATTCCTGTAGGTTTCCTGAAAATTGTGGTGATTCCAACTTTGGCAGTCTAACTTTGTTTTCTTTTGCTTTGCTGATGCTATGTTCATTTTTTTCTAATAATTTCTTGATTTTAGCCTTTGTGCTGAAATACTTGGTTGCAGATCGTAAGTTGGTAATTTTTGTAGTAACATATTTCTCAGTGGCTTCCGGGTAGGTAATATTCTTTAGCTTTTTTACCAGTTCGTCATACGCCGCATTTTTAAGCACTTTATTTTTATAGGTTGAGCTTTGAGCAGACCATAAACACGAATGCCATTCATATAGTGACAGAAACTCGTTTATAAACTTTATTTAATTTTTTTCCTCCATGTTGACACATGTACACTATAGCAAGTTCATCTATTGAATAAAGCTTGGTCGCACGGACCGTCTCAAAAATCAACACTGACGTAAGACAGGTGCGATCGTGTCACAAGGTTCGATAACTATTTCAACGGACCTGCGACATGACCTTAGTCGTATAGTTCGTTTGACAACCAATCCATTCACGATCGAACCTGTCGTATACGACCAATGTCCGTCGGACAGTTCGTACGACCGTTGTAACGTGTATGGCCCGTTTAAGGCGTAGTTTTGTTATATAATAATAATAATAAAACTTTATTTAAACTTCTTAAGCCTAAATTACAGCTTATCTTAGCTTAAAATATTTTACTTATGTCAATATGATACATGAAGGCTAATGCACATCTTTGTGGGCATGGTCTTGAAAAAGATATTTTAATATCTTGTGTTTCAAGACATAACTGCTCCGAATAATTAATTTACAATGTTAAGCCTGAGGGGCAATTACAATAAATATTTTATTAAACAAATGCTGTATTTTTGTTAGCTTAGTACACATTGCTATGATTTTAGGTAACAAAGAAGATTCATTTTAGAATACACTATAAATACAAATAATTAGGATTCTAACCAGATTTAGAATGAATACATTCATATATGGTTTTTGTGTGTGGGTGAGTGAGTGTGTGTGTGTGGCAGTGAGTGTGATTGTCTCTAGAAACTGAAATTCTGACGGGGTTCAAGTCATCCCCCTTGCCCTACGACTGGGTCTTGGGATCGGTTTAGGTAGTAAATTACCACAAGGGGGATGCAATTTCCTTCCTGTTAAAGTTACTAATAAGTATGGGAAAAAATATTTGCTTAAAACTGCAATTTCCAAAAACTTAAGTTTGGGTGACTAAAATATCCTCAGTTTCTTCATAGTTTGTCCGTGTAACTGTGTATATACACGGCGAGGTGGAGTTTTACCGGCTTCAGTGCGTTTTTCGGCGGGATTCCGTCTTGACTTCTTATTTGGTCTGAGTATAGGATGTTGTTTTGGTCGACAACGGCCTTCTAAGGGTTGAAAGGACAAAAAAAAACATTTTCTGAATATACCTATAACATTTTCTTTTATAATTTGTTTCTACTGAAAAATTTACATAAAATTATCAAAACGTATGAGCACGCAGTCAGTCAATGACGGCCGGCTCTTTCACGACTTTTCCTACAAAAAGGTCAATGACACTTACATGAACGTGGCTGTCGGGAGAAGTATACCAAGATAGCTTCTTTCTTGAACTCTTGTCTACTTTGGGCTCTATCTCGTCCATGGGATGTTTTTTTGGTGGAACACGATTTGCGGAGTTTGTAAATAATGTTTTTATTGCGTAACACATTACGGCGGCGCGACGTCACTCCAAATAACTCCAAATCTCACACACTCGACTTGATTTACACCACACCAAATGTAATACTATATCGCTCAGTTCACGACTATTGAATGAAGACTTGTTCCTGATCATAGCCGTAGCGTAAGTTCACGCGCAGAGGCGTTTGCTCTCGCTGAGAAAAAGAAACGCAGGTTCGACGCGGAGGCTTGCTGCAGATTGCCCGCGCCCGCGGCCGCGGTGCTGCTGCAGTCAGGTGCCTCTCGCGCACCCCCGCACACCTCGCCTCGCAACCATTCATTGTTAGAATACGTTACGCACGGAAACAAGGATACCATAATTAAATATTTTCTAAGATTTTCTTATGAAAATTTAAGGTGCCATTTTTATATTTTTTTGGCATCAGTATCATGTATAGTATCACCCCTGAAAAGCTCGTTGTCGACCAGAACAACACCCTGTATTGGTATTAGATCAAGGTGAAAAAATAAGTTTAAAAATGAGTTACATGGTCTTATATGGGTCATTCTACAATAGGGCAAATGGAAAAAAATAAAATTTCAACTTTTCTTTTAATTACGTACTATAGCAGTCTTCATTAGCCATATAGGAACTCCAAAAAAAAGTGCCATAGCTTAATATGAATAATTAATTGGAACAAACACCTGTTTTATATTTAACTGTTAGACAGAAATGAACACATGTTAATAGGTTTTTTTTAAGGCAGAGGTGGCAAACGAGGTCGAGGTTTGACACTTTTAGTTTGTTGACCGACTCCCAAGCACTGATGAAATGTTTGTATGTGTTTGGTAGGGCCATCAGTGTTTTTGTTATTGTGATAGAATCAGTTACCTTTTCGCCTTTCCGTTGGAGCTGAGCTCTAATATTGTTTATTTTTGATATAAATTCACTCATGCTCTCGTTAAAAGTGAGGTTAAAGAATTGAGTCTGAAGTAAGTGAAGTAAAAGATTTTTCTCGAAAATCAACTCGAGATTTCATAGGCTGTTTCACAATTCATTACATGAATGATCAGACTCTGTTCAATGTTCGTTATAATGGCTTCTTGTGCTTTTGCGTCTTTTGAGCACCATTTTGCATCTTCGTTCTCATCTTCCGGACTTAGTTCTATTCCCGTAATTTTCATATGGAATTTCCACATATTATAGTTGTTTTTAGTTAGTTTCAGTAGATTTTAAGTTTTCTCCATGATGCCTCTCGTCGTTGTTTCTTTGCACCGTCAGCCAACAATGCGAGCGTCTTGATGAAAAATACATGTCGTCCGACGATTTTACTTCACCTGCTGTTTTAATTGTGTTCTCTGGGCGCTGGGTCCATAACCAGACGAAAACTCAATGGAAAGTTATTTTCTAAATATCTTCTTTTTATTTTAGAAAACAATTCACAACATGGCTTAAAAACCACAGATAAAAGAAAAAGTCTAGACCACAGTCTATTATAAAAAAGCTTTTATTGCTTTGGATTCAAGTAATATTAGTGTTTAACTTCACAGACCCAAACATTCAATGTTTTATTACCATACGCTATCAAATTCATACCTACGGGTGAGAGTTTAGGCTTCTCACAGTTCCTGAACACAGCCAGGAAAATGTGCCATGCTACCAGTGTCAATGTTAAACTTGATAAAGGTGTTATTAATGTAGTGGCTAGGTAGCCACTACACAGAGTGCGCGAATAAAAAAAAGGAATAAAGGGGTGCCCTTTGTATCGCATAAAATTTTGTGTCATACTCGTAATTGCCTATGGCATAACAAGTTGGCCATAAAAATCTTGCGCAGAAATATAAATCTGCCTAATCGTAATTCTGCATAATTATTATTCCCCCTAAACTTTAAAAGTAATAAACAATAATGTCCTAAATTAGGGATGACTAAACAATAATTATCCTCATTGAAAATTGCATAAATATAGTAGTGACTAAATAATAAATGGCCTAAATAGTAATTGACATAACTGAAAAGTTCATAATTTTAATTAGGCCTAAATATTAAACGCCCTAATTACACGGAACACGGAAGTCCTAAACTAATGCGGGAGCGAGCGAAGCGAGCTCGGGATTTCGGAGCACCCCGACACGGATAATTTAGGTGCAGAGACTGTGGGGCGCCTCACAGTCGCAGTGTCAGGTTTGATTGATAAAACATCCACAGATCGGCTGCTTGCTTGCATGTTTGCTTGCTTACTTGCTTGCTTGCATGCTTCCTTGCTTGTTTGCATGCTTGCTTGCTTGCATGCTTAATTGAATGCTTCTCTTCCTAGCAACCTTCCTACTACTTATTAATCTTCTTCTTCTATTTAAGAGCAATGGTCTTGTCGGTGGAGCAATCTCCAACTGTTCCTGTCCTCTGCTATCGTCTTGACCTCTCGATACGACCGTACAGCAACCTTCTCCTTTATCTGTTCTATATAATTTCGTCTTGGTCTTCCTCTTCGTCTTCTCTCCTCTACTTTTCCTTCTATTATGGTTTTAAGGAAGCTATCGTGTCTTATCAGGTGTCCTATCATATTTCCTCGTCTATTCTGAATTGTTTCCAACATGTTTCTTTTTTCTTCAATCATCTCAAGTACTTCTTGATTTGATTTCTTTTCTGTCCAACTGATCCTTTCCATCATCCTCCAGCACCACATCTCAAATGCTTCCAATCTCTCCCTGTTCCGCTGAGTTAGTGTCCACGTCTCTGATGTGTACAAAGCAATACTCCATAATTTAATAAGTCTCTTCTTATTTTTGCGTGACATTTTAGATGTTAAAAGGTCTTTTTTACTGTTGAATGCTGCTTTGGCCATGGCTATTCTTGAAATTATGTCAGGGGTACATCTAGCATCATTGTTTATTATACTGCCCAAATATCTGAAGTTTTTGACCTCTTCTATTAATTATTGTTTAAATATATTTGACTGTTGACTATTGTTTTTTTTTGAGATAACTAATGTTTTTGTTTTAATTGTATTTATTTTCAAACCAAATTCTCTGAATATTCTGTCCATTCTGTTAACTAAGTTTTCAAGGTCTATTGTGCTTTCAGCCAAAGCTGCAATGTCATCTGCGAAACGAATAAACTGTATATTTTCCACATTGAATTTTACCCCGCCCTCTTCAGTTTCAGTTATTTTTCTAATGGCGCATTCTATAAAGATGTTGAATATTATCGGCGAGAGTAGACACCCTTGTCGCACACCTTGTTTTATCTTCGCTTTTCCACTTTCTTCACCAATTTCTATAATAGTTTCCTGATCTTTATATCTTTATATATCATGTTTCTATCCCTATAATCTAGTCCTGCATCTTTCAAAACCACCATCATCAATTTCCAGTTCACACTATCAAAAGCCTTCTCTAAGTCAATAAAAGCTAAGTGTGTGTTTAAATTCAGATCTAATCTTCTGTCTGCTATTAATCTCAATGCTAAAATGGCCTCTCTGGTTCCTCTGTTTTGTCTGAATCCATACTGATCTGCTCCTACATAGTCTTCAGCTATTGGTCTAATTCTGTTTTGAATAATTTTGACTAAAATTTTGGAGGCTTGTGAAATTATGCAAAGTGTACGATGTTCTTCACATTTAAGCGTGTTTAATTTTTTAGGTAATGTGTCAATTTTACTGATTTTGAAATCTTCCGGAACTTTACCTGATAGATACATTGCTTGTGTTAGTGAAAAAATTTCATCTAACATGGGATCACATACTGCGTATTTAATCATCTCTATGCATATGCCATCTTTTCCTGCTACTTTCCCGTTTTAAATACTCTTTAAAGCTTTATCGAATTCTTCTCTGAGAATCGGTGGACCTAATCTATCTTCTTCTACACACGTAAACTCTTCTATATCTTCATCTTTAAGGCCTTGACCGTCGTACAAATTTTCTATGTGCCAAGTTTGAGAGCTTTATTCAAAATAAAACGCATCCTATACAGCATTCCTTAGACAAAGAACGGGGTAGGGGGTGAGGGGGCTATATCTCAAAACGCAAGTGGGGGAGAGGCGAGGAGTTGTAGCACGTTATTCTGGTCAATATTCTGGGTACGTATGCATAAAATCAGCTAGTCATAAAAGATTTTATGTTTAAAACCTAATAGTCCTGAGCTAATTACCGTAATTATTATACCATTTAAGGAACCCTGAAATCTATTTGGTATGGCTGTATCATGTGCTATAATAGAAACTGAATCATGAAAGTAACTTTCTTTAATATTTTTTTATTTTATTAATATCTCCTTATTTTAATTTTAAGGAATTATGGGGGCAAACTTAAACTTCAACTCATAACTATGGATTATTAGTTGTAGCTAATAACTTTGAAAAAATAAAAAAAGGAAGTGAAAGGAAAGAAGGTATGAAGACTTATTTTCGGATGTCAAATTATGCATAAATGGTTAAAAAATATCTTAACCCTTACAATGTACGTCATATTACACCCCCCACCCAATTGTCAGGCCACGTCGTGGCTCCGCGACCAGTATTTTTTTGCCATTTTATTCTAATTGGAATTACTTAAAATCTAATAAGAGATCTGTATGTTTTTAAATATGTATGAATCTATATAAATAACTCTATTAAACGTAGAAAAAAACTTTCCTTGCATTAGTAGAGAATTCCAAGTAAAACAAAGGCTCTTATGTGGGGTACTTTATAAATTACTTAATTTTCTGAAATAAACTTAAAATAAAACATTTAGTTAATATAATACAGTATTATTTATTAAAATGATACCTTTTCAAACAATTAAAACCATAATACATCATGTCTCCATACATATTTTTTATATCACAGTGGTTTTAAGAAGGCATACAAACATTCACCCACTCAGATGACATCATCAAGTGGGCCTCATACACTGTTATTTGAAGTGGCTCTCGGCGCTAGCGATAAATAGTTTATGTTTGCAGTAACTTAAGCTTATGAGCTTTGAATATACAATAGCAGCATAATGGTATGTTAATATAATTATTATGTAATGGTTTGATGAAAATAGTACTCTAAAACGGTACTTATATCCTAGCTCTACTTATATCATAGCACCCTTAAAAAACAACAAATTTTGGGTACTATGTAATCTGAACGGGCACAACAAGTCTTTTTTTTTAGATCTATATACATAGAACAAGGTACTTAAATCACTCATAAAACAAGAGCATTTCTGAGAAATATTTCAAGTACAATGCTTACAAAAACAGTGATCATAAACTATTTTGGTCTCAAAAGTGGCTAGGAAAGTATGGATAAGACTTTTTCAACTATGGATTACGAGTTTCTTGGAGAATGTTGTTCAGTTTGATGAGTAAGAGCCAGAGTTAAAATTATGCTGGACATTTTTTGTCACCTTATACAGGTTGTTAAAATACAGAAAAAATGCTATTTAAGTTTTTGGGTAAAGTTGTCCAGTTTCATGAGAAAAAAAGTGTAGAACAAAGTTTTCTGATCACGAGTTTCTTGAGGAAAGTTGTTCAGTGTAATGAGTAAAAGCCACAGTTAAAATTATGCTGACATTTTTTGTCACCTTATACAGATTGTTAAAAAACAGAAAAAATCAGATTTTGGGTAAAGTTGTTCAGTTTTATGAGATAAAAAAGTGTAGAAAAAAGTGTTTTGATCACGAGTTTAAAAAAAAAATGTAACAATTGGCGCCCAACGTGGGGCCAAAACTTTAGGAAATCATTGTGTCGTCTTAGCTACTGTTATGTTTAATTGTTGGTTTGTCACTGTTTGGCTAATAGTTAAAGATACTGAATCAGAAGGGAAGGGTCAGTGCTTAGAGAAACGTCCGGAATGTAATTGAAGGTTTATTGACACAAACAATATGCAATACTAAATTGTATAAAATGGGCGAGCTAGCGGGGCGAGTAACGGAGATCGACTGGCGGTACACAGGTATGACGGCGCTGGCCAGCGAGCCCGCAAACTGCATGGTCAGCGCTAAACGTCAGCCACTGTGTACCTACATAGATCCCCCTCTTTTAAAAAGAAAAAATAACTAAAGTTCAAAAAAATTACAAAAGTTTTTAAAATATCAATTTTGATCAACCTGTATATAAAGTAGAGATGGGCCGAAATTCGGTTCACATTCGGTTCAACCGAATTTCGGCAGCTTGAACCGAACTTCGGCATTCGGCCGAAATTCGGTTCAGATGCCGAAATTCGGTACAAGAAAAATAATACCTACTTGCACTTATTTTGACTGAAATATAAGGTGCTTCTAACCTGTATAACAACATTAGATACTGTAAAATAAAAGATATTATTTTTACTCACTCATGGTCAATTATTTATTTATTTAGGAACATTGTAAATGTAAACCTTAAATTAAATCAATCTTATCTTATTATTAATCTTAATCTTAGTTCTTAACCTTAATCTTAGTTAATTAGTTACTGCCTAATTAATTAATAATTAGACATACTATTACAAAAACGAAATAAGCTTTGTATTCTCCTAGTAAACATCTGGATAGGAATCCGTAAATTAAATAAAAAATAACGTTTTTGATTCAACATTCATTAACCTCAAGTATTTTTTATTACAATTAAAGGGTATTTTTTTCAACAATCATATTAAACATCTTATCTATCTATTTATTCATATTTAAAATTTACTAGAGGCAGGTTATGGTGCAAAAACACCAAAGACTCTGCCTTATCTGGCAGAAGTTTGTTACGTTTTTTTTCGTATACGTTTCCTGCCTCCGAAAAAAGTCGCTCAGAATATACAGAGCTTCCGGGACACGATAAGTATATTCGAGCCAAACAACTCATGTTAGGGAACTTGTCTTTATTCTTAGCCCACCAGCCATATGGACATAGGTCTTTGAGTAGCAGAACTTCACTGAGATATCTGTCTAGCTCTGACGCAATCGGACTTTTGGTTTCTTTTACATCTATCGGTAACTTTACTGCTGCTAGTTCCTCGTAGCAGCTCCAGAACGTTCTGTGTGTGTTTTCACAATTGGACGATGACGTGGATCTCTGTGCTACCTGAACAACTTCTTCGTCACTGCTTGATCCAATATCCTCGCTCCTTCTTACAAATTCCGCCAGGAAAGTTCGTCTGATCATTGGTACATTATCTGGTGTAAAAAAATTAATTTTGTAGCGTGGATCTAGCATTGTTGCTAGACTATAGTACTTGTCATCTTCAATCCCCTGACAACGTCTATCCAGTCCTTCTTTTAGTGACGAACGCATTGTGTTCACATTAGAACAAGCCACTTTAACTTATTCTTTGATCAAATACTTCGAAAGAATCGTCAAGTTAGGAATGACCTCTGATATACAGGAGTAGGAAGAACTCATTTTTTTTGTGATTTCTTCGAAAGGTTGAAGTAAAGCAAGACATTCTTTCAGAAGATCCCATTGTCTCTCTGTCAAATTTGGAAAATTTATTGTGTTACTGTTGTCAGATATGTACAACGAAATCGCTCTCTTTTGCTCCAGTAACCTTTCAACCATATAAAAAGTGCTATTCCAGCGGGTGCTGACGTCTTGAATAAGTTTGTGCTTGGGTACATTGAGCTCAGTCTGTATCAGCTGCAATTTTTCTTGAGCCGGTTTTGAGTGATTGAAATGAGTCACTATACGACGCCCTGCCGCTATTGCTTCATTAACACTTTCCTGCCCGTCTAAAGCACCGTGAATTGCTCGTTGCAAAGTATGAATGAAGCACGTTTTTCCTTCAAAACGACTGTCATTTACGGCTTTCACAATGTTGCGGCCGTTATCAGTGACGATAACATGTATTTTGTCTGAGATGTTCCATGACTCGGCTATTTCTTCTAGAGCACACTGGATATTATGCGCTGTATGCTGCTCTGAAAACGATTTCATTTTCAGCATCCCATGTTGCAGTACAAAATTGTTGTCAAGCCAGTGAACAGTAAAACTTAAAAAACACAGCATATTATTCATGCACGTCCACATGTCGCTCGTAACTGAAATCGTTTTACCTTCGGATAGTTGGTTGGAAATCTTCTTTTTTAATTGTTCATACATTTCAACTATCACTGTTTCAGTAATGTATTTTCGACTGGGCATCTGGTATTTTGGTTTTAATGTGGCTAGCAACCGATTAAATCCGACATCTTCTACAATAGATGTAGGTTTTTTATCCACACATATCATTTCTGCTATGGCTTTGTGAATTTGTTTAGCCCTTGGGTCATCTATTTTCCACTTACTTTCAAATGTGCCTTCAATGGTCGCTTGACGTAATGATGACTCCGCTGCGGGCAACTCTTCAGTAGTATTCGATGATGAAGGTCTTGCTGAAGGAAGGATTGGATTTGGCGAATGAATGGGATGTTGTAATTGTGTGTATTCTCGATCATGCTTCACACGAAGGTGGTTGGTCAGTGCAGAAGTAGACGCTGAACGTCCACTACCACCACGAGATATCAGCGAATCACATAGGATACATTTCACTTTATTTGGTTGATCAGTTTCTGTATAAAATGTCCAAACACTTGATTTTTTCCTTCCACTCATTTTTGGAATAAGCCAGTAACAAAACTTATCACTTAAAACCTCTTCAATCCACTTAAAACAATTATTTTTGTTGATTACAATCGCACGCGACACGCGCCGATGTCGTGACGTATTTGCTAATGACCGGCCGGCTCGGGGTACGCGGAGGGAGCGCGGTGTGCGGGCGGCGGGGTATTTGAAGTAAACGCGTAAACATGTCACGACGCGTTGCTCTCGAGAAAGCGCGCGAAAATGAACCGAACTTCGGCCGAACTTTTCATTTTAACCCGTCCCGCGCCAAAGAGATAGCAAATTTTTACCCGGTAGCGTCCCATACAAAGACTTTTTTCCTGGCTTCACATAGATAGATCGAAATTATGGGTTTGTTGTATCATTATATTTAACATGTTATATATCGTTAGAAAGGGGATTAGATTCTCTACATGTTTAAATATAGAAAAATGATATCACTTACTTGTAACAAGGATAAAAAAAATAATCTTTCGAAGGTTTTCGTATTTCATACATTTTTTCGTTCCTCTCATCGCACTTCACATACTTCTTGCACAAAATTGATAACCATTTGCAATATAACACAAACACTTATTTAAAGATTTGTTATTTACGCATCTACTAAGCCTAATTTCATCGTCACAGAACATATAATGACTCCACAATAATTATTTTTTACGCGACAATCAAAATAACGGCCGGCGGCCATGCTTGCACCACGCGCAACTGACAACGAAGTGGTCCGCAAGTACAGTTGACAAACGAAATGCTCAGCGTTAGAATTATGGTCATTGTTATTTTAATTTCATATTTCAATGCCTTTCGTTTATTATTTTATTATAGTTTTCTTTAAGTCTAACTTATAGTACTGAGTAAATGCTTTTTGCAAATAACTTATTATCTTATGTAAATAATGAATAAAAAGTTGTATGAATGAAATGGGCTAAAAGTATATTTGGAAATTAAAAAAAAATATATTATGAAATATTTTAATAAGGATGTTCGAAAAATTGTGTTTTAAATAGAAGTCATCATGGCGAGCCATGAGCTATATATATGAGCCACGGAGAAGGCGTTGAGTCAATGGCTCGTCGCCGATCCTGGTGTTACCGATCTGGATCTAGACCGGAATCGGGACCTACATCGAGAAATTGATGTGCGCCGCAGATCGCATGCTTTCCTAAAAAATACTAATTATTTATTTTTATAATTATGTAAACTAAAAGATAGTGACGGACAATAAAGATTTCATTAAACGTACAGGATTAAAAAATACAGTGTAAACTCTTTACAAGTCCAGACAACGTAGAAAGTAGTTTAGTTTGGTTAGCTTACCTTCAAACCCATATTGTTACACTCTTTATATTTAGACGTCCGTAAATATTTATTATCAGTATTATTGTTTATCATTATCAGTTAAGAAAAGGTTCCGACAATATCTTTGAGGTGCCGACATTTCTAAAAAAGATGCCTGAGGTCGTAAAACAGTCGTGTTGCTTTTGTTATTGTAAATTGCCTGGAACACGTGTGCCATTACGATTGTATTGTCTGGAAACTTTGGTCTCAGTTACTAAATACACTAGTCACCTTTCATACTGTAAAACTAATAGCACTAACTAAAATTAACTATCTTAATATTCAATTAAAATGATCCCACTTCATTCCAAGACATGAATAAAATACACAAGAAAAAAATACAAGACAAACACTGACACATAGCAAAAAGTTTAGGCAAAGTTAACAAATTATATGTATTTATAATTTTATTATCTTTAATATTGAAACAAATATTAAACAGTATTTTGAATTGTGAAATTTTGTTATTTTTATTTCTTCACACCACTTAACGGAAACTTTCTATACAACAAAAAAATGCTTTACACCTATAAAATCTTTCGTTCGTTATAAAAAGTTTACACTGTTTTGTCAAATCGAAAATAACACATGTTTATATAAAAATATGTTCATATTGCGTAATCTCACATATTTTCTTGTCAACTGTACTTTGTCACAATTTTGAGCCGTTATTGAACAATTATGATGATCTAACCAAAACTATTGAATTTATGACCAAACTAATAGTAAAAATAAATTCTTGAGTAAATTTCTAACAAGTTTATGTATTTTTTTAATATCATTTTCAACAAATATAGGGCACAACACACGTACAAATAAATGGTTGGCCGTTGAAAACATTGCATCACCAAAGTTCTAACGTTTTTTCACTGTTAAAATTTACAGTAAGACCAAAACAAATATATAGAACAGATTCTGTACTCAATTTCCAGTAATTTCATGTATAATACATACAATAAACACTTACCTTTTAAAAGCTTTAGACATTTTTATTTCACATAGTTTTTACGTTCGCGCACGAGAAATTGTAAATGAGTCGACCGCGTCCCCTTACCACACAAAATTTTTTTTTCCTCCAAAATCACTCCATTTTATTGGTTGAAATAAATTTAAAATAAAAAAGGAAGAGTTCTTATTGACCGTTCATATTTTTTTAAACTTCTAACTATAATAAGAAACAGAAGATATGGCTGACAATCAGCCATTTCGCTTATGGACAGACGTCGTCACTAGGACGCGTCAGAAAGTTATCTCTTATGGACAAACGGTGTCTCTGGGGCGCTTGACGGGTTAACCGAATGTTCGGCCGAAGTTCGGATTCGGTTCAAATCACATTCGGCCCATCTCTAGTTTTTTTATGATTCTGTATAATCACAATTTATTATTTTACAATAAAACATAAAATAAGTCGGACATACTTACAATTTCACTGTGGAATAATTACGCTACATATATGTATTTTGTAGGAAATAAACAACAAAATAATTTTATAGTATACATAGTAAAACCTGGTAAAGGTTGCAGGAAGCCGCTGGATGCGAGCCGCACAGTACCGGTCGGTGTGGAAGTCCTTGGGGGAGGCCTTTGTCCAGCAGTGGACGTCTTTCGGCTGATAGATAGATACATAATAAAATGCAATAGGTGTATATAGGATGTAACAAAATCAGGATCAAATAGGCAGCATAAATGTTAATCATATTTTTTAAATCAAATGGTGTCTGTCACCGACTTTATTCAATTCAATATATTATTTTTATTCAACAATAGGAAACGAAAATACTTTATTCGAAGTAGTTAGCAGTGTACACTTTTCAAAGGTCATATTTTTAAGAAACGAAAATATTTTATTCGAAGTAGTTAGCAGTGAACACTTTTCAAAGGACTAACAATGACGGTTGTAACCCCAAAATAAAAAGGCAACGGCAATCACAATTATGAAACGAAAATATTTTATTCGAAGTAGTTAGCAGTGTACACTTTTCAAAGGACTGTAACAATGACGTTTGTAACCCCAAAATAATGAGAACTGCAATCACAATTAAGAAACGAAAATACTTTATTCGAATTAGTTAGCAGTGTACACTTTTCAAAGGTCATATTTTTTAAAAACGAAAATATTTTATTCGAAGTAGATAGCAGTGTATACTTTTCAAAGGTCACATTTTTAAGAAACGAAAATATTTTATTCGAAGTAGTTAGCAGTGTACACTTTTCGAAGGTCATATTTTTGACCGAACAAAACACATAAATAAACCCAATCTTTACATTAATGTCTGTCTGTCTGTCCGATTGTTTCCTATCTGTCTGTGTGTTTGTAAAGTGCGGTATTTTTGTTTACTCCCGTTACCATATGGATGGAAATACATACCTACTTACTTATATTTCCCAATGAAACGGCGGCATACTTACTTACTTACTTAATTCTCTTCCGACTGAACCGAAATACCAGTGTGGTGCGCCTCAAAACATACGAAGACGCACAAAGCCACATTGCAGCCTTTGCAGTATGACTTAGTACGCTTTTTGCAAACATTTCAGACTCGTCGAAGACGTGCTTGTCCGGTGCTTTGCAAGTCATACTGCGCCGGCCAGTCTGCTGCGGATGGGAGTGCACGGCTGGGTGGCTGAGGGGCATGTTGTGTCAGCAACTGCTGCACCAACGTTCTTCGGAACTGTCGATGCGTAGACAGTTGCTGAGGCCTCAACATTACATAGGCGTTCAATACACTGGCATTGAGGAGCCGCCTGAAGAGTTTTTTGTACCAGACGCGGGTCCGCCTTCTTTCTATTGGATACATGGCGAGCATCTGGTCTTTTCGGTCTACCGCCCCCATAAAGACATTGAAGTCCGGTACGATACTGGGCTTGAGCTTGCCACCACACGGTTCTTATCCCGCCATACCACGAGATCTCCATCTCCTGAGGTGCAGCCGCAAACTTGCCCCATCGCCATGTTTCCCTTTATCAAATTGGCCAGTTCAACGGGAAATTTGTTCGCAGGTTTTCTACGCAGTCAAACCCCAGAACCTTTAGCTCGCGAGTCTCGCGCAAGTGCGGGAGAGTTATAATAGTTATCCATCCACACGGTGTGGCCTTTATGCTCAAGGCCATTTAAAAGCCTGAGCACTAGGGCCGGCACCACCCCAGAAACTGGATTTTGTACTTGTGGCTCCGGATTTTCATGGCCTGCGTGGACTTCAAAACGCCACAAGTACCCAGTCTGGGATTCACATACTTCGTATGTTTTAATACCAACTGTCGCCGCTTTGTTTTGGATAAACTGCTTGATGTTCAACCAGCCTTTCCACATCGTTAAACTTTCATCTAAAGCTATGTTTTGTGACATAACGTAAAGACTGGAAAATTTATCGTTGAGATGGTCCAATATTGGCTGTATTTAATACAGCTTTGCCTGCGCTCGCGACATGGTCTCCGGGTTACAACCGTCGTTGTCGTTAAAATGTAGGCAGTGTAGCCTACTAGGCACTTACTTATAAGTACGAATCGGTTGAAGGACATGGCCACCGAGAACCCTGGAGTACTGAATATGTCTTGAGACATATTCCAGTACTCCTCGAGTCTTGTCTTCAATACAATCCCGGTAGCCAGGATTATAGTGAAGTAGACGTAGAGTTCAACGGCGTCCGTGTCCTTCCACTTTGTAATGCGACTTTGAGGACGCAGTTTTCCGTTCTCCCACATGACAGACACCCTTTGTTGGGCATACCTGTTTGTTTCTCTGGCAATAACTTCCATGATTTGGCGATCCCATATGTCCCACAGTAAATGCCTCATATGGGGTCGCCAAATCAACAGTTGACCCACAATCTACGCCAACAAAGGGTTCGCGCCTTGATTCGGCGGGAACCTGTTGTGGTTGGGGGGAAGCCTCGCCAGAGAAACTCAAATTTTTCTGGCCCGTATGGAGTTGATCGTTGATCATTCAGTTGGTCGTCGACCGAAGGTTGCGGTTGCGGGGCTTGAAAGGGGGTGGGCTCGGGCACCAAAGGTGACGATGGGACGAGGCTGAGGTGGCCACTGAAGGGATACCTGAGTATCAACCTCCTCCTCGTCCACGTCTGAGTCCGCAGCCATATATAATTGAGCAGTCCTCGGCATTGGCATCGGCGAAACCTCCTCTTCGTCTTCAGACCCCACGTCAGAGTCCTCTTCGCTACCTATTAAAAAATAATTCAAAATGTTTTCAAAACTGTCATTATACACAGTATAAGTCATGGTTACAACTATTTATTTAGACTCTTCGTACTATAGAGGCTTTACTGTATTTGTATGAAAAGTCCGAAAATTGTTTTGCGTTTTCTACAAAGTTGAAGAACACTGTTTGATGAGTGACATTATCACCTTGAAGTATCACAAATACAAAACATTTATTGATAAACACAGTTTACACGTCATGTTTTTACAATTCATTAACATTAATATTATTATTATGTTAACATTCATTTATTATATTTTAATTAATTTAAATATTTACATTAAATATGTATTATAGCTATTTTTTGTGGATCAGCGAACTCGTCTTCTGAGTAAAATGCTTTTAGTAAAAGGAATTTTTTGACGTTTGTTACAAAGGAATTATAACTGGGTGAATCACGTATTTCAGATGTCAGTCTGTTGTAGATTTTAGGGCCTATAAAATCTAGACATTTATGGGACTTAGCTAGGCGACGCAGGGGCAGTCGTAGTTCTTGTCGTTTTCGTGTGTTAAAATTATGGATATCGCCACGCGGGGGGAAATCCTGTATGTTTTTTCTTACATATTTTGCTGTTTCTAATATGTATAGCGATGGTAATGTTAAGATTTTATGTTTTATAAACAGTTCCCGAGCTGGATGGTCGCGCTTGGCACCGTCAATTATCCTGACTGCGCGTTATTGCATTCTGAACGCTCTCTCTCTCAGCTGCCGTGCCCCATAGAACTACTCCATAGTTTAGAATGGAATGAAAATAGCCATAATAGGCTTTTTTAACACTGTTGGGCTGTAGACATGGGCGGAGTCTCTCGAGAGAGTAGCATGCAGATGAAAGTCTGGCACATAGCTCGTCCACGTGTGGTGTCCACGTGAGCCCGCTGTCTAGCAGGAAGCCTAAGTATTTAACTTGGGACACTTGCGGAACCGCCTGACCATTACACGTGATATTTAGATTTTGCCTTTTGGATCCGTTAAGACAGAATTGTATGATATTAGTTTTTTCACACATTCCGTTAACTGAAAACCACATAGCGACCTCATTCATAACTTTATTTAGGCGGGATCTCAGATCAATCTCATCTGCTCCCGTGACTATCACGCAGCCGTCATCAGCGAACATGACATATTCAGCATCACCAGACGAGGTGGTAAAGTCGTTCATAAGGATAAGAAATAAGTTATTTCCCATTATAGACCCTTGTGGGACTGCGTTATTGCCTATGGGTTGCAGTTTTGACCTAAGGTTCTTTACTGTCATCAGCTGAGTCCGTTCGTTAATGAATGAAGCTATAATTTTATAAAAACATCCCGTTATACCATATTTATTTAGTTTTGCTAAAAGAAGCGAATGATTTACTAGTTCTAAAGCACGTGAAAGGTCGCAGAAGATTGCTGCTACCTTTCTCGTTTGTTCCAGGTGTCCCGTAACTATAATAACTTAATAACTTAATAACTTAATAACTTGCGTGGCCGCATCCACTGTGGAGTGTCCGGGCTGGTAGGCGAACTGTCGCTCGTTCAGTAGTTTGTTGGAATTGAAGTAAGATATTAATCTGTCACTTATAAGTCTTTCAAATACTTTTGACATTATTGGTATGAGGGAAATAGGTCTGAAGTTTTTTAAACTATGCATATCGCCCTTTCCTTTGTATATTGGTTGAACTTTGACACGTTTTAGCATGTCTGGATAAACACCTTCTTCAACACATTTGTTAAATAGATCGCAAAAATATTCTACCAAGAATAATGGTAGATTATCAAACATATGTGTAGACATATCGTCGATGTCTTTAGACTCCTTACGTAATTATTTTTTTTTACAACTTTTAAATACTTTTGACATTATTGGTATGAGGGAAATAGGTCTGAAGTTTTTTAAACTATGCATATCGCCCTTTCATTTGTATATTGGTTGAACTTTGACACGTTTTAGCATGTCTGGATAAACACCTTCTTCAACACATTTGTTAAATAGATCGCAAAAATTTTCTACCAAGTATAATGGTAGATTATCAAACATATGTGTAGACATATCGTCGATGTCTTTAGACTCCTTACGTAAAATTTTTTTTTTACAACTTTTAAAAATTTCTGACAGCTAAACCTGTCAAAAATAAATGTTTTGTCAAATGATGGGAAGCCGTTAAGAAATGTTTGCAGCAACGCTATTGCGCGCTATATACGCACAGACCGGGGTTAATTACATTATTTGCATCTATATAAAAACGGTTTAAGGACTCTGCTGTCATTCGAGCGCGCTCTTCGATACATTTCCCACCTGATCGGGTTATCACAACGTGGTTTGGCCATTCAACTTCTATGCTCATCCATACTCATTTAAAGTTGTTTATTATCTACGCTATATCATCTATCCCTTTGTCGCTCATACTTCAAATATTTTTATTCGTCATCTGTTGTTCGCTCTCATAACACGCATTAAGCTTATAAAAGTAACTACTTTAATTCACTAAATTCGCAGCGCGCGCCCTCCCCTTTCCTTTTAGGCCAAAATGTTATCATCAGACAGCTACGCCAGGATCATCAGGTGAGTCGGTCACGCACATAATCTTCCATACAGTCCACTACATCCACCACCACGCCTTTTTGTTACACCATAGAATACTACTTACCGTAGAAAAGGACGCTACTTATTTCGCCATCCTTTAGGGGGCGCGACGTGGGATATGAAGACGAAATGCTGTGAAAAAAAACAAGATATGTCATACTAATTCATTGTATAATTTACCTAATTTAAATAACTTTTTTCTGATATAAGTTTTTGTAAGAAAATGTAATAATATTAAATTTATATTTTTACTCAGAGGCGTCGTTTCGACTTCGGTGATGTCGGAGCTGCACTAGCCTCGGTCTGCTCAACTTGTCTAAAAAGGCAAAATTGAGAATATTAAAATTGGGTACTCAAAAAAGCAACTAAATATTTTATAAATATAATAATAAATTAACAATAAATTAAAAATAATAATAATTGCAATAACATCTCACCTAGTCCGTTTTAATGTACCGACATTTGACGGGCCAGGTTGCGGCGTACGTGGCGTTGTCTGATTGCTCCCGCCACATTCAATATATCTGCAAATTTTAATTTAAATATAAAAATATAATATTAACACACACAGGTTAACTGACTACAGACACGGTAACCTGGATGGGGTTGACTGTTAGTAACATTTATTTCTACCGTTTCCGTGCTCCACAACGCACGTTAAGCCGTTGGTGCAGGCTGCTATCATTACATGGCAATCGTTAAGCCAAGTCGAAGGCCTTACAGGCGGCTTGAAAACTTCCACAAATCCGGACTTTGCTCCCATGTATGGAGTATGGCCTAATTCCTGAGTGACGTGAAGATACCCGTGCCCCTGCAGTAGGGTCATTATAGGTTTTTAACGAATATTATAAAATTAATAAATAAATAAATTGAAAGACTGGCTGTTAGATCATTTGTTCTACAGCTACGAAGAGTTTTTCGAAATACCTTGTAATTAGGTTTTTATTTTATTTTATATAATATTATGTACGATTTGTGTACTACGCTACCTTTTTCTTTGTATTGACCTGTAACTATTGTTATTAAATAAAGAATTCCTTTTTCTTTGTATTGACCTGTAACTATTGTTATTAAATAAAGAATTCAATTCAATTCAATTCAATTCAATTACACATCGGGTGACGGTGGCGCAGAACATAACGAGGGCGTCACGCTCCTCTCTGCTGGCATATCTTGGGGCTCCGCTGCTACCTCGTTGGGCTGCACTGGCTCATTGGGTTCAGCAATTGGCTCTATAATGGCCGCGTTTGCTGACCACACAGATGTCGATCTAAAACATTTTTTTTTATAAATAAGCAAATTGCGAAGTAAGATGTCGATCTAAAACTTTTTTTTTATAAATAAGCAAATTGCGAAGTATACATACGTTGCGAAGTGAAATTGTAAAGAATTTTGACATTTTTACCGCGATACGGGAGAGCGAAGCAGCTGTTGTGCCGTTTTAGGATGCAGCGCCTTTTCTATCGGACTGCGCATAGGCAGTGAAGACCTGCCGTCAAATATTCTGAAATGTAAAACTCATTCCATGATAAACGAGTCGACGAATATGAACATTACCAGGCACCAAATGAAATGAACGAATGAATGATGAAATGATCTTATTTTAAAAGGTTACTTAGAATCAAGAAAAAAATATATATTACATAAAGCAAGGTAATAAAATAGTAAATCAAGAATTTGTATGGAAAACTGAAAAAACTTTTGGAGATGAATTTTTAACTCTTGAAAATCAAGTACAGAATACAGGAAAATATTGACAAAAAACATTAAAATGCCCGTAAAATCTGAGTAATTAATAATCTGTGTTCTAACGCGTCCGAAGCCGAAGGCCTTACGCCACCACCGTGAGCACCACGAGTGCGCACGCCACCCCGGTTGCACACTCCACCACGAGTTCTCACTAACCCGCGCCCACGAGCATTCCCTGCCCCACTACCTCTTGTCCCCTCACCCACTGTCGCCATACCCATGCCGCGCCCACGTGCATTGCTGGACCCACGTGCATTGCCACGTCCACCTCTACCACGGTTGCCACGTCTACGTCTATGTTATAACAAACAAGAAATGCTCAGCATGCACATGCAAATTAAACATAAATAATAATCGATGAGAAGATTTAATGGCGGTGTTTAGTAAATGTCAGTTCATACTCTTAGGAGCTCTACCGGGTGATAAAAAAAAACAAAAAATAGTAGAAGCGTAGTCCCCTACGTAGAAGCGAATGACGAATGGCTGTGGCGAAAATTTCAATGTTCGCTGGAGCAAAAAGCCCTTGGAGCGAATGACGTAGAAGCGAATGTCGCTGAAGCTGAATGATGCTGTGGCGAAAAAAAATAAAATTGTACACTAATTTGAAAACTCATAGATAAGGTAAAAATAATGATAGGACGCGGACACAAAATATGTAAAAAAAACATTTTATATACTTAGTTAAACCTCAGACTAACAATGTCTTTGAAATTTTTGAATTAAACATATACTTTATAAAATGCACATATGAGAGGGGGTGAAATAAGACCCAATTTTAATGCCCGGAAAAATATTTAAAAAATAAAAAGTAAAAAAACAGTGTAGACGTTTACTTTTTTATATAGCATCTGCTGTCCCCAAGTAAACAAAACGGTGTGACTTTTCAATTAAGCAGGCTATAATGTTAAAACAAAAAAGTGAGGATCGGCAGTAGATGGCCGTGCCTCTAAAATAAAAATTTAATCAAAACTAAGACTAAATAAACACTCACACTGTATGTATTTTGTGATTGTTCAGTTTCACGAGATTCTAAAATCTTTTGCTACTTTCAGTATAAAGTTAACAAAATCAGCGGTAACTACCTTCTACTCGGAAACACTAAACACGTTTCCACAACCAACCCAAGTCAAATGAAGTAAGAAATTCCACAAAACTAACAAACTTGAAGTTCATCAATCCAAATCGCGGGTAAGTAAAAAAATATATTACGGGTAAGTATTTAAAGACAACGTAAAAAAGTATCGATACGGTAAATACAACTCTCGCAACGTCTTTCGAGGGTTGGTTGTAGACCAAGTATATATATATTATGTAGGTATTGTGATGAAAAACACAAAGATTTAGCACATACATAAGTGAAAACCTTGCTATGCTTAACAGACAAGTTTTAGGAAATACAATAAATAAAAGTTTTATCAAAGTCACTGAACTATTTAAACTCATGACACTGAACGACTTTCCCCAAAGAACCCTGCGTTAATCCGCGAAGAATTTTTTGTCAATTCTGTATGGGAAGTAAGTACGTTGTTTTCCCTAAATAAAGATGTGTTGAAAGTTGTCTTTAAATGAAGGTAAAGCTATAATAAATATTTTTTACTACTTATTGCAGACCTTTTGTTGATGGAGTTGTGTCACGTCCGGGAAGCTCCCTCCTACCACATGTCCAAACTGTGTTCTTATGAATCTGGGGTAGCTGTTACGCGGCTGTGCAGGCAGGCCACTGGTTGCAGCGACTGGCTCCGGAAGCAGCGCCTGGAAAAACACATCAGCCCCTATTAAAACCTGTATTTCACCTGGTACGAAAAATGTATCATCAGTCAGCTGAACATAGGGGGGGATCTCCAATTGTGACATGTCTACCATGGTCTGAGGTAGGTGACATGGTATTTTTTCCACTACATGACATACTGTGGTCACCTTGTATATGAATTTCAAGGAAACCATTTCTGTAGGTAGACAATATTTGACAGTGTTTTCTACATTTGAAATACCAATAATATTAGTTTCATTCTTTTTAGATTTCAAACCAAATAGATGCACCACTTTCTGGGTGACTAATGAAACCTGTGAGCTGCTGTCTAAGAGGGCTCTTAAGTGCAGTTAGGTTCCGTCGTGAGCTATTACCTTGATGCGTGCTGTGGGTAAAAGAGTTATGTTAGTGCTCTTATTACCTACCGATAATGCTGTACTTGGGGCTGTGGTGCTCTTATTTTCTACCGACAGTGCAGTACTTGAGGGAGGTTCATGGTGCAAGAGTGTGTTGTGCTGCTTCTTGCACTCCCCACAGCGTAAATGGAACCTACATTTGCTTCCATGTATGCCAAGGCAAGTATTGCACAGCTTAGTTTTGTTTGAAAACTGCACCCTTTCACTAGCAGATAACATTTGAAATTTTTTACAAGTATAAAGCCTGTGATCACACATACATAATATGCAATCGAGTGGCACGCGAGCAGCAGTCACATCTTCACTGGAAGTTGCAGGTAGGAGGAGCCTGCCCCTTGATGGCCTGGGTCTGCATTCTCCAGGGTCATTGCATGTCTCCTCAGAAACTCGAGGAACTCTACCAAGTTCGGCTCCCTTTTCAGGTCCCGCTCCATTTGGTATGCCCTTGCAGTGTACTGTACATGTCTAGTTTTCGTGACAAAATACACAAAATTATAGCATCCCAGTGTATAACATGTGGATCAAAAAGCGTCGGTGGCTAAGCGGTATAGACTTCAACCTCCACTAGGCAACCGCCGTCTATACCTTGTGGATAGTTAAATTGCGCCACACGATAAGAAGAAGAATCAAGATTTTGAAGCGCTGAAATTTGTTGTTTTACATGTGAAACAAATTCCCTTAAACTATTTGATGTGCACTTTTTGTAGTCAGACAAGGCATTTATGTGTTCATTTGTTATTTTAAATTTATTATTATAACGCTCATTTAATAATATTAATGCTTGTTCATAACTTTCTAATGTCAACGGCAAGTTCTGTATTAAATTTAAAGGTTCATCTTTTAAACATGAACAAAGATAGTACAAATTTTGGACACCGATTTGTTATTGTGTACAAGCTTATGAATGAAACATATTCTGTAAACTTACCATCGAAAGTCTTAATGGTTATTGATGGCAGATTCACTTTAGCAGAAGTGACAGAAGTGGCTGGTGTTTGTCGACCCTTCGTGTCACTGTGTTCACTCACTGCATGAGATTCGCGCTTTTTTATCTCCCTTATTAAAGCGGACAAGGCTCGAACGTACTTGTTTTCGACCTCACCTAAGTCTTCATCGTCGTCACAATCAAGATACTTTTAGTTAGCTTGTCATATTTTTCGAAAGATGATTTTATTCTATCTCTTTTGAGAAACAACATTTCCAGAAGCTCCAATGATAAATCTACATAGCACATACAGCGAAACTAAGGTTATTGCACGTTTAGTATAACCCCGAAACGCCACAAACTTTTTTAGCTCTAATTCCGCCATAGTAATACTTATACATACTAAATACTCAGCGATACACAACAATATTATACCGTATTGTCCACTATTTAAAACAAATTTGCGTTATTGCGCAGTTGCGTAGGAGAAGACGACAGGGCTCAGTAGAAAAAAGCCACGTGGCGGTTTTTTTCCATAGATTTTAGATTGTCTTCACTTTTATCTGAATTAACAGTATCACTATCATTTCTTCTTTTTTCTTTGGATTTTCATCAAAAATAACATTTCTTGCTATTATTATTTGTCTTTTTTCTTCAACCCATAGTTTGTATCCTTTTGTAGAATATCCAATCATCATTAGTTTCTTTGCTGTAGGATCTAGTTTATGCTTAACTCTTTAGGTAAGTAATTGTAGGCAGTTGTCCCAAAAGGTTTCATGTTTGACACGTCTGGTTTATATCCATAGAACAATTCACTTGGAGTTTTGTCTTTGTTGTAGGTAAGACTGCGGTTTGTTACGTATGCAGATCATAAAACGGCTTCACCCCATAGCTCTTTCGATATATTGGTATATACAGGGTGACTCAGTCCAAATTTTAAACTTTAAAAAATAAAATAAAAATATCAGGTGTACTTATGGAAATTTTTAATAACATTAAAAGAAAGTGCATTGAATGGGAATTTATTTGTGAAAAATAACATCATCAAGATGCTTTCCTTCTCGTCGTACACACTCTTCGAGTCGGACACGTGTATTTCCTATCGCACGCTGCAGTATCTCGTTGGGGATACTGTTCACTTCTTCGGTTATTTTTGCTTTTAAATCGTCAAGAGTCGCAAGCGGGTCGGTAAAAACTTTACTTTTAAGGTATCCCCACAAGAAGAAGTCGCAAGGAGTAAGATCGGGTGATCTTGGCGGCCAGGGTATGTCTCCAAATCTGCTGATGATTTTCCCAGGAAATAATCCTCTGACTGTATTCATTGAGATACTGGCAGTGTGCGCTGTGGCCCCATCTTGTTGAAACCACACTTCTGGATAGTTACTGATACCCTGTCTTAGTTCTGGCATAAAAAAGTTGTTTATCATATCGGTATAGCGCTCACTCGTCACTGTAACAGTAGTGCCACGATGGTTTTGAAAAAAGGAAGGGCCAATGATTTCTTTTGCAGAAATCGCACACCATACAGTCACTTTTGGACTATGTAACATCTTTTGATGCTTTTGATTTGGGTTAGCGGGAGCCCAGTAACGACAATTTTGGCGGTTTACATAACCTTCAAGGTGAAAGTGAGCCTCATCACTGAAATAAACATCGTCTAAGTCATTTTGCTGCGGGAAAGTTTCCAAAATTTGTTCGGCATAAGTTTTACGCTTAGCGTAATCTTCAGGCTTGATTTTTTGTGTAACTTGGATCTTGTATGGATGCAGCTTTAAGTCTAGTGCCAATATGCGTTGAAGACTTGACCGGTGAATATTTAATGACACGGCCTGTTTTCTTACCGAACGTCGAGGCTGAGCTGCGACTGCAGCGGCGACGCGGTTAATGTTTTCAGCTGAACGCACAGGTCTGTTTCGACGCCGATTCGTTTTGTTTATTGCTGAGCCCGTTAGCCGAAACCTTTCCACCCACGTCTTTATTAATTGGACACTTGGTGCATCTCTCAAATATCGAATATTGTAGTGATTACAAAATTTGCGCCGTGCAAGTGTGTATGAATGTCCGTTGCTAAAGTAAGCCTCCACTGCGTACGCACGATGCGCTCCCGACCACGACATGGCGCCAAATAAAAATTTCCAAACGGTCAGCTTTCGAACGCTACAACCCGCTCCTCGCTAGCCCCGGAGCCCGCGAACTTATTCTTATTTTAAATTTAAAAAGTTTGCTGAGTCACCCTGTATTAGCATAGTCCTAGCTTCCATCAATGTGCGATTCATTCGTTCCGCTAAACCATTAATTTCTGGGTTGTATGGGACGGTGTACTAAATAACAATTCCTCTCTCATCACAGAAACGTCTGAAATCATTCGAAACATTCACGTCCGTTGTCACATCTTCATATTAATAAGTCACAATTAAAATGTCTTGTCACATAGTTATAATACTGTCTAAATTTGTCATACACATCAGATTTATTTTTTATCAAGTAGATTATTCCAAAATGGGTATAGTCATCGATAAAAGTCACTATGTAGTTATATCCATCCCAAGTTATTGGTGTTATCTAGTACCAGTAGCGTTCAGATGACTGTTTCAGTATTAGATTCTTTGTTTATGCTGGTTCTTGAAGTAGCTCGAGATCGGCAGTGTTGAACCTTGTGACCTAGTTTTCCACCATTTCATGGTCTCCATGGCTCTAAGGATTTGGTTTCTCGAAGCATTTGTTACGGGTTCAGACACCACATGATTTAAGTTACACTTGTTGTTTTGACAAACAAGCGCAAGTGTCGCACGTGTTGTCTTGACAAACAGGTGCAGGTATTGTTTTGGATGCAGGCGGAGCGTAACGTTTAGATTAGGTATGTAATTACACTATTATAAAATATATAACTTCGCTGTCAGTTTTTAAACCATATTAAGGCTAAGTAAGGTAACTTCAAGTTTTTAAACCATATTAAGGCTAAGTAAGGTAACTTCGGATCCTGAAACAATGAACTTATTAGTGTGGATTAAGAATAATCCGTCTTCATTAACTATATAAATCTCAGAAACACTCTCTTGCTTCCAGAACTGCTCTATAGATTGCTTGAGATTCGTGTCACATATTTTACACAATAAATTTACAACCTGTTTTGTGTTATTTTTAGGCAGGCTACCTGCGACTATGTGCCCAAACTGAGTGTCGAAAAATGATGCCGTTGTTATCTGCGCAGTACTATCTTTGATGCAGCTGTGCGGCTTGGCTAATAATATATCGGCTTTGGCTTGCTCACCAAGTTGGAAATATTCATTTTCGACTTTCTTGTATGGGGATCATGGTATTAAGAAAACGTTTCTCGTCTGGATCGTCTATGTTTACCTCTTCATAACGTTCAAAAAGCGTTTGAAATCGTTATTTTTTTTACAAGAATTGCTTCGCGACTAAAACTTTTTACATTGGACTCGTTACAGAAAAACCTTTCCATCTTTGTGATTGAACCCTTTATCGCTCTCCTTTACGGTTTTATTTTCACACTCATTAACACAATCTTTTTCTGTATCTTTTCTAGACATTTTGGCGAGTTTTACACTTTGTTTAGCAAAAAATATAAATTAAGTACTTTAGCGTCCTTTGGCACAAAATTAAATATGGTGATTTTTCATAGAACTTGCTTGCTGTACGACCGAAGTTGACCGAACCGATCGACCGAATGAATAGGTACTTCGAAGCCAATTCGGGGTTCTCAGGAACTAATCGGGAACAGATGACTCAATGCATTGACCAATCAGCAGGCAAAATGGGGTGAGCTGTCTGGAAACGAACGACTCAGGATAGACTCGGACACTTCTCTGCCTTTGGCGGCTCGCAGGTTGAAAATCCGTGGTACACGATGAAACATGCACAAGTATGAAGATTAGGGTGTCCCTTATATGGACGAAAAAAATTTTTTTTGGGTTATAGAAACGCATACCCCCTAATTCTTTGTTAAACATTAAGCCTTACATAAATATAAAATTTTAACTCTCTAGGTTAATATTAACCCGTGCCGACAAGGTCCCAATTTTTTTATAAAAGTAGCTATTTTTGAGTATTTCTTGATATGTAGCTAGATCGTTGTTAATATGCATATCTTGGGTAAAAATTGACGAAAGAAAAAATGAAAGTAATGCTTTTAATTGACAAACAAATAAAATTATACAATTATTCAGGGTACTTCTTTTTAAAGTCTCTTTTTTGCAGTCCGGATACAGCTTTCTATGCTCTTGCACACAGCGTAACAAGAATTGTTTTTGTTCCTCTTCTGCGGTAATTAAACCATGAAAGTCTTGCATAAGATTTACAGCTCTTTCAGCTGTGTCATTTACAGCTTTTAAGCTTAACACCTTCCTCTTAGCTTCGATGAAAGCTGCATTATGGTCCCACGAAGATACGTTTTCTTCAAGAAAACTGGAAAACTGCTTTTAGCTGACACGAAATCGCTCAACGACTTCCCTGTAACAAAATGATTAGTAGGTATTTCAAGGAAATTAACCAAATTTAGAACAAACAACTCAGTTAAAATATTTAAAAAAAAACTCTTACCATACAAAGAGGCAGACATCTCTTCTTTCGATGCAACATATCGCTTCCCGAAGTCATATGCAGTTTCTCTTTCTAAGTTCGTTACCATATTCGCCTTGGTTTCTTCATCAACATCATCATCAAAGAGTGATAATATCACCACTTCTTCTGATAAATTTCACAGGTGTTGACTGAACTTACTCAGAGCCGCTTTGGAAATTACTTTGTCAACATTTTCATAGTCTTTTAACGTTTTTAAAAAACGCAAATCTTGATTCGGTGCCTTCACTGCCAAACTGCATCCGAGCCAGGGCTTCACATATGGGTCATACACAAAACGAAGTTGAAAAAATTGAAAAATAAAAAGGTCCGGATTTAATTTAAAAAATGTGCTTTATTTTTTGGTAATAATCAATACTGATAAATAACTGTACCAAACTAGATCGTTTTTAATAATTGTAATAACTATGGCAGTTTTATTATTTTCCGTGTCCACAGAAGTGACAGGTATGCCACAGAAGAGAACAAAATCAGTCTTAAAACAATAATTACTCATAGTAACAATGAAAGCTCGATTCTTTAATTATTTTTTTTCCTTACAGTCTCAGCTATTTCTAATAGACAATCCCAAAAAAAAAAATGTTTCTCTCATAATTTAATAAGCACATAACCACAACACGCTAAACACTTATATTTTCTATCTACTTTAAAGTTTTCATTTCTTAATTATTGTTATTCATTTAAAAAAAACGTTATCAAATTATATGAAATTTAAATTTCAACAAAAACTTTGATTCTAAAAGCCATAACAAAGAAAATTTTAATAAAAAAGGCTTGATCTACATAAGTTAAATTATACATAGAAATAAAATATGTTTAATAAATTCTTTCGTCACTATCGTCGCTATTAAAATCTGTACGCTTTGGTCCTTTGACCAGATTAGGGAGTGAAGTTTCATCTTCACTCTCAAATAAGACAGAAGAAGCCCTTTTGCCTAACTTAGGAGAAGAGTTTTCATCATCGCTGTCCACAAATATTCCTGGACGTCTTTTGGCTACCTTAGGATGTGAGTTTTCATCTTCGTTGTCCATAAAGATTCCTGAACGTCTTTTGGCTACCTTAGGAGGTGAGTTTTCACTGTCGCTGTCCATAAAGATTCCTGGACGTCTTTTGGCTACCTTAGGAGGTAAGTTTTCATTGTCGCTGTCCATAAAGATTCCTGAACGTCTTGGAGGTGATTTTTCATCATCACTATCAGTTAAAATCGCTAGTCTTTTTGTAAATATCTTGGGTGGTGTCGAAAAAACGGAGTCATCTGAATAAATGTTTTCAAAGTTTATCCTTTTTCGTGGCGTAAGTGGCTGACGCATAAACTTAGGTTCCGGCGATGGTGTCTCTTCAAATTGTGGTGTTATTGGTCCAGTGACTGTCGAAGCCGATGCAGTTCTAGGAGAAGAAACAACTGGACTTGCCACAGCAGCTTGTGATGCAGAACTCGATGGAGTTCCAGGTAACTGGATAACTTGAACTGGAATTTGGCCAATTTCAAAATGAGGACACTTCGTGCCAGCGGCACATAAGATACAGCTCAATCTCCTCGCATGGAGTATATCAGGCTTCGTCATGTTCCAGGAAATTTGATGGATTTTAAAAGTCCCTTTGAAAGGGCGAACAGTAATTGCATCTGCTATATTTTGTATTTCAGCTACAACATGATCATCTTCAATAGTAATTACCACAATGCCTTTGCAATTGACTTTCAAGCAGTCGACAAAGGTCTTAACATCGATTATGTCTCTTCCGCCTGCAACAGCGTTATCACAAATTCTTTTAACGCAGCCACCTACGCCGTCAGGCGCACCCTTTCCATGACCAGTTTCTGTAAAATGCCACGTAATTGTTTCCGCATTAGAAATTTTACTTAGATAATTCACTATCAGTTGGAACATAGTCTTGTTACGATATTGGGTGGAAGGTCCATCACTTAATATGTGTAGGTGTTTCAAAGCTGGTGTAAGTAATTTAATTTGTTCAATAACAGGTTTTAAATGGGCGCAAATGAGAACAGGGTCATGTCTTAAGTCTTCAGAAACTGTACAGATCGATGTTTTGTTTATTATATTCTGTGGTGGCTCAGAATCTGTGGAATAGTAAACGCAAGTATGCAAAGATAGTTGACCTTTAGACCCACCGAAATGGGCTGACTGAATTTCAGTTCCATACTTATATCCATAATTTTCTGAAAAATCAATATGTAGTAAGCCATCTGAGGGTGTAAGATTTTGCTTTATGAAGCGAATAGTTCTGAACTGGTTTCTAATATTTGCAAGATGTTGCATAAATGTGGGTAAGTTTGATTTAAAAATGTTAGTTAGCAAATGATGAGATGTCTTCACCGTTTCTTTAAGGGTTTTTTTTAATTGTTTTTCCTGGCCTTTAACAATCACAGTAACATTTTTAGTAATCCATCTTTGGTAAATAACTGTATCATCGCCATTAATTATATTGTAATTTACCTTCTTTTCAAAACATTGCACACATCTGCGTTCTAAACAAGAAACTTTAAGCACATTATTGCAACAAAGTGATTTAGCAACGTCGGTAGCAGAAGAATAGGGTAAAATCTTTGCTTGGTGTAGAGAACGAACAATATAATAATTGTTGGAATGTATAGAACATAAACAGGTGTTTCTTGTTGCTGCTTTGGGGAACAGTACCCAAAAAGGACGATGACGCCGGAAAGTCTCATAAGAAATAGTTAAACCACTCTTATTAATAAAGACCTTGTAAAGATTAAGTAGCGAGTCGTTTAAAAGTCTTATTTGTTTTTTTATTTTTCGACGCGTGATCGTGTCTTTTTTGCCAGCAGTCAGTCTACTATTCTCATCGTCAAGTAAAAAATCATGTATTGCTTGTTTCGTGCTAACTCTGTCAATACTGCTTTGATTATTCTTTCTCTTCAGTCTCAAAATTCGCATCCTGTATTTTGCCAACTTCCTTTCCAAAAGCTGTAATCTATTAGATAAATACTCATTTTTCGCCTTCAATCTACGTCTATTTTTTGCACTCACTGCTCTCCCTGATACAATTCTTGAAAAACTTGACCTCGGGCTAGAGGGTGGTGTATTTTGGAGTATTTCCTCGGTTTGTTTTTTTATTTTCTCTTTCTCACGTCTAAGTTTAGATTTTTCACGCCAAATTTTTCTGATTTGACGTTGCTCTCTCGGTGTAAAATCTTTGATCGTTTTGATTAATCCGTCTTGTTTTTTACGATGATAGCGCTCTCTATCTTTTCGACGTCTTTCTTCTAGAGCAGCACCATCTAATTTTGCTCGAGCTCTACGCATACTTATTTTCTTTTGCTCTCTTCGGCGTCTTTTCTTCTCCTCTTCACTCAAATTTAACCTAGATCTGCTTGGACGAGGCATTTTACCTGAAACAAAATAAGCTCAATGCACCTCCCGCGATACATTTATTAATTTGTATTTGTGGGTACCTGACAACATGCCATAAAAACACGGAAGGAAACTCTTCAAAAACACGGGTCATAGCTAGCACAAACCAGTTTAAAAAGTTACGTTTGAGTGTGATCATAAGAAACACAATTAAAAAAATATCTCCTGTGGACATAAGTATCTCCTGTGGACACGTGAGACCACAGAAAAGATGTCCACAGAAAGGACGGTCGAATATGAAATGAACAACAGACTGTTTGTTTTTGAGGTTATAAAGCAAGCCGAGTGGATTTAGAAAAAACTCCCCACAATGCTTTACAGCGGTATATTTTTACAAATATTAATGTTACACTTACCTATAAATATAAGGAACAGGAAAGTAGCAACGATCTCTGACAAAATGACAAAAAATCTGATAAAAACTTAAATCACAGCTGTAACCGTATGCAACTCTGCCACAAACACGCCGACAAGTGACAGCCAATTCAGTGTAGCCAGTATAAAAAAATACATACCGTGGCAGTTTTAGTAGAAACTAAACTGGGTTGGATTTTTAGGTCCACAGAAAAGACGCAAACCCGTATAACCGAATGTTTAGTTACAATACTGAATTATATATTGTGAGAACTATGTGTAATTCAATAAAATAATATATGTTATGATAATATATAAATAATAAGCAAACATCATTAAGTGTTCTAACTTCCAAAATCAAGCAGTATCTCTTCAAATCTAGTAGTAACGTATCTGAACAGTCCACAGAAAGGGACAATCTAATAAGTTTTTTATTTTTTATATTAAATAATACTTGTAAGGTATTTCAAAGTTTGAGTATTTTTTTAGAATGAATTTGTTTTTGGAGATATTCAATATAAAATAATTATATACAAAATGTTTTTAAAGTTAACATATCTGAACACGTGTATGTGTATGACCCATATATTGCCACAATAAATAAATAAACATCTTGCAATGCTCGTTTGTCTTTAACGCTCATTTTGAATTGAGACTGCAGCAAACATATTTTCAAAGAGTAAATAGCTCTTGCCATCCATCGTGCTTGATGCATTGCGCCAGGAGGACGAATTTTAATTTTACCCTCATTATCTCCTCCCAAGTAAATAATGGATAGCTCGATTAGTTCTCGATAATCGTCCCGTACGATGGATTTCTGCAGTTCATGTTTTAAAAAGGTCAGCAATCCCTTAATGGTCGCATCAGAAAGATGCTGTTTAACGAAATCTATGCATGATTTGACAGCCTCAGGATTAATGTTCTTCCAGCTGTCTCTAAACTTTTTGAATAATGGGATATCGGGACTGCTAGTGACTTGGTGAGACTTTGATTCAAATACACTTTTGAGGACCAATTCATACACATGATGGCGGCAAGCAAACAGTAGTAATTCTCTTTCTAATTTTTGTTCCAAAAGCACACAAGCTCCATTTATGCGCCCTGTATTAGATGCTGTTGTATCACAACACATAATTTGAACCTTATCAGTAAGGTTCCATTCATGAAGCGCGTTTGAAACAGCTTTAGCTTGATCTTTACCGGAAGAACTATCTAGTTTTGGTACTGAAAGAAGTTGCTCCTTCTCTCCAAAGGAAATAAGGATCGGCAGGCGTTCCTCTTTAGAACTTCTCACATCTAGGCCGGGTAACAATTTTCCATCCCAATGAAATGTAACTATTTCTGGCACGTTTTTCTGAAAATCGGATTTTATAGATTCTGCTCTATCCTTTCTTATCTGTGTTCGAATACGTTGAAAAGAAGATTTTTTAATTGGATAGTCGTCGCAACAAAGACCTAGTGCTTCTATTACTGCTTGAATTATATAAACTGAATCTCTTATGCTTAGTTGACATCTGTCTAAAGCTGCAACTAACTTAGGTGTGATAAAATCTTTCCTTCCTCTTTTTGTAGTAGTTACCGAACTTTCAGATTGAGATGTGGCAGGCAAAGGTTCCTCCAGGCTTTCTTCAGAGCTGGTGAATTGGCCTTCATGTAGTTCTTGTGGTGGTGTTAAGCTGTGTGAAGTAGAAGATGTCAATGAGCTCGCTGAAGTCATTTGCTGGAGCCTCCTTTTCTCCTCTTCTAGTTTTCTCTGCCTTGCCTTTTCTTCCTTCTCAGCTAACTTTTTGTCTACACCTGCCAAGCAACCAAGGCGCCCTGGCTCTCTTTGCTTTTGTAAGAAAATTTTATCTTCGTCAATTTTCATCCTTTTAATAGCATCAGCGTGAGTGATATCAAATAAATTATCCAAATCCTTTAGAAAATCCTCCTCACGGCGTTTAAAAACATCCTTTGATTTTTTGCGGTTTTTTTGAAGCTCTCTCCAGACTTGATAAAGATCCACAAGTTTCTTCACACAGTTAGGAAGAGCTTTGGTAGGTATTCTAGCCTTTTCCCAAAATATAATACACTCCCGTATTACAAGATTTGCGCTTTCATTGACAGTCAGTTTCACTTCGTGAATATTAAAAAATAGAACTGCGAGAACTTGTCGATTAGACGGCAATTTTGCACCCGTTATTTGGTGATGCACCTCACCAACTAAGAAAATACTCTATTTAGCGCTTCTCAGTTCCACTGACATCTTCGAAATATAAAATATTACGTGTTAGTTACGCGACAATCCGAGAGTAAGTGACAAACCGAGCGCGCCCGCGCGACACTTGCGTAGGGGCTTGTATGAACATGTTCCCGCTCAAGTCGGCACGGGTTGCAGTGCTCCAAATAACGTAAAAAATTATTTCCGAGTATTTTAGGGTCAAATACGCAAAATTAGAGCCTATGCGTTAAAAAATAATAACTTAGAAAAATAAGGGACACCCTAACACCCTAATGTAGATTGTTAGAGGAAGGACAGGTGAAAAATGTAGATTCCTCTTGTTGTCCTCTATTGGTTTGGCTCAATCCCTCGTTGTTGCGCTCTTGTACAATGGGAAATATTCAACAAACATGTTGGCGCGACACGTCTTACTTGGCGAGATGGACCAATGTTACATTCTGGCCTTGGGCTTTGGTTTGCTCAATAGTGGACTGCTTCGTTGGTTATCTAGTAAGAACACCAGACTGCACTTTTGATGAATTAAATTGAAGCTGTTTTAAAGGTTGCATTTTGATGAACACTTTTTTCCTGCTTTACAGTTTATTACATTCTGTACTGCTCTTGACCTGTTTCAGTTCTAATCTTAAATGAATTAGGTCTTACATCTTTTTTCAGGATTTCAACAAACGGTTAGGTTTTCTGTTATTATTATGTAAGAAAACAACTTTCTGTCCTTCTTTTAAATCAGATATATTTTTAATATTTCTGTCATAATAACTTTCTGTAATAATAACTGTGTCGTCTAGAAACAAAATCCGCCAGATCCATAAAGGTCAATTTTACAATAAATGACTTTTTTCTCTGTCACAGTTACAAATTACATACCATTTTATATATTTAGAGTAAAATTACTTTATTCGAATGTTCGACTAATTTTAGTTAAATTATTTTTAGTTTCTAAATTATTTAGTTAAATGTAAGTAAAAAAAATGGATGTAGCGGATATTGATATTGAGTTATGGATCTATCGGACTTTGATACTCAACTCAATGGATGTAGCGGATTTTGAAATTCACTTTCTTTATATACAGGCTGTATTTAAAATAGTGGCACTGTTGATGGCAACACAAAGTTTTTTTATAAGATAAAAATATGGCGTCTTACGTTGCTGTAACGAGTGCATGTACTTTCTGTGTGAAGTGAACAATAAATATTTTACTAAGTGAATCGTGGAGTTTTCTATCAGCATTCATCGCAGTCCACTGAAATATAAGCTCCCAACATTGGTCCAACCGATCCGTTCGAGTATTCTACGATTTGCAGCGATTTTTGGGCGCTTCCGACGACACAGCGAAACGTGCACGCAACGCGATCAAAGACGAAAGAAGCAAGACATGCGGATTTTCAGCATATACTTCGAAAAATAAAAATCAGGTATCGATTGCTGCAAAACAAGAAACAAGATTCGCATCGAATTTCATAAATTTCAATTCAGAATTTCAACATCAAGAAATTCATTTCATTCCCAAGTCGGCCATTTTCTACGAAAACGCCTGCTCAGGAGAGTGGGACAGCAAATTAAAATCTGGCCGAGAGTGAAAAGGACAGCTGATATCAAATGCAATGGAACACGCAACGAGTACGAGTGCGTTTTCGCAGCCGCAGCCGGAACCCAGCAACTTCGTTTGAATTTCCCGCGCAATAATCGTCGGAGTCATAGACCAGCAACGACGCGTGTGATTCGTCGAAAGGAAGCAACACTGGGCTCTCATTGGTCTGCGCCTGACCTCATATTTTGACGTTGGCACTACTGGTTCGTGGCGATCGACACGCTCCCTGGCGGTGGCGTCGAGCGCCACGAAGCGGCGACACGACAACGAAACGAACAAGAAGGAATTTTTCATCCGCCATTTTGCTCGTGTAGCGTGGTATCATATTTTGTCTTAGCATATTTGTTGAAAAAGTTGTGCATTTTAAAGACTGTTACGTCTAATATTAAGTATTTTTTCATTTGAAAGTTAAGGTGTATATATTGTGCCTTAAAAATGGAAGACGATTTGAAAAAACTCCGTGTTAGTAGGGGATACTCAAAAGGTACAATTACCAGATTATATTGTTTTGTACAAGATAAAAACGAGCTAAACATTAGCTCAGTTGAAGCCTTGATAACTAAGCGTGATAGGTTATTAGCTACTTTCATAGAATATGAAAACTACAATAAGGAGATTTTGATGTTAGATTCGTCCGATAGTGAAAACGTAGGTGAGGTGGAAACCAAATATTTTCATTGTTTAACTGTGTTGAATGAAAATATCAAGTTAAAAACTAGTTCCCCTAACGAGAGCGCCTCGGAGGCAGGTAGCAGTTGTGGCATTCATAGGACAAAATTGCCTAGCATAAACATACCAAAATTTACGGGTAAATATTCTGAATATGTCAACTTCATAGAAATCTTTAAGTCGCTAATACACAATGACAAATCCCTAGACAATGTGCAAAAGCTGTATTACCTATAATCGTACCTCCAGGGCGAGCCCTACGATTTAATAAAAAATCTGCCTCTTACTAGCGAGAGCTATAGCAATGCCATAGAGTTATTAGACAAACGTTATTTTAACAAGTATAAAATAGTTAATGAACATGTAAACACCCTCTTGGACTGTGAAAAGCTACCGAAGTTCCCATGTGCTAACGAAATTAGGAAATTTGTTTCAGTAATACGACAGACACTGAGTGCCTTGATAAACATGAAGGCTGATGTAGATGCATGGGACCCTCTTCTGCTAGGGATTCTCATGCGAAAGCTGGACCTCTACAGTTCACGGTCTTACCAGCTTGAACGAGACCAAGAGCAGGATCCTACCGTTCAGGATTTTCTGGCGTATATGGATAAACGTGCTCTTGCCTTAGAAAATAGCGATAGTCGATTCGACGCAGTGGAAGCCGGAAAGCGACAAGGTGCAGCCATGACCACAGCGAAGAATAAGGTAGCTCTGGCAACAGCAGCCAAGACAACAATGGAGTGCTTGTACTGTAAGTGTCTTGATCATAAATTATACACATGTCCCAAGTTTAAAATAAAACCTTCAAAGGAAAGAATCTACTTTGCCAAAGAAAACGACTTATGTAATATTTGTTTAAATGTACACTCTCGTAAATGTAAATTCCACTTTAGGTGTGGACATTGCAAAAAGAATCACCACACGCTGCTGCATCCTGATGATGAAAGCGTTTCAAGTCCGGTGGTCCTTCTATCTGGGGACTCTGCAAATAATGTCTTAATCCCAACAGCGCGGGTAAAAGTATTTGCTAAAAATGGACGGGAGGTGCACATAAAGTGCATCCTAGACTCAGGTTCGCAGGTGTCACTGATAACTACAAAAGCCATTGAGGTCTTGGGTTTTACCCCTAAGCGAAATGATATTAACCTCATTGGTGTTACAGAAAGCCAGAACAAAATCAGCTATTGTATTCCTTTACAGGTTCATTCTTTGACATCTCAATTTAATACACTAGTAAACTGTCACGTGGTGGATAGAATCACATGTAACTTACCGCAGTCACCAGTCAACTTGGAAGGTCTAAAGTTCCCTGCTGGTGTCACTTTGGCTGATACAACCTTTAACCAACCTTCGGAAATAAATATGCTAATTGGTGCTGATGTGTTTTGCCAGGTTCTCCTGCCGCTTGAGGAGCCTCAGCGGTTACATGCAGAAAGTGACCTAGACGACCAGCAGCAGACACCATCTCCATGCATCATCAACACGAAGCTGGGCCATGTCATTGCCGGAGCATTGACATCTAACATAATAAAAAATCAGGTTGTATCTCTTGTTTGTGCCAAGTGTGAATCGGATGTAAGTGACAGTATCAAAAAGCTCTGGGAAGTGGAGAGTGTTCCGGAGTTACTAGTAGAGGGGGATTCCGAGCAAAAATTAGCTGAAGATATTTTTGTAAATTCTGTAAAGCTTGAGAATAAGAGATTTACTGTAGATTTACCTTTAAAGTTAGAAACTTGCAAAATAAATGAAACTCTGGGGAATTCCTTTGATCTAGCTTTTTATCGGTTTCTCAGTTTAGAAAAAAGACTGCAAAAAAATGTAAATCTCCTTACAGATTATCAAAAATTCATAAATGAATACGTAGATCTTGGTCATGGGCACTATTTTGACATTGGTTCATATAATTTCAATGAAGATCCGATCTATTTTATGCCGCATCATGCGGTCATAAACGAACATAGCAAAAGCACACGCACTAGGGTTGTGTATGATGCTTCAATGAAAACAAATAAAAAAATCTCATTGAATGATATCTTATTAAATGGGCCCACTGTACAAAAAGAATTATTTGACATTGTATTATTATTTAGATTTGGGGAATTCACTTTGAGTTCAGACATTAAGAAAATGTTCCGCAATATATTGGTAAACCCGGAACACACTTCACTCCAGAACATTTTGTGGCGCGAAAATCCTGATCAAGCTTTAAAATGTATACGTCTTGATACTGTCACTTATGGGGTGAAGTCTTCAAGCTATTTGGCAACGCGCTGTTTATTTGAGCTTGCACAGATGCACGAGCATGATTTACCACTAGCATCATTTATTATAAAAAATTGCACATATGTCGATGACATAATTTATTCATGCTCTGGTATGCACAAATTGCTTGAAGCTAAAAGACAATTGTGTGAAATGTTAAGCTATGGGAGCTTCAGTTTACATAAGTGGGCTTCTAACACACCTTCTGTTCTCTCTGATATACCTGAGCCTGAACATCAATTTAGTGAGCGTGACCTTCAAAAAGGTAACTATAATATGAAAGCTTTGGGGCTTACACTTAATGTTCAAAAAGATTGTTTTACAATAAATAGTCCAGAACCTTTAAGTGAAAATATTATGACTAAAAGAGGAGTTCTAAGTTACATCTCAAAATTCTATGATCCCATGGGTTTTGCTAGTCCAATTGTAATTAAAGCTAAATGTATAATTCAAAAAATTTGGTCACAAAATATTGACTGGGACGAATGCTTACCTAGTGAGCTGGCTGACGAGTGGCTTCAGTTTGCTAGAAGTTTAACTGCCATGCAACCTATCAATCTAGGCCGGCACATCCCTACCAACAATGCAGCAGCAGTACAGCTCATAGGCTTTGCGGACGCATCCAGTACGGCAGGCTACGGGTGCTGCATATATCTTCGCGTGGTCGACACAACAGGTAAGGCTAAATTATTCCTTCTCTGTTCGAAGTCGCGAGTAAACCCACGTGCGAACGCATTAACAATACCAAGGCTAGAGCTAAATGCCGCATCTGTTTTAATGGAGCGAGTTTATGATACTCTACAAAAAAGTATTCAGATTAACGATGTCTACTTATTTTCGGACTCAAAAATTGCTTTAGCTTGGATTCAAACTGAAATTAACAAACTACAGGCTTATGTATCGAACAGAGTTGGTGTAATTCAGCAAAAAACTAATAGATGGCGCTGGCTCTACGTACCGTCTGCAGAGAACCCTGCCGATTTAATTAGCAGAGGTATCAGTCCGAAGGAGCTTCCGATCTGCGCCCTCTGGTGGGAGGGACCGAAGTTTCTGCAATCGGCGGAGTACAAGTTTGATAATGAAAGCTTAGATTTGCCTGATAGCTTACCTGAAATGAAGATGAAGTCCATGACCAGCCCACAGACTAAAGTTGTTCTGGTAACAGGTATACATCATGATATTTTTCAGTTTCTGAATAAGTATTCTGATATAGGAAAAATGACAAGAGTTCTTGCATACATTCTCAGGTTTTGTCATAACATAAAAAGTAGCGCTAAAGTTAAAGATTCTCTGAGTTCTAACGAGTTACAGCACGCATTGCATTTAATAAGACATGAGCAATCTGTTCATTTTAATGATGAATTAGACTCATTGACAAAGGGCACCTGCGTGCGAGGGCCTCTGAAACCTCTGCATCCATTCTTGGATAAAGATGGCTTGATTAGAGTAGGAGGTCGATTGGATAACTCAGATATACCGCTTCCACAAAAACATCCTATTATTCTTCCTCGAAAATCCAGAATTACTGAACTTATAATAAAATCTGAACATATTAGATTATTACATGCTGGACCTAAGTCACTTCTGGCTAACTTAAATCAAAAATATTGGCTAATTAATGGTATGCGACAAGTAAAAAAAATTACATATAAATGCTTGGTTTGTTTTAGGTTGAAAGCTGGTGCAGCGAAGCAGCTGATGGGTTCCTTGCCTGAACACCGCGTGACGTCATGCAGACCGTTCCAAAAAGTAGGCATGGACTTCGCTGGGCCAGTCCAAGTCAAAAATTCGCGTATAAGAAAGGCAATAATTAGTAAAGGTTATGTATGCATATATGTATGTTTTGTCACGAAGGCAATTCATTTAGAGTTGACTTCCGATCTTTCAACCGACGCATTCCTGGCTTCATTCAAGAGATTTATAAGTAGGCGTGGCTTGCCCAGCGACGTGTTTTGCGATAACGGTGGTTGTTTTCGTGGGGCAAGGAATCAGCTCGCTGAACTGTACAAGCTTCATAACTCTGTAGATCACCAGGCGCTTGTGCAAGCTTATGCCGCGAAACAAGGCATTCAGTTTCACTTTACACCGAGTTATGCACCTGTTTTTGTAGGGCTTGCAGAAGCGGCGGTGAAGAGTATGAAATTTCATTTAAAAAGAATAATATTAGATGCTGCCCTTACTTATGAGCAGCTAAGCACTGTGTTATGTCAGATAGAGGCCGTTCTCAATTCACGCCCTATTTTACCTCTTTCTGAGGATATCAATGACTACTGCTACCTGACCCCGGGGCATTTTCTTATAGGGACAGCTTTAACTATGTACCCTGAAGTAAATATTAGTGAAACCCCACCTAACAGGCTGGGTTTCTGGCAACGTTGTGTCCAGTTGCAACAAAGGTTTTGGAAAGCTTGGTACAAGTACTATTTAAATACTTTACAGAATAGGAGTAAATGGTATCAATCTGTACCTAATTTAACAATAGGCGTCCTAGTGCTTATGAGAGAGCCTAATGCTTCTCCTTTGGTGTGGCCCATGGCACGGGTTGTGAATGTATTTCCCGGAAATGATGGCAAGGTCAGGGCCTTGCAACTAAAAACAGCTGATGGCAAATTGTATACTAGGTCACTGCAAAGCATAAGTGTATTACCTATTGAAAAATAATTGTCTATTGTAAGATGTGTAGTTATAAAGATAAAAAAAAAATCTTTTCAAAATTTGTAATTCTAGTTTACAGCTTATTAAATATTTGTAATGCTGGTTATATAACTAGATATAATTGTTTGTTTTTGTTATAAATTTTAGTTAGTCATACTAATTTAAGAACTTAGTGGATACCTATAAAACATACTTATGCATTATAAGTATTTGTAATGTATTGTTTTGGTTAAATTATAAAATTAACTATAAAAACTGGTTAATTAATATACTTTACTTATATGTAACTTGTATTTTAATAGGTAAAGTTAAAAGAAAATTGTATTTTTTTCTGAATCTAAAGAAATACTTAGCAGGGTGTGCCTTTCAATTTTAATTACTTACTAGTACTTTTAAGTTTGTTCTAGTAGTCTAAAAGATACCTTTCATATGGTGTTGTTATTGTATTCATATAAAACTTTATGTAAGTGATATTAAGTAGCTCTTTCTTGGGCCGCAGCATGTTGATGGCAACACAAAGTTTTTTTATAAGATAAAAATATGGCGTCTTACGTTGCTTTAACGAGTGCATGTACTTTCTGTGTGAAGTGAACAATAAATATTTTACTAAGTGAATCGTGGAGTTTTCTATCAGCATTCATCGCAGTCCACTGAAATATAAGCTCCCAACAGCACTAGTGACCCTGACTTGAGTATTATAAACTCAAAAAGTGAAACTGGTGAGTGATGTTAGTTAGTTCAGTTATAAATAAAACGATTTACGTATTAATAAAATTTAAGAATTTTTTTATTATAATTATATGAAATTTTCACTTTCTTCTAGTGCGACACACTGAAGGTTCTCATGTTCTTCAAAATTCTCATTATTTGCTTCGATGTCTTTGTAATATTTTAAACTGTCGATAGTCCTCCAGTCTTCACCGAAGTGCTTCTTCAAAAGGTTTGCAACATCGAGTATTTTCTTGATGTTTACTTTATTGCCTCTTCGCAAAATTGCGGGTGCCAAATCAGAGATTTTTTTTCCTTGTTTCGTTACATACTTAGGTTGCCCATTTTTACTTCGATAGTTTTCTTCTCCTTGAACACTAACGTTCTGTCGCCCCCTGTGCAGCATAAAACGTTTAGATGGGTTGAACCTGAAATGCCAATTCCCTGGAGTTTTTAGTGTTGCGGTGACTTCTTTCTTCCAATCACGCACTTCAATGTCGTCATCGCCTAAATGATAAACAGTCGCATGTTTCTTGAATAAATTCACATAAATTTGTGGATCGCATATGATGGATATCTTCTTGGTCTCCTTTTCAATCTTTGCAAATATGCGGTCCGGTGGCAAGAACGAGTGTCCTACCATAGGAAATATAATTTGAAGGTTATATACATGTGATGGTGCATGAGAAAATAACCAACTTGAACACATACCCACAAGAGTTGTGTTCTTGTTTTGGCCTCCACAGCCGTCAGCGCGAATAATCTTATTTTATGAACCTTTTCAGGTATAACCAGATTAGTCAGTGTGTGGAAGACTGCACTTGCGATTTCGTTCGATGATTTTGAGTATTCGTTTTCAAACCAATAGTATGTACGTACATTATCTAAAACGGATTTGGATGTGCCGATAACAATTGTAAAGTTGTACATGTTATACTATCTACTGAAGTAAGCAGCTTGATCGGGTAATTTGGGAAGTGGGTTGTTTTTTTGACAATCAAAGGAGAGTGAAATTGTATCTTCTGGTTCAACTTTCAATAACTCATAAAAAGCTTTAGCTTTTAAGGTATGTACTCGTTTTTGCGTCATATATGTAACCTTTTCTTGACTTGTAGAGGCAGTTTCTATTTTTCTAATCAATTCGAAACACCGAGAACAAGTATCCTTTAACGGCGATCCAAATCCAACATTATACTTTCTGTTAAAAATTTCACGGAAAACATTCTTAAATTCATAAAACATCTTTGGGGGGGCCTTTGTCCAGCAGTGGACGTCTATAGGCTACTGATGATGATGAACTCGTGTAATACGCATATTTCTTATCTGCTGTCATAGGACTTATGCTACATTTTTTAAACTATACTATTATAAATTCGAACGAATCCCTGTGATTTTTTTTTGCACAGAGATACTTTATGGATTGGGGAGTAATATAGATCTTTTTGTCCCCAATTTGAACGCAAACACAGCAAAATATGCGCGGACGAAGTGACGAGCAAAACCAAGTTCTTTTTATGTTTTCATTACATTAAGAAAATTATGTGATCAAAATATTCTTAAAAAAATAAAATTATACAAAAAAAAATCACAGGTTGGTACAGACCTTGACACCAAAACGAACACTATTGTAACAACCTGTATAGCAATTTCAGTGAAATTTTGCCTTACCTTTCTCGACGTTTTCTTTCACTTTTCCAGGTTTCCCGGTTCACACCTCGCTTCCTTGCCTGATTAGGTGGAACTTTTTCAATTCTTTTTGATAAATCGGCCATTATTTAACATAAAATTCACAAAAAATGCAGCACGAAATTCATGAAATTATGTATGAGCGGCCATAATGACACCGAGAACGCCATGACAGTTCCCTGTCAAAATTCTGTGTTCTGATTGGTCTAATTGGATCTAGCGGTGAACGAAACTCATTCGTGAAGGATGTAGCGGAATTTGATACCAAATACAGGTTTTGTCCTCAATTTACTAGGGATCTGGCTGAGTGTGATATGAAATTTATTAGTGGGAACCATAGATTTCTAGAAAAATAAACCATCGAGCATAGTAACTTTTATTTTAAGAAAAATGGATCTGGCGGGTCAAAACGGGATCTAGAATCAAATTCTAGACGACACATTACTAATCAATTGTAACTGGGAAGAGACTAATATTCCCGACACAGGGAATCCTAGTGGAAGAGTTAGTGTCGCATTATATTAATTAGCTTTTAAGAGTTAACAATTATGTTTATGTAACCTACCTATGTTTTTACGAGACACATGCTCTTATCAATTTATTTATTGTATTCCTAATATTTGTGTTCCATAACCTTTTTCTTACTGAATTCACAACATGTTCCGTTCCAGCATGCGCAGCTTTGTGGTGGAAATGCGTGACTATCAAGTGTGCCGCACCTGCGGCCATCAATGATGATAGGGTGTGTTTTGTCGAATGACAACTCTGTTGACGCTCTGACCCTCAACCTGCGAGAAACCATGAGCCATAGTCTTTGCCCATATCGTAAAGTCAAAATACGCGTTAGAGTCCTTGGAGAAATGAAGAATCAAAGTCCAGTCGGCCAGCGAGGAGTCAGTCAGGTAAACAAGGTCGAAATCCGGTTCACCAGCAGATTTTCACAGTGTCGGCAAGGCAAGATTCATCGAAGTCCGTAGGCATGCAGAAAACGTTGGGAAACTCATTTACGATAAAAACTCAAACAACCACGAACGAAAACGAAAAATTGAAGTCAGCCAATACTCGTTTTGGAGGATAGGGAAATAAACCACTGCTTTTTAAGGGTAAAATTGATATATTATAAGAAAGTAATAGAAAAATAGAGATCAAACGAACACGAACAATTAAAGTCAGCCAGTACTCGTTGTGGAGGACAGGGAAGTAAATCACTGCTTTTTAAGGGTAAAATTGATATAAGAAAGTTATAGAAAAATACAGATCAAGGCAAGGAAAAGAGAAAGACAGACAGACAAAGTCAATATATATATAAAAAAGTAAAACATATCCAAAGATTATATACATAGAAAGGAGGGCCTATCCTCCACATAGCTGTCGCCTAACTCTCTTGGTTAATTACCAAGAGTTCCTTAGGATAGGCTAAAAACACAAATTAGTTTGGTTAGTTTCCCTGTAGTTAGGTATTAACAAAATTTAAACAAAAGATAACTTCCTTTATAAACAAAAAAATAAAACACTATCCTCTCTTTTTACAAAGATACTAAATATTGCGATTATGCAATCCTTGCTATTTTACGCACAGGGCGAGTCAAAGTGCCGCCAGCTGTCGTTACGTCCGCCACTCCCATTCAAAACAATTGGGCACTTGGCGCTTGGACGCTGTGTACCCGAAGTAGACCTTCGTCATCTCTCCTCACGGGCAACTTCTTCACTGTATCCTCGGTAATGCTCTTTTCTTGACATTGCCTCAGTAAATGAATCTCTGCGCTCTTTATATCACAGGCGAGTAGCGGACGCAGCCCTCCTCGTGTGCGAGGGTTTTCCCTAACTATGGCTCCAGATACATTTTCACGTACAAGCCTAAAGTACTGTGCTCTGGCTGTGGCACGCAGTAGCCGTAGCCAAGAACTAAAACGCCTAAAATTTAGGGTTACATTAATATGCAGAGTGGGAGCTACAACGTCATTAACACAAGCTATAAGCTCAAAAGTATTCTCTAGTCATTTCAAATATCCAACGCACTTGGATATTTTTTTATTATTTCCAGATATTTATCGGGCAAGCATTGAACTATTACAGATTTCACTTTTGCGTCATTCTTCATATTATATAATTTTTCGTCCATATTGATTCCTTTTCTTCCAATATTATCTATACTTCCAATTAGAAAGGTTAGTTTTCTCCGTGAGTTGAGGAAATGTTTAATGAGGATGCCATTTTTCACTTTTTACTTTCTTCTTTTAGTTGTCCTTGCACACTAAACTCTTTTAGTACTCGCTTTTTCCTCTTCATTTGCCCATAACCTGTTTAATTATACGCGAGAGTGTGCAGTGATAATAGTTTATTTATTATTCAAACACAGAGTAACAAATTACACAGCGCAGCAGCCATCTTGCGTGCTAGCTTATTGTAAAGACAAAGACAACATAGATTAGACCTAGACCATAGATTTTAGGGCAGGCACACACATTGAACTTAACAAAATGTTTGTTGTTCACAAACAGTTTCCGCCAGTCTAGCTCCTAGAAGAGTAGCTTGAAGCTCAAATCGCGGCACTGAAACCGGTTTCAGTGGCACTACCCGAGATTTACTCATTACAAAAGCATCTTTTAATGTTCCATCAGAGTTAATAAAGCGCCAATAGGCAACGGAGGCGTACGCTTGATCGTTCGCATCTGTGAAAACGTGAAGCTCTCGAGCGACGGGACCCGATAAATTAAAATAGCATCGTGGGATATAGATAAAATGGCCACCACGCTGCGGTACTACTCCCCCCAACGGTGACCCTCGCTCGAGGGTAAAACTTCATTCTAAGAGCTTACTAAACGCCATGATCTTGGAAATAAAATCTTACCAGAAGTTATGACTGGACTTAGGAATCCCAAAGGATCGAAAACTCTCATAATGTCTCTTAGTACCTGGCGTTTAGTCAACCGATCTTGGCCAGGCTCACGAAAACTTAACTTAAACCTGAACACGTCATCTCGTGGAATCCAATACATGCCTAACATTCGCAATCCGGACCCATCTACATTTAAATCTATGCCCTCCACACTTTCCTTAAGGAGATTTGGTGGGAGTACTTAAAGAGCCTCTTGTTTATTGGATACCCACGACCGCATCTCGAAGCCACACTTACTATGCACCTCTGCTATGTCTGCAGCTAATTGAGCTACAGTCTCCGTATCATCAACACTTCCTAAGAAATCATCCATATAATGGTTTTCTAAAATAGCTTTAGCCTTGTGGGAATTGGTACTCGAAATCTTCTCCTCTCGGCGTACTTAATCTGAGGGAACATCTCCCGGATATCTCCGATCAAGGCGACCTGACCCTGACGAAACCTTATTAGGATACCGAGTAAACTATTCAAAAGATCTGGACCTGTGAGCAATAAAGAGTTAAGACTGACGCCTGCCGTCTTTGCTGCCGCATCATGCACGATTCTAAGCTTCCCCCGGCTTATTGACGTTTGTAACGCCAAAATGAGGCAGATACCAGCGACGCTAAACGCCCTCTGGCTTGTGGTGAGAATCTGGGCACTCCTCAGCATAGTCCTTCTGGACATAAACCTCGATGTTTAACTTATGCAGTTCTTGGTACCTCCCAACAAACATTATACCCTCAGTTATAGGCTTCTTTAAAAATTTAATCTTTTGAACGGCGTTATAGTAATCTCAGTTATAGCTTGGAACGTTATAGAGGAGTTAAGAAATAAATTCCACTCCGACAGTGGTTCTAGAGCTATAATGGATGACGTTATGCAGTATTGAGAGTAATAATAGTGTTAATTACAGCTAGTGGAGTCAAGCTGTATAGCTATAACCTGTTTGTAACACTTAAATCTTTATAACAGCGCCCGCTGACACTTACTGATGTTTATTGTTACGTAATGGTTGCTGTGAAGTATCTTATATATCTTTAGGTGTTGTGATAACTTTAAGCTGCAGGCATGGGTTGCATATCAGAGTTAGTCAAGTGTGTTGTAACACCAGATACTAAAAGCGTTGCATAACTCTCTTATGAAGTTTGAAGCTTTAACGTAAGTTTTACTTATGCTTATTGTGTTAGCCGAGTACCTTTTTGAAGGCTTTCTACAGGCAATAATGTTCTGAACAGAGTTTGTCAAGAGTGTAGTAACACAAAAATAAAAAAAGATGCCAAAGGTGTTGATCATCTCATTTTTTGCAGGTTTAAGCTGTAACGTTGATTTTACGAATGCACATTGTGTTAAGTAAGTGCATTTTAACCGTTACTGGTACAAATAACACAAATTAATCTAGAAATTCTGATGAAAACCGACTAGATGCTATTGATGAAGTGCTAACAAATAACAAAAACGATTTGCTACAAATTCAAAATATAAATTGCCATAATACGAGCGATTTTGGTCAAGTTCGAGTAGAGCAACAGCAACAGGGTTCTGTACAACAAGATCAAGAGGAATTAAATTACATTGTTTTCGATTCTCTTGCACTGAGTGAGTCAGACGAAGAAAAGGAGGAAAATAAGCCTAGTGATTTTGAAAAAATTGCTTCTTTAACCGAAAAATTAAGAAGGTGGTCCATCGAAGGCAATATTACCCAAAGTAATTTGAAACGGTTACTGTCAATTTTAAATGAAGGATATGTTAGTACAACATTACAGCTCCCGAAAGATCCACGAACTCTTTTGAAAACTCCAAAGGAAATTTGTGTTAAAAATATTGAGGGAGGACAATATTGGCATCATGGATTTACTGAACCTCTAATTAATTTACTTAAGGATTTTTCGCTGGTTCCTGATACTATTCATGTGAGCTTCAATTTTGACGGTCTGCCATTATTTAATAGTGCCAAAAAAGAATTTTGGCCAATTTTAGGCAATGTGGAGGGAAATATAATAACAATTGGGATATATTATGGAACAGGCAAACCAAAGAGATTAGAAGAGTATTTAAAAGATTTTGTAACTGAAGTGAAATCGTTACTTCGTAACGGATTACTTATAAATGAAACATTTGTTTCTATAAAAATCAAATGTTTTGTTTGCGATTCTCCAGCAAGGGCATTCATTAAAGGTAAAATACATAAAATCTACTCGAATTATTATTTTAATACTTATATGACCGCACTTAAAACATTCTAAATATTCTATACGTTGGTTTTTGTTACGAATAGAGTAAAACTTCACGTCAAGAGCTGTTTATCTCATTTTTTCGTGTATTGACGAGCGAGACAAAACTTTTTTGAGGTTATAATTTGCTCTATTGGTATAAAACCAAGGAATAATGCAGTGTGATTCCAATAATCTTTTCTTGGAGCGATGACAGATGAAATTTCTTATGGCAACACAAGTTTACTTTATCACGTGTATACCTACTATGACTACACACGCTTGACTCTTGAGCATTATTCAATCTAACTGGTAGATGGATTAATAAATTAATGTGTTGTGATACGTACACTGGCGGCTGTCATTTTTGAGAGTTGATAATTTATTACAAATTATACGGGTATACTTACCTCTTTTTCAGGTGTATGCAATTTTAACGGCAGACATGGCTGTTTAAAATGTACGACAGTAGGAGAATATTCTCATACATCACATACAGTTGTTTACTCTACAAAAGAGGATTCTCCAAGAACAGATGAACATTTCAGAGCCAAAATGTATGGAAATCACCGTAAAAAAGATTCTCCGCTACTTCAATTGCCAATCGATATGGTACAGGATTTTCCAGTAGCGGATTCTTTACACCTCATAGATTTGGGTATAATGAAGAGGCTGCTTGTTGGATGGCGAAATGGCAATTTCGGAACATATATGACAAAGCTTTGTGCACGAGATATTGAAATTCTAGACGTGTTTTTGAAAAATTGTAAATTACCGTCTGAAATACATCGGGCTGTAAGAAGCATAGATTGTCTTGCTTATTGGAAAGCAAGTGAATTCAGAACATTTTTTCATTATTTGAGCATTATCATATTACCGGACATCCTTCGTGTTGATATTGTTGAACACTTTTTGAGTCTTTTTTGCGCTATTAAGATATGTTCAAATGAAAGTTACACGAGTTTACTGCGACTTGCCAGAGAGATGCTAAAACATTTTGTGGATCGGTATAAATATTTCTAAGGTTCTCATTATATCACCAGTAATGTACATAATTTGCTCCACGTAGTAGACGAAGTGCAAAGATTTGGCCCTCTTCAGAATTTCGATGCATATCCATTTGAGAATCAATTATATTTAATCAAAAGAATGTTAAGACAGGGTGACAATCCATTGGCACAAGTTGCTAGGAGAATTTGTGAGATGAGTGCAATTAATCCTTTGAAGACTGCAGAAGTTACGCATGATCTACCATATTTGACAACTAACAAAAACAATCGTGTAATTCACTTTAAAACTTTCGTGCTCTCTTTAAAGCCGCAAGATAAATATTTTATGACTCACAATGATGATATATTTGAGTTAAAAGACTTGTCATCAGCTATTGAAAAAGGGATTGCAATACATGGTAAAAATATATTGAACAAGAATGACATATTTGATACACCTATCATGTCATCATTTTTAAGTATGTATAAAGTAAAAGCACCTTACTTTGTCTCCGATGATATTATAGAAATAAACCCAACTGAAATAAAATGCAAATTGGTTTGTGTGAGCCATAAAGATACAATATACTTTCTACCATTAGGCGCTGTCCTAATTGGCCATCGCTCGCGCGATCAATGCGATGCGATTTCATCGTGCGATGAAACTGGACGCGCGATAAAAAACGTATGTCCTAATTGGAGCGCGAACGATGCGATCAGTCAGTCTCAAAATGTCTCTTAACAGAGATGCACAGTTCTTGCTGTCAAGTAATATTTCTTTAATCATAAATAGCATTAAAAAACGAAAACGTAGACCACACAATATACTCTATAAATACAGAAATCAGCGCGGTGAATTTTACAATCAGTATTTTGACGTACGGAATAACGATGATGATTTTTACGAATATTTATCTATGACAACAGAAACATTTGATTACATCTGTAACGGAATACGCGGCGATTGTAATCGTATGGTCACAAACTTCAAAAGACCCATTAGTGTCGAAGAAAGATTGGTGTTAACATTGAGGTAAGTTTTTTTGATATAGTTTAGGGTTTGATACAGGTAAGTATACCTAGCTAAAATTGCAGGTTTTACATGCTAGTACTACGAGCAACCGTGCGGCGCGCTGCCGCGTCCCGCGTGAGAACGGCCTCAAGACCACTTTCCCTCCAGGTGAGGTTACAATATTCCACCCTGTATATGGTGACTTTACATCACATATCACACGTACATCACATATGTGGTGCTTCTTGGACCACGCTTCATATTATTTCCTCCACCATTCTTTATTCCTCTTTATATATAGATAGAAATAAAACACCAAAATAATTTGTAATTATGTATTTAAATTGAACAATATTATGTTTGTTAGTGTTAATCAATCAAATCAACCGGTTTTCTATTAATTAAACTTCTTCGTCATTAAATGACTCGTAGAATTCTCGAGTTTGAGACAGTGGCGACATGTACATAGTGGACAAGGTAGATGCATGTACTGGTGTCGGTAAAATGGAAGGAGAATGTGCAGACGTCGAGGGAGAGGGAGAAGGGGTAGCGATTGTTACAGCAATTTCATCGGCAATTAAATTTTGTAATTTACTTTTCAATCTCAATTTTTGTACTGGGGTTAGGTAGCGGAAGTATGGTGCAAGAGATTTTAAAAATAGCATATCTTCATCATCAATTTCATTTCTTTTCTCCTTGAATGCTTTAATTTTCTCTTCTTCAAGTATTAGCATTTTGGATTCAAATTCTGAACAAGCAGATTTATTATGTTTGTGTTTTTTCCCGTGAGAGCTACTGTCTAAAGAGGAAGTACTCGCGCTCTGGCTTATTACATTGCGCTCCAAAGAGGACGTACTCGCCCTCTGACTTTTTTTATTCCTCTCACGGATAACGGATAACGGATCATCGTCATCATCATTATCATTTACCGTATTGACTAAACTACGGGAAGATACAGTTGAATTCCTTTTATCAGACAACTGTGAATTTTGCTCTGTTCTTGATAAATTATCGATATCGTACTCCCAATCATTGACATATTGTTGTTCGCCTTGTGATTCATCATCATGGTGGCTATAATTACCATGAGATGGCCGAGGCGCCATAACATCCTTTAAAAATATCATTTGATTAAAATAGGCCCACTTTCCTGTATAATTCCCTGAAGAATTTGGACTGCCTGGATCCCCAGATCGAGGCTTACGAACTTTTTTTAATTCTTTTTGAAAAACGTCCCGCAAATTTCGCCACCTATTTTTAACTTCCGTTGCTGCAACAAAAATTACATACTAAATTATTTTATTATTTATTTTAATTACAGGTATCTAACAACAGGAACACCTTTTCGGAAGTTGGCAATGCCCTTTCGTATTTCAAAAACAGCAATAGCAAATATTGTAGTCCAGGTTTGCAATGCAATTTGGAATAATTTTAATGATACCCATATGAAATTTCCAGACACAGAAGATTTTAAAGAAATTGCTGATTCATTTTCAAATTTAAACAAATTTCCGCATTGTTGTGGTAATCTCGACGGTAAATATATTCGTCTCAACCGACCGCATCTATCTGGTAGCATGTACTATAATTACAAAAAATATTACTCAATTGTATTGTTAGCGGTCTCCGATTCACAAAAAACGTTTCGGATCATTGATGTAGGAGCTTACGGAAAAGATAGTGATGGAGGTGTTCTCAGCAATACAGCCTTTTTTAAAGATGTAAACAGTGGAAAAATTCAACTACCACCCGATGAACAACTACCACACAGCGATATTGTCGCACCATATGTATTTTTAGGAGATGAGGCGTTTCCGCTCAAAACATTCTTAATGAGACCTTATCCAAGACGGCAAACACTGAGAAATGCGAACAAATCAAGGTTTAATTACAAATTATCTACCACGAGGGTTGGTATAGAATGCACATTTGGAATGGCTGCGAGTAAATTTCGAATTCTTTTAAAAAGTATTGAAACATCAGTTGAAAATGCGATTATAATTGTGAAGGCAGTCTGTCTATTGCATAATATTATAATACATATGGATGAAAGACAGTCTGAAGTAACGATTACAAACAGTCAAATACACAACAGTTTGAGGACAATTCAACCTAATAGAATGAATAATCGCGCAACCAGAGAAGCAATTAATGCTCGAGAAAAATTTACAGCTTATTTTTGTAATGAATAAAAATATTGTACCTACCTATTACTTATGTTTAATAAATTAAAATAATAAAAAAAACTTACTTGTTTTATTCAAATTCCTTGATATAATATCCCACTCTGTCTCATTTTTCTGCCTGTTTTTATAATCTTCATTCCATTTGTCCCAAACAACGGGATGACATCGCACTTCATTAATTAATTCTTCTTCAAATGTCATGTTTGGAATCCATGCAAACGAACTGAGCGATTCACACAAAATGGCGGGCCAGCGACACGACTCACCGCGCGATACCCCTCCCTTGCCCCTCCTCGCCACTGGTCGCGCGAGCGTAATTAGGACAATCACTACTGATCAATATGTTTGATCGCACGATCGTACGATCTATACGATACGTCGATGGTCGCGCGATGGAAACTAGACAATTTTCTCGCATCGCATGAACGCACGACCATCAATTAGGACATTTAGTAGATATCAGTGTGTCTGAACGCACGGTCACGATCGCACGATGAAATCGCATCGCATTGATCGCGCGAGCGATGGCCAATTAGGACAGCGCCTTACTGCATACGCTAAAGGCTAAGCGAGCCTATGTTAAATGATAAGCAAAATAGTTTATAAATGTCTTTATTAAATAAAGTATCAAATAAAAATGTGTGCATTTAAGAAATAATAAAAATCAACAGTTAGGAACTTAAGTAATAAATTCAACAAAGTTGTTTTACCAAAACTATTCACTACCGAAATTCTGCTTGTAAGTATTTTCATGACAAAGACATTGGTGTCAGATAAATCAACCTTACGTATATTAGAAGATGTTAAACCTACTTTAACTTTTAGGCACTGTGGTCATACCTATTAAGTAATATAACAGTTTCATGATTTTTTATAGTCTAGAAAGAACGTTTAGGAACTACTATGTACAATCAGTCTCACAACTAGCTTAGGTGAGCCGGTGTACCTACTTAGTGTGGCGCTATCGTAATAGAAAAAACATCTCTGGCTAGATTACGCTACTCAACAACTAAAGTATGATTTGATGACGAATTACTCTACCAGGGGGCCTACTACGAAAATTGCACGCAACGTCGGACGAGAATCGTTTTTCGGTTACCTTACTATGAAAGCTCTTCGTATATGAAATTCGTTAGCAACTTCGAGATTTTGACAGAAGCTTTACGTCATTGCTTTGGAACCTACCACGAAACTATAAAATTACAACCGAAAAACTAGGAATTTATAACAATTATCGATGAATGAAATGTCGATTCGGACCGAAATGTTTCGTTTTTTTCGTAGTAGGCCCCCTGAGCCGCAAAGAATATCCGGGCGAAATAACTTTAAAGTTTTAAAAAGACATCCCTGTCCCTGTCAGACAGGGATGTCTTTTTATTAAGATGGCGCCCTTGTACAACCGATCATCGTAAGAATATTTCAAAATATTATAAACTTTGCTTAATTATTAGATAACTAATTATAAAAAAATGAGAATATAAATCAGAGAGCTAGTATAAATATTAAGATAAGTGTATTAAAATTAAAGTTATTAAAGATAATTATAGTCATTTTTGCAACACTTGTCTCCTTACCGATTATAAGGTCAGAATTGGCAATGCGTTTTGAGGTGCTCTGCATTGCATCGTTTTCCTTGTTTTCCACCATTTTTAGTTTGTCTTTCTTCTTTATTTCTTTTTGTATGTTTTCCGCTGTGTTTTCTTCTGCAAATCATTTATTTTTTTATTATTAACCGTGTTCGTTTGTACTTTATCATTTTCTTTATCATTGTTTTCCATGTTTTCTTCTACTCTATCACTGTTTTCTGTATGATCCTCCATATTCTCTTCCATTGTTTCATCATTTTCTTCATTTTCCTCAGCATTTTCTTCTTCGTTTATATCCTTATCGGAAGCATTTGTCGCATCATTTTCGGATACCTTAATACGTTTTGCGTTTCTTTTAGATGTTGATCGTCTTGATGTTGAGGCTCTTTCACATTTTGCCAACTTTCTTTTTTTAGCGTTTTTCAAAATCGTTTTGTAAATCATTTCATTGTCTTTAATAGTGTATTTTTCATCCCACTGGTGCACCATACTTCAGAAAAAAGACAAAACATGTTTAAAACCCTTTAAAGGAACTTTCAATTCTTCACCTCTGCTACCCCCACTCCATGAGCACTCGCAAATAAATTTCCGTATGAACAAAATATTAACTAGCATATACGCACAATCTAAGCCTTTACCTCCAGAACACAGCATGGAACAAATATTTTTCAAACGGTCTCTGAATCCTGAGTCCGATAACTGCTTTTCCAGGTTGTCCAAATCCTGAGCGTTGTTAACTGGCTTCATATGCAATGGAATATTTTCATCTCGACCTTTGCTGTCACTCAACTTTAAAACATCTGCATTACATGATGAAACTATCTGGGAAAGTGCATTTTCCATTTGCACAGACAAAGCAGACACTTTTTGAATTAATCAATTTTGTACGTTGATTAGAGCTTGAATCTGGGCTATGATTGCAGAGTTATTATCCAGTTGTTGCTGTCTATTATCGTCAATTTGTTTTGAAATGGTTGCTTGGTTCTCTAAAATTTGTTTTTGATTTTCAAATATTTTTTGAATATCAAAGCAAACAGTGCTTTGTATCGCAGATGTACCGGCAATATCCGGCACCGAATCGGCATGAATTTCGGCAACTACTATATCATTACTATTAGTCGAAACGATATTGCCGGTCTGAAACAAATAAGAATAAATAAGTTTTAAAACTGCAATAATGTCAACAAAAAAAAGTATAACATAGACCGTTTTTTGCGGCAGTTGATGCTCTGCCTAACCCACAAGGGATATAGGTTTTAGTCTGTATATCAGTATCACTAGAGATAATGTTATTCTAACAAAAAAAGCCTTTCCGCTCTGCAAGACCGTGGAAATAATATGTGTAGTATCAGTTTGACTACAAACTATAGTCGATCAAGATGATAAAAATGCAGTGAAAAAATTTCCACGAGATATAAGGACCGATGGGAACAAATCATAAATTACTTTGCAAAATAGGTATATCACTTCTTCGTGAGACGTACTGGGTAACTATAAAGCCGTTTAATGGCTTGCTAGATTGCCTGAATATTTTTGCTCTCATTCTTTTATTGTGTAATGCTCTTATCTGTGCACACATTGGTGGAGACTTATTAATAGCACTGCTGAAATTTATAAGTTCTAAGATATTGTTATAAATAATAATAAAAAATATCTTTTTTAAAACCCTTTCTACATATTTTCTATAAAGTTCACAAAAACGCCCAGACAAAAAACTTCAAAACGCAACCAACAAGAAGAACTATCTGCAAATTCAGGAGGCACCGCGACGCGCGGGTTGGATGTTGGCGGCGCGACGAGTAGCATGACGTTACACGCAGAGCGCGGGCTCGCGTGGTTTTTCAAATTACCTACTACTACGAGACTTAGAATGCATGTAACTTTAAAAATGACTGTCTTTTTGAAAAAAAAAAAAAAACTCACGATAATATTATAAATAAGCTACAGTTTTAATCTTAGTTTATAAGCTAAGTTTCATGCCATTTTGCAAACACTGACAGTTTCCATTTAGGATGTATGCATTTGAAAATATAGTGTTATACTGACCAATGGACGTTGTTCGACAGAAGAGCGAAAGGTTCATCAATTAGTCGCAGTAGCTAGGAAATATTGTATGCAGATCTGATGCAGATAGGTCAAATAGACAATAATTAAGAAATATCAGAAAAAAATATAAAAAAGGTTTTTTTGAATTCCCTTCCATACTACTGAAAGATGGGCATTAAATTTTTTGTTACTGCTCTATTGAGTGGAGTGTTGTTGAATATACCTGAAACCAAATAAAGGTGGGAGTGATCTGAAATTAATTTATATTTCTTACCATATTTTCTGCCATTGAGTTCAGATTCAATATTACTTTTTTGTTTTGTGGACATCGCTTCTGCTGATAATTATCGGCATCATCCTCGGTATCACTGTGCAGCAGCATTTCATCAAGAAGTTTTTCTCCGTCTTCGTAGTTTAGTATATTTCTTCGTTTAACTTTACATTTTATTACATGCCATTCGGGAAAAGGTATTGAGTTTTCATCGTTTATGTACCTTTTCGACTCTTTATTTGGGTATCTGAGGATATTGTCAGTTTCCCAACCCGTAGGAACAACAAGTAATTTCTGTTTCTTTCCCTCCAAAGTTTGAACTACCTTAAAAGGCATTCTGAAACAATAATTATAATAAGAACAATTTAATAATTTGAGTTAAAAAATTGAAAACAGTTGCTGCCGACAGTTAGCCGTACATTGGTTACAATTCACTTCACTTATCACGAGATATCTGACGCCATTCAAGTCTGCACAACACACAAAACATGCTCCCGACTCAACGGGTGCCAGCGGCGAAGTGAATAAGCATAAGCAAACTGGGGTCGGTCGCTCACGCGCCGCTGCCCGCTCTTGCGATCCCGCGCGTCCCGCTTCGTCACCTCAGCGCGCGCGCGCGCGCGCACACACACACACACACGCACGCACGCACGCACGCACGCACGCACGCACGCACGCACACACACACACACACACACACACACACACTTTACGATTCTTATTCATACCGTGGCTTGATACAACAAAGCTTTCGGTACAATTAAAGTGTCAACTTACTAAAGCCTAAGCTGAAGATAAAATAAATAATGAATCGTATTGAGTTAGTTTCTGACCTTGTAACTGTATCCGGATATCAATGCGAGTCACTTGGTACGAGCCGCTCACGCAACGATGTCCCTTCGCGCGCTGACTATGAACAACTGATGTCAGTAAGGATCTGCGGAAAAATTAATAGAAATAAGTCTCGATTATTAATTCTAAAAATATCAGTGAGTAGCAAAAAGATTATAATTTTTACATACTCTGCCCTAAGATTCTGCTGACACTGTGGAAGATAAACTAACCTTTCTAATCATATCAACTTGCATTTTTTGCAGCACTAAAAAGAGACAGAAAATTGGAGCAGCTAGGTCGACTATTATTTCCAGGAAACCGGTTTAACCATATTTCTGTTGCTTATCACGGGCTAACCTTTTAAAGCTACATTTATTGAAACGAGGTCACTGTCGATATAGATTAAATAATTTATTTATTATAATGATAAAATATTAAAAATTCTACTTTTAAAAAGTTACCAAATTAAAATGAAATTATCAATTTAAATTCATTGTTGCCTGACTGTTTGACACTTAATCGGTGACATACAGTGAGTGGTATAGTTTGTTATTTTTCCACAGTTTATAATATCACTAGTAACAATGATATTACATTACTAGTAACTAACGACGATATAGGTAGTCAAGTTCCGGGAGCTTGGGAAATTGTTTTTAAAAACTGATTTTGAAGTTTTTAATTATATTTAATTTAATTAACTCTAGCGAGACGTGTGCACAGAGTTTGATGCGCGACACGAATGACGAGAGAACAGCGAAGGAGCTTAGGTCTAACTTAATATTAGTCAGCGTCTAGACACAATTCTAGGAGCTGGACCACCCAGAACCCCTTACGTGGTATCATTCATGCATGTACTGTTATGGTTCTGACGGGTTGAGGTGGCATAACTCCTCCCTCCTCAAGTTCGAAATTGTCCGACGATTTTGAGTCAGGATGATTTCGAAACCCAAAAATATTACATTTCCATATCAAATAACAAATTAAAATTAAAATAAAGATTATATAAAGAAATATAGTTGCTAGACTAACACCTTTAGTGTTCACCACGGTTTCACTAATAACGGCACGGTTTAGGTTAGCACTCTTTAACACATTAGACAAGTGTATTAACTTATCCAATTGGATGCCTTTAATATTCACTTCAGCTTTTTCAATGACATTAACCTTCTTTAATTCTGGTAGGCTAACTATTGGAATAATTTTGAGGTGATCATCTGCAGCAGTAAACCTTTGACGATCCAGTCTCGTATCTTCTATGTAGAGATCACAATTCTTCTGCGTAGTTAAGAGGTAAGTTCCTCGTATCTGTCTCTTCATTATGTCTCCTGAACATTTTTCACTCAAGATGTGACTCGTACGTGTGTAGATGATCCAGTTCATGGGACAAATGCGTTCAATTTTCACATCTTCTATTTCAACAGTGCGTATCTCACAAAGGGTTAAATTGGCTTTAAATTTCATAAGCTGCTCAATGCAGGTCGGCTCTGGATAAGGTACGATGTTATTTTCTCTACACAGGAACTGCTCTGCAGCTATTTCTTCACATGGGGATTCAATGGGTTGGTATTTCAAACCTTTCGCCATAAGGTAAGGGTATTTTGGAATAATTACAGTAGTGAGGTTTCTAATGGGGTTAAGAATAGGTAAGGAATAAATTTTGTAATAGTTATAAGAGTAACCATCGGTTAAAGGGACTTCCATAACGAACGTAATCTGATTTTTCTTAATATAAGACTTAACAACTATAGTTCTTTCGATTTTAACGAGGTTCTTATCACTAACAGGATATACAAGGTTACTATATTTACTTATGTCATTTAAAATACTTAATAGTTCTTCAGAGTTTACAATTGCCTGATGGAGTACTGAGACCTTGCTTAGTGCTAAGGCGGTTTCTATTTCATTTATTGTTTGGTATATCAAATTGAAGTTATTCATGAATAAATGAAACATATTTAATATGTAAACGGCATAAATAGAATTATTTTCTTTAGTGGCTATATTCTTAACCAACCGCTCAACACGCTTAAGACGTTCATCTATTATTATTGTGTTATTGTGCAATGTCTCGGTATTATTTATCATATTATCTAACATTTGTGAAATTATAGTTAGTTGTTTTTCGGTATTAACTTCATTACTTTTAAGGCCAGAGATTAATTTATCATATTTTTCCGCATCTTCGTGATCCAGATTACCGGTCACTATTTTGATGAGAGAACCTAGAGGGTTTAAAAGTCCTCTTTTAATTTTACTTGATGGAACCAGCTGTTTAAATTTCTGTATGGTAGCTCTTTGTAAATTATGAGCTTGAATTTTAGTGTTATGGAACTCTTCAGAATATGGTTTATTAACATCTACTAATTTTTCAAATTGATTATATTTATTAGAATTAAAATCTAAATCATCCTTAACACTACTTAAGTCTATCACCTTAATTATAGTCCAAGCATCCTCTTGTCGGTAAGCCTGTCCCATTTTGACAGGCAAAACGCCAGGATTTTTATCATAGCTTTGAAGTTGAAGGCCGTGGATGCCTTGGATCACCATCAGAGTCAGAGTCATCCACCACCTGTGGGGGACGTTTAATATTTTTAATGGGTACTTTCGTTTCCCTAGAACCAACACGTACTGGTACGATGTTTCTTTCTGGTTTGCCTATCACTATAGCTTTCTGATATCTATCCTTGTCTTTAGCCTTTCTTTTATTAACATCTTTCGCAAATACTATATCTCCTACTTCAAACGGTACATCTTCTCCACCCTTTCTATCTCTCATCCTTTCCTTCTTTGCTAAGGTGTTTTCACATATGTACGAGTAAAGGTACTTCATTCGCTTGTTATGGTCCTTTAATAACTGTTGTGTGTAAGCTTTCTCAAAATTACAGTTAAACACGCTGCTAGAACTGGTATGACCAAAGACTACTTCGAACGGTGTGAGGTTTGTTGTGGAATGAATGGTGTTATTATATGCTATTATAGAGTACGTCATTATAGAAGCGGCATCTGTACATTTTTGTTCATAACGAGCTAAACGATATATTTCTATTAGAGTTGAATGAAACCTTTCTACAATTCCAGTGGAATTGGGGTTGTTTGGGGTAGTTATGTGAAGCTCTATTTTGTGTAAGGCCATAAGTTCTTTTAGGAGTTCATTGTTGAACTCACCTCCAGGGTCGCATGAGATCCGTTTAGGGATTCCATAAAAGGAAAAGTATTTATTTAGGGCACGTACAACTTCCGGTGTAGATCGGTTGGGTATCTCTAAAGCTTGGGCCAGTTTACTGAAGGCGTCTACAAGGGTAAGGTAGTGCTTACTATCAATTGAGAAGACATCCATGAATACTTCCTGGAATGGGGCATCTTGGGTCTGTGTTAATTGCAATATTGGTTTTAAGGGTTTCCTATCATACTTCATTTTGTGACAGGCTTCGCAAGAGTTAATAACGGCGGCTACTGTATAGGTCATGTTCTCCCAGTAGTAGTTCCTACGTATTCTAACAGCAGTTTCTTTAATTCCTCTGTGACATGTGGGGCCTTCGTGATATTTAGTTATTATGGCTTTCTGTTCTTTTTCATCTTCCACGTAAACAACCCTTTCAGTGCACTCAAAGAACTCTACTGTTCCGCGTTTAAAAAATTCTATTACAATTCGAGAGAAGTCCTTTCTAAAGGTCTCATTCTCGAAATATATAAAATATTTACATTTAGGTTTAATATATTCTTTCAAAAACTGTTTTATTACATCGTCATTATTTATAGGCATAAAGGCTTCTAAAATTTTTTGTTTCTCTCTGGAGAGGTCTTTTACTTGCAGTTCATTTTTGTACCACTCAAATATGAAAATCTGATTTGGTTTTGTATCTATAGCTTCATGCAAAATCGGGATACCAAAGGATTCTAGTTCTTGAGCTGAATGAGCTGTATCCGTTGAGCTTTTATCGGGAATAATAGGAAATTCTTGTTCTGACTTGTCAGTATCGTCGGATATTGTAATAGTCTTTGATGAGTCTGAAATCGTTATGGTCTCAGTACTATCTTGTCGCGGTTTTACTTGCGACATTTCAGTTATTTTAGTCGCTAACTCTTTTACATATTCTCCTAGTCCGTCTTTCTTATCTATGTTTACTTTCATAGAAATGTCGTCTTCCGAGTCTGAGTCAATGGCATTAAGTTTAATACGCGAGAGAGAATCTGCATTAGAATTTTGTTTACCCTTTTTGTATTTGATATTATAGTCAAACTCTTGCAATTTGAGTCTCCAACGCATTAACTTTGAATTTGGTTCCTTAAGGGAATCTAGCCACTCCAGTGGTTTGTGATCAGTGTATATGTCAAACTTTCGACCGTAAAGGTACGGCCTAAAGTGCTTGGTTGCCCAAATCACAGCGAGCAATTCCCTTTCAATCACGCTGTAACGGGCTTCCGTGTCACTTAGTGTCCTGCTGGCATATGCCACTGGTTGGTCTTGACCAATAGGGCCTTGTGAGAGCACAGCACCTAAGGCCACGTTTGACGCGTCAGTTGTCAGTATGTAAGGCTTTGTGTGATCTGGAAACTGTAGGAGTGGGGCAGTTGTTAGAAGCTCCTTACATTTCTCAAAAGCGTCTATGTATTTCCGGTCAAATACTATTTTGTTTCGTTTTTTAAGACAAGCAGTCAGGGGCTTAGTAATTTTTGCGAAGTCTTTTATGAAGCGTCTGTAATAACCAATAAGACCCAGGAAACTTTTAATTTCCGTAGTCGTTTTAGGTAGGGGATAGTTGAGTACGGCAGCTATTTTGTCGTCATTGGGTCTAAGCCCATCTTTAGTGATTGTATGTCCCAGGTAAAGTACTTCCTTTCTTATAAACTCAGACTTGTTAAGCTGGACCTTAAGGTTTGTCTGTCTTAGTCTGTCAAAAATACTTCGAAGTCGTTGTAAGTGTTCCTGTAAGCTGGTCGAAAACACTATAATGTCATCAAGGTATACCATACAATGTATACCTTGCAGTCCGCGTAAGACATTATCCATTGTCCTCTGAAACGTAGCCGGGGCTGTTTTTAAGCCGAACGGCATACGGAGAAATTCGTAATGGCCTGCCTGTGTACTAAAGGCGGTCTTTTGTCTATCAGTCTCGTTAACCTCAATTTGATGATAGCCACTGGCCAAATCTAAGGTGGTAAAATAGGTGCTTTTGCCAAGTTTGTCTAGTAGGTCAGTTATATTTGGTAACGGGTACTTGTCATCTATAGTTATGTCATTGAGTCTTCTGTAGTCGATCACCATCCTATACTTCCGTTCGCCTGAGGCGTCAAGTTTTTTGGGAACTAAATGCACCGGGGCATTCCATGGTGAATGTGATTCCTGTATAATATTGTCAGCTAGTAATTTGTCTATTTGTCTCCTAATTTCGTCTGTCACTGTGGGGGGTTGTCTGTAGGGTTTTGTGTATATCGGGTCTTCGTTTTTAGTACGTATCAAATGCTTGACTTGATTGGTGAATGAAAGGGGTATTTGTTCGCAATAAAATATATCTTTATATTCATGACATAATTTTTCTATACATTCTCGTTCCTCAGAGTTCATGTGATCAAGTCGGAGTTTTTTCAGATTTTCAGTCAATAGGGTGTCATTATAGTCAGATTGGTCGTTACTAAAGTTTAAGTTAGTCTCATCCGTTTTATACTCTGTCACTTGAAAAGGGGAGGTGATTGTTAGCTCCATCTCTTGGTCCAAGGTGTTCTGAATGATAGTGGTAGCATAACCCTTTACGCAATTTACAATCGCGTCAGGCATACGCACACCTTCACAAAATTTTGTGTAATTCAAGACTGCTTCTCCTGAATAAATATCTGTCGGGACCTTTACCCTAGTTTCTGTACGGGGTGGCAACATTAAAACTTAATTGGATTGTTCATGGATAATAGGGATGTTAGTTGTTTTTGTTGCCAGAATTTTGTCCTTAAGGTTAATGATAGCTCCAAGTTGTATCAAAAGATCATTTCCAATCAGACCGTCATAGCGAGGATCTACATCGTAAAGATAGAATTTATGTGTGGCGGTACTATTAAATGTTGGCATTAATCGAATTTGGGCTACCTGGTCATGTTTTGAACTAGCATGAGTGCTAATAACTTCAAACTGCTCCTTCCTAATAAAAGGTGAGAAGAATTTGTAAGCTATTTGGGGGTTTATGAAAGAACGAGTACTTCCCGTATCTATCATGAATTTGGAGTTAATTTCTGGTATCAGTATATACGGCAGTTTTAATTTAGAATCACAGTTTAATTCTATGGTTTCTCTACATGAGTCGAGGCTCTTATGTGAAAATTTTCCACCTGGTCAATTTCGCTCCTGTGCTCAGGTGTCTTAGTTGCGCTAATCGTATGCTCTTGTTTATCAGAGCTCACGGGCTCCAACGCAAGCGTGGGTGTCATATATTCGTTCGGATCGAATGAACTTGAACTTGAATATTCATAGGGATCGTCATTGTATGATGGGTACTCGCATGTGTAGGGATCTTCCATGTAGCATGGATAATCGTGTTCATATAGGTCAGTTTCATTTAACTGAAAACCTTGTCTAACTGGGGGCGCTGTGCGCATCGATACGTCGGCAGGGTAAGATGGTTGGGCATTTTGTTGAGGGGGTCTGTAGTTTTGCTGTTGACCAATTTGCTGAGGCTGTCTGTAGCCTTGTTGGCCAAATTGTTGAGGGCGCATTGGAGGTGCTTGTTGTAAGCCTACTGGCCTATACCCGTAACCAGCAAAAGGTGTAGGGCGACCCATTTGATTTTGTAGTTGCCTATTACCGAATAGTCCAGGCTGAGAGGGACGATATTGAAGTGGTTGATTTGATGTATTAAATTTATATTGTCTGTTAGGAGGGATGCCAAATTTAAATTGGTTTTGTTGGTAATTCTGAGAGTGACCTTGTACATTTGGTCGATATCCAAGACCTTGGGGTTGGTTTGGAACTGCCATATTATTTCCAAATTTAAATTGAGGGGTATTAACGAATGGAGTCTGGGTCTTTTGAAAGGCTGACACATTTAATCTATTTTTGGATTGGTATTGTTCGTGAAAATTTACCTCTTCAAGGACAACACTGAGGGCATCTTCTAATGTCCTAGGCTCGTGAAGCCGAACTATCCTGACCATGTTCTCAGGTAGGTTGTACAGAAATACATTGAGTGCCATTTTATCATAGATAATAGTTTTACTTATTTTCATCATTTCGTTCTCTAACAAATTTACTTTAGCCATAAGGCTAGCCCTAACAGATTGTATACGTTTACAAAAATCTAAGTATGATTCGCCTGATTTAATTTTTAATGATTCTAATGTGATTGAAACACATTCCTCACTGCGCGGATCCCCAAAATGTAGTAGCAGTAATTCCTTGAATTCCGTCCACGTTACAATGTCTGCGCGCTCGCTTATCAACGCGGCGGCGTCACCTGTCAATCTACTTGTTATGATTTGCATAACATATTCGTTCTGAGGTTGGTCTCCCCTGAACTTACTAATTATGTACTCGCATTTTCGCAGAAATAAATTCAGCTGTTTCGGATCACCGTTATACAAAGGGATTATTTTTATAAATTCACTTGGAATTATGACTAAATTAGCCTCGGCCATTTTTGTACTTTAATAACTATACAATTCTAATAACACACAATTTTATTTAACACTTTTAATATAACACGATTATATAACTTACTATTATTATTTGCAATATAGTTCACGTAGATTTTCTTTTTATTTAATTCAATTTACTTTAATTTATCTTTAATTCATTTTATATTAATTTAATTTATTTTCTTTATAACACTTAACACTTTACTTATTTATACTAGCTTAACTAATTCAGATTACGTTTGAAATGAGAGAGGCTGATCTCAAGTACACGTAGTAGGGATAAGAAGGGAGGCGAAAAGTTTTACTCACCAGTTCCCGACGTCACCCATCTCTGAATTTTCCACAGCACTGTTTTCCCTTTGACTAATTTGTTTGGTTCGTAGAGATACGCTCCAGTCCAGCACGCACGCACCTTCCGCAAATTTGACGATTTGAGTACAATTTTCACGTTCGGAGCGCGGGCAGACTATTGGATAAGCGTATCCTACCGGCTGCGCCAGTCAAGTTCCGGGAGCTTGGGAAATTGTTTTTAAAAACTGATTTTGAAGTTTTTAATTATATTTAATTTAATTAACTCTAGCGAGACGTGTGCACAGAGTTTGATGCGCGACACGAATGACGAGAGAACAGCGAAGGAGCTTAGGTCTAACTTAATATTAGTCAGCGTCTAGACACAATTCTAGGAGCTGGACCACCCAGAACCCCTTACGTGGTATCATTCATGCATGTACTGTTATGGTTCTGACGGGTTGAGGTGGCATAACTAGGTAGGCACCTACGACTATCAACAATCAGACAATAATAATAATAAACTTTGCTGAATATATAGGTACATAGTTGTTAGTATACCAAAAAAATCTGTAGGTATGTATTTTTAAAGAGATTATTTTTGTACTATCAGGGTTTTATTACTTTGTCAAAGAACCCTAATTCTATCAGGTTCAAAAATGCTTAGCCGGTTGTATTGTCTTCTATATAGTTAAACGCTTTGTTTGAGTATACAATACTCTCGATTAAAGATGCTGTATCTCCAAAAAGTGTAATAGATGCGTTAAGGGAGAGCTAAAGCTGTAATGGCAAGGTCGCCATTGTTTTAGTGAACTAACCTAAAATTTACTTGTTTGATCAATATTTATGTACAAAATAATACATTAATAATGTTTATTTTATCATTCTATCGATGCCACGTAACTTTACTTGCCAATGGCCGACAAAAAAAACAAGTTGCTGATAAAACTTTGAGGCATCTATTTTATTATGCATAAGTTTTACTTTAAATCTTTAATTAAGAATCAAACGAACTTACCTGTGAAGTTTGATTCCAATTATGCGAGGGTCTCCACCGAAGACGATTTCTTTATTTACTTGCAGCAGTACATGAGATGGTGCTATCTTCGTCACACATTTAGAGCTAGAATATATTTAAAAAATAACGATCAGTATCTTCCGTCTCGCTCCCACCCTCAGCGGCAGCCGGCGGCGGTGTGCGCACGACAACCTCATTATTTTTAGAGTTTGAAAATATTTTTTGTGTTATTAGATTTCTTTTTTGTTGTAATACTTTTTGGGGGTATTGGGGGGGGGGGGATGGGACTGACATCGTCTTCGGTGGAGACCCTCGCATAATTTGAATCAAACTTCACAGGTAAGTTCGTTTGATTCTTAATTATACTTCGGGTATCCACCGAAGACAATTTCTTTATTTACTTGCAGATGTTCAGAGCAATGTAATATAGTGTTAAATAGTAAACAAAAAAAAAAAGAAAAGACAGAAGCGAAGTTGTTTCAATCAGCAATATTTCTGCTACATAATTTATTTATACTTTTGTTATAATCATTTTAGTAATAAGAATAAGATACATATCCGTGTGTATATACATTTTTAATTTTATCTTAATTAGGATAATTGACTTAATTGAATTTGATAATAATACATTTATCACTCTTTTAACTTGTGAAAGTTAATACTATGAATGTAAATAATCTCATTATTTATCCTTATATTATCTTGTATTAAATACGGCATTAACAAAATCATCATCATTTGTATGTACAACTTCTCTGCGATAGTATTTAAGAAATACATTGGATGAATCACTCCAGCCTGCAGCCTTCCGAACCGCCTCTATATCTTAATATAGGGCTCTCTCTGTCACGTAATCTCATACAAATGACAAAGACAAAAAAAGTCTGTGGGCGTTAACTATTTTGAGTGCCCGTACACACTGCGCTACTATTAATATAAACTAGCTTTCTTCCCACGACTACACTTGCCTTTCTACTAAGGAAATAAAAAAAGTACGAGTCAGTCACATACCTGAGCTAAGTAGCCACGCTTTTGTAACCTGTGAATTAAATTATAAAAAAAACAAGCCGTTGCCAACATGGATTACTTACCGACCGATTAAAGATATTGATCTTAATAGTTTCAATGATGACGTCGATGCTATAAACTGGAATGGTTTGATTTGCGACAATGTTAACAATTTGGTAAATGTGTTTAATGCGTATATCTTGTTATTATTTGACAAGCATGCACCCAATAAAACTATTCTTGTTAAAGAACACAGCTATCCTTGGATTACCTACACAATAAAGGAAATGATGAGGCTTCGAGACGCAGCGCATGCTAGAAGTCGTCGGACTAAATTGAATATTCATGTTGATTACTACAAGGATCTTAAACGCACAGTTATATCCGCTCTTTATCAAGAAAAAACAGCTTATTTTCAGTCCCATATAAATAAAAATTCTAGCAATCCGCGAAGTCTATGGAAACATATCAAGCGGAACGTTGTTAACTTCAATAAAAAACATGAAGAATTGCCTTCTCATTTCGATAATCCAAACGTTATCAATGATCATTTTCTTAATCTGCTAGTAACGCCCTTTGTGACTAGATGTCACTGCTAGTCTCATTATAATATTTTATCATTGATATTTTTTCGCAACAGCGCCCTCAGCGGGCAATTCAGATACTATTGCTTCTTCTAGCCATGGTCCTCACATGGTTCGCGTCTCGCTCCGTTCCTAATTGTAACTAAATCCTTGTTTTGTGTTCTAAATAATTGGTAGCTGTTTACACATATACATTACATACAAATACACCCTTAACATCATATACTACAAATAAAAAAACAGCTTATAGTGTTCTCTGTAAGTGCTCCCTCGCCGCCGCATCCCTGGTAAGTCATTTATTTTTTTTAATTATTTTCTTTATATATATATTCCCGCCCTAGACCGGCATTCCAAACGGCCTTCAGGTGATGCTGAAGCCCGGCCCGTCTATAGTTTTGGTGCCTCCTGTGAGGATAGTCCTCAAATTAGATATTTTCATACCACTTTCTTTATAAACCTACCCGCACGCTTGCCGTATTTGAGGTGATTTTTTCATATTTCCCGCACCCGCCCCCTAAATTACGTGCAAGTGTTCTAATTATAATTAAAACCTTTGCATATTTCAAGTGTTTTGTGTAAGTACAAGTGGCTAGTTTATAAAAATATATTTATTTACACCGCACCGCACCGCGTTTCATTCAAATCGTTCAATATGGCTACCGCTAAGGCTACAGAAAAGCTACGCAAGCAACTTGTTTTGCAACAATGTTGTCGTGAAACATATTTTGCACGGATGCAACGTTTATATGACAATTCCAAATCCATTTCCAATGCAGAGTCTAGAGAAATCTTTGTCTCAAATTGTCAAACGATAGATCAACTCCGTCACGATTTTAGACAATGCGTCAGTGATATTAATGTAATACAAATGGATCTAGATCCCGATTACAAACCGGATTTTGATATGTGGAGTAGTTTTGAGGATCTGTATTGTTCAGTGATACGTGTTAAAAATGAATTATGCCCATCCCCAAATTCAAACATAGCGAATACGGACTCCGATGTGTCATGTAAAATGCCGGCTGCTAAAGTTAAGCTACCGCCTATAGAAATTCCGGAATTTAATGGGAATTCCGCGACTTGGGCTATTTTCTATGAGACCTTCAAGACCACTATCCACACCAACTCCGCTCTGTCAGACTCAGAAAAATTATATTATCTTTTAGGTAAACTTAAGGGCCCCGCGCAATTAGTGTTCTCGGGTATAAATCCTACCGCTGAAAATTACCAGTCTATTTGGACAGCCTTGACTTCGAAATATCAAGATAAACGCTTTCTAGCGAACTCTTTCTTAGATAATATATTTGAAATGAAATCCCTTCCGCCGTCGGCGAGTGCTTTGCAATTAGAAACTTTCATTGATAAATATGCCGCATCTATAGCCGCGCTCCGTCAGTTAAATATACCTAACTTAACTGACTATATTTTCATCTATATGGCTTTAAAACGTATTGATCGCGATACCGCTAAGTCTTTTGAAATGTTCATACGTGACACTGAAATACCTACGTATGATACCTTTCTAAAATTCATAACGGGTCAAGTTAGAATCTTGCAACGCACAAATCCTCTTCCTCAAACACCCGCTTCTAAATTGATACCTAAAGATTATCATAAAAAATCTGATATTCCTAAAATATCGCACACCTATTTAAACTCAAATTCGTCGAACACAGACGTGAGCTCCTGTTCGTTGTGTAAGTCTAAACATGACCATATCTATAATTGCAAAGGTTTTCTTGATCTGTCCCCTGATCAGCGCTTGAAATTCGTTAAAGAAAATAAGTGTTGCACTAATTGTTTAAGTTCTAAACATCGTTGGAGTGCATGTAAAAGCACTAAAGTTTGTTCACATTGTGGTTCGCAACATCATTCCTTAATTCATTTACAACGAACCGCAAGCGTAGACCGGACTATAGATACGGCCCCGAACTCCGCCACAGCCTTTGCTTCTCAACATATGCAGCAATCACGTCACAATGCGCCCGGGCCCAGCCGAGCGCTACCGCATGCAGCTGATTCTATGCGTCAGCGCACCGCGACGTCTTATGTCTCTGTCTCTGTCGCTCCTTCGTCACCGCCGCCTGTTGAGATTTCGTCTCGCATTCCCACCAATGCGCCCGCATTGAATGGCGAGTCTGACCATAGTGTATCGTACATTTCGTCGGATAATAACTGCGGCACAGATGATAAGACTACCGATAACTCGATGCGCGGGAATTTTAAACAAACGTCGACCACGACTTCGACTGTTTTGTTAGGCACTGCGTGTATTTATGTGCGTAATCGTTTGGGAAACTTGGTTTCATGCCGATGTATTATTGATCCTGGGTCGCAAAACAATTTTATAACCGCATCTTGTTGTAAAAAACTACAATTAAATATTAATCAGCTGCATACCAAGATGATTATTAAAGGTCTAGGTGATCACGCTAATACCGCCCGCGGAAAGGTAAATTTAAGCTTTTCCAGCCGTATAAATCCGGATAAGTCATACTCGATGGATACCTTGGTGTTAAATAATATCACACAAAATTTACCCACCGCTCCCATTGATATCACCACCTGTGATTATCTGCAAAGTCTTCCGCTCGCCGATGAAACATTTTATAAACCGTCAGAGATTGAAATTCTTATTGGCGCGAAACTTTTTGTGGACATTCTAATGCCCGGAAAGGTCACAGGGCTGCCTCATCAGCCTTCTGCTTTTTTGACCACTCTTGGTTACGTCGTCATGGGCGACTCTCAGGTTTATTCGGAACCCGCTACCGTTACAACCATATCATGTCTGTCAACCGCCGAGTCTGTTCATAATGACTTAGGTAAATTTTTTGAACTCGAGGACTTAAAAGATAAGTCGATTCTTTCCCCAATCGATGAGGATTGTGAGGATTTTTATAGGTGTACGACTAACCGTGATAGTTCTGGGCGATTCATCGTTGGTCTTCCTTTTAAAGAGAGCCCTAGTTTATTAGGCGACTCGTTAAAAACCGCACGCAACCGCTTTCTGAGCTTGGAACGTAAGTTTCAACGCCTTCCTGATTTTAAGGCCCGCTATGATGAAGTCATCTCTGAGTACCTTGAGAAAGGATATTTAAAGGAAATTTCAGAACCGCAAACAAATGCCAATGGGTTTGTTCTTCCGCACCATGGGGTGCTCCGCGAAGATAAGTTGACTTCCAAACTTCGTGTCGTTCTCAACGCAAGTGAGAAAACGGACTCTGGTTTGTCGTTAAATGACATACTCCACACTGGTCCTCCGCTCCAAACAGATTTGTTTGTCGTTTTGCTAAATTTTCGGCTCTTCGAAGTAGCCATGACTGCAGACATTCGCCAAATGTATCTTCAGATTTTGGTTCGACCTGAAGATCAGTGTTACCAACAAATCGCTTATCGATTTGATCCCCGCGAACCAATTAGGTACTTCGCTTTCCAGCGAGTCTGCTTCGGGCTTCGTTCGAGCCCCTATCTTGCCATTCGCACCATTCACGAGTTAGCTACTCAAGAAAAAGATCGCTATCCTCTTGCTTCGCAACTTGCGCTCCGCGATTTGTATATTGACGATATAGCTAGCTCTATTCCAAATTCTGAACAAGCCGTAGTTTCGGCTAGCCAGCTCATTGACATGTTTACCGCAGGCGGCTTTGACATGGTCAAATGGTCGAGTAATTCTCGCGAAGTTCTCGCTACCATCCCTGAGTCTCATCGCTTAACCGATCCAGTCAATCTTGACAAAGATGAATCGTTAAAAATCCTTGGAATGCAATGGTTGCCCGCAAGTGATTTGTTCACGTACACAATTCAGCCATCCGACCGCACATGTACCAAGCGTAACATGTTATCCACTATAGCTCGTCTGTGGGATGTATTAGGGCTCGTAGGACCTGTCATTGTCTTCGCCAAAAATCTGATTAAAGAGCTCTGTTCTCTTAAACTGGACTGGGATGATACCCCTCCAGACTACATATGTCATGCATGGACACAGTTTCAAGCTGAATTGCCGCTCCTATGTAATGCTAAATTTCCGCGACATTTAAATGTCTTTAACCACAGTGAGGTTACCCTCTTGGGTTTCTGTGATGCTAGTGAAAAGGCGTACGGTGCTTGTGTGTATATGCACGTCAATAACAATGGCGTCACCAGTACCTCGCTAATATGCGCTAAGTCCAAGGTGTCTCCTAGTAACCAGGTTGTAACCATGCCACGGCTAGAGTTATTAGCCGCACTCCTTCTATCCAGATTAATACATCGTGTCAAGGAAACATACTCACCGCGTGTAAACATAAAAGGTATTTATGCTTTCTCCGATTCGACTATCGCGTTACATTGGATTAATACCCCCCCGCATCGCCTCCAAACATTCGTCGCAAATCGAGTATCTAAGATCTGCGGCTTATTACCCGCCAAACATTTTCATCACATACCGGGAGTGAGTAACCCTGCTGACTGTCTTTCGCGAGGTATATTGCCCTCGCAACTTCTTAACCATCCGCTGTGGTTTACAGGCCCTTCTTGGACCTTACAAGAAGAGAAAGACTGGCCTGTGTCCCCATTTAAACACAACAGCTCAATTGAGTTACCTGAGACGAAATCGATTTCTCTCACATCTACCATGGCTGTAGATGAAACACCGCTGCTGTGTCAAATCGCCATGCAATGCTCCTCCTGGTATAAATTGCTAAGAACTGTTGTTTACATATACCGGTTTCTTAAAGTGTTACCTCGTAATAACATAATCACGTCGAGTGACTTAGAGTTCGCAGAAAATAAAGTTTTGTCCGCACTCCAATCTGCTCATTTTAAGGAGGAATTTAAAAACATAAGCACTAATAAAAGGTGTCAAAAACGCGTTCAAAAACTTAACCCTTTCATATCAAATGGTGTCATTCGAGTTGGAGGACGATTGCGAAACGCTAACTTGAATTTCGATCAACAACATCCCGTGTTGTTACCACGCAAGGATCATATGGTTGATTTAATTGTAGATCATTATCACCGCTTGTTCTGCCATGCCGGTCCTAATCTATTGTTTAATTTATTGAGACAGCGATATTGGATCCTAAGTGGACGTCGCATAGTCCGCTCCCGCATTGATAAATGTAACTTCTGCTTCCGCACAAATCCAAAACCCATGTATCCCATGATGTCCGATTTACCGCCCATTCGAACTAACGTAGTTCCAAAAGCTTTCATTCATACAGGCTGCGACTACGCAGGTCCGTTGAATGTTACTCTGAAACGTGGACGTGGAGTACGCAGTCAAAAGGCATATATATGCTTATTCACCTGTATGACTACACGCGCCGTTCATATCGAACTGGCCTCAGACCTGAGTACCGCGACTTTCCTCGCCGCATTCAAAAGATTCTTATCGCGTCGTGGTCCTGTATCTGTATTTCATTCGGACAATGCTACCAACTTTATCGGTGCGAAAGCTTATTGCGATGAGTTGTACAAATTCATAACCTCAAACGCTTACCGAGATGCTCTCGTATATGAACTGTCTGAATATAAAATTGAATTCAAAAATATTCCGCCCAACTCTCCACATTTTGGATCGTGGGAACCCCTTATTAAATCTGTGAAATCACACCTATACCGCGTTATAGGATCTCAGATTCTGACATTTGAAGAACTGAGCACTGTCTTAACTCAGATAGAAAGCATTATTAACTCTCGTCCGCTATGTGTAACTCTGAGTCAAGATCCAAGTGAACCGCTTGCTCTAACGCCGTCCCACTTCTTAACATTAACTCCGTTGAAGCACCTACCGGCTGCGCCAGTGGATGATCAACCGGTGCATTTGCTGGAACGTTATCAACTTTTAGATAAGCTTGTGCAGTCCTTTTGGGACCGTTGGTCTTTAGAGTATTTAAATACCTTACAATCTCGTGAAAAATGGAATTTTAAATCTGATAACATCAAAATCGGTACAGTAGTTTTAATTATTCAAGAGACAAAGGTTTCTCCGCTGCAGTGGGAATTAGGTGTTATAGTCGATTTACATCCCGGAAAAGACAACATTGTTAGGGTTGTCACTGTCAAAACTGCAAAGGGTTTTTATAAGCGACCAGTTGTACGACTATGTCCCTTACCTACACAATAGTTTATACGTTATTAAAATAAGTTTTAATTGATAAGTTAGATCACTTGCACTACTTTAATATTACCTTTTTTTGTTAGTTTTTTTTTTTTTTTTTGAAAGCTATGTACTTTCAAGGCGGGGAGTATAGTAACGCCCTTTGTGACTAGATGTCACTGCTAGTCTCATTATAATATTTTATCATTGATATTTTTTCGCAACAGCGCCCTCAGCGGGCAATTCAGATACTATTGCTTCTTCTAGCCATGGTCCTCACATGGTTCGCGTCTCGCTCCGTTCCTAATTGTAACTAAATCCTTGTTTTGTGTTCTAAATAATTGGTAGCTGTTTACACATATACATTACATACAAATACACCCTTAACATCATATACTACAAATAAAAAAACAGCTTATAGTGTTCTCTGTAAGTGCTCCCTCGCCGCCGCATCCCTGGTAAGTCATTTATTTTTTTTAATTATTTTCTTTATATATATATTCCCGCCCTAGACCGGCATTCCAAACGGCCTTCAGGTGATGCTGAAGCCCGGCCCGTCTATCTGCCTTGTGGTCAAAACATAGATATTTCTCAACTAACCTACTACGAATTTCACCGTTTTTCCTCTGCGACATTTACTTTACAGCCGGTTAACGAAATAAGCATTTTAAAAATAGTAAAATCTCTAACTAGTAATGCTCAAGGCCTTGATGGCATAACGCTTGATATGATAATGCTGACATTGCCTAAAACACTGGATATCATTACCGCTATTATTAACAAGTCAATTGAGACATGCACATTTCCAGATGCCTGGAAAGCTGCCACTGTTAGACCGATACCTAAAACTACAGATCCAACTAACTTGAAAGACTTAAGACCAATAAGTATTTTACCATTCATGTCTAAAATTATGGAGAGAGTGGTATGCATCCAATTAACAAAATATCTTGAGGATAATAACATTTTACCAGAAAAGCAATCAGGGTTTAGGAAGTCACGAAGTACTGCTACTGCATTACTTGATGTAATTGATGATATTCTGGCCGCGCAAGACAAAGGTGAAGGAGCATTTTTAGTATTGCTAGATTTTTCCCGCGCATTTGACACGATAAATATATCTCTCCTCTTATCAAAGCTAACTTTTTATGGTTTTAGTAATGCCACGGTCAGATGGTTTGCAAGTTACCTCAGTGGACGCTATCAAAAAGTTGGGTTGCGTAACGCTACGGGATCTTTAAGTTTCTCTGACTCTGTTTCCTTAAATCGTGGTGTTCCTCAAGGCTCCATCCTCGGACCTATACTTTTTATTCTCTACATTGCAGATATATCAAAATGTTTTTTGAATTGTAAATTCCATTTGTACGCCGACGATTTGCAAGTTTATGTGACTTGTAGGCCTGAAAATGCTCTCTCGGCAGTTAATTTGTTAAATGAAGATTTGGAACGTGTATCTAAATGGTCTGATCGAAATAACCTTCTGCTTAATCCCAATAAATCGAAATATCTCATAATGGGTACAAAAAATCAAATAAGTAAGATTTCAAGTTTAGGTCCGCAAATAATAATTAATAACAATTGTTTAGAACGTGTGCAGGTTGCTCGAAACTTAGGCCTTCTTATGGACGGTGATTTACGTTTTGAGGAACACGTAGTTGAAACTGTAAGAAACTGTTACTACAGACTTAAGGTATTATATCAAGTTCGAAACTACCTCAATGTCGACATGAGAATTAAGCTTTGCGATTCCCTAATCTTATCAAAACTTAACTATGTAGATACCGTGATTGGTGGGTGTCTTTTAGCTCGTTCAAAAGCACTAATTCAACGAGTGCAAAATGCGTGCGCTCGATTTTGCTTCCCGGTGCCCCCAAGATCGCATATCACACCATATCTAAATCGTAGTAATCTTATGAAGATGGAGGCTCGACGTTCCCTACATTTTGCAGTTCTGCTTTTCGGAGTCATTAAAACCCAAAAGCCACGTTATTTGTTTGAAAATATTGAATTTTCTCGAAGGGAAGTAAGGTTCGCGACTCGTCTTGTTTGCCCAAGACACAGTGCGGCTGCATTTCGTGGCAGTTTTCGATATTCTGCCACGAAGTCAAAAAGTCAAAGTCAAAAATATTTATTTGCGAAATAAACCAATAAGGCATGCAAATACAATATAAATGTCATTCCTTAAATAACACAATTCAAAAATAATAACAATAATTCATCTAAAATAAAAACGATCAAAAGTAATACATTTTCATTTCTAAATAGAATTAAAAATACTATATTAATAAATAAATTTAAAAATAATAACAAATTGTAGAAAAAAGAAAAATCACGGTTAAAGGTAACATCTTATTAAATATTAAATATAACCCATATACAACAACAAAACAATAACATTACAAATTGTCAAAATCAAATTGCTTTTTGTCAAAAAATTCGTTAACACTATAATAAGGTCTATTAATGAAAAAAATCCAAAGGTTCCTTTTAAATTCTACGAGGCTATCAGTATCTTTCAGATCATCAGTTAGGTTATTAAATATTTTAATGGCTATAAAGTTTATGTTATTTTGGTAGTTAGTAAAATGACTAGAGGGTATTTGGAGCATATTCTTATATCTTAAATTTCTAGGTATGTCACTTCGCGTTAAGTAATTACTTTTGTTATTAAATACATAAATGCAAATACAATATAAATACAGTGAGACAACAGTAAATATTTCATTCTTTACAAACAATGTCCTGTGTGTGTCAGGAATGTAGCTACACTTTTCAATAAGCCTCAAAGCCCTTTTTTGTTTAAGTAAAACAGAGTTTATTAAGCAACCATTGCCCCATACCTCTACACAATATCTTATAATACTTTCAAAATAAGAGTAGTATACAGTTTTCAAAGTAGCTTTATCAGTAAATTTGGAAAGAGTCTTAAGAGCATAACAAGCACTCGCCAGTCTGTCATTAATCTTTTCTATCTGGTTATGCCATCTCAGATATGGATCAAGATCTACCCCTAAGAAACGTATACAATCTGATTTATCAATAGTTAGGTTACAGTGAAAATCAGGACTGTTCACATGACGCCTAAATATCATGTAAAAACTCTTACTACAATTCATTTTTAATCCATTAGCGTCAAACCATTCTGTAAGTTCCTCCCAACATTGGTTCATTATTGCATTAATTAAGGTATAAGAAGCAGCCTGAAGAATTATGCTCGTGTCATCGGCGTACAAGTATGGTGAGCCATAGGACAGAGAGCTTGGTAGGTCATTAATGAAAACCACAAAGAGGAGTGGCCCTAGTACGGACCCTTGAGGGACGCCACATCTAATAGTGCCCTTATCTGAAAGGGTAGTGCTGGCCTCATCTGATCCACCTATCTCCACATATTGCTCACGACGGTCGAGATATGACATTAACAGCTTTAATGCCGTGCCTCGTACACCATAATATTCCAATTTGTCAAGAAGTATCCTATGGTTGACGCAGTCAAAAGCCTTTGTAAGATCACAAAAAATTCCTCCACATTTCATACCTCGATTTAAAGATTCCATTACTTCAGAGACTAGACTTGTAACAGCAGCAGAAGTACTTTTATTTTTGCGGAAGCCAAAAAGCCAAAGTGCTGGAATAATCTCCCACCGCCAATCAGAAATTGTAGTACTATAGGTTCGTTTAAAGGTCAGCTCAGGGCTCACCTTTTACATATTCAAAAGTCACAAATATAATGCTGTGTGTGACTCTTCTTAGTGGTAGGTTTTAGTTAACTTTTTCTTTTAGTACCGATCCCAAGATCTTCTGATCGTAGGGCTAGAAGTGTCACACACAAACAAACACAGATTCACATTCTTACACACACACACACACACACACACACACACACACACACTCACACGCACTCACGCACGCTCGTAACTATTTCAGTCGCTTTCTCGTTGTCTTAATGTTGTCTACAGTAAGTACCTATTATGTTATAACATACATACATACAGCCTAGTTTTATCAGCTTGTATCTTTCAATACCTACGCAAATTATTATTTCTTCTTGCAATTTTAATTGTATTTTAAATGTGTCCCGTAGTTTTGCTGTCTTACACACATTAAACAAGGCCCCACAGAAAACCAGCGTTGTAGCAGCACCTGCCTGTTACGACTAATGCTGAGTGGGGACCCTTTTTAAGTGTCACTATGCAGCACCTACATTTATTTTTAGCTTAAGAACGAATGTCTTACTTTAAGGTGTTGTGTTTTTACATTAAATAAAGAGTTTCTATTCTATTCTATTAAAATGTACTAGAATTTCCTTAAACCCTAAATTCTAAAATTATGTTTTTATTAATTTTATTTAATTAATGTAAAGGAAAAACAAGAGTACTAAAATATTAATATATTATTTATTTCCATAATTTACGTTGATACAATTATATTATTATTATTATTATTATTATTATTATAATTCAAAATATTATATTAATCGCTCTCCGACGTATCACTGCTGTCGTTCTCTACATTTATTATGAAGTTTTCAGTAATTATTTTTATATTTCTATCCATAGAGTTCATTTTTGGCTCTACAATTTCCTGTACATGTTTGATACAATTTTGCCACTTTTGGGCATTAATATTTTGAATTGCATTATTTAAAAGATTTTTTAATTCCGCCATTTTGTATGTTTTGTTTTCAGCGGCAACTTTACCTTTAACTTGGGCCCAAATCAACTCAATTGGGTTCAACTCGCAGTGATACGGCGGAAGCCTTAATACAGTCTTATTTTTTGCTTTCGCCATTTCATCTACAAATCGTGCCTCGTACCGCTCTTTGTGTTGCTTGACTATGTGTAGCAGTTCTCTTTTTAATAAATCCTCCTCATTCACAATCTTTTTTTCTTTTAGCCAGGCAATAATTTCTTGTTTTTTATTTTTTTCTGTAGGTACTCTTTCAATTTTCCTGGAGTGATACGAGGCATTATCCATAACAATTACACAATTATCATCTAATTTATCTAACATTGATTCGAACCAATTTTCAAATACTTCGGCGTTCATGTCTTTGTGATAATCTCCTGTTTTTTTCGACTCGAACACGTGCAGCCCTCCGTCAACAAATCCATCTTCGCTTCCAATATGTGTTATTATTAGTCTTTTACCCTTTCCTGTAATAAACAAGAGAATTGCAAATGAAATATCGCAAAATTTTTAGATAAGTACGTAGAATAGAAAAACGAACAATGCAACGTAGTTCACGACACGTGTTAAAGATTTAACAATAGACTGGTCATTAGTTTATTACCTGGACATGGGTTATTGAGCCCATACTATTTTAAAACTGATAAGTAAATGAAATTACTATTGTATAGAAAATATTCATACCTGAAGGAGATTTCAAGCCAGTTGTTAGACCATTAATAAAGGTATCTCGACTGCTTTTTACAGTCGTGTCTTCCCATGCCCTTGACGTAGTGTGTCCTTCATTTACCCATGTTTCGTCCAAATAATAAATTTTTTGACGATTTTCTCTTGCAAGTTTGATAGCTCGTAGATAATTCCGCCGCCAAAAGAATATGTCATCACGGTCCAATAGTAAGCTGTTTCTGCCGCGTTTATTAAATTTGAAACCAATTTTTTTGAGTATTTTATGCAGTGTGCTTCGTTTAAATGTCCCCAAAGAGCCATCATCAGTGATTTCCTTCAAAATTTTGTCCAATGTAGGAATTTCATTACGGGAAAAAAAATTATGAACTATTCTTCTGATAGCGCATTTAGTAAAATCGTCAACAGTGTCAACAATCTTCACACGCAATTTCGTTTTCTTGGGAGATTTCAGAACACCATCGTTATCATTTTTTTCTTTCACAATTCTATAAACTGAAGCCCAATGAATTCCAACGGAAGAAGCAATAGCTTTTAAAATATCATTGTATGAAGCGGAAGGTGTTGCGTTTCTCATGGACTGATACATATTCCATATCATAGTTTTTTCGGTACTCGAAAAGGGTCGTTTCTTTCTTTTCAAAACATTAAAATCAGAATTCATACCGTCTGCCATTGTTTGTTCACTTCTTACAGATGTAAATCGAAAAGTCCAGTACACAAGCGCCAAGTCGTCAGAAAGTAATCGATCACAGAGTCCAATACACAGGCTAAGTCACAATGAATGCACCAACAGTCCAACAGTACACGCCAAGTCGCGGAACAATAACGATAGAAACGGATAAATGAGCACGTCTGCACAGTACGGGTAGCACGAACAGACTAAAATATACACGTACTCTGTACACTGCCTTTTCGGTTAACGCTGACCAATCACAAACAAGTCTATGTTTTCCCTATTAACTTGTCTCCGTGGATAGGGTATAGATTGACCCCCGCCCTGTAAGCGGCAGATGTCGACGCTGACCGAGACTATGAGCTCCGAATACGATTATATCTATACCGCTATCTTGCAGGACCTTTTTAACCCATTTTGCTAACGTTTGGGAGCCGACATCTTTGTGCGGCTTTTTTAATCCGATGAAAAGGTGCCCTTCGGTTGTATTATTTCTTAAGGGTTTTGTTCTTTCGATGTAAGTTTGCACTGCGAGCGCTGGACAAATACTGGGATTCTCTCGAATATAGGGCAATCTGATAAGAGGTTGGGAGGCTCCAGGTCTGGAGGTTTTTGTTAGATCCGTTATTTTTATTATTATCATATCGTTATGAATAGATAATTTTTTTAGTTTAATTAAGCTGATTGTTTGCATTCTTTGTGCAGAGGCAATAGCCATCAAAGTACAAGTTTTATATGCTAAATCAGCTAAGTGAACATTATCATATGGATATATATTAGATAAATAATTTAGCACTTTATTTGTATCCCATGTTGAACTGTATTTTGGATTTGGGGGTTTCAGTCTATATACACCTTTTAGAAATCGTTTTACAGTATCACATAAAGTAACCTCTGAATTCAGAATAATAGATAGGGCAGACCTATGTGTATTAAGACTAACTAGCGCCTTCCCTAAATTTTATTGTCAAAAATGATATTACATTACTACTGTTTGCTTCATAGATATCAAGGTTATTATTTTTAAAGTACAACCACCACGATTTAATTGAGCTACTATATTGGTTTAACGTTTGTGAAGGGAGGGAGGCCATCACTATATCCAAGGACTCCTGTGGTACGCCACGCTTGATCATTGATTGCCTGATAATATCGCTGCCACCAGGGTAAGATCCAAATGGAGTGGATGACATTCTCTGAAAGGGGAATGCAATAAAGATTTATGAGGCCCGAGGAATATTTTTTCAGACGTAACAAGCCTAGACCATAAGGGATACCAAGGTTGTGATGGCCAATAAGGAACAACTAGGATACCATTTGCCTTATCCGTGATTATTTTTTCTAAAGTTTTTGTTATCAGACTGAAAGGTGGAAATGCATAAAAATAAATATCATGCCAATCAAATGTAAAAGCGTCTATGACTTCAGAATATGGGTCTAATTTCCATGATGCATATCTTGGACATTTGAAGTTCTGAGAGCTAGCAAAGAGATCAAATTCTGGGGAGCCTAGGGTATTTTTTATTTGTTTGAATGCTTGTGTAGAAAGTTCCCATTCTGTATCTATATTAATTTGTCTAGATTCCCGATCAGCCACCACGTTATCACGTGACTTGATATATGAGGCAAAAACAAATAGATTTCTGGTCTCACACCACTGCCATATTTTTCGAGAAAGCTCATTAAGATGGGTGTGTTGGATGCCACCCATTCGGTTTATATAACAAATGGCAGTGGTGTTATCAATTCGCAATAAAATATCACAATCCCGCAAGTCTACAGTGAATATCTTTAAACCATAGAACGCGGCCCTCAGTTCAAGTGTATTAATATGAAGAGCCAATTCAGTCTTACTCCAGTTACCACTTGCAGTTTGATCTCCGCATGCTACTCCCCAGCCAGTTCCAGATGCATCGCTAAAAATTTCTAATATATAGTTACTTTTACGAATAGGACAGAATGACATTTCTATGTTATCTATCCACCATGAAAAATCATTTTTCAAGAAATTTTTTAATTGCATATGTTTATTGTAGTTGTCATCAAAGTTATTTAAAGCTAAAAACTTCTCTCGTTCAAATAATTTTGTATACATCCAACCGTAACTAACAGCGGGACATGCGGCGGTCAAAAGGCCGATGAATTCAGCAAGGTACCTAATTTTACATTTATTTTTCCCCATTAAATCTAGAGCTGTGTCTCTAATACGCCTTTTCTTTTCATCAGGTAAGGTGATAATCATATCTTTTGTATTTAATATAAAGCCTAAGAATTTACATATTTTATTTGGTATCATTACACTTTTTTGTATATTTATGATAAACCCTAATGTCTCTAAAGTATTTTTTGTAAGTTCAATGTTTTGTAAGCATTCAGTATATGAAGGACTAATACAAAGGAAATCATCTAAATATGCTACTGAAAGTAGTCCGGATGTGCGTAAGTATTCAAGCACAGGTTTCAGTAATTTGGTAAAAACAAATGGTGCTGTACATAGACCGAACGGAAGAACGTTAAATTCATATAGTTGTGATTTCCATTGAAAACGCAACATTTTTCGATAATTTTCATCAATATTAACCAAAAAATAGGCATCTTGGAGGTCAATAGTAGACATGTAATAATTTTGATCTAATAATTTAAGAGCCGTGCGGTAATCCTCCATCTTAAAATGTTCAGGTTGTATAAATTTATTTAGGTTTTTTAGGTTCAATATAAATCTATGTTTTCCGTTCGGTTTAGGTACAGTGAAAATCGGTGAAATATATTGTCCTTCACAGGGAGTACAAGGTGATATGAAATTTGAGTCCAACAGTTCAGAAATACACTCCTCAACATTTTTTTGTTGAGAGATTTAAATAACAGCATCATTTTTAGTTGGGATGAATTGTGTAGGTATATCTTTAAATGGTATTTTATATCCTTGAACCCAACTTAATATGATGGGGTCAGTAGTAAGGTCATTCCATTTATCATAAAAATATTGTAAACGACCAGCAATAGGTACCTGGGTCTCCTGTGCTAGCGTCTCCTCGTCGGATGACGCGTGTAGCTGCTGGTGGGACGGCGACCCCTCGTCGCGTCCTGGTTGCGGCGGTCCCGCGGCGGCCTGCGAGGTGCAGGGGTCGGCCGCGGCTCGGCCACTGCTACACGCGGCGCCCCCCTGAAGTTTAAAGCACCCCTTTGTGGTAGTGTAACAGTGGGTGTCCTGTACGGAGGGCGAGGTGTTGCTTTTATCTCCGAGCCCGTCTTGGTCACTGCTTTGGACGTTTTTATATGATCTGATAAGTCAGCACCGAAAAGGTGTTCATCTATTTTTGTGTTTTTTACAGTATCTCTTACATTTTTATTTAGTGTATATAAAATTGCATGTCTGCGTGACAGTGATTCTCTGTGGTGGCTGTCGCAGATAAGTCTACCAGCGTCCCCCAGTTTTTTTATTATATCTTGAGGTACTGTATTCTTTGATGAAAGTGCCCAGTTTAAAACTTGCCCTATGGCTGCAAGACTACTTGCTAGTTGATTTTGTTTGCTTTGACTATATAAGTCTTTCTTGATATTTATTTCTGTAAGTGCTGCTTTAATTTCAAGGTTAAGTTTTGGTGCTTGCATATTTGGGCAGTTGGATGACACTAAGTAACTTTTTACTAGTTCAGATTGTATATCTTTTGATAATCCATTAGCTAGTATATGTGACCATCTTTGAGCAATATCTTTGTGTAAGTCTTCTCCGTATTTCTTTTCGTTGGTGGGGTCTTCACCAAGCAGCTGTAGAATTTCAGGTTCTAACATTGGTGTGGTATCATCGTCAGCAGGCTGGTTCATTTTTGACCCGTCCGTGTTCAACGGGGGCGAAGGTAACTGTGGCGAGTCTGAGGCCGCCGGCTCGGGCGGCGTGATTGACTGGGTCGGCGCATTACCGGCCTCGTCGGTGTACTCGGGTTCCGCGGGCGGATAGTCTTCAAAATTATCTTCCAAGCCTAAAATCTCTTCAGATGAGCCTTCACCTAAAACGGGCAACAAGTAGCTATTTTATAACATGCCGATATGGGTATATATGGTAAGTGTACTTCCTCGAGTCGTTTTGTTTGTTCATCAATATTATTAAAAATGAAGATATATTAATATAAAATCCTCGACACTATTAACGTGGAGTAGGTATCCTCTACACTATCTTAGTGGAGCCTCAACACGTTTTTACGTGGAGTACCTATTACCCTCGACACTATTGTGGAGCAAAGAAAAAATACCTCAACACGTTTGACGTGGAGAAATGACCTCGACACTATTGTGGAGCAAAGAAAAAAGACCTCAACACGTTTGACGTGGAGAAATAACCTCAACACTATTGTGGAGCAAATAAAAAATAAATCAAATACCTAAGCCTCAACAGGTTTATTCACGTGGAGTATATACCTCGACACTATGTAAGTGGAGCAAAGGAATTCCTCAACACGATTTTTTGTGGAGCACTCAAAAATCTAACCTCAACGCATCGCGAAATACGCGGAGTACAAATATATGTCGATATCTATTGTTATTTTTTACTGCTAACCTGGTAAGTCCACGCCATGATCAGAAGAATGTGTACTTTCCGATTCGGACGACACTGACTTTCTTCTACGGTTCTTTTTTAACTGTTTTTCCATTTTTTTAAATCTTTTAACTATTTCTCCATATTCACTATCTTTTGACCTTGACCGTTTCCGTTTTCCCATGGTAAGATATTTCCAAAAAACAACTTCCTGAAAATCGAATAAACAGTGTGATCCCGATAACACAAAAACACGTAATGAGGTTGTCGTGCGCACACCGCCGGCTGCCGCTGAGGGTGGGAGCGAGACGGAAGATACTGATCGTTATTTTTTAAATATATTCTAGCTCTAAATGTGTGACGAAGATAACACCATCTCATGTACTGCTGCAAGTAAATAAAGAAATCGTCTTCGGTGGATACCCGAAGTATAATTAATCCGGAGCGCGTTAAAATTAAGATGGAAAACATAGTATACACTTACCGTAAAATCGCAGGCGCAGCACTTTTTCACTTTTCACGCTAAAACTTCTTATTCCTGATAAAAACTTGTGAGCAGATCGCCATTAAATGTTGCTGTGATAACTTGATAAGTTTTATTTTCTTTGCGTCATTTGTTTTATAAGTTTGATCGTTTTGGATTTCTTTGAAGCTAATACATAAAAACAGTACAAAAAGAGTTCTCAATAAGCGGTCATATATTTAATTGAGAATGCATTAGATATCTAGTACGCGTTAAAGCGTTAACCCACTCTCTCTTATAGGTTTATAAAGTTTAAAATTCTTAACTGAGGGTTGTCTCACACCTATTGTGTTAGCTAATGCTTCTGTGAGAACGTAGAACCGGCTAATGTAATAGCTGAGGGTGAATTAACTCCCTTCTAAGTACTTCTAACCCTTAAGTAACACTGTTGTATAGGCTTCCTGACACCTTTACCTGTAAAAAGTGGGGCCTGATTCGTGGTTATAAGGGTGGTATAGAATCCTCTACCAACCTACTACAGGTATTCTTAACACTCTTAATTCTCAAATGAGAGCATTATATAACAGTAATGTAGGCTATTTTGACGCTGTCATGTTAGTTGGGTACCATCTCACTTAAAGCGTCTAGTCAAAGAATTAAGACGTCGTAGCGCGTGTTGGTAGCTGTCTGGAACTTGAACTGACGCATCACACCACGGCAAACCAGCCTCGTACCGTCCGCTTGGTAGACGACGCGTACACTTGTCCAGAATTTCAACAGCTCTCCTCTCCTGGGTGGATTATGGTTCCTCGGTTTTAATGCCAATAGAATCCAAACGATAGTAGTCTTTGATAAGATTATTGAGCTCCTCATCCTCCGCCTTTATTGAGCAGTGATTGACGTGTGGAAAAGTTGTGAATTTTGAAGTAGCTCCACACACCACCCAACCAAGAGGAGAACAAATCGCTGTAGGCTGATCCTTGGTTTTGCCGAAACCAAGTCCGTCTGCTCGTTTGCCACCGATCACATAAAAAAAAACTCTACCGAGTAGGTGCCAGTCACAGACACATATCAAAACCTTAGGTGTCACCTCACCGTAGGACAAGGCCTCCTCAAGATCCTTGAGGTGTTCGTACTGCGAAATGATATCTCGCTGTACTGATTGCCTCGCTAAAGTTAAATTCGGTACAGTACGCTCTCCCTGATCATCAAAAATCTCGGAACAATCTTTGCCTCGAATCTTAAAGCAAACGGATCTAGAATTTATTTTCCGAGATCCCATGATACCGTTCAAAGAAACCTGCTCCTCCACATCACTCAACCCCAAAGAATCTGCTATCTCGGCATCAATTAAAGTAGTTGTAGACCCTTCGTCTAACAACGCAAAAGTTTTTATATCTGATTTAGGGCCAGAGATTAATACGGGTAAAATCTTCAATAAGATTTTATTGCAAACATTATCCTTCTGTTGCACTACGAAAGAGACTGGATTATTATCGCTACCCATAGATGTGCTAGGAGTAGGTATATAATCTAAATGGGCTACTCTACTTTGATCATGACACGTGACATTATTGATGGTCGATGCGATTGATGATGTCGAGTTGAATTGAATTTCTAGTGTAGGGTGAGATGTGTGAAGATGGGTGTGATGACTTTCCCTGTAATGCTCGCACGGTTTCGCCTTGCATGTTCTCCAGTTGTGCTTTCCGTTCTTCAAATACTTGGGGCAAATCTTCTTCTCGCGCACCCAAGACTGGCGCTTGTCAACCGCAAGTTCAATGAATTTGGGACAATATTTGAGACTGTGTTCCGCCGAGCAATACAATCATGACACTGATACAGATGAAGATGATGACGGATGACACACGAACTACTAGCTGTGTTCGAACCACAGCTGGCTGGCTCGCCCGCTCCGAGTGCACGTTGGCACTCAGCACGGGACTGAAGCGTGATTGTTGCTGGTTTCCTGCTCCAGGAACGCTGCCAACAACTCCAGCTGCGGAAAGCGTGGGTGATAGTTGCATGCCGCATAGTCGCACGACTTTTTCTGTAATAAAGGTGTCAATTTAAATATGATGTGGTGAACTAAGTCTGGCGAATAAATGTATTCTTGTTTTAATAGCAATGTGTTGTAAGCCACCACATGACTCCTGCAAACCGCTCTTTAAGTCGTTGGATATTATGACACTGCCATGTATGTATATTCTGGAGTTAGTTTTATTTGTAAAAAATAATTCTCATTACTTCAAAAAAGCAAAGGACATTTTTCCTCAAAGTACTAGAAATTCCGATAGAGTTGTTTATAATAACATTCCAAACTTATGTATCAAAAACAACGTCATGCAATATGTGTTACCCTCCCACTCGCAGAAAACGCGTACTTCTGGCTTCCTTCCAGTCGCGCACTGTCATGGCGGCGGAACTTACAAAATTACCTTATTTGCAAAAAACCCGAAAAACTCAAAAATATGAACCCACAGTCATAAAATCAAAAGAAAAATAAAGTAGAAGATATGTTTTATATGCTTCGCCACAAATATCATGTGAAACAGCTGACGATATATTTCATATTTGTAATTGAAAACAAAGAAGAAGCAAAAATGACTCCCTGTCTCGCAATTTACGTGTTTTTTCAATAACTACACTTGCTATTGGTTTGTCATTACGTAAAAACACTAAGTTACAGGAAAAGTCGTACGGAATATTAAAGGATGTTATTATTAAGGTCATTTCTGATGGATTTTGTCATGTAACATGGTGTCCGAAAATTAACCGTTATGGAGTTATTGAACTTTAAAGATTTTTTATAAAATCCTTATTTATTTTGCTTTTTTATCGTTTTTTTGTGGGATTCGAGCTCCTAGGGCCCGTTTTTTTGATTTATCTAGTTAGAAGACATGTCAATTAATAAAAAATATCAACAAAAACTGAACCTACTACTAACACCTTAAAAAGACTGGTTAACAACGGTTAGACTTAAGATTTTTTTATAAAGTGTTTCTAACTTTGAAACGCTTTTTCAAAAAAAATATGTATGGAACTTATTCTGCAAATAATTTTAAAAACTTCTACGTCTCTTAAGCTATTCAAAAAGGTACAACACTTGCTATTAAATTGGCAAAATTTTGACCAAATACCAGTTAAGGTAGCAGAGGGTACATTTTCAGTTTGAGGTTAAAATAGGTCAAATACGTAAATAAGAAAGAAATATCAAGTTGTTTGATATTATGCCCATCCCACATTTAGACTGAATCTCCTTTGTGACCTTTTTTTTGGTGTAGCAAATCTGACGATTATTTAATACAAATTGTGTGATTTTTCGAGTTGGCGGCGTTAGTTCTGGCTTTTCACTGATTATTTTCTGTAAAAACGCGACTTGGCTTGGATTTTTTGGACTGTTTCATCTTCTAAATGTGTGACGTGGCTTGTCAGTCAATTGGAATCAAAGTCCAGTGACTTTGATTTGTATTGTGAACATGGCAACATTTTCCAACGAGGAATATGCTGACATCCTAATGTGTTATGGATTTTGCGAAGGAGTGTCGTCGCGTGCACGCAATGAATACATGCTTCGGTATCCTACTCGCCGAGTACCTAATATTGGCGTATTTGACAGAGTTTATCGAAGAATACGAGAAACTGGTTCTATTCTAGTACGACGGACTGACATGGGACGACCTCGTATTCTTGATGATGACGACGACGAAGCAAATGAAATACGATGTCTCTTTGAAGCCGATCCAACCACGTCAACAAATGTTGTCGCTCGACGCCTTGGTATTTCCCAGTGGAAAGTCTGGTTCGTAATGCACACTTCTGGGCAATACCCTTACCATTACACGCCAGTGCAAGAAATTGAAGAAGGGGATCCATTGAGGCGACTAGACTTCTGCAGATTTATGCTGAATGCTGATGTTGAAGATCCGGATTTTTTAAAGAAAATCATGTGGACAGATGAGTCAAAATTTGACAAAGACGGCATCACGAATTATCACAACGCCCATTATTGGGCTCCCAAGGCGCAAGGTAATCCCAAAAAAAAAAGAACAAAAGGGTCTCAAAGGAGATTTAGTCTCAATGTGTGGATGGGCATCATATCAAATAACTTGATAGGGCCATACTTCCTGCCCAATAATTTGAATGGCGAGGCATATGAAAACTTTTTGAGGAAGGAGTTACCCTCTTTGATGGAAGACTTGCCTATTGCATTGAGACGAGACATGTTCTTTCAACATGATGGCTGCCCAGCGCACTACAGAACAAGTGTTCGAGCATGGTTAGATGAGAATTACCCAAACCAATGGATTGGAAGAGGCGGACCCATAGCATGGCCGGCGAGGAGCCCCGATTTAACGCCGATGGACTTTTATGTGTGGGGTCATATGAAAAGCCTAGTTTACGATGAAATGACGCCTATCGCAAATGTCGATATTTTGAGACAAAAGATTATTGATGCGGCTGAGGAAATGAGGCGGAACCTGCAAACTTCTGTCGTGAAAAGTAATTTAGTAAAAAGATTGAGAATTTGTGTAAGAAACAGCGGCGGTCATGTCGAACATGAATTATAAAAACATTTCTCTGATTTTTTGTTTTATTTACGTATTTTACCAATTTTAACCTCAAACTGAAAATGTACCCTCTGCTACCTTAACTGGTATTTGGTCAAAATTTTGCCAATTTAATAGCAAGTGTTGTACCTTTTTGAATAGCTTAAAAGACGCAGAAGTTTTTAATATTATTTGCAGAATAAGTTCCATACATTTTTTTTTTAAAAAGCGTTTCAAAGTTAGAAATACTTTATGAAAAATCTTTAAGTTTAACCGTTGTTAAGCAGTCTTTTGAAGCTGTTAGTAGTAGGTTCAGTTTTTGTCGATATTTTTTATTAATTGACATGTCTTCTAACTAGATAAATCAAAAAAACGGGCCCTAGGAGCTCTAATCCCACAAAAAACGATAAAAAAGCAAAAAAAATAAGGATTTTATAAAAAATCTTTAAAGTTCAATAACTCCATAACGGTTAATTTTCGGACACCATGTTACATGACAAAATCCATCAGAAATGACCTTAATAATAACGTCCTTTAATATTCCGTACGACTTTTCCTGTAACCCTGTATATGCAACACAAAACAGCCAACGGCAATGCTTACTTCGAACAAAAATTATTCATGAACATTCATCAAAAATTGACAAAAAATTTCAGTACTCGCCCAGGAACATATATTTTAGTCTTAGATTTATTGGATGGGTGTGTTGATCCAATATAGATCATATGCGATCGGTGGAGAGGTGAAATAAAAGAGATTTCTTCGTTCGAATTGTACCGTGGTACAGTATCCAAGATTTTGAACCTTTATTGGTTTTGTCTGCCTGACTAATATATAATATTTGAGTATCACAATTGGTGAAGAATTAAACTACGAGAACACAAAATCACATATTTACAGGTAGTTGAATAATTAAAAATATGTAGGTGTCCCTACAGTACTCCCCCCTCTAATGAACAACTGAAAATATCATAAAGTTTTACAACTAAGAAATTAACATAGATAAAAAATGATTACAACAGTATAAAAGAGTTTAACGCGCGCGGTGCGCTAGTAAATAGTTGCAGGCAGCATATTAGCAGTGCGCTGTAAATGCTCGACGCAGTGTGTCGGCGCGGTGGTAGCAGCGGGGTGGGAGCGGCAAGCGGTGCGGTGGGCGGCGCGCGGTGCAGTGTGCATTGCGCGTCATCGCCCGACCGGTCGTTGCATATATACGGCGCAGCGTGCGGAATCGCGTTCTGTTTCGCCGAGGACGTCATCGCATCAGAAGCGGAGGCATCGAGGAGGCCGGTTGATCTCGACTCGAGGCGTACTTCGTGTAGTGAAGACTGAAGATATGGATTGGAAGTTTCCATCGCCGTGCCTTACTAGTTTCTATGCGACGATTCGTCTGTCACTGGTTTCTAACGACTATCGTCGTCTGTTCTTCAGTTTCTAAACGATCAGTTCGACTGCGCAAATAAAGTTGATTTTCAGTTGTTTTCATTGTGTAAATAAATTTGATCCCTTGTTGTTTTAATTTTCCCAAATACGACTTGTGCATGGATAAGCAGTCGTGTTATTCTTGCATGTAGTTAGTTGGATGATGAGGTGGAGGTTGCACGATTGCTTGATGGTTGTAACGGGTGCTTGGCATGATGCTTGCGATTGCATTAATGCATGAGGTAGGTAGTTTGTTTGCAAAAAATATTAGATTCCCAGGCACGTCACGTCGATTTTTTTTTTTTTCTTCTACCCTCATTTTTTGAATGTGCAGGGAGGGCTGCATTTGATTGCATTTCTTCCAAAACGTATATGATAATAACAGTATCGTTCCCTTGGCGTGAACGGTTGAACGAATTCTTTGATAACCGGTCGCTGTGTCATGACCGACTTTATGTGCGCTATCTCCTGAGTCAACGTTGCCATACGAGAGGTGACCTGCTCGTATTCAAGGCGTTGTGGTGAGAGCGAGCGCGAACTTGTCGGGGAACCCCACGGTGATACCGGCCGGGGTGGCACCATATTAACGATGTCATTAGTGAGAACATAACCCCTGCCCCCTGCCTGGAGAATCTCCTTCTCCAACCTGTTGTTCTTCTCGCTTATTGTTGCCGAGAGGGCCTTGACGCGGTTGTGCAGATGCGTTAATTGACTCATCTGAGCGTCCATGCGACTTAGCACGATGCTGATAGGAGTTTCGGTGTTCATAGTGGAGCGATGAGAAGTAGTAGTAGAAGTAGTAGTAGTTGGTGAGAACTGGCAGTGTGTCAGTCACGGTACCAAACGTTGCCGTATTTCACCGTTTTTTTGGTATCACAATTAGTGAGTGATTTAGCGAAGTCAGATTCTTGGTATTACCCTCACTTCAAATGTATTTGTGGGTAATTGTGGTTTTTTTTTTTTTTTTTTTTTTTTTTGTGTTTGGTACCCTCAAATCTCTCCTTGATATCGAACTGTTCGTTTACTAACTCTGCCAGATCTTGTTGTTGGATGGGTGTGTCGATCCAATATAGATCATATGCGATCGGTGGAGAGGTGAAATGAAAGAAGGTTCTTTCTAGTGTTAGTACCGTGGTACAGTATCCAAGATTTTGAACTTTTTGAACCTTTATTGGTTTTGTCTGCCTGACTAATATATAATATTTGAGTATCACAATTGGTGAAGAATTAAACTACGAGAACACAAAATCACATATTTACAGGTAGTTGAATAATTAAAAATATGTAGGTGTCCCTACAGATTTTATGTAAAACTTATTGAAGGAAATGAAATAAAAACTGCATAAGTGGGTTAGAAATATATTTTATTTCATAAAATATACACTATTTGTATAAAAATAAAAAACAGATGTCGAAAATCCCTCAAAACCGACATGGGTCCAAAATACTATATGTTTTTGACCTCAAAAAAATTATTTATAGTATAAAATATGATAAACAAAGTTAGGCCATAAATTAAATAAGACCATACATAAGGCATATACTTTCTATCAAACCCATAATTTTATTCGATTTCATAGAAAATATGAGAGAAATCATGTTTGTATGAGTTACGCAGAAAACATAGTGATGTGCAGCTGCTCCATTGTTGTCGATAATTTACGATGGCGGCGGTGCCTGCTATATCGGGTATACAGTATACATAGTACGTGGGTGGAGAGTTGTAAATCTGATTGAATAAAATAAAAATGCTGCCGTTCTATATGAAAAAGCGACGCGTAATTTTTCCTGATACGATTTGAGGGCTGCTGAAATGGTCGTTGTATTTATATTGGACTGCAGATTCTACAAGCTTACTTAATAAAATAAATAGGTATTATTAATTTCTAATAAATGCTAAATTTTGATGAGAAATTTTCTAATGAAGGTGATTGTTTATAGCTTACCCAACTGAAAAAAAAAGAAATTAAATTGATCAACTTTCCCCAAGGAACCTATACTCAATCGCAAAAAATATTTGGACTTCCCACACAAAATTGAGCGGTTCAATTTGTAACACCCAACCCTAACTAAACCTAAATAGAAGTACCTAAATGAACCAGAACGAATTACTTTACGTATTCTTTAAATATATGGCCAATAATCGCTAGTAGACAGAACCCTAAGCTGTGATCGTCAATAAATCAACCCTAATTTTTTTAGAATGATTTTAGACTATAGAAGCTACTGAAAGAATATTCCTAAACTTTCTAATCCTGAAGCCAAATGAGGATTCAAGTACACTAAATCACCGCAATATTGGGCCCCTCCCCAAAGGGAGAGGGAAAGTTGCCCCCTTAGCTTACTATAATGTTTGACTAAATAAAAGTCTCGTATTATTTTCGTTGTATTAATTCAGCCAAAACGTGCAAAGGTTATTTAATCAGAGAACTGTGCTCTGGACAAATAATTAAGTTAAATTTTGGTGCTCCCGCAACGTTCCATGCACTTCAACCCTCTTAAGTTGGATAGTACTTTGTCCCCTTAATTTAGTTCATAATCTTTTAAAACTTTATCTTGGGTAACTCTTCTGAGTTCGTAGTTACACTGTTGTACTCTTAGAAATGTTGAATGAAGCGAGGATGCCTTATTCTTTATGGAGTATTCAAGTTATCTGTACTTTACTTCGCAAACCCAAATCTCTTGACAACTTTGTAGCTTTTCTAGGCAAATCTCGAAGAAAGCTGAAGTACTCTGTATGACGATTTTGTAGAATTTTCACCGAAGATTTTTGCTAACTAAATTCAACCAAGACTCAGGCTATTCATGTTGTCATAGCGTAATAATTTAAGGTTTCGCAACAACACTGAAGAACCCTAGTATATCGCTTAGGTTTGGAATGAATCTAGCGACGTCAGCGAGCAAACATGAAGATATTAAATAGTAAAACTGCAGTTATGAGAACCCAGAGGTTGCTTGCTGTACATATCTGAGTAGGTTGATCTCTCATTGATACTGTATAGAGTAGTTTCAGCTCTCGACGATATATAAGTTCCATAGAACTAATTAGGTAGAATAAAATATAGTTGTCACACATACTGCGTATACAGAGGTTTGTATCCAAATAAGCAAAGATGTTTCCGTTTTGAAGTCAAAGCAATAAACTAATAAAAGCACCCAAGCTTCCATAACAAGGAAATATTAGTAAAAGGCCAAAAAGGAGGACACCCCAGAACCCAGACCAATTAATACCTTACAAAAGAAGTAAATTCCTTCTCTCTGATACGAAATTTACTCCTTAAAGTAACCCTTTTGAAGAAGATATCATACTCAAATAGTCCTAACTTTGCAGTCCACTTACTTCAACCTCGGACTTTAAAACAATATTGTGCCTTTCCCACTTGATTTTCCTTAATAACCTAAGTTCAAGAAACTGCTCTCTATGCTTCTGAACCCTTTCCGTTCTAACCTTACCTACCTATTATCTTCCTATCAAAACTATTACAAAGCTATTTCTTTTAACATGTCCACGAACCCCCTCGAAAGCAAACAAAACTCTACCTTCAAAGACAAATTGATGATCAACTCTTCCGCTCTCATACTAAATAATGAAAACCCAGCAATCTTTCTCTTCGATACTTGACTGCAGGTCCAAAACATAGTGGAAACTCCATTTATTCTCGTTACTTGCTAGCAAATTCAAAACAAATTTAAACTCCAACTTTTCTCTGCGATACTCAGCTGAAGCTAGTGTTTTCTCAAAATTAGAAATTTAAAGAAAGAGAAACGAAAGAAGAAAGATCAAAACCAAAGCCTTTCTCTTCGATACTCGGCAATGATTAAAGTCCACAGGTAGAGTTAAAAGTTATTATTAGGTGAGTGGAAGGTGTGTGAGTACCTAACCAGAAATGAGGCCCTATCACATCTCCGAAGCCCTGCTCATTCAGTTCATACAGTGTTTTTTACGCATACATAAGAAGAAAGAAAGAAAGAAAGGTAAAGGTAGAAAGCCGAACATAGTGCTTCACTATACTCTCTGAATGATGAGTACCTAGTTCCGCACATGATAGAGAAAGGTTGGGAAGTGCGAGAAGAAGAAGGAGTCCTGAATCCAAATAGTAAATCGTCAGTGTTTGGTGCGAAAAGATCCCGCATGTCCAACTCGTGGTCCCCCCCTCCACTGAGGATTTCTAAAATGGTCCAGTCAGACTGTTCAGACTCCCATTCCATGGCAAACAAGTTACTCAAAAGTGAAACAAAAGGAAAACATGGAAAGTTCATGAAAGTTGTCTGGTGAACCTCGTCTGAAGGTTTCACTGTTGGTCGCATACGATTTGCACATCCAATCCGCTCGGTTGGCACCGTTAGGTGACCGCAAAGGAATAGCAAGCAGCCCCTAATCCGCGCCTAGCCTAGCTATACTATCAGACTGAGATAAACTATTCCTATGCAAAACACTTTTAAATTTACCCCGCAACCCCATTCTGATTAAAAATCAACATACAAGAAGAAACCTCTAGCATACCAATTTATAACCCGAAATAGATCTCCCTAGCTAAATTGCGCAGAGCCCCCGAAGATGATGGTCATCTGATGAAATTACTTCGGGAAGGGACATCCGTCTTGGCTGGCGTCATAGAACAACTAACCTCCCCGACAGCAACCCATTCAAATTTTGAATTTTTCCTAGAAACCTTCATTTGTATTTAAGGCGATGACTAAACTTCTCAAAACCCAAATCCCATACAAAATGTTCAAAACAAAACTCAAAAAATAAGACTTTCGTAAACTACTCTTGGAGTGCTTCATTTTAATAAAAACAAAAACCTTATTTTAACCCAACTATTTTTACCCAACTTTTCCCCATGATTTTCTTAATTTACAAATTCTATCGATTTACATACAAAAATGTTGATAAAATGTTGCGCTACCAAACGCTGTTAAATATTTCAGTCTTTAAACATCCAAATATAACAATATTTTAAAGATATCAGACCAACTAGTTTCATTATTGAACCGCATTGAATTCAATTTCAATTCGTAAACAATCTTATACATCTTCGCCTTAAATAATTTTGAAGTTTCGATGATATCGTTTATTTTATTTATTTTTATTTTATTTATTCAGGGAACATAAAGTCATATAAATAGTGTTACATACACATAATTATAATATTACAACAGACCTGGAGTCCCATAGGATATTTTTATTACATCAGATAAATGAGCTCTGAGAAAGAACTTGTGCACTGTACATGCTAATTTAAATTAGTCAAAAGTTTGCTAATAGCACTTTTGTAAGCACCCAAGGATAAATTAAATATATCAACAGTTGAGAAATCATTGTTGTAGTAGCGCGACGAACATCTGAAAAAACTATATTTTGTAGAATTGGTCGAAAAGGGAGAAATAGAGAATGTTGTTTTAGTGCGAGAGGATATACGTGGGGGAATCCTAAAGTTGATTTCTGCCAAAAGTGCAGGCGAATCAATAATATTATGAATTATTTTAAATAAGCAGATAGAATCGTGATAAATTCACCTGTGCTTTAAGGGTAAGATGTTATATCGTTTAGCGGCTGTATCATAGTCTGAGAACCATGTACCAGTTCGGTAATCGAGGTTCTTCAAAAATTTATTTTGTACCTTTTCCAATCTATTAATATGGACATTATAGCTTGGATTCCACACGACACTCCCAAATTCTAGTGAGCTACGAACGAAAGAAAAGTATAGGATTTTTAAAGTGAAGGCCTTACGGAATGGTTGAGAAATCCTTAAAATAAAGCCAAGATTTTTAAAGCATTTTGTTACAATATGGCCTATGTGTTTATTATAATGTAATTTAGAGTCAAGGATCACACCTAGATCCCGAATATGATTAACCCTTTTAATCATTTTAAATCAGTTTATTTTAAATAACGAAGCCCTTAAATTGACTTCCATAAACAAGTAATACCGATAAAAGATTTTTATTCGGAAATTTATTAACAAGAAGTCTAAATGTAAAGCCTTTGATCACAAAACCTCCAAAACTTCAAGCAAAAGGTAAAAGTTTTATTAATAATTGCATTTGTGAATATGTAACGTAGTTTGATCCGTTACAATTCAACCCCCAAAATTTTATAAAGGAATTTAAATCTCAAACCCATAAAATTCACAAAGCCTTTTTGAATCAATCTTTAGAAATCTACAAAACCCACTTAACTAGTTAAAACCCTGAGAAGATCCCTGTGGCACCTCCCTCAGAATGTAATTTGTAATTATGACAATATATTTAAACCAGGCATTTCATTTATTAGTCTTTGTTTAGGTGGGCAATCCGAGATCTAGTCAAATTTGAAAGGTACAATTCTCTACCAGCACTGAGAAACCCGGACAAAGACAGGGACCTTAGTTTCAAACAAGGCTATTCGAAACGGTAAGTATTCAAGCTAAAAATCCTATCTGATAGGAAGTACCAAAAGGCTAACCAGTTTTCATTCGTTGCCAAAACTTGAAACCCTACTCCATACCTCTCTTACAAAAGAGTTGTAACAAGCACACATGTTAAAACCCACTCTGATTTCAGTCATTTCGAATCTTTAGTCACCCTTTAAGCGTGTCGCCTTAATACTATAGTCATTAACATGTATGGATAACAACCAGTGCTTATCGCAACACGTCACCTTAAATAATCTTACATATTTCCCTTGAATTCAAACATCATACTAGTTCCGAATTCCAAATACCAACAACAAATGCCACCCGGTTAGATTGTAAAACAAATGCATTTTTGTAAAAGATAATATATGATAACACTTATACTATCTTAAAATATTTACCTCCATTTACTCTCAACCAACAAACAAAATGGCGTTTAACTTATTTCTCTTCTCCCCAACTCCCCTTTAGGCAAAATCACACATTCACCCATGCAATTTATTTATTTGTTTCCGATTTTAATTGCACCCAGACTTATCAAGAAAACCTCAAGTTACTTCTTTATCAATTCTAGTACTCCAAAAGTAACTTCACCATCAAAACTATATTATTTAACTCCGAAGTGAAACAAAAGCGATCCAGCATTAATCTCTTATGAACGAAATTATTACACATTTTACATAAATTACACTTTCCTATTATTACTTAGGCATATTAAATATAAGTAAGAACAAACAAAATATGCATACCATGCACTTGAACTATTTTAAATAAACATTTTTCCCTAAAACCCTAGTTACAAAACAATATAAATAGTTCTTGGACGCTTCCTTGTAAAAAAAAACAATGCTGGATTTCACTGGCTGTAATAAATAAAAATAAACCTATCATAACATAACAAAATAAACGCATACCCATTATAAATTTCCGCAGAAAAACTAAAACTCCAAAAGATATTAAAATACCTCATACCAATGTTAACTGCTTTTGAATTTACTTTTCCCTCTTGCCAACCCCAATTAAAACCCTATTTTTTTTAATCTGAGAATCAATGCATTTTATGATAACTTTCATGTGACATTAATGACGTTGATTAATAAAATAAAGTTTTCTTGTTTTACACATATATTTAAGTTTGTCATTCCTAAAGTTTCTAAAACTTTTCCACTTGGTGAAATAAGACAATTTTTTTTAAGATATAGCCTCCCAACACCCCTCCAACCAAACTTATCTTTCCAAAATATCCAAAATTCATTATAATTTAAAATAAAGTTATACCATTACAAATTAAAACGCAAACCTTCTATAAAATGGAATTTTTCCTAAGAGATAAATTTGATTGAGCTATTTCCCAGCGTCCCTACATTTTTCTCTTTATCTTTTTCTTTAGTTAAATACAGAATCAATACAACTCAAACTTCTACAATTTCACAACTTCTCTTATAAACGTATTATTCGTTATAACTCAAATCACATCCGAATTAAACAAAATTGAAAACCCTACGAAAACTATGTCACCTCTCTTAAACCGTAAACCCCTCACTAACCTTTTTAGTGAAAACAGATTAAACAAAATAATTCACTCTAATTAGAATAACTAAAAATTCTAACATTTTTAAACCTGTTGTTCACACCCCCGAGTAGCTTTTTTATAATACCGAGAGATATTAATTGCATTAAATTTTCCTCTTACTCTAATTCCATCTAAATCTGTCAATAAGTAAACATTTCTAAAAGGAGTCGCCGCTATCCTGTAGGGACCTTCATAAAGCAACTCAAATTTTTTAGTTATTTTCTTTTGAGCGTCCGATTTATTAACCTTTGTTATCTTCACCAAATCACCTATTTGGTATTGAATTATTCTATTTCTTTTGTTAAACATTCGCTGCCGTATTTGACTAGCACTCTTTAAATTTTCCCTGACCTGTTCCCTAATTAATTCTATGTCTAAAGGACACTGTTGAATTTTAATTGCTTCATCAAAGCTTAAACGAGTAGATTTCCCACACAAAATTTCAAGAGGAGTAAACTTTGTGCTTAAATGAAAAGAATTATTATACAGATTTTCTAACCTAGGTAATACCGTAACCCAACCCCTATGGTTTGAATAGCAATAGGTACGAAACAATCTCCCCAATTCTCTATTTACTCTCTCGGTAATATTCGGCCTCGGATTACGCACTGTAGTATAAATTGTACGTATTCCCATATGTTGCAAACTTGTTTTCCAAAATTCACTTATAAACTGAGTGCCATTATCTGTCAGTATAACTTTAGGTTGAATAATTTTTAGTTTTAATAGCGAGTAGTTCTTTCTCTATGGTGCTGTAATTTAGTTCACTGTCATTTAGAGTACGGGATGCGTAACTAACAGGTTTATCGGATCCGATAGGACCCTGGGAGAGGACAGCTCCAATAGCCACATTGGAAGCATCTGTCGTCAGTACAAAGTCTTTGCTGAAATCTGGGTATTGTAATATCGGATCATTAGTCAGGAGGGTCTTACATTTTTCGAAACATCTTACGTAGTCTTTGTCAAGTGTGATTTTACCATTTTTCTTCAAACATTTAGTCAGAGGTTTAGTTATTCGAGCTAGATCGGGGATAAATTTTCGGTAGTACCCTATGAGACCTAAAAATCTTTTTATCTCTTTAACTGTTCTGGGTATTGGGTACTTTTGTATAGCAGCTTTTTTTTCAGGGTTGGGTTTTATGCCATCTTTGGAGATGACATGGCCTAAGTAAGCAGTTTCCAGCTTTAAAAATTCAGATTTATCCATCTGTATTTTAAAGTTGGATTCTCGCAATCTTTGGAAGACTTTTTCCAGGTTTTCCATATGCTCCTGCAAGGAAGTGTTGAACACGATAATCGTCTAAATAGACGAGACAGATTCTGTTCTGGAGGTCTTTGAGGACGTTATCCATCACGCGTTGGAAAGTGGATGGAGAATTTTTTAAGCCCATAGGCATTCGTAAAAATTCGAAGTGCCCATGCTCGACATTGAATGCTGTTTTGGGTATATCATCAGGGTTCATCTCTACCTGATAAAATCCACTAGCCAGGTCAAGAGTTGTAAAATATTGGCAGTTTCCGAATTTGTCTAGTACATCTGCTATGTTTGGGATGGGATATTTGTCATCTATGGTCTTGTCATTAACTTTTCTAAAGTCTACTACTAGACGCCATTTAACCTTTCCAGAAGCGTCAGATTTTTTAGGTACTATCCAGATTAGAGAGCTCCAGGCTGACTCGGAGGGACGGATAATACCCTGGTCAAGCATCTTAGTAATCTGTTCCTTTACTTCATCTCTATGTACGTATGGATAACGGTAGCTTTTAGTATATACAGGAATTTCGTCAGTTGTGCGTATATTGTGCTTAATTTTGTTAGTGAATGTTAGTGCTTCACCGTCAAGATAAAAGATATCAGCATACTGTGAGCACAATCTTTCTAAATTTACGCGTTCTTCAGCGTTCAGATGGTCCATACGCCATACTTGGAGGTGAAGGCACATGTGGTGGGCTTGGCTCTGGCGGAGGACTTGGAACTGGTGGAGGACTAAAAACTTGATGTATGTATATTTTCTCATGTTTATTTTTCTGCTGGTGGTAACGTATTATAATAGGTTTTTTCTTGATCATTAAATCTTAAAATATTTTCGCTACTTAAAGAGCTTTCAGTGTCAATCCCAGGTACCTGGAAACACATAAAGAAGCAAGAAAGTATTCCTTTTAGAAATGCCTTTGTACATGTTATTTTCATAATTATAATATTGTATATTATCGTTTTATATTTTTTAATTTGGAAGCAAACAGGTACCTCTAACAATTTTGATATGTACCTCAATTTTGTTTATACCTACCAAAATTCCAGATGACGTTTGGCATAATAAGAAGAAATAAGACCACTATCTGAAAATGTTTGATGACGGTCCTAGTCGATTTCGGCTACAGCGACCGCAGACTGGCTTAGGTGCAGGCGTCCCGTTGCTCCGCCCTATCATGCGCTCGGATGTGGCTGATGTAACCGATGTAACGAGCGGTTGCACTCAGGGCATGTCAGGATAACATTGCTGTAGTTGTAGTTTATGGCCGCAGGTGGTCGGGCTTTCAGTTCTTCTCTTTTAGTTTTTTGGTCTGTCTTTCCGTGTCTTCGAAAGAGGAAACTTTGTGCCTTATAAGCTGCCTCCATTTTGGGCGATCCTTAGCCTGCGCTTCCCAGTCAAAGTGGTTCAGCTCGCACCTGTTCATATGCCTCTTTGGTACATCCTTATATCGCAAAAGTTTATTATCTTATTAAATTTTGACATGTAGATATTGCTAAGCTATGATAAGAAGATGAGGACTTACATTTTTGGGCTGCTTGGCCGCCCACGAGGTAGTCACACGTAGATGATAAATTAAACAGCCAAATACCACAAGAATACCGATATTTATTGCGATAATCACAAGTTATAACGAGAGGTACATGCGCACGCGACCGAGGCTCCAGCAAGAAGAAAGTGAAAGATCGCATACAGAGTAGATACACAATGAAAATTACACACAGATAATAAAAACAATATAAAGAAAGAGGCGGAAGTATGCCGCCACACATTAATTTCAATAGTAGGAAGGTCAAATAGCACACTTGATGACATTGAAGCGGATTCGGTCTCTTCATTAACGCCATCTAAGACGCTCATTAGTTGGGCGTATTTATTTATAAGGTCTTTGGAAAACATTGGCTTGGCCACTTCTGCCTTACCCTTTGCAGCGATTGGATAACGTGACTTCAATTTCTTTTTAATAAATTCTGCATAAATAGTAGTATACTTCATTCCAATCAAAAAAAAGCAAAAGGTAAACAAACATAGTATGCAGATGACATTGACATGTGTCAGATCCATAGTAAGTTTGTTTACGTTTTGCTTTTTTTTGATTGGAATGAACCATAGGTGTAAATTAAAACATAAAATATACATCAATCGTATATATTTAATTGTTGTTAATATTAAAGCAGGAAGATAAAACAATTAACATTTTTTTTTACCTCTTACATACACCAATATAATAAATTTTTACTCACCACTTCAACCAGGAATTTGCTGTGCAATGTCCATCCTAACTCGGTCTTTGTAATGTTTATTAGAGTAATTGGTATCAGCAGGATTCCACAAGCACCTGTTCTCTCGTATTAATTCAATTAACATTTTTTCCTTTGTAGCAAATTTTTCAAGGTGTCTGAATTTAAATGAGAATTTTAAATTAAATTAAATTATTTAATAATAAGCACAACCTCCCCCAATCCGGGCTTGGCTCCCATTTGTGGTATAATTTTTCCGAGTTATGGGAAGAGAGCCGTGTCCCAACAGTTACGATATGGGTTGTTATATAAACTTAATAAATTTAAAAAGTTTTATTGCAGTATCTCATTTTATACTACAATGCATGTTGTGGGAGACTTCTTTTATGCATAGAAATATCTGTGACAGAAGAATGCGCTCTTGCACAACTAAACAATACAGAGATACAAAAAGACATTAGGTATACGGTACACTATTATAAAACATCTAATTAATATAGAAAAGATGTATAAAATAATTTATAACTAACCTTTGGCTTCTCAGTTGGTTTATCCTCCCAGTTTATTTCGTCGCTGTAGTCATAATGAATGGTAAAACACTGCAAGTTAAAACATTCAAGTATGTTAGCATTTTAATAAAAAATAAAAAATAAAAAATAAAATACTTTATTTGGGACAATAAACAACTAAGCATAGTATATTACAAAATGGTCTTAGATACATGATACTTATGTTTATGCACAGTCAACGACATTATCCACAGATTACTAAGGTAAGTTGCCGTGACGAACTTATATGAAAAATACGTAAATTTTTAAAATACATTATAAAATATATAAAGAAGTGAAAACATAAATGAATAAATCTAAGTGCGCTAATGGATGTTAAATTAATAATAGTTTATTTATTACATTCTTTTTATATTTAGATTCGTTTAAAGCAGATATGTCGATATCCAAAAACTGTGTATTATAAGATGTAAGCAGTCGGCGCATAGGTACGCGCTGTCCGGCGTTCGTGCGACTAGTTTGCGTAGCGAAAAGAGGATACGTGCGTGTCTTACGCCTTTTTATGCTTCTTGGCACAGAGTAACATATTTGATTTGTTAATTCAATGCAGTCAATTTTGCTATGGCACAATCCATGTAGCATCATAGTTTGTAGAAGTAGGCGTCTTGATTTTAGGGTCATCATTTTGTATTTATTTAATAATATATCATATGGCACATGGCTGCGTTTTTCTAGTTTATAATGAGTACCGCGCAAGAATTTGCGTTGAATTTTTTCAATAGCGTTATCATATTTGCTGTAAATGGGATCCCAAACGACACAATCATATTCTAGCTGAGTTCGAACCAAGGTAGTATAGAGATAAAGATGGGTGGACGCCCGACTAAAATCAGTTGCTGATCTGAGAACAAATCTGTACATCTTAAACGCTTTATTGATAATATTGTCAATGTGCATATCCAGATGTAGTTTACAGTCTAGCGTAACTCCAAGGTCACGTACGTGTGTTACTCTGTTTAGAGTTTCGTTACACAAAATATAATTAAAGGACTGTATTAATCTTTTTTTTGTAAAACTGATAATATTACATTTTGAAATGCTTAACTGAAGTTTGTTAATGTCACAATATGTGCTTAAACGGTTTAGATCGTATTGTAACAAAACACAGTCAGTCAAATTATGTATATCTTTGTAAACTTTTAAGTCATCAGCGTACAATAGAAATTTGGTATTAAGGAAGCAGTTTTTAATATCATTAATGAATAAAACAAACAGCAAAGGGCCTAATATTGATCCTTGCGGGACACCGGATGTGACTTGGAATTCGCATGAATGAAAACCGCTTACAATAACTCGTTGACTGCGTTTGCAAATATAGGAAGCAAACCAACGAAGTAAGTTTCCACGAATGCCGTTGAATGCTAATTTTTTGAGTAGAATTTTGTGGTCTACTCTGTCAAAGGCCTTTCGAAAGTCTGTGTAAACAGCGTCTACCTGTACACATCTATCCATGTTTTCAAACAGGAATCCTGTAAAAAGCATTAAGTTAGTAATTGTTGATCTACGTTTAACGAAACCGTGTTGTTCAGGTATAATAATATTTTTTAGTACAGGGTAGATTTCATTGTGTACTAATTTCTCGAAGACCTTCGACAGAGCACACAGTATCGAGATCGGGCGATAGTTTTCAACGTCCTGCCTTGATCCACCCTTATGGATAGGTATTATGTTCGCACATTTCCAGGAAGTAGGAAATGTACCTTCACTTATACATTTGTTATAAATTATATACAGAGGTTTACATATATATTCAGCAGTGTATTTCAAAAACACAGAAGGTATACCATCGCTACCAGGTCCTTTGGTAGGATCTATAAGTTTTAATTGTCTCTCTATTTTACCAATGCTAAAATGCAAGTTATTTATCAGCTCACTGTTTTCAGAAATATCTTCAGGTGGGGACCAAGTATTTATATCTAGTGTGGACGGTTCGTATACGGATTTAAAGAAGGCTGAGAACAAACTACATATACCCTCAGGATTTTTTGAATATTCACTATTATAATGCATACCAGCGGGTATACCAGATTTATTTCTTCTATTTTTAATGTACGACCAAAAATATTTAATATTTTTATGAATGCTGTCTTCTACAGATGCTTTATATTTAATATAACAATTATCACATTCAGTCTTAAAACGTGATCTGTAAAGCGAGAATATTTCATAATCAGACTTATTTTGATATTTTTTCCATTTGATCCATGATTTTTGTTTATTCTTGAAAATATGGACAAGTGATGGAGAGAACCAATTAGGGAAATGTATATTCCTAGGGCGGGACTTAGGGATGTGAATCCTGATAAGGCCATATATCTTCTCGTAAAAAGTGTTGAGTGCTTGCTCCGCATTAAGTTGTGACAAAACTGATGTCCAGTCGGTTTCGTCAATTTCTTTACATATGTCCTCGTAGTTAGCCTTATGAAAGTTGTATTTTTGAATATTATTACGTTTTATGAGTTTTAATTTAACATTAATGTCGAGGGGTACTAAGGCGTAGAAAGGAGGATGATGATCATCGATTTGTAATAAAGGGCTGCTCGGCTGAAAGACATTACACTTTGCGATAGATAAAAGAAGGTCTAAAATGCGGTGATGTGAGTTTTTAAAGTTATTAAATTGAGCTGCCTTTATAAAGGACATAAAGTTATTTAGAAGAGTACAAGTAGACGAGCACCCGGTGCACACGAGGTTATCACATTTATTAATTGAGCTCCATTTTGCGTCAGGGATGTTATAATCCCCTAGTAGACAATAATTATCAACATCAGGATCATTGAGTACTTCCAAGAGTTGAAAAGAGTAATTCATACACTGCAATGGGCGACCTATCACGAATATAAAGACCACTAATAACATGGCGTTTGTTTTTAATAGCGCTTGGAAGTGAGATAAGTACAATTTCAGAATATTTAAGTAAATCTGGCGATATATTTATGGTAATGGCTTCAGGTTTCAGGCTTCGTAGTATGGCGATCAGTACCCCCCCTCCATCCTGCTTTTTCGTTAGCGTTCTATCTCTGTCACATCTGAAAACTACGTATCTTTGATCAATAAATTCATTATCGCATATGTCTGGAACCAGCCATGTCTCTGAAAATACAATTATATCATAGCAATTAGATACTATATTCATATAAAGTGTGTGTAGTTTCGTTCGGATCCCTCTACAGTTTTGATAGTATATACTTAGGTTATCCATTGTGAAAAAACAAAATATAATTACATGTTACTTATATTCTTACAGGCGAATTAAGCTCATAATTTATGCCACAGCTAAACATGACTAAACATTTACAACGAGTTGTATTGCAGATTAGGTTGAAGACCGAAATATTACAGCAAATGTAAAAGATAACGCTTGTAGATAAATTAGTGGTCTGACGCTTGAGTATCAGAGTTTGTACCGTTAGTGTTGGAGGACTCTTGTCGACACTTGATTTTTTGCAAATCTTTTTCGGATCGAATGGCGGTAACTGGGGAATTTTCGGATTCCCGTGTGAGAATCGTAAAGTGCTTAACCCAGACATACTTGTAATGCTCCTGGTTGGCCTTTTCACGTGCGGCACGAAAGAGCTGTTTATTACGGAGAGTCAGGTGTTCGTTAAGGTACACAGTATTTGGTGTACCAGTTATACCCAACTGCGTTGATGTCAAACCTTTCTTCAGGCGATAAGCACTGATTATGTTATCACGGAGGGTCCGCGTCGTTAGCTTCGCTATGATGTTTTTCGGCCTGCCGTTTTGAGTGGCTTGCGGCACCCGATGGACAGACACGATATCGCGCCGACTGACTGTACACCCAATTTGTGCACCAATTGACTCTAGTATCGTGATTAAATTTTCATCGCGTCTTTCGGGGACGTTGATATTTCAACATTGCATTGTCTTGCTTGTTGTTCTAATGCGTTGATTTTGGCTTCCATTTGATATATCGAATTTATTTTAAGTTCAATATTTTGTACTCGATCCTTTAGCCCTTCAATCACCGATTTGAAATTGTCGTATTCGCTTGAAAGAAATTGTGTTGACTCCTGCACTGTATTGATGTCTCGAGCTAGTTCTGAAACTTCTTGTTTAACACTATTCTGTTCATCCGAAAGGAATTGTATTGACTGCTGTAACGCGCCGACGTTTCGAGACAGGTCAGAAACTTCCTGTTTGACGCTTTTTTGTTCGGTACGTAACAGAGCTATTTCGTTTTTAATTTCAGTTCGGTATATTTCTAAGTCATTTTTTACATTTTTCACATTGTCGTCGAGCTTTTCTATTTTCTGATTTAAATCCTGACGAAATTCATTTAGTGCTCCAGTAATATTTTTTTGTAGCGCGCTGAATGCGTCCAATAGCTCGCACTCAGGTTGTTTTCTTTTTCTATCTCTGTTGGGAGTATCCTCCTGCGAAGCCATGCCTCTCAGATCGGCAATTGACGCAGAGTGTTGTTTTGGTGAATGAAACATAAGTAGTGTTCTCTACGTTGCGTTACTCAATGCGTACAGCGTCAATCCTATAGACGTATTTCGCCGCGGCGCTCTCACCCTTGACAGCCCAGTGGCACGAGACGCTTCCACCGAGCAAGGAGGCCCCGGTTCGAGTCCCACAGCGGGTGCGGCAGAACTTTCCAAAAGACAATTAAAAACTTTTCACTCACTGGGTCCGCTGCGCCGCCGCGTCGATGCAACAGGCACTCGTTCAGGTAAGAGTAGGATGCGCTCATACAAATTCCAATATGGCGCAGGCTCTATATGGCAGACTCCGCAAGATAGTAGAGGAGGGTCCGAGAAATTGCGACAACTTGACTAAATATCGAAACATGAATTAAATTAAATTAAAATGCGCGAGACACTGCAAAGACACGTCCGTTCACGGCAACTGTCTGGACGAAAAAAAAAAAATCCTAATAAACCATTTGATGAAGGGATTTAAAACAACAAAAACCATTCACCCTCGTATATGCATATGTAATTGCCTTCTCGTAAATAAATGGCCACGTCCACCATACTACTCACTGCTCGTGCTCGTAGATTAAACTTTTAAGTACCTATTTGACAGATTGTGGCGTGCATTTCAAACTGCGAAGAAAAAGCTTAAGTTGCCCAAGCTAGTTTCACGCTTCGCGCGTTTCGTTAGTTCGCGCCTTCTGATTGATCCAGCAGCAAGTTCAGTGCAGTTCGCGCGTGATTTCGCAGCGTTTTTTTGCTAACCAAACCGCATTGTGAATCTAGCTATTCACTCGCCGTGCCACACGAATGATAAAATAAAACAAAGACTTTCAACTCAAAGAGTCAACTCAAAATTCCAGGACTAATGCTAAATAAAAACTTACGTTACAAAATATAAAAACAATACTGTTAGCGTAATCAACACTGTTCACAAATTCGATACCAATTGGAATATAATTTAAGAAATACAATCCAGAATGAGACCTAGAACAAAGTCTTTTTATCTGTTAGGCATTTGTCTTGTCCTTTGCGATCGGTCACTGGTCAGGTTATCACTCATCAAGTTTTCTTTGGTCAAGTTACTGTTAGTTATACGCTTCTTAGTCTCTCAGAAGGCTCTCAAAGTTTACTTCCGTTAACGTCCTCTTCAAATCTGCTCATGCGCCTCTCTACTATTGGATGAGAACATGATGAATTCCTGTGAACAATTTTCCCATCTGGCGATTTTGCTAGCTTGTTGTAGTTAGCGAGTTTTCCTCCTTCCAAACAACCGTATGTTCAGTGGGTGAAAATGTGGTAGACAATTTGGTTTAACTTTTTTACCAAGACTTTGTATCCCGGTTGTATGTTTGTTGTCTTAGCATGTCTCAGTATATTGTTTAAATCTGTCCCTACTAATGACTTGTTAAAAACGCGAGAACAGATCTATATAATATGTAGTTGCGTAAAATAAAGTGAAGCTTAATTAACGAAAGTACTAAATATTGCCACTGCAAACAGAAATAGCATATGTTACTCAGCTATTTACCTACATAGTGCTGCAAGCATAGGTGTTATAGTCGATTCATACCTAATTGACTACCTTAAACTTATACAAACAATTTATGATAAATGCATACTAACTAAGTACTTAACTAAAACGTACGGGTGGCTTGACAACGCGGCCTTTTCGGTGACGGCACCCGGGGCTGCATTACTCGTGCTTGTGCATGTGGAGGTATAAATAGCACTCAACCATGCCTCACGTGCACTGTCAGCATTCTTTGTTGTCATGTCACTATCAGTGTTGTTATTATTTATGACATACGCGGTCTTAAGTCTATCTATGAATATACTAACTTTTCTTCCAGGTAATTGCAGTACTAAAACCTTAGAACCCCTAGATAATTGTCATAGGGTCGTTTCAAAGGTTTGCGTACTGTGTCATCGCGTACAAAACATATCGAGGGGTCACGGGCGACTTGTATTAAGCGAATTTTTAAAATTTTACAGGAGAGCGTTTTAAAGTTTTTATTTTCGGAAAAAAAACATATTAAATAAATATCAATATTTTTACGAAAAAAAGACCTAAGTTGTTTTCCTTAACACAATCTTTACAATTTAGTCAGGTTTTCATATTTTTAAGATTCCGTACCTCAACAGGAAAAAACGAACCCTTATAGGATCACTTCGTTGTCCGTCCGTCTGTTTGTGACAACCCTTTTTCTCAGGAACGCTTAGACGTATCAAGTTGAAATTTATATCAAACACTCAGGCCAGCAATCCCTTGAAGCTGTGAAAAAAATCAAACTTCTATGCCAACGCAATCAAGAGATACGGCCGTTTATGCCGCATATTTGGACACTCTCATGGGAATCAAAACCTATAGGGTACTTACCGTGTATTTCCACCACTGCACATGGGAAATGATACATTGGCCCACGACGCAAAGGAGACAGTCAAAACAAAAAAGAGAAGACGCAAATAGTTTAACTTCAGCGACAAATAAGCGAATAGCTTGTGCTGTACCCTTTTGCATCTCAGGAATATCGAGAATCAAATTAATATGGTTACCGATCAAGCGTGACTTATTATCATATCGTTTGTTTAGTAATTCTAATGCCTTTAGGTATGAGTCATTGACAAGTGGTAAATTGATAATTAAACTCAACGCTTCATCACTAAGATATTTACGGAGGTAAAACAATTTTTGCATGAGACAAACATGAGACGAGGCAATGTTTTTTCAATTACAGCATTGAATAGTTCAATGAGCGGCTTATAATGTGTAAAATCTTTTCCAGAAAATACAGAAAGTTCTATACAGGGCGTTAGGTGGATGGTCCGACAAACGGAAATGGGAGACAGGTGGGGACATTTGGGACATATTTGCAATAGAAACTTTTTGACTAAACCTTACCGTTATTTTTTAAATTAATTTTTAATTTTTTTTAGAAAAATCCCAAAATTTAACTTTTTTTACTTAATAACTTTTTTTTTGGCCCTTTTTCTTTAGTCTTCCTTAATCTTAATTTAATCTATGATGTTTTTCTGATCTAAAAATGCTGCTTTAAGTCGCAAAAAGCATAAAATAAAAAAGTTATGAGCTTTTAAAATTATAAATTTATGTAGAAATAATCGAATGTCGTAACTTTCCAGCGAAATTTAAAAAAAACTAAAAGGAGTTTGGAAGTTCAAATGCTTTTAAAAACTATTTACAACTGTTTACAATGATAAATTACATGTCAAACAAAGCTTTAATTTTTCTAATGAAATTGTCGATAACGTGTCGTAAGGGCGTTACGATACTATTGTAAGAAAATTAACATGACTGGAATAAATTTTAATTTCGTTTGAAAAAAACACCGCAATTTATCTAAAAGTTTCTAAAGGTGTATTTTGCATCTATTTTTTATGCACGCCCGACATCTTCGGCGTATTTTAACTGTTACGGAACCTCATCTCTTCTTTCATTGTATTAAACGCCATACAATTTTTTTGGATCAATTCCTCTTTCGTTTCAATTTCATTTTCATATACAAGCTCTTAAGCTCGTCTCCAAACATAAAAATCCAGAGGTGTGAGGTGTGGGGACCTTGCGGGCCATTCGATGGGCCCAAGTCTCCCTTGAATTCGGGAATGCGTTGTCCAGATATTCTCTTACAGTTCTGCGGTAATGTGCAGGACAGCCATCATTTTGAAAAATGATCAGCCGGTCTTCATCCATAATAGGCACTTCACTCATCAGTTCTGGGAGGTCATTTTGTAAAAATTCTATGTAATTATCACCATTAAGATTATCGGGCAAGTAATGTGGCCCAATTAATTGCCTACCGATCACTCCTGCCCAAACATTCACACTAAACCGCCTTTGATGCGAAGTTGGTCTCATATTGTGTGGGTTCTCGTTTTTTTGTGCCCAGTGATGGGGGTTAATCCATAATTACCTTCTTACATGAAACTGTATCCCTTACTTTTGTTTTTTTGGATTGATAAGAGAAGACTAGGTTACAAAATTACCTTGCACCGGTGTGTAATGAAACGGATGCCTGCCATCTGCTTGTATGACGTTCCATACTTTCCACACGGAAAGATCTCATTCCTCAGCTACTTTTCTTATAATGGTGGTGGGATTTTCATCAAAAGCTGCCAAAATCCTTTCATCCACAGCAACGTTATGCTCTCTTCCACTGACTCCTGGTTCCCGGTGTTGGAAACTGCCCGTTTTCCTTAATCGTCTATAAACATTTGCAATCATGGCTTGGTATTCTTCTTGTAGGATACAGCTCTTCGTACATTCTTCGTGCCCTGCGTCCGTTATTGTCAGCTCTACCGTACACCAATAACATGTCGGCATATTCTTGATTAGTGAATGGCGTATGTTCAGCCTTTGTGACTACAGTCAGTAGGATTCGAATCTAACTACTTTTACTCACAATTTAACGAAACGTAAACGAAAAAATAACCAGAACTATCCAAATTAAGTTAATCAAACTCAAAACAAAATTAAACTCAAAAAAGACACCCAACAGGTTACAAATGGTAACGCGACGCAGATGCAGTCAAATCTTTTTTCTTTTGTTTTTGATTTGTTTTTTTTTTTATTATTTTTTTGTGCGTTTGACTACATCTCACCTGATGAAAAGTTTGGTACAGCTACCGTACTCTTTGGTGATATTTACTTCATTTTGATAAACAAGCTCTTTAGCTCGTTCCCATAAGATCGTAACGCCCTTGCGACACTTGATTGACAATTTCGTTAGAAAAATTCAAGGTTTGTGTGACATATGATTTATCATTGTAAACAGCATTAAATGCAGCAGTTTTTAAAAGCATTTGAACTTCCAAACTCGTTTTAGTTTTTTTTTCATATCGCTGGAACGTTAGGACATTAGATTATTTCTACATAAATTTATAATTTTAAAAGCTCATAACTTTTTTATTTTAAGCTTTTTGCGACTTAAAGCATTATTTTTAGATCAGAAAAACATCATAGATTAAATAAAAAATAAAGAAGACTAAAGAAAAAGGGCAAAAAAAGTTATTAAGTAAAAAAAGTGAAGATTTTCAAAAAATAAAATAAAAAATTAATTTAAAAAAAACGGTTTAAGCAAAAAGTTTCTTTAGCAAATATGTCCCAAATGTCCCTACCTGTCTCCCATTTCCGTTTGTCGGACCATCCACCAATACAGGATGTATTTGGCAGTTTTGATGAGGTAACATAACTAAATTGAGCGGTAACAACAGCACTAACTTCTTTGATTGTTTAATTTATTTTTGACAAGACATGATAATATTTTTCCTCGATAGAAGGAACATCTTCTTTATCTTTTTCATCGAAAGTATAGATTTCGATCTGAGTTTGTTCATACTCTTTAAAAGTAGACTTTAATTTATCACGCCTAACCTCAAACATCTCAACACTAGAGTTCAAGTTGATTGGATCATTTATAAAGTTCTCGATGCGAGTTATTGCACCTTTGAGTGAAGCTCGCTTAGTGCGGAGCTCTTTTAAACGCAGCGCTGTTGCAAAGACATTTCTTCGTTAGCCATAATGTAGTAGTAAAAGGAAAGACAGACCTTGAATGTTTCTTACAGTCACAGTACGCAAGGGGAGTTCATTTCTGTTGAAAACTTGAGAAATACGCAGTTACCGCACTAGAAACGCACTGATTCATTTTAATTCGCCGCCTCTTTTTGCCATCGTTCTACGCGACAATATATTCATCCCCATCAAATAGATGGTTGGCAGTCCACAACTGTTCATTTCACTAGAAACTTTCTGCTTCGCACAACCAAACTGTGGAATGAATTGTCTCCTGCGGTATTTCCGGACCGATACGACATTCAAACCTTCAAATAAAGAGCGTACTCCCATATCAAAGGCCAGCAACGCACTTGTGACTCCTCTGGTGTTGCGGGTGTCTATGGGCGGCGGTAATCGCTTACCATCAGGTGATCCGCCTGCTCGTTTGCCACCTCTGCTATAAAAAAAAAAAAAACACTTTTCGCCTTTTTTATTTTCAGCACTACTCTGTGTTTTAGCCGAAAACGCAACGCAATACACTTTGAACACTTTTTGTTGAGGTTAGTAGTTTATTTGTTTACAATAAATTTACTGCTTGGCTGACAACTCGGCAATCGACGACGTGAAGTCGTAGCGAACAGTGCCACTAAGACACCAATCACCAAACTCGAAGAATGAAGAGTAGCGGAGCAAAGTGAAGTTCACGCGAAATGCTGAATGCGTGAACTACTTGAAAGTCGAATGAATAAACTGTTTTTCAGATCTCACTCTCTGTATCTTTCGTTCCGATCAATTTCAATCAACACAGTGGTGACATCTGGTCGAAATTTGTTCGAATCTTCGTGGCGAAAGCGAAAAAATGGCGGAATTCATTTTTGCTTAGCTTGCTGCAAATTCAGTTTTTACATGGGTGAAAATATATGATTTTTTCTTCGGATGATGTCATGTCACTTTCAAAAACGTGAAATATAGGTAGAATCATCGTTTCCGGCTCGTTCAGTTGCACAGTTTAGAGAAATACCTTTGCAATTCTCATTTTTATGAAGGGCCCCACGTGTCCACGGACTGGCCGGCAGATGTTTTGTTATACGGAAACTTTCCACGTAGAACTCTTTTTTGTAGAAGGATTGGCCTTCTAATTTAATAAGAAAGATAGGCTTTCTATGTCCTATTGGAATTATTGTATACCACAGGCATTGTGACAATGTACCTATACCTAGCGTGACCATATCCGGTACAAAAACTAGCATGCTAATGAATTAGTTCTATATTAGTTCTACCCAAAAAAGTGTAATTTGTAATTAGTTCCACCTTTTTTTTAAGTTATTGGCTTTTAATCATGACCTCCAGCCAGCGGGATATTTCCAAATACCTAAGTCTAGGAATCAAAGTTCCACACTAGGTTTTAGTTCTATGTTAGTTCTAAGAAAATTTTTATTCGTCATCCTAATTTACTGCTTAATTTAAAAAAAATACACCTCTTCAAAGAAACCTATACTTTAAAGAAACCTAATTGTGACCTATATTGTGACACGCTACGCCGTTTGACGGAGCCGGTGACGACCGCGCACTATACATTTTGTTAGAACGCATGTCGCGATGCGCACTTTTCACCGTTTTTATTATTTTGGCATGAATGACCACTTAATCATGTTAATGAAACCATGATTTATAAGCAAGTTTATTGCCGAAATTGAGTCACACACGTTCACATGTTTGCGATACAAAATTATGACTAACTGTCTTGACATTAGCAGTGTTGCAATATTTAATGTTTAGCTTATTTCTAAACAATATGTGTTTTTATTGTGTTATGATTCGTTTACTACCTGATTTATTGTTTCAGTGCAAAAAAACATGTTTTAATCCAGTGCTTTGCCGATTCAAAACGAGTCAGAAGTCGTAGGTCACGCTATATTCCTGCAAACAACGAAAATGAAAATGAAAATGAAAATATTTTATTCGAAGTAGGTAGCAGTGTACACTTTTCGAACGTCATTCTTTTATCTACCTAATACGAGGTTCCTACCACTCGGAACTCGTATACCCACCGTTTCGGGAAGTGTTTGCGGAGTGAGAAGAAACGGCGGGCCCTAAAGAAACTCCCTCCAACACATTTTTTTTTTTTAAGTCTTATATTCTATAACATCTTAATGCTAGATCAATAAATGAATTATACAATGTCATGTCTGTAAATAAAATATACAAAAATAAGAATAAAGAAAGGATTCAAAAGAGATAAAAGTAAAAATTGTTTGTAGCTAATGACTAACAAATTCCAAAAAACCAATGACAAGAGCAGGCCAGTTCACACTGACGGCACCCGATCACGAGTATAACGCGAGAGTCAGCCATCGCTCCCCTCAACCATATTTGAGGGAAGGGAACGACCCGGCTCCCGATACGCCACCATCCGCACGAACATTTAAGCGAGCATGCACCACTCCGATCAATGGACAAAGAAAAAGGAGAAGAAAATGTCTTACCGAATCCCTTCAGTTCTTTCACAATAGAGTTTGTATCTTTATTGTCTCACAATATGTCATGAAAGTGTTGCTGTGTTGGTTGGAGAAACACTTACCGTCCAAGCATTTCTATCATCTAAGTACTCACATGTCTTATAGTAAGCTTTATTACATAGTATCTTTTTTACATAACTTTTGAATTTATTCTCTGTTAGGTTTACAATATCTTCTGGTATTTTATTATACATTCGTATGCATTGTCCCACAAACGACTTACTAACCTTACTGAGCCTAGTAGATACAAACTGAAGCTTACTGTTATTCCTGAGATTACGAGTATGTCTGTCAGAATTCAGTGTAAAGTGATTTAAGTTTTTTCGCACATACATTATATTTTCATAAATATATTGACAGGGAAGCGTTAGAATATTGATTTCTTTAAATTTTTCTCTAAGTGAATCTCGAGATCGCATTCCGTAAATCGCGCGAACAGCCCTTTTTTGTAGTACAAAAATAGTATTTATATCAGCTGCATGCCCCCATAAAAGTATACCGTAAGACATAATACTGTGGAAATAGCTGAAATATACTAGTCTCGCCGTTTCTATATCTGTCAGGAGCCTAATTTTTTTAACAGCATAGGCAGCTGAACTAAGCCTGCCTGCTAAAGTTTCTATGTGAGGACCCCATTGAAGTTTTGAATCTACGGTTATACCTAAGAAAACTGTTTTTGGTACGAATTTTAAAACACTGCTAGCTGATGACACGTTTTGAGTTATATTTTTAACATTCGGTAAGGTGAAATTTATGCATTTAGTTTTTTTTGCATTAAGGACTAGGTTGTTCACGGTGAACCAATTGTGTACTTTACAAAGAGTGTCGTTTACTTCGTCAATCATATCAGTTTGTCTGTCAATTTTAAAAACTAGAGATGTATCATCCGCAAACAACACAATTTTTGACAGCGATTCAACCATAAAAGGTAGGTCGTTGATATAAACCAAAAACAGGAATGGTCCCAAAATAGACCCTTGAGGCACACCCATTTTAACGCGTGAGCCTGACGAATTTGTACCATTTATATGCACCTTTTGAGTTCTATTAACTAAGTATGACTCTAACAAATTCAAAGCCTTATTATTGACCCCGTAATGTTCTAGCTTTAAAAGTAAGGTTTTATGTTCGACGCAATCAAATGCTTTGGACAAATCGCAGAAGACTCCTATAGCATTTTGCGATTTTTCGAACGCATCATATATGTTTCTTATCAGTTCGACTCCTGCGTCGGTTATCGAACGCCCTTTAGTGAAGCCAAACTGTAGATTATGAAGCACTTTATTAATATTGAAGTGGCTTAACATTTGAGTAAGAATTATTTTTTCAAAGATCTTACTAAGTACTGGCAGTACCGAGACAGGTCTGTAATTACTAGGGTTAGTTTTTTCTCCGGATTTGAATAAGGGAACAACTTTACTAAATTTCATAAGATCCGGGAATACACCACTATCTATGCATATATTAAAAAGAGAAGCAAGATAAGGGGCTATAGTATCAATAACCGACTTTAACAAATTAACAGACATGCCCCATAAATCTTCAGTGTTTTTAAGTTTAAGTGACTTAAAGGTTTTTACAACTGTATAAGGGTAAATTTTTCTAAATTGAAAACATTCTTTACACTGATCTACATTTTCAGTCAGTAAACGTTGGGCGAGTACCGGCGACGAGTCAAGGCTTTCCGTTGTTTTGATGGGAATATCAGTAAAAAAAGTTTCAAATTCTTCTGTTACATCCGGTATTTTTGATATTAAGCCGGGATCTGTTTGAAGAATGTAGTCTTCCTTACGCGGTTTTGTTTTTCCCGTTTCTTTATTGATAACGTTCCACACAGCTTTAATTTTATTTTCAGAGTTTTTAATTTTTCTTGATAGAAAGTTAGATTTTGCTGATAAACAAACTTTTTTAAATATCTTCGAATATTTTTTAACATATTCTATGAACCCGCTGTCAAAATTTATAATCTTTTGTTCATAAAGAGAAAACAATTTTTCTCTACTTTTATAAATACCAACTGTTGCCCAATCACTAAACTTAAATTTTTCATTAACGTTGACAGTTTTACTCTTAAATATTTCGTCAAATTCTTTACTAATAATTCCAAAAAAGCTGTTATAGAATTTATTAGCTTTCTCTGTGTCGAAAACTGTAAGCGGCAGTTTTTGACTTAAGACATTTTTATATTTGTTTACTCTCTGGACTGTGACGGGTCTTGTTTGAACAACAACGTCCTAGAAATCCGCTGAAGCTTCGTCAACTTACAACTTAAACTTACATTGTTATCACTGCGACCCGCGGCGCGTAACCCCAGCAGTACCGTGGGTAACTCGTCTACCCAAGAACCTCCCGACAGGTGAGCTGAAAGTGCCGTTTTCATTAAACGGTGCCAACGTTCAACTGCGCTGTTACTCTGGGGATGGTAAGGTGTAGTGCGTATCCTCCTAACACCTAGCAATTTAAGGAACTCCGTGAATAGGTTATTCTCAAACTGACGATCTTGGTCGCTAGTTAATTTAATTGGACAACCAAAGCGGCAAATTCCCTTCGTACAGTATTTTAGCTACAGTTTCGGCGGTGATGTCTTTGATAGGGAAAGCTTCCGGCCATTTTGTTAGCTTATCAATAATAGTTAAACAGTATCTATATCCTTCCGGTGAAGTTGCTAAAGGATCTACAATATATTTTTACTTATAATTATAATAAAAATTATAATATCCGGGACAAATCACACACGGTCATCTGGCCCCAAACTAGGATTTCCTGTACAATGGGAACCAGAGACTGATATACATATCAACGTGAATGTATTCAAATCGGTCGGCAGAGGGAAACTGCATTATGTCGGATACCGTATGCAGATTGACCTTAGCACGTTGATATTGTAAACACGCCTTAGCTCACAGTGAAAGATCGTGATTCATGGAAGGCCAAAAATATTTTTGTGGCATTAATTTTCGAGTATCTCCTACTCCTGGGTGACTCAAACTGTGTAGGTAGTCAAATGCAATACGCCTAAATACTTCAGATAAGTACGGACGGGCGACACTAGTAGATAATTCACAGTAAATTGACTTATTACAAGTAGGTAGATATATCTCTTTTATAATAATGCTGTTATTTGATCCGTTCAGTATCTTTGAAACATACTCGACTCATCGATCTCTTCGTAATTTAGTACTGTGGGACATTATGCTGTCTGCATACTTTTTATGCATACATTTTATGTGTTGAATGTTTGTAGTGAATTCACTCATGAAGGATAACTGGATAACAGCGTACGACGTGCGCGGTGTTTCGCTATCGTTTGTACCTACATCCTGGAATGCGAAGGTTAAGGGCTTATGACCGGTGAAGATACCTACCTTCCTTCGAATAATTTGCAAAACTGTTACCGATAAATAGACAGCTAAAAATTCGCGATCGTAAGCGCTATACTTTTACTTTTGGTAAGTTTTTTGAATAATAACCAAGCGGTTGCCACGTGCCCCCTTCCTGTTGCTGTAAAACTCCACCTACGTCGGTATATGATGCGTCTGTCATTAAGGCGAGAGTTGCATCGATTTTTGCATAAGACAATGTAGCGGCTTATTGAAGACCTTGCTTACATTGCTTAAATGCTCTGAAGTCTCCGACCAATTAATAGGAGTTGTATAATTTTTACGCGTGTTATTCAGATATTTATTTAATTCTGACAGATACTCCTCTACGTTTGGGAGATGAGACCAATAAAAATTTACCATCCGGAGAAAACGGCGTAATTTACTATTATATCGACTTTTTCTTTAATAGGTTTGATTCCGTCTACGCTAACCTTGTCATCGCTTGTTATAATTAAATCGTCCAAATAATTGAAAACAAAATCAAGATACCTCAAAATCGATTCCATGTAACGTTGAAATGCCTGGGCGCCAAATGGTGTACTTATAGCCGTTATTTCGGTGTTTCCGGTGCAACAGTAATAAAATGATAGCTTCTGTTAATATATAGTTTTTAAAAAAGCCAAAATATACCGTAAATCATGTAACCTTGAAATTGGGTATCTGTCAGGCTTAGGGTATAAATAATTTATAACGTAATTTAGGTTATTTTAATTTATTGAGGACGTGCACAACACAGCATATTTATAATCTAGGAGGCGCGAGCGTCGACTGACGCGAGCGTCGACTGACTGCTCGGCCTGATGCATGTAGTATACATATAGATTTACTATATGCACCTACAATATTATTATTCCTGTCTCTGTCTTTACGACAAATAAATAGGTACACAAAGGGAGGAATGACTAAGGAAAGTCATAATTAGTGGTAACACGACAAACCTCGCGACAAATCATCCCTTTTAATAATTATTTCTGTGGTTGTATAATTTTCAGTATCTGTTTCTTTCATGTCCTTTGTCTTCAATGTTTCTACTATATGACATTCTTCATTTCCAATTATTGTTTGTATGATTGTAAAATTTTCAGTTTCTGCTTTTTCCATGTATTTGTCTTAAATTTTGCTACAATTTGGCCTTCTTCATTGATAATTATCGATATCGATTTTAATTTTCTTCTATGTTATTTATCTTCAATTTTTCTACTACAATATTTGACCTTTATCATTTCTTATATTGTTTCTGTGATTATATAATTTGCAGAATGTGCATATTAATGACCTCTGAAACCCTTTTTTGGCGGATTATATTTAAGACTTATTTTAATTATCTTTCTTTGTCTCTAGTACTGTATTATTGTGTCCAGTTTGGAACATGTAGTATTAAATCTTTCATATTTAAACTAAAACAATTTGAATAAGCTTTTTTATATTTTTGCTGCGTTCGTTATTTTTGTTGGAATCCAGTTTGAGATTGAGTTTATGAATTCATCTGTAAAGAAGATATTTTAAACAGCTGTGTATTTGTATATTTTTTTTGTATCGTTTGTGTACTAAAGGTTTATGATAGAGATTTTCTTTTCCATACGCTTGACAGCGAAAATATGACAGCATAGAATATAGTTCGTAACGTTGAAGGGACAGAGGCATTTGTAAGATTCAATTTCATCTTTATATTCTATCTCTGAATTGACTTAACAAATTATAGTAAAGGCAGTATTGTCCCAAGACACTTCAAATTTAGAAAGATTCTCTAAACTCTTTGTTTGCAAGTTTTAAGCGCGTGGTGTCAGCGGGTTAAATTAAACTTTATATCGTTATTTTAATCCGTCCTTGTAGGTTTGCCAGTCTGATTTGACCGAATTTAAATGGACCCGTAGTTCCTTAATCTCGCTCAGAACGGTGTCAACCTTATTGCAATTCTTTCAAACAGACCCCGGTGTGATCTTGTTCATTTTTCGTTCCATAGGAATTGATACATTATTAAGTAAAATACTTATCTACAAAATGATCTACATTTCTACTTTTTAAATGAATCAAATTGGATAAAAAAGAAACGATGTTTTACCTACTAGTCTCCCTCGTTCGTCGTCCTGTGTCCTGATACTTGTTTTCCTTTGCGGTTTACATTTACATGTGGTAAACCATTTATTTTAGCGGTTTTTATGACAACGTGTTTATATTTCTTGGTATTTCTTACTCCGCATTTAATTTTTTTGGAATTTCACTGTCAAAATTAGAAGAATTCATCGAGAAAGCGCAACGGCAAGTGTTTACTAGTTTCAGACAATGCAAAGACTGATGGATGATGCAATATCTTTGTTGTTTAAAGCCCCCGCAAATTACAGACTTTCTATCGGCCAATAGTTTAGTCTGAGGGTTGTGAGTGCGCATACTGGGCCAATTTAACAGTCTCGTTGGTGGAGAGTGAGTATACCAGCCAAAAGTGGACTGATTGTTCAAAAAATTTTACTAATTGTTAAGCTGCTCTTGAAGAAAGCGGTCACGTAATGACATTACGAAACTTTACGAAAATGTTATTGTTGTTGCTTTTATACAACCGAGATTGAGTGCATCCCCTTAACAGTGTACGATAGTTTATTTCTAGGAACATTTGACACGCTCTCAATATTGCTAATACAAAATTTCCCAAAAAAAAAAACAACTCATATCGAATGAGCACGTTCAGCTTCAAGGAACATGACAAATTAATTGAACCAACAGTAGCGAAGGAAGATACACATTTAGGACTTTCTATGCCTGTGGAAGAGAGATTGAGTATTACGATACATTTTATAAGAATAAAAAAAAATACGAATTTTTACAAATCGTAAATTTTCGTATCATTCTTCTGCTATGAATGTTATATTTTCTCCATCATTCACAATGTCCTGACTTTCTCCTATTTGAGCTCTGTGTAATGTTCCCCTTCTTCTATTGTAGGTTTTTGCTCGCCCTCTAGTATTGCTTGTAGATCTGCAGTTTCTCGCTGTGTGACCTATCTTTCCACACGTAAAACATTGAATTGCAGCAAACTGAACTCTTGAGGTACTGACTCTTTACAATGATTTTCTGTTTTCAATTCAGCATCCAACAATTTGCTTTTAACATATTCTGTGGTTAAAGATACATTTGTTGTCTCTGATGCTGCAATAGTTATCTCATAGCAATCTGGCATTGTTAGCAGTAGATGACAAACTTTGTCCTGTTCATTTAATTTACTTCCTGTCTCTTCTAGATTTCTTATTAGCATGTCAAATTTACTGAATGTTCGCATAAATCTTCACCAACATTGCACTTCAAGGGTAACAGTTTCTTTCTTATGTAAAGTGTAGATAAAGTACTTTTTATTTCAAATACTTTCTTGAGATTTTCTATCATTTCAATAGCGCTTGATGCATCTCTCATATATTCCAAATGCTTGTCTTTAATAGTTGAAACAATCAGTTTTTTCGCCATAGCGTCTTTTCTCTTAAACTCTGCTGTACTCTTCGTTTCCTTGCTTGCTACTTTTATGGCTTCTTTACAGTCTTTTTCTTCTAATAGACATGTCAACCTCAAAAGCCACGAGCTGAAATTGGTGCCGGTGAACTCTGGCAATAAAGTCTTACTGGTACCTTCCGCCATTTTTTACTTTCTGTTTTTTCGAGTTTCGACTCAACTTTTTGTCTGTACCTGTGCCAATCTGGCTTGCAGGGCTTCTGGGCCCATAAACTACTGAATGGCTCCAATAAGTAAATCTGCTTTATTTATCAAAAACGTTGTGTATTTCTCACAAACGATACTCCCATTTTATCGAACACATACAGGAAGGGGGCATAGATAAAAGACAGCGACATAGACAAGATTTTTTAAACTTTTCTAGTCTGGATACAAGACATATTCAGTACTCTTACCACTAGACAGTCCGCGCGCATCAGTCAAGATACTCTTGACAGTCCGAGCTTGCGGCGAAAGTTGTGAAATTAGGATGCAAATCACCGCGGTAAAAATGCTTGAAACTCCGAAACTACGAAGGCTATGATAACAAAAAAAATACCAGCTTTAAGTTAGGCCAATATAAGACTATCATATATTAATCATATAGATATGATTTCATATCTGTCAAATTATACGATCATATACATTTGCTCCTGTTCTTCATTTTAAGATATTACACCTGAGGTCATATAAACATCATATTATGGAAGACGGATACCAATTTAGCTGCGTTTTCCGTTGCTCTGAGTGCAATTTTATTAATTGCTTTAAAGAAGAAGAAAATTGTGAAGAAAAAAACAAATAACAGAAGACGTATTTGGGTAAAATCATGGATAGCAAGGCGGTCAGACAGAGGGGTCCATAACACCTTACTCGAAGAACTTAGATTAGAAGATATAAAGTCATACAAAATATACCTACGAATGGATGAAGTTGTATTTAATTACATATTGTCAAAGGTGGAACCATTAATTTGAAAACAAGAAGCTCATTTTAGATGCCCAATCAATGCAAAAGATCGTTTATTAGTAACCCTGAGATACTTGGCTACTGGAGAAACATTTTCCAGCTTACAGTTTCTAACTAGAATCCCCCAATGTACACTAACATCTATTATACCAGAAACATGTAGAGCAATATATAAGGCTTTAAAGGATATACATCTAAAAGTAAGTACCTTTGATATTGTTCTGTTACATTAAACCATGACAAAGAAAAGACAGAAATTGTTTATTTATTTATTGGTACGCAACTTTTTTTGGATTATAGCTATTAATGTAATATACAATGTTTTTGTTAGAATTCTGAGTAGATACAAAAATATTGTCTTCGTCTCCTGTGGACATTTCGACAGTGTCATAAATATTGTCTTCTTCTTCTGTAGAGATTTCGACAGTGTCGGTCTCTTGTGGGCTATTATAAGTTAGCAAATCACTTCTCTTAATTACAAGAGAGCTGGCATTTCCTGTTACTACAGATCTGGGTTTTTTTTATATTTTTATTATAGAATTGTTCTGTTACATTAAACCATGACAAAGAAAAGGCAGAAATTGTTTATTTATTTATTGGTACGCAACTTTTACTGGATCATAGCTATTAATGTAATATACAATGTTTTTGTTAGAATTCTGAGTAGATACACAAATATTGTCTTCTTCTCCTGTGGACATTTCGACAGTGTCATAAATATTGTCTTCTTCTCCTGTAGAAATTTCGACAGTGTCGTTCTTTTGTGGGCTATTATAAGTTAGCAAATCACTTCTCTTAATTACAAGAGAGCTGGCATTTCCTGTTACTACAGATCTGGGTTTTTTATATTTTTAGACATTATAGAATTCTCAGAATAATTAGTGAACTGCGTGGATTGTCTCTCCTCTTGCATATTATCACCATTTCCTGTTACTACAGATCTGGATGTCTTCTTTATATTCTGAGACATTATAGAATTCTCAGAATAATTAGTGAACTGCGTAGACGGTCTCTCCTCTTGCATATTACCAGCCTCAAATCGTCCCAGATGTCAAACAGGCACATTTGAATTTTTCGTTTAGCTTTATTCACAAAATTATTGTTGCTAGCATGCAAAATACTAGTTAACTCACTGTTTACAAAATTACAAAAAGCAGTAATGTTGCTGTCACTGTTAACCTGTGCATTACGGGTAATATATTGAGACATCTGTCTCATTGTAGCCGTTGCTTCTCTAATGAAATCATATTCATCTTCAGCAGAATCTAATTTCTTCTTCTTCTTCTTCTTTGTTATTTTGCTAGGATGCTCTGTCTGAAATCAATAAAATAATTATAATTTCAGGTACCAAATACTGAGACTGAGTGGAACGAAGTATCTGAAGATTTTAAAAGTAAATGGCATGTCTTTAATTGCTTGGGCGCTTTAGACGGAAAGCATGTTCGAATAACATGCCCTCCTAATAGTGGATCACATTTTTATAACTACAAACTATATAACAGCATTGTCTTATTAGCTTTGACAGATGCTAATTATAATTTTTTGTATGTGGATGTTGGAACGAATGGAAGAGTTGGTGATTCAGGAGTTTATGCCAAGAGTAAACTTAGAAAGTTCTTGAATGATAAATCTTTATCAAATATTCCACAAGGAAAACCCCTGCCAGGCACAAGGACAGTGTTGCCGTATGTAGCTATAGCTGATAATGCTTTCCCACTCAGTTACACGATAATGAAACCATATCCTCTCAAGAATAGTACACGGCAGGAAGCTATATTTAATTACAAGTTGTCACGTGGAAGGAGGGTTCTGCAAAGTGCATTTGGAATATTAGCTACTCGTTTCAGAGTATTATTGAATTCAATAAATTTATTGCCAAACCGTGTAAAATATATCGTTTTAGCATGCTGTGTTTTGCACAATATACTTGTTGACAAAAGAAAGCACCTTTATACTAGACAGGCACGTTTTGAAGGTGATTTTATATTTCAAAGAGTCAATGAAAATATGGAAGAACTAATCCCAATTGCCAAACAAGACCGAGAGTTACATGGTGCAGAAATAATAAATTACTTTAAAGAATATTATAATGGCACTGGAAGAGTACCTTGGTAAGAAGTTAGATTTAATTAAAAGTTGTTACCTCTTCCTCACGTGTCTGCTGTGTGTCCACACTGTCAGAATTAGCTTGAGGGGTTTCAATATCCAAGTTTGATTGAGAAGCGTCAGCCTCAGTGGAAATATCCATGAAACGAAGCAATGGAAACCAGTACGCTGTAGGAGTATAATCACCACCAGATCCACTTTTGCATTTTGTTATCTGTTAATAAATTGCGAATAAATAATAAGTTTCATAACTAACACAATATAGGTACATTTTCATTATTTTACATTCATAAATCTATCCATCAATTGGAAAAACTGCAGTACGAGCCAGCACGGTTTGGCATAAAGCATTTCAAAATAGGTTGATGTGATTCCTCTTTAATGCTTCTGCTGTGAAATTAATACGCATCTTTAATTTTTCTGCCAAGTATTGAGATCTGAGGCTGTTGATTTTCTTTCGTATGTTTGCAACGAGACATACTCTTCCTGTTGTATCACTAATTAATTTTGCAATGTTTGTCATGAATCATGACATGACTCATGATTGATAATCGTTTTCTCGATTTTTGTATTCCGGATGAAGATTGTTATATAAACACTCGTTTCCCTCGTAAAGGCTAATCAATAATTTCGTACTTTCAATATTCCAATCGAAATTCTTGCATTTTGAAGAAGACGCCATTTTTGAGGTTAGACTAAATATGATCATAATTGTACGCTGGCTGTCAAATAGAATCGCATGTCTATGATCATAGACAATACGAATCATATGTTGTTATTAAACCGTCATAGATTCTTCATATAAATATGACTCCTACATCTATGATCATATGTATATGATATCTAATATCAGCCTTAGATCTATAGGGATTCCAATGGCATTAAAAAATTTGAGTTTCAATTCAAAAATCCATTAGAAATACAGTGAGAAATCATAAAATATGCATTTTTTAGAATAATCTCCGCTATTTTTCTTGATAGCAAAAAAGATATAACTTTTAATGAGATATTGTATTTTCTATCCTATTGGATATTTAATGTAAGAGTCGCCTACTTACAGTGTACCCCCTAACTTCAGTCTTGATTTAAACGAATTCTGTAATAGATGGGGATGTGGAGCCTTGACCATAAGAAACGTATGGTTCAACTTCTATCACAACAGGCAGGATTTTACAATGTGATGCTTATATTTTGTACAAATTTCATTTTTTATTTTAACATCAAATGGAACGATTTATGTAACCGCATGATAAATCGTACCACGCGGTCTTCAAATTGTATTTTGGTTTTTTCCATACAAAATAAAAATAATAAAAAATCTATATCTTGTTTAAATGTTCGACTTCTCTCGATTTGTCTCATCAGAGAAGATATAAGTTTAGAGCCACTGAATTTTATTTAACGGTAAATTGATATGGAAATCGAAAAAACCTTTAACCTGCCTGAATAACCTTTTAAGTTAGTTGATCGATATATTTACATTTAAAGAAATAAAATCGAGGGAATTTTTATATTTTTTATTCATATGGCACCAATAAACATAGGGATGAAAAACAGTATCAAAATATAGATGTTTTAAGTAGGTATCTAACTTACCTATTGTAGGTGTACATAAAAGTTAATCAAAGAGATATAATGAACAACTTTGATGACTTAAAAGTTCGAACAAAATGTGCTCTCTTAAAGATAATCAAAAATAGATGTGCTCTCTTAAACATAATCCAAAAATTATCTATCTTAAACATAATAAGTCCTCAGATTTTGTACCTACTTGTCACTGTTTAGTAATACCTACTTCTTCTTAATAGTTAAATTTAAAGTAAAGTTTAAAAATCAATTACAGCTTCGGATTTGATATCAATAAATGGAAGTCATTACTTATTAAGGCACTTAGGACAAATATCAGGTATCTCGCTACAAGTATCATGAAGCCTTCTGTGGCATCTCACACATTGGATCCATTCGAAATTTGGACCTTTTTGTCGTAATAATATTCATTGCAAATTACACAATAATCATCTTCATCATCCTTTACGTCATCATCAGAATCGTCACATAATGTTATTTGTTCAAATGAACATTCAGAGCTCTCTCTTATGCGTTGAGTAAACTTCTTCTTTTTTAATAATAATAATAATAATATTTTTGGGATTTTATCGGCTCTTTTTTGGCAGTGGCTTTCGACCGGGTAATGGCCACTGCCAAGATAGTATATGACTTAGTAGAGCCGCTACTTCACAAGGGACACACTTTAATAATGGACAGTTTTTATAATTCTCCATTATTAGCGCGCTGCTTTAAAAAAGAAAATACTGACGTTCACGGGACCCTACTCGGGATATTGTTCCTGAGACTCTAAACTATGACAAAGACTGAAATGCGACAAGGTGAAATAGCGGCGTCCTTCTGTTCCGATTTGTCTGTGGCGTGACGCTAACTTGGTTAGCATGATCTCCACATACCATCCCCTACAGATCGGAACCTCTGACAAGTACAACCGACTAGTGTATAAGCCAGCCATCGTCCTGAATGACGATCTTGCATTACTAGTTCTCACACAGCATCAATATTTTGAGGTACAACAACCGATTTAGGGTGACCTTCTTTAAATTCGTCCGTAAGCACAGACCGCCCACGATTAAACTCACTAAACCAGTGATACACAGTAGTTTTCGATGGTGCTTCGTCCCCAAAAGTCGAAGTCAGTTGATTGATGCACTGTTTTTGAGTTAGCCCACGCTGAAAATCATAATAAATCGTAGCACGAAACCTTTCACGAGCTAAATCCATGGTGACAAAGACACGCAATTTTCAAAATGGCGCCTCAAAGGATAAACCAATGACAGCTACATGAAACAAATTGTATTCATCAGCCAAAGAGTTCCACTTTTAAATGTTATAATAACTTTTTTAATATTGTTCTGTAATTGGCCAGTTCCGGATACATAAATAGCAGCCCTCGTACTTACCATTTCAATATGCAAGGTTACTTTCAACAGCTAGAAAGCCGGGAGACCCATTTAGGCTTCATGAACTGCAACACAAGATCTTGTTGAATCTACTGCTACCAACTTCTGTCAATGATGACGGTGAAAAATTCAACTTCAATTATGACTCCCGACAAAGACTCTCCCAGTGTACATCATACATAAAAGAAGAATACAAAACAGACAACGTACTCGCTCTAGGACTCGAAAGCAATTGACAACAAAAGGCAAGTTCAGTGATTATTTTATCTCTACAATAATAAAATAGCCTGTGGTGTGGTTACTGCTTGAGATTTGGCTCTCGCATACCCGTCTGTTCCCGTGGGTGTTGTAAGAGGTAACTAAGGGATAAAGGAACCCGAGGAAAGGCAGCAGCGTCCTTCCGCCTACTGTACCATCACACAGCGATCACCAACCCGCCTTCCAAGCGTAGCGGTTATGGCAAAACCCCCCAATTGTGAGAGGCCCATGTTCAACAGTTATTTTCTGTATTTTTTTTCATCACATATCTAACTATCTAGTTTATCTATTGTGTACCAAGTTTCAACTTGATCGGTTCAGGAAATTCGGAGCAAATTGGCTATTACAGACGGACAGACAGAAAGACACACAAGTGATCCTTTAAGGGTTCCTTTTTTTATTTTGAGTCGGAGGAAAAAAAGGATACAGATCCCATAATACATATACTAGCAACTGGATTCTCAAGCTGCCGGCGACCGCACACTGGAAGACGTCACGAAACCCTAACCAGGTCATCGGTCTACCGAGTGGGAGATGGACCGATAACCTGTTATAATTTAAAGGTCGTGGGAAGCCACTGGATACGGGCAACGCGGACTGGTCGTTGTGGAAATCCTTTTGGAAGGTTTTTGTTCAGCATTCTTTATGTTGATTATGATGAATCATCATAAGTTATGACCTTCATGGGGTTGTTGTTAGAAAAACAACTTAGTACAAATTGCATCCAGTCCCAAGGTACGGAAATTACAAAATTATTCAGGTTATTTTCTACTCTTTCAATTATAGAGTGTTATGCATCCACCTTCTTATGGGTATGTCTTCATCAAAAGATATTTGTGGTAGTTTATTGATCAGCTACATATAAAATCAAACCATGATGTTTCGGTTTTACTTTTCTGCCTCTATTGGCAGCACGCCTCTCCAACAAGTTATCAATCAACTTTGTGTTGATTTCTGTAAATTTACCTGATCGGACCTAAGATGTGTCGCTGTGTCGGCGTTTAAGTTGTGTTGTTTCCATAGTCTAAAGCAAATCAGCGTGATTTTTCAAAAAAAATATATGAAATCCTTAAGCATCGGAATTTATTTCAAATTGTTACGATGACCTTCCCATTCGCGGAGTGTTATAGAATCTAGTTTGCTGGAGACCATGTGTATAGGTAATAAGTACATCCCAATGTTCTGTAGGTAGCTGTTATGCATTCAGTGCCCTCAGATTTTTATTTATAGTATCTACGATGTTTTTAAAAGACTAAGGATTCTCTTACTAGTGGCTAAATGTTAAATCAAGCCTGAACATGATTGTCGATAAGAATTCTGTTATGATAGCGTTTACATAATGCTTGCCAAGCAATATCAATATTTATATTCTCATATCCATTATGAAGGTATCCGCTTGAACATTGAAAATTAACATCTCACTCTCCTTGTTTTACTACAAAGATTTTAGTAGTGCGTTCAATACAGTAGAATTCGATATTTTGCTAGATACCTTAAGAACCCTTAACTTCTCTTCAGCAGCTCTCTCCTGGTTTCACTTCTACCTGTATGACCGTCATCAAATGGTAAATTTGTTTTCATGCATAATCAGAACATTCTGTGTCCCACTGACGTCACTGTAGATGAATCGACTTATCAATCGTTAAAAATAAAATGATGGCATCCATGAAATCGTTCTGAACCTAAGACAAAAAGTTATACTTCAATTTTAAATAAAATGGATTGAATGCGAAGCAGAAGGTTGTCAAGGTAAGCAGTGCTGAGCGAAAGCGCGGTGCGAAAACCGGTCGCGCAAGTCGGTCGGCCGACTGCGAGCTGCAGCTAGCGCCGCAGGCGCTTCAAGTCACGTCAAGTAGGCTTGCTGCAGCTGTGGCGTCAGCGACTGCAGCGACCCGCGTACGTACGTACGTATAAGGCAGATATTGTGAACGAATACTAGACCTAAACTGCCTAGTATTAGCACAGATAGAAGCAGACTCAAATTAGACCTCTGAAGTATAAAAATATTGAAATTGTTGGCAACAATAAAGTTATCTTATCTTATCTAACACAAAATGTAAATTAGTAAATTTTATATTCTTTATAAGGCAACATTCTTCTTCTTACTTGATCTGGCGAACCAACCTGTGCTGTGCTCTCTGTAAATCACCAAAAATTCAATATATTCAAGTGCATGTGTTCAAAATCGTTGTTTGATTACTTCACTGCTGCCCGACCAACTTACTTGATTTGTCTTTGTTTCAGGTTTCTGCTGATTTTTAGAAGGATTTTTGAAGGTTTTTTTATTACTTTTAGGATTTTCTTTTGGTTCCTTACTTGACTCCAATGTACAGTTGTAACTTACTCTTTTTCTTACAGCGAAAACATATCTGTTATTCTTCTTTATCTGTTTCTGGATTCAATTTTGGAATAAACTTAGTATGCTGCGTTAACCTGCTTAGCCCTTTAACTGCTAGAAGCAATTTTCAATAGTATAGAAATAAAGACTCAGTTTATGGAATCATTGTGGATACAACTTGAACATTTATTCAAGAAAATAAAATTGCATGCACAGCCTTAAATAAAACATGGTGGCAATATTCTTACCAACAATAGTCTAAGAGTCATTAAAATCTAGTAATTTAGTCTTTTACTTTATTAAATTGCTTGAAACAAGGAGTAATGCATAGTGCTACTTTACATCTGCTGCATTCTATCTTATTGTTATTTTATGAATATTTAATAATAATAAAAAGTTACATTTATTTTCCTCCCGCCATCATATTGTTCGTAATATGGAATATCATTGAGTTTTTAATGTGGTGACTAATTACTTTTACAGATGTATTTATGATGGATCCGCCAGTACGGCTGCATATACACGAGCAGCACGCAGCCGACGGCAGAGTCAACGGCAACCGTCGCTACCTGTCGGCGGCAGCCGTCACCGCGTCGGTGGCTGCAGTCGCCACGTCGGCGGCAGCCGTCACCTCGTCGGCGTTTCGGCGGCAGCCGCCGACACGGTGACATCTGCCGCCACAAGTGGCGATGGCAACCGCTGACACGGTGACGGCTGCCGCCGACAGATTGCGACAGATAGCGGCTGCCGTTGACTCTGCCGTCGGCTGTGTGTCGCTCGTGTATATGCAGCCTAAGAAAACGAAAAGCCTGGAACAAAACTAATATGAAAAATGCTATTGAAGCCATGAAAACCCAAAAAATGGATTACAAGAGAGCTGCACAAGTCTTTAATGTACGTCAAGTCTTTAATGTCTTTCGGTTTTGCCATACCCACGAACGAAATATAGACTGCTGCCTTGGTCGTAAAACAGTTTTGGGACCTGACATTGAACATTTATGTTAGTATAGAATACCCTATTCCATAATAGGATCACATTTTTGAGAAGCATATTTTTGGTTGATTTATTTTAGTTAATAATATTACGGAAAGTGTATATTATTTGTTGATTTAATTATTACTTTTCAAGAGTGATTACGACTGCATTTAATTGTAACCCATTAGACTGATTAAAATAAAACTATTGTACTGATTTTTTTAAGAATTTGTTTATGTATTCCATATTCGGTACTTTTCCTCTAGTATAACGTTCAGGTTTAAAACATTTAGGCGGATAATGTCCTCCCATTCGCAAAACGTCCCTTAGATATTTCTCAAAATGTCACTTTCTCAAAATAACAGTTTCTGAAAATATCCCTTAATAAGTTTGCCCCGATTAGCTGCTTGCGATTTCATAATTATATACAGACTGAAATTTTTGGAATTTTTAAATTTTGTACATTTTAAGAGTGATATTAATCGAAATGTCTCCTAAAGTCATCGGTAGTCTTCTATGAATGTTTTCCTTTTATTCTGAGTGTCTGTTTTAAAAATTTATCTTGTATACATATCTGTCACGACGCATGTCGTCTATACTTCATTTCTTATACCAATAGACATAAGAAGGACGAAGCAGAGGTAGTAAACATTTGGCCGCAGATTTCAAATGTCGCAGTACTGATGAAAGTATTACTCTGTGGCACACATTTTCTACAAGTAATGGCACTTTACAGAGGATTACTGTATGCGGGTTTTTCTATACATCAGACCGAGAAACAATCTGCATGTAGCGGTGGCGTCGGCTCGGGCCTGACGGGCCGCAAAGAGCTACGGGTTGCATTATTACGAATAAAAATCGGTCGCAGCCGCAGTTCACTGTGACTTGCCCACTTGCTTGTGTTTTCCTTTGCTTTCCTGTCTTTCGTATAAACGTATTTAGCTCGATGTAGCGTATTCTTCTTATTTTAACCTTTGTTTGCAATTCAGTCAGCTGCAATGGATTTTCCTCTTGATTTTCTTCTTGGCATTCTTTTTCATAAATATTTTCATCTCCGGTAACTTGTGCTTCTATTATTACTGGCTTTGGTATAGCAGTTGACTGATTTGCCCTTTCCTTTATTTTTGCTCGATAGCGTTTTGAGGCTTCGCGCCAATTCTTTTTTTGTATTCTTTGTTCTCTCGGCGACTTATCATCTATAGATAAAATCTTTTTTTCCCTTTTTCTTCTTTTATATCTTTCTTTTTATTTTCCATTTGATATAAATCATAGTCTAATTTTATTTCTGCATATTTGCAACGTCGGGCAATTTTTTTATTTTCTAGCCTCTCTCTCTTGGCTTTTGTTTTGCGGTCCATTTCTCCTAAAACAATTGTTTTATGTTGAGTTGTATCTTTACACTGTTTTCGAACCTATGTTCTAATCTGCTACCACTGGATCTGCCACCAGCCACCACTGAAGGTCACTGCTACGTAATCTACTTGTTTTCCTTATCCACACACCACCACTGGTGGGAGCGGTGGCAAATACTTCATAAATAGGAAAAAAGCAAAAATGTATGATTTTGTATAGGTATGTAATTGTAATGCGCAGTCAGCGAATTCGCTCATTGATGCAAACTACAGATCAATTAAGTATAATTTATGTTGAATACCTACCTATAGTTTCAAAAAAAATACTTTGACTTTACCCATCTAACTTTGAAGGGTTGTGGGTTCCAATACTTGCAATCGTCATTACCATTTACAAGTTGTCATTTCCATTTGTGAGACTTTGATGGGAATGATGTTAATGGTAATGACGATTCTAAATATTTTTTTCCATGCCCTTGAAATAGAACTTGTTTATGGTTTCATAAGTTAAGCGTAATATATATTTTGTAAATTACGCTAACGTACGTAAAATATACAGTAAGTTTATATGTAAATTTGGCTATTGTGAAATAGAATAAATAAATTGAGGCGTATAGAATCAAAGGCAGCTTAATCCAATCCTACAAATTTTTCAATAAACAAAAAAAAAACGTTAATTTCATTGTATTATGGTCACTATACAATAGAAAACGACTTAAGACTTACTGTAGGAGTTTAAATCTATGATCAAAGCACTTAGACAACCCTAGTGGTGGCTTAAATAGAGATATTGAATAAATTAAAATCCACTTAGCTGTTTTTGTTACCAACTCCAGGATTTAGCTGGCTTTGATTGTAAGTGAAATGGACATAGCTGTATTTGTTTCTAACAATAAACCTATGACGTCATCCAGCTAGTGATGTGCGACATGCTCCAAAAACAGTGAAAGAAACTACACTCGGCTTCAAAAAAATCGCACGTCCGTAAAAATAGGCTTCAAGCACTGTTAATCCTTAAGACAAGCAGTTATTCGTAGCAATATTGGTATCATTTGAGAGCCCTATAAAAACTCTTTAAAAAAATGTCCATTTCATTTGATTAAAGAAAACGCTTGACACTTTAAGTCACTGTGAATGACAATGGAACTGATTCTCCTCTTCAAATTTTGTTTGTATAGTTTTGTTTTTTGGGTATAAAAGGGTCGATACAGCTTATCGGGGGATAAATTTGCTACCAACAGTCGAAGAAGACACAGAAGAATATCTTTCATCAGAAAAACGTCCTTGAAGATGGACACTACTGCTGCTGAAGCCGCCCAAGTTATCGCACTACTGCAATCAGGACTACGTCAGTGTGATGTTGCTCGGCAATTGCACTTGAGTCGCTTTTCTGTTCGAAGAGTGTACCAGCGGTTCCTGCAGACCGGTGGCTTTGTCCGAAGGCGTGGGTCTGGTAGAAATCGCTGCACTTCTACGAGAGATGACCGATTCGTCGTATCGAAGTCTTTGAGAAATCGGTTCTCTAATGCTGTTGAGTTGCAACAGCAGCTTCAAGCAGTTCGTAGAAGGGCCGTGAGTGTCTCTACAGTTAGAAGAAGACTAAAGGAGAGAAATATTGTGGCTAGAAGACCTGCCACGGGTCCAAAATTAACCGCAGCGCATCGGCGAGCACGCCTGCAATTTGCTCGCGCCCACGTCAATTGGACCCTGGACCAATGGAGAGCTGTTCTCTTCTCAGACGAAACGAGAGTGTGCCTTTTCTGCAACGATAGACGCAAAAGAGTATACAGAAGACAATGGGAACGTTTTGCCCAAGCCTGCATCCAAGAGACGGTAGAATACGGGGGCGGTTCCTGCTTGTTCTGGGGCGGCATATCTGCCGACGGCAAAACTGAACTTTCTTGCGTCTCTCGGACCGGCGGTGCTCGCGGGCAAGGGTCGATGACTGCTCACCGGTACATCACAGAGATCCTGGAAGAACATGTGGTCCCCTATGCTGGATTTATTGGCGACGGGTTCACATTAATGCACGATAACGCTCGCGCGCACACTGCTGGAATTGTGCAGGGCTACCTTCAAGAGGTTGGGATCCCTGTCATGCAGTGGCCAGCGAGAAGTCCAGATCTGAACCCGATAGAGCACCTCTGGGACCAGCTGAAACGCAAGGTTAGATCCCGTGATCCCGCACCCGCGACTCTTCAGGAGCTCCAAGACGCCGTTATTGAGGAATGGGACAGAATCCCTCAAGAAGAGGTCCTAAAGTTGGTGCGATCCATGAGGGAGCGCATGGAAGACGTCATTAGGGCTAGGGGGGGTAACACTAGGTTTTAGGTTAGTTTTAAGCAACTTTGTTTTGAAAAATTAATCAGATTTCATTTGGGTTTTTTAAGGATTTTTATTGTTTTGTAAATTTTTCTCAGTTCCAATAAAAAACATTGAATGAATTATTGTTTTTGCATTCTCTGTTTCCTTACCTTTCAAATGATACCGAACATTACCAATATTTCATAATACAAATACGATTGAAAGATGTTTAAAACAGATTTCTTAAAAGGTGCGATTTTTTTGAAGCCGAGTGTATATCTCATTTTATAATAATTAGTAAGAATTAGGATAACAGCAAATAAATGACGGTTTATATGAAAAGAAAAAAGTAAGTATGTTTATTAATAAAATTAACGTCTCAAATTACACTCTTTATCACACATCTGGCAAATATCTTCTCCTTCGTGTTCTTCCTCTTCGCATTGCTCTCCTTCGCCTGCTTCTTCATCTGGTAAGTTATTTAGTATGTTTGAATAGAAATTAAAATCTGGCAGATTTGGCCAATTTTCACCATAATGGCTCGTAAGAAGCTTTCTAACGTCTCGGAGTTTTAGAGGTTTAACCTCCACACCTTTCGGAATTATGGAAGCCCGTATCATTTCGGTTTCTTTATCAACTTTGCAGATGCTTTTTGGTACTCCTGTATCTGAAGTAAAAAAAATCTCCCCACGTACCAAAACATTTCCAGCTTTTTTGGATCTTTTGAATATGAATTGTTTACATTGTGATATTTTGAAATGGAACTGAGCGGTTGTTTTTAAGACTTCGCGAACGCAGTTTTTGCAGTTATATATAGGTATGCTTGTAAGTTTAGTGACTATAGTAAATTGGCCAATAATTGCAGCATACTTAGAGGGTGAAGTAATTACTTCTCTTTTACGTATGACTTTTTCGATATTACCAAAAATTCTGTCTGCGGGCATGAAAGAGTGCCCTGTGACAGGAAACACTAATTCCATCTTTTTTACAGACCTGTTGTCTAAAAGCCAATGAGAATACATAGCTAACATTGCGCTATTTTTGTTTTGTCCGCCACATCCGTCTGCCACCAGAAGAATGTGATTTACATTTGTCATATCACTTTCATTAAGTGTATGATAAACAGCAGATGCTGTTTCATTACTTCCGTTAAAGTACTCATTCTCAGTCCAGATATAAGAATGAGAATTATCTGTATTCAAAGGGTCATAAGAGGACCCTCGAATAATTGCAAAATTGTAAAAATATAATTGCCTACTATAGTAGCAACTTTGATCCGGAACTTTGGGTAGTACCAAATTTTTTTGCCAGTCAAAAGATAATGTTGCCATTCCCTTTTTTCTCTTAGCAAGTTGAAAAATGCTTTCGCCTTCAGCACATGTATTCTTTTTTCTGTCATTTCCCTTCGTTTGCCGCACTGTGCTGCCTCGCGTTACCAGTCGCGTGCCGGGGAATAATGAGCGCGCGCGGTAAAATTATGTGTTTGCTTTGAAATCAAAATTTGTACACAAAATCAATTCTAAATGCTATTCTTGTTACTACTTGAAAAAGATTGATAATCTAACAATATTTTAGTTCAATTATTACCGTCATAAAATGTCTCTTTTTTTATAATGAATATTTCTTTTCAAACATCATCAAATAATCTGAGGCTCCTGATACAAATTGTGATAAAATATTCACAATAAATTATAGTACAGTTATATTTTGTTTTTCTATGATTATGATACCTTTTCTATAGTATAAACTGAGAAACCGAATATTTATACGTAAGAATATGAAGAAATTCTTGTCTGAAATTCATGAATATTTGAACGTAGATCTACGCTCCGGCACAGAATTTACAGCGTAGATCCACGCTCCGGCATAACGTTTATAGGGTGTTGTTAAATTTCGATTTGATAGAAATAAATAAAATAGACATGCAAATTTACATATTTGGTTTACTTACTTAGATCATAAAATATGTATATGCTTAGGATTTTAGTGAGCGTATTGGGTGGACCTTCTGTGTATACCTATTTTGTGTTTAGATGGTATGAAAATGTAAATAATTGTAATGCTGCAAGTTTACCTACGTCATATGACATATTTTTGAAACCCCTGGCAGCAGATAGCAAGGATCAGTGGAATTACGCGACCGGAAAAGGCCGGATGTATAAATTTCTTCCGTACTGACTTCGGCCATTTCCGGCCACGCAATTCAACTGATACTTGCTTACCATCACTTTTGCTCTCTGCTGCCAGAGGTTTCAAAATGACGTTATATCACGCACATAGGTAAACTTGCTGTGGGCTCAGGAACTACAAAGGTATTAAAAAAATGTATGTTATTGTTGTACACAATCATATATTTACATTACATCATAAGCGTTTTCGTTACATCAGGGGTGGAAACGACATGACAAAAATACTGATTTTACTGACGTCTGAACTCGAAATTACTGACCTTTTACTGACCACTACTAAATTAGATTATAGGTAGGTACCCCCTGGATGATTACAAAAGTTTTTATATGTTACAACTGACTAAAGATTTTTGAACGGTGGAAAGTTTAAGTGGATTTGGATGTTTCAAATATCACGAATAAAGAGTGAGGGTAGCTGCACAGACGAAATACGCAGAAGAGTCGGTATGTCCAAATGTGCAATGGTGAATCTGAACTAGATTTGGAGGAACAGTAGTATTCGCCGGATATTTAAGGTGCAACTTGCACGTGCCTTGGTATTTTTCATTTTCTTGTATGAAGCGGAAACCTGGTGCTGCAAGAGCAGTGACAGCAAGAAGATCGACGCCTTCGAAATGTGGTGTTAAAGAAAGCTTCTCAAAATTCCATGGACCGCAATGAGAACTAATAAATCCATCTTGCAGGAACTAAACATCACAACGAGGCTCTCAGCAACATGACACCAAAGATCCCTTTAGTTCTTTTTTTATTATTATTCTAAGTAAGCCCTTGGCTTACCAATATTACCCAACGCAATGGAGAACGGCAGCCATGGCTATCTTATCTTCATGCCAGAACACATCAGTGCTGTTAAAATTGATGTTTGGCAGCAAGACTTAGATAAGATGGTGGTAGCTCGCCAGGCGGGCTCAGAAAATGCCCTACCACAAACCAAACCCAGTCCTACAAAATTGGACCCCGGCGGGAATCGAACCCGCTACCTCGTGTTGTGAAGCCAGTGGACTAGTCACTAGAGTCCCACGGAGGCGGCTCTTTGGACATATTATGCGTAGCACAAAATTCTGGGTCAGATGGATGGCAAACGAGCCAGGGCACCTACCCGATGGATCATCATTAGCAGAAAGACGTCCACTGCTGGACATAGGCCTCCCCCAAGGATTTCCACACCGACCGGTCCTGTGCGGCTCGCATCCAGCGGCTTCCCGCAACTTTCACCAGGTCGTCAGTCCACCGAGTCGGAGGCCTGCCCACACTGCATCTTCCGGTGCGCGGTCGCCACTCGGGAACTTTACTGCCCTAACGGCCATCTGTTCGACAAGCTATGTGCCCTACCCACTGCCACTTAGTGTTGCGATTCTGAGAGCTATGTCGGTAACTTTAGTTCTCCTACGTATCTCCTCATTTCTGATTCGATCACGTAGGAAAAAACCAAGCATAGCTCAATGGATAGATGTGGTGAAAAAACCTGCAATCCCTCCCTCAGGCCTGCAATCCCTTGAAGCTGTGAAAAAATAGGTATACGGGAAGTACCTAGGTTTTGATTCCCATGCGAGTGTCCAAATATGCGACATAAACGGCCGTATCTCTTGATTGCGTAGCCGGCATAGAAGTTTGATCTTTTCACAGCTTCAAGGGATTGCAGGCCTGAGTATTTGATATAAATTTCATGTTGATACGTACGCGTAGACTCTACGCGTTGTTCAAAAAGGGTTGTGACAGACAGACAGGCAGACGGACGGTCTTTACTGACTAGTTTCCACCACTGTTACATACACATTACAAATAGGGAGAGAGCTATGGCCTTAGAGATTGCTTAGTGTGGTAATCTCTCCAACATGGTCCTACGAAAAGAAAGACGCGGCATTTTGAGCAAACTATATTGCTTTCGCATCTTTTCTTAAGGGCGAGACAACGCACGCAGCGTCCCCGCTTCTGGCGGATCCTTGTCTTATCTGCACGTACATCGCATGCAATGTGATCGGGAAAATGATCCACACCATCCAGTCTATTACAATGATCACTGACTGTAGCAGATCTGATGCGATGTATCGAAATGTGTTGCTTTGAAAAGGTATCTGCCAAAGCGTAACGGAATTGTCTATGATTAAGTTGGTCCTGAGACCCAGAAGAGTTTGCATGATGTATTATAAAGGTGTTCAGAGCACAGTTAATTAACCGTTTGAACACCTTTATGTACCACTTTAGCCCTCTTTTTCGCTCCAACAAGTACATGGACAGCTTCTGGTCTTTCATATCAACGCCGCCCATGTACTTGTTGCAGCTGTGGACTACCAGAGGCTTAATGCACTCCTCGCCCGCTCGCCTACCTGGTATCGTATCAGCATTGTGATACGTAGATATTATACTGACTAGTTTGACATCTTTCCATGCCAGTACTGTTACGTCGCCGCAGTGCCGAGCTATTATGGTACCCCTCTGAATACGCCTCTCATCAATTGCTTTTATGTCAGCCGGGGTATCAACTCTTCTCCTATTGAGAGAGCCAATTACATCAGTTTTATTCTGTTTTAAAAATCGTGCAAGGACAACACAGTTATAAAAGTTGTCCATTATCAAGCAATGTCCTAGTCCGAGATATTCTTCCATAAGCTGTAAAACAATTTTCGTCGTAGCTCCTGTAAAACCGTGAACCGGTTCTGAGGGTCCTGTACCTTGACCAGCATATATCTTGAATGCCAATCATATTCATTGGTTTGTTCTACTATTTTTTTTTATGCTGCGGTCGAAAATAGCGGCAAATAGTTCGAATGGATTAGTGGTATCTATCCAGGCTGTTTTAAATAAGTTTCTTCAACAGCCGTGAAGCTTTCAAAATTATCGGACCATGTTAAGTTGTTCTCATTTGCGACACTGGGCTCTGTTATACGCTCCTGAACTTCAAGGTTTTCATCGTCCTCGGCTTCTAAAATTTGACGAATGAGTTCTTCTGAGTATTCTTCTTCCTCTTCGTCTTCGCTACCCGAGTCTTCTTCTAAAGCGTCAGCAAGAGATGGGGGTAATAAAGATGTGTTTTATATATTACAAACGATGCGCCGCGCCGTCACGTGTCGCCGCCTCATCGTCGTCCGCATATAGGTACTTATTATGTATTTACTACGTATGCAATGCATGCACTTTTTAAGTTACCAGTGTTGCATATATACTTATGTGGGTAAACCTAAATAAATAAATCAGTGGTTATCAAGCTATCGTGTCGTTTGCTTCATGGTGACAGCGGTGCTATAAAATCAATAGTTTTAGTGGCTCAAAGTTAGAAGTTAAGACTAAAAAGTGATATTTAACGGTTTAAAGTTTAATAAAAACGATAAACAATGGAGCATGCACGGCCGCCAGCGGAATTGTCACTATCGGGAGGTCCCGCGGAGCGCGCGGACATGTGGCGCAAGTGGCTAAGGCAATTCCAGGTGTTTCTGAAAGCATCCGGTGTATACAAGGAATCAGAGGACGTGCAAGCTAGCTTATTAGTTAATTTGATTGGGTCGGATGGTTACGATGTGTATTCAACATTCAAATTTAGTGATGAGAAAGACCGTGACAAAATCAGCATACTAATTGAAAAATTTAATGAGCACTTCGGTACAAAGGTCAACACAACCATGACAAGATTCAAATTTTTTACTCGTAACCAAGACAGTGGCGAAAGTATAGACGAGTATGTCACGGCGTTAAAACTTTTGAGTCAGCAATGCGAGTTCGAACAGCTTGAGGATGGCTTGTTACGCGACCGCATCGTGTGCGGAGTACGGGACAGTAAAGTACGCGATAGATTGTTGCGGTCAGACGATTTAACTTTGGAGAAAGCCATAAAAATATGCCAGTTAAACGAAATTTCCAATGACGATGGAAAACAAATTGAAGGCGTAAAAATAGAAGTTTCTGGAAGCGTGGACGTGGTGAGAGCAAGCGGCAGTGTTCGTGGAGCACCCTGGGCCCGTAGGGTCTCGGGTAGCGGCTTTGTCAGCTCGCGTGGACGCGGGCGGGGCATGCCAGGCCGCGGCGGCGGCGGCGGCGCAGGCACTCGCTTCGCGCTCCGGGCGGACAGGGCCGGCGTCAGGCCGGTGATGGTGTATCCGGTTATACTTGCTTAACGTGCGCGAATGTATATTGTAATGGTGGTAACTTGTGTCCTGCGAAGAACGTTAAGTGTTTTTTGTGTGGTAATAAAGGACATTATAAAAAAGTGTGTCCAGGGCGTCAATACAGTAAAGTTTACGAATTACAAAACGAAGACGATGATGAGTTATTTTATATTTCCACGATAGATATGTTGGATTGCAATGAATTAAAGTCTAAATGGTATGAAACTCTTTACTTATTTAGTAATGGTAATAGTCATAGATTTAAATTAGATACAGGGTCTGATCTTAATGTTTTGTCAAAAAGAATTTTTTTGAAATTAGGATTATCTATCACTGATATAATATCAGATAACACAAAAGCAAAATCTTTTTGTGGGAGCATTATAAATATAATGGGGTCCTGTACAATAAAATGGCTTTATAAAAACAAAGAGCAAGACTTGAAATTTATGATTTGTGAATCAGACTGTCAGAGTATTTTGGGTAAAGATGCATTAGAACGATTAAATTTAATAAAACGTGTGTATTCTCTAAATATGCCAAATTATAATGATCTGTTCGAAGGACTGGGAAAGTTACCAGGGAAATATACAATACAAATAGAAAATAATGCTTCTCCGTGTATTTGCCCAGTTAGGAAAATCCCTATAGGTATAAGAGACCAACTTCAGGTTGAACTAAATCGCATGGAGCAGTTAGGTGTCATTAGAAAAGTGAGTCATCCCACTTCCTGGGTGAATGCGATCGTCGTGACTGCGAAAAAAGATGGGAGCCTCCGGGTTTGTCTAGATCCGCGGTCACTCAACCAAGTAATACGACGTCATCATTATCCGTTGCCAACGCTAACAGAGATCGCAACTAAGGTTCACGGGGCAAGGTACTTTAGTAAGTTAGATGCTCGTTCTGGTTTCTGGATGGTGCAGCTGGACAATGACAGTGCTGATCTATGCACTTTTGGAACACCATTCGGACGATATCAGTTTCTTCGCCTTCCATATGGTATAAATTCGGCTTCTGAAGTTTTCCATTCCAGAGTTAGGCAACTGCTGGAAGATCTGGACGGTGTGGATTCTTTCATAGATGACATAATAGTGTGGGGATGAACGAGGGAGGAACACGATAGACGGTTAGATAAGCTATTGGATCGCGCTAGACAGGTAGGTATAAAGTTCAATCGTGAGAAGTGTGAGTTTCAGGTTTCGCAGGTGACATATCTCGGTCATAATTTAAGTGCAGAGGGAATGAAAATAGATCAGAGTAAATTAAAAGCTATCACCGAAATGCCAAGTCCTCACGACAGACAGTCTTTGGAGAGGTTTTTGGGTATGATTAACTACGTTTGTAAATTTATTCCTAATTACTCTGATACGGTCACTCCATTGCGCAATCTCTTAAAAAAAGACAGCGAGTGGTGCTGGGGTGAGCAGGAGGAGAGCGTGGTACAGCAGCTGAAGCGCGCCGTGTGCGCGGCGCCGGTGCTGGCGCTGTACGACGCGCGCGCGCCCGCCGTGCTGTCGGTGGACGCCAGCTCGCACGCGCTGGGCGCCGTGCTGCTGCAGGGCGGGCGCCCGGTGGAGTTCGCTTCGCTCACTCTCACGGATAGCCAGCGTCGGTACGCCCAGATCGAAAAGGAGATGCTGGCCATTGTATTCGCGCTCGAAAGATTTCATCAGTATGTTATACGGTAAGGGAGACGTAACCGTGGAGACGGATCATAAACCCTTGGAGGCATTGTTTAAAAAATCGTTGGATTCTGTTCCTATGCGTCTTCAAAGAATGATGCTTCGTGTGCAAAGGTATGATTTTTCCGTTCAGTATAAACCCGGAAAATATATGTTTATAGCAGATGCATTATCTCGGGCTCCATTAGCGGAGTTAATGCATGATAAAGTCACAGAAGAGTTAGAAGATCAAACTTGTTTTTTCTTACAAAATGTTCAATTCAGTGACGCTAAACTGAATTTAATAAAGGAGCACACAATCAATGATTCAGAATGTCAAACTTTAATTGGTTATATTTTAAAGGGATGGCCATTAAATAAATACGAATTCGATGAGCGAGTACGTCCCTTGTTTGATTGCAAAGAATCTTTTGAGTACATAGATGGGGTTATATTTAAAGACAATTTAGTATATATACCGATTAGTCTCAGACAAGATATGATAGCGCGGGTACACGAGGGGCACCTAGGTATAGACAAGTGCAAGAGGCGCGCGCGTGACGTCATGTACTGGCGCGGGATGTCGGGCGAGGTGGAGCGCGCCGTGCAGCGATGCCGCGCGTGCGCCGAGCGCGCCGCGCGCCCGCCGCGGGAGCCGCTGCTGCCGCACCGCGTGCCCGATGTGCCCTGGCTCAAGGTCGGCTCCGACTTGTTTGAGTACAATAGAAAGTATTTTTTAATACTAGTGGATTATTATTCAAATTTTATTGAGGTGAGTCCTTTGAGTTCGTTGACCTCGAAATGTGTAATTGCAGCAATAAAAGACCAATTCGCACGTCACGGTATTCCACAGCTGTTGGTGACTGATAACGGGCCTGCCTACGCATCCAAGGAATTTAATGAATTTAAAAATAATTGGTGTTTTGACCACGTGACTTCGTCACCTAATTAATCGCTTACCATCAGGTGATCCGTCTGCTCGTTTGCCACCTATCACATAAAAAAAAAAAAAAAAAAAAAAATATCCCCAGTCGAACGCGAGGAGTGAACGTGCCGTTAGAACCATAAAGTCTTTGTTGCAGAAAGCTGTGAGTACTAAAAGTGATTTTTACTTAGCACTACTTAACTACAGAGCTTCGCCAAGAGATGGGGTACGTAGTCCGGCACAACTTCTAATGGGTCGTAGGCTAAATACGCGATTACCGGTGCATGGTGATAAATTACGGCCGGAAACGAGCAGTGTTAGTGATTATGCTAATATCATGCGTAATCAGGAACGCAGTAAGAGCTGGTACGACAGGAGTGCGCGAACGCTGCGGCCACTGGCGCCGGGCGCCGAGGCGGTGATGCTGGACGCGCGCGGGCGGCGCGCGGTACGCGTGGCGGGGCCCGCGCCGCAACCTCGCTCATATTTCGTTACAGATACTCATGGGCGGCGCTTCCGCAGGAACAGAAGGGATCTCTTAGTTATTCCTCCTAATTCTGTGTCTAGTGTGGAATTGCAAGTCGAAAACTTGCAAGGGAATTCGAGTGACCTTGAGAAAAGTTTGTATTAGGATCCGGTGTCTGATACACGAGACCATTCATCCTCTGAACAAGGCTCTGATGATAATTATCCTTCCTTGTCTTCTAGATTTAATTGGTTAACATGTAGTAGTCCTCGTCTACGTTTGACCCACTCGCACGTAGTTTAGCGCCATAAGAGAAAAAGAGACAGCTAGGTACTCTCCCACCTCGGCGCCATTGCACGGTCCAAGCCTCATTCGTTTTCGTGCGCGCACGGCTACCGCACGTAGTAAAAAATATTTCTTAAAAAGTTCGTTAATTATTTGAATTTAACAAGTGTGCAAAAATGTGCTTAGAATAAAATAAATCCTTACGTTACTTTTAGATAAGGAGATTATGTGGAAAAGAAATACAAAAATCATTTAAAAAAAAAAACAAGTGCAGTGAAAGTTATTTTTATTTAAACATGATGGGAGAATATCAAATAATTTTATTTTGCTTCGAGTCAACGCGAGACGTTGACCAATAGCCAGTTTTGCTTCGAGTCAATGCGGGACATTGACCAATAGCCATTTTTGCTTCGAGTCAATGCGGGACATTGACCAATAGCCATTTTTGCTTCGAGTCAATGCGAGACATTGACCAATAGCTACTTTTATTAGAGTTAATGCGAGACATTAACCACACTATAATATTCCTGTTTCGTATGAACTGGAATCATCAGCTTTCTAATGCTTATGCGGCTGCTCCATCAACCCTCGCTCGCCGCCACAGGTGAAGCGTTGGCAGCATCGTGGCTCATATCACTGCACTGCCACCACAGCCACCGCCGCTTATGCAGCTGACAACGATGCTGAAAAATCGACAACGACGATGGACGGATTGCCTCCCGAAACCTCCCCAACGGCGCTGCTGTAACCGCCGTCCGCCAAAACCGCTGCCGGCGCCGCCACCAAAACCGCCGCCGCCTACAGGTGATATGTACCATAAGCACCATCACGTCTATTTAATCTTCCGGCACATATCCACCGCCATCGTGCGTTTATACTGATGCCTACTATCCGCAGTTGAGATTCCTTCTAGTGTTTCCAAACGCGTGTGTTATTATTTCAAAACCAACCTCGAGAAGGACGGTCTATTTAAAAAAAAAAAAAAAAAAACTCGAGTTTGTCATCCGACAATAACTCCAGAAATTGAGGCGATGCTGAACTATTAATCTAAGATGGAGCCAAAAATAGGGATATTATAGCTATTTTTCTTAACCATAACCTTACGGTTATGTCCAATACCTACCGCTAACCTGATTTATTGAAACAACAGACATCCTGTCAGTTCAGTTTATATAACTGATTGAATGAATGATGAAACACCCGACCGATTTCGGTCATGAGTCATGGCGACCACTTCGACTCCTAGTAGACTTGTTGACTGTGGGGCGCCCGAAAATAGCTAATATAGCCAATCTTCGCGGCAAACCCCCGTGCACATTGCAGTTTAATTAAGTAATATACCAGCCTTTTATTTATTTCTTCATCATATTATAAAATACTTATCTGCGAGTAATAGTGTTCTGTGATACTTATACACTGGAATCGAAAGGGAGACATTTATTCGGTGTTGTGTTCGGTGGTTTTGTGAAGATGTCAAAGGGCATATACAAAAAGTTAAAAGAATTGAGTTGCATCGGATAGCGAGCAGGGAGATACGTATGTATGTATGTGCCACTGCCGCTCAGCCAGCCCAAACGCAACCCGTCGCGTCGCCGCCGCGCCGACGACGCGCTGCCGCCCCCGCGCTGGCGCGCTGACCGATCGCTGCGAAGCGTGCCCTCCGCAGCTCAGCCGCATTTTAAGGTAGCGGGTAGATGGAAATATTTTATGGATGCATTAAAAAGGTATTGTTTGGTATAACTAGACCATTTTACACAAAATATTGAGATAAAGACTACCCCAGATGAATTTTTTGGCCCTGGACAAGTCGTGGCCAAAATGTGGTATATTTTTGATCAAAATTGTAAAAGTTAACGCAGCAACTATATGAAAAACTCTTTGCTTCGAGTATTATTTTTATAATCCATAAAAGTGAAGACAAGTTTAATTTATACTGGATTTAAAATGTAAATCAAATTTTGAATATTGATAATTTGAAATCTATTTTATCGTACCTACATAGTTGCCCAGGGCAGTTACATGGTAAAAGCAATAAATAAAATAGGCCGATATCCTCGTGCTCATGCACGATTTTATCTTACTTAAAACACTTTTTTCTATATAAGTACTTGTGTTTTACCTTTCAGCCTGTGCTCAACTTTTATAGGACTATAGTCCTATGAACACTATAGTGTTCATTAACTTTATGAACAGATTCAGGAGCTTTTTCAATCTGTTTTTACTATATTATTCTATGTTATTCTTCTTTTCGGTCGATAACAAACCTAAATAATCTCGGCCCAAAATTCAGCCACGCGAATTGCACTGTCCGTGGCACTCATTAGATCTGCTTGCCTGCAGTTATCTGGTCATGCAGGGCACGACGTCAAATACTCCATTGTTTGGGGAACTACGCCACACTTAAACTCCACGCCAACACAAAACTTGGAACCATCTGAGGATGTTATCACCATTATATTATTATCTTATTGAGAGGTGTTAAACTTAACACCAAATATATTTTAAATCAACGAATTAAATTGTATGTACAATATTGTACACATTAATTCTTTAAATAATTAATTGATAGAAACCAGTTCGGTATACGATTCAAAACCCTTTCGATTTACAGTTACCATAACTGACAAGTAATCGTTAATAATTATAATAAGAAATATAAAAGTATTTTATAAAATAAGGTTTTCTGTACCTTATACTTAAAATTGTCTTTTTTGTACCTAGCTTCTGCTACTTACATGAAACTTGCAATGACAGCGTTTCGGGAAGTATTAATTATAATAAATACATATACCTACGTTATTTTTTCTTATGAAGCCATGTCTTCAGTCTAGATGACAATGATTCATAGGTGTGCCTGTTTTTAAGTTTAATGCAGGTTAAGTCTTAATAAAGCTGCCGCAATCACCAGATAAGAATAAACAATAATGTTTGATGGGTGAAATCTGTGAATTCTTAGATGGTGGATAATCAAAATTTTGACTTTGCATAATCAAAAATTTTGTTGATGGCCTCCACAGCACACTGGAGATGTCCTTGTGAGGATGGTGAAAATTATTTATTGGCTTTGTTTAAGATCGCCTATAATCAAAATATACATTAAAAAGATTTATATATGTTGAATGAATTAAAAATGAAAAATGTGAACATCAGCGAATTTTGCAAAAACAAAATTATTATAAGTCATAGCTTACGTGAAACTTCTGGTATATTTTGAACTAAATTATTTACAATTGAAAGTTTATTAACCGCGATATACTTTCGTGGCTATATAAAATTACAGCAATTTTTTTCTCTATTAACCAAACAGGTAGTTTTTTTTTAGTAAACACACAACAAAAGAACGAGAAATTAAAATGTTAAAAAGTTGTGACAATAGAATACTATTGCTGGTATTGACAATAGAATACATATAAAACTTGCTGAAATTACCGTTATCGATACAGTTTAGATAAATATACTAAACATGTTTTCTACTGCATTCCAAAACTTATTAAATAAGCTTATACAGCCTAAAATAATAATTTTAACTTAAAGAATAAATACAAAATGTAATAAGTACATTTTTACATCTTTGTAATGTTTTCCGTTTATTTGTGTAACTATCTTCAACGGTTCCCACTTTTTCCAATTATTATGAACTTCATATTATTATTTCGAAATTATGACTTATTATGTAATAAGTCTTAAAAAAAATGCTGCTCAAGCTACTACCGTTTTCATACCTGACGTAGGGTCAGTTATGAAATCAGAATTTATCTATATTTTATTTCTTATAAGTGAACCTGAAACTTATATTTTCAAATATTGTCTCAAATATTTACTTATTCATTCGTATAAGGAACGAACAAATGCATATCGTCAGTGCTGGATATAAAATTCCTATCACTGGTCGATAATACCAAGTTTCAGGTCACGTCTAGCTTTAAACAGTGGGGGAATATTATCGATCAGGAGTATAGATTCGTTGGTTTGTTCACGGCTCATCCCCATTGCGGGTATACCTATAGTTATTCGGGTTTATTTTGTGATACATTTTTTGTCAAATTACCTAAAAATGAATTTCAGATGTTCAACGTGAATTATTCAAGCAGTACATGAAAGATGTACAGGTTAAAACCATATTTGTTAAAATACGATAGGTACATAGTGTAATTAAGGTACCAGAATATCGTATTAGATTATCATCTTAGCAGTTCTTTGGACTTAGAACAGATGTTCCAGATAGCTAAAAGGATGGAAATGTCAAACAGGTTCCCTATGCATCGACGTCGGTTCCCAACGACGCTGCATATACCTTTCATAAAACACTATCGTCTATCGCTGCACTTATGCTAAGTGTAACCTCATCACTCAGAACCTAACGTCAAGTTCAACTAACAATCACATTTATAAAATTGAACAAGATTTAATTTTATTTTCATGTTGTTTATTTGATAACCTTCTAGGAAGTGTTATTTTTTAATAATTTATTGTGTACACAAAATGGGCATAATATAAAAGCTTACCATCAAATATACGCAAGGGGTGCAACTTGTTTCTAAAAGAAATTTCTTCCAGAAATAAATTTCTGTTAATTGAATTACAGTTATAAAATCTCTCAGATTATATTTTATTGCAATAATTCTCATACCTATTACCTACAACATTGTTAGTCTCTCTAAACATCTACATGTTAACCAATTAAATCTAGAAGACAAGGAAGGATAATTAGATGATCAAACGAACTTACCTCAAGTGAAGTTCGACCTTAATTATCCTTCCTTGTCGGAGAGATTTAAGGTCCCTCCCTGCCCTAGAGTAGACAATACTAGGATGCTAGTATTAAAACCCCTAATACCAATGTTGTAGTATGTAGGTTGCCTTTTTTATTCTCTTAAATGAATGAGGCTTGGACCGTGCAATGGCGCCGAGGTGGGAGAGTACCTAGCTGTCTCTTTTTCTCTTATGGCGCTAAACTACGTGCGAGTGGGTCAAACGTAGACGAGGACTACTACATGTTAACCAATTAAATCTAGAAGACAAGGAAGGATAATTAAGATCGAACTTCACTTGAGGTAAGTTCGTTTGATCATCTAATTTGTTAGAATCATTGTTTGATGATCGAGGTCCAACACTTACACACACTGAACGTGGGCAAATAAACGGAAGGGAAGCAGCCCTCAGGGCCAAAGAAAAAATTGTGAAGATATACAGATCAGATTAAACTATGTAAAAATTGTTTATAAAAATTGTAATAAAGTAAAATATATATACTTTGTATATGTATGTATGTATGTATTTATAAATATATGTATACTTTAAAAATAGCCTAACTTTATGTTATATTCCTAAGTATATTAATTAACCTGCAGTGTATAACTATTAATTATGCTAAGATGTTATTTAATACATGTAGCAAATAGTTTCATTAAAATTAAAATATATATTTTTATTCTGTAAGGAAGAGATGTTGCATATATACTTATGTGGGTAAACCTAAATAAATAAATCAGTGGTTATCAAGCTATCGTGTCGTTTGCTTCAACCAGGATTCAAAGGCTCTGTTTACCATGTTCGTAATGTGTTAGTGATATTACAATTTGACTGAGCCACCGAGTCAGTCAAAAATTGCATTGAACATTAGTAAAAAGTACTTTCTTAAATGTTTCCATATACGGAAATCACCTTCCTTTATAATCATATTTATCTATTGTTTTAATAGTAATTTTCAAATTATGTAATGATAAAAACATAATTACCTATCAACGCGATAAACTTGATAAACAAAAGAACATATGCTTTAGTTTCGAGTTCAAAACTCATTTAAAAAATCAAATCTATAACTTTAAAGGCTAAACTTTACAGTATAGAGAAGCCCTTACAATTACAACAGCTATGGCCAACTTTTTTTATAGGGGTCGCAAAGACAATTGAGCTGCAGGTTTTATGTTAATAAATAATATAATGTGAACTTAAAATTTTATATAATTCAGTTTAGTAAGATTTCTGAAAGTGATAAAACTTTTTCAAAACTTTATCATGATCCGGTTTTATTTGCATTAACAGTTATTTTTATCTTAAGTGGAAATGTTTGCAGATTTGTTATAGTTACAAAGTATATACATATTTAATAATAACATAAGTATATTTAAAATACTCAGGCCCTAACAGGCCATTCATAAATGTTCGGCTAGCTATATGCGGTCTGCGGGCCGTGAGTTGAGTATAGCTGCCTTACACCACTGAGTCTGCTCCGTGGGAACAGTGCATCGTAATCAAAGTTAGTTGCATTTATCGCACTAGATGGAAAGTCGTGTCGTGCGTCATAATTTGCAAATATTTATTTACTTGAACTTAATAGATATTAGTTAATAAACATTACCAGTGATTTAATTTTTTTGGAGAAAACGTAATGATCTATTTTTGCAAATACAGTCGGAATGGTTGTATTGATATTGTAAACTCCTCATACGCCCTTGAGCCATAGCGTAGTTTTGTCATGCGCCCCTGAGCGGAGATTCGACCGGGATGGTCGGAATGGTTGTATTGATATAGTAAACTCCTCATGCGCCCTTGAGCGGGGATACGACCTTCAATGTCGTAATGAGCGTGGTTAACTTGTTATGTGCCCTTGAGCGGGGATTCAACCAGGACGGCTGCAGTTGTGAAGTTGATGGTACAGTTATTACCGGGACGGTTGTAGTGAATGGAGTTAACTTACTCACGCGCCCTTGAGCTGGGATATGATCTTGATGGTCATAGTGAGCGAAGGAAAGTTGAGTCCTCAAGCTCCCTACGTTGGGATACAATCGTGATGGTAACAGTGAAGTTGACAAGTGCAAATGTGTTGTGAATTTGCGTTTATCCATTCTAATGAAATTATTAGCATTCCGTAACTAAACAGACAATGTAAATGACTTAGTGTTTAATTTTGTTTACTATTAAAGCTAAACATGTCTTGGTAATGCAAGAGAACAGCCGTTTAACAATGGTGAGTGTTTTTTATATTTTTTTTAAATATGATTGGGAAATCTGGATCACACACGCAATGAACTCGATGAGCGGAGTGGAACTTAGCGATGTCATCGAGTTCGTTGCTTGTGTGATCCAGAGTTCCCAATAATATTTGTTATTATGGGAAAAATGACACCTCAGGGAGATTAACCAGCGAAACACAGATTCAGCAACAGTTGTTTATTCTTCGGAGTCAGGATCAGAAGAGAGATCAAAAACCAAGCAGTAATGTAAAACTAGAACAATTTCCAGATGCAGTCTACCAACATTCTAAGCTATAACAGATTTGTGATTATTCCATTCCTAATTAGTATTTAAATTAAATAATGTTACAAAACTATGCTTGTTAAATTATAATAAATTTATATAAGATATTTTAACAATAAACATTTTATAGTGAAACTTAAACCTGTTGATAATTAATAAATATTGTAATTATTAGCGTAGCTCAAGTATACCAACCTAAAGAACTTAATTTAAAGACCTACGTTGTCTAGTACGATACTTTTATAATTAAATTTATTAATTTGCTATGTTCCACTTAAGCAATAATTAAATAGGGATTAATAAAATATATCTAACATTTATTTACTTATGCAAATGCTATTTCAATTATGAGTAATTCGCCTAACAGTGTTGACATACTTAATAGTCGTTTAATATTTAATTATTGGTAATATGTGCAAGAGAATATGTAACAACACTATAAATCTATCTGTAATATTCAAAATAGTATATTAATAATTATATTATAATTATTGTAGTAGCAAATTAGGTAGTCGGAAATCATATGTAACACTCGGCCATCCTGCTTGCGGAGTGTCCCACGACGACGATTACGTTATCTTCTTCCTGGGTTGTTAGCGGCGGAGGCGGCCATGGCACCCCGCAGGGACCCGGCGTAGGCGGCGGCAGCATCGGCTGGAACTGGTTTACCGTCGCGATTCACCTGTAAATAAAAATTCCGCTGAAAGTTGGTCGCACACAGCTTGAAAAGCAATATTTAAGGACTAAGGGTGATGACAAATGCACAAAGCACTAAAATAAAATGCTGCATAACGCTGACTGTTTGAATTATATGCACATAGCTTTATAAGCACACAGCATGTATATCTCAGTTAGATAGGGATCTCAGTGATTTGTTTTATAATAAAGATATAAAACTTTTTAGTAATCTACATTAAACGCACATAGCATAGGAGCACACAGCCAGTTCCAAAATAACGTTGATAAGTATTGACGGAAAAGCTCACACACAGTAAATATTTATTTAGCAAATTGCAAGCTGAAGACCGCACACAGCTCTTTAAAATAAACTATGGACACACAAGCACACAGCCATGAACTGTTAGCGTCACTACTTCATTTGTCTTTAATATTAACATATAAGCAATATGCTGATAAGAAATACGTTTGCAGTAAGTACCTATGTAAAAAAAAAGCTTCTTCAAGTTTTTCGAGCACTTTTAAAGTTTTTGTAGCTAGGTATAACGATGTTACGAAGGTAAGTACAATGTCACACTGAGTTATAACGGTAAATGATGATCGGAATAGTGGCGGTAGTTATATACTGTCACGAACAGTCTCATACAGTATGTTGATGGGTTGGAGTACAATTCAGTAGTTAGTGAAGGTAGAAATCTAATTTATTTAGCCATAATATATCAAGTAGATAGGTGAGAGTTGTTTAGGTAAATAGGGATTGTTTATTGTTTAATAATATAGGTATTTAAATTATGAAGCACAAAGTCTTAGGGTAGTGTAGGTTTATTAATAAGTAATGAAGAAATATTTTTCTCGCTAATTTTATAACAGACATTAAGTAAGCAGTTTAGAGTGTAATTAAACTAGTTCGCACAGTTTCTGCAGCACCTACCATAAGCTACAATAGACATACACATGGGTTCAACCTACATGTGAGCTTATAGAGGAATAACAAGATGTATAGCAAAATTAAAAACAATTTATATTGTGCCTGGGGGAGATTCATAATAACTACAATAAATCTTTTTATAACTAATAGTACAAAATCAAATATTTTGAATAATATCAGTACATTTTGGGTTTGAATTAAATGACGATTTCAGTTATCTATAATTTACAAGATAAACTAGAGTAGAAAACTAAAGTCATAATACCATTTACAGAACATTTTAACTTTCTAATAAATCAATTAGATCATCCCTGTCTATTTCACGACCTTCACTATCAGTGGAATCAGTTTCATCTAACATCATTGTTAGCTATATTTTGTTGTACTGTAAATAATCACTATAATTGTTGCTTAATATTATCAAAACATAATATAATTACAGTTAAAAATAATATAAATAGTAAATCAAGTAATGTAAAACTTGAAGACCGACTGACGCACAGAGGGCGCCACAGGTCAAAGTAGAGGGGAGAGCATTGCATGAGGGAAATGGTGGCGAGTGCGCGTCAGTCTATTTTTGAATTTCAAGTGAGACAGTTAATTGGAAATAGCGCTGTGCAGTATTCAATATTCAGTTACAAATATATTAATTAAAAATGAGTGTATTTCTTGTGTCAAAGGAAGATTAAAGCCTATTTAAAAGTCATAATCCACGTGTTTTCTTCAGTTCAGAAGCGGGATTCGCTCACGTTTAAAGGTATGTGTTAGTTTTATTTGAAATAGTTTTTTTTTTCATGGCCTTATTCGCTTAGTTAAACCTACGAAATGTTTTATTAAATATGAAAATAATACTTGCAAAAAAAAAACTTGCAAAAGTTAGCATTCCACCAACAGACATACGTAAGTTGCAAACTAACACTCCTTTATCGCCTTAGATTGGATGTTTGGAAAATATGTATGTTTTGAATGTTAACGTTTATTTTAAGATCACTTTATTGGCGTATTCAATGAATAAATAATATCATGGTTCTTAAGTAAGACGTTCAAATAGGTGTTCAGAACACAAGTTCGTATAGAAACTGTTGCAATAATTTAGCGATGGAGATTTTTTTTTAATTCTTTGGGGTATTCTCAACATTGTTATGCAACCACTCTATCGTAACGGCAACATTTTAAATTAGCCGTTTCCAAGATATGCAGTTGCTGTTTTATTAAAGTTACAACGAGTAGTTTATCTGAGGAGTGATCGTAGCTCTCTTGATATGGGAAGTGTTTATAGCTTCGCAATTTTCAAGTATTTCAATTTTAGGTAACCTTTACTAATACACACTCGTTTTCCCTTGCGAGGTACGTCGGGACCACACTGACGTTGCGGCGGAGCCTGCGCAAAAGAGACGGGTTTCCTGAGTGGCTGTAGAACAAGCCGCCACACCGCATCGTGCCGCTGAGAGTGCGACTGATGAGCGGCTACATCGCATCGAGTCGCTGGGAGCGTCGCTGTAGGATGATCTGCTACATCGCACCGTGCCGCCACCGGGAGTGCGGCTGATGAGCTACTACCTCGCATCGAGTCGTAGCTCTCTTGGTATGGAAATTGTTTATAGCTTTCGCAGTTTTTAAGTATTTCAGTTTTACGTAACCTTTGCTAATACACATTCGTTTTCCCTTGGGAGGTACGTCGGGACCGCACTGACATTGCGGCAGAGCCTGCGCAATAGCGACGGGTTTCCTGCCTTCCTGGGAGCGTGGCTGTGGGACGAGCTGCTACATCGCACCGTGCCGCCGGGAGTGCGGCTGTAGGACGAGCTTCTACATCGCGCCGGGAGCGTGGCTGTAGGACGAGCTGCTACACCGCGGCAAATGCCGTGCCGCCAGAGACGTAGGCGAAATGTGAGAATTTTGCAGCTTAGAAGTATACTGAATTTTATTTCCAAATCCATTGATTTACCCGTAGTTTAATACAGTTAAGGCAAGCAGTGATAAGGTCTATAAACTCAGCCTTGAAAATTTGCTCGATATAGTTTTGTATACAATAGACCAGACGAATAAAACTATGCCTTATTTTTACATCAGAGGTAGATAATTTCGACTGTTATCATTATAAATACGGATAACTTTTAGAAAAACAATGACGGTTTATAGTTCATTAGAGCTTCAATAGATTTTGCTTCTCTCAAAAAGAAGATAATCACAACGTGCAACCATGCACTCTTTTGTCAGCATTGCAGAATAACAATTGCACTGTTAACGTTAATTTGGTGTTTACCCCGCAATCTTTATTCTTAATTATTAAAATTATAATTTCAAAATACCCACCGATTCGACAGAGTAAAGTAAATACGTCATACCAGCTGTTGTAAGACATGTTGCTTGAGAGGCCTATGATATCGTATTTACGTTTATTACAATAAACGTAAAGTTCTTTTATAGCTATTGCCAGGTCCTACCTACTGTAAACAAAATAATTAAATAAATGTATGAAAGGGAAGGATAGCTCATTGATTTGATTTGAAGCGTTTTCTAGAAACTGTCCAAGTATAGGGGAGTAGTTCATTTTTGTGGAAGTTGTTTACTTTGCGATAATCTGTTTAATTTGATAGAAGTTGTTCGCTTTGATGGAAGTTGTTCACTTGCAAGCATTTCTTCTCATTTACCCCTACATTTATTTACGTGCTTTCTTTGCTTATTCTCCTTTCGATTGATCAAAATGTTGACTGGAAGAGATCTCTTTATGGGATAAGTCCGCCTTTGTATATGTTTTGTTACTTATGCCTATGTATTTTTGTCATATTCGTGCAATAAAGAGTTTACAAACAAACAAACAAAAACAGAAAGAAAAACAGTGTATTTGCCCACAAAGGACTCTTAATGTGTAGTAGACCATACTCTCATGGTGAAAATATAAATTTTATAAATGCTGGGTCTTGTTTTGATGGTGATAAACGTATGGTATAGTTTCATATAGTTTTAAACAACATAATAGATATAGTTGCTCTAAATATCCAAATATTTGTCAGTTTGATAATTAAAAAAAAAAAAAAAAAAACTACCTACTTGCAAAATACATTATATTTACAATATTCATACGTATTTTGGTGTGAATGTTGAATTAACGACTTATTACCATTTTAAAACTATATTAGTAAAAATATAATAACGGTTGACTGATAGAACAGGAACAAAAAAAGAAGAGACATAACATTTAAAAGTGAAGTTAAAAAAAATATATACTCCTAATGCAGATCAATTTTTAAACAATACCTATCAATAAATTTGGCTTGGTGAAATGGTTGCTATATTTAAAGTAATCGATTACAAAAATCGGTTTTACAAATAAAGCAATCCTCTTGAAAAAGGAAATAAAATAAAATCATTGTAATTTGTAAATGTTAATAAACATCTTAAAAGACAAAGCCCTTCATATTCCTTATTAGAAATTTGTAACACCTTTGTATGGGACTTCTCTAATTCGTTTCAATGGCAGCAGCATAGTCTGTTTAAATCTTGCCAGTGTGAAAGGGGCTGGAACCTGTCTGTCACTACGAAAATTAATGATGGACCTAGAAAATAATAAATGTAAATACAATTATTTTGAACTTAATTGTTCTCGTGTTATTTTTATTATTTTATGATTAGGATGTTGTATATTTATTACAAGATCACGTTTTGAATTTAAAATGGGTTTATTAAGTACACAACAAAGGGCTTACCTTTACGTAGGTATATGAAAAAAATATACCAACAAAGATAAATAATTTGCACAACTAATGACAATAAAATGTTATCGAGTATTGTTAATAGTACATATATTTATCGATTCTCAGCCTCTTAGGCATAATTAGTGTGATACATAAATATGTAGTTAGTCGAATCTACGGGAAATATACGTTCGTGTTTATTGATGCCATTGTAGTGACTGGTAGATTCAAGCACGGGTACTACAGGATACAAAGTTGTTTTGTACGCCACATTTAGTATGTTAGTAGGTTTAAAGATATGATCGGTGGAAGAGTAATCATTCTAATCTTGTATATTTTGTGAGGTAAACTTCCACTTACTTGTGGGTTGACAGCTGACTGATATTTAAGTCAGTGACGTCGTCGCAGTGTTGTTAACAGTTATGTTTTTAATCACACCCCGGACATTTCATACAGATTTCGCGCCATTGTTTACTACATAGACATTCATGTCTGTACACATGTAAATATGTGCGTGATGAACTAGGGTTGAATCGAGATTCAATAATTAGGCCTCATTGTCTTTGGTTATTATATTGTGCTTTGGTTTGACAACCCCTTGACAAATGGTCACACATCGGTCACACAGGGGTTCTGAGGTAGCATTCAGAGATCGGCAGGGAGTGACCATATTGTATAATGTCCTTATACTGTGGTATTTAATATATAAAGAGGCTCCCTAAGATTTGAATGATATTTAAAACATAAGTACTTTAATGAATGACACTTTATTGCACAACAAAACAGAAAAATAATAATTATACATAATTTTGGTTATTGTTAGATTCAAATGAAAAGAAAAACAAAAATTAATTGAAAAGAAAAAAAAAACATTAACTATTAAAACTATTGTGTTTTTATTAATAATGTTTCGTCGGAAAATTAAGTTATAGTAGCAAGTCGGTACCTATAATTTATCGTATAGGTATACTTAACTGATTTGGTGTATAACAGATCTGTTATATCATGTGGCCCAACTTAACCGTGGTGTCACAAGGGATGTCTGTGGTATTATAGTATATCCGTCTTGATATGCTAAATTATCTAATTGGCAAAGCACTATGCAGAAAACTCATGCACTGTACAATTACTGTTTTTACTTTCCTAGTTTGGGGTCAGATGAGTGTGATTTGTTCTGGATAATATATTGATATTACATAAAAAGAAAACTCTTCGGGTAGAATCGTGATTATAATTAGAATTACCTCGGAAACCACTCGAGGATAATTCGTAGATAAAATCTTCAATTGTCTACACATATTTGATTTTAATATAGTCCTTTCGTAGTCAAATTGTAAACCATGGATTTTGAAGTTTCTTGATAATAAAATACGTTCATATGTTTATGTAAAATATAAGGGAAATATTTACTGTGAAACCTCGAATGCAACTCAATGTGTACAGTTGTTCAGATTAAAGAAAACAGGGTTAAGTAATGCAATATTATGTATTACCAACAGTTTATTTAGATACTATTTATATTAACGTATTACGCATTATTATGCAAAGCTCCTATCTCTTCGTTAATCCTTTTGTGACATTGTCCTTCACATCTTAATTAGTCGTGAAGGAAGAGAAATGACACTTCCAATACTATTGTTGTTATTTAAAACTGTCTGAAAGAATCAAGGGTTTTAACCTGTCATTGTTTTATGTGATTAATCTTCAACTTTTTTTGAGTAAATATTTGATACCCACAATTTAAAGTTAATTCATTGGTTTTTAATAAGTGAAGTTTCTATTTCCGAAACCGATCGTATCTCCTACTCCAGTATCTAGTTATTATTTCCCTAAACCACTTTAGCAGAAAGTGTTATGCTTTAAGGCAACGGAAAAATAACTGGGTTGGTTCATAATGCATTAAAAGGTTAGCTATGTCTGACGAACTTGGTTGCTTTTGGTAATAATAATATTTCTTTACATAAACTACAACAAAAGAGTGTATAATTTCCACATAGACTCTAGCAAAGATTATTTGTTTTCTTGACTGAAATAAGGCACCACTTCCTAAGTGCTACCCAAGTTATCAAAATATTTAGTTGTCATTTTTATGTTCCTTTAATTGAGAATTCAATTAAAGTGAATAAAATATTAATAAGGAATACCTGAGTATATTAGAGGATTTAAAATGTATAAAGATAATGATCGGCAGAAGATACTGTTTAGAAACACAATATTTCAATGACAGTCGCCTGTTTTATTAGACCATAATATAAGAGAAGAGATTATCACATTCCCCTTAAAGTTGTGAAATTTACTATTTAAAAAAAAAAAAAAATGTTATCCGCTTTCTAGGCAAACGAGTTCAAAGTGTTAGGAACCTTGTTTAAGTTGGACGATGGACTATGTTAAATATCTATACATAATTAAAAATCATGTAGTATATGACTTAAATTGAAGCTTTAATGTTACGGTATTCGGGATGAATGGGGCCTGTTACCGAATTGATGTTACGGTAATTAGGACGAGCGGGGCCTGTTGCAAAATTGATGTTACGGTATTCAGGACGAATGGTGCCTATTGCCAAATGGATGTTACGGTATTCAGGATAAACAGGTCCTGTTATCAATACGGTGTTTTCCACTTTATCATTAACTTAGTTTTATTGAACTGTCAAACGATATAATATTGTTCTAAAATTGTTTTTTTTTTTACAAATATGATTTCATATTTTCGAAATTACTGCATGTTGTTCATGAACCAACGTAAGATTGAAAATTAGTGTCAAGAGAGAAAATTATTTCGTGTAAATTGTATTTTAAGAGGAACATTTCTTGTTTTTTTTTTGATAGTGAAAAATACGAAATTATTTATTAAAATAATGAGAAGTATTTTAGTTATAAATGTTGTTATAAAATGAAAATATTATAATTAGGACACTTACTCAGTGTATAAGGTTTCTATGTATAGAATATGTTTGTAGTCTTTTTTTTTACATAAAAAAATACGTACGAGGTCGTTCGTTGGAATCGGATGGCCGACTGTTAGCTATATTTTGTTGTACTGTAAATAATCACTATAATTGTTGCTTAATATTATCAAAACATAATATAATTACAGTTAAAAATAATATAAAGAGTAAATCAAGTAATGTAAAACTTGAAGACCGACTGACGCACAGAGGGCGCCACAGGTCAAAGTAGAGGGGAGAGCATTGCATGAGGGAAATGGTGGCGAGTGCGCGTCAGTCTATTTTTGAATTTCAAGTGAGACAGTTAATTGGAAATAGCGCTGTGCAGTATTCAATATTCAGTTACAAATATATTAATTAAAAATGAGTGTATTTCTTGTGTCAAAGGAAGATTAAAGCCTATTTAAAAGTCATAATCCACGTGTTTTCTTCATCATGGACTTGTAGGGCCGCAATGTATCTCCGGCTACTACTGCTGTAAATTTACGATATCCTCGCATTCCTTTAACCGATGTAATCGTGTATCGGTCAATATCATGATTCGTTTGGACTACTTTATACGGCCCTGAATACCTTTTACCTAACTTTTTGCTCACGCCTACTGCATCTTCTGTTACGCCGCCCTTCCAAAGAACCAGTTGCCCAATGCTATATTTTGTGCAACTTTTATGTTTCTTATCAAATCGTTTCTTCATACGAGTCATGTTACGATCTATATTAGTTTTTGCTTTTTGACGTCTCTCAACCAGGTTCTGGCGCTGAGTTTCACGACTAGGCCCGGGAGTAGGTTGAGGAACAGGCAACAGCGTGTTTTCATGTGCGAACATGAGACTGAACGGTGACAGTTGAGTGGTGGCATTCACGGTGTTATTGATACCCCAGACTATGTCAGACACTTTTTCATCCCATGTACATTCCTCGCTTACAGTGGTGCTAAGAGAATCTAAGATGGTACGATTTACCCGCTCTATTTGACCGTTTGCTCGAGGCACTGCTATGACGTTCTGAATGTGCTTTATCTGAGACTCTGTCACATATGCTTTAAAATAGCGACTAGTAAACGCTTTGCCCCTGTCAGTTACTACTCTTTTGGGTTTACCAAAAAGGGAAAAAATGTCACTCAACTGTTTTACCGTTTCAGTGGATCTAACAGATTTTACAGGTCGCGCAAAGACAAACTTTGTGAATGCGTCGATAGCCATCAGTATGTAGCTATTTCCCTTGCGACTTTTGGGGAACGGACCCAAATGATCAATATGTACAGTATGCATAGGCTCATCTACTTTATCGATGGGGTGAAGTTCTCCCTCCTTTTTACCGTAGGTCGATTTCCCAAACGCACAAGGGATACAACTGTTGATATATTTACGTATAAAACGTGTCATATGGGGAAACCAATAGCTAGATTTTATTAATTTCTCTACTCTTTCCACTCCGGGGTGTCCTATATGGTCATGGTATTTTTGAAGAACCGTAAATTTAGCTAGCTTGGGTAACACAAAACGAGGCCCTGCTAAAGTTTTCCTGTACAACTTTCCTTCAACAAGCGCATAATTATTCAGTATGTCTTTATTATTTGTGCCACCTTGAATCTGTCTTATTATGTGCTGAGTATTCTCATCTTGTAACTGAACAGATACCGCCCAGTCAGATTCATCTATCATACCCACATTCACTGTGTCAAGCAAATCACATTCAGTAGTCCCTACAGTCGGTTGATTACTTTCTATCGGATTCCTACTTAAGGCATCGGCATGTCGCATTCTATCCCCTGGTCTGTATTCGATCTCTAAATCATAATCTTGGATAGTCAGCCACCACCGAGCTATACGTGGCAGGAGATCTCGCTTTGCCAAAGTCGCGCGAACAGCCACACAGTCGGTTACTACTTTTACGTGTATACCCACTAGGTATATCCGATACCTTTTAAGCGATTCTACCACAGCCAATGTTTCCAATTCATAACTATGGTAGCACTGTTCTTCGCGACTCGTTACTCTGCTAAAATAAGCGACCGGTTTCAAGGTACCGTCAGACTGGTATTGCATAAGTATGCCACTGAGGCCTAGTTTACTGGCATCTGTGTGCACTTCAGTCTCCGCATTTCGATCATAAATCGCGAGTACAGGTCTTTCGATCATAAATCGCGAGTACAACTTGTTCTGCACCCCAGTGCCATGTAACGTCTTTTTTCGTCAACTCCGTTAAAGGTCGAGCTATTGTCGCGAAATTTTTGATAAATTTACGAAAATAGGAGGCTAGCCCTATAAATTGCCGGATTTCATGAACGTTACTTGGGGTTCTATATTTAGCTACGCTTTCTATCTTTTGAAGACTCGGCCTAACTGTACCCGCAGTGATCTCATGACCCAAATAGTCTGTAGTAGTTTGGAGAAAGGAACATTTACTGAGATTCAGTTTCAAATTAGCACCATCTAGAAGTTCTAGGACATGTTTCAGTAATAATAACCCATCATTAACATCAACGGTTGGCAAAATCATGTCATCTAAATATACTGCTACTACACTATTGCTAGGGAGCGTCGTATTTCTATTGTCAAGATTTGAATTCCCGCAGGTATTGTTACTGCAAGGGTTATTTGCTAGTTTGCCAAGTGCCATTTTGAGTGCACGCGAAAATACTGCGGGTGCATTAGCTAGCCCAAACGGCATTTTCAGAAATTCATATTGCCCTGAAGGCGTGATGAAAGCGGTTTTGGGTATTGAATTGGGCGACATTGGAATCTGATAATAACCTTGGGCAAGGTCAAGCGTGGTAAAATAATATTTACCAGCGAGAAGACTTATCAGGTCATCGATGTGTGGCAACGGGAAACGATCTTTTACTGTTACCGAATTTAACGCTCTATAATCGATACAAAGTCGATACTCCCCATTCTTTTTACGGACTAAAACCACAGGACTAGCATAGGTTGAATTAGACTCTCTGGCGACACCCGAATCTATGAGTTCCTGTACCTTTTCATCCACGATCTGTCTTTCTTTATGAGCAAGTCTATAGGGCTTAAAATACACAGGTTTGTCGGTTGTAGTTTCTATCGTCATTTCAATCAAATCTGTACAGCCTAAACTAGCAGTATCATTTGCGAAAGAATTTGCATGAGATTCAAGTATTTCTATTAGCTTATGGCGTTCACTTGAGCTTATTTCACCCACGTTTATTGATTCGAAAACGCTACTAGTGGATTTCGATTTTTCTTGATCTTCGGTTTTCAAAGTAAGTACAGGACTGACCGTAGTGCCATGTATCCTAGCTCGAGTTACTAATTGCCCCTTTTTCCACACAATAGGTATGCTACCTAAGTTCACTAACTTCATTAGTCCAGTAGTAGCCGTAAATACTCCCCCGGGAATGAAGTAAGTATACCACATGTTACAATACACAGGTTTAGTTATGAGAATTTTATTCTTTTCAGAACAATCGATTTCCACACTTACTAGGGCCTCACTTTGAGGAGATATCGTTACATCACTTGCCAAATTGATGGGATATTTATCAACAGTACTTTCTATTTGAATCCGCCCCAAGTGTTCAGAGAGTAACCCTATCGCATATACTAACGTGACACTTTCAGATGTAGTAATCTAACTTATGTCTTTCTGGTTGATCAGTGGTTGACCTACTATTAAGTCTATGCCATCTAAACTCCTATCAGTTATTTCAGCACTACTAGACAAATTAAGATCATCTATGCACACAGTAAAATCTACTTTCCCAAGGGACCGAATATAATTGTCTCCAAATCCCCTCATTACAACTGAAGAGTTTTTAATTGGCAAACGTAATCTATTTACTACACAAAGCGTTAGTATGTTCACTTTGCTACCGGTATCAATATACGCACATATATCTTCATCATTAATTTTAGCAGGTTTTTTATAAAGGTCAATTCTAATATCATAAGTTTTAAAATTGTACATCACCTTTTGTGTAGGTGTGCTCCAACAGCTGCTGGCTTCGTGACCGCGCCGTTGGCAGGTGGTGCAGACGAGCAGGCTGCGACAGTCCTTTCCTTCGTGCCCGGGCCGGCGGCACACGTAGCACAGCTTGTAGGAAGGCGCCTGCATTGGCGCCGGGGGTGCGCCACGGCGCCACGTAGTTTTGCCGCCGCTGCTGCAGCTGCACTCTCCACCTTCTTGTAGTTTTCCAGCGAAGACAAGAAGCCGAAGTACAGTTCGCCAGCGGTTTCACATCTGAAAGCTTTCGCATTTGCTCTAAGTTCCGCCGGTAATCCACGTATTATACATGACACAGAGCCTTGGTCATCAATTTTGCATTTTTTTATCAAAGATAATTTATCATGAAAATATGTAGTCATTGTTTCATTGTCACTTTTTTTTCGTGCCAACATCAGTTCCAGAGTGTCAACGTAATCAACAGCCATGGGAAATGATCTTTCGAGTGCAGATTTCCATCCGTTCCAATCTAATGCGTAATCATCTAAATTCTCGTACCACTCGCGGGCAGATCCACGCAAACGCATGTGCATGATGTAGGCCTTATCGGCATCGTTCCAATTATAAATTTGACCTAGCTGATCGATTTTATTAAGCCAAGATTTAACCGTTAGACATTTAGGGCCAGGATTGAATTTTGGGACTAGCTCGGCATCTAAATGAATACTTTTTCTCTTCCTGTTGTCCTGCATTTGTGAATCACCAGACGAAGAAAAAAAAATTCTTTTACCTGGTTTTCAGTATCCGAATCGTCTGCGGATTTTGGCTTACCCAACCCGTCTATGTAGGGCCCCAACGGCCCCGTCTCGGCCATGGCGGCAAGGAACAGCGGGCAGATCCCACTTCTGAGGTGTTATTATGGGAAAAATGACACCTCAGGGAGATTAACCAGCGAAACACAGATTCAGCAACAGTTGTTTATTCTTCGGAGTCAGGATCAGAAGAGAGATCAAAAACCAAGCAGTAATGTAAAACTAGAACAATTTCCAGATGCAGTCTACCAACATTCTAAGCTACAACAGATTTGTGATTATTCCATTCCTAATTAGTATTTAAATTAAATAATGTTACAAAACTATGCTTGTTAAATTATAATAAATTTATATAAGATATTTTAACAATAAACATTTTATAGTGAAACTTAAACCTGTTGATAATTAATAAATATTGTAATTATTAGCGTAGCTCAAGTATACCAACCTAAAGAACTTAATTTAAAGACCTACGTTGTCTAGTACGATACTTTTATAATTAAATTTATTAATTTGCTATGTTCCACTTAAGCAATAATTAAATAGGGATTAATAAAATATATCTAACATTTATTTACTTATGCAAATGCTATTTCAATTATGAGTAATTCGCCTAACAGTGTTGACATACTTAATAGTCGTTTAATATTTAATTATTGGTAATATGTGCAAGAGAATATGTAACAACACTATAAATCTATCTGTAATATTCAAAATAGTATATTAATAATTATATTATAATTATTGTAGTAGCAAATTAGGTAGTCGGAAATCATATGTAACATATTACTACTTATTTTTTATCTTCACTCATATTGATTTTATTCAATGTACAACCACCACCGACTGAACGCACTCGCCCGCCGCCGCCGCGCGCCTGTAGGGATTCTACGACGGTCCGGTCGCATCGTAGTGCTGTAGTTGCTGACCTCGTTATCATAAACTGAATCCAATAGCTATGTCTCACATATTGCCACAATGTCAAAGTCATGAATGAGTAAGTAAGTTTTGCCCGAATTTAATAGTTTTGCCACGAATACTACGTGAGTTTTATAGATATATCTTTAAACCCATTTTTGGTTTAAGACATAATCCCAGTAATAAACTGTACGTGGAAAGGACAATGCTGTAGACAAAATAAGAAAATGACTACCCTTATCCATGTATTTATAGCTAACGTGAATAAAATAATTAATATGTTTTAACATTTGAGAGTGTGAGTGTAAGTTGTTAGTATGAGTGAGTGTGAAGTGATATGAGTAAAACGCACTGTCTTCATAAAATAAAGAACAATAAAAAAACACAGACAAAAAATTACTAGAATATTTTAACAGACAACCAAACATCTCTAAATAAATGAGGAAGAATTAAATTGGAATAAAATATTATCACTATTGCTTTTGTGCTTGAGTGTCGGTGGAGCGCTTGCCGATGGAGTCCAGCAGCTGAAGGTTGTGAATACGGATTGTTGGCTGCTTGTCGTGACTCCGTATGTAGATTTTGGCACAGTATAGGATATACAGGATGACTGAAGAATACGGATGCATTCAAAGAGTTTATTGGGATATTGAGAAATCCCCCAATATTTCGAGTTGGATGGGTAATAACAATAAATATTATAACAGTTGTTTAGAATGATTTTGCTTAATTTGAAAAAAAAAAAACATTCATAATTTCTATTACAAATACAGGATGTCTGGAAAGAAGACGGATGCTTTCAAAGAGGTGAATAAGTAGCCGCAACTGAACTGGAACCCTGTGGTAAATTCTCAAAATAAAAAAAATACTTTCCCTTAGAAATCAAACATGTGGAAGGTCAGTTTTGTATGGAGATTACCAAAATTTTTTTGCGATTTGACAAAAAATTCCTTGGGAAAAGTTGTTCAGTTTGGGCTTCTTATATGCGCCCGTCGTCCTACCAGTCATATCTTTGTGAATCTGCTTATGAACAGGTTGTTTATATACTGAAGAATTACCAGCTATAGTTGTTTAATCTTAAACTATAGCTGGTAATTCTTCAGTAAAATCACATTCTTCAACAACGTGTTCATGAGCAGTAGATGTTTTAGGTCTTGATAAAACCTATTTATAATAATATAAATCTAAAATTTCTTCCCACTTCTCTCCAAAAAGAGTGATTAATAATTTCTTCACATCATTAAATTTTTCTTGTTTTACATCAACATATGATTTTGTCACATCTGGATTTATAGCAGAAACTGCCTTTTTTTCCTTTGAAAATAGTCTGATACTTATTTGCAGTATTACGGTAAGACTCCTCCACTCGAACATACACATTTTGTTTGTTACGAGTCCTTTTAAGAAAAAACTTTTAGATTTTTTGATAGAGAAGGACATGTTGGTTGTAGATTTCAATACTTCAGCTGATGATCATTTCCAGTCGTAAACTTTTACATCAACTCCCAAGTAACAGACAATTCCATGATCGATGAATATTTCATAATAGTCATCAGGGCTGGTCATTACAAGTACCTCACGACTTTTAATTTCTTTTTATATTTTTGCGAAAACTCTGTCTAGTGGCAAAAACAAATGGCCGACAACTGGAAACACTATTTTTAGGCCAATAATGTGTTCCGGTGCATAATCTTGTAACTATTTAGCTGCCATACCAAGAACAGATGTGTTTTTATTTTGGCCGCTGCAGCCATCTGCCACCAAACGAACCTGCGTGATCCGGGACTCAGAAAAATTGTATTCAGTACAGCGTGCATACAGATGCTTTTGGTAAAACATCTTCAGTCCAGGTATGATGAACGTGTTATTAATATTCAGTGGTGAGTTTGAATTTCCGACAACCAACGTGAAACTGTATACATACAACTGCCTCTATACATTTTCTCTGCTGTCTTTTAATATACCATAAAACGCTTTGGCTCGCAATTTGTGAATTCTACTTTCAATCATTAGTTGATTTTTTACTTCATTGTTTTTTTACATTATACAAAGCGACGAAACCGTATGGGTTCTATGGGGAAAGTGATTCAGTATAATATAGAAGCAGATGATGATAAGTTTTATGAAGAGGTATTTTTAACCTTATATGAAAATTTCTTTTGAATCTCAGCCTCAGCCCACAGTGTAGAAGTCGTGTTGTATTATGAAGCAGTGTTGGCATTAATCAATTAATTTTTTAATCAATTAGTTAATTTGATTAATTTTAATCAGATTAAAATTAATCTTGATTAAAATAATCATGATTAAAAAAATAATCTTAATCATGATTACTGGCGTTAATCATTAATCAATAAATCATTAATTGATTAATTTGATGAACTTGATTAACTTGATTATAAACTAATACATCTATCAATGTTGTTAATTCTACGTAAACGAAATAAAGGAAAATAATGACGCAGAGTTCTTAAAATATTTTTATTAAGTATTCAAAAACTCAAAACATTTAATTGTAACTTTCAAATACAATTATTTTATAATTAAAATTAGTGCAAAATATTTTTAATCAAATAACCTCCAATCTTTACATTTCTGATTTCTTGATGTTCAAGTTACATTTCATAACGACTCGTTTTTCAAATAAATCGTCAGATAATTTGTGTGTCCTGGGTTTACTAAGCATAGTTGAATACGAAAACTTTCTTTCTACTGAGCCAGAGGACGGCATTGGTGTGTTGTATTTAATAAACACTGCCTATAACAGGATAACTTTGTAGAAGCTCTCGTTTTTGGCTTCCCTCGGCAAAAAAAATTGAAATGATTATATCCGGTCTCTTTTTAGCATCAATTGATTCCGCTTCACTGTCAGAATCGGAATTGAAATCAAAAAACTCTTCTTCTTGGTCCGTGTGTTACTGACTGCATTGTTGACTATTAAAGGCTCTGGGATTTCTGATATTTCCTTTCTTACGGCAGATTTAAACAAGTTTATACACTTCTTTTGAGCAGTGGCAGTGAGACATACTAGCCACTTTTTCTTAAATCTTGGATGAGACAGAGCTGCAACGGCTGCATGTTTACTAATTTCACTCGAAAGTGTGTAAAACTCTCCAAATCTTTTCTTTACGATTTGTAAATATCTTGCAGCAAGTGGTTCACAGAACTTCAGATTTGGAGTTGTCGTGATATTCTGTAATTTTTTTTTAAAGCATGCAGACAAGGTAATAGTATTCCATAGAATGTATCATCGCCCTGTAATATGTCCAAAGCGGTCGCAACTGGAGCAGAGCATTGGCAGTATTCCTCAATATATAGAAATTCTGAGTCCCGTAATGTATTCTTTATACCAAGTGCTCTAGCTAGTTGAGAGTAACTACTTTTGATTTTCAATATATTTTTTAAAGCGTCAACTGCCCAAGGTGCTTTTGACAAAATATTCTTAGATATCGTAGGACCTTTTGATAAGGATTATTTTAATAAGTCATATATATTAACTATCCAATGCGAACTTACCAAGTTCGCGGAAGCGTACCCATTAGAAAATAAGGATACTGTAAGTGTAGCAAGGGCTTTTGTCGAGCATTTTGCGTTAAGGTTTGGAATTCCAAGGGATATTGCATCTGATAAAGGGTCTGAATTTATATCATCGACAATGAGTGAGGTTTGCAAACTACTTAATATCAACCAATTAACTTCAACCGCTTACCACCATGAGTCAATAGGTTCTCTGGAAAATACTCATAAGCATTTAAATTCCTATCTTCGCATTCAAACTAATAACGAAGCCAGAACTTGGAGTACTTGGGTACCTTTCTGGTGTTTCGCTTACAACACTAGCGTACACACATCAACTAAGTTTACGCCGTTTGAGCTTGTCTTTGGTAAAACCTGTAGCTTGCCGAGTAATTTATTGAAACCTGTAGAACCTCAGTACAATTGTGAAAACTATCCCTTATTATTAAAGTATCGACTGCAAAAGTCACAGGAAGAAGCCTGCAAAAGTCAAAACAGATAAGAAAAAGTAAATATGACCAAAAAATAAATCCAGCTATGTACAAACATGATGACCTAATTTTGTTAAAAAATGAAGTTGGAAATAAATTACAGAATGTTTATAATGGTCCTTATAATGTAGTACAAGATATCTCTCCAAATGTTCAAATAATTAAAAATAATAAAGTGGAAACTGTTCATAAAAACAGGACAAAGCTATTTAGATGTTAGAATATTGAATTTATAACCTGATATAACGTACTCGTTTTAACTCATTTTATTATACATGTATTCCTCTAAAAAGAAATGTATGTACTCAGGCGTAGGTAATGATAAAAAAAACAAATGTGTTTGTATTTTATTTTATTTTTTTGGGATGGATGGTGTAGTGTAGAGTAGTTAGTCATTCTAGTTTTAAGCCATATATTATTCATGCTAATGTAATTGCAGTCAGTCGTAATAAATCTGTACTCGTGAAAACATCTTTCTATTAACCCCGTCCTTACAACCGAAGTGGAATTGATAATTTGTGCGGCGGAGCTACAATCAAGTATAGCTATATTTTCCAGTAGTACACAGTTGCCAGTTGCCAAGCATTTTAATTCCAGGTGAATTTGGAGCTTCCTGTAAATGCCCTTAAATTTTTCACATTGGTATTATCGTTGTGACCACCGTGCATCCTCATTGACCCGAAAAATATTTCTAAATGGTCCTGACTTAATTCATAAGTCGACAAAAAGACCAGTCGAGTCTCATTTTCAATGAGTTGTAGATACAAAGATTTTAGGCTTTCGATATTTATTAAAATACCCGATAATCCAGTTTTGCATTTTGTTTCCATTACAGGCTTGTGAAATCGGGTAATGACAAACGTTTTTCTACCATCTTTGATAACACTTCGTTTTTTAAATGATTTCAACTTTACATCGATTATGTATTTTTTAAGTCGTCGAGGAATGAGAAAATTCCGTAGCTATTTCTGCCGTTTATTGGTTTCTTGTAATCAAATTCAGTCATAGCTCTTGAATTATATATGTCAAAGAATCTTTTGTATAACTGTTCATTTGGTTTGGATTGCTCAAAATCTTGTAAACACACGTCTTCCCTACATATTTTTAAGGCAGTTGCAACACTCCTGAGTAGGAGTAGTAACTGTGCGGCTAATTTAACTTTCATTATCTGGTTTTGAAAGTTATTATGTCTTCTTGATAATTTGTTGGCAATATGAAGTCCTTCACTGTGATGTAGGGCATTGAGATGAATCAAGTAATTTCTTCACTGTTTGTATCCAACAACTCTTTTTGCTTTGCAACGGGTTTGTAACTGGTACTTGAGCGAAGAAGGAAGTTAAGATAAAACATCTTTGACTAGCTTAGGGTTACGTAGATGGTCGATATTTTCTGTACCGATCATGATGGCTACGGCATTCTAAATCTCTGTTGCGTACTTCATTAACTGATGCAAGTTGTTATTATGGATATGGTCCTATCACAACAGGACTGAATCTTTGATATTAATCTCGACATCTCGATTATAGCCGGCCTGTCCAAAGTGCATTTCGATTGTACTTACGATTCTGTCTAGGTTAGTAAGACTCATTAAAATAGCGTACACCGATTTCAGCGCTTCACCTTTCAAACATTTCACTAAGCATGCGATATTTTCCTCGTCGCTAAAGCTACACGGTTCTGTCGTATGCTTGTACTGACTGCAAAACAGGAACCACTCCTCAGGAGCTCCGGAGAAAGGAGGCAAGTGTTTGGCCGATATCTGACGAGCGAGCAGTTTCTCTAAATGAGGGGCTGAAGTTGTCGGTAAGGGATCTGGTTTGGAGTACGTAGGATCGCAGCCTCTGGCAGACAAAAACTTAGACTGCGATGCGGTGTGCGGTGATCGTGTTGGTCTGTTATCATGGTCGTCGTCGTCCTCGGCTTCGAGCGCCTCGATCTCGAGCGCGGTCCGTTCGCGCACGAGTTGTTCTTCCACCTGAAATTTCTTCAGTTCAAGCTCGGCGAGCTTCTTCGCAGCCTTTTGTTTCGCTTCTAAGATCCGCTGTCGGCGGATGGTCGATGTCGTCAAAGCTACGGAAACCTTGCTGGATGTCTCCCATGCGAAGTTGTTCGTCGTCAATTTTTTGAGCACTTTTGCTTCTAGTAATCATTTTAGGTGCTGCTAAAATTTAAAAATAAATGGACCACATGTGAGAAAAAACCTGGTCTTTTTTCCGTCTGTCTGTATCATTGACTGGCAGATATTTTATTTCTTTACATAATATAAGTAAAGAGTCTGTTACACGCTATTAATAGAGCCCTTATTTATAGAGATAATAAATGTCCAGGCTACGACAAAATCCGTGCCAAGGATATAAAGTATATATCTGATAAAATGACCCCTGTTTTAACCCTATGTATATCGAGATCTATGTATCCAGATAATTTAAAAATGGGGCTCATTAGACCAATACATAAAAAAGGGAGTTATACTGATACTAACAACTACAGACCAATAACAATCTTACCTTGCATAGACAAAATAATTGAAAAATACTATGGTCAAGTAATTAATAATTTCTTATCAAGCAACAGCATCATACACGAAAAACAATTTGGCTTCCAAAAAAACAAAAGTACTTCTCAATTATTGTCTTTATTTACAGATGAAATAAATTGTTACTTAAATGATAAGAAGTATGTTCTAGCTGTCATGATAGACTTTAGAAAAGCATTTGGTACATTAAATTACGAGACGTTATATAAAAAATTGGAGCAAAATGGTATACAAGGTCCCGTCCTGGAATGGTTTAGAGACTACCACACAAACCGTTTTAACGCAGTCAGCATCGCCGACCACCTAAGTGACCTAATTCCGACCTTACACGGCACGGCCCAGGGGTCAATATTGGGGCCTACTGAGTACTTGCTATACGTAAATGACATGTGTAATATATTCAGGCACGGCTCTGTGTACCAATTTGCAGACGATACATGTCTTATTACCTCTCACCACAATATTGAGACAGCCCAGGCTATGATGCAGAAGGACTTCGACCTTCTGTGTAAGTGGGCACACGATGTCGGACTATCAATAAATTATGACAAAACTAAATTAATGTACATCCATTCGCCATACAAAAAAAAAAATACAATTTTACCCCAACCATCGTGGCCCATGAACACTCATGCCTGTATATGCGAAATCCTTCTTGTAATTGTAAACATCTAGACATTGTTAAATAACATACTTACCTAGTACTAAAGATAGACCACAAATTTACTTGGGGTCCCCATGTTGAACATGTGTGCTGTAAATTAAGAGCTATTCTAGCAAAACTAACCATTCTTAAATACAAACTTCCATATAAAACCTTAAGATTATACGTCAATGGCAGATTCTGTAATAAGCTACGGCATATTTAGCTACGGTAGGACATATAAAACCTACCTGCAAAATATCTATGATCTACAACTAAGAATATTGAAAACTATAGTTCCACTTAAAATTAAATATAAATATAAAGACAATTATGATTACTTATTTAAACACTGTAAGGTCATAAATGTCTACGATAAGGTAAAACTTGCAATTGTAACTCAGTATAATAGTAGCGTAACTCAATTAAAAAAAAGGGTAAGACTAATAATATGCGTATTTGTATGCACTCCATTGTTCTGCATGCCTAATTTTAATAATGATTATGGAAAAAGAGTCTGGAGGTGCATCCTGCCCTACGTTTTAAAAAAATTGCCTAAAGATCTTGTAGAAAAAATTGACTTTAATAAGACTAACAAACTGAAAAACGGGTGTAAAACGTTTTTTTACACAGGACAAGTACAGCGCGATGGACTCCCAGACAAATAAATTAACTAGTCGAGCGGTAACTGCTAACAGCGCAATATAATCTTCATATTCTAAGATTTCTGCGTTAGTGTTAAGTAAAAAAAAACTGAAGTGAAGTGAAATAAACAGTTATTTTTTTTTTTTAACTCAGCCAACGATTTACTTGCTTCTGTATATTAGGAAGGACTACTTATCCACAAAAGCGGAGATGGTAACATAAGGGTATTACGAACCATAGCTTAGCTTTCGACTATAATGATTTAATGGCAGTATCTAAATGGATAGGAAACACTGGCGGTGTACAAAATATTACTCTCATTATGTTCCAGGACGAAAATTTTCAAAAATGTATTAAATAATTTTATTCGAGGAGTCAAAATATTATTATGCGTTTGTTTACTTTTAAAATTGTTGTTTTTATCTTTTGGCGCTCAGAAATTTCACAATAAACATATATATAAATTCACAGTTAAGTGCCATGCGTTTAAACAATTTACTTTTAACGAATTTTAAATATGTTACACAATTTACTTTCAAAATTTTTAAAGCGACCATTACTGATTTGTAACTAGGCCAAAATGATGCCGTTACAAAGCAACAAAATGTCTATATTTAGATTTATTTGCATAATTTCTTTATAAAACTACGAATGGCATCTGATTTTTGAATATCAGCTGAATGTCTGAAGTCAATAATTATTAACTGCATAACAGAGCAATAATTTCTGGATAAAAGGTAAATCAGAATTTATACAGAAGATATTTAGCTTGTTGTACATTTATTCAGCGGCTGATTAAATGTACAAATAATTTATTAATTATATAATTTATTTATTTACTTTTTTATTTTTTTATGGCAGAGGTGGCAAACGAGCAGACGGATCACCTGATGGTAAGCGATTACCGCCGCCCATAGACACCAGCAACACCAGAGGAGTCACAAGTTCGTTGCCGGCCTTTGATATGGGAGTATGCTCTTTTCTTGAAGGTTTGAATGTCGTATCGGTCCGGAAATACCGAAGGCAACAATTCATTCCACAGTTTGGTTGTGCGAGGCAGAAAGTTTCTAGTGAAACGCACAGTTGTGGACTGCCAACCATCTATGTGATGGGGATGAATATATTGTCGCGTAGAACGATGGCGAAAAGAGGCGGCAGGGATCAATCCGAACAATTCCTCGGAGCACTCACCATTGTACAAGCGATAGAGAATGCAGAGCGAGGCTACATCTCTACGCAGCGCCAAGGAGTCAAGCCGATCTGAAATATCCTGGCAGCCGCCGATTCGAGTTGCTATCCGTTGAATGCGGTCCAGAGGGAGAAGCTGGTACTGGGTTGCCCCTGCCCAGAGTTGAGAACAGTATTCCATGTGAGGCCGAACCTGTGCCTTATAAAGTTGCAGGCGATGGGCCGCAGTGAAATACCGTCTCGATCTATTGAGCACACCAAGCTTCTTCGAGGCTAATTTAGCCTTACTCTCTAGATGACCACGGAACTGGACTTCACTCGATAAGTCGACACCAAGGATTCCGATACTAGCTGAGGCATTAAGGGCAGTGTCCTCAAAACGAGGTGATACAACAAATGGCATTTTCTTGGCAGTGAACGCGCAAACCTGTGTCTTAGTGGGGTTAAATTGGACCAAGTTAAGCCGACCCCATTCTGAGACATTCTTTAAAGAGTCCTCATTTTCCGACACAAGTTTCTTTCGGCTCTCGATGACGTTTTCCCAAGAAATGTTAGCGCGGCCGGTATAGAAGGCATTTATTTATTATTGTTGTATTAATTTTATTTTGTGGCTATTAGTCAAATGTTATTTAAATTAAAGCACGATGTTTTGTGCTCAAATTGCTTGAATATCATCTGTATAAGCGCTTACACAGACGTTATCCAAACAACCTTGGCAGCTTATAGTTGCCATAATTGCGTTTATGCAATTAATTAATTATTCAGCTAGTCGGTGTTGGCTGGGCTTAACAGTCACGTCGGGCTGTTGTGACGTCATCACTTGACTTTTAATGCTTTTAAGCGCTTAATATCTAAGCTTCCTGAACTGCTTATATTCAATACTGTTGTTAGGACTTAATAAAAGTCGCTTTTATGTGACGGCAGTTTATTGTTAAAGCAAAACAAGGGAAAATACAATAGAAAAATTAGCACACACGACTCATCACAATGGCGTCCAACCACAGATAAAATATACCATAGTCTACACAGCTAGGGTGCGTTCAACAACATTTTATTGCTACATTAACACCTCCCCTCAATAAAATATTTAAAAGAAAATAACATAGTTTTCTTCCTCACCCTGTAGACTAAACAAATTGAGCTTCTTTTGCCCCAAACTCTACACAAACTAAAAATTGAGCCTTAGTTAAACCCCAAACTCTACTCAAACTTAAACAAAAATGAGTATTATTTAAACTCCAAACACTAAACAATAGTTAAAATAAACTTAACACACAAGCATTTTATGAAAATTAACACTTAAACAATTTATTCCTTAACTTGACAAAAGCAATACCACCCAGTGACTTTGTTAATATATCAGCTACTTGACTACCCGTGCTTATATATTTTAACTCTATAATATTATTATCAATCTTCTCTTTTACAAAACTTAATTTTATATCCAAATGTTTGACTCTTGAATTCCCTACTGCCATATGGGCCATTTTTATTGTTGACTGATTATCCTCATACATTACAATTGGTCCAATATCAATACAAAAATCTTTAAGAATTGCTTTAAGCCAACAAGCCTCGCTAGTTGCACTTGCTAAAGCCACATATTCGGCCTCTGTGGCCGCTAAAGCTATTGACTGTTGTTTCCTAGTTACCTAAATAACTGTGACCCCGTACATTTTAAAACAATATCCTGTAGTTGACTTACGGTCATCACTACCACCCCAGTCACTGTCTACATATCCAATTACATTATTATCAACATCTCTGTAATATTTCAAACATAAGTTTATAGTTCCCTTAATATATCTTAAAACATTAAGCAATAATTTATACAGTAATATACTTGCACAACTTTGATATCTGCTTAACATGTTTACAACAGTACATAAATCAGGTCTGGTACTCATTACTGCATACATCAAACTTCCTATCAGTTTTCTACATTTTCTCTCAATATCTTTACTTTCCGGCTCTTCCCTTTTTAGTATTTCAAATTTAAAGTTTTTATCTATTGGTAAAGACAGTGGTTTGCAATCTGACATCCCAAAAGATTCTAACAATTTTGTCAAATATTCCCCTTGACTTATAGTAGTACATCCCTTAGCAAGATCCTGTTTTACCTCTATACCCAGAAACTTATTTATAATTCCCTCATCTTTCATTTTGAATGTAGTACACAATATATTTTTTTAATTTATTTATCTCTGAGTCACATGTTCCAAACAGGAGTATATCGTCAACATACAATAATAAGAATGTTTTGTTCCCCTCATTATACCTAGTGTACAAACAACAATCTTTATCCGACTGTTTATACCATAGAAAGCATTACCTCATTGAAAGTATTATTCCAGTACTTAAAAGATTTTTTTAGCCCATAGATTGATTTATTTAACTTGCAAAAATTAGTGTCACACCCCTCAGGTAATTTTAAATAAATTTCCTCATCAATCTTTGAATTAAGAAATGCCCCACATACATCCATTTGTGTTATTTTTAAATTAAGTTTTGTTGCTACTGCTAAACATACTCTAAATGTATTTAATTTTGCCACTGGAGCATACAAATCATAATTTTCACTCTCAAATTTTTGCTCAAAACCTCTTGCCACCAATCGTCTCTTATAGTTCACTTCTCCATTATTTTCTTTCTTCGTGAAAACCCACTTTGAACTAACAACTTCTTTTCCTTCTGGTATATTTTCTATATCCGTCCAAGTATTATTTTCTTTCAACTGTTTAATCTCTGTTTCAATTGCCTTTTTCCACTCTTCAGCCTCTTCTGACTCCATTGCCTCCTTGTAGCTTTTTGGTTCTGAAACGGTTAGCCCGGTATCATAATCTGCCAACCAGAAAAGTCGCAACACTTTTCTTCCAAATCTAGTTAATCGGCCTTCCTCATTTTCATCTTCAGTTCTCATCTCAAGTTCACCTTCTGTGTTTCTTATTTCTTCAGTTTCCTCCACATTTCTTATTTCTTCCGTTTCCTCCACGTTTGTTATTTCTTCCATTTCCTCCACTTTTCTCATTTCTTCTGCTTCTTCAATGCTCCTGGTTTCTTCTACCAATTCGGGTTCTTCTTGTAGTTTCTCCATATCCAAGAATACTATTTCTTCTTCTTTTTCCTTAGTAAAATTCTCCATTTGTTTTTCTTTCAGAAATATGACATCTCTTTTGGTTTCTACTACCTTTCGCTCTTTATAGAATATTCTGAACCCCTTTGTGTCGTCATAACCCACAAATATTCCTTCTTCAGCTTTCCTGTCTAGTTTGAGTCTTTTCTCTTTCGATATATGAACAAATACTTTCTCTCCAAATTTTCTATTTAAACTCTTTATGTCAAAATTTTTCCCGGTCCAAATCTGATATGGTGTTTGTCCTTCCTCTCTACTTTTGCTTGTCCTGTTCAACACATACACCACCATATTTGTCGCTTCAGCCCATAGCTCCTTGTTGGACTTGCTAGCACTAATCAAGGTACGCGCTGCCTCTACTAAGGTGCGCATATCACGCTCTGCTTGTCCATTTTGCTCTGGCGTATACGGGACTGTGGTTTGGTGTATTATTCCTTTGCTTGCAAACAGCTCTTTCATTTCACTATTGACAAATTCCTTCCCATTGTCAGATCGGAAAATTTTGACTGAACAACCAGTTTGTCTCTCTGCAGTCAGAATAAAATCTTTCACATTCTGTACCACCTCTGACTTTCTTTGTAAATAATAAACATACCTGTATTTGGAGTAATCGTCTTCTATTAGCAGAAAATATCTTGAACCTCCAAGTGATGTCACTTCAAACGGCCCGCACACATCAGCGTGGACTATCTCCAACGGCCTCTCTGTCGAGCTTGTGCTGTGGCTAAAGCTCAGGCGGTGAGCCTTGCCCATGATACAGGCTTCACATGTCTCTTTATCGCCACTAAATTCAATGTTATTATGCTGCAACAACTCTTTAGTTGCTTCCAAATTTTGATGACAAAAACGTTCATGCCACTCCATTAATGACACTGCACATTGTTCTTCCGCAGTTAATTTGACGTCCATGACATAATATTTTTCCTCGCGATATCCTAAAGCGCACGTAATATCGCCTTTATAAATGCAACAACCATCCTTTGTTAACCTCACTTTATAACCTTTGTTTGTAGCACTCATGACCGAAAACAAGTTTAACTTTAGTTCTGGGACAAATACATCACATAGTTCAGTTTTCACGTATGTTTCACCATCGTATGCCATGAAATTTACTTTTCCGATACCCAAAACTGGCAAATGACGCCCATCCCCAACAATAACAAATCGATTTGACAGTTCTCGAAATGACGTAAACAGGGTGCGTTCCGAAGTCATGTGTTCACTAGCTCCACTATCGATTATCCACTTTAATCGATTTGATTGTTCATGAACTCGACTAACTGTCATTGCACTCGATAATGACGAAGCTAAAAATGCGTTACTCTTCTTATCACCAAATTCACGTCTTTCTTCGTTTCTTTTGGGGCACTGATATTTTAAATGTCCAGTTTTATGGCACACAAAACATTTACGCGTATCTTTTGCACTTTTACACTCTTGAATCAAATGTCCAAGACGTCCACACTTGAAACATTTTCTTCCTTGAAAATTTTCCTTCTCCTTCTTCTTCACATACATAGCAACATTTTCACCCTCCTCGTTGCTATTTTTTGCCTTCATTCTTTCTTCTTCAACCAAAAGTCTTGAAACCAAATTATCTTATGTTTGGTTATTAGGATCTACCGACTCCCAGGCAGACATAAAATGAGCATATCTCTCCGGCAAAGACATCAACACTTTTGTTATTATAAATTTCTCTGACACCGCTTCCCCTGCATGTTTGAGCTGAGTTGTGACTTCTTGCAGCTTAGAAAGAAATAGGTTCATGTCCATTCCGTCTTCATACTTAAAGTTGAAAAATCTTTGCTGAATTAGATGAATACTGGTACTTGATTTTTGCTCATAGATACTCAGTAATTTACCCCACATCTCTGCAGCAGTCTCACAGGTTAGAACATGTACCATGATGTTTTCACTGAGGCGACTAATATTACACTCTGCGCCTTGGCATCTCTTTTGGACCATTTGTCCTTCTTTTCGTCCTTTTCTTCTTTCTTATCAACTTCTGGTCTTCTTTCTGTGCCATTCACTACTGAAAATAAGTCCAACCCTTTCAGCAGCACACTGGTTTGGAATTTCTAGATATTCCAATTCCCTTGTCCCTCGAGCTTTACAACTCCACTTGAAATTCCTCCGAGATGATCCATTTCGCCGGATGCAACTCCTCCTTCGCTGTCGATACTAGCTTAACGTGTCGACGACGTCCAATTGCAGTGGATACTCCTTCACCGCGACCCCTGGACACGTCACAACCCACACGCCGCCAAGACCCCACGTCAGCGAAATGCCGCCACGACGTTCTTCACCTAAAACAGAGTGTTAAAATAACCAATAACTGTGTTAAAATCTATTTGGTTTATATAGTTTGAGATGAGCTTTGACAGTATATTTTACGTTTAATAGATAATAGAAGCACTTAATTTAAGAATACCTATTGCTATATTAAGAAAATAGTATTGTTACTGTAAATTAATATCTTGATTTTATAACATATCTCTGAAAGTGTTTTGGGGCATTCAGTATACATATTGCAATTTTGTACTTTATATGACTAACCTAGTTCGTTTTTAGAAAAAGGCAACATGGTGCCAGTCATCGTTATTGCTTTGTAACGTATCTGTCTACCAGTATGAAGTTGTAATAAATCAGTTCAAACCATACAGTGTTCGTTGATTTTATTAGTTCAGAAGGAGGGATATTGAACAAAATACGCAAGGTTGAGTATTGTAGCTAAAAATTTGGTAAGTGGAAAGCTTTGAATTATCTAAGTGTGTGCGCATAAAACAGGTGGATAACCAACCAACACATTCCTGTTGATCCGTGTTTTCAAGGACACCCCTGATAACTATTTAGCTAAGGTAACAAATCGATTGATTAGCATAATACGTTTTACTTTTTATTTCATAAAATGTGTCAAATGAAACGTTGGTAGCACGGGTTTCGATTGGCGAAAACTTGATAGGTATTTACTTAAAACATTTTCTAAAAAGACAGTGATAGGCATAACAGGCTTAATCACTTGAATAAGTCATTTGTGGGGCATTGTTAACGCTATTACCTACCTGACTGGTGTGAACTACCAGAACGAAAATTAATAAAATGCTGATGTACCTACGTAAATAAATAAATGATCTCGATATCTTTCTTTATCTAAATGATTCTTCTTTTAGCAGGGTATACAAACTACTAGTTTTAGGAACCTCGTATTGGGTAGACAAGAATGGCCTTGGAAAAATTTACACTGATCTGTTTCAAATAATTCCATTTTATTTTAATTTCACTATCATTATTTTTAAGAAGGGGTAAGTAAAGATTCAAAGGAATGTGTGAAGCATTTGCTTGATTAGAATACATTTTTACTTTATTTTAATTGTAATCAACTACAGTTTATTTTGATTACCGTGCAACTTTCTTTCTTTCTCTTATCTTTCCCTGTGTTGGTTTTATTAGAAATAAATTCTATTGTTTTCGTGAGAAGGCATTTCCTCGTTGCTTCTTTTGCTGAGTAAATTATTACAAAAAGTAACTTCTTACTCACTTAACATTTTCCGTTAAATACTTATGTTAAGTTTGTTTGGAATAATTTAGAGATGATTTTATTTAGAGAAGAAATAATGCTGAGGAGATTATATAAAGATATATTATTTCAACAAATGTAAGTATCTTATACAAAAAAAGGCTGTCGTTGCTGTAGTGCTGTGAGCTACAAAGGAGTAATATCAATTGGATGACGTATTTGGTGGTTTATGAGTTGTTATTTTACTGGAGTGTCTTTTGGTAGATGTATACTTATAGATTGATTTTGTAGCCGGTTCTAATACATATTATTTATTTCAGATTTTATACTTGTTTGGCTCAGAATAATAAAACAAAAAAAAACACATATTTTTACTTCAACTCCTTTCCTTGTCTCCTTCCCTTTCCTTTCCTCTCGAGCAAGGTTTTTGTTCTTTTTGCATATCATAAAATAGGTTTAATCTTGTAAATATTATATTTTCATAATACTTATTTGTTAAGGTTTCACTAATAGTAAATATATATATATATATATTTAATACAAATACCCACCAGCGCCTTTTGAAAATGTCGAATCGTGGTTACACCCCTTCTGTACCTCCAGTACGTAAGAAACGTACATATAAATTACCGAGTAGGGATTATTCGGTGGATAGGCAAAGTCGATCACGTACTCGAGCCAAAAGACGTCGTTATTATCGATGTTCTTCGAGTGATTTTTATCGAGCATCCGGTGGTACGAGTGACTCCTCGTATTCACGTGAGAGGCGACCCCGTCACATTCGTAACCATCAGTCTCAGTCCACCTCACGGCGAACTGCCACCAAGAAGCGCCCTCGAAGTTCGGCATCTAGACGACGGCAGTGTCATCATAAACACCGCTGTAGGTCAGTTAGTTCTAACGATTCGCGAGCTAGACACTCGGGTAAACGGCGGCGTCATAGTCGACGCCACCGCCGTACGCCAAGTATTTCGAAATCTAGGAGTCCATCTCCTAAACGTGCACGTACTTCAGACTCTGAATTACATAAAACACTAATACAAAACTTAGTAAGTGCTATAGGGGGTAATACTAATCGCGGAAATGTAAATAGTCATATTCAGGGAGCGCAAAATATTATTACTCAGTTTGATCCTAACTCCCGAGCTCAAACAATGAAAGACTGGATTAGGAAAATTAATGAGTCGGCTGAAATGTATGGTTGGTCAGAACAACAAATAATCTTTTATGCATTACCCAAGCTGTCAGGTTTGGCAAAAAAGTGGTACGACGGTCTTACCAGCGTAAAGTTTAATTGGGCTGAGTGGCAAGAAAAACTTTTAAAGACTTTTCCGTGTGACCAAAATTATGCAGATCAACTTACTGAGATGTTAAATCGAAAAGTAGAAAAGAAGAGAATTAAAAGTATTTTAAACATGTAAAAGGTCAATAATAAAGGGTTACTTCCATTTCGGTAAAAGTAGTATTACACATTTTGATAAAAGTTAGATTCACGTAACAGTTAATCTAGTGCAGGTACAGTTAATGGCGTTTATACTCCCTCATAAATTATTAGCGGCAGATAAATAAATAATAATGGGTTGTTACCAAATAAATATTCGGGACAAATCACACACGGTCATTTGGATATTTTAATAGCTCAGTTGTTTACAACATTCCACAGTGAGGGTGTTTAAGACAGACAAAGAGTTATTTTTATATCAAGGAACAAACTATGCCGTTTTAGGTAACGAACAATAATTATGAAGTTTGTAGTGTAGATGGATTTTCCAGTAGGAAGTATAATAATGTTTACTCCGCTGATAAAATAAAGCCTTTGATACGTTTTGGACCTCAGTATAGATCTGAATCTGAAAATGTCTGCTCAGAAACCAATTAAAATACTAAAGCGAATCACGATTTATTTAAAATTAATCATTCTCCTCTTTCCTTACTCACCCTTTCTATTAGTGCCTTGAACCAAATTAGCTCTGAGCCAAATAGTTCTCTGGAGGACTACTATCAGTCGGGCAGAGGCCGATACACCCTGTGAGTGTACGCGGTATCCCGTTTCTTCAGTCGGGAGGCCGATACATCCTGTGAGTGTACGCGGTAACCCGTTTCTTCAGTTGGGGAGGCCGATACACCCTGTGAGTGTACGCGGTAACCCGTTTCTTCAGTTGGGGAGGCCGATACACCCTGTGAGTGTACGCGGTAACCCGTTTCTTCAGTTGGGGAGGCTGATACACCCTGTGAGTGTATGCGGTAACCCGTTTCTTCAGTTGGGGAGGCCGATACACCCTTGAGTGTACGCGGTAACCCGTTTCTTCAGTTGGGGAGGCCGATACACCCTGTGAGTGTACGCGGTAACCCGTTACTTCAGTTGGGGAGGCCGATACACCCTGTGCGTGTACGCGGTAACCCGTTTCTTCAGTTGGGGAGGCCGATACACCCTGTGCGTGTACGCGGTAACCCGTTTCTTCAGTTGGAGAGGCCGATACACCCTGTGCGTGTACGCGGTAACCCGTTTCTTCAGTCGAGCAGAAGCAGTTACACCCTGTGAGTGTACACGGTAACCCGTTTCATCACTCGTACTAGCGCGTTATTCAAGATCTAGCGGCAAACAAATGGGACAGATACCCCCTGCGTGTTTATGCGTTTTGACAAAGAAATACATGTGTTTCAGGGTTTACACAGTTATCATTTATTTAAAAGTTTAATAGTGCAGATTGATAAAGGTTTTGTTGTTAACGTATTTAAATTAAAATCAATCAATTGAGTTTGTTATAATTGTTTTGTTAAGTGATGGTAATTACATTTTTATTTCGTGCATTTGTAAAAGTGAATGAGGTCATTCAATGAGCTAGGATGGCCGAAAAGAAAAGTGGATTTAAGTTACTGTAAAAGCTAATATAACAGTTATTTTCTCTAAAGAATTTTTAAGGGTATAAATATTTTTTATTTTATATGTTTGTTGATAAGAATTCATTTCATGATTATTATTTTCTCATAAAGTTCTACATATTATTTTCTCCTAATTTACGATAGCAGTAATGTTATTTTTAAATAATTTTATGTATAAAATTACACATTTCTATCCACCTATAGTCACCTATGCCTGAGACAGGCACTTGTCAGAATGGCCGACTGTTAAAATAACCAATAACTGTGTTAAAATCTATTTGGTTTATATAGTTTGAGATGAGCTTTGACAGTATATTTTACGTTTAATAGATAATAGAAGCACTTAATTTAAGAATACCTATTGCTATATTAAGAAAATAGTATTGTTACTGTAAATTAATATCTTGATTTTATAACATATCTCTGAAAGTGTTTTGGGGCATTCAGTATACATATTGCAATTTTGTACTTTATATGACTAACCTAGTTCGTTTTTAGAAAAAGGCAACATGGTGCCAGTCATCGTTATTGCTTTGTAACGTATCTGTCTACCAGTATGAAGTTGTAATAAATCAGTTCAAACCATACAGTGTTCGTTGATTTTATTAAGAGTTATGGGAGGAGCAGAGCGCCTGGGCCCATAACCTGTTGTTAGGACTTAATAAAAGTCGCTTTTATGTGACGGCAGTTTATTGTTAAAGCAAAACAAGGGAAAATACAATAGAAAAATTAGCACACACGACTCATCACAATGGCGTCCAACCACAGATAAAATATACCATAGTCTATACAGCTAGGGTGCGTTCAACAACATTTTATTGCTACATTAACAAATACCAGCAAGCCAAAACTCTTTGCTTACAAAAACTCGATGTCATAGGCGCCTCGAAAGTCAAACTCGATGTCCTTGTTTATTAACGTTTCTAGGTAGAATTTTAACAGCACCATCATTTTCTGTCTTTGCGCCAAAATAAAATAAATAACTTGCCACTCAAAACAGAATATAGGCGTGGCACAGGCGCTGGAACGCTTTGTTACATTTTGGAGGCAACACACAAGACTTATTTCTATCAGAATGACAAGCAAGCAATATTTAAAAAATTAACGGGTGCGTTCCGTTTAGAGTACACAACACAATAGGCAAGTATAAAATCTTAACACCTCCCCTCGATAGAAGTCCTCTGTTGGGGACGGTCGTAGACCCCCACACTTTTAGAAATAATTAAAAGAACATTTTAAGGAAAATATTCCGTTTAATATGGAAACTAAAAGAACAATGAAAAAATAACTATCAAAATCATGTCAAAAAAGGTAAAATTCCTAATTTTAAAATATAATGTAAAAAGTAAAAACACCAAAAGAAGTTGTCGCCAACATGGCACCCCGCGGTGCAGAGCACCAACTTAAGTGGCGACAGTAGGCAGAGGGACGAGCTTCCTGACCGGCCGCCTCAGCAGGCCTCCCTTAGTGGTCACATCGGCTACACGAACCACGCCATTTCTATCTGGCAGAACTGCCACAACTCTTTCCCTTGGCTAGGTTTCTCTGGGAAGAGACCCATCAGCGATCAGGACTAAATCCCCGACTTTAAATTGTCCACTTGGTTGGGGAGGTACACTGCGCCTCGGTACCAAAATTGGCAACTATTCCTTCACCCAACGCTGCCAGAAGTGGTCGGCTAATCTGAGCCCCTTTTTTCACTGCAAACGGCTGCATAAATCCGTGTCCTCAAGCATCTGCATCGGTGGTTCTTCAGTTGCCGATCCTATCAAAAAATGAAACGCCGTTAGGGCTTCTTCTTTGTCTGGATCCACCGAGACATGCGTCAAAGGTCGAGAATTAACTAATGCCTCCACCTCAAGCAGTAGAGTGTGGAGGGTCTCTTCTCGCGGCGAGCGCTCATTCAGCGTTACGGACAATGCAGTCTTTACTGACCTTACCAGCCTCTCCCAAGCTCCTCCCATGAAAGGTGAGGCTGGCGGAATGAAATGCCATTTAATTTTGTGATTGGCCGCAAAATCGTAAGTTTCATTGAGCTTTCTGCTCGCACCCACAAAGGCTGTGCCATTATCGGATGTTGTTATGGCTGGGCAACCGCGTCTGGCTATGAACCTTTTTAAGGCCATAATAGCAGAATCCGTTGTCAAACTTCCGACTACTTCTAAATGCACAGCTCGAACTATTAGGCATGTGAATAAGGCAACATATCTTTTCTCTGCCCTCCTGCCAACGCTGACCGTTACTGGCCCAAAGTAATCAAGACCGACATTAGTAAAGGCTCTTTGATGGTGTGCTAATCTGACTTCGGGAAGATCCCCAGTTATTGGTATTAACGGACGAGCTTTTCTTATCCGACAAAACAGGCAAGACTTGGATACCTTCTTGACAGATGGTCTTAGGTTTGTAACATAAAATTTGAGCCGCAGTAGGTTCACAACAGTTTCATTTTTAGCGTGAGCAGCCTTCTCGTGCAAGTGTGCGAAAAGTTGCACAATATGATGGCGGCCATTTAGGATAATGGGGTTATTTTTCATTTCTACACCCTGAACACGTGAAGTTCTACCGACAAGGCGTAGAAGATTTTCCGCATCTCTTCGTATCTGTATGTTTTTCAATTTAGAATCCGAAGAAGTATTCGGACCATAAAATTCGGTGGGAAAACTGTCTAGCTGAGATCTAAGAAATAGTCTTTTCTCGGCCGCTTTAATGAATTCCGCAGAAAAAGGGTAGAAATTCTTCGTTTTTAAGAGTTCTTTCTTCATATACAATTTTGAATTTTGACGTTTCAAATTTAAACGAGACCGAACCAATTGTATAAATTGCTGAACGCGAGCCGTTGCACGAACTAAACGTAACCACTGCGCAAATCTTGAGTGGTCCGCAACCACCGGTGAAGGAGGTTCTTGTGGCTCATCGTGAATTTGTGCCACTAACTCTGACGGAACACAACGTTTCATCTCATCAAGAGGTAATTGAACTTCACTTGGAGGTTCACCAGGCCAGCGATGAGATGGTTCTAACAAAAATGTAGGTCCGGTGAACCAACGAGCAGACGTGGTAAATGAAGATGAACTAGGACGCGTACCAACGTCCGCGACATTATGAGAAGTTGGGACGTAACGCCAGTTTGAGGTGTCAGAAATTTCCGTAATCTCTCCAACTCTATGAGCTACAAACGGCTTAAATGTTCGAGCGTCTTAGCAAAGATAGAGCAGACCTCTTTGTTAATGGAGACGGCATTTGTTCAGGTAAGCCCGTTCGAAAATACAGATTGTCCTCAATTGTGTTCCAAGATAATCCTAAAATTTTGACAACACTGGGTGAGGATGGAGTGGCTGATGATGACGGACCCAAACCTACGTGAGAAGTAGTTGAGTTACATAACTCAGGCGGTAACAAGGACAAGGCTTAGGGTTTATTTGACACCCATGACCTCATTTCAAAACCGGCCAAGCTATGAACCTTGACTATGTAGGCTGCCAGACGAGCGGCATCATCAACACTGCCTAAGCTCCCGAAATAGTCATCCATGTAATGATTTTCTACCATGGCATGAGCAGCGTCAGGATATTGATTACTGTGATCTAGTGCATTTTTAATTTTTAAGTAAATTGCTGTGCATGGGCTAGATGTAGCACCAAAGATCATAGATGGCATTCTACACACTAGGATAGGTGATGAAGGACCGTCGCGCCATAAAAAACGCTGCGCATCACGATCTTATTCACGAATTTTTACTTGAGGGAACATTTCTCTTATATCTGCGTTCAGTGCCACTTAACCCTCTCAAAAACGCATTAGAATTGCAACAAGATTTTGTGACAAATCAGGCCCTGACAGAAGCATAGAGTTAAGACTTACACCCAAAAACCTTGCAGCGGCATCGTGAACAACTCTTAACATTCGCTTCTGAGGGTGGAAGACCCCAAAATTGGCAAATACCAAGTAATACCTTTAGGAGGTTTAGTACAAATTTCCGCGTAGCCTTTATCGAATGTAGCCTGCATGTTTTGACGGTATGCTTCCGCATATTCGGGCTCCTTTTGAAACTTTCGTTCAAGGCTCTTGTACCGGGATAAAGCTAATTCATAATTATTTGGAACTTCCCCTAGGCCCTCCCGCCAAAGAAGTCCAGTTTCAAAACGTCCTCCGGGGAGACGCTGGGTAGTGTTTTCAAGCGTACTAATAGCACATTCCTCACTTTTGGAACGATAGTCTTGTTTTTTCAATACCACAAATTACAAATAGGTAGGTAACCTATTTGTAATTTTCCTTTATGAGAGTCTCTATGGATTCACTTTCGTCAAATACGCAATGGTTCACAAAGTCGACTGGTTTCGTTTTACTCGAAGAAAATCCATACAGAACCTATCCTAATGGAGTAAGAGTGGCTACAGGTTGCGACTTTGAACCGTGCCGCACCGCAAGAGGGACACTTAAATGCCAATTGTCAACCCCAATTATCAGCGACGGTTTCACTTGATCATAACACAACTCTTCCACCAAATCTTTTAAATAATCAAACTGTGAAATATCACTTGATAACAGTGACTGACAGTTAGATAAATCTAAGTTAGTCATAGCGCGAACGTTAGAAACCTGGAAAGTTTTTTCGCCATATTTACCTTAAATTTCAAAGTTAACAAAAGAAATGTCCGAGTTTTTGAAAAGTCCTCCTATACAATTTACTCTGATGTGACCCTTAGGCCCATCGACACCGATTTGCTCAGCCACTTTTGAATCAATGATAGTCGCCGTCGAACCGTCGTCTAAAAGCTCATAAACGTTGGCTGACCCATGCGGTCTACGGACGGTCACCGGAATCACTTTAAGCAACGGACGAGGTTGACCCACTGAATGCTGAGAAGTGGTATGAGCAACCACCTCGTGATTGTCAGCGTTCGGTATGGGTTCGGTTTCATTCGTAGCAGCGTGCACGGGGATAGCGACCGGGTGCTCCAATTTAGAAACATGGTTTGTATGCTCAGACGGCATTAGCGAGTGAAGCAAAGTGTGGTGACTCAGTTTGCGGCTACAAGAGACTTCACAATTAGCTTTAGAGGTTCGATATACCTAAAAGAGAACCTCTTTTTAAACATTTTCTGCAAAATTTATTTTCTATAATCCACTGCCATCTATCATCAACAGGAAGCAACTTGAACTCATCACACTTAGCTAGCTCATGGTTGTCTTCCTTTTAACAGAATTTGCAAACCAACTTCGATTGAACTGTTGTAGATGGAGCTGCTTGTTTTTTCGCAATAAAGTTTAAACTTTTAACCCTAGATGGCGTATTATTAGTTCCCTTCGACAAAGAAGTTAAAAAACAGTCATTTTCTAAAAAATCTTCTTCGTCGTCGTCATAGGTACAGGTAGTATGAACTTCTTCCTTAGACTTCTGTCTGTCTGGCATTAACATTTTAATGTCAGGTACAAAACCAAACTTAGAATGAATTTCTGCTTCATGGGAAAGAAAATCACAAATTAGTTCAAGCCTGTACTTATTATGACAACGAAGAAATGCGTAATCCGCCCATCGAGCCCGCAAGAGCGAGCTAAACTTGCTAATGATTGAGTTGGAGAGTTCAGGAGAAGCCAAGTATTCCGCCTGGTTGAGTACGCGGATGGTCTCTACACACCGGCGAACTCGACAGGCAAACTGGCATAGGTCCCTTCCCCCATCAATACTACTAAGTCTAGGCAAAGCCTTAACCTGGGCTATCTAGTGTAGGACTATGTGCTCCGGACGAGCGAACCTACCCTCCAAGGCGCTCATGATCACTTCTGGATCTCGCGCAGAGGCTAAGAGCGCACCAACCTCGTCCCTGGCTATACCCCGCAAAGAAAAATTTAGTCTGGATTGGTTTTCAAGAGCAGAAAACCCAGATTTAGTGAAATCAAAAGTTCTTTTAAATAATAGCCAGTCCTGGATACGCCCATCAAACAAAGGAAGTTTAAGAATCAGAATCAGAATCAGAATCATTTATTTCGCTTTAAATGTGGTATTACAGGTTTGTAGTTATAATATATTGACATGGTATCACACATTTAACCAAAGGTATTGGCATGCAAAAATTAACAATATTTGTCACTACTTAAAAAATCATAAACAAAGACGGAAATAAATAAGTTATTAAATTATCATTATTAAATTGAATTGTATAAGATTAAATAAAATAATGTCAGATATTAAAAATTGTAAAAATTAACAATGATTTGTCGCTACTTAAAAATAATAATAATTCATACATAAGAACGGAAATAAATAATGTCACCTATTAAAATTGTAATGTAACTATTCTAATATACATATATTCACAATACACAATATAATTATTACATCTTGCTATCCATAAACTCTTTGAGGGAGTAGAACGTTCTTTCTAATAGCCAAATTTTTAAACATCTTAAGAACTTTTTATATGGCAGTTCTTTTAGTTCCTTCGGTAGTTTATTATAGACCGTGATGCACATAGAGTAACTGTTTTTTAGGTAACGTGCAGATTTTGGAACAACATCGAGAGCAAGCCTATTACCGTTTCTGGTGTTTCTTGGGAACATATCTGTAGCTGTCTTGAAGAGTTCCGGATGTTCCCGTACAAATTTAGATATTTCGAAGATGTATAAACATGGAAGGGGAAGGATTTTTAGATCTTTAAACAGGGGTCTACAAGAGTCTAGTGGAGCATTTCCGCAGATTGCACGAATGCATTTCTTTTGTGCAATAAAAGCTTTATACATATCCGTGCTATTTCCCCATACTACCAGACCATATCTGAGAATGGACTCTACATGCGCATGATATGCAATTTTCGCAGTATCCCTGGAAGTTGTTTTAACTAACTTAAATAGAGCATAAGCAAATCTATTTATTTTAGAACAGACTTTGTGCACTTGGTCTTTCCAGTCTAGTAAATTATTAATAATCATACCCAAAAATGTCACGTTAGTAGCTTTCCTTATAAATTGTCCCTCAAAATTAATATTCAGATTATTGTGATAATTGAAATTTAAATAATTAGATTTGTCAATGTTCAATTTTAAATTATTATTATTAAGCCATGTCATTATTGTTCTAATTAGATTATTAATGTCTGTTTCGTGTGCGTTAACTGTCAATTTGCCATTTGTCGCCACTACCGCTGACAAATCATCTGCATATAAGATGGTTCTGCAATTATTTTGTTCTAATAAATCGTTCACATACAATAGAAATAGTAGCGGACCTAGCACGCTTCCCTGCGGTACTCCAGTTTTTTTATATTTATAGCTAGAACGATAGATTTGAGATTTGAGAGAATTGAGAAAATATGTCCTGATAAATTTGACGTTTGTTTGTATCTGTCAGAACTACGTTTCATTTCGGTTTCATTTGTCTTTGTCACAAAGTAAACATTTCTATTAGTTTTAAATACAAACAATAATAATTAAAAATAAAATTAAAATTAGTTATATTTAAGTTATTTCATATTAACTTGTTAATAAACGTATTATTTAATTAAAATAACGCATATTTAAAACGATAAAAAATATAAATTCGTAAATAAAATCTGATGGAAACGGAAATGTTTCAATTCGTTCATTCAGTCATTCACTCTTTTTGACATGGCGCTAAAACTCGAACTTGAAATCTCAACTTACTCAAGTTCGTCTCAAAATCGATTTATAAATCAGCAACCATCTCGAGGACCGGATCGCGTCTCAAATTCGTCTCAACCAAGTAGCCATTTGAGTCTTACTTGAGTAACGTTTATAAATACGGCCCTTAGTAACTAAGTACAGGCATATGGAGATACATAAAAACTTATGCAATTAAAATGACATAAATACTATAAATAAATACAGTTATAAGTTATTCTCTAAGTTGGCACTTTTCTTTGTGCTGTTGCGCTGCCGATGCTCACAGTGTTGGAGTCCCGAAGACGACCTCGAAACCGCCGAAACACCACGCCTTTCGGCCAGAAGTCTTCTTTCATGAAGGTGTCCAAGCTCTGAGTCGTGACACGCACAACGAACGCCTTGACGTGAGTGTCGTAACGCGAATCCAAAAGCTGAACCCTTACGATCATCTTGGTCTCGGTCCTGACGTACTCCTGCACGTCCTGCACCTGGGTGGTGAAGTGAAGCCGGGAAAGGTAGAGACTCGTCACCGGCGTCGCAGGTCGTAGCAAGAAGTTGGGACCAGTCGGTGCGGTGCCGCTTTGATTGCGACACGGTCTTGGCTTTCGCCTTCGCTGGACCACCGTGTACCCATCCTCGGGTTTAGTTGCGGTGGAAGGTCGGGTGGGCTCCTTGTGTTGGGCCCGGTTGGGTTTCGGTTGCAATAGACAAGCAAAAATATAGAAGTGGCCAGCCCACAGACAAACTACGTTCCAAAAATTGTCAATAATCACATATAGCTTCGGATTGCGAATTGAATTCTTAAAAACAGTGTAATTCGAGATGCGAAAAACACAATATGAGTTATTTGACGGGCTTGAATTACTAAATTCGTATATAATAGATTTTACTTTATTTTTATAATGTTGTGCAGATCGTGGTCTTTGAAATTCTTGAATGAAATTTTCAATGTATGGTTCTTCAATCTCCGACAGAATTTCAGATTGTTGTTTTTCAGACCCATTATAGGAGTTTTGAAGTGTATTATAGTACTGAGTTTAGCTGATTGTTCGGTAACTTGAGGGGTCAGGTTTCTCAAAAGTTTGAGGCACATTCTGAGGTACTTCAATCCTCTTAACTCAATAGTCTGATAGTCAAGAAACTACAAAACTGAAGAACAACATCCTGAAGTTGAAGCAGTGTTGTTGAACAAAAAGACGAGAGAAGAGAGATTTAAGTACCTTCATGACAGAAGTCTTCGTAAACTCTCCCTTTAGTGGGCAGATACAGTTCATCTTAAGGAGTGCTCTCTAGTGCAGTAAACTTCCACAATACTTACTTAGTTATAATTTGTTTTTAATGTGAAATAATTTTAGTTATTTCATGCATCGAATTACAAATTAGGGGATAGCGGGCAAAGGGGGCATCTTAAGGTTCATAAGTGAAAGTCTACGTAAATATTTAGTCATTTAATAATCAAAGTTAACAGAAATTAACAATACCTCCTCGGTAATAATTATATAAAAAAAACACCATTGAAATAATCAACATCCTCTTTTTCATTCCAGATGAAGATGGTTTTTGCTTCTCAGTTAAGGTATTCGTAGTTTTTGGATATTTGCTATTTTGCCGATATGTTGTAACCAATTAGGCGGTAAAGTTGAGTTGCCAAAGTTGTAGGGTAAATGGAGGAGGTTGCAGCTAGGTAATCATCTCGACGCCGGATGGCGGAGCGGTGGATAGGATGTAGTGATCACTCCATGATTGCTGTTCGGATACTGCACGAATACTGCACATTTATTGGTATAAAGTAAGAGTATTTATACAGATTATAACTGACGTCACACATACTAGTATGCTCTTTGCAAGCACCTTCGGAGATGTGATAATATGCAGATTTGTGGAATCTGCAAGGTCGCTACAGCTATCCTCTTTTCCAGATAGAGTCTTAGTGGTTTTTGGCTGTTTGCTCTTCTTTTTTCCAGATAGAGTCTTAGTTGTCTTTTCTTTCTTAACTTGAGATTTAAAAAAAAAAACTTTTTGTTGTACTCTGTACCCTCGGTGAAAAACGCTATAAGTCGACTTATATCAATTTTTTTTTTTTTTAGACATTTATAACCAGTGTAAAATTATCTATTTTTCTGTCTAATCCACGTTGCTTTAACTGTTCTAGATTCGGAGATATTTTTCGTGCGCAATAATACAAGTCGACTTGTATCATACAATAGTCATTAAAGTCTCGTGTATACTGATATAACTTGACAAACACACATTCAATTTAACATAAGTTATTTTAATTACTATTGTAAAATAATACAAATTTAGTTGAATCATCATACCCCTAGATAGTATATCGATAAAAGATTGTGCGTAATGATACAACTACAAATGTATTATCGTTCACGGCTGAATCTTCAAATAACTGTAATGTGAATAATGATACATTTCTATATAGAACATTTGAAACTAGATAAACATCGGTGAAATTTTGTGTCAAGTAATATATTTCGAAATATATTATTTTTCACGAGAATGCTTATAAACTATTACGTTCGTGTCTAACTATACAACTTACTTATATCAATAATGTTACCAGTTCCTTATAAGTAATACAAAAAAATATTTTGGTGTCAAGTGATACAGGTTTGTTGGTACTAGCTTCCTCTAATGCATAAGCTTCAGACAGACGCAAAAGAGACAACTATATAGGTATTGCATTTTCGTGGTGCAAAGAGGTGAGATTCACGACCTGCGTGCGCTAGCACACTTCTTACAGTGCCGCCTAACACCTCGTACGGGGAGCACGCCTCACTGTTTGGAAAAAAAAATCGCGCCAGATATGTAACTTATATCATAAGACACAAAAAAAATCCACAGTGATCTAAGTAATTATGAATAGGGCACAGCCGGCTTGTATTAAAATACACAAGTTTTATTACGATTCTCTTAGTTACATACAGTACAAATAACACAAACGCAATAATATAATAGTAATAACGCAGCGGAATATACTTATAACAAAGACGGGGTAGTGGAAACTAATAAAAAGGATGCTACGTTAGTCTAGGAATGTGTTTGCTAGAATTGAGACAAACAAAGACGAATAACGGAGTTATCTTAAACTTTTGTAAATTTTCCTGTTGTTTTTAATTTTAAATAGTATGTTACTTTAAAAAAATACATTTTCAGGCCTAATTAAAAAGTAAAATTTTGAAATACCTCATCAGGCCTTTAACATCTCTACAGATGATTTAAGCAGCGTGAGTGTGAGTGGAACACCGCCGCACGTGAAAAAAATTCCGATTCTGGAACGTCACATACGGCCGCACTGCTGGCACTGAGGCTGCGGGTCTGAAAAAACAAGATTAAGCCTTTGCGCTCCCTTGTCGGACAGGTCCTGCAACCAGGAGTCGTCGTACGCTTTGCAGCCGTCAGATAAAGTTTAATTTTTCACCCATTGCGGTTGGACGTAAGATTTTCCGATTTGTTGCCGTCGATTTTAAATGCAAACATGTCCCGCTTAGCACAGTCATTGAACTGTAGCAAAGGTCATCCTACCTTTCGTTTCGCGAATGCTACTTGGCTCAACAAAACCTGCCTCGGCAATCGAGAAGGGTCCATTCGATGCATATGCCCTAGCCAACGCAGACGTCGGTATTTGAGCATAGCGGTGATGATAGGCAGCTGCGCGATCTCCAGCACCCTCTCGTTGGTTACCCTGTACTTCCATGTTATGCCTAGGATGCTCCGAAGACATCGCAGATGGAAGGTATTCAGTCGTCGCTCCTGCCTGGCATACGATGTCCAGGTTTCAGCTCCATACAAGAGTATACTCAAAACGCAAATTTGATAAACGAACATCTTGGTTTTAACTGTAAGGTGTTTTTTATTCCATACTCTTGTACGAACTCTATCGAACGTCACGGCCGCCTTACCGATGCCAGTTGATCTCTCCATCGATTGAGAGATTGCTCGATACAGAAGACCCCAGGTAGCACAACTTATCGACTACTTCCAAAGTAGCTCCATTCAGCAAGATGTTAGGCTGGTAGGAGTAGCCCTGTGCAAGGTTTACTGTCTTCTTTGCATTAACTGACATGGAGAACAGGGAACATGCGTTGTCCATTTGTGCTCTTGGGGAGTTTTAGACACGAAGGCTGCGTCGTCGGCAAAAATAAGGGTGTCAACAAATAAGTCGTCGCGATTACAGCGAGACTTTAAGTGGGCGAGGTTGAATAATCTGCCATCTGCTCTCGTGTATAAGTGATCTCTTTGCTTCGAATCACCAAAAGCGGCTTTAAGAATCAGGGAGAAAAATATGCCGAATAGTGTTGGTGCTAAAACGAAGCCCTGACGAACTCCTCTGCGCATGTTGAAAGGATCGGACAATTGACCATTAAAGATTATGGTACTATAGGGTTCTTGATGGAAACTCTTGTGTAATTTTAACTATTATCGTTTATTTCCAATTAATTTTTTTAAAATATTTACATAGATGTTTACATCATGACGAACCCTTAGAGAATCTTCGGTTCTAAACAATCAAAATCCGACAGCGAACGATTTAATAGAAACGTTCCAACGCCGAAAAGATCACAATGCGCGGCTGTAGAGATTCCATCAAAATACCTTACGTATCTTACCTAATACTATAATATCTTTGAAATACCTACTTGTTTTTATTTCAAAGAAACTTCAACAAAAAAATTGCCACTTAAGATAATAATACTTATAGTAAAGATATTATAATTATACCGCCTTAACGTTGTATATCATTAGACACGAACCAAAACTTTAAACTGTAATGAAACAAGTTGAAATGTATTACTTAACACGTAATTTTGTTTGATATTTTTTGTGTTTTTTAATTAAGTATGTAAGTTTTACTATATTTTATCTACTGCGTAGTAAAGATGCAACTTTTTTGCGATAGTTTTGTTTTGGAACTTTTGTGACTTATCAGTATAAATGTATTAAAATGCTATCTCAACACGTAGATATATCACTTTACACCAAGAACAATAAAATCAATAGTTGTAGTGTCAAATAATATAATTGTTCTAGCGTTTTTCACCGAGGGTACAGAACTGTAATCAGCATTTTAGAAAAGCCGGTGCCGATTAGTAAACAATACATAGATACATAAAACGTTTATTTGTGATAATAGTAAAGGAGAGAGAAACAAAGAAAGTCATTAGTATACCTGCATGAACGACTATCCAGCGCTGGTCCGCACTATCGTTTTTTCTTATGTCCATGTCTGTTTTACTTTGCCAACACTTGTTGACAGTATAGTGAGAATGTATCCACGTTTCGTCCGTGAAAATAACAGGTCTCTCTTTGACCAGGAAAATTAAGGTCTCTCTTGACAGTTGCTAATATCTTTTTTTAAAGTGGGTACATCTTTTTTCACAGAATAAAATCTCTCAGTTTTGTTTTTGATTGCGCAAATCATAAAGTTATCTATATCTAAGTTTTTCTTCTGTACCCGCTTTTTCCCTGGCGTGGATAGTTTTACTCCCACTGTTGGGGCTTCGCTTGTCGTACCTGGTTGCGGTGAGAGAGTGTGATCCTGTAGAACTTTCTGTTCTTCTTTTTTTATTCTGGTAAGTGTGCGTCGACTGATGCCAGTAGCCTCACATACACGTTTTTCCACTTGTGATACAGGAATAGTAATCCCATGTAACTTTTCTTGCTCAAAGAAATGAAGTACTTTTAAAATTATCGTTCTAACTGAACCCCGAATCGTCTTTTTCCTACCCATTTGGAGGTTAACAAAATAACACGTAACAACGAAATAACAAAATTAACAACTGAATTAAAACTAAATTGCCAAGTTAAGAACACAAAATCAACAAACAACAAATTATAATGACAAAGAAAATCTAAGAAGCGCAAATACGTATGGGTATCATTTAAACGATTAGGAAAATATTCGTGTTTTGGGGAGCAAAAAAATGTATATGGTCGGCAAAAATGACTAGTTGGGCGGCAACTTATGGCCAGCAAGCATTTCAGATAATATCATACTGGACTACTCAAATTTATTTTGTTAGCCAGTTATATATATTGGCTGCATTTAGTGAGCCACAATTATTCAAATTTTGGTAAGCAATCTGATGGTTAGCAGAAATTTCGTTTTGTTCAGCAAACAAAGTACGTGTTAATCATAAAATGGGTGCAACTATTTAATCCGTTGGTGGCAGCTGCTATCACTAGATGTCAGTCTTTAAATCATGTCAGAGGCCTTATAGGCGGCTTGGAAACTTCTGATACGTGCGTTGTCCATAACCTCCACCAATCCGGACTTGGCCTCCGTGTGAAGAGTATAACCTTACCTTCCCGAGGTACGAGAAAAGACTTATGCCCCCGCAATGGGGACAAGATGGGTAATCGTGTCACGTGAATACCTTTCGCTCCGCTTACTATAACGAATACTGCCGATTTTTCAATGAAAACGCAGCTCAGATATTTATATAGCTAACCATTTTTTAAATATGCGTACCTATCAGATAAACTGCCTACAGATATGTTTTCTCTGCCGGCCAATTAATTAATCCTGCCGCCCAATTAATTATTTTGTAGCGCGAGTGTTAATTGAGCAGACACAATAGATTAAAAGCTGACTGTATATTGGTTAAATTGTCGACAATGGTGTCGATTCGAGATTGCAAAAATCCACTAAACTAAAATTAAGTTTAGATGTGTCAAAATAGCGTTTGCTATTCGGAAAAACAAACTTAATTAAACTGACAGGACTAATATTAATTTTAGTTTAGTCGAATTCAATTTAGTCAAAATCGCCATTTTGCTATTCGGAACAGCCATTTATCTGTCATTTTTAGAGATGTCAAACTAAAATTCGACTTATTTTAATCGCGACCTGTTTGGGTGACGATTAAATTAAAATGTATCAAGGAAATCTACAGAAATGCCAGATTTGTTTCGAAGATACGACAAATAGTGGTCTGTGGTAGTGGGAGAGCCATTGCGGTTATGGCAGATGCAGAAGAAATGTATACAGCAGGAGTAAAATGAATGTTTTCCAAAACTAGTCATGATGAGACTTTTTTTCCTAGAATAATTTATTACAATAACTACCGAGCTTGGGGAGGACCTTTAAACTTGCGGAAAGCACCTAAGGCTTCTCTCTGACCGAAAACGACACCAGTAATGAATACACGGAAAGTATCTGCATGACATGGAAGACTGCTCATGTTTCTATGTTTCTTGTAGTATCACCATCAAGGCTATTACTCTTATAATACTGAATACCTACTGTTACGTGGATGCAGAGCAACTGGATGCCTGCGTTGCACCAGCAGCTAGCAGGCACAGTTGTAGCCTATGAGTAGATTTGTTGAGTAAACTAGAAGCTTGTAGCATTTAAAAGGGGGATTTATAGTGAAAGTTCAGGACAGCCCGCTATCCAGAGGCTGTCTCGGAACAGAAGAAACAGTCATCCACTTAATCCTGAAATGCACTGGTCTGACCGAACAATGGACAAAATACTTCAGCATGTAAGGGTCGCTTCGAGAAACCTGTGTATGTCCCAGGAGACTTCTGTGCTTCTGGAAAGAGCTAGGTTAGCTGGAGTAGTCGACCACGCCTGCACATTTAAAGGACCTAATAGGAGTCTAAATGCGGAAACAGGAGTACAATAAAATACAAAGGGGGATGGATGGCCCTCTGTTCATCCTAATTTTATTTTATTACCTACAAATGTAAAGGCGAGGGTAAAGTCCATAGTACCACTGATTCACCCCAAGACTATGAAAATGTAAACAATTATCATATCAAGGGAAATATTTAATCAATTATTTACGATAATAAAATACAGTTCTTAATCAAATTGTTTTATTATTTAATGATAATTTTATCATTGGTAGGCAGTCAGAATGGAACTTCTTCTTGTACCGATGTACCCAAATGCAGTCTCTTCTGTTTACCGTTCTTGACTGGATTGTAAAAGAGGTAGCTTCGATTGATTGGGTATCTGAAGGAAAATGTGCTGCAGCTGAAGTCGCACCACAGGAGGCTTCACATTAAGGGCAGTCTCCTGACTATCGAAACCTTTTCTGACAGAACCACACGTTACATGGAAAGTTTCTGCATGGCATGGAAGATTGCTCATATGTCTTGTAGTGTCACCATCAAGGGTATTTAAATCTATTATTCCATTGAACTGAATATCTAATTGCGGTTGGCCACTAGCCCCACCAATCCGGACTTGGCTCCCATGTGTTGAGTTTGGCCTAACCTTTCCAAAGTATGGGAAGAGACCCATGCCGCTGTAGTGAGGAATACCTACTGTCAGGTGGATTGCAGGTGTGTGCAACTACTGGACAGCTGTGCTGCAACATCAGGCATAGTTGTAGCCTACAAGTAGATTTCAGCAAAAGAGAACTTATCATTTTCCAGTGGAAGGAAACCGCTTTAAGTTTATAAGGAGATTGGCCCTATATTTGTCCTGATTCAATGTTGTTACCTACAAATGCTATGAAGATGGTGATGTTCATTGTGAAGTTCATCGCCCCAAGACAATAAACATTTTTATTATTATTGAACTATGACTCTAAAACATGTAATTAGTTTAAGGATAATAAAATACAGTTCTAAATCAGATTGTTTTATTATTACATGATAATTTTATGAACAGTAGGCAGTCTAGAGGCTGCTTGGTGTATCCGACTGTAGGTCCCTTCTGTTCACCATTCTCGTTCCTCTTCGTTCGCATCGGCAGGGGAATATGTTGCAGCTGAAGTTGCACCACAGGAGGCTTCTCTCATTATGGCCAGTATCATGACCATGGAACCATTTACTGGCAGAACCTGAAGAAAAATAAAATAGGCAACTTGATAACAGTACCATAAACAAGATATCGACGCTTGAAAGGAAAAGTTGACTAAGCACCATTTGTCCCTCACACGACTATCACAGTGATAGGAGTGTTAGTCATGTGAGGGACGAATGGCGCTTAGTCACAGTGATAGGAGTGTTAGTCGTGTGAGGGACGAATGGCGCTTAGTCAACTTTTCCTTTCAAACGTCGATATAATTATTAGGCACGTACCTATGTGATAAGTCATTTATGCATTTAACGACAGGCCCAGCTGCATTAGTTCCATTCCAGTGCATAATGTTAAATTCCTCAAGTGTATAAATGATCTAAATTCTATATGATTTTCAAAAACAATACAAACGAACAGCATAGGTTGATTAACTGAGTCCAATATTTCTGTTGGTCTGTGTATTCCCTCTGCTGTGGTAAGGAACTGTGGAATATATGGGGGCGACCACTGGATTGATGTGAGTTAAAGTAATATTCCTAGACGCTTATGGAGTGATAACAATGACCATGGCTACAATTAGTTAACTCATACAACTTCAACCTGAGTAACCAGTCCTGATTGCTATTCAAGGACTTTATTGTTATAGCAGGAAGCTGCATCCGTTGGGCACCTGCAGCGCTTATGCTGAATACTGAGGTTGCACCACTAGATACTCTTCATTTACTAAGATTTCCTCACAGACACTAACACAATTTATAAACAAAGAATATGAAGTAATTAAATTACTTACCACTTACCAAAAGTATATTAGAAGGAAACTTCTTCCCGAATACCTCCAGCTTTTTATTGTTTTTCTTCAGTCCATTTGTTTGTATTTATTCACAAATTCACATAAACAAAAACAAAGAACAAAACTCGCGTTTTCTATTTGACAATTGTTTTTTTTCATGGGTTGATTATTTCCCCTGGAGGCAGAAATTAATGACAGATATAAAAGAGATAGCGCTACATAAAATCGTATGAAATAGTCTTATTTCTTTGTCTTGCATACGTCGTATCACCGTATCATTCGTTCTTTTTTAGAGCGACTTTTGAGTCTTTCGTGTGACGCGCGATTTCACTTCACTGTTTGTTATAGTCTATGAATCAAATTCTATTAAATTTAATCGTGTCATTTACGTTTTAGTGCTGTCAAACAAGAAGATTAAATTTAGTAATCGCGAAAAACCGAATTGCGCATGCAAATCACTAAACTTATTTTAATCGTATTTTAGTATAGTTTAGTTTAGTCGTCTTTTAGTCCGAATCACTACCAATATTAAGATTTTTGCAGACCAAGCTTTGCAGCCATATTTTTATTTATTGTCAACAAATTATTTATATGCTGCCCAAATGATTAAATAGCAGATTTTAGTGGCCAACCAAATTATCGTAAATAACAGCAGACCATTTAATTACCTCTCAATACGTATCACTGTCGAGAGCGAGTTCACGACTGCACGTCACTAGGGCGAGTGCGGGGCGATGAGGCGGGGTACGGGCGCCGAAACCGCATTCCTGTCGTGCGCCTAGTTGTTTTGTTAGAGTAGTAACTGGATTTATTTTAATAAGATAATCAAATCCAAGTAGAGTTTATGTCTCAAAAAAATATTTAGCATGTCTACTTTTGATTTCTGTAGTTGGTTAATTTCGCACGACTTTGCATCATATTTTAATTTTTTTTTTTTGGAAATGACGTGTGGAACGTCGATGTCTAAATCTGCTAGAACTAAACCGTCAGTCAACTCTAATAAACTGGACTAACTAAATCGCCGTAAATAGTTTTTCGCATCTAACTTGTTCTACGCGGTCCATTGTGCGGCGCGGCGTATTCCTCGGCGGGGTCTTTGATCGAACTGAAAAAAAAAGTTTAAAATGTACATGTATGTTTTCCAAACACGTAAATCAAATTATACATAATATTAATCTGTTCATAACTTCATTATTTTATGAAAAAATTAATAATATTTAAGAAATAATGAATAGATAATTATTTACTTAATTTGAGAAATACATGTATAACCATCGCTCATCATAAATACTAAATTGCACAGCAAAAATCTACCATGTAGGTTTGCAATTCAGTTAATTTTACTAACTAGTACTTTTCTGATGTGAAATTAAACACTAATCTATTTTATTTTAGTAAGGGAATAACTTACATGATGGTATATATTTATGAATGTGACGTGTGTCGGCTCCGACGTATGGCCTTTCCACTGACGGCGGGCGTCGGCGATGGGGATGGGTGTGGCAGCGGCGGCGGTGGCAGAGCTGCATTATGCGGCGGCGGGAGCGGCCGCATTATGCGGCAGCGACGGTGGCGGAGCTGCATTATGCGGCGGCGGCGGCGGTGGCGGCGCGGCCGCATTATGCGGTGACTGTTGGTTTTTTTCCTTTCTTATAGATGTTTTTGTACGCATTTCACTATCCAATCGCGTCTCTGTTGAGTATCCAAGCTCCAAAATAATTGAAAAGTGAGGTTCGCCTGTCTTTCTGTATTAACGCACACGCTCTGCCACACCTGCCATCAGAAAATGGGTTTGATTAGATGGATTATGGACCTTTTTCATTTCCTGATCTTATAAAATATCTTGTCTCCATCATTTTTACACTTTTTACGAATCTTATTGATATTGCACATGGTCTTATTTACCACACTTATAACATGTCAGCACCAGGTTTCCCTTCATCATGTCTTTCTTTCAGTTTCATTTCTGCGTCTAGTGATCTTGATTTTACTAATAATTCGTCACTTGTAGATTCTAAGGTAGTGATAACTGTTATGTCATCATGTTAACTCATCGGGTTATGTCAAAAATAAGTGGCACATTTTATCACATTCTTCCATTTTTGATCCTGTGCCTTCCAATTGCGTAGTCAAGTTGTCAAACTTTAAGAAATGTTCTTGTACGTCTTCTCCTTTGTTACACTTTAATGTGAGCAATTTCTTCCTTAAAAATAACTTACACCCTGACACTCTTTCTCTCAAATAATTTTTCTAACTGGTTCATCGTGTCCGCTGCGCTGTTCCATTGTTTCACAATTTCCAGGAATTTGTCTAACAAACACTGCACAATTATCGACTTAGCCTTTGCATTTCTTCTTTTTCCTTTGATTTTGTCTTGTTATAACCGAATAATCTATCTTCCAAACCTCTCTTCTCGAGCAAAATCTTCACTCGGAACTTCCAATTTGCGAATGTGACGCCATCATATAATTTGGGCAGATTGCACGTGTGATGTGGGCTGTAGGGAGGTAAAGCAAACGACTGTTCTGCGCAACGGTATATGTTTAATGAACCCAGAAATATGTGTTACATTGAATAATATAATAAGCTACGGCTTAGGTTAGGTGACGTAGGCGGCGCATATACTACATCACCACCGTAAATGAAAAAAAAATGAAATACAGATTTACATTTTTTTTAACAACAAATTAATACAATGAGTTATTCTTTTCAAAATAAACATACAATTTTGATGAAATATGAATTTTAAATAAAATACAGTAATAATTTTGACAAAACAAAGTAATATTATGAATATACTCGTACCTATGCGCTTATTAATGTTAGATTTACAATAATAAAAAAAAGGTTACAGTTATAAATGTTTGGATTAAAAAACATATGTGTTTTATCTTATTAATCAAAGTGTAATTTTAATTGTTTTTGTTTACATTTATTTACTTTTTTCACAAAATTAATTGTTTTATGACACAAACTATTACTTGTAATTTTTCTTGTTTACTTCGATCAACCACGCTCTGCTGTTATTTTTAGATTGTCAGAGGTCCAGATAAACACTTATAGATTGTTAGATCTATTTATTACGCAGTAAAACAATATTACATTTTGGAGGCAATACACAAGACATCTGTCAGAATGACAAGCAAGCAATATTAAAAAATAATAAGCGGATGCGTTCCATTTAGAGTACCACAACATACAAGTATAAATCTTCTCAACATTAAGTATAATTCAAGTATAAATCTTAACACAATTGATACTAAGATAACAGTGCCAGTACAGAGTGTCAGAAAAGGGGCATTTGAGATTTTAAGGAGTTACTCAGAATGAAGTATTTCTATACAGGAAAAATATTGAAAAATCAGATCTACAACTTTTTTTTCAGTTTCCCATACTAAATCTGAATAGTGAATCGATAATTTGTATGGGAAAGTAAAAAAAAAATTGATCGGAATTATAAAATATTTTTCTTGTTTCGCTACTTAATTAGATGATCAAACGAACTTACCTCAAGTGAAGTTCGATCTTAATTATCCTTCCTTGTCGGAGAGATTTAATTGGTTAACATGTAGTTAGTCCTCGTCTACGTTTGACCCACTCGCACGTAGTTTAGCGCCATAAGAGAAAAAGAGACAGCTAGGTACTGTCCCACCTCGGCGCCATTGCATGGTCCAAGCCTCATTCATTTTAGAGAATAAAAAAGGCAACCTACATACTACAACATTGGTATTAGGGGTTTTAATACTAGCATCCTAGTATTGTCTACTCTAGGGCAGGGAAGGACCTTAAATCTCTCCGACAAGGAAGGATAATTAAGATCGAACTTCACTTGAGGTAAGTTCGTTTGATCATCTAATTATCCTTCCTTGTCTTCTAGATTTAATTGGTTAACATGTAGATGTTTAGAGAGACTAACAATGTTGTAGGTAATAGGTATGAGGATTATTGCAATAAAATATAATCTGAGAGATTTTATAACTGTAATTCAATTAACAGAAATTTATTTATGGAAGAAATTTCATTTAGAAACAAGTTGCACCCCTTGCGTATATTTGATGGTAAGCTTTTATATTATGCCCATTTTGTGTACACAATAAATTATTAAAAAATAACACTTCCTAGAAGGTTATCAAATAAACAATATGAAAATATAATTAAATCTTGTTCAATTTTATAAATGTGATTGTTAGTTGAACTTGACGTTAGGTTCTGAGTGATGAGGTTACACTTAGCATAAGTGCAGCGATAGACGATAGTGTTTTATGAAAGGTATATGCAGCGTCGTTGGGAACCGACGTCGATGCATAGATAACCTGTTTGACATTTCCATCCTTTAAGCTATTTGGAACATCTGTTCTAAGTCCAAAGAACTGCTAAGATGGTAATCTAATACGATATTCTGGAACCTTAATTACACTATGTACCTATCGTATTTTAACAAATATGGTTTTAACCTGTAGATCTTTCATGTACTGCTTGAATAATTCACGTTGAACATCTGAAATTCATTTTTAGGTAATTTGACAAAAAATGTATCACAAAATAAACCCGAATAACTATAGGTATACCCGCAATGGGGATGAGCCGTGAACAAACCAACGAATCTATACTCCTGATCGATAATATTCCCCCACTGTTTAAAGCTAGACGTGAACCGAAACTTGGTATTATCGACCAGTGATAGGAATTTTATATCCAGCACTGACGATATGCATTTGTTCGTTCCTTATACGAATGAATAAGTAAATATTTGAGACAATATTTGAAAATATAAGTTTCAGGTTCACTTATAAGAAATAAAATATAGATAAATTCTGATTTCATAACTGACCCTACGTCAGGTATGAAAACGGTAGTAGCTTGAGCAGCATTTTTTTTTTAAGACTTATTACATAATAAGTCAAAATTTCGAAATAATAATATGAAGTTCATAATAATTGGAAAAAGTGGGAACCGTTGAAGATAGTTACACAAATAAACGGAAAACATTACAAAGATGTAAAAATGTACTTATTACATTTTGTATTTATTCTTTAAGTTAAAATTATTATTTTAGGCTGGAATAAGCTTATTTAATAAGTTTTGGAATGAAGTAGAAAACATGTTTAGTATATTTATCTAAACTGTATCGATAACGGTAATTTCAGCAAGTTTTATATGTATTCTATTGTCAATACCAGCAATAGTATTCTATTGTCACAACTTTTTAACATTTTATTTTATCGTTCTTTTGTTGTGTGTTTACTTAAAAAAACTACCTGTTTGGTTTATAGAGAAAAAAAATGCTGTAATTTTATATAGCCACGAAAGTATATCGCGGTTAATAAACTTTCAATTGTAAATAATTTAGTTCAAAATATACCAGAAGTTTCACGTAAGCTATGACTTATAATAATTTTGTTTTTGCAAAATTCGCTGATGTTCACATTTTTCATTTTTAATTCATTCAACATATATAAATCTTTTTAATGTATATTTTGATTATAGGCGATCTTAAACAATGCCAATAAATAATTTTCACCATCCTCACAAGGACATCTCCAGTGTGCTGTGGAGGCATCAACAAAAATTTTTATTATGCAAAGTCAAAATTTTGATTATCCACCATCTAAGAATTCACAGATTTCACCCATCAAACATTGTTGTTTATTCTTATCTGGTGATTGCGGCAGCTTTATTAAGACTTAACCTGCATTAAACTTAAAAACAGGCACACCTATGAATCATTGTCATCTAGACTGAAGACATGGCTTCATAAGAAAAAATAACGTAGGTATATGTATTTATTATAATTAATACTTCCCGAAACGCTGTCATTGCAAGTTTCGTGTAAGTAGCAGAAGCTAGGTACAAAAAAGACAATTTTAAGTATAAGGTACAGAAAACCTTATTTTATAAAATACTTTTATTTTTCTTATTATAATTATTAACGATTACTTGTCAGTTATGGTAACTGTAAATCGAAAGGGTTTTGAATCGTATACCGAACTGGTTTCTATCAATTAATTATTTAAAGAATTAATGTGTACAATATTGTACATACAATTTAATTCGTTGATTTAAAATATATTTGGTGTTAAGTTTAACACCTCTCAATAAGATAATAATATAATGGTGATAACATCCTCAGATGGTTCCAAGTTTTGTGTTGGCGAAGTGTGGCGTAGTTCCCCAAACAATGGAGTATTTGACGTCGTGCCCTGCATGCCCAGATAACTGCAGGCAGGCAGATCTAATGAGTGCCACGGACAGTGCAATTCGCGTGGCTGAATTTTGGGCCGAGACTATTTAGGTTTGTTATCGACCGAAAAGAAGAATAACATAGAATAATATAGTAAAAACAGGTTGAAAAAACTCCTGAATCTGTTCATAAAGTTAATGAACACTATAGTGTTCATAGGACTATAGTCCTATAAAAGTTGAGCACAGGCTGAAAGGTAAAACACAAGTACTTATATAGAAAAAAGTGTTTTAAGTAAGATAAAATCGTGCATGAGCACGAGGATATCGGCCTATTTTATTTATTGCTTTTACCATGTAACTGCCCTGGGCAACTATGTAGGTACGATAAAATAGATTTCAAATTATCAATATTCAAAATTTGATTAACATTTTAAATCCAGTATAAATTAAACTTGTCTTCACTTTTATGGATTATAAAAATAATACTCGAAGCAAAGAGTTTTTCATAGGGTTGCTGCGTTAACTTTTACAATTTTGATCAAAAATATACCATATTTTGGCCACGACTTGTCCAGGGCCAAAAAATTCATCTGGGGTAATGAGAGTCTTTATCTCAATATTTTGTGTAAATGGTCTAGTTATACCAAACAATACCTTTTTAATGCATCCATAAAATATTTCCATCTACCCGCTACCTTAAAATGCGGCTGAGCTGCGGAGGGCGCGCTTCGCAGCGATCGGTCAGCGCGCCAGCGCGGGGGCGGCAGCGCGTCGTCGGCGCGGCGGCGACGCGACGGGTTGCATTTGGGCTGGCTGAGCGGCAGTGGCACATACATACATACGTATCTCCCTGCTCGCTATCCGATGCAACTCAATTCTTTTAACTTTTTGTATATGCCCTTTGACATCTTCACAAAACCACCGAACACAACACCGAATAAATGTCTCCCTTTCGATTCCAGTGTATAAGTATCACAGAACACTATTACTCGCAGGTAAGTATTTTATAATATGATGAAGAAATAAATAAAAGGCTGGTATATTACTTAATTAAACTGCACTGTGCACGGGGGTTTGCCGCGAAGATTGGCTATATTAGCTATTTTCGGGCGCCCCACAGTCAACAAGTCTACTAGGACCATAATTGACCATTAAACCATAATTGCAGCCACCCGTTACTTGCTTTTAAAACTATACAATCCTATAAGTTTCCAAGGTTGCCTGGAAGAAATCGCTCAAAGCGATAAGGCCGCCTTTGCACTGTATGTAAATATTTTTTGATGTCTCTGTACTATTGGTGTGCAATAAATAATATTTATCTTATCTTATCTTATCTAGGAGTCGAAGTGGTCGCCATGACTCATGACCGAAATCGGTCGGGTGTTTCATCATTCATTCAATCAGTTATATAAACTGAAATGACAGGATGTCTGTTGTTTCAATAAATCAGGTTAGCGGTAGGTATTGGACATAACCGCAAGGTTATGGTTAAGAAAAATAGCTATAATATCCCTATTTTTGGCTCCATCTTAGATTAATAGTTCAGCATCGCCTCAATTTCTGGAGTTATTGTCGGATGACAAACTCGAGAATTTTTATTTTTATTTTTTAAATAGACCGTCCTTCTCGAGGTTGGTTTTGAAATAATAACACACGCGTTTGGAAACACTAGAAGGAATCTCAACTGCGGATAGTAGGCATCAGTATAAACGCACGATGGCGGTGGATATGTGCCGGAAGATTAAATAGACGTGATGTGCTTATGGTACATATCACCTGTAGGCGGCGGCAGTTTTGGTGGCGGCGCCGGCAGCGGTTTTGGCGGACGGCGGTTACAGCAGCGCCGTTGGGGAGGTTTCGGGAGGCAATCCGTCCATCGTCGTTGTCGATTTTTCAGCATCGTTGTCAGCTGCATAAGCGGCGGTGGCTGTGGTGGCAGTGCAGTGATATGAGCCACGATGATGCCAACGCTTCACCTGTGGCGGCGAGCGAGGGTTGATGGAGCAGCCGCATAAGCATTAGAAAGCTGGTGATTCCAGTTCATACGAAACAGGAATATTATAGTGTGGTTAATGTCTCGCATTAACTCTAATAAAAGTAGCTATTGGTCAATGTCTCGCATTGACTCGAAGCAAAACTGGCTATTGGTCAATGTCTCGCATTGACTCGAAGCAAAACTGGCTATTGGTCAATGTCCCGCATTGACTCGAAGCAAAAATAGCTATTGGTCAACGTCTCGCGTTGACTCGAAGCAAAATAAAATTATTTGATATTCTCCCATCATGTTTAAATAAAAATAACTTTCACTGCACTTGTTTTTTAAAAAAAAAATGATTTTCGTATTTCCTTTCTACATAATCTCCTTATCTAAAAGTAACGTAAGGATTTATTTTCTTCTAAGCACATTTTTGCACACTTGTTAAATTCAAATAATTAACGAACTTTTTATGAAATATTTTTTACTACGTGCGGTAGCCGTGCGCGCACGAAAACGAATGAGGCTTGGACCATGCAATGGCGCCGAGGTGGGAGAGTACCTAGCTGTCTCTTTTTCTCTTATGGCGCTAAACTACGTGCGAGTGGGTCAAACGTAGACGAGGACTACTACATGTTAACCAATTAAATCTAGAAGACAAGGAAGGATAATTCTGAATAACCCCTTAAAATCTCACACGCACTTTTTTAACACCCTATATAGTATCAAATATTTTGCACATAGTCGGTGAGCAAACAACACCGCGTATGTCATTTTTACCTACTTTACAAGTCACCCAAAAAACTATTTGATTAGTGGTGTTGCTCAGAAAAATTACTTAGGTTAATCAAGGCACAAGCAGTATAATGCACAAATCTAACATACAAACTCTTTTAATCTTCGAATGACCCTCTCGACATGAATTCTAAGACTGGCTGTATGTTTTGACACTCGCGCTTCAGCTTTGTATATTTAGAAACAGCAGAAACTAAATCCTTTTTGAGATAAAAAGTCTTCAAGGTGCTTAAACCCTCTGTCAGCTAAAATGCAAGCGTTAATTGCCAAACTATCTAAAAATTTGCTCTGTTCACTTCACATCACTTATCCTTCCTGCATATCCAGAATTCACGAGACCATCAGGTGTACATGATATTAAATATTTTATGGTATTAGTTTTGTTTGGATTCTGACCAGTTTAATGCTGGTGCATGGCTTTTTTGGTTTTTGGATTTAAATTTTCAAGCAGCCTATTATACATGTAACCTTTTTATATTTATTCCTAAAAGCAATAAGCAGGTTCTTCATGATTGTATAAGTTGAAAACTGGTAAATAAAGGGTGAAAGTACTTTTACAATTTCTGGCATCGTGTTGAAAAATACATTGCTAGCTCGAGTCACCAATATATAAAAACTAGTTTTCCGCACGCGACTTCGTCCGCGTTAACACGTGAAGAAAACCATCCAGTTTGAGAGGTACCCCTCTGAATGTTATAGTTTCGGCGGGCAGTAGGGTCACACCCTGATGAGAAGCAGATTTCCAAGATCTAGAGGATTCCCATATTCACTGCCAACCATTGTTCAATTTCCCTATACACAATATTTGTCATCAGCGATTGTGAAACCTCCGGATGATAAATTTCAGCTGGATCAGCGCAACTAAATTTTCAGCCGCCATTTTGAATCCGTCATCTTGGATTTTAAGTCAGGCAGTTGTCCCCCTTTATTCTCAATGACTTTTGTTCAAGCACCCCCTATCAATCTCAAATACTTTTAGAGATGTTGCACTTTGAATTTTGTATGGCGGCCATCTTGATTTCCGTAATTTTTTTGTCACCATTCAATTTTGATCATGGTATAGACAATTTTTTGTTTGAGAAGTACCCCTCTAAGTATTATAGTTTCGGCGGACAGTAGGGTGACTCCCAGATGAGGAGCAGATCTCCAAGATCTGGAGGTTTTCCCATATTCACTGCCACCCATCGTTCAAACTCCCTATACACAACATTAACAGATTCTAGGTCAGAGCCAACAAACTTTTCCGTACAGAAAGATTTAGTATGGCGGCCATCTTGAAAAATGGCGGAATTGAAAAACCTACCCAATATTTGTCATCAGCGATTCTGAAAACCCCTGGATGCCAAATTTCATCTGGATCAGCGCAACTAAATTTTCAGCCGCCATTTTGAATCCGCCGTCTTGGATTTTTATTACATCAGGCAGTTGTCCCCCTTTATTCTCAATAACTTTTGTTCAAGCACCCCCTATCCATGTAAAATACTTTTGGAGATTTTGCACTTTTAATTTTGTATGGTGGCCATCTTGTTTTGGCCACCGTTGGCCATCGTTCAATTTTGACCGAGGTGTAGAGATTTTTTTGTTTGAGAGGTACCCCCCAAGTGTCATAGTTTCGGCGGGCAGTAGGGTCACTCCCTGATGAGGAGCAGATTTTCAAGATCTTGAAGTTTTCCCATACGTTAGTATGATATATGGGGGGTATAGAGGGTGAGTGCTGGTGACAGTGTTACATGGTGTTACCCCCCGTGGCTCCTGGGAGAACAATTATGTCAGTCAGTCAGTGGGTTTGCAGCTATATACAGGGCGTCCCAAAAAGTATGGTCAAGCGGAAGTCCAGAGATAGAACAACTCTAGGGCTACCCAAATCACCCCCATGTATGTTCAACGATTTTTGGTAGTTTCCGAGTTATGATTTTTTTAGGATTTTTTAAACTTTTTGGACGGATCGGATTTCATTGTTTTTTTTTAAAGAATTTATATAAATTTCCGGTATTTTTTTAATATCACATAATCATTATGAATTGTACTTTCAGGTATAAAATAATAAGCTTCGTAACATTAGTGTAAGTAACAAAAGTTATGATAGAAAGTCAAGAATTTTAGATTGAGCGACTCAGATTTAAACTTTCAGCATAAAATAAAAATACAAAAAGGTGTTTCCAATGCTCTTCGGTAATTTTAAAAACTGTGTGGAATTCTAAGCTTTCAGAATAATACTCAAAAGACAGTACTTGATGGGCTTTTTTTTTCCTGAAATAAGCCGTCAAAGTTGTTAAGATAACAATACTTTTTGGGACACCCTGTATATTGTAAAATCATCAGCGAGTTGTGCAAATGTCCTGTTTAATTTTATTCGCAACAATCAAGCATAATAAAATATTGTATTTCAATCAAATCTATCAGAAAATAGTGTAAACTGGTTCTGATGTAATATAGTATAGTAAGTATATTTGAGTTTGAGTTTGAGAATTGAATTGAATAGTGTTCCTTTGGTAGGCCAATATAATATGTATAATCGGAGCTTACTTTTTATATCAGACAAAGTACTCAGTAGATTTACTTTTTTAACTTTTTCGAATTCCTCTGAGAGCTAGCATCAGTAGTTTTTGATTGAGTAGATATTTTGTGTGAAGAGGCATCGTAATCTACCGACGAACCTGGTATTTATGGTGTGTATGACTCATCACTCTCATATTTACCTTCAAAAAAATTCAGTTTCCTTTTAGTGGCTGATAGAGTAGATACACATATCTTGCTCATTCTTCCCTGAGATAATTTAAAGGGTAATATTACAGTACACAGAGTTTTCTTGAAAGGTGACGTCTCATTTCTACTTCTGTAGTGTGATCCGACAGACTTGAATTGCTTTATTTTCCTGGGCTTGTACTACTTGGACTGCTTTGAAGATGGAATGGAGGTGGGGAACGAGGTCGTGTAGTTCTTGGGCACAATCTCCGAAATGAAATCGATAAAAAACCGATAAAGAGGCTACTTTGCGGCGATGCTCGAGCCTTTGGAGCTTATTTAAAACAAGCTCATCGTCACCTTTTAGTCTCCTGGCGCGTCGGTCGATAGCATCCAAGATTTCCAGCTAGTAGCGGGCCGAGCCATCCCATAGGTGCGAACAGTACTCTACACATGATCGGACCTGTGCTTAATATAATATAAGAAGCTGTCCAGGTGTGAAGTACCGTCGCATCTTAGAGAAGAGACCTAGCTTCATTGCAGCTATTTCAGCCTTGGACTCAATGTATCGACCGAAATTCAGGGTTGATGTTAAAATCACGTCAAGGAGCTCGAGGTGGTCATTTATCAGAATCAATTAATTTCGCAGAGTTAGCCAAGGTGAAAGAACTCCTTTTGGCAGAAAACAGAATTCTCATTTTGTATGCATGGCAACACTGCCGGTTGACAGTTCATTCTCCGTATTTAAATTAATTTTATTATAATTTAAGTGATTAATTATGTTAAAATATAGTTAAATTGTGATAATCAGAAGATAATCAAACGACGAAAGTATTTTGCACAAGTTCTGAGTGGTTTTAAGCAAAAAACAAGCATCGTAAAATGAAACAGCTGAGACCACCATTCATAACGGACGACCTACAAGGATTTAAAAAACCTAACGCATCAAAATTACATTGGATTTAACCTGGGGAGCATTGTTTTCATTATAAATGTACTTACAGTTAGTTTAGGTATTTAGGTACCCACATCGTAACCCTTTCGAGTAATATTATTGCACTTTTTTTCTGTGACTGGATGAGCGTTTGGTATCCCTTTGTTTATCATTATTAAAACACTATTGGATGATATAAACGTTACACACGGTCACTTATCACAACAAATTAAGTAAATATCTCTGTTAAGATACACATTCTACAATTTTAACTTGTATTGGTCCACGAATCCTTTTTTTATGCCGCAATTCCGAAACAAATCGTGTTTGTTTACCGTGTCTGCACTCTGCAGCTGCGATAGGTACTAAACGAGCAGGTAGATAACGCACATTACTGGATGTCGTTTGGCTGGCCTGGCTATACTTAGTTATAGTTATTGCTGAGTTATAAGCACGATCTGGACTGTATCACATAATTTTAGGGAAAACAAACTAGCTAGCATTTACAGTAAACAAATAGTTAGGTGTATAGTTAATTATATTCAATATAGGTTTTACTAGATTTAAATTTGCATAAACCTAACATTCCAGAGAAATGACTACTAGAAGTATGGCCAAGACACTTGAGCTGGACTCTGCGTTCTGCCCTGGTCCAAATGAATTCAACTCGGGCTCTGTGTGACAAACTACTAGCGGAACGCGAGGACAGTGAGGTGGAGCTCCAAAGGATTTTAAACAAAAACAAGGAGCTTAAAAATGAGCTAACTGAATATGACATCAGGTATCACGACATTCTTGACCAACGCGACCGGCTACAAACCACCGTCTCCATATATGACCAGTGCACAGTGTTTTATGAGGGCCAATTTTGTGACATGCCTGTTTTATTTCAGAAATATATAGATAAAGTCAATACAAACACGAGAGTAAAGCTCCCGTACGCCTAACATAAATAGTTTCGTTAAAATAAATATTTTAAAATCGATATTTTTTTTCGGATAAGTTAAAAAAAAATATCATAACTTACAAAATAGTAAATTAATTATCAATCCAGCATAGTCGTTAGATGAAACCATCAACGTCACACATTTTAATAATATTTGTAAACTTATAAGTTCATTAGTTAAGGAATTATTTAATTTTTCTTCGATATCGGTTTTAATTTTTTTACATGAATAATCCGGCGTATTAGGATGAGATTTTTTTACCAAGTAATTTGTTCATGATGTCCTTGATGCGTTCTAAAAAAACCACGTCCTAATTCCATGGATTATTGGAATTATTACAACTTTATGTTTTTTATCAGGGTTGTCACTTCCAGTATCCGAACAAATACGGATATTAAATTGGTTATTTAATAAACAAAATTTGAATTACAAACACCTACAGTTTTTTTTATGACGCTAAAATTATATTATGTTACAAAATTCTTAAGAATCTAAAATTATAATATTTATATTTATGTTACAAATTACGGTAACTCATGCATGTTAGATAGTGAGAAACTCAGAATGATTGTGCGATTCATATTACATTATGTTACAAAATTTTTAAGAATTATAATATAAAGATAAAGTAATTATAAGATAAAGTCTTTTCCAATTATGCCAAGACAGGGGCAGTGATTTTCCAGAAAATAACTTATAAAATATCCAACCTAGTCAACTCAACTCAAAATGTTTTTTATTTAAGTAGATGCTTTACACATGCTTTTAAATCGTCAATATATTTCAAGGCCTCAGTGGTCTTAAGTGGAATATTTGTGAAAAAAGTTTCGAATTATTTTGCTACATCGGCATTTGTTGTAATTTTACCCTGATCTGTTTGCAAAACATATTCATTATCGCGGGGTTTGACCTTGCCGGTTTCTTTGTTTATAATATTCCAAACGGTTTTAATTTTATCATCTGATGATTTTATTTTTCTGGCTAAGTAATTAGATTTTGTTGCACGGCATACCTGTTTAAAGATTTTCGAATACTTTTTTACTTACTCTTTAAAGTTATTATTAAAAATATAGGTTTTTCTGTCATAGAGATCAAATAAAGTTTGTCGGCTTTTATAAATACCTACAGTAGCCCACTCGCAAAATTTGAATTGATGATTAATATTTCTGGTATTTGTTTTAAATATATCTTGAAATTCTCTGTCAAGCACTGTGAAAAAATCATTGTAAAAACTATCTGTGTCATGATCTTTGAATTGGATGTACCAGCCTCATCAGGCGCATCTCCTAACATATTTGTGGCTGCTCTCAGAGGTTGAAGAACGCCGGTTGTGGCGCTATCCACAACTTCATTTGCCTTTTGCTGACCAACACGAGAGGGTTGGCGCCAACATGCCCCCTTGCATTAAGTCCCCCGGTCGGAGCCCGGAAGGACATCCCCTCGCAGGCTGGGTCAGATCCTGCTGAGGCAATGTGGCATCACAGGTTTGGAACAGCTCCATGACGCCTCACCCCCGTTCCTCCAGAATATGTGTATTAGCATGGGGTTTTAGTACAAGACATTGACCTATCGAGGGTGGACCTATTCCCATGCCACACGTATACTTTCATCGGAATATACAGGGTGTTAAAAAGAGTTTATAATTTTAAGGGGTTGAATTTACATTTACAATTCTTCTTGCTATTGGATAAGGGTATTTCAGTTAGAAGTTGAGACAGACACGTTTCGACACGTAGGAAATACTGACTGACGTTTTCGTTAGGACCTTGTTTGCTTTCTTGTAGGTCGGTCAGTAAGTGGGTATAGTGTTTTCTTTCACTGAATTGAGTCTTTAAAAAGTCCTTTAATTGCTCCCATGTTGTGAATTCTTTAATGGAACATGCAATGTCAGCCGTTCCTGTCAATTGACACAGGATGTATTTGAACAAGATGGGTTTCTGGGCCTCCGAAGCAAGTTCATATGCGTTATTACAATTTACGATAAAGGAATTTAGTGTTTCTCTGCATAAGGTTTTATGAATTTCAGAAGAATGTTTAATTCTAACTCAGTCATCTTTGAGACGGAGCGTGTAACTCGTTTTTTGTTAAGGTCAGGAGTTTTTTGTTTTTGGCTCCCGTCAGGACTAGGAGAGCGGGGAGGATTCTCTTCGTCTGTATCTACTTTTAAGATAGGAACTTCTAGAGATGATTCCTCGACTTTTTCGATTTTAGGCATAACTAATTTAACTGGGTTTGGACAAAGGCATACAGCCTCTTAAGTGTACAGGAACTTAGACTGATAAGCCGAGATGCGCGTGGGCGCGCAGACGTCGGGTTTCGGTGTTATCGCGATCGACTAGGAATTATTGTAATATGATGTTACTATAAATAGATTGGATATTAACAAAGTAGAAAGGCACTAATAAAAGTCTTTAAACTTACAGACTGAGAAGCAACCAGAATAAATAATACATTCTGCAGATGTATCTTCACACGGCACGACGAGATATGGTTTTTATTTTCAGGATACGTTCTTCATTCACCACGTAGGAAGCTGGAGCTCTCTCTTTACAGGACACAGGACTCACGGCAAGTACTTGTAGGACATCAGGACATCAGTAAGTAAGGTACCTGCGGGTATTAAGGCCTAGCTAAGGGAAAATTGCAATAAAATGAAAAATATCCAACATAATCAACTAGTTTTATCAGTAATCAGTCATAAACTTATATTACTACGAAATTTAAACAAATTATAGCCACTTCTGCTCTAAACTAAAACAATATTAAACTTTTTTTAAAACTCTCTTAATAGGCCTTATTATAATACGGTAAGGTAATAAGGCCTATTGCTTTAAAATATTATATAATATAAGCAGTCAACTTTTCACGTTATTATTTGGTATTTGAGATCAATAATCATACAAAAATAACAAAAGCCGTTAAAATTCTTAATAAATTCCCTCCTCTAACATCCATCAGGGCACTCGAAGTCATCAATGTCTTCCACTGACAAACCGACGCACTCTTCATGATACCACTTGGAGCATTTCGAGCACTGCCTCATATCATCCACCCTGTCTTCTTTACAGGCATGACAAAACCATTTTTCTTGCTTTTCTGAAGTATCCTTAGTGGTAGATTGATTTGAAGAACCGGTTTTTGTTTTCCTTGTGCTTGAAGTATTTTTAGTTTTTGTCTTTCCGGGATTATTTTTCTTACCTTCATTATTCTTCTGTCCTCTTTTATTTTTCTTTCCGGCATTGATTTTATTTTCTTTCTTTTCTTTATTATATTTATCAAACAGATCTTTTGTCACGGCAGTACCTCTGTAATTTATGGCCTTTTTTCTACCAGTCGTTGTTTTTTCTTTAGTTTTAGCTGGCGTGGGCAAGAGATCATAAAATTTAAGCTGAGCAAGTGGCACCCTATCCTCATCATTGTCAGAACTTGAACTTGTACCATACTCTGCGTTATAATAGCTGCAAGTTGGCTGCCTTGGAGTCTGCTCTTTTGGCGGTAATGCTGACAACACTTCAGCCGGCAATCTATTAAGGGGTTCTGGAGTCTTAGGCCGAAAATAATCAAAAGGTGGAACATTCTCTTGTTCAATATCGGGCGTTGGAGCCACTGTCAAAATTGATGGAGATCTATAACCTGGAGTCTTTGGCCGAGGATCGTGGACAGATGGCACATTAGCTTGTTCTTGTTCAAGGTCAGATGTTGGGGCTTCCGTTAAAATTGACGGTGATATATTACCGGTTTCTAGATAATTTGGTCCAGGATAATCAATTGTTGGCACATTCTCTTGTCCGACGTCAGGCGCTGGGGCCTCAGTCAAAACTGATGGAGCAAAAGCTGTTTCTGGTATAGCCTGTGGATTGAAGGGGTACAAGCCAGTTGCTCTAAAACCATTTATAATATTACTGTGCGTCATGCATTTCGACCAAACGCTTGAAAGAATTACATTAAAGCGTGCTTTGGTCAGTTTTTTGTCTCTGTTTTGGTCCAAAAATGACAATACTTCAGCATCCCAGTAGTGCTCAAAAGATCGATAGACAGCTTTATCCAGGGGCTGGAGTTCATGTGTTGTATTCGACGGTAAGCAGTATAAAGTTATGCCAAGTGAATCAGAAACGTCGACAATAGAAAGATCTAAATGACAGGCTGCTCCATCAAATATCAAAAGGCACTGTCCTGCACTTTTGTATCTGGCCAGATGTTTTAAAAACACTTTAAAAAGTTCATTGGTCATGTACCCCTTTGCAGACTTTTCTACTAACGATCCTGGAGGTAAATTATCGTATAACTCTGGCTTTAATCTTTGACCCTTAAAAATTACCATTGGCGGTATAGCAGTGCCGAGAGCATTTACGCATCCCGCAATGGTAACGCTTTCCGCATGTTCAGACGACTGTAAGTGAACTCTTTTAGCTCCTTTTTTTGCCAAAACATTTTGCTGATGGTGTATGGTAAGACGGCACCCTTTCTCGTCCATATTATATATTTTTTCTGGATGATCTCTCAGATCAAGTTTATCATAGACTTCATTCAATTTTTCGAAGTGGTCATTAACAATAAATTTGTTAAGTTTCTGTGCTCTAGCCGGGTTCATAAACTGAGCTTTTCGTATTGATATTTCGGGATGTCGTTTCATAAATGCCTTAAACCAGTCTTTACCAGCGAGTTTACGGATTTCATTAAAATTATGCTTTATGTTATTTTTCTGGCAATATTTATACACCAATCGACGCAGTATTCTCGGTGTCACAGGCAGTCCTATTTCAGCATATCTGATTATCCTTTTCACAAGATCTGCTTCCTGTTCGGGGTTCAATATGGGCTTCCGACCCAAGGTTTTCAGCAAACTGCCACTCTGAAGATGATTTCTGATAGTTCTTCTAGGAACCTTGTACCTTTCTGCAGCTGTGTACGTACTCATAATTCCTCTTTGTACTGCTCGGACAGCTGAGACCAGGTCGTCTTGTGACCACAATGCCCGTTTAGGAGGCATCGTGACTGTAGGAACTGTAAGTAAAGAAAAATAAATCAGTTTATACTGAAAATACTTAATTACATTATTAAAATTGAGTAGAACCTGAAAATTTTACTATAAAATAAATAAGCATTAATTATAGAAACAGGAGTATAATAAGGCCTACAGTAAAAAATTGTAGGCCTTAATATCCGCAGACCACGTTCTTGTATAAAACGAAATAAATTAAATTTGGACCAAGATACGCTATTAAATTAGGTAGGATGGGGACAAGCATGTATTCTTAAGAAAACAGATAGCAAATGCAGGTACCAGAGTATAATATAACAACAAATACTTACGTTTTACTGCAGCCAATTTTTAGTATTCGTGCCGCGCAGCCGCCCCTCACGATGTTTAATGCGACACTGGTGCGGGGGGTTGAGGTAGTGTATATCTACTACTTCACGACGACTTATTCGTGCGGTATGCATGTGTGAGTGTGTCCTTGAGCGCGAGTTCTTATTTTTAATACAGTTTTCGTCACTTAGGCCTTATTAACCGACAGGCCTTAATACCCGCAGGTACCTTATTCTTCATTACAGGAGTCAAGGACACGCACGTATTTAAGCGCGTCACAGGATGCAGGTAAGTAAACTCTTCTTCAGGATAAAATTTTTACAGGATTTACACGTACATAATATCTTTGCAGGATATGGAAATTATTATTATTTTAATATTTTACACTCGGTCACTGTCACTGCACTGATCCGTAGGATTTTACAAATCCCTTTACGCTGCCACCAAAATGTTATACGGAATCCGACAAATCACATTTAAAAAAAACGATTGTTTGAAATTAAAAGAAATATAATGTTGAAATAACTTGGTTCACAAAATTATTTAAAAGTAGGTGGATATTTGGATTTATTGAAACGAGTGCTCAGAACGGCGGATGGATTCGGACTGACTGGATTGCGGGGCAAGGCTTGAGGGATGATGATGCAGCTACCAGGATCGAGGAACACCTCAGCATCATTTCATACATCCAACAGATATAACAGTACGCAGTTTGGTTTTATCGGAATTCGTTTAACAGAACCCGTTAGCTTATGTAATTTCTCCTTGCATATTTTGTAATTTATTTAAATCAAATAAATAAATAACAAAAGTGAATTCAAAAAGTCAATAAAATCAATAGTAAAATAATAAAGTAAATAATACTTTATTGTAAATAATCGTCAATTAAATTTAAAATTTAAAAATTTGTCAGTTGAATAGATTTATTTATCCAACAAGAAGATTAAATGCTTTGTCGTCCGATAACTCCCTCAACGAGGCGGGTAGTTGCTTGTAATATGATGGGCGGATTACGCGTGGGTTTTTCTCAGTGAGTGCGGTGCGCCGGAGCACAGCGTGCAACCTCCCACTGTTTCGAAAAGCGCGTTTTTCGCCACGTAAATGAAACAGTGAAATATTATTTTGTCTCACGTACACGATAATTTCAAAGATATAGTGTGACTATAATGTAAATATTCCAGTTTTGGAAAAGAGGGAACGATACGTGGTCCGTGGTTTAGTTCCAGTTATTATGCGAATAACACGTTTTTGAAGAACAAAAACTCTGTTAACATTTGTGGAATGGCCCCATAAAATGATGCCATAAGTGAACAACGAGTGAAAATAAGCAAAGTAAGTTTGTCGCAGCACGTCAGAAGAAACAAGAGGACAGAGTTTTCGTATGCATATGCAGCACAATATAGTTTTTCGCATAACTGATGGATGTGAGACTTCCAGTTTAGATTCTGATCGAGTGTGAAACCAAAGAACTTACAATGCTCGACTACCGGTATAGGACAGTTCAAGCAGAGGGGCCTGGAGACTGGTCTTCCAGTGAATAGCATATTTTTTTTTTTTTTTTTTTTGGGACAACAAACAATTATACTATGTGTATTAAAAACAGAAGAATAACAAAGTTACTTATTGTATAACCAGCACCGTTATCCACAGATTACTACGTAAACACTTACAGAGTAGAAAAGCACAGCAATACAGATAACAAAATGACGTGTACTAATTAAACAGTGAAATTGGTTTATGTTCATTACATAGACTTTAAATATGTGTTAACGAATAAACAATGTTGGATTTGGTCATATAAGGGTCAGACCATTGCAGTTCTGAAGTGTTTAACAAATGTTAGCAATTTTAATGTTCATTTCATCATAGAAATTTACGCAGACTATGATAGTTGTATCATCGGCAAAAATAATTATAAAACTTTGAGTTATGCTATAAGTTGAAGGTCAGGATCATATTATCAACCAAGTCTTTCTCATTTCGATATCATTTGGCACTTGAATCCACAATTTTTGTAGCATTTTTACACTTGTATTATTGCATTCAGGCACAAGACACCAATGATATATTCCTCGCTTCAATGTCAAAAAACTGTTGGGTATAAATTGTTTTGGATGAGAGGAATTGTTTTGAGAAGGTAATATCACGTTCCTGTTTTTTTATTATACTCGGAATTTTATTATACAGGGTGATTGGTAATTCGACATGATCCTTCAAAGGGGTTATACTAGAGGTCATTTGCAACAAATTAAGTCCAGTTAACCAGGGGTCAAAAATGTATGGTTACTGAAATATTACTGTTTTTAGATTTTTTTGAAATTTTCTACCTTGTTACCAAAAACTATTGATTATGAAAAAACCATTACACTGTTTACATCAAATTGATACTTTTTTAAAAGCTGAGAATTGAGCGCTAACTTTGAGAAAAATCCTTGTCCAAAACTCACATAGTCTCAAAAATAAACGGTCTTAAGTTGCATAAAAATATTATTTTGTATAAATTGTCCATAAGTAATTGAGTATTACTAGAGAAAAATGTAGTGAACTTGGTGTACAAATTAATGACATAAGTTCCTTGTTTCATAAGCTTTCTAAAAAGTTACAAATGTTAGCAACAATTGCACGGGATCGAAAAAAATATCTAATAAACCAAACAAGTAACACATTTTTTCCATGCATATCCTGCACGGTGCCGCCCTCTCTTTTACTCGTGTCGTGCGTTACTCGTGAGCTTAACATGATTCGATAATTTCTGGCAATCTTCGCGACAGCTCATGGACACGAACTCGCACAATTTCCAACTAGATGGTGAGTTCGTGCGTACAGACAAGTCACAGTATTCTTTAAATAATAGTTGATATCCTTGTTAATGCCTCCGATATGGCTTAAAAATCCGTTATCACGCTTAGTTATCAGTGCCGCCGGTAGGGGGCGCTCGGGTGCTGATTCGATCCATTGCTCGAGAAGTCGAAGTCGAGTCTGGGATAGACGCGGAAATATATTTTAGTTGCCATTACATAAGTGATTTTGGCGTTCATTTGCAGTCTGACTCTGGGTGGAGTTAAATCCTGGTGACGCAGATTGCTCATGTGAGAGTATACGTCCTTTGCTTGAGGAAACAAACAAATTGCCAGATGTTCTGGCGCACAAATTTACAGATTTTCGATTTTATGTTAATGACATCCTCTGGTACATTTTGCAGTAAAACCTCTGACTGGACTCGTGCAAATCGTATTATCGTAAAATCTAGTAAGTCTTGTAATGGAACTATCGCTTCAGTCTCTGTCTGCCGCACCACCTTACTCACTTTAAAGTTTTAAAGCGATTACGCGATTCCATCGCGATTCTAATCAAACAAATAATAACACCACAATAATATTAATTATTTCTTGAAATCCGTTTAGTAAAAACACAATCAAAATATTTATTTTGCAAAATCACAGGAGCAATTCTAACTCTTACTTTTTTGACGACAGAAATATTAGTCACTATATCGATATCTAATTTTCTTTCAATTCAATTCAATTCAATATACTTTATTGTAATAAATACATACTTATACAAAAGTGTGGTTACAAATGGAAAAGAGATACAATAGGCAGCCTTATTGCTAGGTAGCAATTTCAGGCAACGTTTGGGTAGGAAAACATCGATAGAATAAGATGGGGGGTAGCAAAAATCACATGAAAATAAAATAAAAATACATATCTATATAATCTTTCATAAATATGTAGTATAAATATATAAATAAATAAATACAATATAATCAACGGTAAAGAAAGGAAAATGAGATACCAGGAAACTAAGTGAATCAAGAGAAAAGGACAAAATTAAATCAGATATTAAGCTTTAACGAGTCTTTTGAAGGATCGCAAAGTAGGAGCCCGCCTGATGGACTCAGGTAAAGAATTCCACAACCGAATAGCTTTAAGTGTAAAGGAGTTTGAAAGTATAGAGGAAGAGTGAGTGGGGGTCTCAAGGATTAAAGTGTTGGATGTTCGCAGGGTGCGGTTAAGGGTAGAGGAACGAAATACAAATCTACTTTTTAGATAAGAAGGAGTAATAGGGTTAAAGAGTATAGTATAGAGAAGGGACAATATGTGCGAATCTCGTCGATGGGGAATAGGTAGCCACTTAAGTTGGTCTCGAAAACTGGAGACATGGTCATATTTACGGAGGCCGAAAATAAATCGAATGCAGAGGTTTTGCAAGCGATCAAGTTTGTTTGTAAGCTCAACAGTAAGGTCGGGGTAGCATACATCAGCATAATCTAAAATTGGTAGAAGCAGGGACTGTGCAAGGGAAATTTTCGTTCGCCTTGGAAGAAAATTTTTTTGGCGCCTAAGCGAGCCGTACGCGGCAAAAATCTTTCGACTTACTTCAGCGACGTGTGGTTTCCAAGAAAAACAGCTATCAAATATAATTCCAAGATTCTTTACGATTGCGCTAAAAGGAATGCTAACCCCATCGAAAATGATTGGCGGCAGTAGACTATAGTTAATCCTACACGTGAACCAAGCACTGCCAATGATAATGCATCGAGTTTTAGCAGGATTAACATTGAGTCCATAGGATCGAGTTCAAACAAGAATACGCTCGAGATCATCATTAATGGTCTTAATTGCAGTTGGAAGATCACGCAATGAGGCTTGGGAGTAGATCTGGAGATCGTCTGCATAAAGGTGATAGTTAGAGGAGAGAGAAGTGGTTATTGAGGTGATGAAGGTAGCAAAGAGAAGAGGAGAAAGGACACCCACCGCCTTGCGGAACACCAGCAGAGATGTTCCACCATGTAGAAACTGTATCTTCAATTAGTATACGCTGGCGACGACCAACTAAATAGCTGTAAAACCAGTCAATTACCGCAAGAGAGATGTTAAGTGTTCGCAGTAGTCCTAACAAGTGTTGCATTGCTAAAATCAAGCAATGTGAGAACAGTGAGCTGCTGTTTATCGATGCCGTAGCGAATGTCGTCAGTTATCTTTACAAGAGCAGTAGCCGTATTATGACCAGTTCGGAAACCGGACTGAAAAGGATTATGGAGGAAATTTTGATTAAGGAGTTGAACTGTGCGTGAACAAGCTTCTCGAGGTCTTTCGAAAGGAAGGGTAATATGGAAATAGGGCGATAGTCAGAAAAGGAACCTGGTGTACTCTTTTTAGGAAGTGGGATAATTTGCGCTTCTTTCCACGCTGCAGGAAAGATGCCAGAGGACACCGAGTGATTGAGGATTTTGGCAATGACAGGGGACAGGATGTCAGTCAGAGGGACGATCATACTACGGCTAATGCTGTCACTTCCAATGGCATTTGAAGAAATAGAAAGAATGGTCTTTTTAACATCCTCCTCGGTAATTTGACTGAAAGAAAAGGAAGGATGATCAGGTGTAGATAAAGATGAAAGAAGCTGTAGAGTATTGTTTTTTATGGAAGAATCTAAATTAGAAGAAGAGGAAAAATGAAGATTTCGACGATCTAGATCAATGTCATTCGAGATATTATCATTGCGTGACTTACCGATGCCAATGGTTTTTAAGAAACGCCAGACTTTTGCGGGGTCACCGCTTTCTACCGATTTATGAATATGACGGCATTGAGCATCTCTCACAACTTTGTTACATCGGTTTCTAATACTGTGATATTTATCTCGGTTTAAGTCCGAAGCATCTGCCTTAAATTTCGCCTTGGCTCTATTTTTCTTGGCCATTACTCGTTTGATGTCTTCTGACAGCCAGGGAGCAGGAAGATGTTTGATCTTTACTGGTCTTACAGGTGCATGCACATCATACGGCTGTATAAGAAGCGAGCTAAATATTTTAGCCTGCTCGTCCACAGAAGGAGCCGTATCTATGATTGACCAGTCTATATTACAGGCATCATCAGTGAGACGCTCTACGTTCATGCCATTAAAATTTCGTTGAAGAAGGGTTTTAGGTTTATGTTTGGGCGGACGAATTTTGTAAGAAAGGAAGACTAGGTTGTGATAGGAAAAAGCCTCTGCCGAAAATTGACCATGCTTGGCAACATGACGAAGAGAAGAAGCTAGTATAAGATCTAAAAGAGAAGGCACAGAATTAGGAAAGTGATGAGTAGAGTTTAAGGGAAGAATATGCATGTTGCAAGATTTGACAAGTGATCTTAATTTGTCTGAACGAGAATCACTTTTAATTAAGCACGTATTAAAATCGCCCATAATTATAGAATGCTCGTAAGATGGAAGAAGGTCCTCAAAAAGAGTCTCAAATGACGAGAAACATTTAATTCTAAAAGATGGGCAATAATATACGCCGACAAGAACTTTACGAGTGGACAGTATGACTTCTAGAAAGAGATATTCGGGTGTGGAGGTTGAGGGACTTATTTATAATAGAGAAAGGAATATGACTACGCAAATAAATAGCTACCCTACCGTGCGAGGAGCTCACATTCCGAATAAGAACGAAACCAGGAAGTGAATAAGAGGTTAAAGGAAGACAAGGGTTGAGAAAAGATTCGGAGACTAGAATAGCATGAATATTTTTTGTTGTGAAGGAGTCCAGCAAGTCCGGGTAGTGGGCTGGTATGCTTCGCGTATTAATGTGTACTACATTAAATTTTTTAGGGACATCCCCAAATGTCGAGTTAAGCGAGTCCTTCAGACTTGCGAGGCTCTTAAAGCTACTATCTGAGGAAGAATCAGAGGAACAAGTTAAAAACAGATCACTAGCATCGCAAAGAGAATGATCCATAGACTAATAAATAGTTATATACTATAATATATAAATAAACAAATAAATATGATCTCATAAATATATAATACAACTTATATAATAACTATACTTATTCTTATTTAACTATATGCTTCCATTACCTGCTAGCTACCCGGTGAATTAATACAAGAACTAAATTAGGTGAAAAGTTCATAAATCTCACAGAAATAGATATACTTAGCATAATGATATTTAAACACTCTCGTTAACATTGCTTCATCATAAAAGTTGGACAACGAACTTCAAGGAATTCAATATCCTTATGCAGGAGTGTATTATGCTCTTTTTTATTACAAGATGTGCACTTAAATCTAAATCGACATTTATTTTTATGAGCATTGAGGCTTAAAATACATAACTCTTTTGCATTAAGAAACCCTACCCGCTCTTCCAAAGGGACCATTTGAAATTTTGGGCATGCAAATAATTTATGATCATTTTTCTCACAATATAGGCAACTTTTAGTCACACCTTTAGATAATAAATAATAAAGATAATAAATTAACACCCTTAATAATATAATAAAGATAATAAATTAACATCCTGGGCGAATTAAAGTACTGTCTTGGTTTACATGTAATAAGGAATAAAGAAAATGGAATGTTGTATATTGATCAGCAAAAATATATAAAGGAAATATTACAATAATACAGTATGGATAATTGCAAAGGAGTGAAAACACCAATTGATGAAACCAAATTTGAAAATAACGAAGATGAAGAAAACACTTTAAATGAAACTTTTTATCAAGAAATAATTGTATGTTTATTGTATCTATCACAAGTAACTCTGCCTGATAAAAGCTATGCAGTGAACACTCTTAGCAGATTCAATTCGCAACCGCAAACATAACATTGGCTTGCTGTGAAACGTGTTTTGAGATATCTGAAATATACTGAAAACTACAAACTATGCTACAAGCAAATCAAAGAAGAAAAGGCTATGTATGGTTATTGTGATGCCGACTGGGTCAGTACAGAAGTCGATAGAAGGTCATGCACCATATATGTATTTCTCTTTCAGGGTGGTTCAATCTCATTGAACTCACGTCGACAACGGACTGTTGCATTGTCTACAACTGAGGCAGAGTACATGTCTCTGTCTAGCTGCACTCAAGAGGCTATGTGGCTGAAGCAAATGCACGAAGAATTTTGGCCATAATTTGTCACTGAACCAGTTAAAATATTTTGTAATAATCAAAGTGCAATTAAACTTTCAGGTACAAATAACTATAATTCCAGGACTATAGATGTTCGCCACCATTTTGTTTGTGACAAGGTTCAGCAAAAGAAGATACAAATATGCCACATTTCTACTAATGAGATGGTGGCTGATATATTGACCAAAGGCACCCCTCAAGTCAAGCTGGAGTATTGCTCGCAGAAAATGGGTTTATGTCGAAGGAAGGATGTTGTAATATCGACATAATGCATAAATGGAACGCCACCTGTCAGATTCAATTTTACTATGCACTTATTATCTGTGGTCTTCTTGCCCGTGCTCGCGACTCGATGTTAATACAGTTTAATCAATAAAACTAATAGATTAAATCACGCTTTTATTTTATCAATAGATGAAAACCCGGCTTCGCTCGGGTGAAATGTGACTCATAATACACATCTAGGTACAAAATGTAGGTAGATATTTCTGTAGTAATCGGTTGTAGCTTCGTTCATTGTGTTTAATGAATATAGTAAATAAAAACTGCAAAGTTTTTACACAAATAATTTTTATTCAAATCAACATTCAAAATAAACTAACATAAATTAACAAAACATATAACTTTAAAGGTTTATTCTCTGTAAACCTCTTTGTTTTAAGCACTCAGTATTTTTCTCTTCTTTGGCAGGTAGATAAGTACTGTAGGGATCGATGCAAACAATTTGATATTTTTATATATTTTATATGTCATATATTATGTCAGGGCTTATTAAACCATAGGCTGCAGCGCTGACTTAAAAAAAAAAGTAAAAGATATAGGTCAAAGATATTATCTTTGACCTGCAGAAAAGTATATAAATACTTTTATAAATATTTTTTTGAGTTGTGAATGAGTGTTTTTCCAGGAGTACATAGTAATTTCGTTGAAAGTGACATAAAGGGGCTTACACTTACAGCGTCATCTGTTACTTTTTATAGAAAATCGAATTAACAGAAGGTATAATGTGTGAAAAGAAACAGCACAGTATTTTATTTTTAAAATTTATTAAAACTCATCATCATTGTCAGTAATATCTCCCTCACTATCGCTTTCATCATCTGACACATGAATTATAAATCTTTCTGATACGTCATCAATCATTCTGTCGAGCTGCAACATTTTTCTTTCTTCTTTTTTAACGTGCTCGACTGCATTTTTCCAGTTTTGTGAAATAACATTATTTATGGCTTCTAAGAATAGACTTTTTACTTCTTCCAGTTTAAAACTTTTATTATTCCTCGCGACATACCCCTTTACCTGCGCCCACATAAGCTCTATGGGATTGAGCTCGCAATGGTAAGGGGGTAGCCGCAAGACTGTTATTCCCTTAGTGGCTGCCATATCGTCGATCACTCGAGTTTCGTATTTTTCCTTTTCTAAATTAACTATCTGCAGTAAAGTAGCTCGTACCATACCAGGGTCAAAGTTTATATTTTTGCTTTTGAGCCATTCTTGTATATCGGCCGTTTTAGTTTTGGTATTTGGGGCTTTATTTGCTTTTCGGGAGTGATAAGGGGCGTTGTCTAACACCACGACTGAGTTTTCTTTTAATTTAAGCAGAATCTTCTGAAACCACTCCTCAAAGCACTCTGCATTCATCTCACTATGGTAATCTTCGGAGGCTTTTTTCGATTCAAACATCAGGAGACCATCGATTAGGAATCATTCTTCACTCCCAATATGGCATAATATTAAGCGCCTACCCTTGCCTGAAGGTGCCTGAAGTCCAGTTGTGAGACCCTCGAGAAACGCTTGCCTGGGTGTCTCTATTGTTTCATCCACCCAGACTTTCCTCAGTGTGTGGCCTACAACAATGAAAAAATAATTACTTTAACACTGCAATGATGATAATAATAAATAAACATTTGTGACCTGTGTCTTTTTTAGGTTCATGCATAAAAATAATTCAGAACAATCAATAATTTAAAATATTCATACTAGGAAACTAAATAAACTATACCAGCCGTATTGTGAATACTTTCTTGCATTCATAGGGTATTTTATTATTATACATATTTTTTTCTGGGCTTTATTACTGTAAGGTAATCAACCCTCATCAAAATCACAACTTCGTTTTTTTGCTACCTACAGCTCATTTCTCAGTTACTCAAAAGTAAAAATATGAAGTAGTGATTATCAGTCAAGTACCTGATAAAAAATAAGAACAAATATTTATTTACAAACCTTCATTAAGCCAAGTCTCATCTTGGTAGTATATGAGTTTTCCTTGTCTTCGATAATCTGCTATCTTCTGAAGATACCGCTGACGCCAAACGATTGTCTTGCCGCTCAATGAGGTTGCTTCGACGCGTACGAGAAGCATATTTAAATTTTAATCGAATGAGTATTTTCCTCACTGTGGTCTTGGAGAATGATGGCAGATCAAGATCTTCACAAAGTTTTTCATAAATCTTAAAATAATACACATCATATTATAGGTACATACAATATTACTATGTAAATGGTAGATAAAATATATTACTGATACCTAAGAAATTTATAAGCGTAGGTGTAAAGCAGTATATACCTTTCTTATGGTAGGAGGCTCGTTCCGGAAGAAGAATTGGTGTACAATACGTCGAATTGCGCATAATGTGAATTCATCTAATTTATCAACGACATTAACCTTTGGGCCAGGTTTTTTGGGCGGAGATAGCATTTCGTTCTCCTTGTATTCTCTGAGCACTGTATATACGCTGGTCACAGCTACTCCCAATATATCAGCCGCCTTTTTCGCGCATTCGACCTTCGATCAGTACTCCTCTTTTGGCCAATTATGGAACACGTATTTGTACACGTTTAAAATCATGTGCTTTTCTTGCTCCACCAAAGGACCACGCCGTGGTCGTTTCTTCATAGGAGACAAGGTAACGTCCTTTCCTCGAGAAGTACTTGGCCCGGGATCGGGCTCCATAGCAACAAAATTACAACGAAAACGAAAACAAAAAAGTGCAGAAGGCACAACACAAAGCAACTGAACACCAACTAATCTCTTGAATTGAAATTATCAGACACAATCAGACAGGTAAGAAGCAGAGTGACACTTGAAGTGCTGCCAGGTGGCTCTGTGAATTTCCCCCTCAATTACCCAAAAATCCTCAGTTCTGTACATAGTTTGAAATAAAAAAAACCGGCCCAGTACTTAATACAATAATTATGATTTTAATTAACCAAATTTTTCAAAGCGACCCCAGGCCCAACCTATTTAACCAGCCCTGTAGTGTTCTCATACTTTAAACTGACATGTTACTAAAGAAAACTGTGTTAGAATGGACTGTAAAGCTGGGTTTTCTTTATACCAAATTATAAGGCACGTCTCGTGGCAAAGCAAAATCGTATATTAAGACAGTTGATTAGTACATCAAAATATCAAAAAACTATAAAAAAACATAATATATATAAAAAGAATAAGTGCATACAAAAAGATTGTATGGTTTCCACGCATCCTCCCCCCTTTTAAAGAGGCACCAGCTTCCGCACCGGTCTCTTCAAGGTCTCGGCAGTTGTCCTCACCTCTGCCACTCTGGCCACTCCATCGCGTCCTGGGAACAGTGCCGTCACGACACCTCTGGGCCAGGTCCCTCTTGGCAAGTTGCCATCAGCGATCAGGACAGGGGTGTCAACTAGTATGTTCTTGTCGTTTCATGGCCAGTCTGAGGGCTGTTTTCCACCCGGTTCTGCTGCAGACATCCGCATCTATCAGGTGGGCTGGAATCGGCCGCCCCGAAGAAGATCCAAGAATAAAAAGGAATGGAGTCAGGGCCTCCGGGTGATCCGGTGATACTTGAGTGAGTGGGCGGGAGTTGAAAGGTGCTTCCGCCTCTGCCAGAAGTGTGACTAGGACCTCATCCCTTGGGACTCGTTCATTGAGGGTCGCTCTCAGTGCCACTTTGACGCTCTTGACGAGGCGTTCCCATGCTCCTCCCATGAAGGGAGCCGACGGGGGAATGAAGGTGTACTTTATCTTGAGGTTTGCAGCGTAATCTTCAGCTTCACTATAAAGTGCACGCATCTCGCGGTTTGCACCTACGAAATTCGTGCCGTTATCCGAGAAAATCTCGGTAGTGGTACCACGGCGAGCCACAAAACGTCTCAGGCACATAACGGCTGCGTCCGAAGAAAGGCTGTAGACGATGCAGCGTACGGCATTCCGGAGGCCTAAGATCCAATACACTGGACGAATTTAATTTATTACAGTTTCTATGTTGGCGTGTGCAGACCTCGTGTGGTAATGCCTGATGAGGTGACGGGCTACTGGGCTCTTTCCGTCTAGGTTGTTTCAATCTGTAATTAAAGTCACTGGCAGCGGTGACGCGTCCAAACACGCGTATTACTCCGTTTTCGGCAAGTCCAGGCGATAGAGTGGCCAGGTGACTGTTGCTGGGTATGGACCGCTGCCGGGACAGAAGAAAATGTTTATTATAAAAAAATCGAATTGGCTTTTTCTTAAATCGGTAATGTTCCTTTATCTTTAGTTTGGGGTCAATTTCGTCAGTCACCGTAGTGTGGAAAATTGGTTCAGCCATTTTAGTTTTACTGCTTCCAAAACCGAAGGCTACCCAGCCCAATGGAGTTCGAATCGCTACCGGTTGCGACCTACTGCCGTATCTCGTGGTACGAGCGATGGAAAGATGCCAATTATCAATCCCTATCACTAACATATGCGAGGCGGATTCGTAGCATAACTCATTAGATAGATGTGAAAGATGGGGATAAGAATTAATTTTGTCGCGAGTGACTGACTGATCACATAAGCCCAAATTTTTTATTGACCGCGCCCTTAGAATTTCAAAAACGTCGGGTTTTAAGAAGAGGTCAGAGAATGCGTCCCACGCCCGCGGTGGTCGTGTGGGCGGCAATCTCTCTGCTTTTCTCTAACGAAGATGATGATGGTGACGGCGGATTTGACGATAGGTCATGTGGAGATGGATCCGTCGTCGTGACATGCAAAGTGGTTGTGCGTGAAAAAGTCGGATCGTGCAATAATGAGTGGTGACGACGTGGGCAGGTTATACAATCTTTTTCTTTTCGACAAGATCTAAAGCTATGGCGTCTATTTTCTAAACATCGGTAACAAACTTTATGCTTTTTTATAAACTGCCATCTGTCACCGGGTGACATTGCGAGAAACTTTTCGCATGATGATATATTATGATTATTTTTACAAATAATGCATGATTTGTGTGATTGATGTGATGGTGATGATGGTGATTGATGATGAATGGTGGTGGAGTGCGTTCGCTCGCGCGGGATGTGAGAAGCGATTGGTTCGAGTACGGAACCGAACCTAACGTTAAGGTCCACCTCGTGTGCCAGGAAGTCAGAAAGTAGCTGAACCCTGACATACGAGGAGGCTGCCCCAACGCGTGAGGACGCATAGTCTACTCATCGTGTGCGCAACAGTGGGGATAACTTGCTGAGTAGCGCCCCAAACAGCATAGGGGAGCGCAAGTAATCATCGTGCTGGAGAAGCTTCACGATCTCAACGCAGTTGCGCACACGAGAGGCAAACAGTTAGGTCTCGTACGTCGTGGTTGACCCTAGGTAGGGCTCGAACAGCGGCTACCTCCTGCAACACTATCTACTCCGGTCGGCCGTAGCATCTGTCCAAGGCACCCATGACGTCAGCTGGATGGTGCACCGTGACTAGCAGCATGCCGACCGCCTCGCGCGCTGCTCCCTTGAGGGCTCGGTTTAAACGTGCCAAGTTCTCCGAGGCTGAACAGGACGGCTCGGTGTCTACAAAGGCGCGCTTAAACATAAGTCAATCAAGTTGGGATCTTCCATCAAATGTCGGGAGCTCGGCAAGTTTGGGTCTCGACGTCAGCTTCTCTAATGCTCCTACCAACCGGATTATAGGATCATCTGAATGTCCTGCGCTGCCGTGAGTTACGTCAAGTGACCGAGACGTATTCGCACCCACGAAGCGATGAGGTGCTTCTGCATCCAGGCCGGTGACGTCGGGGCAGGGTCGTGCCGACGTGGTCGCACCAGCTAGAGGCTGCATATGAGTAGCTGCTTGAAAAATAACATTATTATGACGCGAAATAATCGGCGCGTTATATCGGTAAGTAGGAAAGTGGCTACTAACTTCGTCGTCGATAGCATCCGGCTTCGGGTATGTGGACCGCACGGAGGTACCTACCACAGTGGCACAGTTGCCGGGAATAGCATCCTCGGTGGCAACAGGACCGGGAGGGTTACCTGAGCGGTTTACCGCCGTTGCATCCACGGTGTTAGGCCTACCGGGAACTGCATCCACTGTGGCAGGGCCACCGGGATTTTCGATAGCCACGTTAAGACAGCTATTAAGCCACCTTTCCACTTCCTTCGCCGTGCTTCGACCACGGGACGTACGGCTACGTTGACTTCGGCCCTCGAGCGCTCTTGCGATTGCAGCACGCTTCTCCAGCTCCAGAACTTCGAACTCCCTCTCTGTTCGCTTTCATTCCATCTCCAGGTCCAATTCTTGTTTTTTGTGGGCGAACTGCGCCTCTATTTCAAGGACGGTCGCGGAGGATCTCGAGGAAGCGGAGGTCATTGAAGTGCGGCGTCCTACTCCGGATGACGACGTAAGAGAGGGAGCGGAGCCCTGGGGCTCTGCATGCTGTTGACGTCTCGACTGGGACCGAGTCAACGGCATTTTCGAAAAAAAAATTTTGGAAATTTGGAAAAAAGAAATTTAGAATTTCGATATATCAGTACCGTGATATTTTTACCGAGATCGAATGGACCAAAATGTGTTAGAATGGACTGTAAAGCTGGGTTTTCTTTATACCAAATTATAAGGCACGTCTCGTGGCAAAGCAAAATCGTATATTAAGACAGTTGATTAGTACATCAAAATATCAAAAAACTATAAAAAAAACATAATAAATATAAAAAGAATAAGTGCATACAAAAAGATTGTGTGGTTTCCACACAAAAACAATTTCTTAGTTAAAATAAATTTTACATGATTATTTAAATTTGTAATGTAACGAAAAAAAAAATTTGTTTAATTCTTTGTTTAAATGTAGACAGGGAGACGTTATATCTCCGAAACTGTTCACCGCTGCACTGGAAGACGTTTTCAAGCTTCTGGACTGGAGAGGACTCGGCATTAACATCAATGGCGAGTACATCACTCACCTTCGATTTGCTGACGATATCGTGATCATGGCTGAGACCTTGGAAGACCTAGGCGCAATGCTCGAAGGACTTAGTAGAGTCTCCCAACAAGTGGGTCTTAAAATGAACATGGATAAGACGAAAATCATGTCAAACGTCCGTGTTACACCCACTCCTCTGAAGGTTGGAGACTCTACACTCGAAGTTGTTGACGAATATGTATACCTGGGACAAACAGTCCAGTTAGGTAGGTCCAACTTCGAGAAAGAGATCAATCGTCGAATCCAACTCGGCTGGGCAGCGTTCGGGAAGCTTCGCAATATCTTTACGTCCAAAATACCGCAGTCCCTCAAGACTAAAGTCTTTGACCAGTGTGTGTTGCCAGTGATGACATATGGATCCGAGACATGGTCGCTTACTATGGGCCTTATAAGAAGGCTCAAAGTCACCCAAAGGGCGATGGAGCGTGCTATGCTTGGTGTTTCCCTACGTGATCGAATCAGAAATGAGGAGATACGTAGGAGAACTAAAGTTACCGACATAGCTCTCAGAATCGCTAGACTTAAGTGGCAGTGGGCAGGGCACATAGCTCGTAGAACAGATGGCCGTTGGGGCAGTAAAGTTCTCGAATGGCGACCGCGCACCGGAAGGCGCAGTGTGGGCAGGCCCCCGACTCGGTGGACCGACGACCTGGTAAAGGTTGCAGGAAGCCGCTGGATGCGAGCCGCACAGGACCGGTCGGTGTGGAAATCCTTGGGGGAGGCCTTTGTCCAGCAGTGGACGTCTTTCGGCTGATAGATAGATAGATAGATTAAATGTAGACGACTATTATAAAAGTGCAGTTTATCTTAGTACACAATTTTACCAGTTATAGAGTATATTTCGTTCCTGACAATACCAATGTTTTCAATTTTTTCGTGGGAATTAAATCCGGACTTTAGTTTTTCGATTATTTCTCCATAACTGTCGTAGTCATAAAATATAGTTTTATAATATGAACGAGCTGCCCCCGTTAAAAATGCAGGAAGTGCTCATCGTTTTCTATTATCGTCCCATTCTTTCATATTTGCAAGCGATTCAAAGACTTTAAAGAAGTTCTCCGCACCCCCGGATAATCCATCATATTTGTTATAGAATAAATGTTGCATTAACCTTTCTTCCATCTTTATTTATTTATTTATTTATCTATATTTTAAATACTTCACGTTTACAATCATAACATCTTAAATAAAAAATGTGACAATATCGTCGAATACTTAGCTTTCGTTTATTGTTCCTTCGTTTTATTTTCTTCACCATGTAGCGCCTAACTTTATCACTACCCGGCGCCTCTACTATGTAGGGATCGATGTAAACAATTGATATTTTTATATATTTTATTCGATATTCACATGCACTCGGGGCGAGGTACCAACTTAAACTCTGTCAATACATTTTTCTATTCTATCATTTTAAATATTCGAATCAACGTCGTATTTACTTTTTATACAAACCTATGCAGACCTAAGACCTAACTTCTAACCTATATAGTCTACAGTACTTACTAATTTTATAAATAAAAAATTAAATTGTTCTTTATTCAAATCGGCTAAATAAAAAATAATATTAGGAAGTAGGTATGTACGATAAATTGTAATTTTACAATGAGTACTCACCCGAGAATTTGGCAAAGGTACTTATAAAGGAATATTCTCTATTATACATCACAGGTTGATTATCATAAAATTTCTCTATATATATTACATTTTTCGTTAAATATTTATCACCTTTCAAGCCTTGTTCAATGGTATTGATAATTTTAATTTTTACATCATCGAATCTTCGAACTCGAGAGAAGGCAACATATAGCTGGCCATGGGTGAACACAGGATTAGGTAGAAATAGACCGATTTTGTCGAAAATTTGTCCCTGGCTTTTATTTATTTTCAAAGCGAATGCTATGCGAATGGGAAACTGAAGCCGACTAAATTTAAAAGGCAGTTGACTGTTAGATGGCTGGAGACGAATTCGAAGAATAAAAACTCTGGTTCCCACATGGCTACCACAAATAATTTCGGCATCAATGACACGTGACGCTAACGCTCTAACAATAAGACGGGTTCCATTGCACAACCCGACAGTCGGGTTTAAATTTCTCAAAAGCATTACTATACAACCAACTTTTAATTTTAGAATGTGTGGTGGTAGTCCTGCAGGCGTTATAGAATTTAGGAATTCTACAGGATAGTTTAAAACATCATTACGATCGTCCTCAACCACAGCGTCAGAACTCTCATAAATTTTAAGCAGGCCGGGGATTTTCTCGACAACTTGGTCGTTCAATTGAAAACAATCATCGTTTTTAGGAGTAAGTATAGCTTTCATTGAATAACTTTTATAATCATTTGTGTTAAGGGAAACACCAAAAATATGGTCTACAATTGAATTATTTACAATGCATCGCAGAGGCAGTTCAATGTGGTCGTCACCATCTTCATTAGCTGATCCATCGCCTACCTTTAATACCTATTGAGCAAACTCTAAGTCATCGTGAGCTCTTATATTATGAGCCAATTGGAGTTGAGCAAAGTTTGGCCACATTGAGAAGTGCTTAATTGAAGCTTTAATAATATCATTTCGTGACCCATTAACTACAACTGGTAAAATCTGACGAAAATCTCCTGCGAATAACAAAGTTTTGCCTCCAAAAGGTAATTTATTTTTTATTATATCTTGAAGGAGTCGATCTACTACAACAATATCATGACATTTAATTATGGGTGCTTCATCCCAAATGATTAAATGAGTTTCTTTCAATAACTTAGCGGCTGGTGTGGTGACCCTAACGACATATGAGACATAACGGCAAGTCGGCCCTTTGACGTGAAGAAGTAATAGCCGGAGATAATATCGTTTCCGATCAGAAAAGAAAAAATGATAAAATTCTTATGATAATAATAATAAAAAAAGATACATAAGAAGTGATAACAACTAATATCACTAGTCAAAAATGCCCCCCCGAGCCGTACCAGCAGCAAAGGAGCCCATGACACACATCGCGTTGCCGCGCTGTATGGCAATGGACAACCTTTGCAGCAGGTACGCCCCGGAGCGAGCGTCACAGCCCCTCTCACGAAGCCGACGGCCAACCTCTTTAATGAAAGCCAAAGCCTCTGTTCCCCAGCAGCCAGTCGTTTCGCACGCCAGTGGCACGAAGCAATAGTTAGCCTTTAAAGCCGAGTATTTCTCGTGCTTTTTGGCAGCCGCGAACTCAGCAGCGGCCCCGGCCGACCGCGCCGTGCGGCTGAGGTAAGAGGCAGCGAAGGTGTTGACGCACGTGGCGTCCCACAATAAACACCTTCCTCTCTGCCACGGCACCAGGGTCAAACCATCTGGCCTTTTGCCATCAGATCGACTAAGACCCGGCGGCTCCATCAAGGATGGAATATTGGCCGAGACCAGGGCCCTCCGGGTGATGTCATTGAGCGCATGGTGGCGAGGGAATCTTCCCAAACAACGAAAGCAGCTCAATGCGTGGTGACCAGTTGCCTCAACTGTGGAGCCGCAAACGCATTGATGTGGTTGACATACAGAAAAGTATAATTATACATTCTTGCAATTACTTTATCAGCCGCTGACTTCGTGATATTCGTGGTTGCCACTGTCCATGGATAACTCTGAAATGTGTCGGAATATCAGTGTAAAGATATTGTCGAGCACTTTCTTTTGTTCTGTTTAGTTCAAAAAATGCTAATAATGTTAATTTTTCAGCTGATCTAGCTGCTGCTTCATGAACATTCTGATCTGTAAATACGACAGTTTGTTGGTTTTCCAAATGAACACTTAACTGTATAATTGTGTGTGTGACTCATTTTGTGCATTGAAAATTCTCAAATATTCGCCAAACTGCTTCAGGAGCCGAAACATACCTGGTATCAATATAAGCCTTAATTTCATCATGGTGTTCATTGCTTGATGTCGAGTAATCACTGGACTCTTGTGGCGCTACTGTGATTTGTATCTTTGCTCGGTCATGACCTTTATAAATATATTTATTTATATATTTCACACTTTTGACACTTGAACAAATTTCCACATTTATGTGAGCATTAATTTTTTTACATAGATAGGGATTGTAGGGCTTCACCCATCTGTTATCACACTAGAAATCCTTCTTTTTTATTGTTCTTCCGTGGTCTCTTCTTCTTATTATAGCATAACCTCCATTTTGGGTACCATCTCTAGTTTCTCCGCAAAATGTCTTTGGGTAGTTTTTAGAACATTTAGAAGCAGTTCCATCATTTTTTATGCAGGGTGAATTCATACATCCAGGGCCACATGCATTGCCCATGGATCATGTTTTTGACACAGTCTGAAAAAGTTCCTGGTCTTTATCTGGATCAGGTATTTCTGCACACACAAATTTATCATAATCTTCTGATGACCTTGGTTTATCTTCATTTCTTAGAATAATAAGCACATGAGCATGTGGAAGCCCACGTTTCTGAAATTCAATGATGTAAAACCACGCACTCGGTATTCCAAAAATATGTTTCCTTGTAATGTCATCTAAAAGTTCTTACAATTTAAGTTTAAAAATTCTGGCAATTAAATCGGATCTATGTTCTTTTTAAGTGTCTTGTAAATTATCTAAGATTTCCTGCTAATTCGGATTGCACGTAAATGTTATAAATAAGTCTGGTTTACCATACTTGCATACAATTGCCATGGAATCCTGATAATTTTGCATCATGTGCCGGGGACTTCCCACATAAGTTGATGGCAATATTATCACTTTACCAATGCCTTGACCCATTTCTCTATCATTATTGTACAGGCTATCCATTAAATTGTTATAATTGTCAGCTCTGAGCTGTTTTTGATTCATTCGAAGAAACAATAATCTTTGAGATTCAATCCTAACATAAACCAAGACACAATATTCATGAAAAAGTTTTTCGGCGTAACATAATGGGCTAAAATTTTTACGAACAGCAAGTCTATACTGATAAAATTGTAACATTGTAAGACGGCTTCAAGCAGTTCGACTCTCTCCTCTGTGTTGAAGATTTTCATGCCATCCGAGTTCTCCATTAGGAAAAAGTAAAGAAAAGGCTAAAGGCTCAATATTGGGACTGGTTGATTTGAACTTTGTTAAATTTTGAGAATATTCTTGTACAGAAAAGTCTATATTTAATGGAGGTTCGCCGTTTTCTCCTACAAAGATGACGGCTACCTCATTATTTGATGGATTGTTAGACCGACGCAAATCAAGAGATTTACTCGTATGTTTATAAAACTGCATTGATACCGAATATTTGGGCCGATTTTCTGAGGCTCCTTTTAATTCCTCTTCAGCTAAAATTGCAGCCACCCTTTTGTATATTTTGACAAAAGGATTGGATTCATTGAGCATTGTTTGTAAGGACCTCATTATATTGCTTCTACATATGTTATTTCTAGAATCAGATAATCGTTCATTTAATGCTGCTTCATCTTCAATTATGTACAATTGATTGTATTGTGGTTTATGACCTTGCAATGGAAACAAAGATCCAGTTTTTATATAAATTTGCCCTTGTACCCTATAAGTGAAAAATCCTGGAGGGAGTGTGTTCAAGTTTGAATTTATGGATGCCATTTCAAATACTGAATTATATTGTCGTATATTAGCCTTAAAATGATAAGCATCAGACGTATTGCCTTTGTATAAATCTAATAAAATATCTGGAATCGGCTTTAATGCTCTATCTGGGTCTATGTATACCTTCCCATTATGACAACAATTTTTAAAATTATTTTTAATTTTTTCACCTAAAAAATGAAGTGCTTGACATTGAACACATTCATAAATCATAGAACCAACTGAATGTACTGATACTTGAATGGTGTTATTTGAAAGTGCTAAATATACATAGTTAGTCCTGGGGGGCTGATGTTCTGTACTAAACCTGCTTGAATATTTACGTTTCTTCGGGGGTCTACCAGCCATTTGATATGTTTTCTTTCTCCTCTTCTTTTAAAGAAATAAAATCACTGCTGACTGAGAACATTGATTCTTGTTTTTCTAGTTGTCCTAAGAAACATCATCAGTCACCAGTGACTCTTCGATTAGCGACAACTCTTCGTTATCGACCTTAAAGGAGAAAATATATTAGGCATATTCATATAATAATAAGTATTGTGTATGTATGTAGGTATATCCTCACACCTCTATCTGGTAATAAGTATTATTTTTCATTTTACTGTACTCGGTGACCTGCACCATTAACTTACCCGAAAGTCATCAAATAAATCTTGGGATTTGTCAGGTTGTATCGTAGAGGCAGCTAGTGATTTAAGAGATGCAACAGGAGCAGTTTGATTTTTTGGAAAAAGCTTTGAAAGTGCCCGAGCCTTGGTTATTCTTAACTGCCTAATTGTTTCTAGGCCACAATACTCGCAATAATTGAAATTATCTGCAAAAAATATTGTACAATTAATAATGTCTAATTGTATAATAAGAACCAGCCAAGTTCAAGTTGAACTTGCGCATGAAGGGGTCCATTCCATTATAAAAAAAAACGGTAAAAAGTCGTGTCTGTTTCTGTATGTGTCAATGACACCTCAACACAGGCTATGCACGTGGTCATTTATTATTATTTGTCGGGTTATAGAGAAAAAATATTGAGCCGCTTACCGAGTGTAATGTTGTCGCATTCCACACATCGACTGCACATTTGCATTTGCTTGTAGTTTCTTGAAAATATTTTGCCATTACAAAAATTGCAAGCCACTGGAAGTAAATCCACACTTTAAGAAGAAAACATAGAACAAAATTCACTTAAAAACACAACCTGCCTACATACCTACTAAAATACTACTCACCATCTTTACGAAGAGCCCTTCGCTGCATCCACTTTCCACAATTGTGAAAATTTTCACCAAATGCAAGGAGATTCGGCTGTTAACAAAATTATATGGTATCATCAAACAAAAGACCAAAACAAAGACAGACACGACCAATGAAAGATTTTATGAAATACTTACGTATGTGCTGCTGGGGAGCATGCTCCACAGCAGCACAACTTTTAATGTTTTTTTTTTTTATGTGATAGGTGGCAAACGAGTAGACGGATCACCTGATGGTAAGCGATTACCGCCGCCCATGGACACCCGCAACACCTATTGTACTCTTAAACTACAGAGGTACCTATTTTTTCAAACAAGTACTAATTGAGTACCAATTGAGTACAATTATTCCTTATGACTAGAAATTAAAAATAGTTACATGTGCTGCCAGGGAGCATGACGTCGATTTTCGGCATAATGTGTGTAATCCAAACAAAGTAAATCATTATGCAAAACTAAATGTCATTTGAACTAAACTTCTACTTTTATGGTTATGATTAGTATTGCTTTTTCTATGGTTGTTATCGCAATCGGCCAATCTCAGGTTTAAAGAAAAAACACATAACAAAGAGTATATCGTAAAAAAGTGTCAAAAACAATATTTTCGCGAAACGTCAACGACTGAAGAAAAGTATTTAGTTTTGTTATGATTCACTCAATGTATGTGTCCGGCAAGACGTTTCGTTTTACACAGTCACATGAGTCACAGTTCTTTGTGATGGATACTTTTTTGGCGCGACGCACGCGATGTGTTGATTGGGGCGAGGCGTATCTAAGAGCTAGTATGAAACGGAACGTTTATTAACTACCCAAGATGGCGACTGCGGTTTGTTTGGATGGCGACTGCGGTTTGTTTGTCAGTGCCATTAGAATTTAACGAAATTCTTCATCATATATCCGCGAAATCCGAATTTTGCGGATATATGTTGTCGACTCGAAATCAATATTTTTTTATGTTTTGTTATTCATATAAGGTTTCGATCGAGTCTACCGTACCCCTTGACGAAATTATTAATATAGAAGATACATGTGTTATACAATTTTGGAATTGGCATAAGACAAGCAAGTTTTTGAAGTTATTTGCTCATTTAGTAATTTTTTTTCACGGCATGTGGTCAAAGTTGGAAATATATTTTCGCTGTTAATTTATTTCTAGTTCAATCCAGTATTTTTCGACATTTTACATTAGTTATCGACAAAATAACACTTCTATCATCTTAGCTAACTATTCGTGACAGAGTACAAATAAAAAAATCCAAACATGAGGGCTATCTAACTTAATGCCTGCACTGAACATGTTAAAATACGTGAAAATTTAGAAAAAGTTTAAATTGGCAATATTTTGAAAACCGTGCAACATCTACTGAGGTCATGTTAGGCTAGTACGATGCCTCTTGAGCTGGTCTACCTCGAGTGTCACTGTGACGTGTCCTTTTTGAGACACCCATGTATGTTCCATCGAAAATGAAAAGGGCACGTGAATCTACATCGCCAAAAATGTTGCTTGGAATGGTGAGATTTCTTGATATGATGTCTTCGCAGCTGATATGGTCCCATCCAATATGACGACAAACAGAGTCATTAGTTAGGCATTCTCGTGCCAGTGCCAGTTTTCTTCCCAGAGCTCTATGGCTCATCCCTATGCGACTGGCCAAACGTTCGCTTGACGCACCCGTCCTTATTTTCATTAGATAGATAGGCGCCAAGTACTGTTTTAGGACGACGTGATCGCTCTAATAAGGAGGGTGTCTCCTCTAAAAGTTGTTCAAATTGTCGATGCGTCAGGCCTTTATTAAAATGTAGCTCATTGCCTAACATTGAATGGACGTTGTCGAAATCGAGTTCCGTTCTCAGACAATGTTCTCTCATTATATCGAACATCTTCATTTGCTCCGAGGTAAAAGATGAAATCGTTATTTCCTCTTCTAACTCAGTCCATTCATTTGACCTCAAATGGCCTTGAAATACGCGTGCAGAAGACTGTATTAATAGATTGTATTGTATGCGCGATGTAATGAACGCAGTTATAGAAAAATACAACTATTCGATGTATTTGGTGCTCCCTTGTAGCCTGATATCATTGTAGAAGTAAATGTTCCAGGATTTTGAACTTGAACCTTATTTTGTTTATTTTGTATATGATAAAACTATTTTTCAGATTTATTTTCGAAGTAGGTGCCCTCGCCTGGGAACCTTTTCTTCTCTCCTTAAATAAATCCTTTACAAGATTTCACTCAGGTTCTCGATACGATAGCTGTAGGCGGAGATTGCCGACTGCTTTTTCGTAGCGCGTTTTGTAGCTGCAGTTTCTTATATCATCCGTGTTGCACACAGGAACCTCCACGAAGAACTCTCCGTTGAGTAGCGCCGCGTGACGAAGTACGCCGCTGCCCCGCTTCTGTGACACCGACGACCACAGTGCGTCAGGCTTCACGGCACAGCCTTCCTCCTCCTGGTTGAATAGCTCGCTCTCGCAACGAATGCTGTAAATAAAATATATAAAAGAAACCACACATTGTCATCTGCCCCTAAACTAGGATTCCTTGTATTATGGGAACCAGGGACTGATATAACGTTTAAACACAAACATATTATATATATATATATTATATAGACACAGAATAATCAAATCTGCTCACCACAGAAAAACCAAAATATAACGAAAACTTAACTATAAATAATTACAAAACATAACTGAGTTCAATTCTGATATTTTTTTCTAAAAACATAGTCAGCATTAACAAGAGAAGTTTCGAGACGCCAATTTGTGTTTTTGCATAATAGTGTGGTAAAGTGGTGTCAAAAGATGTTTGAAGACGTATATTATTGGTTTATTTTAGTTTTCCTGTCATTACTTTTATAGGTTTCTCTTCTAATTTTGTACTGTTATTCTTTATCTTATTGAATTTTAACTTTGTTTCAGTCAGTTCTTTAGGTTCTGTCCACCACAGTTCATGATTAAGGAGTTGTGATGGGAAAGCTCCGCGTGATGCGACATCAGCAGGGTTTGATTCTGAAGATACATGATGCCAATGATCATTCGATAATGATGTCAAAATTTCAGATGTGCGATTTGCTATGAAAGTCTTCCAACGACTGGGATGACTCTGCAACCACGCCAGTACTACATTTGAGTCTGTGTATGCATGTATATTTTGGTTTAAAATATTTAAATGTTCTGCAACTTCATTCAGTATACCAAAACTATACCAAAAGTCTTGGTATAGTTACCTTACTCTTTGACCAAGACTCGAACTTTGTGGAGCTGTACTCTTAACAAGATTACTGAATGAAGTTGCAGAACATTTAAATATTTTTGGTATAGTTACCTTACTCTTTGACCAAGACTCGAACTTTGTGGAGCTGTACTCTTAACAAGATTACTGAATGAAGTTGCAGAACATTGAAATATTTTAAACCAAAGTATACATGCATACTGTTTTAATGGAAGCCACTCGGGTTTTTGCTGTAACTAACTGAACTTTGACTGTACCATCTTTCTTGACTACTCACAGATACACAACAGCAGCGTAGGCAGTGTTGGACGCATCACTGTAACCGTGCAATTCTCTTATCATATCGTCTTCACCATGTATATAATGAAATATCTTTTACTTTTTCTAATTGTGTCTTATACTGTGTCCATTTTTCTTTTATGTTTGCAGGTACTCCCAAGTGACGCCAGAATTTTTGGATCATAACTTTTTCCAATATGATCACTGGTGACAGCCATCCCATGGGGTCATATAGTCTAGCAATATCAGCGAGTATTGTTCTTTTGTTGTGTTTTGGATGATGTTGTAGTTATATTTATTATGTACTGAAATCTGTCTGTTGATTTGTCCCACGATATTTCCAGGGTTTTAACTACTTCGTTATTTCGTATATGTCTCATTACCTTCATCTCCTTTCTTCTCAATGTAGTTCACAAAATCTTTGTCATTACTAGCCCATTTTTGTAAATCGAATCCTCCGCTTTTCATCAGTCCGGCCATCTCTTCATATATTTTACAAACTTCTTCCCAATTGTCTCCTCCAGATAAAAGATCGTCCATATACAAATCCCTTTAAGTTATTTCAGATGCCTTTTTGTATTTGTCTTTTTCTTCTTCATCTAACTTTTGTAATGTTTTAGTAGCTAAATAGGGTGCACTAGCAGTACCAAAGGTGACCCTACTTAATCTGTACTCCATGAGCTCTCCGTTTATGTTCCGTAGAATTCTTTTTAAATTACTACATTCGGGGTTTACTTGAACAGGCAGCAGGAACGTGCTGAAAGCAGAAACGAGTAAGTAACTACATTAACATAAATAAGAACATTATTTAACAATTAAAGTCAAAGTCAAAACGTTTTTTATTGAAGTCGATGTTGATTACATACTTTTAAATAGTCATTTTTATCAACCTAGTACAAAGTTCCTACCACTCGAAACTTGTACACTCAACTTTACGGAAGGTGTTAGCAGAGCGAGAAAAAACTTCGAGCCCAAAAGAAACTGGCCCCAATACATTTCCTTTGAAAAAAAAAAATATTTCTTATACAATGTCATTGTGAATGCAATTCATGTCATTATGAAACTGAGAGCAGGAGGATAATAATATATACATGTCCATGTGTGACGGAACCAACTCATACCAAACATTCCGCGATGGTATTGTAGCTTAGCGCCATCTGACGGCAAGTAGTGGCGCTAGGGTAGTGGCCGAAATGTAATTTATAAAATAACTGATATTAGACTACAAAGTAGTAATGAACGGGTTTGGAGCATTGTTATAATTGAGAACCACAAAAGATCATAATTATATTCAAGGGGTTGATTAAATTAAAAACAAAAAATATTTTGCGTATTACAATTTACTAAGGTGTAACAATAACATTCAAAGAATGCAAAGTGCTAGGAATAAACTTATATAAATTATAGAAGCAGTAACAATAATATTTAACTTAAAACTAAAATAAATTTATTTACATTACTTTCTTCCCTTACTGTGTCAATATGTTATACATAGTTCATTGACCTTGACTAAGAAATAAAATAGAAATTGCAATAGTTAATTATCACATGTAACTTGACGAGCGGAGATTGATTGTTCAATATACATACATCACTGGATTCAGCTTATTTATAAAAACAGTCATTTTGCGTAGGTACTTAAACAGCCTTCAGTTCTTCAATCTTGGTTAACAATTAATAGAAGAAGTTTCACTGAAGTCGGGATCGGTCCAAAGTTATGTAGGTAGTTTCATGTTGGAGCGATGCATTGTATACTTCTTTCATCACATTGGAGACTTCTCCAGGCGAAGCGCTGAGCAGCATCACATGCTGTGTTTGGTCGAGTTAGCTAGAAAGTGCGGTGAAGGTTTCCGTGCCATTATGATGCATGGTACCGAGCAGTTGTTAGTAGGAATCACATTTTCACACAAAAGCAACTGAAAAGACCAAACAAAACACCACATAAGTAAGCTGATAAAAATGTTCTTATAGCAAGTACCAAATAAAATAAGAATAAAACCAAGATTTAGCTGTGCGTCTTAGTCGCTTATATGATTTTAATGATATGGATGGGTAAAAACGTGTAACACTATTTAAATACGAACATATTACCTTGTTGTGTGCTGTTTGACATCATGGGACATCCCATTGAATCAAGAGATTGTCACTTAGGCAATTATGGATGTGGCTGAGTTTAGGTTAGGTTCTTCGCATCCAGCGGGCACATATAAGTTTGTAAAACCCCATTCCATGCACAGGCAAACTGAAAACCAGACGAAATGCATTACAACCAGGCATTAAAAATACAAATAGGCAGAGGCAAACATTAGAAATGGATGTGCACACTTGTAGGTTGTGAAATGCTCGTCATATATATATTTTATCATTCATAACTGGGAAACAACAGAACATCAAGTAAAGGATTCATGTATTACCTTTTGATGTAGTGCGGCCATACAAGTGGGTTGAGCTTTCAGAGGCACTCCATCTCGTTATATCAGACTGTATATTCATGTGAAACAGCACTTTTGCACAATTGTCATAATAATTATCAGTGAAATTTATTAATGTATGTAAAATATATGCTTTTCTGAGAATTTATGTTTTGTCGCTTAAGTTAATATAAATAGTATTGTAATTTAAGGGAAACCAAACTATATTTTGATGTAAAATGTTAATAGACAGAGTTTCTGACACGGGTCTACCGTTTATGTGTGCGTGTGTCAAACCTCAAAGACGCTGTGGGGATACCGGGTTAATTTCTAAGTAATTCCCCATAAATAATCCCCATAAAACCGTAATGCATACATCATAATGTAGGGAGTTTAAAATAGGTAAATGAAAGAATATATTTTTGTGTAGCTTGTTATATATAGGCTCAATAGTTAAAAGTATGTGAAGGAACAACTCGGTGATTAAATGTTTATACGAAGGGTGATGGTTGACACACAAACCTACATCTGAGTTCGATCAGTGAATTTTAGTTATTTTAGGTAGCGACTAATGCCTAGTAAACATATAATGGGTTCAGTATTATTCGACATCACATTAAAAAGTACATTTTATGAACTTTCGGGTTTATAGGGGTAAAATAAATTCCCTGCAGTGTGGGAAAATCAACGAACGCTGGCAACGAGTTGCTGCAGGAGGGTAGCATGGCGGGTAAAAACAATGTATGTGAATAAACAAAACTGTGATTAACCAATAAGACAACAGGATTTATGTAAGTGATCAAAAATCAGATGGATGTGTGCGGGGTTATAAAAGGACGAAGGACGGGAAGCTCGCTCTCTTTAGTTTGGCGGAGTCCGACGCGGTTACTATGCCGAAGCAGGAGCAGCGAAGGTCCACGCGGCGCAGGACCCTGTTCTTGGGGAGACCCTTGTCTGAGCCCTCGCGAGTTTTGTGGTTGTGGTTTTATTCCTGAAAATATTTGTGCGTATAGCTTAGGTTTTGCAAGCCTCGTGGCTTTCTAGGTATCAGTATACCATGTGGAATTAATTCTTAGGTTAGATGAGCGTCAGATCCCGTTTGTTGGCTTACTGGTTCTCCTTTTTATGGGAGCCCAAACTAAATGTAGTGCATTCGCGAAAATCTGTAAAATAAAAGGTCTGACATCCCGCGATCAAACATGCGGCCGCGAATCATGCGCACCCACCCAGGGCGTGGTCACGGGGGTGCCGAAGTGCCCGGAGCCTCTGAGCCTTCAGGTCACGGACGAAGCCCTAGTAGCAGATGAGGTAAAAGGAGTATTGTAGCCAGGCAGAAGGTAAGGTAGTGTTTTCTATCAGTAGGGCCGTTAATTCCAAGGTTAGGATGCGCAGGCGTTATTCAGGTCTTTATAACCATTGTTTAGCACAGTATATTATTATAGTCATTAACTTTGCTAGGGACCCTTCCAGTTTGATTATTTTTGTGTTGTGTGTAACTAACCTTTTATTTCAGCTTATGACATTGATTTGTTCAATATTTGTTGGGTTCGATTCCCGATAAAATACCTATCTGTACTGTTCAAATAAAGATCATACTGTTGCAGACTAAAATAGGTAAAAGTAACAGATGATTTGGAGGAATAAAGTCTAGATGGATTTAAGTACTAAATTATTATTCTTTTGTTTCTTTCTGGTCTAAAAATATACAAGAGCAATTAATATAAATACGTGTACATTTGTTTCAGTCTACAAATAGACAAAAGTAACAAATGAATGAAGGTAGTGTTTTTACAAAACCTAGAGAATAACGCACGGGTTCGATTCCCGTCGGCAGAAACATTTATGTAGGTATTGTTTCGGTCCTTAAGAGACCTAAAAGTAAAGCAAAATCTAGGTTTGAAACCATTTTAAGTGATGATTTGTTGAGAAATATTGCTGTGTATGAGTATCTTATATTTTCTGTATATTATGTGATTTTGTTTTATAAATTAAACTGGAAGGACAGCTATAGATTTTACTATTTACATAGGATTTTAACGGCGTCTACTCTTGTAGTTTCTCTTTTATTTGGTTATTTGTGAATGTGTGGTTCATTTATTTAATTCTAGGTATTGTGCGCGTAGTTATGTATATAGGCGGGTGTGTATAGGCGTTTTAAATACGGAATACAGTTGGTTTACTTTATTTGACCGGAAAAACATTGTGTTATTCGTTTAGGTAATTTATTTATAACCGAATAGATTTAGGTAGGTATTGCGTTCTCGTACTCTAGGTGGGATAGGCACACGTTACACGCGTAGGTACAATAATATTTAAAGAATAATTTCTTAGGGGTTTTAGGTATTTCTTGAATAGATGATGAGGATATTATTCTGTTCTAGGTATTTAGCTATGATAAAGCCATTTTACTTGTCATTCACATTTAAAGGTTAATTTATTATTATATAAGTAATGTTAGGGAATTCATTTACAATTTTACTGGTACGTAGGGAACTTTTAATTATATGAAGCCAGCCGAGATTTTAGGTAGGTATATCTTATTTATATAGTGTAAAGTTTAGGCATATTTTATTATAATTCAATTCCAATAAGTTTTCATACGTTTAATTTAGTTACGCAGTGTAAATAGCGGGCCTCAATGCGTGTGTTTTATTTTATTTATTTATAATGTGTTCAGTCTTTTATTTGGATCTATTGTTGGACATGTCCTTTCGGCCACTTTACGGCTTGCCGGTGGGTCTTCGGACTCTTCACTTCTTACGGATTGCCGATGGGTCCTCGGACTCTTCTTCCGGCTTGCCGATGGGTCCTCGGACTCTTCTCCCGGCTTGCCGAGGGGTCTTCGGACTCTTCACTTCTTACGGAATGCCGATGGGTCCTCGGACTCTTCTTCCGGCTTGCCGATGGGTCTTAGGACTCTATATTACCTCTTCCTTCTGAACCTGTTCAGTTCGGTTCGGCCGGCGCTTCGGCGTGAAGGCTAACAGCCGAGCTAGCGTGGTTGACTGGGATTAGGATCGGAGAAGTGACCTTAAGTAATCAATCTGAGAAGTCCTGATGGTAATCAAGGTTGGCGGTTTTGCAAGGTAACTGTAGGGGCATAGCCCTGAGGTATATTAAAGCAGGATTTCGATGTTTGGTTCATTAAGATTCACATTCTTCTTTACTTTACCATGGAGACGGGAAGTAGCATGAGTATTCATCTCTGCTGAACTGTTAAATAAAACTACGCGATCAGTTTTAACGTGGGGAATTGGTTAAAAGGCTTCACGAAATTACTGATGGTGTGGGATGGTTCTGAAGAGAACGGTGGTACTTTGTTAACCCTCTGGAAGAATATGGCCAGCAGTAGAACCTTAAGTCTTCGCCTAGTGATCAGTCTGCCAGTACGGCGCTTGAGGTGTTCTGTAACCCGGTGAGGTGTCCGGCCTTTTGGTTTAGAAGATTCCTTGACCTTTGTGTCCAGTGTCTGCTACGCAGCACTTGAGGTTTCTGTAACCCTTCCGGCCCTCTGGTTTTGAAGACTCCTTGACTTCGTGTCCAGTGTTTGTGCTTGGTATGATCATATCGCTGGCTTTAGATGATTATTCCCTGCTAAGCGTAGGGCTATATACTTGCAAATGCGTAATTGTTTATTAATTTTATTTATGAGAGGTCTGTGTTTTACACTGCAGTTTTAGTTCTGTCACTTCTGGAGTAACTCAAAACTATAATTTTATAGTAAAATATTTTATGCTTAAACTATAAAAAGGTAATTTTACTTATTTAAACAATTCTTGTTGTAATATTTCAATAACCAAAGACACTGATTTTATTTTGAGTTATACCATTATTCACAAATTATTTCATTGGCTGTTATAAAAACACCTGATGGTGGGGTTAATACCACCTAGTTTATTTGACAATAGTTGTCTATATTTTTATTATTTACACCTGATGGTGGGGTTAATACCGCCTAGTTTATCTGTCATTGATTTGCCTAGATTTTATTATTTACACCTGATGGTGGGGTTAATACCACCTAATATATCTGGCATTGGTGTGCTTACGTTTTATTATTTACACCTGATGGTGGGGTTGATACCACCTAATATATCTGGCATTGATTTGTCTAGATTTTATTATTTACACCTGATGGTGGGGTTAATACCGCCTAGTACATTTGGCATTGTTTTGCCTATATTTTATTATTTACATCTGATGGTGGGGTTGATACCACCTAATATATCTGGCATTGGTTTGTCTATATATTTATTAAATAATACACTTACTGTACACTAGTTTTTGTATTTGTGTCGGACTTCCAAATATGCCTTTACATATATTGACAACTTTATTATTCTTGGTTTGTTTATCATGACTGGTTGGCATAATGCCATACAACAAAACCATGAATACTACACTGGCTGCGGAGATTTGTTTATTTTACACTCTTCAACTGGCCTTTGGCGGAGTGTGGTGATTTTAATATCTTTATTATTTTGGCGTTCTTTTATGAGCTATTGTTGTAACATTCATTTAACTCTTGATACCATCCTCACTTATAGGTCGAGATGAATCGAGTTATCATACCAGTCGGCTGGATCCCTGATATGGTTATTGCCCAGGAGTTAGGTCGTATTGGATGAGAGCTTGGTCATAGATAGTCTTGGACTGACTCGTGCCAAGATGAGGATGGAGTAGGTGGTGAATTGGTGCATCGAATACTCCCACGTCAACTGTCTATTATTCTATCACCTTCACGATGCTATGGTCTTTATACGCATATATTACGCACAGAACATGGGTATCTGTGTTAACTAGTCATGAGAGAATTTGCTGTTCCTCATTGTTTATTTGAAATATTTGGAATCTGATCAAGTTAATATACATTGGTTTATATCATACATTTATGTATCTAATATTCATTATATTATTATTTGGATGTACCTCGATCTGTATCGTTGTACTCCCCCTTTGGCCCTTCAGGCATTCAACTATCATGAAGTCAATAAAATTGCATTTATTGACCGGAAAGGATGGTTTTAGACAGGCCGAGGATGAGGGGAGGCTATGGTGGATCCTCCCGCAACCCTTTAGGGTTGCGGTTTTTATAGTAGTGTATAAGCTTAAAGTTTATACACTGCTCGTATTAAATTGTAGTGTTTCCATTTGATTTGTCTTGACTAATAAGTGCTTCATGATTAGTTCAGAGTTATGCTTAATTATGTTATATTGATTTGTATCTAGAATCACATTTCTCTTTATTTAGATGTTTATGTATTCAAAAAAATATATATTGCTTTCCCCATATGTTCCGGTGTACCTCTAAAAAGAATCTTCTGCGGTTGCTACGGTTTCACATATTTGGGGTCCTACCAATTTGATCATTAGACGACACTGCCATTAATATTTCTTCACGTGCCATATGACATCGTTGATGTCTTTGATTCGTTATGTTCTATTTATTAAAAAAAAAAAAAAAAAAAATTTGGGGGAGAGTAGGTCGTTACAGCACTCTGATTATCATTGAACAAAGTTATAGGAATATCAACATTTAAAATTTCAGTCAAGAAATTCTTTATAAAACATAGATCCTTACATGTATCACCTATGGAAAGATACTCGGCCTCCGTACTGGACAACGCTATACATCGCTGTTTTCGCGATTCCCAGTTGATTACATTACAACCAAGCTTGATAACAAAACCAGTATAAGACTTGCGATCAACAATGTCGTTGGCCCAATCCGCATCCGAGTATGCTGTTAAATCTAAATTACAATTTCCATTAAAACATAGACTGTAATTTAGGGTTCCTGACAAATATCTTAAGACGCGTTTCGCAGCCAACCAATGTGTCTTATCGAAAGCATGCCCAAATTGACTGAGCTGACTGCATGCAAACGAGATATCCGGTCTAGTACATACCGACAAGTACATCAAACAGCCTAAGAGCTCTCGATAACGGTAAGTACTTTCATCTAAACAAGTAGCATTAGCCATTTGCAGTTTACAGTTTGTTATCATTGGAGTGGATACTGTCTTACATTTTTCCATACCAAATCTAATAAGCAACCTCTTTATATATTCAGATTGATCAAGTTTAATAGTACGTTTAGATCTGTCTCTAGTAATGTTAATTCCCAAACAACTTTTAAGAACACCTAAATTTTTAACATCAAAATTTGTCTCAAGCAATGGTAATACCTCATTCTTAGTTGAATTGTAAAATATATAAAAATCATCAACATACAGAGCTAATATAGTTATATCTTTACCTGACCTTTTAGTATAAACACAGGGTTCACATTTACTCTGTTGATAACCATTTTTACATAACAAATCATGCACTTTTGCATTTCATAGTCTACTTGCCTGCTTGAGGCCATAAATGCCTTTTAATAAGAGACAGACTTTATTACTATCTTTATTACAAAAACCTTGAGGTTGCTCCGTATAAATTTGTTCTTGGAGCTCACCATTTAAAAATGCTGTGGTGACATCAATATGGTCCATGTTAAGATCTAACTGAGCAGCCAATGAAAATAATATTCTCATAGTGGAATGTCTGACTACAGGGGAGAACGTTTCATGGTAATCTACTCCTTGAATTTGAGTGAAACCTCTGGCAACCAGACGAGCCTTAAAGCGGTCAAACTTACCAGAAGCATCATGTTTACGTTTAAACACCCACTTACATTTAATTACATTTTTACCCTTAGGGCGATCCACCAATGACCATACCTTATTAGTAATAAGTGAATCGTATTCACTTTGAATAGCAGTTTTCCACTGATTACCATTAGGACCAGACATAGCTTCCTCATAAGTTAGAGGATCTCCTGGTAGGGAAGACTCATGATGAACGAGAAGAGATAAATCAACTTCATAATCATTGTACCTGCATGGCAATTGCAATCTCGTGCTACGCACAGGACGTTGTGCAGCACATACCGGCGGCTCGGGGTCACGCACTTCCCCTCCAACTACCACCTCGGGCGTTGACGTCACACGCTCAGCGAGCGAGTCATCGGCCGGCGACAACGCTGGATCCACCTCGGCTTCGCTGCCAGTGCAGTAGTCGTCATCATCTTCTGAAATTAGAGAATCCTGATTTATATTTTGATTCAGTTGAACTGTAGAACTAGAATTCGGTATAGAGGGAGAATTCAGTACATTACAATGACTAGAATCACTATTATCATTATTATTCATATTCAATTGTATAATTTCATTATTTAAATTAATATTTTGACTAGATGCAGGATTCAAATTATTTATTTCATTATTATTATCATTGTAAAATTCATTAAAAATTAAATCACTGTCAGTCACATTGTTAAAATTCCTCTCAGTCTTATCATAAAAATTATTTTCAATAAAAGCCACATTCCGAGCAACAATGACCTTTTTAGGGTTCAGGGGGTCCGCTAGTCTAAAACCTTTAGACGTGGAACTGTAACCAACGAAGATATACTTCTTACTCTTTGCATCAAGTTTGTTCCTATTATGTTGAGGGAGCAAGGCATATGCTAAACAACCAAAGACATGTAAATGACGAAGGTCAGGTAGACCCGGTCCACTTTTCCTCTGGTGTTAAACCTGACAAAGCAGATGAAGGTGACCGATTTTTCAAATACATGGCGGTCATCACCGCCTCACCCCAATAACACTTGTCTAAGTTAGCCCCTAACAACATACACCTAGCCTTCTCCAGAAGCGTTCGATTTAGCCGCTCTGAAACACCATTTTGCTGTGGGCAGTATGGAACAGATGTTTGGTGCAATATACCTTCCTTCTTTAAAAACTGAGAAAATTTTAAATTACAGTATTCACCCCCATTGTCGGAACGAAATATCTTAATAGGCAACCCCAACTGTTTTTCTACAAAATTTTTAAAATAAACAAAAGTGGTAAATACCTCATCCTTCTTCTTCAGAAGAAATCCATAGGTCTTCCTCGTGAAGTCATCTGTGTATGTGACCAGGTATCTTGCGCCACCCCAACTCTCCACGGGCAGGGGGCCACAGACATCGCTGTGTATCAGCTCCAGGGGAGCGCTCGCACGGTGAAGAGTCTCGGCAGGATATGGCTTAGCTAGTCATCTGTGTATGTGACCAGGTATCTTGCGCCACCCCAACTCTCCACGGGCAGGGGGCCACAGACATCGCTGTGTATCAGCTCCAGGGGAGCGCTCGCACGGTGAAGAGTCTCGGCAGGATATGGCTTAGCTGCCATTTTTCCTTCCAGACATGGCACGCAGTGCTTCGAAGATTCTTCATCCTGAAAACACACGCCACATACAACACCACCCCTTAACGCTAACATACCTGCTTTACTTAAGTGGCCAAGCCTCCTGTGCCAAATATCATATGGTACCTCAGCTCCGTTCACACTCTGTGTATCTTGCACAGGCAAGATAGCTGAAGAATGTGCCACTGCACAAGATGACAACTTACCTAAGGCTTTAAGTCTATAAATACCACCTACAGGGGGAACTCTAATAATTGGTTTGCCAGATGTATCACTTTTATCAAAGATAAGACAACCTTCCTTTTGAAAATCAACAATTAATCCTATAGACACAAGTTTGCTTACCGATAGAAGATTGGCCGAGAGCTCCGGGACAAATAGTACATCATTTAGATCAAGTACATTGTCTTCATTAATTTTAAGGGCTACAGAACCCATTCCTTGAGACTTTACAACATAATTATTAGCTATTTTAACGTCACTATTGTTGTAGTCGTCATTCATATCTTTATAATAACTTACCAATAGTCCATTTTATTTTACGATTTACTTAAATAATTTTATTATTGCCCAGCCATTTTATTTCACAATAATTTAGTTGAAGTCATGAGTAGAGACAATCGTTTGATAATTCGACTTCCCTTATCATAACGTCGCGTAGATCCCCACCACGAGGTAATAAAATGGCTGAACAGACTTGCGGAGCACATTCTCCGATGTGAACTAGAAGGGTTAAGTCGTAAATGCTGTGTGTCAAGCTGTATCTCTTGAGCAAAGGAAATAAATATAAATTATTTGAAGCTGGAAGTCATGGTTTTACTACAGTATCAGAAGATGGATCGACAGCTCACGTGCAAGGTAATGTGTTGAGACTTTTTTTTGTTGTTCGTTATATATTAGGTACTTAAGATTCTTAAGAATGATGGTTTTCATGGTAGAATTTGATAAAATTATGAAATAACATGAAGTGTACAATTTATGCTTGTCAGTTTATATTATTTTTAATGAATACGACATCGAGTTAAATAGTTTGTATTCCTTTCCACCCTACCCACTAGTGGTATTTAAAATAAATTCAATAGGTTTTATATATTTAATAAGATTGGTTAAATGTATTCTATAACGTATCAAGATCCGTGATAAAATGTCCACGAATGTTTTAAATCCAAGTTAATGCGAGCTTAATACGTGGAATTTATTGAAATAAAAGGCTAGTTGTCTTAAGTTATATTACATAAAAACATCATATTATCCAGAGTAGTTCTAGTGATGGGAAAATAAAATTCGATATTTACACTCTTTCAAGATAATTGTGGAGTTGTGTCAATGACCATTTAGTCGTTATAATTGATATGGATTTCGGGGCTAAAATAACAAGCGTTTAGCTCTCACAGTTCAATAGAAAGTTTGAGATTGAGGTGACCCTTATGCACCCTCTCACATTCACTGTTTTATTGCGAGGTACACCGCCGGGACCACTGCGGCTGACCTACACATGAATGACCGTCCCGAACGTCGCGCCACGTCGTCGTCGGTCGTCGTCGTCGCCGACAGTTGCTGGTGGTCGAGGTGCTGCTATATCGCAGCCGCCGCGCCGCCGCCGCGCCCTCGGTGGAATGTAACCACAGCAGTCGCGAGCTTGATGGACTTCACGGACCAAATAACATCAATACAATAAAGTACGTTTAGATTTATTTTACGTATATTTCAGTTTCAATTCCGAATCCATTATTGTCTCCGAGTACAGATTGAAGATAGTTATGGTAATATTGTGAATACGTACGAGATATGTACTTAGAGTACTTCTAGATCAAAAATTCAGAGTGAAATTTTAATTTCAAATTAATGAAGACTAAACTGAAAAATGTAACAAATTAGTAGTAACTCCAAAGAGTGACTGCAACATAACTGCAGCTTCTCTTGATCAGAGTAGCAAACTACGGCAATCTGTAGATACGGATATGGATATCTGTGTTTGATAAACGTAAGTCTGTAATTCCAGCTTTACGAATAAGTTATTATTTACGTACTTGGCGAACACTATTTTCTGACTGAAGCATTATAATAATATCGCTTTATTAAGTACACAAGTAAGTTTGAACACACATTCATTTGGATACACACGCATACGTAGGAATTTAGAGCCCGGATAAAAGCTAACGGGTTTCTGTTGAATAAGCGTTACTCAAATTATGTCAATGGATTATTTTAATAGTTTTGTAAAATCAAAATAATTTTATTGTAAGTTTCATATCTTAGTCAAAAGTACGTGTTGCCGATATTCATTCACTATTATATTTTTAGTAAAACAATCAATTTGTAGAACCATAACATATATAATAAAATAAAATTATTCAGATACAATTGACTTTGCTGCCAAGACAGAATGCCCTCACTGTTGAATTACTTATTTAATTTGGCATTATAAATTTTAAGCGCTTATTATCTAACTGCCGTAGTTTTTGCAAAATCATAAACGCACACAGTATCTGTCATCTAAGACAACCACTACTGGACGAAAGTAAGAGGGAAAAATAAAACTAAAACTTTACAATGAATTACGTAGCTACTAGTGAAGTGTTACGGTTATAAAACACTGATTCTGAGTAACAAGTGATAAATCAACCCGAACTGTTTTCTCGAATAATAACTTTGTTTGGGCGAAATAAAAATTTTGAGGGTAAAAAAAGAAAAAAAAAAGGAAAAAAACAAACGTACTTTGTAGAAAATGGGAAAGTCATTAGCTTCTAAGGGATCGTGAGAAGTATTGAATTAATGTACCAATGCGAGGATAGAGGATCTAATAAACAGTTTATTCATGTGATCATCTAACAACAGCGAGTTGAAGTGATTGGAACTTTTTGTTTCTATTTACATCATGTTATAACAACTGCTATATTTTATACCACATGAGAGTAAAAGATAACACGGTCGTTGTTTATTCTCAAACTATTGCGAAGGCTTAGCCGTAATCGTGTATATATTTAAATAATTGTAAGAATGATTGCGAAGTGCAAAACGAAACACATCAATAAAACTAATGTCGGAGATGACTGTAATCGTCACCCTAAGTTTTTAAGCACCCGCAGATATCCTCTTTACTTTGCTTATTTCCTTTTAATGGATAAGTTTATTTACAACCTCCTTAAGTTTATTTCTTTCCTGTGTGTAATTTGTTCTTACGTTTAATATACTCTTAGATATTTGGTCATGAGCGAAAACATGGAGACCGCCTTTTAAGAGAAAACATACTATCAACAAAAAGGTAGTTGTTAATACACAGAAAAAATAATTGTTAATATACATTAAAAAAATGTTTAATAGAATATTATCAAGTCACTTGTTTATATACGAATGCACAAAGCTTTGTGATTCCGGGAATCAAGCTTTCTTGATTGAGAAACGAAACAAGCATACATAGTACATTCCAATAAGTAATTGTCGGCTTGATCAATTCTAATCATTAATTGGATGAACTAAGTGTAATGTGTAGTAATAATAAAGCAACTTGATGGGTCTAAATAAGTTGATGATAGAACTGACTATGCCTTGACATGAATAACGTAAACTTATTAAATTCAGCACTTTCAATTTGATAAACGTTCAATCATTTCACTTTATTGTGGCAAGAAACCGTCAATTATTGTTTTTGATATTTCCTTGAATGATTCAGTCATATTTTTTTCAATCAAGCAAGACTGTAACTTATTTAGCCATGATTTTTTTCAGTGTATGATACATATAAAGGAGAGATCATTTTACGGTTGACACATATGCCACCCAAAAAAGAAAAGTTTCGGTTATCGATATATAATTCCCAAACAATGTATGTATGTGTTTATAAATTAAACTAAATTCAAGTTACGGCGGCAAGTGGTATTGTCTTAAACCAAAATAGCGGACTTAAAGCATGAGCTCTCAATCCGACATTGACGGGCTCGGCGTCATGCGCCATTACGACGTCTGTATTTCATTTTCGTCTTGTCCTTCGTCAATTTAGAGTGTAGTCATATGCAATAAACATAAAATTGGCCAAAAATACAAATAATGTCAAAGTCAGATCTGTTTTCTTATATTAAGACATATTTGAACCTATGGCGTGTATTGATATCTGTTTTCGAGAACGCATAGATTTACTGGACAGGAAAATTTAGCCTTAGATTTTTTGCCATATTGATATTTGAATTTATATTGAAAGTAAAAAAAAAAACGAGGAAAAGAAAAACGCAGCTTACTATACTCAAATACATTTTAGCTTGTTTTAACTAGAATGCCCCAGTTCAGCTGCATGGCTCTGAAGCGATCGCTGGTTTTCTGTTGATGTTTCGACTCTCGACCGTCGTTCAGCCGTCGACTCCATAGTTAACATATAACCACAACAAAATAGTAATAGCAAGAAGTTAAAAAAAAGAGAGATTAGTATCTTGACAATTCTATACTTCTCATTTTAAGCAAGTTTTACTTGATGTTTTGGTTGAGACGTGATATTAAAATATGAACACTAGTAACTGATGAATACAGTGTGCTGGGAAATTTAATTGAGATTTGGTTCAGTCGATCTATAATGACATTTAAAAAAAAAACACCTACATAAATTTTGCCGTTGTAGAGGATGATAGCGTTACTTCTTATTTAACTTCATAAAAATGATATCGAACCATGGAAGTAACGTCCATAAAACTAAACCAAAAAAAACTCTGAAATTAATGTAATTTGCTTCAATGTTTTATCGTGGTAGATTATATTGAAACTACTTATATAATAAGCACAACATCTGTATTTACGTATGTTCTTTGGAAATAAAAAAATATTATTTTATTATGCATATTCTATTCAAATCCAAATATAAAAAAAGAGATTAAATGATGGGTATGTATGAAAACTAACGTATCGTAAGATGTCTTGAAATTGAAATAACAGAGTGCACCGGTGGTGCCGTAGTAAAAACATATTTTCACAAATAATCTGTTGCAGTCGGTAAACACAGTGCTAAGGATAACGGTTGTTAAAATACCTAATTTGAGTCTAGTTACGTTTTTCTTAATCATAACGTTCTGACATCGTTAATGCAATTTTGTTCTTTAACCGAGTAATATCATACTATAAATGTAACACATGAAAATAGTTTGAGCTATGGCGTTAAACTATCAAAAATAAACAATACTCACATTAGTCTCATTGAATCCATTTTTTTCATTCTCGTCTAAGTGAATCGAAGTTCGGAAAAAGTTTGAAGCGTTGTCGAAGAGATTATGAATAATTTCAGGTACACATATAGTTAAGGTCACATATAGTTAAATTTTGACATAATTGTAAATGTAGAAAATGTAGAAAAAAAAAGAAAAGAAAAGAAACGTTACTATTTATAATTTTAAACTAATGATGTACCTACAATATTTATAATAAGTATGTTTTTTTTAAAGCATTTAAAAAAATACGTGCAGATTATCGGTGAAATCGCATGAAAATACATTCGATATTTTCGGGAATCAATACTAGCATTCTTTTGTATAGATTTATTAAATTTAATCAAAATTAAACGGCAAATCAGAGATATGCTATATTAAAACTGAATATACCATATCTCTAAAAGGTTTGTGTAGGAAAGGCGACATTCTTTCCTTTTCTTGGAATTTAGATTAGAATCGGTGAACCATTGAGATTGTTTATCCGTTGATGGAAGTAATTTACAGTTGTTTAAGTTATAAATTTTCAGTTGTTTAAGTTATAAAACGCATCTACAGATTTCGTATCACCCTTACAAAAATTATTTTCACTCGCTATAAATATTTGTTTAGATGTGTGGTGAATTGAAACTGAAATAGGAACGAAATGAATTTAAAATTAATTGCGATATGGATAGAAGCGATCCATTAGCAAGGGGAATTGCGATATGGATAGAAGCGATCCATTAGCAAAGGGAATTGTGATATGGATAGAAGCGATCCATTAGCAAGGGGAATTGCGATATGGATAGAAGCGATCCATTAGCAAGGGGAATTGTGATATGGATAGAAGCGATCCATTAGCAAAGGAAATTGTGATATGGATAGAAGCGATCCATTCACAGGGGGAATCAGATAGAAGCGATCTGAATTCCCCTTATTACGACACTTTAAGAAGTAATATGGATAGAAGCGATCCATTTACGGGAGACTAGATAGAAGTGATCTAGATACTTTATAGATAATTATTATAGTATGGAATGGCATGCAAGCAGTTTTGTAATTGTTGACTGAATTATTGACAAAATAAAAATGTCGTGACCAAATCAATTTTCACTAATGTGATTTTATAACTGAATTCTGTTATTGCTTAATGACATCGGTATTTATTTAATATTCATTGTTAATTGTAGAAATACCTAGTTTATTTATTCTCAACACTGTAAACAGACAACCCTGCGAATGGCCTGAACTAGATAACTAAAAAGATTTCACCTGGTCTATAAACATATTCTTGTTAGCTATATTTTTACGAATTATAGACTATTTCACCTAATTGTCACTTTTTGTCTAAAAAGGGGTTAAAATTATTTGGTTGGAAAAATATAGCATATGGCATCATTATTATTATTCTTTGTGATAATTTTGTAAAAGTTTAAGTACAGCATTGAGTTAATCATACCATAAATTGTATCATAGCCCCAACAATGCGAATAACGCAAATAGAGAAATTTGAATTATGTTTTTGGTACTTATTGATCGTGTAAAATAGGTAAATAAAATGCTTACAATTTAAAGTATGGAAAAATGTATAAAATTGAGATTTAAAAAAGTTGCACTTACATAAAATGAGGTCTAGTTCGACATTAATAACCTTACATGGATAACTTAAAGATATTAGTAGCCAGTAGGTAATTTTGATATTGGTTAAATTGTGTCGATAAACCCTGTGTGTATATCAATTAGGTGTATTTCTGTTTAATGTTTTTCTTTTCTGATGCCACACGGGGACGTGTGTATTTTTCGGATGGCCGAGTTGTTGTAGTCGTCATTCATATCTTTATAATAACTTACCAATAGTCCATTTTATTTTACGATTTACTTAAATAATTTAATAATTGCCCAGCCATTTTATTTCACAATAATTTAGTTGAAGTCATGAGTAGAGACAATCGTTTGATAATTCGACTTCCCTTATCATAACGTCGCGTAGATCCCCACCACGAGGTAATAAAATGGCTGAACAGACTTGCGGAGCACATTCTCCGATGTGAACTAGAAGGGTTAAGTCGTAAATGCTGTGTGTCAAGCTGTATCTCTTGAGCAAAGGAAATAAATATAAATTATTTGAAGCTGGAAGTCATGGTTTTACTACACTATTGTGTTTATAGTCCAATTTTGAAAAAAAGTCTTTATTGTTGCATATATGTTGCGTACACACGCTGTCAATGAACCACTCATCATATGAAGTTGCCATGAAAGCTGAAGCTGAAAATTTGTCATCTTTGTCTTCTTTCTTGTTTTTGTCTTCAGTTTGAACATTTGTTTTTGTAGTACCCTGGTTTGTTGCAATAATGGCACACAATTTTCTTCATATTATTTGATGAGCTTTTCTTAGAAACAAAAGCGGTAGCAGTGCTTTCCTTTCCATTCTTCCGGAACTCTTCTTTTAGCAGTCTGGTTCTGACTAACTCGCTCGACAGGCGAGACGTCATACAAGCAGTTTCCAGGTTTGAAACTAACGCATCATATTCTTCAGGCAATCCAGACAGCAAGATTTCAGCCACCTCTTCATCGTCAATGATTTTATTTATGTCGGCCAGCTGCTGTACCAAACTCATAGTTGCTTGTATGTATTCAGTCATCGAGTTGTACTCGGCAAATGAAATCCTGTGAAGTTTGCGCAGAAGTAGTACACGTCTGTGTAGACCTTTGTCTTCAAATATGTTAGAAAGCGCCTTCCAAGCATCTTGACTCGTTTTGCAGTCTCTCACATATTGGTAACAAAGCGGTTGAACGGCCAGACATATCCTTGCCAGCGCACGTTGATCCCTTGTCGCATCAGTATCCGCACCGAGGACGCACTTCCACGTGCCCTCCAAAGTCAATAACATGCGGATCATGAATTTCCATGTTGCAAAGTTCCCATGTCCTTCCAAGCGATCCAACTGAACGCCACCATGCGTCAAAGTGGTTGCCGGCGAAGCACTTTGGGTCAATTCCGGTGGAGATACGCCAGCAGGCGTCGTTTCCGACCCAGAAATCATTATCCCAATATTGCAGTTTCGACTGATGCAGACTTCCTTTGATTTTTCCAACGATTTCGCACCTTTTCGTTAATTGCGCACTTGTTCGTCACGCTATGGCGCTGGGGCCAATAACCTATTCGAATGTAGGTCCGTGGATCGGTACGAAATCAAAATGCAGGAATACTTTTGAGGATCAGCGGCGTTTATTCATCAAAATAAAGCACACTAATACATTAGAAATATAAAGATCTTATAGAATTTAATTCGGAGAACAAAAACACAAACGACTCCATTACAGTGCGAGGGTGAAGAGAGAAAGAGGCAGAAATTGTTTTGACAGCAATGACATTAAGCTGTCCGTCATCGATTAAAAGGTTGCGTTCAAGTTAAAACTTAAAATAATACATATTAAATTTTCAATACTAATTAGGTACTAAATGTTCATACAAGTACAAGTGTCAAAAACAGTCTCTAACTATTAAACCAAGTGGTGCTTAATTCTTCATACAAAGTTATCTTTAGCCATAACTTTTTTAATCGTACCTAAAAATCTGAATCAAATAGATGTGTAGGTACTGATTAGGTACTAAATCTTCATACAAAGACAAGTGTCAAAAATAGTCTCTAAATATGAAAACCACGTAGTGCCTTCCTTATCTTCATAAAAATTTGTTTTTACCCGTAACTTTTTTAATCAAACCTCAAAAAATCTGAAAATAATGTATGTTTAGTTACAATTAGGTACTAAATCCTGATGCAAAAAAGGTGTTAATAACAGTCTCTAACTATAAAAACCACGTAGTGTTTAATTCTTCATACAAAGTTATTTTTGGCCATAACTTTTATAATCGTACCTCAAAAAATCTGAAAAAATACATATGTAGGTACTAATTTGGTACTAAATCCTTGTGTATAAACAATTACCGAAAAATGCTTCTAAGTATGGAAATTATTGAAAATCAAAACTGGTCTAGTCAACCTGACGTCAGAATGGCTGACCACTTTATTTTTCAAATTTCTCCAAAAATAAAGAGGTACTAATTATTTCAATATTGGTACTAAATAGTAGCAATTAGGTACTTAATCTGTGTGGTGTCTAAACTCAAATCCCTCACTTAGTCCAGATATCCTGACGGACACGATTCCGGCTTCCTAGCTTCCTAATGTATGCCATTGTAAGAAAGAGACTGCGCGCTATTCGCTTGTCATACAATTCAATGAGAAGAAAGAGATGGAAAGGCAAGCCACGCAAGATAATCTGTCCTTTGCGTTATTTTGTTCCTTAGGCATTTTGATTGTTACGCAGGGTTTGTAATATTGGTAATGATATGTATTATATCCAAACTAGTTTTTGTAATACTTTTTACTGGTATTGTCTTGTATGTGCAATATAATGTTATTTCCGGATTTCAAAAGGGAAGCCGATAGGAATAGTGTTGTGTGGACACTTTGCCACTGTTATTTATTTTTTGTCATTTTCATCAACTAAATATCAGACGTCAAACCAAACCAAAAGATGTTAATTCCACTACTGAAACAAAGGCCTCCCTCAAGAATTTCAATAACAACTAAATGGAGTCCTGCGTATACTGTTGCCACCTGCTTTGTGATCCATATGTGCCACTTTATCAATTTAGCTCTCAAAATTGTCATGTTAGTTACTTTGTTCTCCAGTGGATCTATTATTTATAGTTCAAAGACTATAGAAAGTACTTACGATTAAGATTAACGCTTGGTACTGCCGAACAGATCAGTCGACCACCAGTAGTTTTGTCTTCTGGTTTGAAATGCAGGTCACAGATTGTTTTATCTTTCCATATTCTACGATATGTATCTTCCAAATTATTGCCAACAGCCAATGCCCATGCAGTAAACAGCTCTGGCTTTTTGTCCGGATTTGGGAATCGGTGAAGGATTGTACCTTCTACGACTGAAATGAGAAGTACAATATTATGGATACCTGATACCTTTGACTCCATAAGTGAACTTTTTACCAAATATTTATCATGAAAATACATTGAGGATTAATTTCAATTTCTTTCTTTATTTTTTACTTACCAAGAGCGTCGCAGCCGAAGACACAATTTCTTTGCTTACGTTGCTCATCAATCCCACTCATGATGAGTTTGGCAACAAAATAAAAATTTTAACAAACAACAGAAACGTAACAAGAACAAAATTAACAAAAAACTTAACGAAAATAATAACAGAAAACAAATGAAAAGCAGGAAAATCACTTCTCTTTGAACACTTCGATATTCGAATCCGAGAATTTCGCTGAGAAGAAAATCGTCCAGTATCGTTAAGTTCACTTCAATGAGGTGTTTTCCATGAAATTCTTATATCTATTACTAGATGGCTCTGTCATCACTATTAACAAAAAATGTCAAATTATCAAATGTCACTGATACCCGTTTTAGAAATAAAATGTATTTGTCGAGCTTCTGTCCCTTTTACACGTACTAGATTTATAATTCGCCATCCTGCTATCAGGACAATAAATAATTACTTGTTCTGGAACGCTTTCAAAGTGAGAAAGCGTTCCAAATTAGTTTCGTTACAAGTAATTTTTACCCTGACAGCAGGATAGCCTATCATATTTTTTTGAAGTGTGAAAGGGACAAACTCATGTCAGGTAAATCTTAACTTAATTTTAGAACGACTTCTAATACGAACGCTTTCTTTCGTGTTTGTTTGTACGGCTTTTGTTGGGATAGACATTAGATGTGGTCGTCGTGTCTTTCCACAGTGTCTTTCTGATATTTTCGCTGCTGTTATTCCTCCGCAACATGCGTTGAGTTGATTTTCGAATCCTCCGTACTAGCGTCGAGTGTGTGTTTCTGTGTTTTCTGAGATAAAGACTCCATTGTGACTTGAGATAGAGACTCCTACTAGTAGTTGTGTGTTGTTTGCTCATGATGAGTAAAGATTACGGATCCTGGTCGGTTGCAGACCTCAAAGCCGAACTGCGGAAACGCAATGTGAAGCTGACTGGTAAAAAAGCTGTCCTTGTCCAAAGGTAAGTTTCATGCTTGTTTATGCTTTGCTTTTTTCAACAAAAAGAGTAAATTTATATTCAAACAAATCAAATGAAATTATTCAATATAGGTAGCATTGTACACTCTGTGAAGGTCATTATAAAATCTAGTATGAAGTTCCTACCACTAGCAACTCGTAACTCAACATTTCCGGAAGTGTTCGTTTTAATTATTTATTGTCAATCCTTCGACTGCACGCAGAAGTCGCTCAATGTCTTACGTGTCCAATGTAACAATGGTTTTCGGATGCTGTTGGGGCTACCCCGCTACTGCAGCGCGTCCGGCATGTTTGCGCAAGCTAGTGTCGATGGTTTTCATGCCATCCTGTGGAAGCAGGCAGCTTCACTGCTAAACAGCTGCTGCGGGCTAGCCAATACAGCATCCTGAGGGTAATAGTGGAGAGATATAACTCTCCACTGTTTTCCCATTTCATGCGTGTACTGGTCAGGCAGGGCCCTTATGCTTCCTGCAACTAGTGCACGCATGGAAGGTGAAAACTTTTGATTATTGTGTTTTATTTGTATTTTTGTCTTATATAAAGTCTGGTTTTACTGACATTAGTCTTTACTAATTTTACTAATGCCACTAGACACTGTAGTCTGAGTAAATAAAGATAAATAAATAAAGTATTTAATACCTACTAATCTTGTTTCAGACTGGAGGACTGTGATAAACTTTTCGGAGGCCTCATAAATGACCCTGATCACTCATATCGGATAATTGTCCCGGACAATGAAAAGTTCTTGGATATTCATGCCAATGCTACTGTTCCAAACATAACAGATGCCGATTTGGAAACATACAGGGTGTAAGGGACGGTAAGTCAAAAACTGAAAGGGTGATTTGAGACCATGATTCTATATTGATATCCGGTGGAATTTTTCACCGGAAAATTTCATAATTTAAAAAAAAAAAACATTTTTTTCTAACGTAAAATGATGTATTCTACCCTTATCGACCCCACTATGCAAGAAAAAAAATCTAAAATGTGTAATTGTTAAAACTGACGATGTAATGCATAAATACCTACACTGTCGCTATGCGGGATAAACAGCTGATGACTGACGTTTGGGGTCAACGCACGCGCGCACCACAATGTAAACAATTCGCAATCCTATTATCATGCCTACATAGTCCGAAAGCGCGTGGCCGTGTTCGTGAGCGATTCGTTGATTTTCGTAATTTGTACGCATTTTTGAAGGAGACAGCACGAATCGCTCACTTTCCTTTCGGTACTGTACTTTCGTAGCATTTGCCGGTCTGAGGGTTACCAGATTAGACGATTTATTGCAATTCAGTATCATTTTTCAAAACTTAAGTACTGGTACGTATGTAGGTAGGTGCGAATCTTTGTGGTTCTGTTTGTTTGTGATCAACGGTTTTTGCCGAGGACTGATAACAAAGAAATTCACTAGTAAAAATTATCACGCGATCACAGTACTAATAAAAAAATAAAACAGTCATTTTCACAGAAAAGACAATAAAAATAATTATGAATTCAACCAATGTAGCCAAAATAGCCAAGACTACTTCAGTTTAATAAAACCGGCCAAGAGCAAGTCGGACTCGCGCATCAGAAATACTCTGAAAAAATTTCAATTCTCTACCTATTACGGTCCGTGAGATACAGCCTGGTGATAGACAGACGGACGGACGGACAGCGGAATCTTAGTAATACGGTCCCGTGGACCTTTTGGCACGGAACCCTGAAAACACAAAAAAGGCAATTTTATGCTACCTTTTCACAAATTTTCATGACATTTACTTTCGTGACATCTGGCAACACTGCAGTAAATCACATTCGTTCGGGAAGAAATGCACAATTTAAACCGACCAAATAAGGTATGACGGCATTTTTAATAGTTTCATTAGTATTTAAAAGTCTACTAAAATTGACAAGTTCAAATATTGTTGTTTTCATCGTAAATTTCAGTTCGACCGCGATCGCTCGTGCGTACGTACGTGATTTTTTTGCCTTTGTTTTCGTAATTCGCTGATGATTGTTTTTTCGTAATTCGCTGATGATTGTGATGTAACTTTGTTCTATTGTTGTTTATTTGTGTTGTGACTGTTTTCTTGTGTTGTGATTTCAAAATGAATCGCCCTCGGCGGCGTAGTGCACCCTTTACTGCTCGCGAATATGGGCGAATGCTCATGTGCCTTGGGGAAGCCAGAGGGAACGCTTCAGCTGCTCGCGAAATTTATGTACAAAGATATCCAAATGACCGTCACCCTGCCAGCAGTCGTGTCATCTCGTTGGCTTGGCTGGAAGGCCGTTTTGGGCCCCATCCGTGGCCCGCCCGCTCGCCGGATTTGACTCCTCTAGATTTTTTCTTGTGGGGTTACATAAAAGAAAGGGTCTTCATAACAGAATGTGATACCCCACAAGAAATGGAGCGTCGCATACGTGACGCATTTGAAAACCTCCAAAATGACATTCGTGGTGATCCTAGCATGATGACTCGACTACACGCCGAAACTCTGCGTCGTGCTCGGCTATGCCTGCAGGTTGGAGGTAGACATTTTGAGCCCCAACTAATAAGACCAAACAGAGATTAAGGTAAGATTTATTTTATTTTAATAAACGTTCCTCTCTGTCTTCTTTTTTGCTGTTTTTGGAAATGACGTAATGTGGAACGTGCATTTGAATTAACAATCACCGAAGCTAAATCTGTTTTGTAGGTAAGTAGCCATTCGTGTTTAGGGTCGGGGCGGGCGGAGTGAAGTGCGCGCATCCCATTCCGCCATGTTTTGATGATATTGCTCGGTTTCGTCGCTTTGTTGTCGGCACTGTGACAGCGGTACTATCGTTATGGGCGCTGTACATTGCGTAGTCGAAAAATATGACAACGTTTATTTTACGTTTCCGGAAAAAACTGATACTGATATCCTATTCCGAACAGTCGTCTAAACTCACCCTTAAAGTATTTGACTTACCGTCCTTTACACCCTGTATAGTATGCTGGCTGAAAGAGAAAATGTTCAAACTTCAAAACAAATGTATGATGAAGAGTTTTTACTGAGTTGTAGAATATCAAATGAAACATCGGGGGTATACTACGTCACAGCAACCTGTGCCTCAGAAATGAGGAAAAATGTTATTTATAATATAACATTGAAAATTACGGAAAATTTAATATTAGAAGCACAATGCGAATGTGCTGCTGGAGTAGGACCCTATGCTCAATGTAAACACGTGCTGGTGGTGATATATGCAATAGTAGATTTTACAAAAACAAAAAAAATAAAAACAAGAGCTAGTTGCACTTCCCAGCTGCAGTCGTTTCACCAGCCAGCCAATAAATACTCAGGAGAGCCAGTTAAAGCTGAAAATTTAAAACTCAAAATTAAACAAGGGAAGTTTACTACTTTTGACCCATCTCCCAAAAGTGCTTCTTCTGTCCACACCTCAAATGAAAGTTATAACCAATACTTTAAGAACACAGTAGTTAACTTTTGTGGACAAAATCATGTCACCATGCCGATGGCACAATTAATAAGACCAGCGAATAAAAAGGCTGTATATCTCGACCATGATTATATGGAAAAAACTCCAGAACAAATGTTCATTAAATCTATGTATAAAGATGACGAAAGGAGAAGACTGATTGAGCTAAAAACAAAAGAAGATAAAAAGGAATGGAAAAGGGAAAGAGTAAAGCGGCTTCAGAGTTCCGATTTTGGAAAGATATGCAAGTGCGAAAAAACAAAAAAGAAACTCGCGAAAGCACTGACGGTTATGACCGAGATTCCAACAGCTGCCATCAAACATGGTATAAAATATGAAAAGAGTGCCATAAAAAAATTCGAAGAATTGACTGATTTGAAAGTTAAAAAGGCCGGCATCTTAATTCATAATGACCAACAATTTCTTGGGTGTACTCCAGATGGCTTGATTGGTGAGGATGAATTGATCGAAGTAAAGTGTCCCTACACAGCAAGAGAAAAGTACATAACACCAGAAACTGTACCATACATATATCTATGTGAAAAAACTGGCAATTACAAATTGTCCACTGAATCAGACTATTACCATCAAATTCAAGGACAGTTATTATGCACTGGACGAAAAGCTGCCTATCTGTGTATATACACAATAAGAGACTGCCTTATAATAAAAGTTAAAAGAAATGAAGATTTCATACATATGATGTTCCTAAAATTAGAGGCATTTTATTATGATTACTTTGAAAATGCTTTATTGAATAAATACTTATATAATGAGAAATAATTAATAAATGATTGTTAAGTACTGAAAATTTTCATTTATTTACCAACAATATTAGATCTAAAATTTACTAACATGGCAGAAATAAATATTATGTCACTTGATAATAGAGTTTCTGTACGATTCATTGGCTGCGTTAATATTTTATATGTTTTCAAAAGGCCTATAACTCTCTCGACGTGTACCCTTTCACTGGCAACTTTTCGGTTTTCCCGTAAGGTATTTTCATTTATTTGACTTCCTTTTTTAAAAAAGGCAGGCATATTCACTTTTACCCCATATGGCAGAAAAATATCTTGCACATTAAGGCCTTTATCTACCATAATTTCATCATTAAAATCAAAACGCTGCAAAATATCACTTCTTTCAATAATTTGTCTATCGGTAGCAGAACCACCATAGGCAGGGGACACATAAGTGATCAGTCCACTAGGTACTATACCTATTAAAAATTTTACTGTATTTCTATTTTTATAAGTAGAAAAGGTGATTTGTTGAGCCTTAGGTAATCTAGGTTTTTTTATTGGACACTCGGTAGCATCTATCACGATTCTGGTATTTGGATACTTTTCATTAAAACTCATTGGCATAAATGCTTTCACAGTTGGCTTATCTATCCACAAGTCTATTTTTCTCCATTGCAGTGCCATAAATCTAATCCAAGTAATAAATATGTTTGTAATTTGTTTCAATGATATAAGATACATGATAGAGATTTCTTCAAAAGTTGTGTGTTGTCGCAATATCATTACAGTCATAAAAAACTGCTGAAGGGGATCAAGTGCTTTTGGAGGACTTCCATAAAAATATTCCAGATTGTTAACAAAATCACCAAGCGTAGTAAACACAAAAGAAAATTTATTGTAATTTTCTAGGCCAGTGTAGAAGTGTATGGCTTTGTCACTGTGCTTATATTTATACATATCAAATACTGGTGACTCATCGGTGGCTTGCACACACACATCTTTTTTCGATTCTAATGTTGGGATCTGTTCACATATTTTTGAATTGGCGCTATCATCATGGACATTACAATTTTCTACAAAAACTGCAGGATGTGCATTTTGAGACATATCTTCAATGAATTCTTCATAACTCCTCAGTTGTAGAGGATCAGTAGCCTGCTCTATTGATGTTGTTTCTAATATTGGAGATGGATTTACTTCAATAAAAGCTATTACCTTATTCATTCTAGTATAATCCTTAGAAATTAAGGGATTGAACTCTAGGTCATATTCTTTAGAAACTGTATTAGAACTAGTCTCAGGAAAATCATGACTAATTGTAAAATTATCAGCAACATTGGGGCTGATCTTAGCATTATCAGGAATATCATGGATGTTTGTAGCGCTATCAATATTACTGCATACTATAGCCAAATCTGGAACATCATTGCTAATTGTAGCATTACAAGGAACATCATGGCCGATCGTAGCATTTGCAGGAATATCATGGGCGATTACAGTGGCTTTCGCTGGAGGCAAAATTGAAGGAACAGCATTTGTTTTCAATTTTCTATACCCCTGATCACCATCTGAAAAAGAAGGTAAGAACTTAAATAACTATAACTTTCACAGAATTATTTTTTCGTCACGCTAAGGCAGAAGTTTTATTAAATGTTAAACAAAGTACTTAGGAAATATAATAACTTAATAGTTAGTAAATACTATATTAATACTCAAATGCCCTCACTATGGTTGGCCTGTATCGAAGGTCTGCCATAGTTTTTTTTTGTTTTGTTTTAATAAACAAAACCATTCAGACTGGACAAGTGGGAATTTCACAACTATAATAGATAGGTACATACTACGGTCCTGGTATCTCTAATTAGAATGTTTAACAAGCTATGAACATTAATTAAACTAACCAAACAAAGGTGGTATTGTATGAAAATCACTTTCCTTGAAGTGATCCGAACATATTGCAGATGTTTTTCGTAGGTTCCAACCTATTTTTCTTCTTTGGTCCAATTTTAATGCTTTTATCCACTGCGCCCGAAGCGTTTCATTTTTCGGAAATAAATGTTTTCCTACATTACTACACTTATAAACAGCACACAGCCTAGGCATTTTATTGATGCTAGTTCGTACTTTTTCTATATTACCTATATAAGTTTCTCTCTGTATCTAAAAGGCCCAAATAATTTTTTTTCGTTTCTTCTGTTTTGACAAATGACAGATTTTGTTCAGATCGATTGCGGTGCCATCTCTTGTTGGCTTGGAGAAGTGATTTTGACAGCTGTTTGACATTTGTGGAAAACACCTCATTCAAACTCATTTGACATTCTCATTTTTTCGACTTTTTTACTAGCTCTGGGTTCGAACCCGCTTGATTTTATAGGCTTTTACTAATGACATCCAGCGTCTTTTGTTGGAACTAATGTCAAACATTATTTTACATATAGAAAACTCTAGAGGGCATCACTTTCCATACAATATGTACCTAATTCTAACTATACCCCCCCTGCTTTCAGCAGCACTTTTTTTCGAATTAAAGAAGTACAGTAAAACTTCCCGCAAATGATCTTTCGTTGGCACGTATTTCGACATTTTCGCAGATCAAAAAAAGTATGTTGTTTACACATTGACTAATGGATACATACTTGAAGCTAAAGCAAGATGACGTAGCTTTAATATGACGCAATTATAGTATGGTCGGATACGTATAATACTAGTAGCGCCATCTCTTAGCAATCCTTTAAAATTAATGCATACACCCAATACAATAGGGAATTTTCCACGGGTTTCTCTAAACTCAACTAGATGGCGCTGATCAACATTGGAAATAAGGAAATCTCTTAAAAATCGTCAAAACTGACTGATATTACCGACTAATATCATATTAATGATGAATAGCTTTCGAAGATTACTTTTCATTGAATATTTTTTTGCATTTTGATCCAAAAAATACTTTTCATAATTTTTGATGCACAAAGCTTATCAGTATTGTTTTTGTATTTCTTCAAAGAATTCTAACATGATACCGAGTTATAAATTGCAGTTTAATCATAATAATGTATTAAAATCAATTTATTTTTGGTTCGGAAGAAGAAATTACGTATAGCAGAGAAACCAGAACGCACCCAGGTTATCCATACTTGACCAAGTTGGAAATTTATCGTGTCTGTTAATTCAATTAATAAGAATCTATGTTCAGGTGGCTGTTTATATATTTTAACAACATTAAATCTATTTTGTTACCGTAAATTCTACGCTGTTTTTAAAAATACATTACCAAAGCTTAGAAGCCATCTATTGAGACACTTTTGAACGGTGTGACATACGTCATCTGAAAACTCCCTATTAAAATGATTGATTCCATCACATAACTTATTTCAAGTAATATTTGATCATTTTATTGTTTTTATTTTTGTAAAAAATTCAAAAATTCGTCGACAGAGTAGCATACAAGGGTCAATAACAACCTTTTTAGTTTTGCCGTGAATGAGCATAGACTTTAACTGACCGAGGGAGCACATTGTACAGCTTAGGACCGGCCACATGGAGGCACCTGCGGGTCTAGGTCCGCCTCGTGGCAGGTGTGTGCAGGCGGTCCCGGCGCCTGGTGGTGAGGGAGGGGTTGATCTGGGAGTTAGTTGGGAACTGGTCCAAGTTTCGTCTTACATACTTACACACGTCCAGTATATATTGACATGGAAGTGTAAGTATCTCGTAGTCTATGAACAGCTGTCTCGCGGGCTCGTCAGATGGCACTCGCGCTAGGATGCGAATCGCGCGTTCTTGCATTCGAAATAAACAATCCCTGTCGGCGGCCACTATAGTGTTGTACTTCCTGGCAGGACCACAGAAGCGTACCACATTTTAATTGCGGTATAAATTCATAGAATTAATTGTACTTAATTTGTAAAAATAAATACCTCAATGGTATAAGAGTTACAGGTGGTCCTTCCAGGAGGGGTCCTTCCTGGCAGGACCACGGTGGAATTTCCAAAAAATAAGAGTATGTACTATCCGTAAAAAAATTGTACTTAATTTGTACTTACAACCAAATCATCGAAAACCGACTCCGTAAAAAAAGAGGTTATGTGCTCAGCGTTGCCTGAATGGATTTGAAAAATACCTTTTCTGTTTAAAAAAGGGAATACTGACTTGATGAATCTTGAAAAATATTTCCTGAGTAAGTATGTATTATAGTAAAAATAATGTTTGTTTAAGTAAGCTCGAAATATTTACAACTTTTTAGACCGAAAGGTCTGTACTTCTACCGGAATAGGATGTGTTGCACTTTATTGCGTCAAACTAAAGTAAAATAAGTTGGCAAAAAACTTAAATTTCAACAAAGAAGTACAAAAATGTCTTTTTATTTATTGTTGCAATAAATATTTCCTTATAGGTACCTAAAACTTTTTTAACATTATTATACTTAGCAATAATTATTAAAATACAGGGTGATTTAAAAATGTTTGGCAATTTTTTAATTGTAGCTTCTACTCTTGATACTGAACAACTTTCCCCAAAGACCCTATGATAATTCTCAAAAAATTTTGGACTTTGTATGGAGACTTGGCCAATCAGCTGACCGATCCCCATGCAAAGTCAGTACAAAGTCCAAATTTAAGTACGTAACAAAGTACGTAAAGTTACAGTTTTTACATTTTACTTTTTTTTTTGATTTAATTTCATCATACTTAACAGTTGATCCCTACTGAATTTTAAAAAATAGGTGTGCAGTTTCAAACAAAGTTGACAGATTGGATAGAGAGTTTTGGTAAAGTTGTTGAGCATGATAAATTAAATCTCTAGAAAAAGTTTCTGAGAGAACTTTTTTATTACAATCATAAAGCAGGAGTGCTATGTAATTTGATTTAAGTAAATAAATAAATAAAATTTAAATATTTTTTTAATTGGGTCACCAACAGTTAATAACTTTATAATTGATACAATACAAAGTAAGAACTTATAAACCAATAACAGGTGTCCACTAATGGGAATACTTGAAGCTTGCATAGAACAATTACATACTTGAAATAGGAGGTAAGTATTTAATATTTAATAACTAGAGAACAACATTTAAGGTTAAGTGCGGTTTATACAGTTTGTTAGAACTTGTTTTTTATATTGAGTATCAATATCGTTGTAGTTTTTATTGTACATTTTGATAATAATTTGTCCCAACTGAAGGCTGAGCAAATACTGGTTTTTTTCTTAAGGATTATAACTAAGATGATTTTTTAAATACCTACACTAATTTAGAGCACGTTCCTCGTGTCCAAACTGTTTTGACAAAGTAAGTAACCGAAACTACTATGCCTATTTGAATAGTAAAATAAGGAAATTGTAATCATCATAAAATCATCTTACTGCTGTTATTATAAATTTAAAAGTTTTATACTAATTATAGAGATACATAAATCAACGAATGGGCGGTTATTTGTTCATCAACTTTAGATTTAAAAGCCCTATTTTCGAGGTCGTCGTAGTATTATTGCCATTTGTGTTGCTTACAGTGGGAGCGAAAATGACCTGGTATGTATTCTATACAAGAGAGTTAGAGTTAAATCAATGTCAAACACAATGATGTCTGACAAGTCATGTTGTCTAATTTTCTCAGCATTGCAACATTCAGATCGTTTGTCAGCGCGCGTTTCATCATTTTCAATTAGAGAAGATGCAGACTCCTCTAAACCAGATATGCAATAATAGACTAATAAATGTAAATTGTTAATAATTATGTAAATAATTATTTTTCTGCAATAATAGACTAATAAATGTAATTTTTTTGGATACTTCATAGTTACACTGTAAACATCTTACCTTATAATTTGAACTGAATATTTCTGTTTGTAGAATGTGCTGGAACACAAATGCCAGCGTACTTGTGGAGTCCACTATAGTGATATTATCTGGTATTTTTTATTACAAAACTCTTGTAATATTTCTGTTCTAATGGCAAATATATCTTTGGAATAGTCTTTGTGTGCTATGGTTTTAACCAGAGTAGCGAACATCGAACTCATGTTAACTACTTTATTAGCTACAGAAGCAAAAATAATGTAACCAACAACGATGGCTTGCAAGACGGAATCGAACGCGCATGTATTTTTCACAATAACGTTACTGATTCCAGATCTAGATAGATTGCCATTAGGAATTAAATCCATTGCATCTTTTTTTCTTTATTGGTTATATTTTTTCCACTAATGGTTTGTCTGTCATATTTGACTTTTATTTCGCCAGTTTTCTATATACGTTGGTTTTCGAGAAAACACAGATTCTTGAGAAAATCCATCTGACTGGGGATTCTTTTCCTTTTCGTCATTGATTTCTTTCTCCTCTTTCTTTTCCTTTTTCTTTTCTTCTTTTACGTCCGTCCCTTTCAATTCCTGAAGCGTACTATCATTGTTACTTTCATTGATGTACTTACAAAAATCTTCCTTTAGTTCACAAGACAAATACTCTGTGTATCTTATTATGAAGTCATCGACTCTGATAAGGGTCTTTTCTGAGCCAAGAAGCAGGTGTTTTAGATTTTTAAAATAACTTTCCACATTACTGCTGCTAGGAGTATCTACAGTTTCTTTATGGAAAGGAGCCATACAGAGGTATATACATACCTTGTTTTTTTATACGAGTAGAGTGAAACGTCAGATTTTAAGTCTATTATCCATTGATATATAAATCTATGGACGGCGGGTCTAGTACATAATTAACGAAAAAAGTTATTAAACAGAAGGCTATTTCATTTCCGCCTCTTCCTGCAGTAGTCTCCGGCCAAACGTAATTTGATGTTTTTTTTTCATTTGCTTCATAGATTGTAAGGTTCAGTGTCCAAAGTTTTCGTAGATAAAATGACTGACTGAGATGACTTTCTCATCATCTGATTTTGCGTCCACTATTGTTCTTTGGAATCTATCACAGTCATCGCATGTGTCTATCTCCAGCAATTTAAAAGAAAGATTGAATTTTGTATTAAAAAAATTCACGATACAGCCAACTCTTTGCTATATCATTTTCCTCCGCTTTTCGATCCTTTATGAACTCTAAATACTGTTAGTACATGATGCATATATTCAGTTCTGGTCCCAAAAACTTTATATTTGTGTTTTCCCTGTTATAGTGACTCTGGTAAGAGGGATAGGAAGAAATGTGCTGGACCACTGATTCAATCACATGTTTAGGTGTTTTGTTGGCAGGGGTGTGGAGTCCTCTTTGGTCATGCAATGTCAAGCCACTATCTTGTTTCTTTGCAAGGCGAAACATTGTTTTGCAGACTGTTATATTTCTTGTTTTCATGGGTATCGTGTAAGTATGAGTTAATTTTCTTCTATCGTCTTCTATTATGCTTGTGGTTTTCATGTACTTCTTGATCGAAACATGTATGTTATTTGCAATATATTGCCGTCTCTGGTCCTAACTATTAGATTTTTTCCAAAATTGGTCAAACAATGTCTGTCTATTTTCCTCTGTTAGCTTATCTCAACATTTTTTGCGGCAATTTTCTTTGCATGGCGATTTCATCCCTCTAGCTCTTATTTCTGTCTGCTTTTTAGTAATCGAAACATATAAAAGTCCTTGAAGTCGTTTATTTTTAGCAACTGTTTTTTTCCAGTTGTCAATATTACGAATTCTCTTGCGGGGATTCTTTTTTGTGGAAGAATGCATAACAGGTCGAGTTCGATTTATTTGTGGAGATAACACGTTGCTTTCATCAGGCTGATCGTGGTTGCTGCTAGTTGGTTTTTCTGTGTTTTTTGTGAATCTTCATTTTTTTGTAAATTGTGACTGTCAGATTGGCTTGGATTTTGCAGTAAAATATCCTCAGAGTGCGGCTGTTTAGATGAATCTTTAGTTGGCTTTATCACCATGTCTAGGTTTTGAAGAGTTTCTATTAAGTTTCGTTCTAGAAGTTGGCTAACTTTTGGTTTCAAAATGTTTTCAGGGTCTGAATCTAAAGATTTGGGTCTGGTCGGGCCATTTGCTATATACGAGTTTTGGGGAGCTTTATTTACCTCTAGATTATTAAGTTGAATATGTTTCAGCCAAGGAAAGAACCAGGAAGGAACCCTCCTGGCAGGACCACCTGCAACTCTTATCCCTTGAGGTATTTTTTTTTATTATGGTACAAATTAAGTACAATTAATTCTATGAATTTGTACCGCAATTAAAATATATGTACGCTTCTGTGGTCCTGCCAGGAAATACAACATGCCACAATATATATTCCATATGTTAGTATGCAGTGGAAGTACCCGAAATGGCCCTTTTTAATGTTTTCAGTGGTGAGACTGGGGCTTAGCCGCAATAGGGTTTGTTGCTACAAACCCGGTTTGTACCAACAATCACAAAAAATATACATATTTGCGCTTAATATAAGATTTAACATAATAATAATAGTCTCTACAAAAGGGTCGCCACTCAGCATGTGCCGCCGGCACCAACATAAGAAGGTGCCGGTATCGCTCGTTTTCTGTGGAACCACATCGGATATGCGCGACAGCGCAGCGTACAGGTACTAAATATATTAGGTATTTATGATAAGTTAAAACATAAAACAAACATAGAAAAGTTCAAAATAGACAAAAGATACTTGTAACTTCTTATATAAAATCGACAAAAGATATTAAATACGATAAAAAGTAAAATATTTGTAACAAGAAGAATAGAAATAAGAAACAACAGAAATCTTATTTTGCAGAGAAAAATTTAGTAATAGTAGAAATACGAATATTTATGAGTTAAATTCTACTTTGGGTTTGGAACGATTTCTGAAAGTAAAGCGAGACGAGCAACTCAGCACGGTTGGTTATCTATGGCCTTGTTTTTGTTTAGTTAATAAATAAGTTTTTAGATCTTTCTTGAATTTGTACAATGATGGACACACTCTAATCGGCGGGGGCAGATTATTCCAACACTTCGTGGCAGCATAACGAAAGCTACCACGAAATGCCGCCGTACTGTGCCGCGGGAACACAAGACGGGGTGCTGATCTTTCAGGCCTTACAGAGAATTTAAGTTTGTTATAGAGGTATTGAGGACTTTTATTCTTTATAACTCCGAAAAGCAGCGAAGCAAAATGCATAGTCCAACGAACTTCCATCTTTAGAAGATTGCCTTTATTAATAAAAAGAGTAACGTGAGAGCGTTTATGTGAATGTATAATGTTAGCTGCGAACCCCTGGAGGCAGCCCAGGCGACGGCTGCGAGTCTATATATAGCGGCATCAGCGAGTGTCTCGTCCATTTGCTCCTCGACTTGCGTGCGCTCTTTTTGGTCTTACAATCCATGTCGTGTGTCCATATTTTTCCAAATTAATTTGTAAATTTTGATTTTGTGGAACTAAATAAAAATAGTTGTTACGTATCTCTTTTTTTAAAATTAATTCTTGCTCCGCTTCTAAAATCAGAAGTGGGATAGAAAGGCCATTGCCTCTCGTGTCATTTGTCTCCTGATAACCGCGTGTCTTCATAACTGTGTCGAGTAATTCGAGAACCAAGAAACGAAAGCGAGAGCCTACGCTTGGAAAAGGTGAGCCACCTTGAATGAGCCATCTTTCCTGGTTGCCGATTTGCTAATTCTGGTGAGCAAATGCCAGTAGTAACTGCCTCACAAATCTCATACAGGTATTTTTGATTTGTACTGAGTTATTTGATAGTATCAGCCTCCATTGGTGGCACATTCCCAGTGACTGGCATGTAATTCACCACGTCCATTTTTTCACAAGAAGTCAGGCATTTGCCTAATGGGCCGGAAAACTCCCTAGGACCACATGTTGAGCCATCCAGTTCTGTAAAAAGGTGTCTCAGTGGCAGCTCATTAGCGTGAAGGAGACACACAGCCCACTGAACTGGTTTACCAAGATGTTTTTCCAGATTCTGAATCACACCACCTTTCCAACCTGTGTTTGTTGCAGTACCATCACACCCAATACAATTAATTTCTTCCATATTACATTCTTTCGTTTTTAACAATTCAATTATCGAAGTTGCAATCCCTATTCCAGTCCCTTTTTCTGGCGTAGCATGTCCGACATACTGAGATCCTGGTTCAGATAAAACAGATATATGTTCTTCCGTTATTTTCATGCCATGTAAACGACTTCCTTTCTTTTCAGATACAAAAGTTTTGTCCTTTCTACCGTCAAAATATATACTTTTCAATGATAAAGTCTCAGAAGCTTCCGGTATATTTTGTCTCGACTTAGATACAGCTCCTCGTATTTTATTTTTATCGACAATCAAGTGACGATCACTCTCCGTGACGACTCCGAAATCTACTAAGACCGCTGAGGCAACAGCAGCTGCAGATCGTGAGGACAGCCCGAATCGGTCGCAAACTGTCGCAACTGTTGGAAGGAATAACTGATTGTAAGATGCCTGCGAAGTAGAAGGTACAGCTTCTGCATTAGTGGCGCTATCTAACGATTTTTTCCTCAAAACTCTACGTTTCTCAGACCGACCGGAACTGTGACTGTCTCGAGGAGGTGGTAGGCTTTATATTGATCTTGATATCCTTTTTTGAAGCTTTAAAGTTTCTGCTCTATCAGGATTACCAATAATCATTTTTCTTTCAGTCCTTTGGTCCCTAAGAAAATGCATTTCCTTGATGGGAACTTTTCTTTCTTTTGGGCAAGTACATTCTGTTACACATTTACATGAAGCTATATCAAATAATGCTGTTGATGAATTTGTGACGTATTCCTTTATTTTGTTGTGGTAACTTGGACTTTTCTTTGACTTCGGGTATCTTATTAGTGATAGGTATTTCTCAAAGTGACATTTCAGCAATTGCTTTACACGTTCTTGGGAAACCGTCGGAATTGATGCATTTTTCCAAATGCGCTCAATCTCGTGACTTACTAATAAGTAAACCTCTGAGTTTGAAGGCTGCTTACCATTGTAAGTTTCTTTCAACTCATGTTTCTTGAGTAATATAAACTTAATAACGTCACTAACAGTGGGCAGGCACTTGTTAGTAAGTTCAGAATGTGGCCCAAATAAGGGACATATTGTATCACTACGTCGTACCACAGAGCTCATTTCCGAGTAAAATAGTTGTCTTGTCTGAAAAAGTAGCTAATTATGCGCTTTGTACTTCGAATCTCAAACCAGACTACGAGTTTTATAGAGCGATTTTGTCCCGGGAAGTCCCTTGGGAATCATGTCAAAACTTGTTTTGTTTTAACTCTGTAATCAGATGTGAACTTGTTGCAATAGGTATAGTACGAAAATATAAGGTAAGATAAAACAGATAATGTAATAAAATAGTCAAATCTTAGCATTAAAGTACATGAAACATCAAACATTAAAGTACAAAAAATTATACCACGGGTAAAAGGGCTAAAAGTGGTATGCTAGATTTTTTTATTATTTTTTATGTAATCTACGTATGCTTACCCAACTTTTAAGGGGTATTGTCAGGCGAAATTCTTAAAAAAGTAAAATTGTTATTATACAAGGCGGTTATAATAAAAGTTCGGCGTCTTGTAACATCCATAAGAAAATCTCCCCTTAAAGCAGATACACTGCGGGACTATGTCTTGAAGGAACACCACAGAGACATACAGTTACAATTAGATTGCCGCATGCGATGGTCGAGTATGTCTGATATGATTGGGGTGTTTTTTAAAATAAAAGACGCGGTTCTGAAAGCCATGATAGATTGGAAATCCGAGATTTCTTTTTCGGAATATGAAATTCAAACTCTGAACGAAGTCGATGACAGCTTGAATGTTGTAAAACTGACTGTTTTGTCCTTGTGCCAACGTGATATGACGCTTTACACAGCTGATAGAGCACTAAAGTTCATGCTCAAAAAACTTGACGAACAGAACACCTTCTTGAGCCATAAACTGGCGACGAATTTGCGAAGTCGTATCAAACAAAGACGGCTATTAGTAGCAGGTGTTCTGCACTACTTACACGATTCGGAAGACTTTTTCGCACAAAGAGACGATGATACATTCCTCAAACTGAATGGTAAGGAAATATCTGAGATCATAGTTAATTTGCTACGCCAGCTTAGTATAAACCAACTCTCAGTGAGCGTTGCGACTCTAGTCCTACACCTGCATCGTCTCGCGAACCCGAAATGGGCAATTTATCATCTTCTGATGATGTCATTACAGTTGACGAACCAACACTACAAGAGCAACTTAACAAAGAGTTGGATAAATGCAAAGAACTCCGTAAGAATCAGTCTACCAATTTTGACTTTGCAGGATTCGTGAAAATAGAGAGAGCCATGTACGACAACGGAGGAGATCGAGGTGTATATCTGACAGAAGCTTATGTATATGCTATGCATCCTGCCTACCAGCGTAGAGAGTGAAAGAGTCTTTTCGTGTGCCGGTTACTTTTGTAACCGACTACGAAGTTCACTTTCAGATAAAATGTTAGATGCACTATTATTCTTAAGAACTCATTATCAAGAACAGAGGTTCCTATCAAAAAAATAATTATTGTTTAAGTTAGCCCTTGATTTGATCTCATTCCAGTTTATTACCAAATATTGATACTGTTCGCTATATTGTTTTTTTGTGATTAGGCATGCTTACCTGTTGGTAAGTACCGATGCTATCTAAGGTGTAGCACGCTTGCCCAAAAAGTGCCCTTGACTTGATTTGACTTTTAGAGATGTTAAATTTATATTTCTTTGTTATCATTAATATTAGTAGTGTGAGCTATAGGGCACTCGGTCTCCTTAAATCTTATCTTGATAATAGAATGCAAATGGTACAAGTCAAGGACGTTAATTCTTCTGGGTCCACTGTGAAAATGGGCACGCCACAAGGCTCTATTTTAGGCCCTTTACTTTTTCTGACGTACATAAATAAAAAATGAAATAATTTCGAAAAGATAAGATAAGATAAGATAAGCTTTTATTTCCTTACATACATATAATTTTTTACAATATCTATTACTATTTAAAGTATAATAACTATGAAAAGTTAAAAGGTAAGTTAGGGGTAAGTTAGTGAGTAAGTAGGTATTATAGTTATATTATATGTTATAGGGGTATTATTTATTATACATATTCTTCTTCTTTGTAAGGACCGCCAACAGCGGTGAAAGCCTCCTCCAAAGTTTTCCACTTGTTTCTGTTTCTTGTTGTTCTAGCCCAACAGCGCCCAACTATTTTTTGGATATCGTCACTCCATCTTTGAAGTGGTCTTTCTGCACTTCCTTTTTTTCCCCTGGGGTGCCAATCGGTTACACTTTTCGTCCCATCTTTGAAGTGGTCTTCCTGCACTTCCTTTTTTCCCCTGGGGTACCAATCGGTTACAATTTTCGTCCATCTTTCGGCTTTTACTCTTTGTATGTGTCCTGCCCATTTCCATTTAAGTCGTAATATTTGTTCCACAACATCTTTGGCCTTTGTTTTTTTCCTAAATAATTTACTTAAATTTTATTCTATTACTTTGTATGTAAGTTACATTGCTTATAGAAGCACTTTCTTAAATTTCGAACAAAAGGTATGAAATTCCCTAAATATTTATTCACACTAAATAATTTATTTATTCCTATTTATTTGTCACGAGTTATTATATTATCACTTAGAATATTATATTGACTTATAAAATAAGTTTCTTACATTATATCGAAAAGGTATGAAATTGATAACTTATGAAAAAATTAGGTCTGCAAAGTTATTCTATCAATAGACAACGTGTGGACTGGCCCTTCCACACGGAGCCGAGGTTCTTATGTTAATTCTTAAACTAAGTTTTCAAAATTCTTAATTTATTTCTAGGTGTAAAATTGTTGAAGCGTTATCGTACGGACTCAGCCTTCAAGTTTCTGCATATAATAGTCTATTAACACTGTTTCACATGGCACTGGTTCGTTCTAAAAAAAGGTCAAAATCACATACCAAAGTCTTCTGACATTCACAGCACTACTTATCGTTGGTTCTCACTAGGCGAAGACGACAGTTGTCGGGAGCCTCGGCTGGAGAATGCAGCTTCCATGTGTTTTCAGCGTTCCAAAAGATGAGGATACATTTTGTAGCGTAGTTTTAGAGCAAAATTTAGAATAAATTTAAGTAAACTAAAAGGTCAAATTAAGAGCGGCATCCTGCCGTCTCTTCGTTCTTGTTTTATAAAAACATCAACTATGATGTGTTTTAAATGGCCAAAGCCAGGGATGACGGCACCGATGACGCATGTCGGCACTTCTTTCTTTCCTCGAAGATGAAAACGGATTACTTTCTCAAGTTTTTTATTTCTCAAATTTAGCACTCAGGCACAGATTAGATAATAGTACTACGACTCAGGTTGCAGGAAGCCGCTGGATGCGAGCCGCACAGGACCGGTCGGTGTGGAAATCCTTGGGGGAGGCCTTTGTCCAGCAGTGGACGTCTTTCGGCTGATACGACTACGACTCAGGCGACGACGTCGATTCTGACAGACCAGGTTAGACAGTTTTAATATGTTGCCATAACCCACAAAAATGCGTGCGTTCGAAAACGGTTTCATGAAAACGTTTGTTACCAAAACAAGTTTAAATAAAATATCTATTCCTCAGCAATAATAAAAATATTGCCAACGAGTTTCAAGCTAAATTATATTATTAATTCTCCATAAAAACTGAACTCTCCCCGAAGCTATTAAAAGTAACGTAAGTAACCTGTGAACGGCAATACCGGCCAAAGAGAAACCTGTCAACGTCAAAAGTGACAGATCGACAATGCTGAAATGTGAACAACATTAGATTGTTTTGATGAAGAAAACACTAAATCCGGTGTTTCTTAAAATGTTTGAGTGCTGGAAAAGACGTAGGATGGTTACGTGCGATGCAACTGTTTGATTCTATGGAATGCCAGTGCGTGAGAAGTTTAATCGACTTGGAAAACTAGGTAAGATATGTGCCGAACACAACCTCACTTGGCGATTTATTCTGTCTTCTATTCTTGGCGTGACTGGTGGCATAAGCCACGCAGCACGAACCCTGCGGAACGTCCTGGGAGTAGAAGACAAAATACACCCCCAATGAGTCCCGTTTCAAAAAAAAAACATGTTGCAATATTGCACAATACTTTGTAACAGCCGCGTATTTTTATTACACTGGCATCAATTTGATAAAGTGATCGAAAACTTTTGACCGGTACTGTAGATAGGCTTACAGTACGCCACTGGGGGCCCGTTTTACTGCCACCATGAGCCATTGAATTAAGTATCAGCGCTACTCTGTCCCAACGACCGATAATTTCTTGGCTTGCATGTGGGCCAGAATTTATTCTGCCGTTGGCCAACTCTCGGTCTTCTTCTAGTATTTCAAGAGACTTCTTGAAATGGTGCAATGGTGCTTGAAGCACTCCTCTGGCACGAGCCTTGGGCGCACCACGATAAAATAATATTATGTTGGCACTTTAACTTCGAAATATAATTTTATGCGCAGTTAGATGTAGGCACTAGGGGTGTAACGAATCGCAAATTGTTTGACATTCGCATTTGCATTCGCAAAATTAATGCGAATATGAACCTCAGAAAAAAGACAGGTTAGAAATAAATAAAAACAATGGAAATTAACTTTTTATCATTTTATTTAAATAAACACAAAGATATATTTCAACTTCAAACATAATAGCTTAAAAAAAATTACTTCTCTTTACCATATTAATCAGTCTTAACAAAATCAACAACTTACCTAAAGTTAAAAAAATTAACCAAAAAATACTCTTTCCTTAAACTATTATCTATTTAAACAGTTTTCCCTTTACCTTAACCGGTCCATGTGATAAGTCTGGTATTAAAGTCACCTAGTAAAATAATCTTATCATCATCTTCCAAATCAAATATCCGTTTTTGGCAGTTTTTGTGATAGATACTTAACTCATTTGTTGTTAAGTATGGTGGTAGATAACAAACGCAAATATGCAAAGTGGTTTTATGATTATCAGGGAGAATGCTTATCCAGAGATCCTCAAGAGAAGTAGTCCATATTTGTATAACTTGTCTTTGCAAAACTTTCTTGCTGCCGCGTGTAATTATTTACATTCTGGTGAAAGATGCCCAGATACATAAATGCGAGATGTTTATCCTGTGAGGCCCAGATTTGAGGTTCTAAGCATTTCCTTGGGGTGTGTATTATTATGGCGGTGAGCGGCAGATAACACTACATCACGAAGCCTCGGTGGCGACAAGGTGACAAATATGCCTCTCGGACGCTTCGATGACTCACCGTATTTAGCCACACGACGACAGGTCCGGATTTCGTTGTCTGATATACGAGGGCGGTTTTATAAGTAGGCGACTTTGGGCAGAAAAAAAGAAAAAAATCCGATTTTATTGTTTTATTTTTCTACATAATCTCCTTTTAGCTCTATACACTTAGACCAACGACATTCCAACTTCATAAACCCATATCAAAAATAGTTTTTGAAAAACCCTGCAAAATAGGCCTCTGTTTCAGCTATTACTTCTTCATTAGAAGAAAATCTTTGTCCACCGAGCCTTTTCTTCAAATTTAGGAAGAGAAAAAAGTCACAGGGAGTCAGATCCAGTGAATAGGAGGGTTCGGCAATAACTCGTATCGTAATTCCACAAGTTTCGAGGTGACAGTTGCAGACGAGTGAGCTGGAATGAATAGGAGGGTTCGGCAATAACTCGTATGGTAATTCCACAAGTTTCGAGGTGACAGTTGCAGACGAGTGAGCTGGAGCATTATTCTGGTGAAACAGCACCTTTTTCTTGGCTATGTGCTTCCGTTTATTTGCTAACTGTGCATTAAACCTGTCCAACAAGTCAGTATAGTAATCTCCAGTTATTGTTTTACCTTTCTTAAAAAAATAGATGTAAATAACACCTTGGCTGTCCCAAAAGACAGTGGCCATCACTTTACCGGCAGAAATACCAGTTTTTGCCTTCTTTGGAGCACGTTCACCAGTAGGAGTTTATTGCTTGACTTATTTTGTCTCTGGTGGACCCACGTTTCGTCAACTGTTACGTATCGACGCAAAAATTCAGTTAAGTTCCGGTGAAACATGGCCAAGGGATCCTCAAAAGATATTACGCAATTTCGTTTTTGGTCGACTTTCAGCAAACGCAGCACCCATCTTGCGGAAAGGTCTTTCATACCCAAAATGTTATGCAAAATATGAAAAACTCATTCGGTTGAAATGTGAACCAGTGTCAACTATCTCTCGAATCTTCACTCGTCGGTCTGCCAAAACAATATTGTGTATCTTGTTACCGACATCCTCAGTAGTGACCTCTATCGGCCTTCCTAGGAGCTCCGCATCTTTTGTGGTGCTACGACCACAACGAAATTCAATAAACCATTTATGAACCATCCCGTGCGAAGGAGCCGATTCTCCATAATATTTTCTAAATTTGTCTTCAGTCTCTTTAATAGTTTTTCCACGTAAAATGTAGTATTTAATTGAAACTCGAAATTCATTTTTCTCCATCTTAAACGTTTACTCCGAAATCACCAAATTTTGTGCATGTAAAAAAAAATTTTGCGGGCCAATTTCAAAAAAGGAACGTATGCAGCTTAGTTAAGAGTTATAGTTTAAGGAAAAAAAATCAAACTTCAATTTTATTTATTATTTCCATAAAGTCACCTATATATCAAACCGCCCTCATAGTGATGTTTAGGGAGTTACAGAGGCTCATAAACAAACCCACAGGATTTTCATAACGTCTTTCAGGTACTGCTTGCAGCTCGATATTGTAGTTTCTAGAGATTTTCTCTAGGGTGTTTAATATATGCATATTATCCATTTTACACTGTAGACGCGATTGCTCCATCTCATCAAAAATGATGACATTTTCCTTCTTCAAAATTAAACATTTCATTTCCTGTTGTTCTGCGCAAATGAAGTCCGTATTCGAGCTTTTTTGCATTGCCGTACTGAGTTGTCCGCTTATCATCACCTTCGTGTCATCCCTGAGTGCACACTGTTCGCTCTTGCAAATGCCTCTCCATGAAATAGAGGCGAAGTGTTTCCCACTGCTCTAACATTCTTTCGGCTACTGAGTTTAGTGACAGCCAACGCGTCTGCGCTGGATGAAGAGTGGTATTGTAGGTACTTTTGTGCGGATTATTATTCGAAATGAAGAAAGCCGTATACACTGTTAAAGACTGATTTAATTAAAGCCAAAGCAAGTTTACATATAATTTTGAATATAACTTAAATGCACTCAATGAAATTATGTAATAGCAATCAACGAACGCAAGCGTTGTCTAGGCGAGCAGTTTCGGAATGCCGATGCAGCGCCGCGTTGCGAATACCGGGTGAAGTGGAGTGCGCGGGGAGGTGCGCGCTGCACTCGAGCCGCCGCCGACCGCCGGCCGCAGCCCAGGTAAAGCATAGCACGTCACGGTGTGACGTCACCGCGTGGCGCGATGTAAGGGTGCAGCGTTTTATAAGCGGAGCGGATAACGTAGCGGGAACACCGCTACAGTACTCCCCCGCTGAGACCGTTACTACGGTCGATAGTAAGATGGAAATCTGACTGTTCGACCACTTTTTGTCTTCTTTTGGGGTACATCTATGTCTTCACTTTTTCTTTGAGTAGGATTTGTTTTGATGTCGTCTTGTATTGTATATGCGGGTTTCAAGCGGTCGATCGTTACTCTCATTTCCTTTCCGTTGATTTCTATGTCGAAAGTCTTCTCCTGCCTTCTCAATACTTTGAATGGGCCCAGGTAGGCTGGTTGAAGTGGCCTGCGGTCTGGACCCTGGCGCAAAAAGACTTGTGTGGTAGTTTTGAGGTCTTTCGGAATATAGAATGTTCGGTTGGAGTGCCATGCAGTTTGTTGTGGGGTTAGTTTGGCGATGTGTGAACGGAGTCTACTCGAGAAGTCATCATGGTTCAGCGGCTCGTTTACTGTAGAAGTGAAAAATTGTCCAGGCAGACGAAGTGGTCCACCATAGACTAATTCTGCTGCTGATGTGTTCAAGTCTTCTTTCCATGCACTTCGTATACCCAACAAAACCATTGGTAGTACCTCTGTCCATTGCTTGTTCGAGTGGCAAGTGATAGCTGCCTTCAGTTGCCTATGAAGTCTTTCGATCAACCCATTGGCCGACGGGTGGTACGCTGTCGTGACGTGATGAGTAGCGCCCAGCAGTGAAGTGATTGCCTTAAAAAGCCGGGATTCGAATTGCCGGCCACGGTCCGTGGTTACACGTTCGGGTCAGCCAAAGCGAGCCACCCAGCCAGCGACGAAAGCGGCAGCAACCGTCTCCGCCGTAATGTCACGAAGAGGGTACGCTTCAGGCCAACGCGTGAAGCGGTCGATTATGGTAAGGCAGTATCTGTAATCATGAGACAAAGGTAATGGACCGACAATGTCCATGTGGACATGTCGAAAACGGGCTACTGGTAATTTGAATTCCACAAGTGGTCTTTGTATTTTATTGCGCTGACATTCCTGACAAGTCTTTGCCCATTGTCGACAGTCTTTTCTTATACCAGGCCAGACAAACCTCTGTGTGATCAGTTTTACTGTCGCTTTGGCTCCCGGGTGACTAAGGTTATGTAGTAAATCAAAGACCTTTTGGCGAAATGTGCTCGTTATGAACGGTCGTGGTTCAGCTGTTGATACGTCACAGTAGACCTGGATATTTGAATGAGGCATACATACTTTTTCGAGCTTCAGTGTACTTCCGTTCTCTAGCAAATCGTGTAGCTCTGCATCCGACTCCTGTGCACTGGCGAGAGACTGGTAATCTAGGGCAGACAAAGACAGTTCATTAATACGAGAAAGCGCGTCAGCTACCGTATTGTCATTACCAGGCAGGTACCTCAGATCTGTGGTAAACTGGCCAATATAGTCAAGGTACCTAAACTGACGAGGTGTAAAATTGTCCCTTCTTGTACTAAAGGCGTAAGTAAGTGGCTTATGGTCTGTATATACTGTGAATGTTCTTGCTTCCACCATATGTCTGAAGTATCTTATAGCATCATATACAGCCAACAGTTCCCGATCGTACGGGCTGTACTTTTTCTGCGAGGGACTTAGTTTTCTTGAAAAGAAGGCTAGTGGCTGCCAGTTACCACCTATGCGCTGTTGCAACACAGCTCCGATAGCGGTATCAGAGGCATCCGTCTGTATTGCCAGCTCTGAATGGCTATTGGGGTGTGCTAATAAAGTTGCTTGAGATAAACTTTGCTTACATTTGTTGAAAGCTTCTATTTGTTTTTCGTTAAAGTTTACCGGTTGAGCTCCCTTACGTTTTGGTTCTGCAAGAAGAGAATTTAGTGGAGACTGTACAGATGCCGAACCTGGGAGAAAACGACGATAAAAATTGACCATGCCCAGGAAACGCCGTAATTCTTTCACCGTTGTTGGGATTGGATATTCCTGAATGGCCTGTATCTTAGACTCAGGAGGACGTAGACCATCGGCTGAAACTGTGTAACCCAGGAATGTACCTCCAGTTTGCCAAATACACATTTAGATGCATTTATCAGAATACCGTATTCTCTCAGTTTTTCGAAGACCTGTCGTAGATGCTGCTCGTGCTGACTCTCTGACTCTGAGAAGATTAGAATATCGTCAATATACCCGTAAGTAAACTCTAAATCCTTAAGCACCTCGTCCATAAACCGCTGAAAGGTCTGCGCGGCGTTTCGAAGCCCGAACGTCATGTATGGGAATTCGAACATGCCAAAGGGTGTAGTGATTGCGGTTTTGGCTATATCCTCTGAGTAGACTGGAATTTGATTATAGGCTTTGACGAGGTCTATTGTGCTGAAGATCTTTTTACCTGCCAGCTGGTAAGTGAAGTCTTGGATATGCCGAACTGGATATCGATCTGGTATGGTACGTGCATTCAATGCTCGGTAGTCTCCGCATGGTCGCCAGCCGTCATTCTTCTTTCTCGCCAGATGTAGAGGAGATGACCATGCGCTCTCGGATCTTTGTGCCGTACCATTCTGTAGCATATCGTCAAATTCTTTTTTAGCTATTCTAAGTCTTTCAGGATCGAGACGGCGGGGACGGCTGGAAACCGGAGGTCCAGGTAAAGTTCTTATATGATGCACCGTATTATGCTGTGGAGTAACCGGCTTACTAGCTGGACGGGTAACTTCAGGATACTCGCGCAGGAGACGGTGATATGGAGAATCTTCAGTAGTGGTACGTACCGATGATACAGCGTCTACAAAATTTTGGCGTGGTACTGAAACTGTGAGTGATGTGAGGCCATCGACGAGGCGGTGATTTCGGCAGTCGACAAGTAAGTTGTAGTAACCTAGAAAGTCGACCCCCAATGATTGGCTTCGAGACATCCGCTATGATGAATCGCCATTCAAATGCACGTCGCAAGCCGAGATCTAAATTCAGAGTCATGAATCCATATGTCGAGATTACACTACCATTTGCTGCATACAGCTGGTACTTCGTCTTGGTTCTTGATGGCTCCCGAACAGCTGATCGCGGGTACACACACAAGTCTGAACCCGTGTCTATAAGATACTGTATCTTTGTCTTGCGATCAGTGATGAACAGGCGGCAGAATGAGACAGGGCATGCAGTTTCGGCCACTAGTGACTGCCCGGTGCATTTCCCGCGCTGTAAGTGCAAGGCTGTTTGCAGTTCTTCGCTTTGGCTCCAAAGTTAAAATGGTACCAGCAGTGCGGGTGTCCTTCAGGGCGTTCACGAGAGCGGGATCGTTGGCGGTAGTTCTTAGAGTTGGAGCGGGATCTTGAGTGCCAACGTTTTCCAAAATCTCTGTTAAAACAACCCAATTGACAACAAAATAGAAAGAATGAAGAACATAACATAAACAAAAAAAAACTAATTCGTCCGACAAGTGCGGCACTGCGCCGACAGGGCCCAACTTCCTGCTGCGCGCCGCGGTGCCCACCACTTTGTTATACGTGTCCCGGCTGCACTACACCACCACTGCAGCCGCCCTGATGGAGTACGTCAAGCTGAAGACGAAATACGCTCTGAGGGTGATGTTGGGAGCTTATATTTCAGTGGACTGCGATGAATGCTGATAGAAAACTCCACGATTCACTTAATAAAATATTTATTGTTCACTTCACACAGAAAGTACATGCACTCGTTACAGCAACATAAGACGCCATCTTTTTATCTTATAAAAAAAAGGAAAAAACTTTGTGTTGCCATCAACATGCTGCGGCCCAAAAAAGAGCTACTTAATATCACTTACAACAGGTTTTATAAGAATACAATAACAACACCATATGAAAGGTATCTTTCAGACTTCTAGAACAAACTTAAAAGTACTAGTAAGTAATTAAAATTGAAAGGCAAAGCCTGCTAAGTATTCCTTTAGATTCACAAAAAAATTCAATTTTCTTTTAACTTTACCTATTAAAATACAAGTTACATATAAGTAAAGTATATTAATTAACCAGTTTTTATAGTTAATTTTATAATTTAACCAAAACAATACATTACAAATACTTATAATGCATAAGTATGTTTTATAGGTATCCACTAAGTTCTTAAATTAGTATGACTAACTAAAATTTATAACAAAAACAAACAATTATATGTAGTTATATAACCAGCATTACAAATCTTTAATAAGCTGTAAACTAGAATTACAAATCTTGAAAATATATATATTTTTTAATCTTTATAACTACACATCTTACAATAGACAATTATTTTTCAATAGGTAATACACTTATGCTTTGCAGTGACCTAGTATACAATTTGCCATCAGCTGTTTTTAGTTGCAAGGCCCTGACCTTGCCATCATTTCCGGGAAATACATTCACAACCCGTGCCATGGGCCACACCAAAGGAGAAGCATTAGGCTCTCTCATAAGCACTAGGACGCCTATTGTTACATTAGGTACAGATTGACACCATTTACTCCTATTCTGTAAAGTATTTAAATAGTACTTGTACCAAGCTTTCCAAAACCTTTGTTGCAACTGGACACAACGTTGCCAGAAACCCAGCCTGTTAGGTGGAGTTTCACTAATATTTACTTCGGGGTACATAGTTAAAGCTGTCCCTATAAGAAAATGCCCCGGGGTCAGGTAGCAGTAGTCGTTGATATCCTCAGAGAGAGGTAAAATAGGGCTTGAATTGAGAACGGCCTCTATCTGACATAACACAGTGCTTAGCTGCTCATAAGCAAGGGCAGCATCTAATATTATTCTTTTTAAATGGAATTTCATACTCTTCACCGCCGCTTCTGCAAGCCCTGCAAAAACAGGTGCATAACTGGGTGTAAAGTGAAACTGAATGCCTTCTTTCGCGGCATAAGCTTGCACAAGCGCCTGGTGATCCACAGAGTTATGAAGCTTGTACAGTTCAGCGAGTTGGTTCCTTGCCCCACGAAAACAACCACCGTTATCGCAAAACACGTCGCTGGGCAAGCCACGCCTACTTATAAATCTCTTGAATGAAGCCAGGAATGCGTCGGTTGAAAGATCGGAAGTCAACTCTAAATGAATTGCCTTCGTGACAAAACATACATATATGCATACATAACCTTTACTAATTATTGCCTTTCTTATACGCGAATTTTTGACTTGGACTGGCCCAGCGAATTCCATGCCTACTTTTTGGAACGGTCTGCATGACGTCACGCGGTGTTCAGGCAAGGAACCCATCAGCTGCTTCGCTGCACCAGCTTTCAACCTAAAACAAACCAAGCATTTATATGTAATTTTTTTACTTGTCGCATACCATTAATTAGCCAATATTTTTGATCTATTTGAAGAAGAACGGATCTTATTCAGAGTGAAAAATTGCAAAATAGAAGTATACGTGCTCTAAAACAAAAAATCTGGCGTAATACAAATACACGAATTGAAGAAATTCCCTCTACTTCGTATCGGCTAAATAGATAGGAAGTTAATTCTAACATCAACCTTCCGCCGTGTTCGTCGGCCGCAGATGGTCTTGAGTCTTGACACCGCTGATACAGTGGCTCAAAAGCCTATAAAGCTCACGGATGCCAGTCTTTATAGTTTGACGACTGTATGCGATAGATACGGAGTATCAGACCGTGCTGCGGCGGCTATCGTATCATCTGTGCTGTGTTCGCATTTTAACGGCTCGTCAAGTGAATAAAAATTCTGTTTCGCGCATCTTTGAGGTGCCAAAAGTGAACTTAAATGCAAGTTCTTACATAGCCGTGATTGACTGGCAACAAAATATATATGAACTCCCAATACTGATGAATGTTTCCGAAGAGCAGTTACAAGCTCTAATTGAAAATAGAGGAGACACTGTTTTGGAGTTAATGAGACTGCCTTGCCACACCCAGGCTATTGAAAGATCAGTAAAAGTTGTAAAGAAAAGAAAGAAGCAGCCCTAAGTGTATGCGACAAGACAAGAAGATAGGCATTCGTAAAGTCTAAATTAGCATCTCGAAAGATCATGCCAAATGATGACGAAAAAGGATTTTTGCTGTAAAAAATGATGTTTTTCATACAGACATAACTTTCGGAACCTGTGTTTACTTTTGAAATAAATGATTCTATTAATTAAAATATACTTTTATTTTAATATTTACAGGCATAACATATTATATTTACTTATAATTTTGTTTACAGGGTGTACAATACAAAACATCTACAAAACTTAAAAAATGAAATTTCATGGCTATGACGGGAGCTCAAGCTGTCGAGCTAGAAGTTCCAAATTAAGGGGTGTTATTTACAATTATGTGAAGCAACTTTTACCTGGTATTCCAATTCGCAATAATAAAAAAAAAAGTCTTTCATACAAATGTGTTCCACCCTACTCTCCACTTCCCAGAGCTTTTTGATACTGTCACTCACATCCGATTCACACTTGGCACAAACAAGAGATACAACCTGATTTTTTATTATGTTACATGTCAATGCTCCGGCAATGACATGGCCCAGCTTGGTGTTGATGATGCATGGAGATGGTGTCTGCTGCTGGTCGTCTAGGTCACTTTCTGCATGTAAACGCTGAGGCTCCTCAAGCAGCAGGAGAACCTGGTAAAACACATCAGCACCAATTAGCATATTTATTTCCGAAGGTTGGTTAAAGGTTGTATCAGCTCTTCCCCCCCGGACGTGGAAAAGTTTAGACGTGTGCCTATCGCTCTGTTTTAAAATAAATTTAAACAATTTCAAACCACAAAAATACATTTCAAAACTTAGGAGTGCATAAATCAGCAAGGAGTACCGCCACGCTGCCGCCGACACATTCATCAGTTCAACTATCTAAGCAACGTGAGTCAGTCTTTATGATAATCTCAGTACCAGGAGTTCAGAAATACAGTGGCGCTTAGACAGATTAAATCACGCTCGCCATCTATCATAAACTAATAGAAGCGCGCTGACATAATCGTTACAAAGACAATAGTAACGTAGTACGATACAGCACGGTGCAACTGACCACTGGGCATTGTAATTCTCGGAACTGCAACTAGGTGGAGCTACCATGATGCATTCACTCCAAAGAACGCCTCCGAAGACCCAACAAACAAATGATGCGGGTTTGAATACGTCCATTGAGAAATCACTATCTGAAAGCGACCTACGTGGAGTGGAAAAAGATTTCACACCACCGAACTTCGTAAACACACGTCAGAAAAGGAAAAGGGAGGACTTTGACTTGTAGGGTAACTTTGTAAATAATAGTTTAGGGTAGTTTAGGATTAATATTTAGATATAAGGTAGAGTAAGATAAATACGTAGATATAGTTATAGTATATAGGTTAGCTTTAAGTATAAATATAGGTGACAATTTCAATAAAGGACACTCGCAACTGAGAGCTCAACCAGCAACTACTCTTTCAATTCACTCCTCCACTGGACCTTCTAGTTGGGACGCACGTATCCCACATTGGTGACCCCGACGCGAGTTTTGCCGACGAAGACTTCGTAACTTATCGGGGTATACCGCACTGGTGACCCCGACGCAAGTTTTGCCTACGAAGACCACGAAACTGAACGAGGTAACCACACTGGTTCCCCGTCGCAAACTCTACCGACGAAGCCGACGAACGCACGTTCGGCTACCTCATAACTGGGCATCCACATTGCTCTGAAGAACGCACGGGTTACGCACGTTAACCTTACTCTACGCTAGCTCCATCTATCTATCTTCGTCATGTCGACAGACACCGACACTATGTCTAAATTTGCTTCCGCTGTAAATTCTAACAGCGACGCAGCCGTAGCTGCAATATCAATACAGTCTCGTCTTATACCTTTTTCGCGCGAGCTACCGTCCGTTTGGTTTATCCAGTTTGAGTCCGTAATAGATCCACTCAAAACATCTGACGAACAAAAGTATAGATATCTGTTACAACAGCTGAAAACAGAAGATTTACGACACGTAACAGATATACTAAGAAATCCTCCTGAAACGAATAAGTACGACGCATTGAAGCATAGACTTATTTCAGTGTATGAGGATTCAGGGGTACAGAACTTCCAGAAGCTGGTCAGTGGATTAGAGCTTGGCGACCAAAAACCTTCGCAACTTCTACGAAGAATGAAAGAATTAGGTGGCAATATGATAACTGAAGAAGGTTTGAAGATTGAATGGCTGAAACAGATGCCTAATCATATTCGATCAGTTTTAGCAGTCAATTCAGAGGTATCGCTGGACACTTTAGCAACCATGGCTGACAAAATGATAGAGTTTACACCTAACTTAAGTGTTGCAGCAGTAACCGCACAATCTCAGTCTTCTACACAACTGGATGCTTTAGCAAAGAGCATTAAAGATCTTACCCTCGAGGTGGCAGAACTAAAAAGAGGCAGAAGTAAACAAAAATTCTTTAATCGCTTTAAATCCCAATCTAGATCGCGTTCACGATCGTTCTCAAGAGGCACCCGTCCATCAACTAATGGCAAGAACGTTCGCAAACCCGGCGACGCTGACTGGGAATGTTACTATCACCATAAGTTTGGTAACAGAGCAAACCGCTGCGTATCACCGTGTTGCAGAAAAACCAAGCAATCGGAAAACTAGAGTCAGCACCGATTGTAGCGGGCATCGGTGTGGTTACGTCAAGTCACCGCTTATGTATCTTTGATCGCGACACCAGAGAGCGTTTCCTCATTGATACAGGCGCTGAAATCTCAGTTTTAGCAGCGAAAGGCAACAAAAAGCCAACAAACACTTATAAACTTTATGCAGCAAACAACACACCGATACAAACCTATGGAGAAAAATCAATTTTACTGAATTTGGGATTGCGACGTAACTTCAGATGGACATTTGTAATCGCTGACGTTAAGACATCCATACTTGGTGCAGATTTCCTTAACCACTACAAGTTACTGGTTGACATTCACAATAGAAGACTAGTGGATGGAGTCACAGATTTGCATGTGAATGCTATAAAGATAACGTCAAACCAAGAATCGATTCACGTACTAGACAGTAATCAGACATATAATGACATATTGAAGCAATACCCAAATGTACTTCGACCTTTATCGCTGAAAGAGCCTGCTAAGCATGATGTTTTGCATCACATAGAGACCAAAGGTCCACCTTTGTTTGCTCGAGCTCGTCCGTTGCCACCGGACAAATATAAAGCTGCAAAAGATGAATTCAACAAAATGATGGAGATGGGCATATGCCAACCATCCAAGAGCCCTTGGGCAAGTCCACTGCATGTCGTTAAAAAGAAGGACGGCAGTCTACGAGTATGTGGAGATTATCGTCGTCTTAACGCTGTCACGCTACCCGACCGTTATCCAATACCACGTATTCAAGATTTCACATACCAATTGCATGGAAAGAAAATTTTCTCAAAACTTGATTTAAAGAGCGCTTACTATTGGATACCTATGGCAAACCCAGAGAAGACAGCCATAATCACACCTTTTGGGTTATTTGAATTTCGTTGTATGCCTTTTGGACTTCGTAACGCTAGTCAAACGTTCCAACGCTTTATGCATGAAGTTTTGAGAGGAATAGAAGGATGTTTCCCATACGTAGATGATATTCTACTATTCTCAGAAGACGAAGAGTCACACAGAAACCTCCTTCATCAAGTACTTGAACGCCTTAACAAATACGGCGTTGCATTGAATATCGAGAAATGTGAATTTAGCAAAAGTTAAATAACTTTCTTGGGCTACAAAGTCACTTCTGAAGGCATCTCTCCACCTGAAGACCGAATAGAAGCCATATCGAATTACAAGAAACCCAGTAACATACAAGAATTACGTCGTTTCCTGGAAATGATCAACTTTTTCAGAGACTGTTTGCCACAGCAAGCTCAGTTACAACATGAACTGAACAAGTATTTACATAATTCGAAGAAAAACGATAAAACTCCGATTGAATGGACACAAAGCGCAGAGCAAGCTTTTGAAAATTGCCGACAAAGCATTTTGAAAGCAACCACACTGTCACATCCAGTTCATGGGGCACCGCTCCGTATCATGTCCGACGCATCTGATTACGCGCTCGGCGCAGTACTACAACAGAAAGTTGGTAGCGAATGGAAACCGTTAGCTTTCTTCTCAAAAACAATGAGTGTAACACAGCAACGATACAGTGTATATGACCGCGAATTATTAGCGATATACACTGCAGTAAAACATTTTCGTCGTTTAATTGAAGGCAATGACGTCATAGTTCACACCGATCACAAGCCATTGACATACGCCTTAACGAAACCACCGAGCAATAACGATACGCCGCGTCGTGAGAGACAACTTAGTTTTATCAGTCAATTCTGTAACGGAATAATGTACACAAAAGGCAAAGAAAACGCTGTAGCCGACTGGCTATCTCGAATTGAAGAAATTGAATGTCCAACAGTAATTGATTTTCAACAAATGGCCAACGATCAGCTCGAAGACGAAGAACTGAAACAATTGAAAAACAAAATTAATTTAAAGTTTGAGAACTTAACTTTACCTGGGTTAAATAAATCAATCACATGCGAAATGTCAACAAACAAACCCAGACCATACCTACCACAGGCTTACCGGTTTGATGCATTCAAAGCTCAGCACGGTTTATGCCACTCAGGTATTCGCACAACTAGAAAACAAGTCGCTGATAAGTTTTTCTGGCCTGGAATGAACAAAGATATCGGTTTATGGACAAAAAACTGTATTTCATGTCAAAAGTCCAAAGTTCACAGACACACCGTAACGCCTATAAGTAGTTTCCCACCTTCACAGCGCTTCGAACATGTGCATATAGATATAGTTGGACCACTGCCTATATCAAATGAATACCGCTATATCATAACAATGATTGACCGATTCACAAAATGGCCTGAAGCCGTACCTGTACGAGAGATAACAGCAGAGATTGTAAACACTGTACAATAACTGGATAACACGTTTCGGTTGTCCACTGCGACTTACTACAGACCAAGGTCGTCAGTTCGAATCCAATCTTTTCAATTGCCTAACGAAGAAATTCGGAATTCAAAGAATTCGAACAACTCCTTATCGCCCTCAAGCTAACGGACAGGTGGAACGATTTCATCGATCACTGAAATCAGCATTAATGGCAAGAGGTACCGGTACTACCTGGACCGAAGAACTACCTACTGTTCTACTTGGATTACGCAACGCACTCAGAACGGATAACAACCTGAGTCCGTCCCTGTTAACCTACGGCACACAACTACGAATCCCGTCAGACTTTCTCGTACCTGCAAAGTTGAAAAATGAAGACGCAGATTTTGTTCGTGACTTACTGAGTACCATGGCCAACTTGGCACCCACTGAAAAGAAGCGAACTTCGCAAAAAACATTTGTACACAACGACTTGGCAACATGTACACACGTATTCGTACGAAATGATGCAGTAAGTCCACCGCTAACTCCACCGTATGCTGGTCTCTATGAAGTACTTGAACGACACGAGAAATACTTCAAGATACAACTACCCCAGCGAACCACTGTCATATCACTCGACAGACTGAAACCTGCCTACATACTAAATGAAAATGTAAGCGATGAACCAAACCCCTACATCACAAAATCCGGACGAGTATCTAAACGAACGGTACGCTATAACCTACCCTCTTAACCTTTTAACGGTTAAAAGTTGTTCACTTCCCCACCTAAACATACATAAAAAAAACAATTTACCCTAAGTTGGTTAAAAATATCAGTCATTTCTTCATACCACATTGGTACATTTATCATCGTTAGAAACTATAGAAGTCGTTCTGAAAAGAACGTTTTGTTTTCGATCCCGTTGCGATCGATAAGCGGCGAACAAGCAGCAGCAAGTAGATGACGTCATGCAACGTGCGTGCATCGATGACTCGGCGAGCAAGTAGCAGCGAGCGGGTGACGTCATGCAGCGTGCGTGCATGAGCGTCCGGAGCAGAGAGGAGTTGTACCACCGACGAGTGCAGCCGGTGTACTGAGCGCGCGGCTTTTATTATTTTTTTTTTTTTTTTTTCGAACGGACATGTTTGTTGTTGGCCGTTGGGCCTTTACAACTTCACCGGACAGGGAAGGCGAGTACGTAGGGTACTCAGCCTAAGCAAAAAGATGCAACTGCCTAAGGGCGCCCAGGTGGGCACGGACCTCGGCTTAGGACGTTGCTTGGACGGGGAGGATCGGAGAGAATCGGCCCGGTATGTGCCGATAGCGCTGGTAGGCGCGAGAAGCGGGGGGACGCCGCCCTCGCCGGCGAGGGCAGTATGTCGGTGTGGTGTTACTCTGTGGTTGGGGCGGGGGGGTCATGGCTGCTACGGCTAGCGTGATAGGATCATCGGGATCCTCGAGTACGTGCCGGGGGCGTCGGATCACGCGTATGGGATTCGCGGGGAGGTCGTAAACTGCGGAGCTTACGAATAGGGGGTTGGGGTGATGGGGGGCGGAATCGAAGTAGCGTTTTGACGCTTGCTTCAGGTATTGAGCTATGGTGGGAAGCTCTAGATCGCAATGGAGATTTTCATTGCGCACGAACCATGGGGCGCCCGTGGCTCGGCGCATGAAGCGATTTTGGATGACCTGAAGTCGGTGGATGAGACTGGGCTTTGTATGGGCGAACGCTACGCCGGCGTAGGTGAGAATGGGACGGATGCAAGTTTTGTAAAGTGTCACCTTATTTCTAAGGGACATTTTACTTTTCTTGTTCGTGAGGGGGTAGAGACGGCCTAAAACAAAGGCTGCTTTGTTTCGGACTCGTTTGATGTGGTCTTTGAACGTCAGTCGGTCATCTAGGGTGACGCCTAGATATTTGACAGAGCGTTCCCACGGGATGGGGCGATCGAACAGTTTAATGCTGCGATCGATGGGATTGGTCTCGGTACTGAGCCGTTTGAATGAAAAGAGCATGGCTGCACTTTTCTCGGGGTTCACTTCGATCCTCCAGTTCCTAAACCATTTGCCCAGGGCACTGGCAGAGGATTGGAGGTTTCGAAGGATGAGGCCCGCTGAGCGGCTGGATAGATAGAGCGCTGTGTCATCTGCGAAAAGCGCAAGGTTGACATTTGGGAATCGCGGCATGTCGCTCATGTAGAGCGAGAAGAGTGTGGGGGCTAGAACGGAACCCTGAGGGACTCCGGCTCTGATGGGTCGGGAGGACGAGTAGACTCCTTCTATGCGATAGCGAAAGCTCCGATTCGTGAGGAAGTCTCGTAGTATGAGTACGAGCCGGTCTGGCAGTCCCAGCTGATATAGTTTGTATATCAACCCGTTGTGCCAGACTTTATCGAAAGCTTTCGCCACATCAAAGAAGAGAGCTCCTGTGAACTGTCTGCGGGCGAAGCCGCTTATAATGTGCTCCGTTATGCGGTGCACCTGTTGGACGCACGAGTGTCTGGCTCTGAAGCCAAACTGCTCGTCTGGTAGAAGGCCTTTGGACTGGACAATGTCCTTTAGGCGGGCGAGGAGAATGCGTTCGTACAGTTTACCCAAGGCCTTGAGGAGGCTTATGGGTCTGTAGCTGGAGGGTTCAGAGCGGGGCTTATTGGATTTGTGGAAGCCTATGACGTCTGCACTTTTCCACGTGTCGGGAAAGGTGCAGTTGTCGATGGCTGCATTGAAGATGCACGCTAGAAGAGCAATGAGATTCGGGGAGAAGTACTTGAGTACTTTGTTGGTGATGCCGTCAGAGCCGGGGGCCTTCCGGGGTTTGAGCTGTTTAATGGCCTTCTCTACTTCACACGGGGTGACTGGGGCAAGAGACTCGGTCGGGGGGAGGGCTACTCGCCGTTTGACTTCCTCATCCACCTTCTGTAGCTGGATGGGCTCGATTGGGAGTGTACTGGGGGAGCATTGGGCCTCTAGGCTGTCGGCTAGGCACTCGGCCTTTTCGGAGTCGTCAAAGGCACCCGGAAGGTTGGGGCGTTTGAGAGGGGGCATGGGGGACTCGACATCCTTCTTGAGGGCTCTCGCCAAGCTCCAATACGCGACGTGAGATGGCGAGATTCCCCCAAGAAGTTCATCCCAACGGGTCTGCTGCAGCTCCTGCATGGTCTGCTTTACGTCCCTCTGTAAAGCTCGCATGCGAGTGCGGTTTTCCTCGTTTGGGAAGCTGTCGTAGGCACGGATGGCTGCATTTCTTGCGGTCAGCAGCGACCTCGCGTCTTCCGGCAGTCTCCAGCGGTGCTGGTGCAGCACTGGAACCTGCCGGGAGCAGTCTTTTACGACTGATTGAGTGTGGCTGCTGAGGGCATCGATTGCGCATCGGACGTCATCTAAAGACTTAATGTCGTCGGGTATGTTGTCAAGGTCCGGTGAACTGGTAGCTTTGAGTTTGTCCTCAAGGCTGTCCCAGTCAACTATCGTCTTGGTGGGCGGGGCCGTGGGGGTTGGGGGACCTAATTGTAACAGGACCGGCCGGTGGTCGGAACACAGAGTTTGAAGCACTTCTATCGAGCACAACTGAAGGTTGATGTTCTTTAGAAGTGCTATGTCTAGAATGTCTGGGGTGTGATTGACATTGTACGGAAAGTGAGTGGGGGTCATTGGGGCAATGATCTCTAAGTTGAGTCGGTCAACGAGTCTGTCAAGGGCTCTACCTCTGGTATTGGTGGATACGCAATTCCACCGTTCGTGTTTGCTATTTAGGTCGCCAGCCAGAATGACTGCGCCTCCTAGATTGAGAAGGGCCTCGATGTCGCTTCCGAGTAGTGGTTTGTCGCCACTACAAGGGAGATAGACCGAAGCTAGGGTAATGGGTTGGTGGCCGGTCATGGCTAGCCGACAGACAGAGGCCTCAATGCTCGTGAGAGGGGGGGTGTCGATGGGTATACAGTGCAAGGACCTTTTGTAATAGATGAGAGTGCCGCCCTTTGCGGAGTTCACTCTATCGTTACGCACTAAATCGTAGTTGGGGATTTTAGGCCCGCGAGTGCAAGGTTTAAGGTGTGTTTCTTGCACTAGTAAGACATCGATTTGGTGTTCGCGAAGGAAATCTATGATTTGCCAACGCTGGGGGAGGATACCGTCTGCATTATAGAATGCGACGGTAATAGATCGGGGCTTGAGTCTACCTTTGGAGGGGTTTAAATCCATTATGGAGAATTAACATTGAACTCCGAGATGGCTGCGATGAGTCGCGAATGCTTAAGCATTGCTATGCAACGCTGTTCAGTGTTATGCTGGGTTGCTCTGAGCTCCCTAGCCAGGTCGCGGACCTGCTCCATGTTAATGGCGCTGGCAAAGCGGATGACAAGGCTAAGATCGTCTTCCTCCACCGTGTCTGGGACAGGCGCTGGAGGGGAGACCTTAGGGGGAAGGGGCGCTTTGCTGATCTTAGCTGGTTTGGTGGGGGGCTTGGGGGTCGGCTTGAATGCCGTGGGCATGGAAACTGGAGTTTCCATGAGTGGAGGTGGTGAAGCCAAGACTGCTTGGCTTCTCCAGGCGGGTTGCAGCTCCTGAGAGGCTGCGATGTTGGGGGTCAAGGCGGGTGTATCATTGTCGTCAGATGATTCACATATTTTCACAGGAGACTTTTTCTTTATACTTTTACGACGATGCTTCGTTTTTGTTGATTTGGGTTCATCTTCGGATGAATCTTCACTTTGTGGCACAAATTCACCATCTGAACCAAGTAGACCATCATCGCTAAATGGATCGTGTTCGGATGAAGATGATTTTGGTGTGGGAAGCTTCTTGGGTTTGATTTTTTTACCACCAGCTTTTCTTCTACGCAAGCGGGAAGGCATCTAAAACAATCACAAGATCATAAAGTTAAAGATAAATAGAAACACTTTCATCAACAACCCATAGCGTTCCCACTGCTGGGGCAAGGGTCTCTTCCCATATCGTGGAGTCGCGGGAAGATTAGGCCAACGAAACACATTATTGCTTACAAATAAACAGGAAAATACAATGGTAAGTAGCTTGTGGGATGTTAAATGTAAGCAAAGGTGGTAGGTAGATAGGTAGAAATAAAATCGTATTCGAAACAAAACAAATTAACTTATGAAGTGATGATCACTACAGGTTTTAGCTATTTTACCTTATTTATAAACTAAATAAACGTTTTTTGGTACTAATAGAATACATAAATACTTAAATCTTAAGGTTTTACAATGTTTTTCTAAGCACGATTTACAAAAAATGTAAATAATGTAATATTTTATACTTACGTTCGAGCGAATCCAATTTTGCGCGCCAAAAGTTCTCAGTCCTCTCTCGACGACGTCTGACGTGGCACTGGTCAGAGAATATTCGAGGCGTCTCATACGCACACCACGGTTATAGCCGAACTGTCACTGTGTGAAACACCATATGTGTGTGCGTGCGGGTGCTCAAAAAATGTACCTACCGGTCTTAATATTGACAGTACCAAAATAGGTATTTGTGAAATAAAGGCAGTAGGAGGGGCCTACACGATAAACATATAGGGAATTGCGCTGCGATTACCGTACTGATAGATAAAAAGGTGTAAAATGATACGGGGCACGCCGTACTGCCATTTTTTTAACTCACAAAATACTGCTATAGCAGGTACTGTCCACTAACGTGTTAATTTTAAGAAAATAAAGATCTATTTTATGTCTCTAGAGTTACCAGCTACGTTTTGAGAACCTAATTGTTTAGAATAAATCTTTTACCGATTACTTTTTTAATTCAAATTCCCTATAAACAATATCTTTCAATTGCTTTATGTGTATTGAAACGAAATAGGCTAAAAATTTTAATATTTTTGTAAAACAAATCTAAAATTATTTGTGTTAACTTTCAGGACAAACTGGTAACTCAAGAGACAATTATGGTAACACTAGAGACATTTTCATAGAGGCTCATAATATCACATGTGTTATCAATGTTGCGTTGACAGCATTAACTAAATTAAAAAAAGAAAAACTTATTAAACTTAATCATAATCACACTTTTCGAAAACATCTATAGAGTTCTTAAACTCATAATAAGTGCGAGATCCTTTTTTAATCACAGCAGGGAGTGGCAATATTTGAATGATATCGTTAAAATCAACGTAGCTGATATTTTTTTCTTCGAGTCGGTACCGTTTAGCATTATTTTTTGAAGCCACGCCCAGAAACATTACTTTCACCCGCCATCTTCTTCTACTGAATTCAAAGTTCTACAAACATAAGAGTAGGTTTTCTTATGTTTCGCATCATCGCAGTGCACTGCAACTAACTTTTCTTTAACGTTCTTAATACTTTTTTCCATCTTTATCATAGTTTTCTTCCTTTCGTATCAATTGACTGTATATTGTGGTGCCTGATATTTTATTTGGATTGTAATTTGTAAGCGATATGTTTATTTTTGCATGTAGCACAGTTACTACACATGCAGTCTTTGGAACGGTTATTGCAAACGGACTCTTCAATTATTTTATTCAAATCATCGGTATTAATAGCGCCTTTCTTTTTAAGAGCTTTTTAGCTTTGAGCGCACAATTAATGTGAATTTTGCACAAACATGTTTCACGGGCAGAAACAGACAGTTTCACAACGAAAAATGGGCAATGTTTTGTAAAATAGTAGTAGGAGCATTTCACACCAGGATTTTCAGGTAAGAAATTTTTAACATATAAATGTTTCTTAATATCCAAAAGGTATCTCTTTTGTACTTTTTTCCCATAGTGTGTTATTGTCTCTTTTTTTCCAGCTGAAGGTCTTGAAATGTTATCACGTATAAAAAATCTGTGAATTTTTAATCTCAGCTGCATTCGGTCACACGTTGATGGGTTTTTCCTGTACTCTCTATTTACTCCAAAGGCTTCCTTAAGCAGTTCTCTTTTCTTTCCTGAGATTTCTATCATTGTATTCTTAAGCACACTTTTGAATAAACTCTTCTCTTTCTGATTTTTTATATTTTGGTACCTTTGTCGAATAGAATTGGTCAATAATTTGTATTTTTGCTTTATATTTTCAGTTTCGTGCTCATCTTTTTGTGATTGCTTTCTTCGAATACTTTTTTTCCTATATTTGTCATATTCTACTCAAGTTTCTTAAGATTTTCTTTCAATTTCACATTCTCTCTGTAAGGTTTACTTCTATCTCTCTTAACTTTTTTACGACCACGTTCTCTAGGTGACATCGGTAGCTCTGCGATTGGCGGTGTATAGTCTTGCAAATATTCTGCGCTAACAGGAGAAGATGGGGGCGTTACATTTAAAATATTCTGCAGATTTTTCTTTTTCTTGCGATAGACAAAGAGAAAGATGTCTTTGTTTCCAATTGGTATTAGCAGCTCTCTTTTCTTTAGGCGTTTCTTTTACTAATCGTATGGTCTTGTGATAGTGTTCACGGTGCTTTTTCTTCGCTTCTTCATATTTTGCTGTATTTTGTTTTAATCTTTCTTGATATCTTTTCCGTTTCTCGGCAGCTGTTAATGCCATTTTAGCGAATCATTAAATCTGTAATATAAAAACTATTTAACAATAACATGTTTTTGAATTAAATAAGGTAATTACATAAGAAACAATATATAGGATGTAAGAAAATAAGTGTAGGTCTTGATAACTGGGGCGTCTACTCATCATACAGAGAAACTGTTGCACTACGACTTAAAAAAGCGAAAAAAAATTGGTATTTTCAAACAAATTCATCAACTGATTTACCATTTTTGGATGAATAATCCAAATTTTTTTGCGACTTCAATAAAAGTAGAACAAGAATTGTTCAGAATGATGAGTAAAAGCCTCAATCAACAACTCCTACATCTATTTTGATACATTCTGTTTAATTTTATTTATTGAATAGATTTGATAATCTTATACAATAAATTGACCTCCACTTGACTTTAAAATTTAGAAAAATTATCGAAATGTCTGTGGAGTTACCTAAATTGTATCTGGAGTTACCGTCAAAGTAACTCAGCATACTAGTAACTCAGTAGACATTTATCAGTTTTTTTAAAAAAAGAGGCCACACGTGGTATTTGCGCACTGCAAAATTTCACATGTTAACAATAATTCACACACACTACCAAAAACAATAGAATTTAGAAATAAATAAAGACCAAATACTAACGAAATACTGGTAACTCAGCAGATGGCCAATAAACACACGCGCTCTCCCGGAATGATCGCCACCGACTGGCAGCTTCTCGGCGTAATTAAAGGCATTCCAGAACTTTCCGCTAGGAACGATGCTTTTCTACGAAGGTCATGACTACAAATACGCAGTATCTAGTGAGATTAAGAAGTACTGTCATGCAGTAACTCAGTATACAATTACTTTTAAATATATTTCTGGACACAAAATTGGAAATTTACTGTAAATTATTATTATAAAATAATATAATTTATACACTTTCATTATTATTCTTATCTTTTACTCTTACCTTTTATATAATAAGAAATGATTATCCCGAATAAAATTTTCATTCAGTCGAAAGATTACTTCAATACAAGTTGTCTTTGGACAGTCTATATATGTATGGAGTCATGTTTTTGTATACTGAGTTACCATGAATTTTCTAATTAATTGCAATGATTCCTTCAATAAAATGTGAAATATAAGTTGTATTGTAATGTAATTTCATGATGGTTTAGCAAATCATCATGAATTATATCAAATTTATGTACTTTTTCGCCAAATACTTCCTGGACAGAGTAGTGTGGGTAAAAAAGTTGATTGACCCTGCTATGTACCCTCCCTTCCTAGCACATTTCTTTTTGTGTGTGGTCTCTGCAGCTTCACTTAATATATTAACAATATCCGAGTACATCTTATTTAATATAGCTCTGTGTTCGACATTGCTACACTTACCATCAGCACAGGTTCTCATTTCGGAAGGAAAGTCGAGCTGCCGCAGTTTATGCAGGATTATTTTCATTAAAATATTGTAGTAATTGGTTGAGCATAATTTTTTCAAAAAATTTACTGAGAACTGGTAGTACAGAAACTGGTCTGTAATTTCCCGGATCAGTTTTGTTACCAGACTTATGTAGGGGCACCACTTTACTACATTTCATTAGGTCCGGAAATATGCCACTATCAATACTGATATTAAAAAGACAAGCTAAATATGGCGCTAAAGTCATAATTACATTACTAATTAAGTTTACTGATAGTCCCCAAAGGTCTTCAGTTCTTTTCATTTTAAGAGATTTAAAAGTTTTGACAATAGTGTTTGGTTCAATTTCTCTGAAGGAGAATTTTTCATTACAAATACTGACATTATCTTCTAACAATTGTTTAGCATGCGCAGGTGATGAATTCAAGGCCTCAGTGGTCTTAAGTGGAATATTTGTGAAAAAAGTTTCGAATTCTTTGGCTACATCGGCATTTGTTGTAATTTTACCTTGATCTGTTTGCAAAACATATTCATTATCGCGGGGTTTGACCTTGCCGGTTTCTTTGTTTATAATATTCCAAACGGTTTTAATTTTATCATCTGATGATTTTATTTTTCTGGCTAAGTAATTCGATTTTTCTGCACGGCATACTTGTCTAAAGATTTTCGAATACTTTTTTACGTAATCTTTTAAGCTATTATCAAAAATATAAGTTTTTCTGTCATAGAGATCAAACAAAGTTTGTCGGCTTTTATAAATACCTACAGTAGCCCACTCACAAAATTTGAATTGATGATTAATATTTCTGGATTTTGTTTTAAATATATCGTGAAATTCTCTGTCAAGCACTGTGAAAAAATCATTGTAAAAACTATTCGCGTCTACGATAGGGTGTCCCTTATATGGACGAAAAATTTTTTTTTTGGGTTATAGAAACGCATACCCCTAATTCTTTGTTAAATATTAAGCCAAATATTAAGTTAATATTAACCCGTGCCGACAAGGTACCATTTTTTTTATAAAAGTAGCTATTTTTGAGTATTTCTTGATATGTAGCTACATCGTTGTTAATATGCATATCTTGGGTAAAAATTGACGAAACAAAAAATGTAAGTAATGCTTTTACTTGACAAACAAATAAAATTATACAATTATTCAGGGTACTTCTTTTTTAAAGCCTTTTTTTTGCAGTCTGGATACAGCTTTCTATGCTCTTGCACACAGCGTAACAAGAATTGTTTTTGTTCCTCTTCTGCGGTAATTAAACCATGAAAGTCTTGCATAAGCTTTACAGCTCTTTCAGCTGTGTCATTTACAGCTTTTAAGCTTAAGACCTTCCTCTTAGCTTCGATGAAAGCTGCATTATGGTCCCACGAAGATACGTTTTCTTCAAGAAAACTGGTATCAATTTTTAATCGCGAAAAACATTTTTTGCTATTAGCTGACACGAAATCGCTCAACGACTTCCCTGTAACAATAATATTAGTAGGTATTTCAAGGAAATTAACCAAATTTAGAACAAACAACTCAGTTAAAATATTTAAAAAAAACTTTTACCATACAAAGAGGCAGACATGTCTTCTTTCGATGCAACATATCGCTTCCCGAAGTCATATGCAGTTTCTCTTTCTAAGTTCGTTACCATATTCGCCTTGGTTTCTTCATCAACATCATCAACAAAGAGTGAAAATATCACCACTTCTTCTGATAAATACCACACTGTGTTGACTGAACTTACTCAGAGCCGCTTTGGACATTACTTCGTCAACATTTTCATAGTCTTTCAACGTTTTTAAAAAACGCAAATCTTGATTCGGTGCCTTCACTGCCAAACTGCATCCGAGCCAGGGCTTCACATAAATTGCCACAATAAATTAACAAACATCTTGCAATGCTCGTTTGTCTTTAACGCTCATTTTGAATTGAGACTGCAGCAAACATATTTTTAAAGAGTAAATAGCTCTTGCCATCCATCGTGCTTGATGCTTTGCGCCAGGAGGACGAATTTTAATTTTACCCTCATTATCTCCTCCCAAGTAAATAATGGATAGCTCGATTAGTTCTCGATAATCGTCCCGTACGATGGATTTCTGCAGTTCATGTTTGAAAAAGGTCAGCAATCCCTTAACCAGCATCAGAAAGATGCTGTTTAACGAAATCTATACATGATTCGACAGCCTCAGGATTAATGTTCTTCCAGCTGTCTCTAAACTTTTTGAATAGTGGGATATCGGGACTGCTAGTGACTTGGTGAATCTTTGATTCAAATACAACTTTTGAGGACTAATTCATACACATGTTGGCGGCAAGCAAACAGTAATAATTATCTTTCTAATTTTTGTTCCAAAAGCACACAAGCTCCATTTATGCGCCCTGTATTAGATGCTGTTGTATCACAACACATAATTTGAACCTTATCAGTAAGGTTCCAATCATGAAGCGCGTTTGAAACAGCTTTAGCTTGATCTTTACCGGAAGAACTATCTAGTTTTGGTACTGCAAGAAGTTGCTCCTTCTCTCCAAAGGAAATAAGGATCGGCAGGCGTTCCTCTTTAGAACTTCTCACATCTAGGCCGGGTAACAATTTTCCATCCCAATGAACTGTAACTACTTCTGGCACGTTATTCTGAAAATCGGATTTTATAGATTCTGCTCTATCCTTTCTTATCTGTGTTCGAATACGTTGAATAGAAGATTTGTTAATTGGATAGTCGTCGCAACAAAGACCTAGTGCTTCTATTACTGCTTGAATTATATAAACTGAATCTCTTATGCTTAATTGACATCTGTCTAAACCTGCAACTAACTTAGGTGTGATAAAATCTTTCCTTCCTCTTTTTGTAGTAGTTACCGAACATTCAGATTGAGATGTGGCAGGCAAAGGTTCCTCCAGGCTTTCTTCAGAGCTGGTAAATTGGCCTTCATGTAGTTCTTGTGGTGGTGTTAAGCTGTGTGTAGTAGAAGATGTCAATGAGCTCGCTGAAGTCATTTGCTGGAGCCTCCTTTTCTCCTCTTCTAGTTTTCTCTGCCTTGCCTTTTCTTCCTTCTCAGCTAACTTTTTGTCTACACCTGCCAAGCAACCAAGGCGCCCTGGCTCTCTTTGCTTTTGTAGGAAAATTTTATCTTCTTCAATTTTCATCCTTTTAAGAGCATTAGCGTGAGCGATATCAAATAAATTATCCAAATCCTTTAGAAAATCCTCCTCACGGCGTTTAAAAACATCCTGTGATTTTTTGCAGTTTTTTTGAAGCTCTCGCCAGACTTGATAAAGATCCACAAGCTTCTTCACACAGTTAGGAAGAGCTTTGGTAGGTATTCTAGCCTTTTCCCAGAATATAATACACTCCCGTATTACAAGATTTGCGCTTTCATTGACAGTCAGTTTCACTTCGCGAATATTAAAAAATAGAACTGCGAGAACTTGTCGATTAGACGGCAATTTTACACCCGTTATTGCACCTCACCAACCAAGAAAATACTCTTTTTAGCGCTTAGCGTTAATTACGCGACAATCCGAGAGTAAGTGACAAACCGAGCGCGCCCGCGCGGCACTTGTGTAGGGGCTTGTATGAACATGTTCCCGCTCAAGTCGGCACGGGTTGCAGTGCTCCAAATAAGGTAAAAATTTATTTCCAAGTATTTTAGGGTCAAATACACAAACTTAGAGCCTATGCGTTAAAAAATAATAACTTAGAAAAATAAGAGACACCTTTGATCTTTCTCACAGGGAAGCTGGTCAGCAATCCGCTGTTATCAGATCTTAAGCAATTTATTACTTTTTTTTCTACAAATTTACAGTTACAAAATATGTTATCTATACAAGTTGCGGAAGTCTCTGTTTTTCTTGTTGGTTCCAAAAAAATGTAATCTAAATCAAACGACTTAAAAAGATAAGTGATTCTAGTTGTTAGGGACTTCTTTTCTAACAAATCTACATTAAAGTCTCTCCACAAACGATTACCGATTTACTACTTTTACTAACTAAATCTAATGCATCCTCCATTGCCGATTCGAAACGAACAAAGTTATCGTCATATGGGGGTCTATACACGCAAATAATTATGTGGTTCTCTAGCTCCACGCAATATAGTTCAATAGTTTTTTCAATCGAAAGACTGACGACATCCTTCCGTTCTTTAATTTTTATGGAATTTTCAACTAATATTGCGGAACCACCACGCTGTGTAGTCTTTCGATTGAAAGCACTTCCCATTCTATAATTTTCAAAATTAAAAAGCATTTCATGTTCTTTAAGCCAGTGTTCCGTAATACAAAATATGTTAATATTATATTTTTCCAAAAATAATTCTACTTCAAATTCTTTGCCGATGAAGCCTTGTATACTTTGTTGAACTAAATTAAAACAGGCAGGCTTCTTCGTTGTCTTTAAATCTAGTTTAAATCTGGAGTTCGAGCCCCACTGCAGACGACGGCATCACAGGCTGTACTATTTAGTACATTTATGGGCTGCGCCATACCCGTGGCACCGCCACCGGCGGCGTGTTCCTCCGTCGTTACGCAAGTAATTACCGACTGAATACAGTCGGTACGATGTAAAATACTGTAAGCTAACGAATTAGCTAGTCTTTTTTTTGTACATAAGAAAGATACATTGTATCCTGCCTGAGTCAATCTATACTTATTTACAAAACTATTTGTATCAAAAAATAATACATAGTCACTATGACTACAAGTCAGGTTATACAAGTATAGATTTAATAGAAGATTTTAAAATATTGCAGCAGATGTTGAAATGTATGCTTGCCACCTTGTAAGACCTCCAAGGGTAAGTACGTCTAAAGCAAGTAAGAGGAAGGAAGTCATAGAAACGAAACGAATTGCGGCTCTACGTATACATGTTGAACGGTAGATTGGTCGTATAAGCGAATTTAAACTGACTTCGCCTCATGCATGTGTTGACACGAAAATTATTGATATGCTAGATAACGTCGTTATAATATGTTGTGAGTTAGTCAAAGTAAGTTGTTTCATGTCGTAGGTATGACATGAATCAACTTACTTTGACTAACCCATAAGAATAAATAAAAAATGTAACAATGTACAAAAATGTACAACAGTGTTGTAATATAATAGTATTGTATTGATAAAAACAGTTCTTTAAATATATTATATAAATATTATATAATAATATAATATATAATATATTAACTTTTATTATATTATATAATAACTTTTGTCATTATATGGTGATTCTCAGTCCTACTTATTGTATCAGCAGTTGATATATCATTTAGTGGTGGAGCAGGTTATTTTTGTGTCTCTTGTACCTTAATTGTATTCTCTGTCAATAGCTTTCCTTCCTCTAGTTTGTCTTTCTCCATCAAGTTATCTTCTCCATAGTTACTATGACTTTCTTCTATATTTTTTGCAAGTTCATGTCATTCTACTGTATTTTCTATGGCTAAATTATCATGGCTGACAGTCACCTCTGACTCGATTAAAAGTTTCGATCTTTTACTGGAAATATTTGCTGCGTATTTTTTGGGAGGCGTCGTCAGATCTTCATTAGATTTTATGTCTTCTTTACTTTCGCCGGTCTCCATGTAAGTAACATCACTGTCATCATTATCATTTGAAATTATAGAAGAGTGTCTACGTTTTCTAATATTTTGTTTCTTTACTTTATTTTTTAGGTTCTTTTGCTTTAAACGTTCTTGTTTTTTTCTCTCTTTTTCATCTTCTTTAGCTTTTTTGTCTGTTTCTTTTTTCAAGTGATAATTCTTCCACGCCTTACTCGTAATAACTGACAGTATCTTTTGATATTCTTTTTTTCTTTTGCACGCTGTTTTCTGGCCAAAATAATGCTTTTTTGAATGGTGATGGTACTTCTATATTTATATTTATTTTCATGTGTTCTGTAAGTGACGTAGATGAAGTCGATGGGGTGTTCCGTACATTTTGAGCGTAATTTGTGGACGTAGATGGCAAGTTTTTGGAAGGGGTTTTTTGTGTATGGTCAGTAGATTGAAGTTCCTGAACGAGATCGTTGAATTCATCAACGTTAGGTGTATTTTTGGGACGTTACCCCCATATGAAGTCTGTCCTGGGATTCAGGATCTTCATTTTCGGTCACAATATTTTCTCTTGCATTACTTTCTGAACTAATGACTTCACATATATGTTTGTATTTGGCCCATATAGTATACAAAGCAATATCTTCGTCGAGCAAATGATCACTAACTTGTTTTAGGTGTAAGTAAAAGCATTTTTTAAACAGGTCCAATTTAGCCTGAGTAAATATCTTCACAATTTCCTGTTCGAGATGTTTCAAAAAAGTACCATTCTCCGCCGAGTAAATCGACTCTTTAGCAGCAACATGTCGATTTTGGACATTTAACTTTGTGAATTCAGGTCCAAACGGGAATAATCCACCGGCTCGGAAACCATTCTTGACACATTCGGGCGTTATATCTTCCAAAGAAGATTTCAATATAGGAGCAAAATGTTCTTTTTTTACTTGTTTTCCAAGGTTTTCTGTCTTCCATTTTTGTGTGTGTTTCTTCCAAAATAATTTAAGAGGCCTGAATACAGCTATATCCATTGGTTGTAGTAAATGTGTGCTGTTTGGATACAGGGCGATGACTTCGATTTTCTTCTCGGAACAGAAATCTGACAGGTGTTTTGTTAAATGTGATGCGTGTCCATCCAGAAACAAGATAATTGGCAGTTTGACGTTGTTCTCCTTCAACCAAGGGTAGAATACATTACTCACATATTCGAAAAATTTACTCCCGCACATCCATCCACTTTCTGAGCGACCTATACCCCAGTTATCTGGAATGCTATCTGCAATATGTTTTGGGATTCTTTCATATGCCATCACAATCATGGGTGGAGCAAACTGACCAGCCGCATTAGCAGTAATAAGAACTGTCAGGTTCTCTTTTTCGTTCCCAGATTCGAATATGTTTTTGTCTCCACGCTTTGCTAGCACATGCCCTGGCTTTGGATTTTAAAAAAAGCGGTCTCGTCCGTATTAAAAACTCTCAATGGATCTTTTATTACATCTGACAGGTTGTTCTCTTCTAAATACTTGTCAACTTCCGAGAACCATCCCTGAATGTGCTCCTCTTTGACAGCTTGTTCAGCGCAACTCGTTTTGTAATTTCAGGGTTTCTTTTCAAGACAGAATTGAACCACTTCCGTCCAGGTCTGCCATCAATAAAGGGAGTGTACCTTTTTTCTGAATTTATAATAAGTTGAACAGAATCCAATAACTGTTCCTTTCCAACAGGACAGTGACGATCTGCCATGGCAATAAGCTACTGAACGATAATCTTTTCTTCATCCATGGTTAAAATTGGCGATGGTCCCATTGAAAAATTTAAAGAGCTTTTACCTTTAACTTTAAAAATAAATTAATAAATAAATTGCTTAGAGTCGGACGTGGTACACCATACTTCTTCGCAGCTGACGAAATACTTTCTCCTCTTCTAACAGCCTCTATAGCAAGGCCCATTTGATGTGGGGTGAAGTCTCTCTTGGGTGCCATGGCTGTGTAAAATAAATAAAAAACTTGACTCAGTCACAATATACTCGAGTGTAGTAATGATCCAGTACTGAACATACCAGTGATGGTCATAGTGTCCATTACTGGAATTATCCATTATTAGACTTGCATTAGCAATTTATTTAAAGGCTGTAAAATATTAGATGGAGATGAAATAGTAGCTTCTGCTAATATAATAATAATAATAATAATAATAATAATAAGCCTTTTATTTGCCAAACTTATTCGCTATGTAAAAAAGTAACATGCTTTCATAAATGAATAGTTTATACATACTTATTTTCTTATTTCTAATTTAAATACTAATAAAAACTATGAATTTTTTTTTTAATTTAATTTAGTTTGGATACCCATAACTGGGCGAAGGCCTCCTCCATGTCTGACCAGGCTCGCCGGTCTCTCGCCAGTCTGGTCCAGTTGCTGCCTGCTACTTGCATGATGTCATCGCACCATCGTTTCCTCTGCCTGCCACGAGCTCTTTTTGCCTCTCTAGGATACCAGTGTAGGATACTCTCACTCCAGCGACCATCGGTTATTCTCGCGATATGTCCTGCCCATTTCCACTTAAGCTTGCACACAGTCTGAATGATATCTATTACTTTAGTCTTCTCTCTTATATCTTCGCATCTTACTCTATCCTTTAATTTTATGCCTAGCATTGATCTCTCTACTGACCTTTGAAATGTCCTCAATTTTTTTGCTAGTTCTATAGTAAGAGACCAGCATTGGCACCCATAGATAACTGTAGGTAGTATAGTATTGTCCATTAATTTCTTTTTTAGATTGATAGGTATATTGCTTTTGAAGACCTCCTTTTTCGACCAGTACTTTTTCCAGGCATTTGCGATTCTTCTATCAATTTCTTTATTTATAGCGCATTCAAATGATACATTGTGGCCAAGGTATATGTAGTCTTTCACATACTCTACATTTGCGTTTTTTATCATCATAGGTATTTCCTCTCCATTTGTCATAATTTTGGTTTTTGTAAAGTTCATGCGAAGGCCCGCCTGATTGCTCTCTGTGTCTAGCGTTTCTAGCATTATCCGCATGTTTTCATGGTGTTCAGACATAATGACAATATCGTCTGCGAATCGCAAATGAGACAGTGATTTTCCGTTAATATTTATCCCATATCTTTGCCAGTCGAGCTTTCTAAATATAGACTCTAGGAGTGCTGTGAAAAGTTTTGGGGAGAGGGGGTCTCCTTGTTTAACTCCTCTTTTTATTTGTATTGAGCTTCCAATTCTTTCCAGTTTTATTTCTGCATTTGCGTTCTTGTATATTTTTTTAATTAAGTTGATATATTTTCTATGTATGCCTTGCTCTTCCAAACTTTTCCACAGGTATGAGTGAGAGATAGAGTCGAACGCTTTCGTGTAGTCTATAAACGCTATATAGAGAGTTTTTCTGTATTCGTTGTATTTTTCCAATATTTGAGTTACTGTAAATATATGATCTATGGTGGAGTACCCTTTTCTGAATCCAGCTTGCTCGCAAGGTTGTTGTTCGTCTAAGCACTGTGTTATTCGGCGGAGAATAATGGAGGAAAAAATCTTATACAGAACCGGTAGTAGACTGATAGGTCGGTAGTTATCTATAAGTTTTGGATCTCCCTTTTTATAGAGCAATGTTATAAGAGATTTCTCCCATTCTTCCGGTATTATTTCTTTCTCTATTATCATGTTAAATAGTTTTGTTAGATGTTCTGTAATCGGTTCTATCATGGCTATTATTATGTCGTTGGTTATTTTGTCTGCTCCTGGACTCTTATCCTTTTTTAATCGGGAAATTGCGAATGTTGTTTCTTCTGGTAAAATGATTGGAATATTTTCAGTGCTTTGGAAAGTCATGATTTCGTTCTCTCCTTCATTAGAGTATAGTTGCCTATAGAATTCTGTAGCTCTTTCTATTATATTTTGTCTACTTGTAGCCTCTTTCCCATTCGTTTTTCTTAAACTCTGTATCCATTCTTTGTGACTATCAAAATTTTTGTATGTTCTTTTTGTAGAGCTTCTTATTTCTAGTTCTTTTTCTAATGCTTGTATTTTTTCCTTTTTTTTGTGTTCTTTTATTTTCCTGCTAATTTTTTTATGAAGTTTCTTTAATCTTTTCCTTTGTTCTTTTGTTCTTTTTGTGTATCTTTTAAGTGAGTTTCTTTCCTCGATCAATGACTCTATTTCTTCAGGTAAAATATTCGATTCCTTTTTTCCTTCTGTTTCTTTAGGCAATTCCTTTATGCATTCTGTTATTAGTTTTACAGTTCTTGTGTATGTTTCTTTAATGTCTCTATTTTCTGATTTTCCAATTTTTTGTGCAATCATCTCTTTTAATACTAGTTCTTCAGTTTGAGAAAAACTTTTTGTTTTTTGTCCATATCCGGTTCTATTTTTCTTTAACGGTATGTTAATGTTATACGTTACTCTGATAAGTCTGTGGTCGGTAGAGAAACTTGTAGAGATAACTTCGTTGTTCAGAACTCTCTTTCTGCTTTTCACCAGTATACAGGGTGTATATGCATAACCAAGAAACCTTTAAGGAGGTGAAAGTATAAACGATTCTGGTAGCATTCCACCAAAAAAAAACATACCTTATTTTTTTACCAAAATATCCATTATTTTTCTAAGTTCTAGCCACGCATTCTTATCAGCTAGTTCATTCACCCCGTGCGCCCCCGGCTCGCGTAGGTCGCTGGATAGTACTTACGCAGGAATGGAAAAATTCAAGGCCAAAATTCAATCGCAAGGTCAAGGCCGTCATCGCGTGGTCGCGCCGTCGCACCGTCGCGCTATTGGTTCTTTAGCTGTGCCACGTCACTGCCGCGCATGCGCGCGTCTCCTACCCCACCCCCTCGCAAGCAGTCGACGTACACCCCCTCGCGCTCGAGTCGGTGCGCAGGTCGAAGACAGTTGCTAATTTGTTTATCGAGCGGATGTACGTCGCCGCGATCGATCGCTCGATTAGATACCTAAATCATGGCTGAAAATACGCCACAACGTCGACGTGGCTGTTTTTTTTGCAAATATCAAACACTTTGATATGGTATCATTTGTACTTAACAAGTAACCAAAATGTTTCACGGACGCGTACAACGTGGATGCTGGTGGATGAAATGATTTCCTGACTGAAACGTGTCAAGCAGTTATTTTTCTAACCCCGCAGTTTAAAACCCCTTTACATGCTCAAGGTCGGGGAGGCTGGAGCGCGTTAGCCGTTGTATTTGTGGAAGTTTGTGTACTCTATCCAAGAGGAAGTGTGAACTGTGTGCGAGTTAAAAATACTTAGTTATTAAAAGTGCTTTCCGCGAGTTAAAAACAAGAAGATTTGAATCCTGTCACGGCTTGGAGAAGTAGGTAGGTATGTCAGCGTGTCTTGTACCAAAACGGCGGCCACTTTGAACACTTCTTGTGTACCTACTACGATTACTTTGTAAAATCATTTTGTAATTTACAATAAGTGTAAATTTCGGATTTTTAAATACGCTAAAAATGCGTTTTCATTTCACGTAAACATCAGAGTAGCGAGCCGATCGCGCTGTTGCCTGTTTCGTGCCGCCCGCCGCTGCGCTGTTGCCAAACCTCTGCTCACTAGACTACATAAGTAGGTACTAACGCTATCAAAGTTCACTGACCAGTAAATTGTGTATGAGTTTTGTACGTTTAAGGAAAAGAAAATCGTGTGATTGTGTGTTACTGGTATCTTACAGATTTTTTTTATTATTGTAAAATATTTATACATCAGTTATACAATCATACCCTTAAATGTTTCTCGCCTTTGCATATACACCCGGTATAATCTACTTCATTTCTTGTCCGTCCATCTGGTGATTGCCACGTCCATTTTTGCTTCTCCTTTTTCTTAAAGAGTGTATTTGTTATAGTTAGGTTATTTTGCAGACAAAATGATATTAATAGGCGACCTCTGTCACTTCTTTCTCCATAACCGTAGCGTCCACATATTATATTTTCTTCTGGTAAAGGGCAGCCTATTTGCGCATTGAAATCTCCCATCAGGATAGTGTTACTTCCCGTATTTTCGAGTGACTTCTGTACATTTTGATAGAAAGATATTATTTCCTTTTCTTTTGTCTCTTTGTTTTTCTTTTTGGGTTGTTCTGTCGGAGCATAGACTTGAATGAGATTTATTATACTTTCGCCAATTTTTATATCTAACCTCGCAACACGGTCGGAAAATGTCTTGAAGTCCAAAATATTGCTTTTTAAGTAGGGTTTTACAATAAATCCTACCCCATTCCTTCCTTTTTTATCTCCTCTGTACATCAAAATGTAATCTATTTTTTCTATGATATTCAATCCTTCTATTTTTACTTCTGATATTCCGATTACGTCCCATTTTATCTTATTAATAGCAAATTCCAGCTCTACTACACGTGAAGAAGATTTCAGTGATCGAATGTTGTAGGTGCATATCTTTAATGTTGACTTATTTTCTCTGTTGTTTCCATTATCTTTTATTATTTCCGTGGCTTTGTTGCGAGGTGATTTACATGGAGGGTTTTGGTCGGTTTCTCCCGCGGAGACCACCCGTACTGGGAGACATGGAGAGGGCCTATTTGATTGCTAGTTACAATTTTTGTTTCCTGTTGGCGTATCCTGCAGGAACCTAGTTATATCATATTTGTTTTTCTTCGTCGGATTTTTGTCATTATGGTGAGTATTTTGTTCTTGGCTTGGCTCTACTATTTCTTTTGTTTCAGGTGAATTTGACATATACCTTTTCTTCCAATTTTTGCCCCCCTTGGAATTTTCTTCGGTTTTTTCTGGAAGGATAACTATTTTATCATATTTTAGGATAGCTCTTTTCCCTTGTTTCCTTTCTTCTTGGAGTTTCTCTTGTAGCTCTTTCCTTTTATTTAAAACTGCTTGAGGAAAGTCTTCTTTAATATAGTAGTCGGTATTGTTCAACCTTTTTTTATTCTTTAGGAGGTTTATTTTCATTTCCATGGAGGATAGCGTTACTATTATTGGTCGTGTCGAACTCCCTTTTATTCCTACTCTTCTAACGCTTTCTATATCTTTATTTGTGCATTTTATTTCCATTTTCGTGTTTATGAAATGTAAAAGATTTTTTGACAGTTGCGTGTTGCTATTTTCTTCTTCTTCTATACCAAAAAATACTAAATTTTTCTTTCTTGCAATTCTCTCCAAATTATTGATGGCTTTTTGTTGTTCATCTATCTTCTCCTCTAATTGTTTTTGTTTTATATCCATAGTTTTAATTTTTTCATTTAAATTTCCATTTATTGTATCCAAAGTTTGTTTCATTTCTCGAAATTCCTTTCTTTGTTCTGACATCTCCTCTTGAATTTTCGCGAGGATTTCAGCAATTTGTTCCATAGTTAAGGATGGAGGCGCCCTCTGTTGTTTTTGGTATTAAACTTATTCTCTCGCTCTAAACCAGCGGCCCTTATGTCCGAGATTGCTTGCTTAATGCTTTGAGCTTATTGTTAGTTTGGTAGTACCAGGATTTTCTATAGATGTCGTTGTTACTGAGTTTAACGCCCTCTGTTCGTTTCTTTGTGAACTATCTTAGTTTAGAGTATACGTAGGTGAAAGATCTCTCGATGTCAAGTTCGATCGGTCGATGCGTTGGCGCGTTGTACTTGGCAGAAGTTGCAGCCGTATTATGGTAGATGCCTCCACAGGGTCGTCTGATCTGGCTGGCGATGATTTGCGAATTACTTGCCTTATATTTTTAGGTTATGCATTGTTTTTTTTTTTTTATTTTTTTTTTACTGAATCGATGTTAATTTCACTTTGATTTGTATAGTTCACGTTAGTTATAATGACTGTTTTATATTATTTGGTATTTTAACTGTTTGGTGTCTTCCATTTTTTGTAACAAACACTTTAAGCACTGATATTTTAAGCGTCTAAATATTTGTTTCTTCACTTTTAAACACTGTTCTTTTTATTTCTCCATATAATGTTCGAACAGTTCTTTAGATTTTTTCACTTTTTTAACACTATTTTCTACTTTTGCTATTTATTTATCACTTTAACAGTAGGATCCGATGTAAACATTAGCTCTGCAGCGCCCTCTCTCTTTAAATAATATTAATAATATTAATAATAATAATAATTAATAATATAAAAAAAAAAAAAAATAATAAATAAATTGCTTAGAGTCGGACGTGGTACACCATACTTCTTCGCAGCTGACGAAATACTTTCTCCTCTTCTAACAGCCTCTATAGCAAGGCCCATTTGATGTGGGGTGAAGTCTCTCTTGGGTGCCATGGCTGTGTAAAATGAATAAAAAACTTGACTCAGTCACAATATACTCGAGTGTAGTAATGATCCAGTACTGAACATACCAGTGATGGTCATAGTGTCCATTACTGGAATTATCCATTATTAGACTTGCATTAGCAATTTATTTAAAGGCTGTAAAATATTAGATGGAGATGAAATAGTAGCTTCTGCTAATAGTGTGTATCAATTAAACACATTACAAAATGTAAAATGCAATGCAGTATCTGAGAGTGCCATATATTCTCCGTGTTTATCTGAGTCCTCCCAGGTGACAGGTGATGTTCCAGGTATAACAACCTACACTGCAGAGATAGTACCAAGGGCATTTACATCGGAGTCTGTTTCTTTGAATGGAAAAGCTTCTCAGGAAACATGGCATCGGCGACTTGCTCATTTGAACTCGAGAAGCATGTATGTAATGAAAAAAGGTATGGTAACAGGCATTGATTATGATGATAATAACTATCAGTCTTGTGAAGCTTGTGTTAAGAGGAAGCAGTCCCGCCTCCCTTTTCCTAAGAAATCAGAAACTAGGTCAAATGAGTTACTGGGGTTGATTCATTCTGATTTATGTGAGCCTATGTCGCATAGTTCATTTGGAGGGGCAAAGTATTTTTTAACCTTTACAGATTATTATTCCAGAAAGACATTTGTTTACTTTCTTAAGTCAAAAAGGGAGGTATTTGATGTTTTCAAAAATTTTAAGGCACTTGTAGAAAATCAAACAAACAAGAAAATAAAAATATTAAGAAGTGATAATGGTTGTGAATATATGAGTAATAAATTTCAGGAATTTCTGAAGCAACATGGAATAGTGCATCAAACAACTATCCCATATTCGCCTGCTCAGAATGGAGTCAGCGAGAGAGCAAACAGAACAATTGTTGAAAAAGTACGATGCATGCTGCACGATGCCGGCTTGGACAACCGCTTCTGGGCAGAGGCGGTGCAGACAGCGGTGTATGTGAAAAAAGAACCAACAAAAGCAGTGATGGGAAATACACCAGAGGAGAAATGGACGTCAAAAAAGGTAGATGTCAGCCATTTTAAAATTGTTGGTTGTGTGGCACATGCATTGGTTCAAAATAGAAAAAAACTTGATTCTAAATGTAAAAAATACATTTTTGTTGGGTATTGTGAGGAGAGCAAGGGCTATCGACTTATCGATCCAGATTGTCCAACCACATGCATTAAAGCTAGGGATGTCACTTTTTTCGAGAATATTTTTTTCTCAAAAGCAACATCTAAGACTAATATGTCACATGATGATAGTATAAATGTTCTACTGACGCCATCTGTTGTTACAAAAAATGATGACAACATAGTAAAGCAATCTGATCTGCCCATCCCTGAGTCAGAGCCATTCAATGGAGATCAGCCTGAGTCTGACTCTTAATGATGAATATATTGAATTATCTGAAATAAATAAAGTGAATTCAACTAGTTGTATATTTTATTATTCCAGTGAACTTAACAAAACTATGTACAGTTACTCAGGGCTGTCATAAAATTGTATCCCGCTAAATTAGCAAAATCGACTACTGTGCGTATCGTTAGTTTAACGTTGCACGATACGACACCTCATACGGTGTGGCAATCGATACGAGGTGACACTCGATGCGACACGACATCGCAGCTTCTGACCCATGTATAACATTTTTAAATCACATGGGTCAATTCAGGAAATACATTGCTAATAAGGACAAGGAATTATCGTAAATAAATAAAGTTAATTCAACTAGTTGTATATTTTATTATTCCGTGAACTTAAAAAAAACTATGTACAGTTACCTACTCAGGGCTGTCATAAAATTTTATCCCGCTAAATTAGCAAAATCGACTACTGTGCGTATCGTTCGTTTGACTTTGCACGATACGACGCCTCAACGGTGTGGCAATCGATATGAGGTGACACTCGATGCGACACGACATACGATGCGACATTCGAGGTGACATTCGATGCCACATGCGACGCAAAATCCGATGCGACACTCGATGCGACAACCAAAGCTATTTGAACCTCGCCGCCCTTTAGAACGATTTTGAACTATGCAAAAATTTTATCTATCCTCGTAAGTCCCCGCGTACTTATACAAGTACAAATTATGATAGCAGTTCATACCTGACATTTTAACTACATACATATAGTAACAACCTAACGTACTTACCCAAGTACAAAATCCTAATTCCCCGTTTACCGGGTATTTTTTTTTGCAATGGTAACACAATACGGTCCTTATCATTCTTTATTCTATGGTCGGTTCCGCCATGTTAGACAGGTTACGTCAACTGTCAGTGTCAGTTTCACTTTTTCGCAAGATGTCTACGCGGTCCGGTCGTCGGCCAGCACGAGGTAAGAATATCTGTTTAAATCCATGTAATCATTTGTTTTTTCTATTGTTTTATGCCTGAATTAGTGCCTATAAACATTGAATATTGTAAAATTATAAATCTTTGAAAGCAAACTATATATTTAAGGTGATTCGTGACTGGTCAAAGAAATTTGTACTTGACGTGGTACATTAGGCGTTTGTTACATAAACAACCGCTTATAATTTGTACTTGTGGTGGTACGTTCGGACTTTATTACAACTGTTTTTTTTTATTCTAGCATTCAATGACGAGCAGATATCACAACTTCTCAATGATTCTGACTTCGAGGACTCTGATGATGAAGATGTGTTTATTCCTGAATCCGACCAAGAATCAAATAGCGACTCGTCTTCGTCTTCGGAATCCGAAGATGGAGAAGCAGAAGTTGCAGTACGCGAACGTGGACGTGGACGTGGTCGAGCCCAAAGTGCTCGTGGCCAACGAGGTGGGCGTAGCCGTGGTAGAAGCACAAGTACAAGGGCGCGGCGTGTTCAAAGTGCAAGAGGTAGATCTGAGAGTTCTAGTCCAGGTTTTGAAGTCCCAGACCCAATCACCCGAGATGCAGAATGGTATGAAAATAATGAAATGCAGTTTTCTAAATTACCTATGATGCAACCTGATTACTTGCCGATGAGTATAGACGAGAGTAATTATAATAAATTCACTTTTATCGATAACTACATCTCCGAAGAAATTTTTATGTTAATTACTAAAAAAAGCAATCAAACTTTTCTGCAAAGAAATGGAAAGAACTTGAACCTGACATTGAAAGAAACCAAAGTATTTTTTGGAATAATGATATTAATGTCATGCATTAATTATCCAGTTCAAAGGATGTATTGGGAAAGAAACTGGAGGATCGACATAATAGCTAATTCTATGTCCCGTGACAGGTATTTCCTCATTCGCAATTCACAAAAACTTGTGTACGATGATGACGTACCTCAAGAAGAGCGCCAAAAAGACAAGCTTTGGAAAGTTAGACCATTACTTGACAGTGTTCTGGCTGGCTGTCAAAAACAAGTACCTGAGCAACAAATTAGTCTGGATGAAATGATTATCCCATTTTCCGGCACATGTGGCATGAAACAATATTGTCCCAATAAACCAAACCCAGTAGGGCTAAAAGCTTTTATTTTGGCGAATCCTGATGGCTTGGTCTGTAATATGGTTATATACCAGGGAAAAACTACCTTTCCGTCCTACACTGATGCTGGTTTTGGATTAGGTGAAAGTGCTGTTTTGAAATTGAGCGAAATTTTGGTGCCGGGATCAATCATTTATTTTGACAGATATTTTTCTACAGTCAAATTGGCAAAAGAACTATCTAATAGAGGCCTCAAATGTGCCGGCACACTAATGAAAAACAGAATACCTGCAGCCGCCAGAAATGTACTCGAATCCGATTCAAGCATGAAAAGAAGAGGCAGAGGGAGCTATCAAGTATTGACTAACACCGAAAATACTATGGCAATCACGAAATGGATGGACAATAAACCTGTAATAATGCTCTCAACAGCTCACGCAGCTTGTGAAACAGATGTTTGTTCCCGTTGGTGCAAAAAAGATAAGCAGTATAAACAAGTTGTAAGGCCAGAAGTTGTCAAGCAATACAACTCTAAAATGGGTGGGGTAGACATGGCGGACCGATTGATTGCAGTTTGTCCGGCAAGAAGTAGAACCAAGAAGTGGCCTGTGAGGTTTATATCTCATATGATAGACCTTGCTATCTCTAATTCATGGCTTATGTACAAACGGACAGAAATAGAAAAAGGCGTTCCAGTAAAAAAGATACAGCAATTGAGACATTACAAAATGCAATTCGGTGAACAAATATTAGAAAAGAATCAGCTGGACGAACTCAACGAGGTGGAAAATGATTGCGAAGAACGACCTGTTAAACGGCCCGTAGGTAGACCAGGAATAGTGCCTATACCGTCAAAAATGCGACGCTTACATGGCAATATCCACCTACCAGAAAATCTAGACAAACAGCAACGATGTCGTCTCTCTGGGTGTGACAAAAGAAGTTTATTTAAATGCTCTGACTGTAACGTAGCTCTTTGCCTGAACCCAACGAGGAATTGTTTTAGGACCTTTCATCTCGAAGGGAATTAAAAATATGAAATAAAAACAATTTCTTGTCGTGTTTAGTTGATAAAAATGTTGATCTCTTATACTTGACTGTGATTTAACTTTAAAATGTCAATTAACTAGTACGTAAGGAAGATTATTCGCAATTGTATGTGCTCTATTTTGATAAGTAGGTACAATGATACCGTTATTCTTTGATTCATAAACGTTGATTATGCTTGAATTGTCTTTGAAAAAGATTGTTTCTGTTGTTACAATGTAAAATGTTCACTTCAGTGATGTTTGGAAGAAAAATATGATTTACTTTTGATACTAAATAAAACCTTTAAGTTTTTTCACATTGTTTTTGATATACTGCGTAAAAACCTAATGTACTTACACAAGTACAAAATATTTTCAATTTTTTCCTTCCTAAGGAGGTGCTATACATCACAAACATACCGTAAAAAATAGAGACAACAGTAATTCACTTCCAAAATTACCTAAAACCGACATATCTTTGTCTCGGTCTGAAGCACTATTCTTGATTCGTACTTGGTAAAGTACAGCCGGTAGATATGACTACTGATCTTAAAAAAACACAGGACTAACGAGGCTATTCAAACGTTCAAATAATGTGCACATCTTATTTACACAGTTGATTGTTTTTTCAGATCATGGCGTCCGTTACAATGGGAGACCTTTGTCAGTAAGACGATTCCGATGACAACGACCTCTTTTGTGCAGTGTAACCCTAAATGATAAACACTTTCCAACTGATTGACGGGAATGGCCTGTAAATAACTGATTACAAAGGCATCTTTGGAGAAAAGCTCTCCTTAACAACCGAAGCTAAACTTTACCCCACGGATTTGAGCTTTTGAGATTATGAACTTGTCGGTGGATAAATTTTCTGAAAGGAAACACAGAGCGAAAAAACTACTACAATGGCCCCTGGGACCGGGCCATTTTGTACTCTCTTCACAATGTTATGGAGAAAATACACAAGAACTCGTACGACGTTTTCATGGCCACATTTAAGAAACTCAAGCCTAAAATTACTTCTGTACGACCTTCGGCATTACCGTCCTCCTCACCACAAGTGATTAGGTAAACCCCTGCAGCCAAATGAGTAGCCATCAAGGAGAACCCGTCACAGTCTCACAAAAGACCTATGTTAGAAACACCACTAAAAATGAGGTGTTTGAAGCTCAAGCTTCGATGTTGGAAAAACTTATGAACTTGATGTCTTCACAGAACAAATCCATCGAGGTCCTTTGAAAGCGACCATCGGCTATCGAAAAGAATACCGAAAAGTCAGACAACGTGGAAAACAATCGATTGATTCTGTACCTGACAGTACTTCACCTGAAGATGAAGAATAATGGCGAGCGCCCTCAATGGATTTACTCATACCAGCTTCAACCTGTCGCTGGACCCAATCACGAAGAGGAACTACTGTTGAAACAAATATCCGATTCTCAACGTAAACTCGCAGATCTGAAATTGATGCCTCAACGGCAAGATGTAAAACATCACATCTCTATCGATGGTCTAGTCTAGTATGCGATTTTGCTCCCACAACGGCTGAATCAGAGCCAAAATTCGCCAAAACAAAATTAGCAGAGCAAGGAGAAAAGTGCCAACGACGTGGAGATGATGGCTGCAAGAACGTGAGATACGCTGACATAAAAAAATCCTTTCACGCTACCCCAGTGTTTCGTTCATCAGGTAGCCGATGTAACACCAAACTAGCAAACCCTAAATCTCCTGGACAAATTCGACCTTACTCTCGGAGGAATCACACACGGTCTACTGAAAGTACTGCGTATAGTACTTATTGTATTACGGAATTTACGGATAATTATCCGACTCGTTGCTACAGTATACATGTGATAGAAGATCAAAGATCATACAGAATAGTCGCGAAGTATACAAGGTGCTCAGTGAGGCCTTACATGACATTCCACCTTTTACAACCCATCTATTTACAGGAGAAAAACCATTAAGAAAACCGGGGTATTTATAAGTTTTTTCCCAGAAAAAACACCATCGTCAATAATTCCAAACATGATAAAAAGCCACAGCCAAAATAGAACTCAAAACCCGGACCGTGGAAAACAAATGGCAAGAGAAAGAAAAAGAGAAAGCAAGGAAGGACCATCCAAATCCAAAACCTAACAATCACGCTTGCTACCATTGCTAGCTGTTGGGGCTAGCTAAAGCCTCCCCATAGGTTTACGGTTCGACGATGAGAGAGGTTCTCGAGAGCAAACATAGAGGACATGTCATAGTCTAAAAATCTCCGAGGTACCATTGTATGTTAAATGTGGAGCGCACAGGAAGACTAGAGGACGCAGCGACGGTCACAGGACTAGTCGCGCCTTTCTCTCGAGCGAGCGTCACGTCTCGACGAGCGAGACGTGACGCCGCGCCGCGCGCGACGCTGAGGCGGGCTCGCCGGCTGGCTGCTCAGCGGAGCTGGTGCTGTCGTCGCTCCCAGTACACTACTCTCTCTCTGGGATTTGAACCGAAGTAGATATCTAAAGCTCTTCCTTGAGTAGTGGTCGGAAAATGTTAGCAGGTACTTCGCACCTTCCCAGCTTGCCTCCGTCACATGTCCTCACACGTCAGTATCTACCAGCTGTAGCGGTTGTGTTGCACATGTGGAATTGGCCTTAGGGTAAGGCTCAGGCGTCAGCTTCCCCTTGAGGCAGGCCACGCAGTTCTTCCCCCCCGTCCTTGTCGTTGGTGGGGGGGGCTTGCGTGTCTTTAGACCTTCAAGGCTATGCCGCATAGGGTTACCCATACCGGGCAGGCTTGAAGCGAGGGACCAGACGAAGCGCAGCACAGGAGGGGGCGCTTGAGACTATCCCTAGGGATGTGTTTCGCGCCCACCACAGAGGAGCTCCTTTGGACCCTTCCTGAAGGGTCCAATTAAGGGACGCTCGGGGGCGGCGTTTTATCGATGCCCCAGGGGGATGCCGCCAGAGATGTCATCTTTGCGCGGCGTCGGTTTGCGGCGAAGTCTACCATCTTATCCGCCGCAGGGGATCGGGTTTCCTGGCCCCCATCGCTTCCAGACAGTAGACCGGGGGGTCTGCTGTCCTCTGTGAGGAAGTAGTTGGAGGGTGCGCTCAGCGTCCGGGGCACCCTTCAAAAGCGGTTGGGCAGACTCTCTGCCCTTCACGCAGCCGGGCCGCCTTCGGGTGGCAGTCGCCGGTGGGGGAGTGGAGGTAAAGGCTCTGCCGGTTTCCCAGACCCCTGCCATACGGTGAAGCGGGAACGCCGTTGGGGTTTAGCTGGTAGGAGTCCGGCATAACCCGTTTGCTGCCCCCGCAGTGACTGGGTATCCATGATGGATTTCCCAACGTTAAAAAAAAGGCCACGCAGTTCTTGAGTGCTTGATTTTCTTCCTGTTCATTGTAAAGACATAACATTATGTCTCCTTTACTGTTTGAAGTATGGGTCTGACTAATGACCACAGAAATGTTATGATTTCTAGTGTCTTGCGTGTGAGTAACATGTGACACTGTTATGTATGTACGTAGTTCGTAACTATTTTATAAATAGCTAGTAAATGTTGGTAATGGTTTCAATATTCTTTCTTCTGCCATTAAACGTCTAACCAAGCACCGCGTGTTTTACTTATCAGTGGCGACGAGGAGAAAATAATCCAATTTAATCGCGGTGTCTATCGGAAAAATTCAGGAATTTGATCTGGTAATGGGAAACTGGAATATTTTTGTGGAACGACTCGAGATGTATTTTTAGACAAACACGATTAAGGAGGAAGTCAGATTGCTCACGATGATTGTGGTCATGGGCAATGAAGCGTACAAGACTATCTACCTTAACGAGTCTTAAGAAACCCTCAGAACTCACAATGAAGCTGTGGAATTGCCGCAATCCCATTTACAACCTGTCCTGGCATTACTATTTTGGAAAATTGGTTATGTTTTTGTGATCCTTTGATCGGAGCTGCCATCTATGCGCTATGTTGAGTAACACGCCTTCTGTGCATTCACTGAAAGACTGTGAGCGGTGCAATAAGATAGCAATCTACTATGGTATTTTCCCAAAGAATCACAAGGTGGCGCTAGTGATGACTCCAATGGATACCTGGGTGCGAGCAAGCTGAACGGCAGCTCCGTGCACGACGCGGCGCGGCGGCGCGGTGGTCGGAAAATCCGGAAAACTGTTTTAAAATATTGCTGTATGCTAAAATAAATATTGTGAACATATTCTTTGTGCCTTAGACATTTTGTAACTTGTGGTGTGCTGTGAAAACAAACCCAAATTTCAAGAAGAGCTTTAGAAGAACAATTCTCTGCGGTGCCGGCAACGTGGCTATCGAACATACTGCTAATCCCATCAATCAAGGTAACTGAAGTCCAATTTTGAATAGTTTATGTGGTACAGTCTACTAGCTAAAGTATAATCGAACACAACCTCAACCTTCGATTTTAGCTGAAAGATACTGCTTCAGACAAAGGCGACAAATGGCGGAATTCTTTCGCATACTCGATAACTACCCAACAAACAAACTAGGCTTATAAAATTAAATCTATAAGGTTTAAACTCTTATAGTTGTTTTAAAAAAGCATTCATTATGTCAATGTACCTTATAATGGCACATTATAAGAAGAATTAGCTTATATTACCTTTGTTCTTATAATTTGGCTGGATAAACGTTAATAAATCCAATTAATACGGCTTCAATAAGGGTTCAAAATGTGTTATTCTTATAGAGGTTATTTACATTGCTTTTTAGCCGTATAATATTCAAAGTCATATAAAGGCTTTATATATGGCCAATTATTCTTATAAAAGTAATGCACAAGGTAACTATAATACTTTTTAACTTATAGGAGCATTTTATAAGACGTCTATCCAACAAACGATTAATAGAATTTTATATGGTCTTTACAAGAGTGAAAGCAAGTCATATTCACTTATAAAGTAATTATAAAACCTATAATTACTATATGGTTTATTACTTTTCTCTATATGGTTTTATTAAATATTTTACATAACAAGATTCGCCATTTCGAAAGCTCAGCAGATGTGAATCGATTACAGAGTTTTTAAAGTTTACATGGATTCAAAAGACTGGAAGAAGTTTAAGAGGAGTGGTGGTTATAGAAGAAAAATAAAAAAAATATACGAAAACATGGCTGTGAGTATTACACCCATCAATTCTAGTCCTGTAATGCTACGAAATGACCAAGCTGATACCAATGAATCAGCTAGTGGTTATGTAGAGGATAATTTTATGGAACATGACTATGAACAGGAAAGCAGTGAGGAAGAATATAATTATAGCGATAGTGATAGTGATATAGACCTATTTTTAAATGAAGAGTTGAACAAGGTTGATATTCGTAATGATATCAGAGACTGGGCAGTGAAATTCAATATTTCCCTTATGGCTGTAAGAGACTTATTAAAAATGTAACGGGACACTCTTCGGGCCGGCTAGCCTGAGTGCCTCGCTGACAATAAGAAGGAGCCTAAAGTGGGATTCTTACAGGCTACGGAATGAAAGATCAATTAATACGGTAACAACAATGAAAATCTGTTTATTCAGTTTCTACAATAAGGACTTAGCTTAACACTGATCGAATCCCTATCTTCTAAGCATCCTACAGACGGAAGGTTTATTTGCGAAACGCGGTTACTACAGTCCTATGCTAAACTGCCTAGGTTATCACCTACGGGCCTACAGACGTCCCTATCTAGAAATCTGAGGGGTTTAGATTTATCCCGGAACCTCAAACGACACGACTCGTACAAACGCACGAACCGCGTTGCTGGGCGGATAGCAAAGTCTTGCTAGAAACTTAGTAAGTACGTCCCGAACAAACGCTCAGACCGCGCTTAGTTAAGTCACCAAGCAGGATACGGAGAGAGGAGGAGAGCGGACACAGTCAGGTCACCCCTTCAGCCTTATGGCGCGAGAGCTAACTGACTGTCCCCGGTGCGGATTTTTTTTTTTTTTTTTTTTTTTTTCGAACGGACATGTTTGTTGTTGGCCGTTGGGCCTTTACAACTTCACCGGACAGGGAAGGCGAGTACGTAGGGTACTCAGCCTAAGCAAAAAAGATGCAACTGCCTAAGGGCGCCCAGGTGGGCACGGACCTCGGCTTAGGACGTTGCTTGGACGGGGAGGATCGGAGAGAATCGGCCCGGTATGTGCCGATAGCGCTGGTAGGCGCGAGAAGCGGGGGGACGCCGCCCTCGCCGGCGAGGGCAGTATGTCGGTGTGGTGTTACTCTGTGGTTGGGGCGGGGGGGTCATGGCTGCTACGGCTAGCGTGATAGGATCATCGGGATCCTCGAGTACGTGCCGGGGGCGTCGGATCACGCGTATGGGATTCGCGGGGAGGTCGTAAACTGCGGAGCTTACGAATAGGGGGTTGGGGTGATGGGGGGCGGAGTCGAAGTAGCGTTTTGACGCTTGCTTCAGGTATTGAGCTATGGTGGGAAGCTCTAGATCGCAATGGAGATTTTCATTGCGCACGAACCATGGGGCGCCCGTGGCTCGGCGCATGAAGCGATTTTGGATGACCTGAAGTCGGTGGATGAGACTGGGCTTTGTATGGGCGAACGCTACGCCGGCGTAGGTGAGAATGGGACGGATGCAAGTTTTGTAAAGTGTCACCTTATTTCTAAGGGACATTTTACTTTTCTTGTTCGTGAGGGGGTAGAGACGGCCTAAAACAAAGGCTGCTTTGTTTCGGACTCGTTTGATGTGGTCTTTGAACGTCAGTCGGTCATCTAGGGTGACGCCTAGATATTTGACAGAGCGTTCCCACGGGATGGGGCGATCGAACAGTTTAATGCTGCGATCGATGGGATTGGTCTCGGTACTGAGCCGTTTGAATGAAAAGAGCATGGCTGCACTTTTCTCGGGGTTCACTTCGATCCTCCAGTTCCTAAACCATTTGCCCAGGGCACTGGCAGAGGATTGGAGGTTTCGAAGGATGAGGCCCGCTGAGCGGCTGGATAGATAGAGGGCTGTGTCATCTGCGAAAAGCGCAAGGTTGACATTTGGGAATCGCGGCATGTCGCTCATGTAGAGCGAGAAGAGTGTGGGGGCTAGAACGGAACCCTGGGGGACTCCGGCTCTGATGGGTCGGGGGGACGAGTAGACTCCTTCTATGCGATAGCGAAAGCTCCGATTCGTGAGGAAGTCTCGTAGTATGAGTACGAGCCGGTCTGGCAGTCCCAGCTGATATAGTTTGTATATCAACCCGTTGTGCCAGACTTTATCGAAAGCTTTCGCCACATCAAAGAAGAGAGCTCCTGTGAACTGTCTGCGGGCGAAGCCGCTTATGATGTGCTCCGTTATGCGGTGCACCTGTTGGACGCACGAGTGTCTGGCTCTGAAGCCAAACTGCTCGTCTGGTAGAAGGCCTTTGGACTGGACAATGTCCTTTAGGCGGGCGAGGAGAATGCGTTCGTACAGTTTACCCAAGGCCTTGAGGAGGCTTATGGGTCTGTAGCTGGAGGGTTCAGAGCGGGGCTTATTGGATTTGTGGAAGCCTATGACGTCTGCACTTTTCCACGTGTCGGGAAAGGTGCAGTTGTCGATGGCTGCATTGAAGATGCACGCTAGAAGAGCAATGAGATTCGGGGAGAAGTACTTGAGTACTTTGTTGGTGATGCCGTCAGAGCCGGGGGCCTTCCGGGGTTTGAGCTGTTTAATGGCCTTCTCTACTTCACACGGGGTGACTGGGGCAAGAGACTCGGTCGGGGGGAGGGCTACTCGCCGTTCGACTTCCTCATCCACCTTCTGTAGCTGGATGGGCTCGATTGGGAGTGTACTGGGGGAGCATTGGGCCTCCAGGCTGTCGGCCAGGCACTCGGCCTTTTCGGAGTCGTCAAAGGCATCCGGAAGGTTGGGGCGTTTGAGAGGGGGCATTGGGGACTCGACATCCTTCTTGAGGGCTCTCGCCAAGCTCCAATACGCGACGTGAGATGGCGAGATTCCCCCAAGAAGTTCATCCCAACGGGTCTGCTGCAGCTCCTGCATGGTCTGCTTTACGTCCCTCTGTAAAGCTCGCATGCGAGTGCGGTTTTCCTCGTTTGGGAAGCTGTCGTAGGCACGGATGGCTGCATTTCTTGCGGTCAGCAGCGACCTCGCGTCTTCCGGCAGTCTCCAGCGGTGCTGGGGCAGCACTGGAACCTGCCGGGAGCAGTCTTTTACGACTGATTGAGTGTGGCTGCTGAGGGCATCGATTGCGCATCGGACGTCATCTAAAGACTTAATGTCGTCGGGTATGTTGTCAAGGTCCGGTGAACTGGTAGCTTTGAGTTTGTCCTCAAGGCTGTCCCAGTCAACTATCGTCTTGGTGGGCGGGGCCGTGGGGGTTGGGGGACCTAATTGTAACAGGACCGGCCGGTGGTCGAACACAGGGTTTGAAGCACTTCTATCGAGCACAACTGAAGGTTGATGTTCTTTAGAAGTGCTATGTCTAGAATGTCTGGGGTGTGATTGACATTGTACGGAAAGTGAGTGGGGGTCATTGGGGCAATGATGTCGAAGTTGAGTCGGTCAACGAGTCTGTCCAAGGCTCTACTTCTAGTATTGGTGGATACGCAATTCCACCGTTCGTGTTTGCTATTTAGGTCGCCAGCCAGAATGACTGCGCCTCCTAGATTGAAGAGAGCCTCAATGTCGCTCCCGAGTAGTGGTTTGTCGCCACTGCAAGGGAGATAGACCGAAGCTAGGGTAATGGGCTGGTGGCCGGTCATGGCTAGCCGACAGACAGAGGCCTCAATGCTCGTGAGAGGGGGGGTGTCGATGGGTATACAGTGCAAGGACCTTTTGTAATAGATGAGAGTGCCGCCTTTTGCGGAGTTCACTCTATCGTTACGCACTAAATCGTAGTTGGGGATTTTAGGTCCGCGAGTGCAAGGTTTAAGGTGTGTTTCTTGCACTAGTAAGACATCGATTTGGTGTTCGCGAAGGAAATCTATGATTTGCCAACGCTGGGGGAGGATACCGTCTGCATTATAGAATGCGACGGTAATAGATCGGGGCTTGAGTCTACCTTTGGAGGGGTTTAAATCCATTATGGAGAATTAACATTGAACTCCGAGATGGCTGCGATGAGTCGCGAATGCTTAAGCATTGCTATGCAACGCTGTTCAGTGTTGTGCTGGGTTGCTCTGAGCTCCCTAGCCAGGTCGCGGACCTGCTCCATGTTAATGGCGCTGGCAAAGCGGATGACAAGGCTAAGATCGTCTTCCTCCACCGTGTCTGGGACAGGCGCTGGAGGGGAGACCTTAGGGGGAAGGGGCGCTTTGCTGATCTTAGCTGGTTTGGTGGGGGGCTTGGGGGTCGGCTTGAATGCCGTGGGCATGGAAACTGGAGTTTCCATGAGTGGAGGTGGTGAAGCCAAGACTGCTTGGCTTCTCCAGGCGGGTTGCAGCTCCTGAGAGGCTGCGATGTTGGGGGTGAAGGCGGGTGTTTTTGTCGGACGTAGAGGTGGGAAATCCTCAGTACGTGGGACAGCGCGGCGTGCGGGCCGGGGTTCCGAGGCGGAGGGCGCGGGGCCTTTTTTGCCAGGCCTACGACTAGCGCGTGGTGCCTTGGGGCATCCGCGATAGTTCGCTGGATGTCCCAGGGCACCGCAGAGTACGCAACCAGGGGGTTCCGTACACTCGCTCTTGTCTTTGGGGCGGGGGCAGTCAGGGGTGCCGTGATTGCCTAGGCATTTGACGCACCTAGGCTTGGCGTAGCAGTTTCTGGCCGAGTGGCCATAGAGTTGACATCTATGGCACTGGCCAGGGGGGCCTTTTTTATGGGGCATCTCGATTCGTATGCCGGATAGCCGGCATACGGTAGTAAGCGTGTTGATGATACGCTTACCGGCGGGGGACAAGTCTAGTGTGACCAGCACTAGGTCGAAGGGGGCTTTTGTCTTGCCGCTATGCATGCGGTGGACTTCATGGGCGGGGTATCCTTGGGACTTAAGGTCCTCAAGGATGTCGTTGGAGTTAAGCTCCTTTGGGACACCTCTGATGACGACGCGCAGAATGCGCTCGTCCTCGAGGGCGTAGGTATGAAAGCCGATGCGTTCGGCTTTCAGGACGGTCGTGAGGCGACGATGGTCGTTGGGAGTGGGGACTTGGACCTTGATCCCTTGTTGGGTGGTCCGAGCAGAGGTGAACGCGATTTTGCGTTCGTTAAGAAGAAATGAAACATTGTTCCATTTCTCCTTGTCCTGAATGAAGAGGGGCGGGGGGCGTTCGATGCGGGGGGGTTGAGATGCGGGAGGGGCAGATTGGGAGGACTCCTGGTCAGAGTGCTCGGGTGGGGGGGTCGTCACTGAGGTCGCAGCGGTGGCGGCCTTTTTGGACGTTTTTGTGGGTACGGGGACTTTGCGCTTCCTCTTCTTTGAGTTTTTGGAGTCGACGGTCGTAAAGCCGTCGCCGTCCTCACTCTCCGAAGAGGAAGATACGCGGTCTTGGACTTGGTAGTCCATGGGGGTAGTCGCGGGGGCAGGGGTTGGTGGACGTGAAGCCACCGCCAGAGGTGAAGCCTCTTCGGTTGGCTGGGGCGAGAGGGGAGAGTCGCGGCGGTTTAGGGCGGGCAGCAGAGCGACCATGACCTCGGGTGGGATGCTCAGAAGGAGCTGATCGAGAAACCCGGGTTTCTCGTGTATGAGGCGGAGGGCCTCTTGGTGGGCGGGGGACAGCTCTGGGTTGGAGGTCCCAGAGGTGTGTGCGGGTTGGTGGGTACCTAGGGTGTCCATCCTATGTGTGGTGTGTAGTGTGCCGTCAGTAAATCTTATTGTACTGACGGGTGAGTGCCTAAGTCCCTAGCAGCCTGAGACGCAGAGGGTAGTAGTGAACCGAAGCTCAAGCTACGCCCAAACAACGTTACAGGAATGGATGGTAGGGAAGGGTAAGGGTGGGAGGGAGATGACTGACGTCGGCTAGGAGACCCCCCAAGGCCGGTGGTTCCAGTCCCATCCGCTGTTTACGTTTCCCAGAAGGGGAACCGCGAGCGCACGGGGCACGCTCTACCTAGCTTCGTTGGCACCGTTAAGTATCCACTAGGTAACCACTAAAGCGTGGATTTACAAAAGACAGGACGGATCCCGTTAGAAACAGGCCTGGCCGCGCAGTGAAAACTACACTCGGTTCGGCTGGGAGCGGTTCGATGACACGGTGCACGTAGGCAGCGGCGACGATAGCGGCAGGAGACACGATGCACGTCGGCAGGGGCGACGACAGCGAGCAGGAGCGGAGCGCGGCGCGAGACGTCCGACCGGGGCGGCGAACGAGAGCGAGCGGAAGTCGCGCGCTGGCTTATATAGGTTCGGACGTTGGTCGCGGGGGTCGGAGCAGCAGCCGGGTCTCCCAGGGCTGCGGCAGGGTGAGCGGGGGTTGTCCACCGGCGACGGGTCCTCGGCGGACGCTGCGGGTGTCTAGCGGCGCGCGGAGATTGCGGGGAGGTCTAGGGTGTCGCGCTCCTCGTAGCGCTTAGGGTTGTGCGTCACAAAAATATTACATAATATGATGCCATACAAAATGCCATTGGATGCGCGTACATTGCTTAAAACATATAAAGTAGAAATATGCATTTCTGAAATTGGTACTGGACATTACTGGCATAATGGATTACTTACACAATTTAAAAAAATCTTACGAAACCATGAAGTGCCCAATATAATAACCATGAATATAAATATCGATCGTTTACCGATACATAAAAGCTCGAATCATCAACTCTGGCCAATACTGTGCAACATAACTGAAATTAAAAACATATCACCTATCGTAGTGGGAATATATGAAGGGAAATCAAAACCTTCCGATTTAAACTTTTTAAAGCCTTCCGTCAATGAATTGAAGCAAATTGAGGCTGGTATCACAATTACCACATTAACTGGAGAGCAAAAAACAATTAAAGTTAGTATAAGAGCATTTACATGTGATTCACCAGCAAGGGCTCTTATAAAAGGTAATGAAAATGAAAATATTTTATTCGAAGTAGGTAGCAGTGTACACTTTTCGAACGTCATTCTTTTATCTACCTAATACGAGGTTCCTACCACTCGGAACTCGAAATCTATACCGTATAACCACCGTTTCGGGAAGTGTTTGCGGAGTGAGAAGAAACGGCGGGCCCTAAAGAAACTCCCTCCAACACATTTTTTTTTAAAAGTCTTATATTCTTGTAACGTAGCTATTCGCTGTTTTATGACTTGTATCCCAAGCCTATAAATTAAAAAATACTCTGATCATATGTTGTCAGAATGGTGTTGTCATTTCACGGAGTGTAGTTTATACTTTTCTCGTCAACTAGGTCTTATGTTATTTTGAATTCTTAAAAACCACCTATGGTTATTATTAGTTTCGATTTCTTTCGAGTATGTCTTTTATTTTACTACGTCTGTCTTGAAAACTTAAGAAACATTTATTTTGTAGTAAGAAGTGCCATTATTTTGTTCTACTTGCAATCCTAGTTCTACACATTTTGTAACAAATGTTTTTGTTGGTAACCCTAAATTCGGTCACCCTAACTGTCATACAATGACGTTTCTTTCTTTTTTTTGAGCTCGCACGAGCGTGAGCTCGTGAAATATTTATTTCAAATACTCAAAGATTTTTATTTTTGGTAAGTTTCTTGTGTTTGGAGTGTATTTCCTTCAACACAGGAACGATTGTGCAAATTGCTTATTCATCTGTCCTTCCAGATATTTGTTTCCGTCGATCGCGTTTTACACGTGTCGACGTGGTCTCCGGCCGGCTTATTTAGCAGCCTCCGGAGTTGACATCGCTTTGTGGCAACTATACGCAGGAGCGTTTTCCTCCAAAAGGTATTTATTATTTTCGCGTGTTTTTGTAGAAATATTCTGATTTTACATTGTCATGTTTTTGAGGTTATGTCTACCTACACCTTTATCTAAAGATGACCTGTTAGCACTGAACAGCATATTTACAACCTCACAAAGTCACATCCATTGTTATGCTGCTTTACAAGAAACCATATTATTGTTTTTACTGCTGTGCGTCCCCGCTGTATTGCCTTTTCATCCCATGACTCCATAAACTTCATGCATAATGCTGTGCAGTTATTCACATCGCCTGTTCGCTTTCAGGAGGTCCTTGGTACGGGTTAAAGACTCCTCGGTACGGGCTAAGATCCGGACGTTAATATATGAAAATCATCGACCTGTGTTTTGCCGTTCTCCGACTTCATCGGGACACTTTCTCCGGACTGACTTTTTTCACAAGTAGGATCTTTCTTTTTATTTATCATCGATCCAGTGTATTTTCGAGACGCTGGTGGCGCCCTTTACCTACCATAAAAATTTAATTAATATTAACTTTAAAATTATTTTTTTTATAGAAACAAGTGCATTCCTATCGTGACCTAGCCCATTTTTCAAATGCTCTTTACTGATTCTAGCTGGCATAAATTTTTAAATATAAAAAGTGTTGTAAAAATCAGTTTCATTAAATTGAGAATGAGTTTCATAAAAATGATTGTTTTTGAAAAATCAAATTAAGTGATAAGTGTTCTTTGCATTATTTATAAATAAACCCAGTTGTCCAAGATTCTGTGTATTTTTTTTATATAACCTAAAAAAATATGTAACAATTGGCGCCCAACGTGGGGCCAAAACTTTAGGAAATCATTGTGTCGTCTTAGCTACAGTGAAGCACTTGTTTCTAGGCTGTGTATTAAAAAAAAGTAGGGAATTAGTTTTATTTAAAACTTTTTTTTTAAGTGAATAGTTCTGTAACTAATACATAGTTTAAGATTAAGTCTGTAAACATATTATTTTTAAGTTTTTATCTGTGAAGTGCCAAATAGACTCAGTGTTTTTTTTATGGTGCACAATATTTTAATTATGGAACGAATTACTGATGATTGCTCTGTTTCGGTTTGTTCCCAACCCATGACTGTTATTCAGTGTGGTTGCAGCCCTGGAGAAGTGGTTGCCGCCCTGGAGAAGTGGTTGCCAGATTGAACCACAAGTATGATGGTCGCACCTGTGTGCGTATGTACCTCTTGCGTTTACAAGAGCTTTGTGAGACTCGCGGTATTACTGAGGAACGATTGTCTCAGGGTTCCGCTGAATTATTTACTGAGGATGCGTTGACTTGATTCCGCAGTGTGAAACCTTGTTTGTCTGATTGGTGTTCCCTCAAAAATTTATTGTTGGAGGAATTTTTACCGATCGATTACGATGATCGTCTCCTCCATGAAATCCGTGAAATCCGTGAGCGTACTCAGGGAGCTCATGAATCAGTTTCCCTGTACCTTGCTAAAATGCAAAATTACTTTATCTTACTAACAAAACCAGTACCGGAATGTGAGAAATCAAGATTGTTCCCTCAATTTCAAACCGAATTTTGTAACAGCTTTGGCCCTGGAGGAGTTTGAAACATTTTCAGACCTGAAACGTAAATGCAAGGTCCTGGAATATAGCTTTATCCGCGCTTCCGAGTATAAGGAGCCTCCCAGGCCTACCGAGTCAACATTGGCTGTGGACCTCGCATATAAGGGCAAATCTGTACCAAAGGTGGATGTCGTAGAGACCTCAAAAGTCTTTTGTATGCGGTGTCGTGTTTCTGGCCACTCCCTTAACCAGTGTGAGTCTAAGGAGTTGGTATGTTTCTCATGTGGCAACAAGGGTTTCACGCGGGTTACTTGCCCTAACTGTAAGAAATCGGTGTCTCCACCTACTAAACCAGTCTCGGAAAAAAACATTGAAGCGAACTCTGCAATTCCAACCATCCAAATTTTGATAAAGATGGTTGGAATAACCATTTAAAACATTTACACGAGTTCTTCTCTCATAATATCGCTACGGTTCGGTTTTCAAATTTTGGCTGTGACATTCGTCCTCATCTTGTTGTGAGTATTTACAATGAAAAATTCCAGGGTCTTTTAGATTCGGGGTCCAGCATCTCTATTTTGGGTGGCTCTGCCCCCTGCAGCATCTATTTCTCGAATCTGGAATTCGGCTGCATGCGTCTGAGGAACTCCCTTATGTTTCTGCTGCGAACGGTACACAGTCTCAAGTCCGTGGGTTTGTGTTTCTGCCTGTAAAATTAAAGGCTGAAACACGCACTAAAAAATTTTACATCATCCCCGACGTCACTTCGCCTATGATATTTGGTGTTGATTTCTGGAAGTCTTTTAATTTGGCTCCCAGCGTTTTCAAAGATCTCCCTTTTGTGGATAAGTCTTTGATTCAGCTTGATGTGGTGTCTGAGATAAGGACTTTAGAGCCTTTCGACAATTTGTCAGCATCTCAGAGACAAACGGCTGAAGAAAAACGCCAAATCCAATCCGGTTTGGGTCGTACGAGTCTCCTCACACGTAAAATAGATACGGGGGACACTCCACCAGTTGAACTACGTTCATACTGTATGCCACCTGATTGTTTGTGGGGTCTCTATCGTCAGATTGACGACAAGTTGGTAATGAGGGTTGCTTGGAATAGTTGGTTTCCTATTTTGTTACCCTTCGTGTTGTGGCTGGTTTTGTGTTTTAGTTATGAGCTGGAGGACCAGCTCGAATTTTCCTGTATTTCCTCGGAAAATTCTTTTGAGTGGGGGGTATTGTAACGTAGCTATTCGCTGTTTTATGACTTGTATCCCAAGCCTATAAATTAAAAAATACTCTGATCATATGTTGTCAGAATGGTGTTGTCATTTCACGGAGTGTAGTTTATACTTTTCTCGTCAACTAGGTCTTATGTTATTTTGAATTCTTAAAAACCACCTATGGTTATTATTAGTTTCTTTCGAGTATGTCTTTTATTTTACTACGTCTGTCTTGAAAACTTAAGAAACATTTATTTTGTGGTAAGAAGTGCCATGCTGGCATAAATTTTTAAATATAAAAAGTGTTGTAAAAATCAGTTTCATTAAATTGAGAATGAGTTTCATAAAAATGATTGTTTTTGAAAAATCAAATTAAGTGATAAGTGTTCTTTGCATTATTTATAAATAAACCCAGTTGTCCAAGATTCTGTGTATTTTTTTTTATATAACCTAAAAAAATATGTAACATATTCTATTACATCTTAATGCTAGATCAATAAATGAATTATACAATGTCATGTCTGTAAATAAAATATACAAAAATAAGAATAAAATAAGAAGAATAAAGAAAGAAAGGATTCAAAAGAGATAAAAGTAAAAATTATTTGTAGCTAATGAATGTATAGCTAAATACTGAGCGAAAAAAGAAATACAATTAAATGCGAGACATAAAACGCATAGTTTAACTTTTATCGCTTATTTCTCGACAAATTATTTTTTACAATGTCAGTATACTATAGGTAATATAGTTCTAGTAGTATTGTTGTTACAGTGATGTGTCGGTAATTTATATCAATTTGTATTGACAAAAACGACGGTTGTCGAGGGCAAATTATTAAGAGTTAAAAAACTGTACAACATTGACAAGTACAGTTAGACACTTCCTCGATGCACGTATGAGGCAAAGGAGTTCGATCCTTAGTCTCTATGATCAGCAGTAACTGCTTCGATAACTGTTATCGAATGCGGCAGACCGGATATGGATAAAAATGTGTTAAACCCTAGGCGATTAGCTGAGTCCACTATCCCTGGGATAGGCAAAACCACCTGGAAATCATCTGGGAAGGGATTTTAGTTTTAGAGGCCTCCATATGACTCACCTTTTCTACATGAAAGATCCCAAGCTTCATACGAAGAGCTGCTGAAAACCTGTGATTTTTATTCCGTACTTATGATCAAAATGGAGCTGGTGTATATAAGTGCGGTATATAGTATATAGGTATTTTTTTTTCCACCCTCATTCGAATGAAGTGGAATTATACCAGATTTCAGCTATTTATAATCCATTTGGTGTTTTTCATCAAATTTAGACTTATAATCCTAAGTTAAATTTGTCGTCATTACCTTGGCTATTGATGTTATCCAATGCGGCAGTGTGAAAATTGACATGTTATTGTTATACATGACTATGATTGATAAGACATTGTATTTTTTTCTTACAAATCAGTGCTGTTTTAGTCTTCTTTTACTGTTTGAAGTTTCTTTAATAAAGATATCGGTCAAATAAATATTTAAAAAGATATATATTCTATATGACCCCAACAACCTTTATATCTCAGGACGCAAGTAGAGCAAGTAGAGGAATGTTTAAATTTTCAGAGCTCTTTTAGTCTTATTTTACCGTCTGAAGTTTCTTTAATAAAGTTTGCGGTGTAAAAAAATGTTTAAAATTTTATTTTTATATAGAACACAAACACTCTGTATATCTCAGGACGCAAGCGGGGGAGGAATGAGGAGTTTTGAGTAATTATTTACTACCACTTACAGAGTCAGTACACAAAATTTCAGCTAGTCCTGAAACATTTTATGTTTTTGGTCAAATTTAGCCTAATACCCCTGAGCTAAAACCTATTACTTGAATTTATTTTTTAATAAGGTATACCTATGGAATTGAAAAATAAGTTTAGAGAATTAAATAATAAAAACTTAAGGAATATTTACTTACTTACTAATACTTATTGTTATTTTTTATTTAGAAAACTATTTAAATTATGGGTTACAATATTCGCATTCATCATCAATAAAGTGGTCATAAATCAAATAATCTTTAAAATTTTGACACAAAATGAAAGCGAATTGTTGCAAAATGTGTATGTTTTTACAACCTATCACAAAGTGTAAAGGTAAAGAAGTATGGCGAACTGGGACCCACCAAATAAAAAAAATCAAAGACGACCCATTCAGTTACGAAATTATTTCCATTATATATTTAAATATATAAGTATGTAAATTAAAAAAAATGACTCCAGCAGAAGCAGGGAATCAATAGTTTAAAAAAGTCTTGATTCCATACTAATTCCAACAAAAACACAGCAATGTACCAAAAAACGCAACGGTACAACAGACAATAGACTATGACAGCCACCGTTCACTCTGACAACAGGATAGCATAATATAAATCGCGTAAGTGTGAAAGAGAAGATACAAAACGGTTGCTGTCAGAATGCACTCTCGGAACGCGTCTCAGGAATCAGTGTTGCCAGACGTTAAGAAGCTGTCATTGTTTTGAGGGATTTTTAAAGTATAATAATAAGCGTATAATGATACAGTCAGCCATGGTTAAGATTTGAGATTTTCATACATTTTTGTTGACTGGAGCCAACGTTGACGGTGGGGGCACTATTTGTCAAAGAGTAGTATAGAGGTCAATAGGTTAAGCTCGGTCTCCCAGGTATAACCTAAAAAATGTTAAATGGTCAGTTTCAAACATCGTTATTTCAAAGTTCTCCCAACTTGTGTAATAAACACACAATTTACTTTTTTGTTATTTGTAATCCAATATTCCAGAAATACCATGTATCATTAAAGCACGTTGATGAAAAGACTGGATCCCAAAATACATGGCGTCTCGCCATCATTCTTTCAAAGAGTCAGATATTTGCAATTATAACACTTCTTTCTTAGAATAAAATGTGTCCAATTCCATGGCCATCTCTTGCTACGTAAATTGAGATCTTTTCTTTTTAGAAATTTGTCTATATCTGCGAATATAACCATTGTAAAATCTGCGGACAAACAAAATTTATATAACTAGGTAAGGGATTTTACTAGTGAGAAAGGAACCCTAACTACATGTAAAATGGCAATAGCATAAGCAAGAAATGTTTTGCCATTATAAAGTTTTCACTCTCATAGAGTCCTTGTAGACGATGTGCGAATTGCTTTTGCTCTTATAATAGCATTGTCTAAAACCTGACTAAATAAATAACCATATTTGTAGCAAAAAACAGCTTAAATTCAAGGGCGCGTTGATGATACAACACACTGCGTACCACATTTTATCATGTATTTGAATTCCCACACAGTTTTCACTATAAATAAACACATATTCAGGTAAACTACATAAAATAAATTTATGACTTACCGTTTTCTTTTCATTAAATGGTTGTCGCCTTCCGCCGTAAATCATTAAGCAAAAACACTTATTGCAGAGTCATAAACACACGGTCATAAGGACCAATGGCTTTTTAAGAGCCTTTGCTATGCCGTTATTCGTTTTAGTCCCTTTTTTAACGCTTTCAATATGTTTGTTATAAGTATATTGGCTTTTTAAAAGCTTTTTTCTCGCCATTATAAGTTTAACTCCCTTGTTGCTTGCCATAATAAAGCACGTATAAGAAAAAAATGCTTACAATAAAGTAACTATAAGGGGTTTATAAGGTTATTGTCCTTATAATTTGTGCCCAAACGCACCCTTATTAGCGATAATACGGCTCTTTTAAGAATATTATTTTTGGCAAATAAAGCCACTATAAGAGGAATTTTTGTTTGTTGGGTGGTGAAAGTGAAAGATGAGTATACAAAGTTTGTTCTCTGTTTCCACTGAAATAAATTTGCCGACAAAATTTTCAGAGAAGAGACAAATTATAACTGCTTCATCTTGAGATTATTTCCGATTACAACTTTGCAGAGCTTTCTGCTGATGACAGATATTGTAAATACTATGTTTTGAATACTTTTAGTTTTGTTAAATTCTCGAATCAGCTCACCAAAAGTACCAGTTTTCATATTCGTTTAATTTTCATTAATTCATTTATTTAATGTGTGCGTTTAATTTTCGTCTAATCAGATCATCCTTCTGACGTAGGACAGATATCACGAATCCGATTATTACTTCTTGTCATTTGGGTTTTCGGTATGCGTTCAATCATAGTCCACAATCGTAAGCCGGCTTCCGGGGCGGTTTTCTTAACCCAATTTGAAATCAAAGTAATCTTGAAATAATTTGGGCCGACAACATAACTCAAATTCAACAAACATGGCTCAAATAACAAACAAAACTCAAATTCAAGGCTGTTTGTTCTAATCGAATCACTGCCGCTAATAATATTTATTTCTGTCTCATCTATTGCAGTATTCTCACTAGCATGTAACCTAATAGATAATATTGATTATATAAACCAAACGAAAAAATAAACATTAAAAAATCGTACTAGAAATATGTAAGGTAGTTATGTAATCAAAATATTAAACTTTAACTGACAGTATACTCGGAATTTCTCTGAGATTCGCACTCCTCCTTTTTATCAAAACCACTATTTTTGCTTTCATGGATAAGAGCTTTTATAATGGTAGACTTTTCTCGTTTTCGGATAAATCCCATTATTATGCCTAGATATTGTATCTTTATCTGTGGGACGAGTACGGGTTTCTGGTAATTTATCTGCCAGCCTAATGATTCTAATAGGTTCGTTGTATATTCCAGTAGAGCCTGAAGGACATTCAAACTTTGATTTGCTAAAAGGAAATCGTCCAGGTATTCGCGAATGCCTCGTTCCCTGAGGATTTGGGCGCTCTAATTTGTAAATGATGCAAATATTTTCGGGGTCGATGCAAGCCCGAAGGGTAGGCAGGTCATTTGAAAAATATGGCCTTGAAATAGTAGTCTCAGAAATCTTCTGTGTGCCATATGGACAGGCAGATGGAAATACGCATTCGAGAGGTCGATTTTTCCCAACCAATCGTCTGGTTGGATAAAGTTCGGTATCTTGCTTTGGCTGATCAATTTGAATTTGTGTAGGTACACATATTCGTTGAGGTTTTTAAGGTTGAAAATGGGTCGGTATGAGCCGTTGTCTTTTTCTCTGAGGAAAATGCTCGATAGAAAACTGGGCGAGGGTTTCGCACTCTCTAGTAATTTAATTTTCATTATCTTGTGAATATGTATTTCCATCTCTGGAGAGTACGGAGTCGTTACATCTTTTCCGATTCCCGGCATGTGAAGGGGGAGTTTCATAAAGAATGGGATGCGATATCCGTCTTTGATTATCTTTAAGATGAGCGCTGGAGCTAGTCATTTTTTCCATGCCCGGTAAAAGTTTTGTAAACGACCCGCTTGAAATGTTTTCGAGTCAGAATTTATTTTTAGGCTGGGCCTTTCTTCCCTTTTTTAACCATAATAAAACACGTATAAGTGTGATCGCCCTTATTAACGCTTTCAATATGTTTGTTATAAGTATATTGGCTTTTTAAAAGCTTTTTTCTCGCCATTATAAGTTTAACTCCCTTGTTGCTTGCCATAATAAAGCACGTATAAGAAAAAAATGCTTACAATAAAGTAACTATAAGGGGTTTATAAGGTTATTGTCCTTATAATTTGTGCCCAAACGCACCCTTATTAGCGATAATACGGCTCTTTTAAGAATATTATTTTTGGCAAATAAAGCCACTATAAGAGGAATTTTTGTTTGTTGGGTGGTGAAAGTGAAAGATGAGTATGCAAAGTTTGTTCTCTGTTTCCACTGAAATAAATTTGCCGACAAAATTTTCAGAGAAGAGACAAATGATAACTGCTTCATCTTGAGATTATTTCCGATTACAACTTTGCAGAGCTTTCTGCTGATGACAGATATTGTAAATACTATGTTTTGAATACCTTTAGTTTTGTTAAATTCTCGAATAAGCTCACCAAAAGTACCAGTTTTCATATTCGTTTAATTTTCATTAATTCATTTATTTAATGTGTGCGTTTAATTTTCGTCTAATCAGATCATCCTTCTGACGTAGGACAGATATCACGAATCCGATTATTACTTCTTTGCCGTTATTCGTTTTAGTCCCTTTTTTAACCATAATAAAACACGTATAAGTGTGATCGCCCTTATTAACGCTTTCAATATGTTTGTTATAAGTATATTGGCTTTTTAAAAGCTTTTTTCTCGCCATTATAAGTTTAACTCCCTTGTTGCTTGCCATAATAAAGCACGTATAAGAAAAAAATGCTTACAATAAAGTAACTATAAGGGGTTTATAAGGTTATTGTCCTTATAATTTGTGCCCAAACGCACCCTTATTAGCGATAATACGGCTCTTTTAAGAATATTATTTTTGGCAAATAAAGCCACTATAAGAGGAATTTTTGTTTGTTGGGTGGTGAAAGTGAAAGATGAGTATGCAAAGTTTGTTCTCTGTTTCCACTGAAATAAATTTGGCGACAAAATTTTCAGAGAAAAGACAGATGATAACTGCTTCATCTTGAGATTATTTCCGATTACAACTTTGCAGAGCTTTCTGCTGATGACAGATATTGTAAATACTATGTTTTGAATACTTTTAGTTTTGTTAAATTCTCGAATAAGCTCACCAAAAGTACCAGTTTTCATATTCGTTTAATTTTCATTAATTCATTTATTTAATGTGTGCGTTTAATTTTCGTCTAATCAGATCATCCTTCTGACGTAGGACAGATATCACGAATCCGATTATTACTTCTTGTCATTTGGGTTTTCGGTATGCGTTCAATCATAGTCCACAATCGTAAGCCGGCTTCCGGGGCGGTTTTCTTAACCCAATTTGAAATCAAAGTAATCTTGAAATAATTTGGGCCGACAACATAACTCAAATTCAACAAACATGGCTCAAATAACAAACAAAACTCAAATTCAAGGCTGTTTGTTCTAATCGAATCACTGCCGCTAATAATATTTATTTCTGTCTCATCTATTGCAGTATTCTCACTAGCATGTAACCTAATAGATAATATTGATTATATAAACCAAACGAAAAAATAAACATTAAAAAATCGTACTAGAAATATGTAAGGTAGTTATGTAATCAAAATATTAAACTTTAACTGACAGTATACTCGGAATTTCTCTGAGATTCGCACTCCTCCTTTTTATCAAAACCACTATTTTTGCTTTCATGGATAAGAGCTTTTATAATGGTAGACTTTTCTCGTTTTCGGATAAATCCCATTATTATGCCTAGATATTGTATCTTTATCTGTGGGACGAGCACGGGTTTCTGGTAATTTATCTGCCAGCCTAATGATTCTAATAGGTTCGTTGTATATTCCAGTAGAGCCTGAAGGACATTCAAACTTTGATTTGCTAAAAGGAAATCGTCCAGGTATTCGCGAATGCCTCGTTCCCTGAGGATTTGGGCGCTCTAATTTGTAAATGATGCAAATATTTTCGGGGTCGATGCAAGCCCGAAGGGTAGGCAGGTCATTTGAAAAATATGGCCTTGAAATAGTAGCCTCAGAAATCTTCTGTGTGCCATATGGACAGGCAGATGGAAATACGCATTCGAGAGGTCGATTTTTCCCAACCAATCGTCTGGTTGGATAAAGTTCGGTATCTTGCTTTGGCTGATCAATTTGAATTTGTGTAGGTACTATGATGCTCAAATGGAAAAACTTATATAATTTAGATTATTTTGGTTTATTTAGAATTAAACTTATTAAAATATTTACACAGATGTTTACATCATGACAAACCCTTAGAGAATCCCTGGTTCCAAACTATCAAAGTCCGACAGCGAACGATTTAAATACTTATTATTTTTAATAGAAATGTTCCAATGCCGAAAAGACCACAATGCGCGGCTGTAGAGATTCCATCACTACAACCACCCACCGCTCAATTGAGGAAAACTCCGTGAAGCGAAGTTTTTCTCAATGATTTACCTAACTTACAATCACACTCCTACCTACTAACCTAAACTCACACCCTACCTTAGGTGGAAGTCGAAGTGAGGTCGGACTTTACTAATAGCCTAGTGTTTGGGAAAGTCAAACTAGAAAATGAATAAAAAGTTTTAAAGTGTCAGCTATCAACAAATATCAACCATGAAATCGGAAAAACAACTCAATGTCCCAAACGCTTCAGCGTGACAAAACCACAAAAAGTCACACTGCGCCTCAAGCTTAAGAATACTAAGCTAGAGTCCTAACTCTAACTCATTATACAAAGCAAAACTAAAACATTCGGCTTCTATGAATAATTAACCTACCTATCAAACATTGTTATATAAAATAAAAGCAATAACCTATCTAACCTACTAAGTTATAAAATATAAATAAAAGCTTATCTATCATACAACAAACATTAGTGATAAGAAGTTTCTGAAAGCTCTTTCAAATACTTTTGACTTTGCAATTTTCGCGCGTAAATTATTCAATGACAATGTCAAAACAAAAATCAGGAAGTATTGTCGAGGCAACTTCCCAAAACAAATAATTGAAAAAGATTATAAGTGCCAAAATGATAAATAGGAACTTTTTTCAAAAATACTGCGCCGAAAGAGTTTTTGCAATCGACCGGGCATAAACAAATTACTTTTACGGAAAGATCGCGAATAAGACTGTTAATAAGCACAAGTAAAATACGCTTTAAAAGAGAATAAAAATACGATTAACGATTTAAGAGCACCATCGATTTCAAGTTCCTAACCTACACCTTGCCTGTCCTGGCATCAACTAGACATATCTGTAAGGATACCAAATAGTTGGGCCATCACACTGGAATAAATATACCTAAATACCTATCTCTCCTTATAAAAGTGAAGCCATCATTCCCTGAACTAGAACAAGTCATAAATCTTAGACCCTTGGCAGCAACATATGGCCTTAACCCAAGTGTTCTAGCCTAACTCAACAAACTTCATAATCATCACCTAACTTAGTATTATAAAATCTGTGACCTAACTAACAATCTCTCCTATAAATCATCATTATCTACGCTATGTTCCGGATGTGAGATAACCAAGTCGGCTATCCTCCAGCACTCTAGTAGATAGTAGGAACACATTCCTACTATCTACTATATTCCTACCAACACTGAACAACTTTCAATCCATAACAAACCCGAATCCTATTCTATAACTTCTAGACAAAATCTAACGATACATACAACACTTCATAGAAAAACTTATCGTGGCCCAAATCTTCAATAATATTGCCAGGAACAGACAAAGTGGAGAGTGGAGAGCCATCTCTCCCTCCCTCTTTGTAGATGCGGTGCTCGGCCGGTCGAATAAGGCGCAACAAAATGATGAGGTTGCCTCGGCACATGTAAACAAAAGTGTGGATTAAAGAGTGATAAAAGAAAATTAATTATATATCTACACTATACCTAAGCTATTACGATACTAATTCTTATATACACGGCCTTAACAAAATATTCGTAAAACATTTTTAATTTTGACTTTAGGTAAACCTAATTTGGTTACAGAACGGGTATACAAATCTGAGAGATGTTTCGAAAATGTATTCGTGTTCATACTATTCCTAAATCCTATAACATTCATGTCATTTTGATCATCAATTTTGTTACACTGAATCCATGGACACATCTTGTTGATAATACTAAGTAGACATACAAAACAAAATAGAAATAAGTCAACAACTAAACTAGTAGTACAATCTGAGTTTTTTTTACACGATACGATGCTATATGACTCTATTTTCTTTACTGGACTCGCACATGGTATAATTTTCTTTATTTCCATTGTGGGTCTACATTTGCTATTATCCCTTTTGATTATTGGAATTGATTTATAAATTACGATTTCATTATTTTGGACTCTAATATCAACAGCATTGGCATTAGCCTTTTCCTTCTCATAATCCCGACTTAACATTATATCCATTTCATCACTACCATTTAACTCAATATTATCTATCTTAGTGTCACAAGATAATTCATCATTTGCGATTTCAACGGGGGATTTAAAGTTACAAGGAATCTCCTCAGAACCTAACATAGCTGTGTCATTACAACATACATCCTTGATCGCAATTTCTATGTTGGACTCAATTTTATTAGAAACTTCCTTACTTGTAGGAGCCATCTGCTGAATATCCTCAATAAATAAATTGGGATCTAACTCTACTTCTTCTTGAATTAACACATCAGTGTGTGACGAAATATCTGGCGTGTAATTAGTTGTCTCTTCTTGAATCGATAGATCCGTGTTTGAAGAGTTATCTGCGATGTAATTGTCTGTCTCATGAAAGAATGGAACTTCACATCCGTTAAACTTTATTATATTTCGGCTATAGTCCATCACAGCATTATGTCGAGTCAGAAAATCACAACCAATTATAAGATCCAGTTCAATATTTCGAACTATCACAACATTTATACCAAAAACTACTAAACCAATTTGTACGTAGCATTGGGTGTAGCCAACACATTCAAATTGACCGCCTTGAGGTAATGGATCGAGCCAATAAGAACTTTCATAGGGCAACTGGAGTTCGCTTGCTAGCAGCTCCGAGATATATGATATATCTAGACCTGTATCTATGTAAGCTCTACCTGAGAGACTATTAATATACACTTCAATAAATGGAATGGACAGACCCTGAATTTGTGTGTCTTGTTGTGTCTGTTCCATGAGTTCTGCGTCCAATGGTTCATCATACAAAGTGGAGATTGTAGTCATCTCCGTTGGCATACAGTCTCTTGGGGTATCAGCTTCACTTTTTGTTCCAACTTCCTCACGGACCATCGAAGTAGCAGAGTTCCTTGAAATTGGAAGAGCATTAACCTTTGTTTTGTGAGGGGTTTGCGAAATAGCGAATCCTTCGATGAGTTCGGCTGCTACTTCCGCATAAGTTTTGCACGAAGATATGGTGCATTTACAAAAAGTGGAGGCTGAGCCTTCAAAAAATGCAGGTAACACTAATAACTTTGTTTCTTCATCCCATCCCTCAATCTCTGCAGCCTTGTTAAATTTTTGCAAGAAATCGTGTGTGCTTCAATGTATGCCATCGAATTTATTATTCAGTAAGTCTTCCATGATTAATTACAAATAATATAAGATACGTAAAATAAACAAATATAAATCACAATAATAAAATGTTTGACACTAAAAATAATAGAATAATATTGACACTTAGCTTCACAAAAAGATGTCAGTCTTCTTTTTACAAAATGTTTTTATTTTGATCCACAAAATTATTTAATATTTTCTTGGCTTGCGAGAGTGGGATATCTTAGAGCACCTCCACCATTTATGATGCTCAAATGGAAAAACTTATATAATTTAGATTATTTTGGTTTATTTAGAATTAAACTTATTAAAATATTTACACAGATGTTTACATCATGACAAACCCTTAGAGAATCCCTGGTTCCAAACTATCAAAGTCCGACAGCGAACGATTTAAATACTTATTATTTTTAATAGAAATGTTCCAATGCCGAAAAGACCACAATGCGCGGCTGAAGAGATTCCATCACTACAGTACACATATTCGTTGAGGTTTTTAAGGTTGAAAATGGGTCGGTATGAGCCGTTGTCTTTTTCTCTGAGGAAAATGCTCGATAGGAAACTGGGCGAGGGTTTCGCACTCTCTAGTAATTTAATTTTCATTATCTTGTGAATATGTATTTCCATCTCTGGAGAGTACGGAGTCGTTACATCTTTTCCGATTCCCGGCATGTGAAGGGGGAGTTTCATAAAGAATGGGATGCGATATCCGTCTTTGATTATCTTTAAGATGAGCGCTGGAGCTAGTCATTTTTTCCATGCCTGGTAAAAGTTTTGTAAACGACCCGCTTGAAATGTTTTCGAGTCAGAATTTATTTTTAGGCTGGGCCTTTCTTCCCGAGACTGGTCTGGGAAATCAGACGTTAGGGTTGCTCTGTATTCTCGGTCCTCTAGGGCGAAAGATTTGGCCTTGCGTGGGAAAACGGTTATAGCTGCTCATAGGTAACAGCATGAGATTATACGGCAGAACTCCTTGCGCAGAGTGCGTAATTCAACTTCGAAATATAAATGTGCGATGTATTATGGTTCGAAAGATCGTACTTACGACTAATTGATGCTAGACAGAGCAATTATCTTTGCATCGATAGAATACTTCTTCGATGAACGCTAGTGCGAAAGAATGCTACTCCGGCAAACCATGCATCCACTGAATACTTCATCGGCGAACGCTAGTGCGAAAGAATGGCAGTGCTATGAACAATAGGTTAGACGATCATCCTTTCGACAAACTGAATTGTGAATTTCTAAACTATTACCTCCTTAGTAGTACGTACTCAACCTATTACTAAATATTGACAGTTAAGGTATCGTACATATGTCTTGTTTAAAAAATATATTATGTCCGTCATTAGTAGAAATACTAAATACATTACTTGTACTTTTTGAGTGATTGGGAATGCGAAAACTATGTTTTGTACTTATGTTGTTTATATCGGAGGGCTACCATTATTTCACCATTGAAATACCTAATGCATTCACATTTTTGTTAATGACAGGTTAAGACTATTTTCATACTAGATATATGAAAATACGTATTTTTATGTATTAATTACTTAAATTATATTAAGTATTTAAATCCATTGATACGATAAGAAGAAGTAAAAGAAAACTACCGCTTTACGTTAGGAATAATATTATGATAAGAAAATCATAAAAAAGCATCTCTAGAAAAAAACAAAACAAAACTACAATACAGGGTGTAAGGAACACCTCACCCGCAGGAATCGCTTGAGCACTGTGCACGCCTTGCGTAGACGACTTATTGTTTCTAGGTTGGAAGCTGCCCGCTTGCGCAGCGGTAGTTGATTTGCTAGTCGAGGACTGAGTTTTCAGTGGCCAAAAGACTTTTGACATACCTCCTTGCTTTTCAAGGGTGGATGATGTTGCATGTATGGCAACATTTTTAGTATGGTATTACTTTTCCTTCTCGTGTGGACAGATAATATACTAGTGATCTCGTTCCATATTTTGGTGGTTTTATTGAATCTGAGGACTCCATCCAGCACCTATAACTCAACTACACCACGCTCCTACATGGTCCTTCGTCGTTTCAAGAAAGAAGCCCGAAGATTCTGCGAAAAAACCCCAAAACTCGGGACGCGACCAGATTGCTACGATCCATGCGACCACGCCCTTATCTTGGTGAGGTGCGATTTGGAACATCACTTACACCACAAGGACATATCAAGTAAGAGGAAAGTGATCTACTGTAGTGTGGAATTTCATCAGTTTGCAATCATCTCACGAATTCAAAGTGCAATCATTTTGGCTGCAAGCAAAAAATTCATCGACTCACACTACCAATGCCACGTTAGCAGATTTCATTCGTCGCTCGCTTCGTCGGTCAGAGTCAGAACAAATCGTTCAGTCCTATCGCCCGCGAAAATCAAATCCGGACGATCCCACCAATCACCGCGAAGAAGTTTGGTTTTCCTAGCCACGGTCAACACGTCGTGTGGCGCCACTGCAGCGCACCGTTCCAGTCAGCAACACCGAATCGGTCAATCGCATCGGCAAGTTATCCGCTAGGCAAGAGTGAGCAAGACACACGATAGGTTATTACCGCGAGAAAGAACGAGACGCAAGAGGACGCCAACGCGAACCGCTCGATAATAAAATCGTTCAGCCGGTTCAGCCAACATCGCCGCCATTGCACATTCCGGTCCGTTCTCTGTTTGTTCGGTAATTTCTGTAAGAATATTAATGTAACTTTATAATAAGAGTTTATAAGATAGATTCGCAAGTAAGATTTGCAGTTAAAAACGTACAAAACGTGTCAGTATAGTAGTACGTGGTTCCTTATTATTATTAGATTGTAAATTATAAGTTAATCGTTTGTAGCTTGTTTAAAGTGCATAGCAAAACACGCTTAACATGGCGGATGAAAAATCACTCGCTGAGGCCGTCTCCCGTAGAGGCTTCGAGAAAGCTAAAATAACCAGAGCCTACGCATTTATTCAAAAGGACCTCACCCAGTTCTCTAGGGATTTATTGATTTCAAAGCGGCACTCTGTACAAACAGCCTATGAAGCGTACGAGAGGTTATGCAGTGAAATTTTAATGTTAAATGGTAACGACAAAGAAAATATGGACGTCGTGGAAGAATCCTACCATTCTATAATGCTCTCATTAGACAAAGCAATAGTCCAAGCAGGCCCATACATTCTAAAAGCGTCTCCCAATGTTGCAAACACCACTGCTAGCAAAATGCATCTTCCACCAATTAATATAAAAACTTTCGATGGTAAGTTTTCTGAGTTTATACCATTTATAAATCTTTTTAACTCAATGATTCATAACGATCAGAACTTAGATTCATTGCAAAAGTTGTACTATTTGAGGTCATTTCTTAAAGATGAGCCATTAAATCTTATTAAAAACTTACCAATGTGCGAAGAATCCTACCACGAAGCCTTTAAATTACTCAATGATAGGTACAATAATACCCAAAAAATTGTAAACCAACATGTCAGTAATTTGCTCGATCTCAAAGGCATTACTAGGTCAACGGCTATAAATTTAAGAGAGTTTGTTTCGGCAATAAGACAAGAATTAGCAGCAATCAAAAACCATGAACCCAAAGTTAAGTACTGGGACATGATTTTACTGTGTATTCTTTCCCGTAAATTAGATACATACACCTCGCGCGCCTTTCAACTCGAGAGGGAACAAGCTGTGGACCCCACGCTTGAGGAGTTTCTCAAGTTCCTCGAGAAGCGTGCAATGGCGCTTGACACCGCCGACCAAGGCCATCAGTCTTCACCTTCGAGCAACAGCAAGGTAGCAGCCCACGCCGTGACCAGACCAGCATGCAGCTACTGTAAGTGCCTTGAACACAAGCTTTTCCAATGCAAAAAATTCAATTTACTGACATCAACTGATAGACTAAAATTCATTAAAGATAATAAAATGTGTATTGTGTGTATGGGTATGCATAAAGGCAAATGTAGGTACCATTTTCGGTGTGCAGAGTGTAAAGGCCCTCACAACTCTCTGTTGCACTGTGACTCTCAGGGTACTCCTGTTGCATTGACAGGCAATACTCCTGTCACATTGGCAGGACATACAGATAATAATGTGCTTCTCCCAACAGCGAGAATAAAACTCATCGGCAGAGATGGTACCGAGTACCACATCAAAGCACTTTTAGATTCAGGTTCACAAGTATCTTTTATTACAACAAAAGTTGTTGAGTTGTTAGGATTGACACCCAAACAAAGTGACACAAGCATTATAGGTATCTCTAATGCAAAGAGTACAATCAAATTTTGTACTACATTGGAGATTTATTCTTTAAAGTCTCCATTTAAGACTACAGTCACATGTAATGTTGTAGATCAGATAACTTGCAATTTGCCTCAATATAAGTTTGACGTTACAGACTTTGAAATACCTACAGACATTGATTTAGCAGATGAACAATTCAACGTGCCAGGTCAAATAAATATGTTAATAGGAGCTGATGTCATGTTCCAGGCATTCCTGCCGATGTCTCAACCGGCACATCAGCTGAGCCCGAGAACTCAGCCACTGGCGGAGCCTGCCAGCAGCTGCTCCACGGCATCGTCATCAGCACTGCGGCCTAAGCTGCACATCATCAATACTGTTTTCGGACACATAGTAGGTGGTAATGTCACTTATTCTCAAGCTGCTGTCTGCAATAAAGTAGTCTTAAAATGTGAGCTCGATACTTCATCAGACTTAGGTAACACAATGAAACAATTTTGGTCACATGACAAGGTTCCAGAGATATTCAATGAACAATCATCGGAGCAAGAGCTTGCCGAGCAAATATTTCAAAAAACTGTCAAATTAGAGAACAACCAGTTTCAGGTAGCCTTGCCATTAAAGTTTCCTATGTCTAGTATGAGCAGTGTCTTAGGTGAATCATTCCATTTGGCATTAAAACGATTTGTCAATTTAGAAAAAAGGTTAAATGCCAACCCTGATTTGTTCATACAATATCAACACTTCATTCACGAATACTTATCACTCAATCACGGTCATTATATTGACATTGAGTTGTATGATTTAAATAAGGAACCAGCATACTTTCTTCCGCACCATGCGGTCCTTAATGAAAATAGCAAGACAACTAAACTGCGTACAGTTTTCGATGGTTCTATGAAAACGAATAAGAGGATCTCGCTGAATGATTTACAATTAAATGGTCCGGTTGTTCAGCGAGACTTATTCGATATAGTTCTGCTTTTTCGCTTAGGAAAATTTACATTCACGGCAGATATCAAGCGTATGTTTCGCAATATTAGAGTTGATCCAGCGTACACTTCTCTTCAGAACATACTATGGAGAGACAATAAAAACGAGCCAATCAAATGCATAAGACTGGATACCGTTACATACGGCTTAAAAAGTTCAAGTTTTTTGGCGACACGTTGCTTAGATGAGCTAGCAAAACGATACGAGCACTCATATCCACTAGCGTCATCTGTTGTCAAAAAGAATATTTACGTTGATGACGTTATCTACTCTCATGACGATTTACAGACAATTCTTAATGTAAAAGACCAATTGCGTGACCTGCTCAAGTTAGGTAGTTTCTTGACTCACAAATGGGCTTCGAATGATGATAGAATTTTGTCTGATATCCCATCAAGTGAGCAACATTTTGATAGTCTTGACTTACAAAAAGGTAACTTCAGCATGAAGGCTTTAGGCTTGCAAATCGATATTAAAGAGGATAAGTTTGTAATCTCATCTCCGGAGCCTTTCAATGCTGACAAGGTTAACAAACGAACTATACTTAGCTACATAGGCAGAATTTATGATCCTATGGGTTTCGTAGGGCCGATAGTAGTTAGTGCAAAAGCCATCATGCAGAAATTGTGGATTTCTAATACAAATTGGGACGACAGTCCTCCCCCTGATGTCCTCAAAAAGTGGCTTGACTTTACATCTGATTTAACAAGAATGAAGCCTATATTATTATCCAGGGATGTAGGTATTTCAGATGCCCACACAGCTGAGCTGATTGGCTTCGCGGACGCATCGACCACAACCGCCTATGGATGCTGTGTGTACCTGCGACTCGTCGATAACTCAGGTACCGTAAGAATGCATCTGCTCTGTTCAAAATCGAGGATAAATCCCATCAATAAAAAAGGATTAACTACTCCCAAGCTTGAGCTAAATGCAGCACTCTTACTGTCAAAATTAATAGTAAAAACTTATGACACGCTATCGCTAAAATGCTATATAAAAAATGTGTACTTGTTTAGCGACTCAGAGATTGTCCTAGCATGGCTTAAAACAGATATAATTAAATTGGAAGCGTATGAAGCGAACAGAGTAAATGTAATTCTTCAAAACACTACTAGATGGCAGTGGCTATATGTTAATACGCACGAGAATCCTGCGGACCTCATCAGCAGAGGCGTGTGCCCCACCGACCTGAGTGAGTGTGAGCTTTGGTGGCAGGGCCCCAAGTTTCTCCAAGACCATAAGTATGACTTTGCATGTAATGCTAACTTACCTGACGAAGGTAACTTACCAGGTTTGAAGACTCGCTTGACGCTCTCCAGCAGTGTGGTGTGCCGCAGCTTGATTCCTCTCGAGTATGTTATCAACCGCTTATACAACTACTCAGATATTAACAAAATTATAAGGCTGTTTGCGTACATATTACGATTTATAAATAATTTAAATAAACACAACCCAAAATATAATACAAGTTATTTACAAAGCGCTGAATTAAATAATTCGCTAAATATGATTATTAAACATGAACAATCTAAATTTTTCCAATCAGATATCGAAACTTTGAGAAAAGGCGACAGGGTAAAAGGAAGCCTATTGAGTTTACATCCTTTTCTTGATGAGTTGGGTCTCATTCGTGTTGGTGGTAGGTTGCAACATGCAGAGATTGCTTACGATCACAAGCATCCCATTTTATTACCGAAAGGTTCACCTATCACCCATTTGCTTATTAAAAGTGAGCACGAAAAGTTAATGCACGCAGGGCCTAGGCTTTTACTTGCGAACTTGAATCAAAGATTTTGGTTAGTGAATGCTATACAAGAGATTAAAAAAATCACTCACAAGTGCATTGTATGTTTCAGGCAAAAGGCTGCCATAGCCAGACAGCTAATGGGTTCCTTGCCAGCAAGCAGAGTTACGGCTACAAGTCGCCCGTTTCAAATTATCGGGGTGGACTTCGCTGGGCCGATCGATATCAAGATGTCACGCATTAGGCGATCAGTGATAGGTAAAGGATATATCTGCGTAATCGTATGTTTTGCTACAAAAGCAGTTCACTTAGAACTAGCTTCAGATTTAACCACAGAAACCTTCCTGGCGTGCTTTAGACGGTTTATATCGAGAAGAGGTCTGCCCACCGAAGTTCATTGTGACAACGCAAGCACGTTCAAAAGCGCAAGGAACCAATTAGTTGAACTTTACACTCTGATGTCTTCACAGAGCCACCAGGCGAAGGTGCATGAATTTATGTCCCAAAAAGGTATAGATTTCCATTTTATACCGGCATACTCGCCGACGTTTGGTGGCCTCTGGGAGGCAGCAGTGAAAAGTACTAAATATCATTTAAAAAGAACTTTGCAAAAATATGTATTAACCTATGAACAGCTTAATACTGTACTAACAGAAATAGAATGTATTCTGAACTCAAGACCTTTGTTACCTCTTTCATCAGATCCAGCAGATTATTGTTACTTAACCCCTGGTCATTTTATCATAGGAAGTTCACTAACTATGTACCCAGAAAAAGACTACAGTGAAATATCGGATAATAGACTTAAATTTTGGCAGCTTTGTACTAGTCTTAAGCAAAGATTTTGGAAGAACTGGCATAAGTATTACCTAAATGTTTTACAGAATCGCCCGAAATGGCAAATTGATATGTGTAATGTTAAGATAGGTAGCTTAGTAATTTTAAGAGATGATAATTTACCTACTATGTTATGGCCTATGGCAAGAATTGTAAATGTTTTTCCTGGCGCTGATGGTAAAGTCAGGACAGTTGAGGTCAGGACTTCAAATAATAAAACACATGTAAGAGGTATACATAAGATTTGTTTATTACCTTTAGACAGTGATTAACTATTGTTGTTTGTTTAGCTATTGTAATCGTTTCATTTTGTCGAGGCCCGCAACCTCAACCTGCTCAGGTTTATAATGTATCTACTTAAGTAGTACTATTAGTTCTTAGGGTCATTATGTACCATCCCAAGATATATATTCGTAGGGCTAAGAACTCTAATTAGTTTCTTATGTAAGTTGATTTCTATGTAAGTCGTTTCTTACGTATTATCTCACGAGAGATATTTATCTTAAGTTTATTAAAGAAAAAACTGCTTATTTTGTTTATATAAGTTTCTATTTTAAAAACTTGTTTTATATAAGTTTCCAATATAAAAGCTTATGCTTTCCTTGCTGTCAGGCGGCAGCATGTTGCATGTATGGCAACATTTTTAGTATGGTATTACTTTTCCTTCTCGTGTGGACAGATAATATACTAGTGATCTCGTTCCATATTTTGGTGGTTTTATTGAATCTGAGGACTCCATCCAGCACCTATAACTCAACTACACCACGCTCCTACAGATGATAGTACCTCATTTTTAAATAAATGTTCACATGATGGAGGAATTTTCCTTAAGCTTGCCTTATTGAATTTATCTTTTACCGATTTCAAAATTGCGTCCCTGCGTTGTTGGACTAAATCGGCACGGTGGCCGCATGCCAATTGTAACAAATCATTAGATTTTTTTGGAATTCGCCCTGTTGAAAGATTTCGCTAATCTTTTTTTCTACACTATTAAAATGTAAAATGGTACTTACCTTCATACCTATCTCTTTTAACTTTTAAATACCTAATTTGGAACTTAGTATTTTCAGTGATACAAATACATAGAAATGTACCTAACAATATACTTATAGTGGTATAGTTCTAAAATTACTAAAATATAAGTTATCTACTTTACTATATTTTCTTTATGTAAGATTTAATAATTTAACCCTTTATGGGCTGCTTCTTGTTAAGAACAATGATGTTCAAGTTCAGTTTACACGAAGTTGTGTTAAGTGTTTAAGTTTACTTCATTCAAATATTTTTTATTTTAGTATTTGTTTTCTGGTAAAGAGGATGTACAAGTCGAAAATCGATAGAAAAAAGTTACCTATTCTGAAAATCATTCGATTTTTTTTTGTAAGATGCCTATTTTTTTAGTGATTCGTAATTAGTTTGAGAAGCTTAATCACCTCCGTAAATACTGCACACCTTGAATGTTATACCCTATATAAGAACAATCATAACATACCGGAACCTCCCAGAACAGGAAACCAAACCCATATCTACTTAGATGAAACATACATACATGTGAATTATAAACCTACACAAAGTAAGCAGGGCCCCTTGTCATCAAAACTGGTGACTAAAATATCAAAAGGCAAAAGGTTAATTATAGCGCATGCAGGTAGTTAATCAGGTTTTGTTGATAATGCCCTCTTAACGTTCAGCAGTAAATCTAAATCAGCCGACTACCATGACGATATGAATGGATAATTTTTTTCGAGATAAGTCCAAGAGAAACTACTTCCAAATTTGTCCAAACCAAGCGTAATAGTAATGGATAATGCTAGTTATCACACGATTCAATCGAACAGGGCGCCTGACACTGGTTCACGAAAACAACAAATCCGTGACTGGCTCACTTTCTTGCATATACTCGTACCTTGGGAAGAATCCTTCACCAAACTAGAACTCTTGTGTTCTTTTTGCATAGATATGTTTAAAATAAATAAATATAACTTGGATTTACATTAAGTGTTTCTCTTATTAAATACTCTTGTCTGCTTTTTAGGACTTTATTAATTAGGACATACCCTATTATATATGACACTCTATTATTATGACTTGCATGTTATAGTTTAAATAATGAATATGCCTAACGATAATATGACTTATATATAGAGTGTTAGGGTAAACACCGTTATCCTTGAAACTGATTATTCAGTATCATGAATAGAGTCTTAAACCAATAAAAAATAATACCCTTAGAAAATTCATTTTTTTTAGTATTAATATTCCGATGCGAAAAATCGTGTGCTCAACACTGAGGTAAATATATAGAGAAGACTTTGCTTACTACCACCGTGTTCCACTTAAGTGTTTCTCGTTCGCGCTCATTTGAGTAAGACCTGTGACTGTTTTAATACGTTTAAAAGCGAAATATGCCGTGGTGTGTACTAAGGTATTGTACAAATAACACAAGAAATGTTAGTAAGTGTAAAGGAGTAAGTTTTCACCGGTAAGTAATCAAATATATCAATAAATCTGAATCGAAAACTTATCGGTCAGCTGACAATGCCATGTTGCGTAATTTGTCAAAGACTAAACAAAATATAGATGCGATTCGTAGGTAGAATATGTAGTGTAGTATGTATGTAGTTTAACGTAATATTAACATCACTTACTGGTCCTAAAGTTTTGATGTAATAAACTTAGTGTCAACTCAGATCAGGCGAAAAAATGCTCGAGAATGCTCAAACGTGTATTTAGCAGCCAAGTACACCGCGCGAATAAATTCAATATGTATGTATTTAAAACTCATATTTGAATGTATATCAGTCTCTGGTTTCCTAGATCCAGGGAATCCTAGTTTGGCGCCAGATGAACGTGTGTAATTTGTCCCGGTTATTATTACGCCCTATATTATAAAAATAAATACATCATGTTTATTTGTTTCAGGTTCCCTCGCCCAGGTCAAGAAAACAGGGAAAAATGGATACAGTTTGTTCAAAAAAACCGTGCTGAAGACAATTGGTTACCAAGTAATATAGTTATATTTGCTCCCTACATTTTTCCGATGATGATAAATATACCACAAAACGCGGACGGAATTTTCTAAAGAAGTCTGCTGTACCTCGTGCAGATGTAAGTTGTAACTTACCGTATGCAAATTTTAACAAGAAATGAATCATATTTTTTAACTGTCATATATATATATATATATATATTGTTGTAGCGAAGAAGACCTCTCGAAACCAAAGCAACTGATTCAATTTCTGAACCTGTTAGCGACTCTGAATCTATATTTGATACTCCGAGAAAAGTCCTCCTCAAACGAAAATTATTTGCAGTAACGTCTGCCAAAAAAAACCTATCTAAAAGATTTAAAAAGCTTCAGCGTCAAAACAGAACCTTAAAGAAAAAATGTGAATCTCTTACAAGTCTCGTGACTTCACTTACAACCAAATTTTCGCTGGATGGAATAGCCGAGAACAATTTACTAGCTAAAGCTGAATTAGTAGAGATTCACAAAAGAATAATAAAAAAGAATAAACAAAGTACACACTATTTAAAGTATGCCCCACCATTGCGTAAATTCGCATTGACACTACATTACTACTCACCAGCAGCCTACAAATACGTGAGAAATGTTTACAACAATGTTCTTCCTCATCCAAGAACACTTTGCCGCTGGTATAGTACAGTTGATGCTGAGCCAGGGTTCACTAATGAAGCGTTTGAAGCTTTGAGAATTAAAAGACAATCCAGTGACAATCCTATTGTATGCAATTTGGTTTATGACGAGATGGCAATCCGTAAACAAAAATTATTCCATAATCAGCAGAAGCTTGGTGCCGTTAATTTTGGAGCAGGTCCTTAAGAAGGTGACGATGATGAGCACGTGGCTTCACAGGCCTTAGTGTTTATGCTAGTATCATTAAATGAAAATTGGAAACTTCCTATTGGATACTTTTTAATATCAACTATAACAGCCGAGATGAAAGCATATTTAATTACTGTGTTGGTGATAGAAATAAGTGGACTGTATTTTAGGTAATATTAAGAGAATTAAAGAAAACATGAAAGATATAATAATAATAATAAATTTATTCATAAACCAGTTTGGTGCTTCTGTTATAAGTTACATGACATTGGCCAGTTAATTCACATATAATGTGGAACAACTGCTGCCGAACTAGGTACAAAGACCTGTATTTCAGCATTCAGTGCTCTTCCAAGTTACACATGTTATCTGTACTAGCCTAAGAGTTTAGGTACATAATTTACACAGTTTATGTTTTATTTATGTAGGAGACAGTATTTTAACAAAGAATATTACAAACAAATTACAAGTTATAACGATGTTGTGTCTGTCTGTGTGTGTGTGTGTGTGTGTGTTTGTGCACGTGCGTGTGCGTGTGCGTATGCGTGCGCGTGCGCGTGTGTGTGTAATTAGCGATAATAGGATTTCGTGTTTTAAGAAACGATCTTCAGAAGATCTTCTGAGTCATCATAACTCAATGTGAGAAGCCAACTTTTGACCTTCTCTTTGCACTCACTTTTATTTAGGGAGTATATAGATAGTATCTTATTAATTTTGTTGTAAAGATAGGGTCCAAGAAAACTGTAAAATCTTTGATAAAAACTTGTACGATGAAAATGTTGTTTACAGACAGTGTAATCTCGTCGACGTGTTGTTATAGTCTTATCAAAAATAAGTTCGCCGTGTTGTTTTAATATTATGTCGACTATAAACAATTGCCTTATACTTAAAACCTCACAGTATTCGTACAATAATTTGGTTGGATATATATAAGGTTTAAACGTACATACTTTTAGGACAGCTCGCTGTGCAATTTCTAATGACAGTAGTGTTGTTTTAGGGGAACCACCCCAGATCTTGATGCAGTACGAAATAATTGATTGGCACAGAGCAAAGTATATTCTCTTTAGGATGAATGAGTCAACTACATGTCTTAAATTTTTAAAAAACCTATTAATCTGCATATCCTACCACTTAGAAGTGTGATGTGTTGTTTAAAATTAAGGTTACTGTCTATCATTATACGTACCTAGATATTTAACTACTTTAGTTTCTTCAAGTTGAGCGCAGGAGCAATCATCCTTATCCATATCTTTATAAAGACATTTATGTGCAGTTATTTTAAATTAAGTTAAAGGCAGACAGATGTTTCTAATTGTGAACTTTATAAGTTTGGTTTTATCCGTGTTTAGTGTCAAGATATTTTCTCTTAACCAACTTATCACTAAGTTAAAACCAGTTTGGGCAGCTTCAAAAGTTTTCTCCCAGGTTGAGCCTGAGAACACGAGGGCAGTGTCATCCGCATAAGAGAAGAGCTTACCCTGATGCAAGTTTAGCGAGCACAGATCATTTATATACACTAAGAAGAGTGTAGAACCTAAGATGCTGCCCTGTGGCATACCATATGTAACTTCTAAATCTTTGCTGACGTATTTATCCACAGAAACACATTGATGTCTGTTTGTCAAATAGTCAGTAAACAATTTAAGTTGGTTATTACGTACGCCAATTTTTTCCAGTTTGCTTATTAGGATAGGTGATATTATTAGATAGGTGAAAAGACAGTTTTTTTAATAATAGACAGGAGAAGAAAAAGAAACAAAGCATTAGACCATAAAAAAGTATATAAAACCACGGAGTCTGCGACATCCTGGCCCCCGTGCAGCAATGCACCAACTAGATCCACTAGTCACGATCGCCGGAGGTGACTAGCTTCACCAATTTCTTGAGGGGTCGGCGCAGCAAACCTCCTGCAGTAGCGACGTCGACCACCCTTGTCACTTTGTCTTTGCCAGGGTACAGTTTCATGATTCGGCCTCGAGGCCACACCCCTCTGGGTAGCGCCTCGTCCACAATTATAACAACATCCCCAAGTTTGAGATCCTGTCCATGAGCGCCTCTTGATGGCTCACGGGGTTGCATTGTTGGCAGAATTTCGCATACCCAACGAGTCCAGAAGTGGTCTGCTAAACGCAATGCCTTTCTCCATTCCGAACTTCGAACTAAGTCGAAGTCGTCTAGAATCATTTGGTTGGAGGACGTGCCGATGAGGAAGTGAAAAGGTGTTAGCGTGGTTAGATCTTCAGGATCTGTAGAAACGTGGCTCAAAGGGCGAGAGTTCACAATAGCTTCGGCTTCGCTTAGCGAGGTCAATAACGTTTCTTCCTTCGGGGCTCTTTCCTTTAAGGTTGCGTTTAAAGCTACCTTCAATTGCTTATAAACGAATATGCTAATGAACGATTGTGGCAAAAAAACTATATGCTGAAAATTTTATGACTTGCAAAAATAAGATCATAGATGTTAAGCGAACCAAGAGGTACCTCAAAGGCATTAATAAGTATTATTTGCCTCTGAATGTACATCACATTTAAATAATTAAAATTAGAATATGGATATTTTATTTACTTACCGTGACCATCAGTCGTTCTGCGGGTAAAATAGAATCTCTGAATGTAGTATCTTTTCTCAAAATATCGTTGCTGATGAGTAACAATAGTTCGTCAATCGATTGAATTGACATCCGAAAATATTTATAAAACTTATGGGGATAGGCTCTGTAATTTGCATAACGTTGGAACTCTCCGTCCTGTATTCTCATGAAATTTAATGGATGCACCCAAAATTTTTTGTTTTATTTTTCCTCTTCTAAGCACTCTGTAATTGCTATTATTATACGACAGCATGACCAATCAGTGCAAATTCTATCGACACACTGCTGCCGTGAACTCCGTCCATTCCGCAGAAGCGCAAATTCCGTCGGGCGTAAATGGTGTGTCATCTCAGCCGAATACGTCGGAACAGAAAATCAGCCGCCGAAATTCTGTCGCGTACTTTCCGTTTGTCTCTAGACTAAGATATTATTACTTTTCCCGCAACCTACACTAGGTCATTGGTCCACCGAGTGGTAGGCCTGCCTACACTGCGTCTTCCAGTGTGCGAAGCCGCTGGATGCGGGCAGGACAGAACCGGTCTGTATGGAAATCCTTGCAGGATGCCTTTGTCCAGCAGAGGACGTCTGTCGGCTGATGATGATGATGATTATAGATGCGACTCTCCCCTCGACTCTCGTGACGTCGGACCCGTTGCATTCCGCTGGTGACATCGATGAGTTGGGTGACGCGGGTGGCGTGGATGACCTGTGTCATAAAATATTTATCCAACGGCAAGATCAGAGTGGAATTCGACACACTGGAGCATAGAGAGGTTGCACTCCGTAAGGTAAAAGACAGTCGCGCCAATCTTGTAAGTGCTGAACCAACCAAAACTCTCAAACCTGTAGAATCTGTGGTGATAGCTCTTCGATGAGAAGGGAGGTACTTCCACCAGGCGAGGTGGTATGCCTGGGGACCGTCCGTGGTCCAACCGTATATATGCGTAGTGCGAAGAAACTTTCGATATCACGTTCTAGGATTAGTTTGTGGCGGTGCGATAGATGTCGCCACAAACCCATAATCATCCTAAAGGGGGTATCGGAAGTCCCGCACTTCGTAATAATCAATCCTCAGGATCATAAAGTCGTCAAAAAATTTAAATTCCATGACCACTGCTCGGTATTTCAGGCTGAATTACTGGCAATTGAAAAGGCTTGCGACTGGATTCTCCACGGTAAAATTCCTAACATCACAATACTATCCGATAGCAAATCGAGCCTGTTGGAATTATCTAATCCCAACAGCTGCAACTACCTCGCAACACGAATTCTTTTTAATCTATATTTGGCCAAGCTGGCAGGTCTATGCATCGAGTTTATATGGGTGAGGAGTCATGTAAATATCCCTGGTAACGAAGTGGCCGACCTCGCTGCCAAATCTGCCACAACTCTCCATAAGCAACCAGACCACTGTCTTGTACTTATCAGCTGGGTCAAATATCACAACAGACACCTATCCGACTTAGCGGCTGACGCCCTAAATGATCGTTGCACTTACAACAGTAAAACCATCTTTCCAACTCATAAAGACCTAAAACATTACCTCTCTATAGTTAAGCCCAATTGTGCCGTCACGTAATTCCTCACTAACCATGGCTACCACAAAGACTACCTTCACCATTTAAAATAAAACCTGACAGCCTTTGTCCGTGTGATCACTCCATGGCACAAACTTTAATTCACTTAATCTCTGAATGCCTTCGGTTCACTGCGACGACGACTGCACTGCTGTAACACCTTAGTAGGAGACATTGACTGGTTGGCGCCATGAGTACGGACCCCAGCCCTATTGTCACAACTACCACGGATCGGGCCTCCCCGCACCCCGCAAGAGCGATGACGCAAGCAAAGGAAGCGGAGTTTTCGTCTATACTTCGAGTCCAAAGACAATTTCGAGGGACCTGTGCCCTGCTCTTGATGTGGCCCGTTGGCACTGCAGAACGCCGAACTCCGAAGGCGGCTAGATGGCGCTCAGAAGACCATCGACCATTTAGCGCTGTCTCTCAAACTGACGACCGAGATACCGCGCCACTATTGGCCCCTCATCCGGCGCTAACAACCCTTTGGCTGACCCCGACGCTCAGCCTGCGCCCCATTCGTGCTCAGCTGCTATCATGCGGAGTGCCCCGCGGCTGGAGCAGCCGCCTCCAGCTATGCGCAGGCCAACTCGCCCGCCGGACTCCGCCGTGATCGTGGCCCCCAACTTCTTCCGCTCACTCGCCCCTGCTGTGCGCGTGGCGTGGCGTCCAGCGCGGTCCGCTCGCCGACTTTTAGCACGCGAGTTGCCCCCAGTCCAGCCCACTCGCCGGCTCCTCCCCCGTGCGCAGCCCCCGGCTCAAACTCTTGCCGTGGGAGCGGCCTCCCGCTCGGCCCGTTCGCTGGCTCCTACCGTACAGCCGGCCCAGTACATTTAACTCATGGGCACAAAATGTTGTCTATTATTTAATGAAATTTAAGTTTATAAATTATGCTATTGCATTTTTAAAGACGTAATATTTAAATTAAATATATACTAGTAAACATGAATATCGCTTACTTAAAAATATCATGTTTGGTTTCATCTTAGGTTTTCATAAAAACGACAAGCAGCGTAGTTTCCGAACGCAACCTCTAAATTAAAACATTATAATATAAAACTATATAGTCTCCAAAGAGAATTTAATCAACTACTTTTTAACTTTTCTCGCTGGTCGAGGTGAAAAATTGTATGTTTAACACGAGAGTAAGTTATTTTTATATCTCGTGCCTTTAAATCCCTCACTGTGCTCCGTAGTCTATATTAGAATCACTCGCTACGCTCGTGATTCAATTCTAGACTACTTCGCTAGTTCGTGATTTAAAGTCAGCACTCGTAGCAAAAAAATACTTTGCTCACTAGTTGAACAAATAACTATTCCACCACTTTGCTTTTATAAATACACTGACATGTAATACAGAAATAGAGATTTTCGGGATGACTATCCGATTTTCCCCACCCATTATTGTATCAATGATTTATGCCAATGAAAGTGATTAATTGTTAAATCATTGCCAAATGATATTTTGAGGTTTGTTCGTTCACATCACAGAAAAATCGACGCAACTGTATTTCCATAAAGGTGAGCTAGATTGTCATCGAGCGTCATCGTCATTGTTTCTTGTATATCTAACCGTAGACTTGCTGGAGAATGATATTTTGATAGATGTCCACGGAGTTTAATCGTAGTTTTGGTGCAACAATGACGAAAAGGTAAATATGTCGTTTTTTTACCTCCGCTTCGCCGAAAAACTACGAAAATTGTAATGATGCGTCGTTGTTTCTCCAGATGAATATTTAGTTTGGCGGAAAAACGATAAAACGCGTAGATGCGTCATTGTTTCTATACGGGCGTTGAACCAAGCGATAAGCGCAGAAAGCACGGAAATTAGTCTAAAACAGATCCTAAAGTCCTGGAGTCTGTTAGATCTCATATCAACACCATATCAAGGCTGGGCATTGCAGATAGGACATTGTGCAATAAAACAAACAATGACTATATGGGCGTTGCACCAAGCGACAAGCGCGGAAAGCACGGAAACCAGTCTTTAACAGATCCTAAAGTCCTGGAGACTGTTAGATCTCACATCAAGGATTGAGAGCCATTACAATGGTAAACAGTGATTTTGTTAAACAAAATTGAGTTGCTTCTTTAAACACTACTACCTGTCCGCATTTAAACCTCATACTTAGTTTTGTTCAATGTTAGCAACATAAAGTTATTTTAGAACGCATCAATGTCAACTGTCAAATGTATATTGCTATCTCTTTCTCTTCAATAAAACCTGTGAAAACGTCCATACGTCTTTACTTCAGAGCAACCCAAAAAATAATCAAAAAATATCAAAAACTATGTAGGATTCCTACATAAGTTGGTCCTTCACTCCAACAAGAAGCCCAGCGAAGCACCCCGATACAAAACTAAAGGCAAGTTACTGTCTTAATCACTTTCGGGGGCCAGGCCTAACATAACCTCGATACGTGTCCGCGTTAGCGGCACTCACAGTCACCTAAAATTCATTCAATCGAAGTGAATCACATTGAAATACAATGGAAAAGTCGAAGCTTGAAGCGCAAAGAAGCGCATACAGGGGCAATTTGACAAAAATGGAAAAATTTATTGCCGACCTGCAAATTCATTTCTATTTGCAATAAAGAGTTTACAAACAAACAAAAAAACCCGTAATCGACAAACATGAGGTGCAAGTACGGCTCCAAAAATTGAACGAAAGTGCCATGAAGTACGAGGAGGTGATGATTTCACTCGGTGCGTTGCACATAGAAAGCGGAGAAGAAAAATAATTTCACGATGACAGCAACTTTGAAGATAGGTATTTCAAGGCAGCGGCCAGCCTCACTAAAATGTTGGATAGAGAATCACTGTGTCTCACTGAACATAGCTCGTGCGAAGCAAGCATTCTAAATAAGCTACCCTTGATGGAGATCCCACGATTTGATGGCCTAAATATAACAGAATACAAGTCATTTATGTCGGTATTCACCGCTGTAATTCATGATGACAGCACGCTGAAAGAAATTTAAAAACTGTTTTATTTACGAAAATACTTGAGCGGAGAAGCCCTAGCGCTGATCGAAACACTGCCACTTGTAGATGCCTCATACCAGCAGGCCCTAGAAGCTCTGCGAAGCAGATATGACAATGAAAACTTGATCATAGGACATCATGTGAACAGGATCATCGACCATCCATCAATTGCAAGAGGGACTGCAGCCAACCTGCGGCAGTTTGCATCACACATACGCCAGCACCTTGGGTGCCTCAATAACCTGAAGCAGCCAGTGCAGCATTGGGACATGCTTCTCATATCTATCCTTATACGTAAGTTGGACCCATTTACTTGTAGACTGTATTTTTTTTAGTTTTTTTTTTATTTGGTTTACCAACGAAAATTACATTAAAACATAATAACTTTTGATTACATTTGGTTTACATTAAAACGTCGCAAAAAAAACAAGAAAAAAAGAACTTACTTAAATGTAACATTCACTTATAGGTAAACACAACATGCACCAGTTTGGTTTTGGTAATTAAATAATATAATATACTAAGTAATTAAATAATATTTAATTTTAATGATAGGGACTCTAAAATATTGCCTACTATAAGTTTATTCTTAGATTTCTTGAAGCTGGTCACATGATTGATGTAAAATCACAAACTAAGCCAAAAGTTACTGCATTGTCAGTTAGCAACAACAAATACTGCTGCTCATTTTGTAAAAGTGTAAATCATAGCTTATTCAAATGTGAAAAATTCAAACTTACTTCAGTAACAGAGCGCACACAGCATGTGGACAGCAACAATTTGTGTTCCATCTGCCTCAACTCCCATGGCAAATTAAGATGTAAGTACGCCTTCAAATGCACAGCATGTAAGTCAAAGCAACATAATACACTTCTTCATAATGATAACCTAGAAAACCCTGCCGCTGTCTCGATGCACTGATGTCAGTTATATGTCATCCAGCACTCCATTACTCCCTACTGTAAAATTGTATGTACAAGCAGCTGATGGTACAAAAAGGGTAGTTCGAGCCTTATTAGACTGTGGAAGCCAAATTTCATTTGCCACCAGTGATGTTGTAAAATCCCTAAGCTTACATACTTTTCACCATCAATTCCAGGTCTCCACCATTGGTCAGCAAGGTCAGTCGGTGCAGGAGGGTGTCATACTGCGTGTCAGCTCTACGAATTCTGACTTCGGGAGAGATATAGCCTGCTCAGTGGTGAAGTCTATCACAGTGCCACTGCCACAACAAGTTATTGACATATCTAAGATAAAAATACCAAATAATATTCAGTTAGCTGACAATGATTTTAATAAACCTGGCAAAATTGATCTGTTGCTATCAGCAAGCATATTTTTCGAAGCCCTCATACCAGGCAAAATAATATTAGATAATTTTGTCTTACAAAATACAGCATTTGGTTACGTAGTATCAAACCCCAGTCAGGGAAACATTAATAATAAAACAGCTGTATCTATGCACGCCATCTACGGCAACAATGAAGATAGGCTTGATTCCCTCATGCAGAAGTTTTGGGAAGTAGATAATATTCATAAAACCTGCGCTGAGGGTACAGCAAATGACAACTATTGTGAAGCCGAGTTTCAGAGGTCGGTACAGTTAGTAGACAATAAATTTGTTGTGTCTCTGCCCTTGACTGGCCCAAAAGATGACCTAGGCCTTGGCGAATTATTTTCCCTAGCCCTAACACGATTAAACTCCCTCTTAAAAAGATTTTAAAATGCTGAAAAATTAAAATGTGAGTATATTAAATTTATTCAAGAGTACATTGACCTTGGTCATGCCACAGAAATTAAAATAAATGATCTAAAGGTCCCCATATCGGAATTATATTTCCTATCACATCATCCTGTTATAAGGTATGGAAAGAAAAGCACTCCAGTCAAAGTAGTATTTGATGGCTCTGCCACTCCGCCCCAGGGCAAATCTCTCAATGATGTTCTCCACAATGGACCAGTAGTACAAAAAGATTTATTTGAAATCTTAATTAGATTCAGACAATATGAATGTACATTATCTTTGACATAAAAAAATGTTTAGAATGATTGATATTTCTCCAGAATATAGACATTTAACAAACATTCTATGGAAATCTGAATTTAATGAGGATATTAAAATCTTACAGCTTAACACAGTGACATATGGGCTCAAGTGCTCAAGTTTCCTAGCTACCAGGTGCTTGGTGGAGCTGACTCAACGATATGGTAATACCTATCCATTAGCTGCAGAAGCCTTATTAAACAATGCTTATTGTGATGATGTTCTCACGGGTCACAGCAACATAGAACTTACCATTCAGCTCCGTGACCAGGCTCCTGGGACCGGGTGGCTTCCAACTGCATAAGTACTGCTCCAATAAAAATGAGATACTAGAGGGCATCCCTGAACACGATAGACATTTCTCTGAGGTAGATTTTGATGAGGGAAAGTCAGATATCAAGGCCTTGGGAGTCAAGTATGATGTAAAATCAGATAAGTTCAAGATTTCATGCCCCTCAGGTGATAATAATGATAGCATAAAAACTAAAAGGCAAGTTATATCATACCTCAGTAGATTTTTTGACCCATTAGGTATTGCTGGGACAATCACAATTACAGCTAAATGTTTTATTCAAAGTTGTGGCAGTGCAAAATGGGATGGGACGACCCCCTCCCACAGTCATTACTTTCTGAGTGGCTAGTATTTATGAAAGAGCTGACAGCTAAGACACCTGTCCATGTAAACCGGAACCTTATGATTAATGGTGCTATTAAATTGCAATTAATAGGGTTTTGTGATGCATCGCTAACAGCCTATGGTTGTTGCTTTTACTTGCGTGCTGTGCACTATGAAAGTGTCTATGTCAATTTAATATGCGCTAAGTCGCGCGTTGCCCCTATAAAAGGACAACTAACAATACCTAAATTAGAACTTAGCAGCTCCGGAAAATATTCAACAAAAACAAGGAACTTAAAAGTGAACTTAGCGAATACGACATATAAGTTCAGGATCTTCTCGACCAACGTGACCAGTTACAATCAGCTGTTTCCGCCTACGAACAATGCAGCAACCTTCACGAGGAAGCCTTGGACCGCATCAGGCACCTGGAACACGAGCTGTCTGCGGCGCAGGGCCGCGTCGAACACCTGGAGGCAGAGAAATACCAGCGGCAACTGGAAGACACTCAGACCCTGTATGACGAGCTTGTTGGTCAGAACTCTAAGTCGCTTTTAGGTATTCGTTCTAGCCGGTAAAAAATTTAAAAGTATGCAAGGCTTAATAAGTTAGTTAGAAAGTCCACACTCCAATTTAAAAAAATCTGTATTAAATGTAAAAGTACAGAAAATATTAAAGCTGAACGCATCGAGTTATTAAAAAAATTAGATATGCACTGCATACAATTAGATAATTATAAGATTAAATATGACATGGACACGCGAAATTTGGAGTCCGAAATAATTAGGTTAACAGATTGTCTTGCAGAAACAAAACAAAAATATGAACAAGCTGAAAGACAAATTGATGAACATGTTTTGGCTACAGATAAGCTCTTAGAACTATGTCGGTATAATTCGGAGCGATTTGACTCCCTAGTAAACAACCACCAGTGCGACTGCGGCCGGCCAGCTAGCGCCGAGGGGCCAGCAACAGACAGGCGCGAAAATGATACGTTTCAAAGCGGAGTCACTGTTCTAAACTCAGACCACTTAATGATTGTACCAAACTCGCTTTGTGAAAACACCTTGTTTTCTGCGAGTAAGTCAGAAAAAAATGCCATTATTTTGTCTGACAGAATAGGTGTAGGTTTTGGACCATTGTTGGCCAATAATATAACAAACTCGTCTATAGTAAATATGTGCTATCCTGACGCATCATTGGAGCAAATAGTAGAAAAAATCTGTAGTAGTTCTCTAGACCAAAGCACAATGGGAAGTGCTTTCAATCGAAAGACTACACAGCGTGGTGGTTCCGCAATATTAGTTGAAAATTCCATAAAAATTAAAGAACGGAAGGATGTCGTCAGTGTTTCGATTGAAAAAACTATTGAACTATCTTGCGTGGAGCTGGAGAACCACATAATTATTTGCGTGTATAGACCCCATATGACGATAACTTTGTTCGTTTCGAATCGGCAATGGAGGATGCATTAGATTTAGTTAGTAAAAGTAGTAAATCGGTAATCGTTTGTGGAGACTTTAATGTAGATTTGTTAGAAAAGAAGTCCCTAACAACTAGAATCACTTGTCTTTTTAAGTCGTTTGATTTAGATTACATTTTTTTGGAACCAACAAGAAAAACAGAGACTTCTGCAACTTGCATAGATAACATATTTTGTAACTGTAAATTTGTACAAAAAAAGTAATAAATTGCTTAAGATCTAATCACAGCGGATTGCTGGCTAGCTTCCCTGTGAGATTTATTAAAGAACAAATAAAAGTTCAAACAAGACCTGTCACTGTTAACCGAATAGAAAATTTTAAAACAACACTAATTGAAAAGCTGCCCATACCACATTTTGATAAACACGTAGACGCGAATAGTTTTTACAATGATTTTTTCACAGTGCTTGACAGAGAATTTCAAGATATATTTAAAACAAAATCCAGAAATATTAATCATCAATTCAAATTTTGTGAGTGGGCTACTATAGGTATTTATAAAAGCCGACAAACTTTGTTTGATCTCTATGACAGAAAAACCTATATTTTTGATAATAACTTTAAAGAGTACGTAAAAAAGTATTCGAAAATCTTTAGACAGGTATGCCGTGCAGCAAAATCGAATTACTCAGCCAGAAAAATAAAATCATCAGATGATAAAATTAAAACCGTTTGGAATATTATAAACAAAGAAACCGGCAAGGTCAAACCCCGCGATAATGAATATGTTTTGCAAACAGATCAAGGTAAAATTACAACAAATGCCGATGTAGCCAAAGAATTCGAAACTTTTTTCACAAATATTCCACTTAAGACCATTGAGGCCTTGAATTCATCACCTGGGCATGCTAAACAATTGTTGGGAAATTTTTTATTTTGTTGTCGGTGTGATTTTGGGCCTTGTCCTACGGCATTCAAAAGGTATTTTAGTTTTAATTGATTTATTTTGCATGAAAGTAATTTTGCATTTCATAAAAGACATTATAAGCTTCAGGAATTACTATAAATTATCAACTAGAATTTATTTTTAATGTATTTAAATAAATTAACAAAATTTCATAATCGTTTATTTCATGTGTCCCACTAGAATAGAGCCATATTTAATGTTACAAAACAGAATCTTTTTGTATTACAGTGCTAGAGTGTTTATGAAAAAAAGGGAAATATTAATTTAAAAAGGATGTAATGTTACAACTACTATTTCATGAAGTCAAGTTATAAATAAATAAAATTTATTTAAAGGACATGAAACGTGATTCTGTGGAAAATCCTACTGAGTGACGTTATATTTCCACTCAAATCCGGGATTTTCTACCAAACTACGATATATTTTTTAAATGGAAACCCTAGAATAAGGTCGTCACGTGTTCAGCCATTTTGAAACAAGAGCTTCAGTGTCAAAATATCAGTTGGGCGAGCGGACGCGTCGCGGTGTTACAATTTTTGTTCCAATTAGAGACGAAGATTTCTCGGGTATTTTGCTTTAGTTCATGTATTGGTTAAATGACAGTTGGTTTCTTATCATGTTTATTTCATAAATTTTATGAATTGAGTTAAAAAACAAATATTTAACTGAATATTTATGTATAATTTGTAAACTGAAGTCAAAACGTTACGTTCCATTGAGAAATTTCGTAATTCAGTGGAACGTATCGTAACTCAGTGTAAGGGTAAAGGCACGTTACAAGTACATTACATACTTTAGTGCATATAGAGTTATTTTTGGACCCGTATTCAAATCTTCACAGAGCCTTCAACACAAGAAACTGAGCAACGTTCCCCAAAAAATCAATGGTCAATTCGCAAAAATCTTGCATCTTCCATAATAATTTTATCGGACTAATTTGTATGGAGATATCAGCCTAGTATTTTTTAAATTAACCATGGGTTATCTGATGAAAGTTATTATTTGTTTGTTTGTAAACTCTTCATTTTACAAACAATTAGAACATTAAATACATACCTATATAAAAATAATCATGTACAAATGCGGACTTATCCCATAAAGTAATTCAGTTTTCGCGAAGGGTCCAAAAATAACTGAATAAACTAAACTACTATGACTGTTCTTTTGTAAAATTTACACTGGAATCTATGTGCATTATTAAATAATTTATATGTACCTTCCCTTTTTGTTGTACAGATAAAACAATAAAATGGCTTTGACACCGGCAGAGCGAATGAAGAGGTATCGAGAACGGTTAAAACAAAACCCGGAAAAAAATATTAAAAAGAAGCATGCTGAATACGTAAAATCTAAGAGTAAATTAATTAAAGAGCTTACTGATAAAGAGAAAAAAAAACAACGGAAAATATGGAGAAACCAGAAACGTAAGCAGAAACAAAAGAAAAAACAACTTGAACAAAAAGCCCAGGGCGGAAAAGCTACGCCCAAGAAACCAAAATCGAAAAACCAAAATAGATTGCTTAAGAACTATAAAAAAATAGTAAAAAGGAACCAAAAAGAATCAAAATTGGTACAAATCTACAGAAAAAGACTATACCGTCAAAAAAAAAACATCAGAAAAACATGTAGAGAAGCTTGAAGAAGAAATATTGAAATTGAAAGCAAGACAGGAGATACTTGAATTGACTTTGAAGACATCTTATAAAGCATGTAAAACTATAAAAGAAAAACAAATTCTAAAAAATGTTGTTGCGAATGAGATTGCCCAGAAAATAATTAAAAAAACTTACGCATCTAAGCTGTTTGGTTTGAAAGGATTGTTAAGAATTAGAATCAAGAATAAGACCGAAAACAAAATACGAAAAGAAATTGAAACGTTTTATGTAAGAGACGACGTAAGCCGAATGACAGCTGGAAAGAAGCAGTGCCGTACATCAAAAAAAAGTAAAGTGCAAATTCGATATCTCACCGACACAGTCTGTAATTTATTTAAAATGTATCGCGAAGAGGGAGGAAAATACAGCCTCTCAACCTTTTTCAAATATAAATATAAACAAATTTCAAATATAATTCAAATATAATCTACGTGCTATCCCCTACTGTTTAAAACAGGGAAACATGTCTATGCATTAAGCATAATAATATTGAATTATTGTTTTATGCCATGAAGAAAAATAAAATCCTGAATAATTTCAACACTGTTCTGGATGTTATAAAAAATCTATGTTGTGACATACATGACAAAAAGTGCATGTATGAAGAATGCAAAGAATGTAAACACAAGAAATTAAAATATGAGTCGTTGAAAGATAGAAAAGAAGAACAGGTGGAATGGACTCAATGGGGGATTATTGATCACAAATACACAAAGACGGAAAATAAAACAACAAAAGAATTAACTACAAAAAAAAACAGTGAAACTGCGCAAAGTAGGTAAAATTGGCGATTTAGTATCTGTTTTTGAAAAGAGCTTTACAGAATTTAAAATTCATCACTTTAATTGGATTCACCAACAAAACCAATACAAACAATGTGTCAATAACCTCAAACCACACGAGGCTTTGATCATATGTGACTTTTCGGAGAATTACGGCTGTAAAATGGGCGAAGAAATACAAGCAACACATTTCGGAGCTAGTAAAAATCAGATCACACTACACACTGGAATGATTTATTGGGCCGAGAAATCACAGTCGTTTTGTACAATATCAGATAATAATTCCCACGAGCCCGCAGCAATTTGGGCACATCTTCTGCCAATAATAGATGAGACCAAAAAAATTGATCCTTTGACGAAAGTGATACATTTTCATTCAGACGGCCCTACTTCACAATACCGTCAGAAGAAAAACTTTTACTTGCTCAATTTATTCACCGGGAAATTAAAACTTGACTATTCCACCTGGTCATTTTCAGAGGCAGGTCACGGCAAGGGAGTAGCAGATGGAATTGGAGGCTCTGTTAAAAGAGCTTTAGATCGTCAAGTCGCTTTTGGCAGGTATGTTCAAAACGGATTGCAAGCATACGAGCATCTTTCAAATTGCATGAAATTGGTAAAGATTATCTACGTACCCGAAACGGATATTGAAAATGTACAAAAAATTGTGCCAGAGAATCTCAAAACGATAATTGGCACAATGAAAATACATCAAATTTCATCTTGTTCACCAAACCTCATCCAGTATAGGAACTTGTCTTGTTTTTGTGGCATAAGTAGGGGTTTGTGCAACTGTTTTGACCCTAAAATACATAACTTTACCAAAACATCTTCACTCGTTACTATTTCAGATTCTGCCGTTATCGATATATCTGCTGATGTTATACCCGGTGGTCAAAATTTTACGAGCAAATCTCCAAAACTACAGAGCTTTAATGCACTACGCACAAAAGAGAAATCAGATGTGACAAAAGTAACCAAAAAAACTGATTCTGATTTTGAGGTAGTTACAGTTGCAGCTGATGTTCATGTTGACAGTGTGGACTGCTCACTAAAACCTAAGATTTCTGATATACTCACCTCTTGTAACAAGGAAAACGTAGACATCAATAAATCGAAATGTAATTTACCAACTTCCCTAAACGCTGAAATCGTGGAAATAGGTACAAATTCGTATAATACTGACAAAAGCGCAAATATTAATAAAAAACACTCAACATATACCCAACTAAAGGATTTAGATATGATTGTAATAGATTTAAAACTGGATGAGGAAGAAACTAATTACATAAATGCTATGTACGACTTAAATTACTTGGATGCAAATTACGATGTGACTGCAATATCTGGTACGGACACTAATTCAAGACTTTTGTTTGATGTTCCTGAAAATCCAAACATTAACAAAAAATATGACTTACCAAGAGGAGGTTTCACGAATGAAACTATTCCTGCTCCATTAGTTATGACTGCAAAGGATGAAGTGACTAAATGTATTGAAACTCACCGGGCTACAGATAGAAATACTAACTTTATAAATTGTATCCCTGTTCATGATGAACCTGCAATTTTAAAAACAAACTACAAACATGTTTCAACGGTAGCACCTTCCACTGCTGAATCTGCTCACAAAAAAGTTAAAATTGAAATATTAGAGAATATTAAGACAATTCCGAGTAAAAAAACAATCATCGAAAACAAAACTGAAAAGAAACTATCAAAACCTCTAAAAGTGGTGGTTAAACGCACTTTGCCGTGCAATAAATGTAATAAGCATTATCTTTTTTATAGCTCCATGACCAAAATATGTTTTAAATGTAAACAAGTTTACTGTTTAAAGTGCATTTCAAGTTCAGAATCAGGAAATGATAATTATGTCTGTGAATTTTGTGTAGAGCTGTGAAATATTATTTTATTGTCACTATAGGCTTAGGATATAGTTTTCTAAGACTGAATTATTTTAAACATAATTATTGATTAAGAATGTCCAGAAGATATCTTTTCTTTATAATGTCAGTAGGATATAGTTTTCTGAGACTGAATAATTTTAAAATATACTTATTAATTAAGAGTGTCCAGTTGATCTCCTTACTTTATAATGTCAAAGGATTACCGCATTATAAAGTCTAAATGTTTGCATATTTGTTATTTTGGATTTCGCTATTGAATTTGAGGAAAGAAAGTTTTTTTAAATAATTATAATATTATAAATATAAAATAAAATATAAATACACCGTTAAAAGAGATGTTTAACTATATATAGGTATAAAGATGAAAAATACACACTTACTTATAGGGTGTTAAAAAGTGCATTTGAGATTTTAAGAATCCTCTTAACTCAGACTCAAGTACAGACTGCAGGAAAAATCCGTTCTGAAACTTTTTTTTTATTTTCTCATACTAAAGTATTGATGTTTGTTTGTTTGTTCCGCTTTCACGTCGAAACTACTGAACGGATTTGGCTGAAATTTGGTAGGTAGATAGATCAAATACCGGATTAACACATAGGCTACTTTTTGTTCCGGGAAAATGCATGGTTCCTGTAGGATACCTTAGAGACAGTCATAAAGCGACATCCACGCGGGCGGAGCCGTGGGCAAAAGCTAGTGTACCATATGTATGTGGAACTTTTTTAACACCGTATATTATTAATTAAATAATTATTTTATTCCGTTTTATCTTTATGTCAAGTGGTTTTGTTTTTGTCCGTTTAGTTTAAAAACATTGATTATAGTTTTTTAAACATTTTTATTGACCACGTGCATACATCCTTACTGTTTCGTTACGTTCCACTGAGAAACTGTCCACTGTTTTTAATCCTACAAATTTATAATTTGTGTTATTTCAAATGCAAATACAATGTTTTTATGGTTCGTCTTTAATAAATAAATAAACGGTTATTGATTTCTTAAACATTTGAAGTTAAAACTATTGCTTATATATAGTTTGGTACGAAATAAAAGAGCAAGTCAAAGCAGTAATGTAACTCAGAGGAACTGCTGATATGGAAACTCGGCTATCTTTCGTAATATTGTTGATTTTTTGTGATTTATTTAAAATCATACCTTATTTCCTTTATAAAAAACACAACATATGAATGCATTGTTTTTGATTATTAGGTTTAAAATCGAAACCATTTCGTAACTCAATGAAACAATTTCTCCCGCTCGGCAAGAAAAAACTCAAATATCTCATAAATATGATATATTATCATAGATTTTCTTATAATTTTACGTAATTTAGATATTAACACACATAACTAAGTTAATTTATGCTTAAAAAATAATAACTTTTATAAAAACGCTACTTTTATAAAATGAGACAACAAAATAAAAAAATGCCCTGTTAGAAGATAATGTCAGTATTTGTAATGAAAAATTCTCCTTCAGAGAATTTGAACCAGACACTATTGTCAAAACTTTTAAATCTCTAAACATGAAAAGAACTAAAGACCTTTGGGGACTATCAGTAAGTTTAATTAGTAATGTAATTATGACTTTAGCGCCATATTTAGCTTGTCTTTTTAATATCAGTATTGATAGTGGCGTATTTCCGGACCTAATGAAATGTAGTAAAGTGATACCCCTATATAAGTCTGGTAACAAAACTGATCCGGGAAATTACAGACCACTTTTTGTACTACCAGTTCTCAGTAAAATTTTTGAAAAAATTATGCTCAGCCAATTACTACAACATTTTAATTAAAATAATCTTCTGCATAAACAACAGTTTGGTTTCACAAAAGGTCGATCCGCAACCGATGCGGTAGTATCTCTTATTCGTAACATCTATGATGCTTTTGAAGAATCACAGAATGCAATAGGAGTGTTCTGTGATTTATCTAAAGCATCTGATTGCGTTGAACATCATACATTACTTATAAACTTAAAGCATTACGGTGTCGAGGACGGGGCCCTCAGTCTTCTTAATTCGTACTTAAGCAACAGAATGCAAAAAGTCCAAGTAAATGGCACAAATTCATCCGGCTCTAAGGTTAAAATGGGTATGCTCCAGGGATCTATATTAGGCCCTTTTCTTTTTCTTACATATATAAATGACTTGCCATATATGGTGCAAAATTTGTCAAACATTGTGTTGTTTGCTGATGATACTTCTCTTATTTTTAAGATTGACAGGAAAGATAGCAAAATTGACGAAGTAAACAACACTCTTTCAGAGATTCTTAAGTGGTTCACTGTTAACAATCTACTCTTAAATGCAAAAAAAACAAAATGCATAAAATTCTCATTACCAAATGTTAAGAAAATTAAAAACAGTGTAATTGTAGATAATTTGTAAATAAGACCGTTTTTTTAGGTATAACTTTAGATGCTACACTGCAATGGGGCCCACACATAGAAACCTTAGCGGGACGGCTTAGTTCAGCTGCATATGCTGTTAAGAAAATAAGACAGTTGACAGATGTAAGTACTACGAGACTAGTGTATTTTAGTTATTTTCACAGTATAATGTCTTACGGAATCTTACTCTGGGGACATGCGGCTGATATTGAAACGATTTTCATTTTGCAAAAAAGGGCAATTCGCGCAATCTACCAGATGCGATCCCGCGAGTCATTGAGGAATATGTTTAAAGAAATTAATATTCTTACTGTTGCTAGTCAATTCATATACGAAAATACCATGTATGTACGTAAAAATTTGCACTTGTTTCATAAAAACAGTGACAGACACAATTTTAATCTAAGAAATATTAATAACATAGATGTTGCCTATTCGAGACTGAGTAAAGTTAAGAAGACATTTATGGGGCAGTGTGTAAAATTTTATAACAAAATACCCGAAAATGTGACTAGTTTGCCAGAAAACAAATTCAAATTGCATGTGAAAAATTGTTTATGCTCTAGAGGGTATTACAAAATACTAGATTATGTAAATGACAATGATATATGGACATGTATAGATCCTCCAGCTCACAATTTTATTGTTGACATGAATTGTAATAGAATTTAAGATTTTATTTAAAAAATGTGTTGAAGCGAGTTTCTTTTGGGCTCGACGTTTCTTCTCGCTTCGCAAACACTTCCCGAAACGTTGAGTGTACAAGTCCCGCGTGGTGGGGACTTTGAACTAGGTAGAAAAAAAAAATTACGATTTAAAAGCATGTGTAAAGCATCTACTTAAATAAAAAACATTTTGAGTTTGAGTTTGCAGTGCATTGTTGTTGGCACAGCTGTATACTAAAATTAAAAATGTATTTAACTCAGTAATTGATTGATACTTTACTGTGATTCACAGATAGCTTTGTATTGGATCGTAAATGAAAAGTTATACAACAATCAAACATTTGTAAAAAACCGTAGAGAGCAGATTCGCAGTCTCACTTCGACCGATCGACCGATATGTGGCATCATATCTCAGGTGTCGATAATCCAGCTGACCTCATATCTCGCGGGGTCCAGCCATGTGACATACATGACAAACAGCTTTGGTGGAAAGGTCCACACTTTCTGTCGGAGCGTGACTACGTACCTACACCGCTCGTACTATCACATATCAAAGATGATGATGATCAAGGTCAAGTCTGTTGTATGACACAAAAAATAAATTTATTACCAATCATGACTGATATCTCCAATCTTACGAAAATGCAAAAATGTTAAGCATATGTTTACAGGTTCATTAACAATTGTAAAAGTAAAAATAATAAAAATTTTGGTCCACTTACTGTCAAGGACTTAAGTCCTTTCGCACGTGTAAATCCCAACCATGTTTTCCAAACAGTAGGTATTGATTACTGGTCCTTTTGACATAAAAGAAGTCCGTATTCGCCGTTCGTTGATAACAAAAGGATATATCTGTGTCATGGTTTGTTTCGTAACCAAAGCAGTTCATTTAGAACTGGTTTCTGATATGACGACTGATGCGTTTCTCGCCGCCTTAAAACGATTCATTTCTAGACGAAGCTTACCCAATACTATTCACTGCGATAATGGTAGTAATTTCCATGGCGCTGACAATGAGTTGCAAGAACTATATAAACTTCACCACCAGAAGTCTCATCTCGATGCTGCAAATAACTTTACATCTCTTAATAATATAACATTTAAGTTCTTGCCTAGCTATGCAGCCAGTCTCGGGGGTATCTGGGAGGCCGCCGTGAAGAGCACCAAACACCACCTAAAAAGGGTGATTGGTAGCCAAGTGTTCACATACGAACAATTCAATACGAAAATAGTTCAAATAGAGGGCGTCCTGAATTCTCGGCCACTAACTCCACTATCAGATGATCCCACTAACTTTGATTATTTAACTCCTGCTCACTTCCTCATTGGCCGTCCAATGACTATGTACCCTGAGACAGATATATCTGAAGTTCCAACCAATAGAGTAAAATTTTGGAATCAGTGTACCAAAATTACACAACAGTACTGGAAGGCATGGCACACACAGTTCCTTAACCTATTATAGAACAGACCTAAATGGAAGACACCTATGCCTAATTTACAAAAAGACCAATTAGTTTTGTTAAAAAATGATAATGTAAAATGTTTAAATTGGCCAGTAGGTAAAATTATGGAAATTTATCCAGGACCTGATGGACAAATCAGAGTTGTTGATGTAATAATGAGTGACAAAAAAGTACATAGACGCTCTATAGCACCTATAGCACTTTTTCCTATTTATGAAAATTAATGTTAAACTAATGTAAAACTAACTTAATGTAAAACTTAACTATTTACTTACCTTGAGACTGATTATGTGTAATACTAATAATTAATGTGTTACTAAGTAATTACTTACATATTAAAGTCTTGTAAAAATAAATGAAAGTTAATTCGCAAGTTGTAATTTATTTTATTTTTGTTTCGAAAATAAAATTAAGTTGTCACTTAGTTCTCGGTGACAACCTGGTTTTTGTTTAACGTAACTTAACATAATTTCTGCTTATGTACTTACTTATAAGTCTTAATGTATATGCATACAGGGAATACTTGTATTAACTTCTGTGTATTGCACTGTTTAAAATAATAGTTTTAAATTGTTGTATTTTTTAGTCGGGGGAGATTATGTTAGCAACATAAAGTTATTTTAGAACGCATCAATGTCAACTATCAAATGTATATTGCTATCTCTTTCTCTTCAATAAAACCTGTGAAAACGTCCATACGTCTTTCCTTCAGAGCAACCCAAAAAATAATCAAAAATATCAAAAACTATGTAGGATTCCTACATTCAATCACCCTCGGTTTCCGTTAAACATCGACTAAACTGATTACTCGAATTTTGCTTACCGACGTATGTTTGCGATAATTTAACATTAATTTATTGAAATTGAAACGGTTTTTTCTTGTGATTGGTATTTCTGTACATCGTAATAAGATGCCCAGAACGTGGGTAAATCATCCTGATAAGCTTTGCTATATTTGTGGTCAACTTACTGTTAAAACTCAACGTCGTTTTACACCGGTAGTTAAAAACGGTTATTTTAATTATTTTGGTTTTTCAGTGCGTTTAGACAAAACCTATAATCCTAGTGTTTGCTGTGCACAGTGTGTTAGTTTATTAACATAATGGGCTAAAGGATCTCGTCATATGCTGTTCGCAGTTCCTATGATATGGTCCGAAACGAACGATCATGTATCAGATTGTTATTTCTGCTAAACATCTTTAAAAGGTATAAATAATAAATCTTGTGAACTATCCGAATCTACAGTCTGCTCAAAGACATACGTATACCTATCCCATTGTATGGCTCTTATGCTAAACAAGAGCGGCACATTACAGAAACACCAACAAACAAAACACCTGAACTTCAAGAGCGGACTTCTTCAAAAAAGAGGAAATATGACGAGTCCTACCTATCATTCGTGTAGGAGCTGCTGAAAATCCAGATGGACAATGTGTTATTTGCAACAAAATTCTGTTCAATAGCTCTCTGGTACCGGCAAAGCTTAAGCGATACCTTGAAACGAATCATCCAGATCTGATGGATAAAAACATGAGGTTTTTGAAAGACACAAAGAAGTACATCAAGCTGGAGTGACTGCTTTACACAGATATGCAAAAACTGATACAGAAAAAGCAACAGAAATTATTGACGTATGCAGTGACGGAGCTGCAGATATGATCGGGAAAATAAAAGGAACTGTGTCAACATCGTAATAATATATATATGCGGTAATTGCTTACCATCAGGTGATCCGTCTGCTCGTTGGCCATCACATAGAAAAAAAGAATAAAAAAATGTTGCACCAAAATGCAGCAACAGTCACTTCGTTCTACATCGCCACGCACTCGTTGCGAAGAAAATGCTATCTGACTTAAAGAAAGCTCTTGATCAAGCCGTACAAATTGTCAATTATGTCAAGTCACGGCCTCTTCACTCAAGACTTCTTAAAAAGGCGTGTGAAGATATAGGAAGTCAGCACCATTCGCTTCTTTTACACGGAAGTGAGATGACTTTCGAGAGGAAAAGTTTTAACAAGGCTATATGAATTTCGCAACGAGCTTAATGTGTACTTAGCAAAACAACCCCTTTCTTCGTCTGTTAACCATGCTGAACTATTACACGATGAGCAATGGATAATGAAATTGGCATATTTGGCTGGCATATTCGATAAGCTCAATTTAATCAGCAAATCCTTACAGGGAAACAACGTAACTACGTTTACAGTGAGAGATAAAATATCCTCAATAAAAAACAATCTGAGCTTCTGGAATGAATGTGTTAAACAAAAAAAGCTATGATTGTTTTCCCCTACTTAATGCATTTCTCCAAGAAAACGAGTTGCCGGTAACCGAAATTCTGAAAAATAATATAAATGAACATTTATTACACCTCAAAAAGTCTTTGACTGAATATTTTCCAGAGGAGTTATATGACATCGACTGGGTACAGAATCCATTCATGAATCAGACCAAACTATCAACGCTAACTGTGTTGGAGTTTGAGAATTTGATTGCTATTAAGAATTCATCTCGCATTCGCATTGTAATAAAATAAAAATCTTCTCTGAAACAAAAATTCCAATCAACAACTTAAATGAGTTTTGGGTGGGACTGCAAGATGAATATCCTGGAGTCGCTGAGAAGGCCATCATGGTTCTTCTTCCGTGTGTGTCGACTTACCAATGCGAGACTGGCTTTTCAGCTTACGTCTATACTTAAAACAAATTTAGAAATAGACTAGATGCCGCACCGAATCTTCGTATTCAACTGTCGGATAGAAAGCCTAATTTTAGTGCTATTATAGGTAAAACTGTAAAGAAATGTCATTCTTCACATTAAATAAATACAAAAAGTATTTTTAAATTCAAATTTACACTTTTGTTAGTATTAAGGGTCTTGAAAAATATCGCCAATTCCCTTTGGCGAGATAGGGTTCCGCCTAAATATGATAGATCAATTAGGGTTCCACAGCAAAAAAAAACTTTACTACTACTACTTTATTAGATTATGCAATAATCTATTTATTGATAAAGAAACTCTTTTATAAACAGCTTTATATAAATATTGGAGTAATATTTGAAACTCGTATTATTAAAGAAAACCTGTAAAAAAAAATGATAGTATAATAAAATGGTATGATAAATAAATGGGTAGTTATAAGGTTTTCATGGGATCCGGATCTGAGACGTGATTTTACTTCAAGAACCAAAGGATCTGGATTCGATTTGCTTTAGATTTGATTGTTTTACCTGTGTGAAATATTTGGTTAAAAATCATTTAGATGTAACTCGGTGTGTTCACAGTCTAGAGTAATTGACAAAATAATGTAAATGTAATTTCTCTTAACATTTTAAGGTTAACAGGAAGAGCTCCCGTAAGGGATTAGTCCGTCCTTGTATATTTTGTCCTGTTTTTTTTTATGTTTGTTCTTTGTTTCTTAAGAGTTTACAAAGAAAAAATCAAACAATAGTATCAGGATTTTAAAACTCAACAGAGAACTCTATATGAGTACCACTCATGGAGTTTGCGTTACTGATAAACTATGTAAAATCTTTTAAAATGAATTGAAATATACTAAGTAATATCATTCATACAATATTATCGTTTATTCTTTGTTGTTTCTATCATTTTCGTTTGTTTTAAATATTCATATAACCATTGGTATTTTTTAAATACTCGTTAAGGAAAAGGTATCCATATCTGAATATCATTTAAAGTGATTCATTTTTTCGTTAATTTCACGACACCACTATTGAATGAGATGAATGAAAATCAAATGTCTATCAATCTTTTAATGTATCAGTTACATAAAAGTATTTTTTATTTATTCATATCTATTTTCCAAACTTTTACAGACACTAGAGAATAACCATAATTATTATTTTATGTCGCGTCACGTAATCTTATTTTTGTAATACATTGGAGTAAACATTATTGAATATAAGTCTAAAAATGTTTCCATATTCCTAAGGTGAACCATGTGAATTATTCAGATATCAACAATTATTTTTTTTTATCTTTTGTCTCCCAACTTTTTTATAAATTCTGAAAAATTTAAAATGTTTAATTATTTGTGTTACGTTTTTTCACTTTATGTTATTTTTGTAATATTTCAGGAAAAAATAATAAAAATATAAGTACAAATATGACTCTGGGGCACAAACGGGCATTGTCTTTTTGATAGAAGATTTCAAACAGCTCATTCCCATGCATAGTCTGATGTCTGAGCCTGAGTCTGAAAAAGCAAGTACGTACAAAACATTTTTGGAAGGTCGTCCTTGTTACATGTATCGGAACGCATTAACGTTCCATAGTTCATGCATTCTATTCTATGTGTCTATTGCTAAGCTGTCAAACAATAAAGAAGTCTTTCTCTGCACGTACGACCTGGTTTTCCTTCTGCTCCTGAGACCCTGGACAGCATGACATGGTGTCAGAAGTCGACGAGCTTACAATCGCCTATTTAGTCAGCTCAGCAGGACAGTTCGAGCAAAGTCAACATCGACACGACTACGCCACGACTACAAGTACATCAAGATGGCGGAAGGCGGCGTGGACCAAAAGGAGTCAAAGGGTACTGTAGCGGCAGCAAAAGCCACAAACCCGACAACAGGTATTCTACCACCAACAGGTTTTACACTTGATACGCATTCACCGAACATGCCACTGGCGTGGAAAAACTTCGCCACGAATCTAAAAATTTACATGATTGCTAACAACCTAGAGAATGAACCTGATGGCAGAAAGGTGGCTATACTATTGAATACCATAGGCCAAGATGCCATACAAATATTTTATTCGTTCGACATCGACATGGCAAAAATAAGTTACAATGGTCTTGTTAACAAATTCGCAAATTACTTTATGCCAAAGGTAAATATCTCTGTCGAGAGACACAAACTGTTCAACCGCAAACAAGGTCCAGACGAAGACATTGAGTCATATGCTACTGACCTAAAAAATATCAGTCTTCAATGTAATTTCGGTTCCATTGCTGATGATATTCTGAAAGACGTATTTTCTTGGAACCTGAACTCATCGTGCAGCTACATAAAAGAAAGGATACTAATTGAAAAGCCTACCACATTTGAACAGGCTGTATCACTGGCCAAGACGATCAGAAACACAAAAATTGACACTGCAGCCATTTCTCAACATTCATCATCGGATATCAACGCTGTCAAGACTAGAAACAGTCATAAGCCTCGCACAAACTACAGGTCAACGAGCCGAGGATCAAGACAGAGATCGGTCAGTTCAAGAGGAAAATCCGAAGCAAAGGAGACATGCGGAAGATGTGGACAGGTTCATCGGGTCCGCTGTCCAGCCATAGGTGTTACATGTAGAAAATGTAGTAAGAGAAACCACTTTGCTTCTGTTTGTCGTTCTAACACTCATTCTGAGTCAGTGCATAATATTGACATAGTAGATGATCACTATTTTCTAGGGTCATTATTTCTGTCAACCATAACTAATGTTGATAATCCATATCAGACGCAGCTTGTCATTAACAGCTGTCATACACCATTTTTACTTGACACAGGAGCTGATACAAACATCCTTTCATTTAACACATACAAAAAACTAAAATTGCCTCTAATAAATATAAAAAAAAGTAATCATAAATTATCAACATTTAGTGGTGAGGTTTTACCCACAGTAGGTCAGTGTCCTATAACCATTCAACACAATGAGAAAAACTTCGAGGTTATGTTTCATATTGTTGACCTTCCATGTCAAAACATAATAGGCCGTAGAAGCTGTGAAGATCTGAGGTTGGTGAAAAGAGTCCATAATGTTAAGTTTACACAAAATAAAGATATAATTTCTTCTTATTCAGACCTATTCAATGGCATAGGCTGCCTAAATGATTTTGAGTGTCACCTGACTTTAAAACCTGATGCTACTCTATCCGTCGATGCCTGTCGCAGAATTCCTTTTAGTTTACTCAATGACCTGAAACAAGAGCTTGATGCTTTAGAGAAAAATCAAATTATCGCTAGAGTCAATGAACCTACAGATTGGGTCAGTTCTACTAGTCCTTACTTCAAAGAAAAATGGTCAACTTCGATTATGCATTGATCCGCGTAAACTTAACAAAGCTATCATGAGACCACATTATCAATTTCCCACAATTGATGAAATTAAATCTAGTCTGTCAGGAGCTCAGTATTTTTCAACATTAGATGCTAATAAGGGCTTTTACATGCTTAAACTTGATGAAGCTTCTTCAAAGCTTTGTACTTTCATCACACCTCAAGGTCGTTATAGATTTTTGAGGTTACCTTTCGGTATAAACGCCGCCCCTGAAATTTTTCATTCAGAAATGACAAAAAGATTTTGTGACATAGAAGGAGTCAAGGTCATGATGGATGATATACTCATCTATGGTTCTACAAAACAAGAACATGACATTAGGCTAGAGAAAGTTCTGAAGAGAGCTAGTGATGTCGGTATAAAATTCAACAAGGAAAAGTCAAATATTTGTCTAAATGAAGTCAAATACTTAGGACATGTCTTTAGTCGTGATGGTGTACGCGTCGATCAGAATAAAGTAAAAGCCATTTGTAGTATGCCACCACCCACAAACATTTCTGAACTTCAAAGATTTCTAGGCATGATCAATTATTTAGGCTCATATATTGAAAATTTGTCACAAAAAATAACAAATCTAAGGTCACTCTTGTCTAAAGAAACTGAATGGCACTGGTCAGATAAACATGACTAAGAATTTAATAATTTAAAAGACCTTATTACAAATGCCCCTGTCTTAACATATTATGACCAAAATAGGGATATTATCATGTCAGTCGACTCATCTAAAGATGCTATGGGTGCAGTAATTAGTCACGATAAACAGCCCATTGCTTATGCATCTGCATCTCTCAGTAAATCCCAACAAGCCTATTCTCAAATAGAAAAAGAATTACTTGCCATTCTCTTTGGTTGTACCAAGTTCCATCAGTATTCCATCAGTCGTCACACTACTGTGGAAACTGACCACAAACCGATTGTGTCATTATTTAAAAAGCCCATCTATAGCATTCCCAGTCGTCTTCAAAGAATTATGCTTAGAATACAACCCTACGATCTTACCGTCATATACAAACCCGGCAAATACCTATATGTAGCAGACACCCTTTCCAGATGTGCCCTACCAGAACAGTCTTTAACTGATCTTGATGCAGACATAGACCTGCATGTTAATCTTGTTATGAAGTCACTTACCATCAGTAAGCATAAATTACAAGAATTTCAAAGCCACACTTCAAAAGATCCTGACCTGTCACTTATAATTAACTATTGCAATAAGGGATGGCCTGAGCACAAAAGATCAGTCCCTGATAGTATAAAACCTTATTTTCCTACTAAAGATGATCTCCATGTCATAAATGGTCTTGTATTTAAAAACACTAGCATTGTCGTACCTACTTCTCTGAGAAATGATATTATTTGTCTCTTACACGAAGGCCACCAAGGCATAAAAACATGTCAAAACTTGGCAAAGAATATAGTATATTGGCCAAACATAAATACAAATATTGAAAGTTTCATAAATGCATGTCACATTTGCCTCACATATAGACGCAATAATGTCAAAGAAACACTTTGCAATCATGAAATTAAGCTCATTCCCTGGTTTAAAGTCGGTATTGACTTATTTGATTTTAACTCTCAAAAATACCTATTAGTAGTAGACTATTTCTCTAAATATGTCGAACTTGCCTTACTGAATAATAATTCTGCTTCCACCAATGTGATAACACATTTAAAATCAATCTTCGCACGACATGGCATACCAAAATTACTACAATCTGATAATGGCCCGCCCTTCAATTCCAAAGAATTTGCTACTTTTACTTCAGAATGGCAAATAGAACACATTACTTCAAGTCCTTACCATAGCCGCTCTAATGGCATGGTTGAGAGAGCAATTGGTACAGTCAAGAACATTCTTCGGAAAAGCCTAGCAGACAAATCCGATCCCTACCTAGCTATACTACAATATAGAAACTCACCAAAAGATGGATTATGCTCTCCAGCCCAACTTCTTATGTCTCGAACACTTAGATCAAAATTGCCTATCCTAGATAAAGCATTAAAACCTAAAATCTATGACTACAGAAAAATAAAGGAAAAAATAAAACAACAAAATAACAATTCAAAATTTGATTATAACATACACGCGAAAGACTTACCAACACTGGTAAAAGGGGATAAAATATATTTTAAAAAACAACCACACAGTGTTTGGACTCCAGGTTTAATTACAGAAGTTTGTCCTGAAAACAGATCTTACATCATACACTCTCCAGAAGGTAGTTTCCGTCGTAACCGTGTACATATATTAAAACCTAAAACATCACATGATTTACCATCATCTCCTGTAACTACTTCTCATACCGTAGACCCTGAAAATACAGTTAAAATTGATGAACAGCAACTTAATCCTAACACGCGTCACATACAAAACAATCAGAAATACTCTTCATTCGGACGCCCCATAAGAAAACCCCGTAGATTCTGTGAAGATTAACATTTTTGTAATGTTTTTAAGTACCTGCATTAATTTACCTTGTAAAACAATATTATTGTAAACTGTAAACATGAGAATTGTGTAATTGTCAAATTCATTATGTCAATGTCAAAATTGTCAAATTTGTAGATGTTAAATTGCGTTTTGTTTTCATGTTTTGCTATTTGTTTTGTAGTTCTGTTTACGTTTCGTTTTTCATAAAAAAGGGAGATGTTACATGTATCGGAACGCATTAACGTTCCATAGTTCATGCATTCTAGTCTATGTGTCTATTGCTAAGCTGTCAAACAATAAAGAAGTCTTTCTCTGCACGTACGACCTGGTTTTCCTTCTGCTCCTGAGACCCTGGACAGCATGACAGTCCTTATCCTGATTGCACCGTAGAAAAGGTACAATAGAATGTAAAAATTACATTTTCAGGAATATGCGTAAAAAGTAAAAAAACATGACAAATGAAACGAGATATCCTTCCAATTTAAAAAAAAAACGTTGCAACTCAAAGAATCCTGGCTATCAGGAAAGTCATTTGCTCATCAATAGCTGAGCACATTTCTAGAGACGCAAACTTTGATACAAAAGTAAATAATCTATACACAGATATCACTAATTCTTACGATCATGCCTTTTAGAAATCATGAAAACTGCCAAACATATTATTGTATTGTACTAGTCTTAAAAACAGTGAAGATATGGGCGTGTGCAAAAGTTTCCGGTGCTACATACAGATGGCGTTGTATAACCTTCCGGCCATTTTTATCTACGTCAAACGTAACTGCGTAGAAAGTATTTTTCAATGATCGCATTTGCTTGTTGATGAGCCTTGGCTTACTTATTAAAAAAATGAATATTAATAAAATTCATATTTGGCATGTTTTACGTTATGAGTTTCACCTTGGTAAAGCAGCAGCAGAAGCCCAAAAAAATATTTGTTTTGTATATGGAAAAGATACTGTGAGTTCCAGCACGTGTCGTGAATGGTTCTCCAAGTTTAAAAAGGTGATTTTGACCTCAGTGACAAGCCACGTTCTGGTAGGACGCTTGAGTTGCATCTTGATGATTTGCTGATTTGATTTGATGATGATCTCCTTAATGAAAATGACACACAATCTAGTGTAGAATTAGCTAAAAGTTTAAAAGTTAATCATACAACAGTTCTGCGACGGCTTCATCAAATGGGAAAAAAACAAAAGGAAAGAAAGTGGATCCCGCATACACTCACTGAAGATATGGCAATACAACGGATGAACACGTGTATTTCGTTGCTTGCTTAGACAAAAAAAGGAAAGTTTCTTATGGAAACTAGTGACCGGCTATAAGAAGTCGATTTATTACATGAATCCGAAGAGCAAGAAACATTGGGTAAACCCGGTCAACCGACGACATCCACTCACGACGAAACAAAAGTGACACAAAAGTTTTTTGTTTGGTGGGATGATAGGGGTGTACTCTATTATGAACTGTTAAAACTATAATGACTGAGCCAAGAAATACAGAGAAAACGGCCGTCTCCAGGTGAAGGACCACTACCAGTTGTATTCCTTCATGATAACGCTCGTCCGCACGTAGCTAAGGCGACGCAAAAAACAATAATGGAACTCGAATGGGAAATTTTGCCACACCCAGCGTATTCGCCAGAACTTGTCCCTACGAATTACCACTTGTTCCGGTTACTGTAGCACACATTAAGTTATTCACAGTTTCGCAGTTTAGAAGAGGTTACAATATTCATTGATAAATTTATCGACTCCAAATCACAGGAATTCTTCCGAACCTGAATTCATGAGTTACCTGTTAGATGGAAAAAGGTCATAGAAAGCGAGGGAAAATATTTTGATTAAAATTGAACATTTTGTATTCTGAATATTAATAAATATTTTTAGTGAAAAAACGCCGAAAACTTTTGCACAGCCCCAATACATTGATTTTGAAGACGTGTGCCATATGGCACAGAATAAAATTTATTGTCAACGCCGTTGTAGTAGAAGCTCGAAGTTTGATGCACAATTGTGATAGTTATAAGGCGGAGTCCTTTAACAGCATTATTACCAAATTTGTTGGCGGAAAGCGCATCAATTTGCATCGGTGCTGCTGTAGTGTCATTTAACACGAAACATCCTCTTTCAACATTACACAGAGCCGTACTGGAAAAATAGTCTACAAAAACGAGATGCCGCGGTGCGCAGAGTGGCGTTTACAAAAAAGCCTCCAACTAATTATACTACTTGACGTATGCTGACAGAATATACTAATAAAAAAGGAACTAACTCACATGCATCGGTGGTTCAGTGGTTATCGCTCCTGAATACTAATCCGAGGGTCGTGGTTTCGATCACCACCCAAAGCAAACATTTCTGTGACGAGCAGATTTGTTTGCTCCGTGTCTGGGTGTATTATATCTATATATGTATGTATTTAAATGTATATGAGTTGCCATAGTACTGGGAATTATGGGTACATAAGACCGTGTGTGATTTGTCCCGGATATTATTATTATATGTAGGAATGTATCTAAAAGTATCTATGTATGTGTGTGCATATGCATTAGCATCAGCTAGCATTCCTAATTCTGGCCTGAACGTACAACGTGATTCAGATACTGACGTTACAGATGCTCTTACAGATGACTCTAACCCGAATTCGAGAAATGACGTGGCTTCGCCATCTCTACTAAATAATCTACAAAACAATTTTTCTAGAGAAACTACTCCAATTACAGCCCAGTACCAGTTGTACCTCAATTTTCTTTACAAACCAATTCTCCACGAGATGCTACTCCTAGCACAATAATCAGCCCAGTACCACTTGTATCTGATATTCATTTTAAAAAACGTTTGGTTGAGTACAGTTCATCGCTGGATCCTGATTCAGAAAATGAAAAATATGAAGATTTAGAATTTCATTTGCTAATTCCAGGTCCTCTGGAATCAGAAAGCGCATTAGTTCAGGTTCTTCATCATCTAGACTATCTCTGGATATTGAAGATTTGATTCGACACCAACAGAGACGAGGTATCAATATCTACGATCTTTACAGTAATTCCAATGACGAAAACTATGATCTAGTGCAGAAAGATCAACAAACACCGATCAAAAATAACAACAATAGACACATCACAAAAACAGTCCCACAAATATCGACAACAGATGATTCCGATGATGATATCCCCGTAATAAAACTTAAAAACAAAACAGAATTCACTTCGGCAACTTTCAAGGAATTGATCCCAACACCAAATTTCGCTGTCGTGAAGTCCCATCCGCGGCGCAAGGCTCTTAATTATAAAGGACAGAGGATAGTCAAAGATTTATTTGAGAAAAAGGACGAAAAAATTATTAAAGTTGAAAAAGGAAAGGACGGAAAATGTACAACTAAAGCAAAAGGTAAAAAGATAAAATCAAACAAAGAGAACAAGAAAACGAATAAAAGGGATAATAAGAAAACCACAAACCGAAAGAAGCTCGATAATATCAAAAACAAGAAAAAAAACACTGATCCCAACGATATATGGTTTGTCATGGGTGCAACGAAGAAAGAGAAGAAGATATGAGAAGTTCCAAAAAAGACGATGAAGATTTTTTTTGCCCTGACTGTGAATGAACGATTATTTTTTAAACATAGAAATCTCAAATCTCACCTACTTTGAACACCGGAGACATAGTAGTGCAACATTTCAATTATGCACAGGCTGTGCATGAAAACTCTGTAGGTAAAATAATTTTGGGCATAAAATCGAGTGCACAGGGTTCAGACTGTATTAATTTAGATATGATTTTACTAACTCTTCCTCGAACTTTAGGTGTCATTACTGCTATCTTCAATAACTGCGCTTGTTCATCCTAGTCCTAAAAAAACGAATCCTGTTGATGTTAAGGACTTACGTCCAATTAGTACATTACCGTTTCTTTCAAAGGTAGTAGAGAAGGCTATTTATATACAAGTTTCTAACTTTTGCGAGCGTAGTGGCATCCTTCCTGATTTACAAGTCGGGCTTTCGAAAAGACCGCAGCACTTCCACGGCTTTGCTTGAGGTTGTAAACAATCTACTCTCATCAGTTGATTCTGGCTCAGAATGCTTTCTCACACTTCTAGACTTTTCTAGGGCTTTTGATGCCATAAATACTACTCTGTTGCTTTCAAAATTATCCTATTATGGTTTTAATAATAACTCAATCAAATGGTTCGATAGTTACCTTAGTGATCGAAGATCGAATGAAAACAGCAGAATTGTTTCTAGATCTTTCAACTGCGTTTGATATGGTGGACCACAAAATTCTTTTGGGGAAGCTTTTTCATTATGGGGTAAGAGGAAATACATATAACTTGTTAGAGTCATACTTAAAAAAATAGATATCAGTTCGTAGAATTGAAATATACTGAAAAGAACAGAGGAAAGACATGTAAATCTAAATTACACAAACTTACTCAAGGCGTACCCCAGGGCTCTATTCTCGGTCCAATATTCTTTATTATTTACATAAACGTCCAATATTCTTTATTATTCTCATAGACCACATTAGGACAGCTATACCAAACGTGGAGCTAGTCGTATTTGCCGATGAGACAAACGCTATCGTTTCTGCCAAAGATATAGAGACTCTTAACCTAAATTTAAATGCGACGTTAAGAACTTTCAACACGTGGTTTAAAGCTAATAATTTGAAAATGAATAAGGAGAAAACATGTGTATTGTTATTTAGAACAGTGACGTCACAGAAGGATAAAAATAATTTAGATTTAATCATGGACGGAGAAAGGATTTCACTTGTAGATTCTACTAAGTTTCTAGGCGTAGTAATTGATAGTGGCCTAAATTGGCAAAAGGAAGTAAACGGTATTGAAAATAAGATTAGTTCAGCATGTTATGCCATTAGAAGTTTACGTGATGAGGTAACGATGAAACAGTTATAAATGGTATATTACGCCCTGGTGATTCCACCATTCCTCGACTTCGTTATAGCATAAAACTTTGGGGAAATGGCTATGACTATAACGTAAAGAAAGCGTTCATCATACAAAAGAGAGCAATAAGGACGATAGTACGCATACCACGGTGGGTTTCTTGTCGTGAATATTTTAGAAAACTTAAAATCTTAACTGTTCCGGTCTGTACATTTTAGAACTGTTGTCAAACTTTATGAAGCATTCTGAGCGCTTTGTTCATCCAAATGTACAAGCGGTCCGTCTTGCCTCAAGGAGAAAAGATTTACATTGCTGTATAATGCCGCAATTAAAAGTTGTAAGTCATAGCGTACGTCATCAAACTATAAGGAAATACAATCGGTTACGTAATGAGCTAAAAATGAGCTAAAAAATTAAAGAAATTAATGAATTTAAACGAAAATTAAGGGCTTTCTTGCTGGAAAAGGGTTTTTACTCGATTGATGAGTTCATGTGTGCATAGTTTTTAAATATTTTAACTGTTTTTGATATGTTTTGACATCTGCATGAGAATTATTATTTGACATATTAGTTTTATTATTAATTTATATGAGTATTTAACTAATGTTTTAATACAATGTAGGTGAAATTGAATTTATTTAAAAATGTATGTTATTACTATTAGAACTTATGATAATTAATTTATTATATTATTATTCTGTAGCTGCATAAGATATTCAGATACAATGTAATATTGTTCGATGAATAAATAAAATGAAATGAAGACAACAGGTCGTTCTTCGCAAGTCCAATGGTGTATCTCTTATTTCTCAGTTAAAACCTGTATTTCGAGGGGTCAAGGCTCCATTTTGGGCCCTCTACTATTCATCATTTACAGTGCTGACATTGTTAACTGTATTAAATATTGTAACTATCATCTGTAAGCCGATGATTTACAAGTTTACGTTCCCGCAAAATTATCAAATATTAATGAAGCGGTTCCCTTACTTAATGATGATTTAAATCGCATCGCTACCTGGTCTGTAAATAACTGTCTGGTTCTCAATCCTTCAAAGTCCATACTTTTGTTAATTGGCACGAAACATCAAGTTCAAGTTTTGACCCATCCCTCAATTACAATAAATGGTCAACCTATAGCACATGTTTCTGAGGCACATAATTTGGGGTTACTTATGGATAGCTATCTTCATTTTGAGAACTATGTTACGGAACTTGTTCGCAATCGTTTTTACCGCCTAAAGATTCTATATAGGTTACGTCCCTTTATAAGTATAGAGCTCCGTATCAAACTCTGTGAGAGTATCGTCCTCTCGAAGCTTAACTATGCCATAACTGTTTACGGACCTTGTCTTTATAAAAAGACGCTTCATCTAGTACAGCGCGTGCAAAATGCCTGTGCTAGCTTTTGTTTTCCAATTCCTTTCCGCTCTCATGTCATGCCTTTTCTCAATTCATCAAATATGCTCAGAATGGATGCTCGCCTTAAACTTCTTTATGCCTCACTTCTGTTTGGCGTTATAAAAACAAAACGTCCCCAGTATCTCTATGAGAAACTGGCTTGGAGGTATGCTGGACATAGGTATGACGCACGGATGTGTTCAAACGCTTTTTGTATACCAAAGCATAGAACGTGCATGTTTCGTGGTAGCTTTAGTTTCCTTTCCTCTAAATGTTGGAATGATATCCCACCACCTATTCGATCCATAACATCAAAATTTGCTTTTAAAAAATGTTACCGAGAGTATCTGTTAAAGGAACAAAAAGCGTTATCCCAAGCTACCAAAAAGTAAATACCCGTCATTTAGTTTAATTTCTTTTAAATTTTAACAGTGCTTTTATATACCGACTGATTTTTACACTTGCATAGTTTTTGATAACACTTGACTGCTTATACACTTTGTTTATTTATTATTATAGATAAAAGTATTTATTCTTCTTTTGCTGCTTTCCCTCCACATTAATATATAACTTATTACTGATGCAGTAGTACTTATTAGCCTGACCTCTAATTATTTTATTTCTCGGCTCGATTTGTTAACATTGGTGCACGCATTTACTTATTAACAGTGGCCTAGCAGAATTATCAGCGCTGCGGTCTCCATGAGGTTTGCAGCTCCCAAGCTGAGTTAGGTCATTTTCTTTGCCCACTTTATTTTAAGTTATTATCATTTTCTTTGCCCACTTTATTTTAAGTTATTATTTTTATTTATAAGTACATTAATTTTTTGCGTTAATTTTTATATATTTATTTACTTTAGTTGTTCTGTAATGGGCTTTATATGACTTTGTAGGCTTGGAATAAATAATTTTCTATTCTATTCTATACTTTATTTTGAATAAAAGTGGGCTTTAAATGCCCCCTGCACCAATACCATGAGAAAAATTCGTGGAATACAGCCACAAATGCAATAGTGTCTTTTATTACAAGGATGTGAACTAAAACTGTTTAAACCTGTCCGCAGAAAAAGGCCTGAGTGGCGCTTATATCTCGCCCCGCGCCCGCGCAGCTGCGAAGAAAGTAGCCAATGTGGCTGTGAATTTCAAGAGAAAGCAATAGTGACCTTTTTTTAAAGCTTATTTTCTAGTCGACAGAGATCGATTTTCTATGATTTTTTGTGTTGAATATGATGTAAAATGGGTGGCAAATTTTAATTATGCAATGAAAATAAAAAGTCACAACAGCTATTATGGCCTTATTCGTAGGATACGACGATAAAAGCTCAAGAAAGTATTTGAAAGAAAATGTAGTTAATCCGTACTTTACATAATAATGAAACTGTTAACCTTGAAGTGCAATCTTCGTGAAGATAACATTACAATAAATTTGACATTGTTCACTTAACACCCAGTTGGAGAAACGATCATTATCTTTTAAAGGAGACTTTAAATACTAATGTCTCATTAAACTGTTGCAGAAAACTACTTTAAATATGATTTTAAAGTTCCATTAAAATTTAACTAATGAAACGTCAAACAACCACATTAGGACCGTTTTTCGTTGCACAAAGCATCATTATCTTTTAATGTAACATTATTTTGACTTTTTAAGCTTTTAATTTTATTGGCCAAAAAGAGCCCATTAAATTATTTAATGAACACATTTCAGAGTTGATTTTGTGTATTTTTCAATTAAATATATTTTTTCTGTTTTTTTCAACAACAGCCATACATATTCTAGACAAATCACAATATACAGGTTGACTTGTAAATACAGTAATATGCTATACCAGTGATTATAAAATATTTGGCAATATTTTAACTGTGGCTTCTACTCATCGAACTGAACAACTTTCCCCAAGAAAGTCATGGTCAAAAAGCAAAAAAAAAAATTTTTGACTTCCCAAAGTTCATCAACCAGCTGACGGATTTATATAAAGAGTCCAATTTTTTTTTGCTTTTTGAGTATGAGTTTCTTGGGGAAAGTTGATCAGTTTGATGAGTATAAGCCACAGTTAAAATATTGCCAGACATTTCATAATCACCTGTATAGCATATACCTGTATTTACAAAATCACAAAAAATTAAAAGAAAAGACAAAGATGTGACTTGAATTATACATATACAGAATGATAAAAAAGTGCGTTTGAGATTTTAAGGGGTTACTCAGAATCAAGTATAGAATACTGGAAAAATATTTAAAACTCCGGTCGACAACTTTTTTTCAGTTTTCCATACTAATGAATCAAGAATTTGCATGGGATACTGAAAAAAAGTTATCGATAGGATTTTTTATATTTTTCCTGTATTCTGAGTAACCCCTTAAAATCTCAAACGCACTTTTTTTACATTCTGTATATGTATAATTTTTTTTAACATTCTGTATATGTATAATTCTTTTTAACATTCTGTATATGTATAATTCTTTTTAACATCCTGTATATGTATAATTCAAGTCACATCTTTGCCTTATCTTTTAATTTTTGTTATTTATCGCATTCATCTCATCACATTAAAATTAAATATGTAGTATAAATAAAACATCAAAATGACATTATTGGTTTTTTTTTAAAGTGCGCCCATTGCGCATGTCTAATGAAAAAGAACGAAACCATTCACTCATTTCCAGTCTTTTTACTTTTCATTTTGGCAACATTGTTTCTTTAACTAATGAACATATTATTTGACTTAAAACTGCTTTGTGCAACGACATTAAATATAATGCTTCATTAGCAATAATGCTCCATTAGCTAAAGTTGATTTAAAGGAGACCTTTCTGCAACTGGGTGTTAGACTAGTATTTTTTTTTTTTTTTTTAAGTCTTGATATGGTAACCCTTCAAATGTAGTTTGAGGTATTTTTTATTGTTACTGGTATCACTTCCTTCTTCGTCGTTTTGCTAGCGAGCTGTTTGCATCGCATTTTTTTTTTAATTTTTCGAATTCCCATCAAGACGTGCAAAAACTAATATTTCACATAAAAATATTAAGACCACCCCTGTGTGCGTGAGAATTAGTGCTCAAGCTCCTGTATTCCAGCCGAACCATAAGAGGAAGGAAACCCGAAGGTAGCCTGGTGAGTCTAGCTAGTACCGATCTAGGTGGCTGACGGTACCTTTTAAACGGTTTTCACTTGGAAAGCATCCTTCCCGGAGCATCCAGGTGAGTGCTTATTCCTTGCACACAATATTTTCGACACACTAAAAATATTCATATTTCGTAGCTTTTCGATATAATTAAAAATAATTAAATACAGTCCAATAATTAATCCTCGTCTGTTCATTTGGTCATTTCGAGCCAGATAGTTTGAAAAAGCATTCCTTTTTATCTTAAAAACATAGTAATTTGAAAACATTTTCGAGATTAATATTTTCGCAGAAGGTAATTTGATAAAAAGTTTTTTGTCACCGTGTCATGGTTTTAGTGAGAATCTTATCGTCGATTTCGTATGTTGTTATCGTTTATTTCGTCGGCCATATTGTCAGTGTCAGAAAAATCTTGTCACTGATAGAAGTTTTTATCGATGTCGTGTTATTTTTTAGTTTTCGTAGTTTTATCGTTAGTTTTTTAACTAAAGTGCAATGGCTAACCACGATACAGTGGAAAAGTGCAGTGATGTCGCGGACGCGAACATAACGAGTGGTTACGCAATGATGCATTCGAAAAAAGTAAAAACTCGCCTTCGCGCTAATTTATCGAAACCCAACGTGAAGCCGTCCCCATCCGCAAGTAATAATGTAATTATAATAGCGAATAGACCGGTTTCGTCAGAATCACCTCTTCATGAATGATCAAAAGAAGTTCTGCAGATCGTTGGACCGACCTGCTGTGTTGAACAGTGGCGAAAGCCCGGATCACGAGAGAATGGTGGCCTTTTGGCGTAACCTGTGTGTTGATGATGATAACGGCCACCAACAAAAAACCCTGAAAATAAATAAAAAAATTATATTAAAATAAATATGAACCAAAATTATACCTAACTTACCTGTAAAACTGCTAAACCTGAAAAAGATAAATATCAAATCTACTTGGTACAATCTTCTGAAACTTCAAGCATCATGAGTAATAGCGATTCCGACTCGAATCTAATAGACGAGGTTGTGGATTTCGCCACGAGCATGAGGACGTTCAGCCGCACCCTCACTGAAACGAAGAGAAATATCGAACGTCGATTCAAAGAGATGCGACCAAACAATACGCCATTTGCCGACATAAAAAAACTGATTGCTGAAAATCGCCATCTGAAACGCGAAAATGCCGCGTTGAAAAGGCAACTGGACGCATTACGGGCTCGCGAACTTCGCGGATCTCTGTACACGCGTGACTTCCAATCTTCCGACGCCAATCGAGACATATCAAACATCCTCGCACACGAGCGAAACCATTTGCTTCTACCACAAAAGATTTGGTATAAATGCACGCAACTGTGTGAAGCCGTGCAGCTAGAAGGGCGAAGAGGCAATGGAGTTCTGAATAGCCAAGAAAACAAACAAAATAAAGAACTGCAATCTGGCCATATTAAAAACCTTTCGAAATTAAAATCTAAATTGTATTTGAAATAAAAAATTAAAAACCCAGAAGATTAGATCTGAAACAATAAAATTTCATCAAAAATTAACACAGGAAGAAAATAAAATAATTTAAACACAGTTTTCACAACTTTAATATCATCGTTAGAAACTATAGAAGTCGTTCTGAAAAGAACGTTGTTTTCGATCCCGTTGCGACCGATAATTGGCGAACAAGCAGCAACAAGTAGAGTCATGCAACGTGCGTACATCGATGACTCGGCGAGCAAGTAACAGCGAGCGGGTGACGTCATGCAACGTGCGTGCATCGAGCGTCTGGTGCAAAGAGGAATTGTACCACCGACGAGTGCAGCCGGCATTTATGCACCGGCAACCGCACCGCCCCTTCCGCGCATACATGGCGCATACGCACTGCATAGTGGGACTGGTTGCGCAGACGCAAGATGCACTCAACAACTACGACTATGCGTTATCTGTCACCTGATCATTTAACTGGCACCGCAATAGAAGCTTTATGCATGCGAGGAATAGTTATCAGAATAAAATGATCCAGGTCGCGATTTTTTAAACTATTTTGTGTATTATAAACGTTAAATGCTTTATTGTATTTTTGTTTTTTGTAATTTAAAATAGTAATTTAACTGTTACTGTGTAAATATTTTTTAAGTGACTGATATTATTTTAAAGTTTAATTGTTTTCGTTAAATATTTGTATTGTTCTTTTGTGTGTATTAACTACTATATTAAACCGTGTATTAACTTGTATATTTTTTTTCATTATTTGTATCTTTTTGCTTGGGGGGGAGGTATGTAGGGTAGCTTTGTAAATAAAAGTTAAGGGTTGTTTAGGATTAATATTATATAAGGTAGAGTTAAGTAAATACGTAGATATAGTTGTAGTATACTCGTATAGATTAGCATGTAGTATAAATATAAGTGACATTTGATCAAGAAAGACACTCGCAACTGAGAGCTCAACCAGCAACTATTCTTTTACTTGACTCCTCCACTGGACCTTCTAGTTAGGACGCACGTATCCCACAGAGTCAATAGTGACTCCATGAACATTCGTACCCTCTCTGAGACTGAGACATACCGGTATCTGGGTATGTTGCAGAGCATTGTGTGAACGAGACGGAGGTGAAACAGGCGGTATGTGACATGTTTTGGGAGCGCCTGACAAAAGTGTTTGATAGCTATTTGTCGGGTGTTAACAAGATACGTGCAATCAATGCTTGGGTTATCCCCGTTCTTCTGTACACCTTATAAAGGACTAACCCCTTTATCCATAGCCCAAGAGAACTGGCAAGCGCCGGCTGTACTTAGCACTGTTTAGCGGGAAGCCATATGGGAAGACAAAGAGCTGCAAGGAGGGTTCTTTAAGGCTCTTTGCAGATCCTTCGTAGATCAGAAGGCTTCCGTGCACTGGCTGCGTTTCGGAGACCTCTTTGCAGAAATCGAGGGTTTTGTCTGTGCAATACAGAATCAGATTATAAAGACGAACAACTACAGGAGGTTCATAATGAAAGAAGGTACCTTGGACGTATGTCGGTTGTGCCGTGAGCCAGGTGAAACCCTGCGCCATATAACCTCCGGTTGTTCGATTCTTTGTAATACAGAGTATATGCACAGACTTAACCAAGCAGCCAGGATCCTGCATCAAGAGATCGCTCTAAAGTATGGCTTCATAGCTCGGCGGTTGCCATATTAAAAATACACGCCGGAGTCGGTTCTCGAAAACGACCGCGCCAAGCTCTACTAGGAACGAGACATCATCACGGACAGGTCTATTGATCATAATAGACCTGATATCGTGTTGATGGATCGGGCGCAGTCAAAGGTGTTTTTGGTGGATATCACTATTCCACACGACGAAAACCTCGTGAAAGCTGATGCCGACAAGAGGTTGCGGTATCTTAACCTGGCGCACGAGGTTACGGATGTGTGGCAAGTGCAATCCACTGAAATTATTCCTGTAGTCCTGTCTGTAAACCATTTAGGTTTGATTCCAGCTGACCTGGATCGTAACTTTAGGCAGCTGGGACTTCGAAGCAGACCGATAATAGCGGCTATGCAAAAGGCGATCCTCCTCGACAATGCTCGGATTGTCCGACGCTTTCTCTCCTCGTCGCACTGACCTCCAGCCGACTGTGCTTCTGCTGAAGTAGTTCCGAAGAAGTGGTCAGAGTAGCCCAAATTTATATTTTTTTAAAAACCGGGACAAATCACACACGGTCATCTGGCCCCAAACTAGGATTCCCTGTGCTATGGAAACCAGAGACTGATATACATACACACATACATTTAAATACATACATATATAGATATAATACACCCAAACTCAGAGCAAACAAATCTGCCCATCACAGAAATGTTGAATCAATATCGGCAAAATTGCCGAAAAATAATATTAAAATTTTTGATGGTCGGACAGAAAATTGGTTATCGTTCATACAGTTGTATGATTCACTCATTTACAAGCGTAACATCGTCTGATAAAAATTTGAGATAGGAGAGTTAGTCGTGCGAGGGACGATATGTTGTCGAGTGTTCAAGGAGTAGCTTATGATTTAACCCGCTCACTGATGATAGTTACACTGATGCATATAATATTTTAATAAGCATTATAATAAGAAATGTAGAATTGCTATGACGTATTATGACAAACTAGTTTATTGTGAACCGATTAAAACAAAATCTGGTCCAGAATTAGAACGGGTTTATCGGACATTGTCGGACAACTTGGCTGTTTTGGAGAAATATAAATTACCAAACACAAACTTCATGTTGTTCTACTTACTGTGGTCAAAGCTGGATAAATCCACTCCAGGAGCGATTCAGTTGGAAGATAATTCCACTGATATTCCAAATTATTATGAACTTGAATTGTTTATTGAGAAATATTTCAAAGCATTAGAAATATCAAACATTAGATCTTTGACCAGTAGTAATCCTGTCGCTTCTAAAGCACCAAGTTTTAATAAAACTAAATCAAAGGCTGTTCTTGTTGTGGCAAACCCGACTTGTGCCTATTTTTCTGGTCAGCACAATCTCACTGTATGTGAAAGTTTTTTTAAGTTGGACACTAATTCTCATTTTAAGTTTGTGAAAGAAAAGGGACTTTGTGTTATGTGTTTTTCGAATAATCATCGAGTCAAAAATTGTCGTGTAAATTCTCGTTGCAGAGAGTGTAATTACTCGCACAACACATTGTTGCATTTTAATAAGGAGACATTGTTAACCCCTGTGGTGATAGTGTTGCGAATTGTATGGCAACATTAAATATTATAAAAATGTAAGAACTTCCGACTCGTCCGTGTTCTGTGGTTCTGTGCGATTGCATTACTATAAACTGTAAACCTTGTGTGAAAATATGTGAACTAACAATACACTGTGTGTCAAAGAACTAGTATTTCATTCCACTTCGTAAGTTTGTATGTGCAGTATAATTTTGTGATCAACATTCATCATCATCAAACAACGCCATACCTAAACAGTGAGTCTACAAAAACATCGCCATATTTTTTTCTTCTACACTGGAAATCGCCGATGCCGTAAACTACGAGGCTTGAACCTCCAATCAAAACGCAGGTGTCAACTTCAACGACCAGTCAAATCGATGAAGCGAGTGTAAACCGTCCAATCACAGCGTTAATCAGTGCTGCCAATCGTACTTGCAGTGTTTTTTGTTTGGACTACACGAAAAGAAGCGAAATTACGCCACATCGCCATCTTTGGTTTTTTTTTTTTTTTTTTTATGGCATAGGTGGCAAACGAGCAGACGGATCACCTGATGGTAAGCGATTACCGCCGCCCATAGACACCCGCAACACCAGAGGAGTCACAAGTGTGTTGCCGGCCTTTGATATGGGAGTACGCTCTTTTCTTGAAGGTTTGAATGTCGTATCGGTCCGGAAATACCGCAGGCGACAATTCATTCCATAGTTTGGTTGTGCGAGGCAGAAAGTTTCTAGTGAAACGCACAGTTGTGGACTGCCAACCATCTATGTGATGGGGATGAATATATTGTCGCGTAGAACGATGGCGAAAAGAGGCGGCAGGGATCAATCCGAACAATTCCTCGGAGCACTCCCCATTGTACATGCGATAGAGAATGCAGAGCGAGGCTAAATCTCTACGCAGCGCCAAGGAATCAAGCCGATCTGAGATATCCTGGCAGCCGACGATTCGAGTTGCTCTCCGTTGAATACGGTCCAGAGGGAGAAGCTGGTACTGGGGTGCCCCTGCCCAGAGATGAGAACAGTATTCTATGTGAGGCCGAACCTGCGCCTTATAAAGTTGCAGGCGATGGGCCGCAGTGAAATACCGTCTCGATCTATTGAGCACACCAAGCTTCTTCGAGGCTAATTTAGCCTTACCCTCTAGATGACCACGGAACTGGACTTCACTCGATATGTCGACACCAAGGATTCTGATACTAGCTGAGGCATTAAGGGGAGTGTCCTCAAAACGAGGTGATACGACAAATGGCATTTTCTTGGCAGTGAACGCGCAAACCTGTGTCTTAGTGGGGTTAAATTGGACCAAGTTAATCCGACCCCATTCTGAGACTTTCTTTAAAGAGTCCTCAATTTCTGACACAAGTTTGTTTCGGCTCTCGATGACGTTTTCCCGAGAAATGTTAGCACGGCCGGTATAAAAGGCATCACCTGTGCTGTCATCCGCATAACAATGAGTGCTGCTGATTTGCAGCATATCATTGATATGCAGAAGGAACAGTGTAGGCGAAAGCACACAGCCTTGAGGGACACCAGCATTCACAGACATAGAATCTGAGCATGCACCGTCGACTACGACCTTTATGCTTCTGTCTGCAAGAAAACAAGTGACCCATTTGCATAATTCCTCGGGAAGCCCATAAGAAGGAAGCTTCGCAAGAAGTGCTTTGTGCCAAACCCGATCGAAGGCCTTCGCTATGTCCAAACTAACCGCCAATGCTTCCCCCTTAGTCTCGATCGCCTGTGCCCAACGATGTGTCAGGTAGACAAGAAGATCACCAGCGGACCGGCCCTTACGGAAACCGTACTGTCGGTCGCTAAGCAGCTGGCGGTCCTCTAGATACCGAAGGAGCTGGCTATTGATAATGGACTCCATTATCTTTGAGAATAAGGGGGTTATGGCTATCGGCCTGTAGTTGGACGGATTCGAGCGGTCACCTTTTTTAGGGATCGGGTGCACCAAAGCTGTTTTCCATGACTTCGGGACTACGCCAGAAGAGTAGGAAAGCCGAAAAAGGCGCGTTAAAACACACCTTCAACACGATGGGAGGGATTCCATCGGGCCCACTCGACTTATGAATGTCGAGGGAAAAAAGTGCTTTACGCACTGAGCGTTGGTGGAACCGGATATCCGGCATACAGCTCTTGCACCACGGTATGGTCGGCGGCTCGTTTCCCCCGTCATCCAATGTCGAGTTGGACGCAAAGAGTTTGCCTAGAAGATCGGCTTTCTCCTTTGCGTCGTGGGCCAATGAATCATTTCCCATGTGCAGTGGTGGAAATGATGGCGTGCAGAAATTCCCCTGGACAGCTTTAGCCAGAGACCAGAACGCACGAGTTCCCGAAGGAAGACGCTCTAGTCTCTCGCCAATTCTGCCTATGTGCGCCGACTTCTCCCTGGCAATGTCTCTTTTGAAGGACCTGGAGGCAAAGTTAAACTCTTTTTTCAATGCGCTGGTCTTTTCATCCCGTACCTTCGCTGCATTTGCCCAGGCTTGGTAACATTCCTGCTTCCGGCGAGAAGCCTTTTTGCAGGACCGACCAAACCAAGGCTGTGATTTGCCGCCAATGGGGACCACCGAGGATGGGATAAAAAGCTCCATACCCTGCAGCACCACATCAGCGACAGAATCTTTGTTAAAATATTGGTTGTGACTTTGTTAAAATAGTTTGCGATAAAGTAAACATTTTAGAGATTTTAGTATTGTTTTACAAGTGTAAAAGTTAGTTGTATTCAAGTTGTATTTTGTTTAATATGACAGACGAACAAGTGACGGAAGAGTTGGTCGCTAAGTTAGATTATATCTTGTAAAATAGCTAACGAGCAACAGAGAGCAGAGTTGGTTGCCAAACGCGGCTGCATAAAAGGTGACTTGACAAAACTATGCAATTTTGTCAAGAACCAAACGTCTTTGCATTCACTTGACAAAGAAACCAACTTAATTAAACAAGAAAGGCTTCGATCTTTATTTGAAAAATACGAACAATTATGTATGGACATTCAATTTATAGATCCAACCGACAAAGAGAAGGAGCCCATTGAGGAGTATGAAAGTGAATACGGGCGTGCCTTGGCCGCTCTGCGCTCTGTGTCTCGGCCGCCCTCACACTCACAACCTAGTTCTAGCACAGTTAATGAGCCGATTGTTAAGGGGTCGAAGGCCATAAAATTGCCGACAATTGAAATACCAAAGTTCACGGGTAAGTGTACCGAATATAGTACATTTATTGAATTATTTAAAGCATTAATATACATATAATGATGTCTGTTTAGAAAATGTACAAAAATTATACTATCTACAAAACTATCTGTCTGAAGAACCCTACAGCTTAATTAAAAATTTACCATTAGTGGGTGACAGCTATGAAAAGGCTCTTGAAATATTACAAGAGCGTTATGATAATAAATAAAGGATTACTAACGAACATATTAGTAATTTAATGGACTTGCCAAGCATTGTTAGGTCAACTCCTATTAATATCAGGAACTTTGTGTGCAGCATAAAGCAGGAACTTGCCGCTCTTAGAAATCTAAATCAGCCCGTTGATTCTTGGGATCCTATTATCTTATGTATCTTAACAAAGAAGTTAGATTCGTATACGAACAAAGAGTTTCAACTAAGTCGTGAATCCAATAGGGTGCCTATTATGAAAGAATTTGTGGAATTTCTAGAGAGACGAGTCTTAGTGCTTGAAAATGCGGAGGTGCTGGGGTCGCCTGCAGGTCGTGCTTTGCAGCCGGTGCAGCCTAGTAGCCGCACACAGCCGCTTCACAGCCGCCTCGGGTGGGGTGGTCGCAGCCAAAGAAAACTCCAGCTGCCACGATGACCACTGCTGTAACATTGAGCACCGCTTGCATGCTATGTAAGTCAATCATAAATTATACAACTGCTTACAATTCAAAATGTTAAATTCAAGGGAGAGATTGAAATATGCTTCTGACAATGATTTGTGCAGAGTTTGCCTTATAGTAGAGAGGCCAATTGGAAAAACGGCAATTTTCGTAGGACCGAGCAGTATTAAAGCGACAACTGGTAACGTTGGAATCAGCGTGGTCTACTGATTGTCAAACCGTATGACGTAATCAAGATGGCGGCTGAACGGTTTGGTTTTTCAATATTTTCTCGAAAACCACAAAGTTTTATCCTATGTGTGTGGTATCATTTGAAAGCTATTGAAAAGACCTACAAATAACATGTGACACTTACTGTCGTAAATATTTAATTTACGGAGCTATATTGAAACAAGTGACTTTGTTCGATAAGACTGTGTGTTAATTCTTTATATAAGTCGAAAAGTAAGGGGTTTATCAAAAATTTTGTTATAATCTTTTTTGTAGAGCGGTTTCTAAGGAATTCAAAAATGTACATGTCAAAGTAATACAATAAATATTTTTGAACCAAGAGCCAATAACAAGACGCAAGTCGTAAAAACAAAATACGAAATTGACAAGCTTTGTTTAGCTATAATTATACTATGTCTGTGGTATCATTTAAAAACTACTAAAAACCTTCTGGTTTAATGCGAATTGCGTGGTCGCGTCGATCACGCAGGTTAACTGACCACATTCGCGGTCATAACCTGGATGGGTTTGACTATAATTAACACTTATCCCGAGCGTTTCCTTGATTTGTAAAATACGTTTGAGTGTTGATGCTGGCTTTTATCACTAGATGGTAGTTGTTTAGCCGTGTCAGAGGCCTTATGGGCGGTTTGGAAACTTCTGACACTTGGGCTGGCCACTAGCCCACGACCTCCACCAGTTTCGACCTGGACCATTCTGTGAAGTATAGCCTAACCGTGCCTTCCCGTGCTACGAGACTAGACGGAACCCGTGCTTCTGTAGTGTACATGATATACATTGTTAAAGTGAAAAACCTAGAATTTAAGGATTAGTTGCTTCTTTAACCTTTCAAATTACTGCAAAAATATCATTGAGTTTATTTGTTCCACTGAATGCAAAAATTACATATACCTAGTTTATTTATTCAAATTACTGCAAAAAAACTTTAGAAGTAGGTATACGAAACCGCACTTCACGCCGCCGCACCGAGGTCAACGCACTTTACTGGCTACATCGCCACACGTCGTCGCCCGCACCGCCGACGTACCGCATCCAGCCGCTCAGTCGCTTACATACAAGTGATGACACTGTTTAACCCTCGTCCGTTCGTTTGCTTGATTTCAAATAGTTTGATTGATCAAAGTAATACGATGGATTTAAGTAGTGATACTAGTTTACCATTAGATCAGACAAAGAAGATAATATTTTTTTTATTTTTTATGTGATAGGTGGCAAACGAGCAGACGGATCACCTGATGGTAAGCGATTACCGCCGCCCATGGACACCCGCAACACCGGAGGAGTCACAAGTGCGTTGCCGACCTTTGAAATGGAATGGGGGATGGGGGAATGGGGAGGGGGAGGGGGGGATGGGCCTAATTGGAATTATTGTATAATATGTCAGTGTAAAAAAGGCGAGGATTTAAGTGAAGCTTCAAAAATATGTTTCAGTCGTTTTAAAGAATCATTAGCTACACGTAAAAAGTATCAAGACATATCAACACAGCATTTGTACAACCTATTTGAAGGTAAGTAAAGTTCACTTATCTTTCGTTCATTTCGCAATACCCCTGGAAAGCACATCCCGTCGCTTACAAAATTTACACTTGTTACAACTTTGTTACAGATGATGAAGTGTGGAAAAAAGATTCCAACAGCAATAAGCTGTTCTTCAGGTATTACCTTATTCAACTTATACATTCATGGGTCGCAATTGATACCCAGGTGTATGAATCGCGCCTCATGAATGTATGTAGGTACAGTAATTATTGGGGACTCTTTTTGTTTGGTGTATATATTTTTTAGGATTTACCTTTTTAGTATTGTCAGTGTTTTTGACCGTTATGTTTTTATATCTAGTTGTCTTGTACAGCTTGATTTGTAAATACGTTTTAAACCCATTATTTATTTCATTTCATACAGTCCACAAATCTTCTTAGTCTTAAGATGGTTGAATGCAGGCTCAAGGCCACTCAAAGGTGATGGAATGTGCTATGCTTGGTGTTGGCCCTACGTGATCGAATCAGAAATGTGGAGATACGTAGAACTAAAGTAACCGACAGAGCTCACAGAATCGCTAATCTTCACCCATAAATGCATGATTTTTTTTTGTCTTGCCGAAATAAGTATAACGACAAAACACTTCTTAACTGATGTTATGTTACTAATTACGCATGTGTGCAGACTATAAAATTTTGGTTCGGTAACCACTAATATTAATAGGTTATATAAATAATTTAATTAAACTGGAATTAACTATGCATTATGCACAAATTAATTATGCATTTAAGGGTTAAGTGACATTGGGCGGGGCACATAGCAAAGTTCTCGAATGGTGACCGCACACCAGAAGACGCAGTGTGGGCAGGCCTCCAATTCGGTGGACTGACGACTTGGTGAAGGTTGCGGGAAGCCGCTGGATGCGAGCCGCACAGGACTGGTCGGTGTGGAAATCCTTGGGGAGGCCTTTGTCCCGCAGTGGACGTCTTTCGGTTGATGATGATGATGGTTGAATACAGATGACACAACACACAGATGTTTTTGGCTGCCGTCCTTTGACCAGAGCGGTCGTGTCGCAGAGTTTAATGTTTTAACAGAAATATAAATTGATTATTTTCGAGGCTGTGTGCTTGAATTTGTCGGACCCTCCTGTTTCTTCTTGTGGGAGTTCTCATAAGGCGCCGCGGCCATCTTTCTTTGGGTAGGACCTCCCGTTCGCACGCCGTGTGGATGTCTTCGCCGAGCTTCGTGGTAAGGCGCCGCCAAATGGACCACCCCGCCGAGGCCACTCTGTGTCTGCGCCGCTGCGGGATCGCGGAGAGTCTGCAAGCGATTATTTGATGGAGCTTGGTTGGTTTCGAACCCAATGTCTCTCGGAACGTTCTCGGTGCGGCCGGCCGGTCGGATCACTGGGCCAGCGAGTGATAAGTGCAGTGGCGTGAAATTGCAGATGATACTTTCCCTTTAAATTGATGATAGATTCCCTTTAAATTCATTGGAGGCGGATTAATGTGTTAAATGACAGAACTCTGTTGATAGGTATTTGTAATTTATATTTTATTTATTTTGACTTGACATGAATCAATTTATGTTAGGTGGTACGAGGCCCTTAGCAAAATTGCAACTTTAGAGGTGCCTCGCTACTATTTCGCTTCTGGCCCGCCGGCAGATCTGGAGCTACACATATCTAAAACATATAATTGTTATTTTAAAGTATACTTATTTTGCTTTGTTAGAGCAAAGTTAAATTTTAAGTATATAATAGGGATATACCTGCTGTTAATTAATGGTTTACGTTCAATGATTTGGAAGTTTTACCTCCGTATAGTTTAATGTATTTGTAGTGGTTCACAGTATAAGGATATCTATACAGTATGGACACTCCCTGCCGCTCTCTGATGGCAACCTCACCCCCTCCTGTGTGACCGATGTGTGACCTAATAGTCAAGGGTTAGCACACGGTTGGCAAACTAAAGACATTTATTTGTGGTGTGCGTTCCGAGAGTACGGTCTGACCGCAACCGTTCACTTTGACAACAGGATAGCATAATATAAATCGCTTAAGTGTGAAAGAGAAGGTACAAAACGATTGCTGTCAGAGTGCAACCTTGGAACGACGTAAAGGCTTCTATGTACATACAGCCTTGTCTTCATTTAAAATATATATTCTAAAAGTCTGTCATTTTATATTCACGTCAGTCAAAAAGACAGCGATATAATTATAGTCTTTTGGAAATATTCCAAGAACAGCACATCTGCAGTTCCAGTAAAGGCATAACTAGATAAATAAAATGGCATTTCAAAACAATCTGTAAACATCTTCATAATCATCACATATTTTGATAAAAACAACAAACAATCCTTTATTTATAAACAATGACTTTAAGATTTTGTTATACACCCACGACCAGCGTCGCGCCATATTAATGTGCACGCTTAGCAAAAACCCTCTAGATTTTCCGCTAACGCTGTAGTTTGCGGTGGCGTGACTCCTCAACGAAGTCGAGACTGATGAGCTGTTGCATCAGTTCTCACATCGACTCCGAGCAGTGTGCTCGTATAGTTTAAATCATTTAAATAATTCATTAAACAATTTAAATCCAGTTAATTTGTCTTTTTAAAAAGTGTTTCCTGCCGCCGCCAAATCTATCTGGCGCAGCCGGTAGGATATTCGCGAGTGCATTGTGCATAAGACTGCCCGGGAACTCTACCCATCGGTTCACGTGTGGTTCCGAATATCCTCGAACCAAATAAATTCGATAAAACTTGGTGGCGCAAAGACGGTTACGTAAAAGTGAAAACTGGTGCTGTTGCAAGTTGGAGTCATGGCGCTGAACTGGTTGTGAGTAGACCTTTTCGCATTCCTGTCTTACCCATGATATTCCTTAATTAACATTATTAGTCTTGCAACCTTTAATTTTAAATTGTGTTAGTATCTGGGACAATAATAGCCCGGGACGCCTAACCGAAACGTTATCTTACGCGTACCTTTAGTCTAGACGCTTGCGCTGCACTTACATTGGTGGCGTAGGATAGAGATAAGAATATAATTAAAGTGAAGAACTTATTGCAAGTGTAATTTTAGGACGTTTATTTTAGTGAATAAATTTTATTAGAGATATTATTTAAGTAGTTTTATAAAATATAGATTAGAGATTCATCATGGACCAAGTTCAACTGCAGGTCATTCCAAGGGAAATAGTAGAGATCATCCCCAAGTTCGAAGGTGATGATAAGCAGTTGAACCTTTTTATAAGGAAGGCTAAATACGTAATCGACCGGTTTAGGGGTAACGAAAATCCAGCCCAAGATATGTACGTTTTCCATATTGTCACAAGCCGACTCACAGGTAGAGCCGCGTCACTCTTAACTGAGAGAGCCGACTTGAACACTTGGGATGATTTGAAAACCGTATTGCGTCAACATTTTGGTGATCCTCGTTCGGAGGAATGTATAGCGATCGAACTCGAAAACTTAATCAAACAAGGTGAATCGTATTTAGACTTCTGCAAAAGAATTCAACATACCAGAAGTACTCTTTTTGCTAAATTAAGTGACCCGGCCCTCGAGGTCACTAAAAGGATTATTTATAACAATACGGCCTTGAATACATTTTTGTTTAACTTATCGGAACATATGATCCGTGTGGTGCGTATCAAAGGGTGCGCTACTTTGGAAAGCGCTTTAAGTGTCGTTATGGAAGAAGTAAACTTTAAATCGCAATACGATGCAAAAAATACTTCAAGGCCAGCAAACATAAGTAAATCGGTTCAGACCCAACTAGCATAGCCGCAAAATATTAAATTTGGAAGTCCCCAAAATACAGGGCCTAGGTTTAATTTTGGAAACCAACCTCATTTGCAGAATCAGAGTCCAAGACCCAATCTTAACCAAAACCAACAAGGTTTTAAGTTTAATACCCTAAATCAACCACCAAATTTTTAATTTGGCATACCGCCACAATACCAAGGATACAGACCTGCCCCCAATGGCAGTTTTGGTCCTCAATATGGTGGCCCTCAGCTACAAAGACCTCAATTTGGTGGCCCTCAGCCACAGAGATTCCAGCAGGGAACCCCTCAAGTGCATCAACAACAACCACAAAGATTCCAATTTGGTATTCCAAATACACAGGCGCGACCGAACGATAATACCGACGTTACTATGCGTACAGTGAAACAGCATATGTTGAATGTGCCACAACAATACGACACGGATAATAACGTATACTATAGTAACGATGACTTTTGTGACACTGCTCAATACAACGATTACTATGATGACTCCCACATGCATGGTGACGACACTGAAACACTACAAATAGCAGCCGAGGCTTACGTAGAGTCAAATGACAACACTGATAGGTCTTCTTATATGCAGGAACTTGAAAATTCTCAGGAACCAGCCTCAAAAATTGTGAAACCGAAGTGATACACCTCAATTGTAACAATACTCGAAAGCTACCTCATATAGAAATACCTGAGATTAGCGCGCGATTCATGATTGATACGGGAAGTACAAAATCATTTATAAGCACTGCAAAAGCAGATCAATATTTCTCGCAGTTTAAGTACGAAGAACCATTCGAAGTCATCAGTACTCACGCCCGTAGTCAACATAACGAGGTCATTTACATACCACTTCCTAAAACTTTCGAAAGCCTGATACAACACAAGTTTCATGTTTATGATGTAGCAACAAATTATGACGCCTTGATAGGTTCCGATTTGCTTAAGAGATTAGATGCTGCTGTGGATATGAAAACTCAAATACTTCACACACGTGATACAAAAATTCCTATCATTTACAGTCCTCCGTGGGAACTGCACTTAGACGCGCGAACTGAAACGCGAGTCAAAGTTCCGACAGCCTTAAAAAACGGTACGGCTATCGTAGACTTCCATGAATTTGGAAATGGTGTAAGAATGCCGACCGCATTAATAAAGTGTGAAAATAACTTGACTACTACAGTAATACAAAATACATCTGATGATAAAATGATAATTAGATTCCAAAAACCGATTAATGTGACTAAATTTGATCTTGAACGGGAAGAGGTTTTAGTTAATTTTACCGATACTATAGACTTCGAGACAGATGAACTTCTCAAACAAAATTTGACTAAAGTGCGACTAGACCACATGAATCAGGAGGAATGCGAAGCCATTCAAAAACTTTGTTATGAGTACCGTGATATCTTCTATTGTGAAGAATTGCCTTTGACTTTTACCAACAGTGTAAAACACTGTATCCGGACAAAACTGAGGATCCAATTTACATAAGGCATTTTAGTCAACCTCCTGTTACCAACGAAGAGATACAACGACAGGTGGATAAGCTCAAGAAAAATAACATTATTAGGGAATCGTTTTCACCTTGGAGCGCTCCGGTCCACCTAGTTCCTAAGAAGTTAGATGCAACAGGTGAAAAGAAATATCGCATGGTTGTAGACTATCACCGATTGAATGACGTCACAACTGATGACAAGTATCCCTTGCCAAACATATCAGACTTGCTAGGAAAATTAGGAAATTCAAATTACTTTAGTACCATAGACCTTGCTAGTGGCTACCACCAGATTGAAGTAGAGGAGGCAGAAAGACAGCAGCAGAGAAAACAGCATTTACCACCCAGTCTGGGCACTTCAAGTTCACCCGCATGCCTTTTGGGCTCAAAACTGCCCCCGCTACTTTTCAGCGGTTGATGAATAATGCTCTCAGGGGACTACAAGGCGTTCATTGTCTAGTATACCTTGATGATATAATTATTTTTTCAACCAGTTTACAGGAAACCATAGATAAACTACGCCGCGTCTTCGATAGACTCAGGGAAACAAATTTGAAGGTCACTCTAGATAAGAGTGAATTTTTGCGTAAGGAAGTGCTCTACCTCGGACATCAGATCACTAAAGATGGCTTGAAACCAAATGACGACAAAATTAGGGCAGTTCTCGATTTTCCCCTGCCACAAACACCGACTGAAATTAGAAGCTTCATAGGGTTCATTGGCTATTATAGAAAATTCATTAAAGATTTTTCAAAGATCACTCAGCTTCTTACTGACTGTCTTAAGAAGGGTAGAAAGGTTATAATTACAAATGAATTTAAAGCGGCATTTGAAAAATGCAAAGAACTATTGGTCAACGCCCCGTTGCTCCAATACCCTGATTTTTCGAGACCCTTCGTGCTTACCACGGACGCATCGAATTTTGCGATAGGTGCTGTGTTATCACAGGCCCCTATAGGCAGCGATAAACCTATAGCTTACGCTAGCCGTGCTTTAAATGATGCTGAAAAGAGGTACAGCGCTATAGAAAAGGAGTTACTCGCAATAGTATGGGCTACCAAATAATTCCGCCCGTATCTCTATGGTCAAAAATTTACCATCTATACAGATCATAGGCCATTAGTTTGGTTAAAATCAATCAACGAGCCAAACAGTAAACTAACAAGATGGAAATTGCGGCTAGAAGAGTTTGATTACGACATACAGTAAAAAACGGCAAGCAGAATACGAACGCTGATGCATTATCTCGTATAAAGCTTAACGCCTTGGGGGATTCTGACGACGATGACGTTTCAATGAAAGTAAATATTGACAAAGACGAACAAAAGGTGCAAGACTACATGAGAGAGCTTGTAAAAGACATTAGCAGTCTAGGATGCCGTCCAGATACATCAGACAATCCTTCTGATAAAACAATGAGCCCTGGACGTGCTGACGCTGACACCCCTATCCTTATTTCGGACGATGACAGCCGTACCGAGAGCGTACATTCAGGAATCTCGAGAGTTTCGTATCCGGTACGATCTCCTTCATCCTCAGAAACCTTGACAGCCTCAAACTCTAGCACTATGACAGCACATTCTGCAAAAGACGTTGACGTTGACGGTATACCTATACTTAAGGAAGCATTTGACACTAAACCAAACCAAATTTTAATCTTCTTTTGGCACCGTAATGACATGGCAGTCAAAAATCTTAGTAGGATTAAACAAAAAATATTAGAGGTCCATTTGCCAGTTAATAGACCTGATTTGGTAAAACAGTTCTTAAAGGAGTACATAAATCCTAAAGTTAAGCATTTTATCTACTTCGAACATGAGACGCATCGTAAACAATTCGCACAAGCAGTCATTACGTTATTCCGGAAGGGTACTGTTAGGATCTTTGAATGTACTGAACGAGTGATTTTTGTTGAAGACGAAAATGAGCAACGTGCTATTGTTGTCAAGTATCATGAGGGTAGAACTTCTCATAGGGGTATTAAGGAGACTTTGATGCATTTGAAGAGGACGTATTTTTGGAACAATATGGATGTGACTGTGGCAAGTATTATTAATGCTTGTGAAGTTTGTAAAATGATGAAATATGATCGGAAACCGTTGAAGCCAAAAATACAGCTTACTCAAACGCAGACAAAACCGTTCCAAGAGCTCTTTATTGATCTTTTTAGTATTGAGGGAACTTACTTCTTGACGATTGTGGACGCATTTAGCAAATTGGGACAAGCTCTAGAAATTTCCAATCGTTCCACTCCAGAAGTCGTCAAAGCTCTAATAAAATATTTCTCAATCTACGGAGTTCCTAAGAAAATCAATGCAGACCCTGGGGCCTAATGCCCTCTTGAAAGAGATGTTGGCGTTTTACAAGGTAGATATACATATTTGCACACAACATAACCCCAACTCGATGGGCATAGTGGATCGTTTTCACTCTACTATCCTAGAGATATATAGGATTGCTAAGTATGAGCATAAACTCACTGACGCTGCGTCAATTATGACGTACGCTATTATGTCTTACAATCAAACAATACATTCCACGACTGGACTGACTCCGTTTGAAGTGGCATTCGGTCACACGGATGCAAACGAAACCTTCGAGGTAGATTTTGAGAGACAGTACACGCAAAAACTAGTACGCGATCACGTTAAAAGAACGCGATATTTATATAAGTACCTCACCGATAAAATGACTGACAAAAAGACAAAGATTAGGGAAAATCGCAGAGGGGAAACTCAATTTGACGTACACGAAGGAGACACTGTGTTTATTAAAGGCGTTAATACTAGACGTAGCAAGGATAGTCCGAGATATCAGAAGGCTAAAGTCACTGAAGAAATAGTTAGAAACACTGTGCCAGTAGTTGTACGAGGAAGAGATACCAGATACCTATTAAAGATGTTAAATGTCCTCCACAGATTCGCCCTCCTGCTGACGCCAACCCTGAAGATCCAGGCCCTTCAACTTCAGCAAATTGAAGGTGACCACGGCGTCTTACCAATCAAGGAAGGTCTTGCAGTCATTAGCTATGATAGGTGGACTATAGTTAAAATCTTAGATATAAGCCTGTTGTACGATAATTTAGAATTTAACATGAATAGATATATAAACCTAAATAGGCACATTTCAAACTACTTTAATAAGAAGGAATTAAGCTCAGAGCTGACAAATGTGAAACTTCAAGTTGACCACGTTCAGAACATGACAATAGATAAGTTAGCACAGATAGTTCCTTTGTGTAGGGTAAAACGAGAGATTTTAAATCCTTTAGGATCAATAATTAAGGTAATAACCGGTAATCTCGATAACAAAGATGCCGTTAAATATGATAGGTTAATTAGTAGTATAAAATCTCGACAAGATGCGCTCACCAAACGATTCGCCTTGGTTGCCGAAGTAATCGAGTCCTTTGCCAATGTCACAAATTCTACCAGATCGAATTTCATTCAATTAGACAAAGAAATATGGGAAATTAGGAAACTATTTAATGATACCAAATCTTCTCAATTGGCTAATAAACTCATAAGTGTATATAACCTATTTTTACACAATTTTCTCCTACTTTACATCAGATTTGATGAAATCGAAACGGCTGTAGCTTTGGGTCGGTTAAGGACATTAAACCAAAGTGTGATTGACAGAAATGAGCTGCTAGAGATACTTAGCACTATAGAAACTAGAAATAAGTTAGTGTATACGGTTAATGATAAAAATTTAGTGAAGATAGAACAGTGTGTAGAGTTGAAGGCTTATGTAAAGGGTAACAAGATAACGTTTCTGTTGGAAGTCCCAGTGATTAGAAAGGAAACTTTTACATATTAGAGTATTACCCTTACCCACTTTAAATCCCCGTAACCAGACAACCCTCGTCATCCCTGAACATCCCTTTGTCCTTGTGAAAGGGTTGAAAACATTGCCAGTCGCTCAGCCGTGCAAGGAGATCGACGAAGATTACTTTCTCTGTCAAGAAGACGAAATACTTACCCTGACTGAAGACAGATGTCTTGCAGAGTTGATGAGATTCAGTGCGAATACCAGTTCTTGCCATCCGGTCCATGTGGAAATTCTTCGATTGAAAATAAAAAGTCTACACAAAAACCAATGGCTGACATTCACAAGAGAAAGTCGGATCCTATCGAAATTCTGTGAGACTGAAATAACCCGTCGAAACATTCTTGGGACCTATATACTTACCATGGATGATAATTGTGAAGTGAAGATTGAAGATAAGATCTTGAAACAACGGCAGATAAGAGGCAAAGAAGTTGTAGCCCCAAGACTACCGATCATAAATCTCCCAGAGATTGGAACCGAGAAAATATTTCCTGAAAGAAGACCGCTGAACCTAGATGGAGTTAGCCTGGGGGATCTCAGGCTTTTGCAGTTTGCGTTACGTGAAAGTGAAATAATCAAAAAGGGCAATGAAAGTGTAGTGAATATGCAAAGCATAAGTGTCGAAACACTGGTACTCTACATAGTCATAATTTTAAGCTTTTGTATTCTCGTTAGTATTAAATATTATAAGAAATTTAATTGTTTTCAAAGTCATCAGCCTCGGACTGAAAATCACCCCTTACCTGATGACTTTGAACTTATGAGGGGAGGAGTTATACACCCACGACCAGCGTCGCGCCATATTAATGTGCACGCTTAGCAAAAACCCTCTAGATTTTCCGAGACTGATGAGCTGTTGCATCAGTTCTCACATCGACTCCGAGCAGTATGCTCGTATAGTTTAAATCATTTGAATAATTCATTAAACAATTTAAATCCAGTTAATTTGTCTTTTTAAAAAGTGTTTCCTACCGCCGCCAAATCTATCTATTTTGCTAATATTTTTAATCACAGCCCGGACACTTCATACAAATTTCGCGCCACATAGAAACTTGACACTTCTTGATGTCTGTACACGTCTTTATGCATGTGTGAGTGTCTAGGGCTGCCTCACGGGCTGCCTATTGCCTATATTAAGGCTGCTTGGACATACAGCCTTGTCTTGAGGGATTTGTCTTCGGCAGGATTTTACTTTTTGGATCTGGCCGGGTATCCGATAATAAATTAGTTAGTGCCGGATAATTTAGTGGACAGAAATAATAACAAATACAAACATTGGAAGAAAATGTTTAAGCAAATTAAAGAAAGATTAACTGAATAATTAAAATTTTAAAAACGGTAAATTCTGATGGAAAAAAGCCAGTTTTTCTGTCCGATTGGCATCAAGGCGATTCTTTCAGAGTTCTGTACCACAAAAAAGTAAAAGGATCACTCGTGGGTCTGTCTGTCCGTCCGTCTCGGTCACAGCCAATTTGCTGTGAATCTATCGGATCGATTGAATAAATTGAAACTTAGTACACAATGAATAGATTAACCCAAACACGGATGTGTAACTGTGTGTAACTGTGTGTGTATATCTTTAAAAAATCGTCAAAACTGATTGATATTACTGATTAATATTATAATAATAGAAGCTTTCGAAGATTACTTTTCATTTAATTGTTTTTTTGTATTTTGATCCAAAAAATACTTTTAATAATGTTTGATGCACAAAGCTTGTCAGTATTGTTAAAAGACGTCTAACATAATACCGAGTTGTAAATTGCATATTAATCATAAAAATGTATTGAAATCTATTTATTTTTGGTTCGGAAGAAGAAATTACATATATCAGAGAAACCAGAATGCACTAAGGTCATCCATACTTGACAAAGTTGTAAATAAAATGGCATTTCAAAACAATCTGTAAATATTTTCATAATCATCACATAACTTGATCAGAACAACAAATAATCCTTTATTTATAAACAATGACTTTAAGATTTTGCTAATATTTAATGTATTAGCCATTTTTGTAATGTATATTTTATCACACATTTTTTTTTTCAATAAATTAATTACAATATCAATATACAAAAAAATATAGGGACAACGGTATCAATATGAAATATATTTACACGTTTAATTTTATTTTACATAAAATACGTGACGATTATGGAGATTTTAACAGATTATTTTGTACCTACATTTCGAAATACCTAAATAGTGGTGTGATGTGGGCTGTAGGGAGGTAAAGCAAACGACTGTTCTGCGCAACGGTATATGTTTAATGAACCCAGAAATATGTGTTACATTGAATAATATAATAAGCTACGGCTAGGTTTGGTGACGTAGGCGTCGCATACACTACATCACCCCCGTAAATGAAAAAAAAATTAAATACAGATTTACATTTTTTTAACAACAAATTAATACAATGAGTTATTCTTTTCAAAAGAAACATACAATTTTGATGAAATATCAATTTTAAATAAAATACAGTAATAATTTTGACAAAACAAAGTAATATTATGAATATACTCGTACCTATGCGCTTATTAATGTTAGATTTACAATAATTAAAAAAAAGGTTATAGTTATAAATGTTTGGATCAAAAAACATTTATTTTATCTAATTAATCAAAGTGTAATTTTAATTGTTTTTGTTTACATTTATTTACTTTTTTCACAAAATTGATTGTTTTATGACACAAACAAACTTCTTCAAATCAAATTCATATCAGTTTAGATTATACAAGCCAATATTATTATAATTTATTTTTATTTTTGTAACATTACACAATATTAATGCAAATACTCATCGTTACATATTTAAAGATATGTTTAAGAAAGTATATATTTATTATTTTACCCTATACATTATCGGCACTAGTCAAAAGTTAAGCACCTTATATACCTATTACACATCTAGATCTACCAATGACCTTGCCTTACTGTAAGAAAATAAAACACGTCGTTTTAACACTTTTATATTTAATACATGTACTACGAATACCATCTTGACTTCATGTAAATTTATAATATTTTAAAAACATTTGTGTAATATCCAAAAAACTCTTTCACTTATTTTATGAAAACTTTAAGCTTTGATATTTTAAAAAAAATCTGTTTATTTTCTCTACGTTTTCTTTTTCCCTAGGCTACTTTATTGAGTCGCATCCTGTATCTATCTCTCTATCAATACAAACCAAATTCCCTATTACCTGATTTTAAAATCAGTTTGCTATTTTATACTTCTAAATCTTTTTCATTCCTTTTCAAAGGATATAATCGCTTTTCCTCTTTACCTTATTCATAGTTACATCATCTTCTACTTACTTCACTTTTTAAAAAACATTCATGGTACACCGTATTGCTCACACACACATTATCGACAGGCCTGTCATTGTACTTTATGTCGGCATAATATAATTATTTATTTATTTGTGAGCATGCTCTACATTTCAACACATTTCATTTTATTTGTTCGATAGGTACTTTGCCGACTATTATTTATTTATTATAATATAATTATTTATTTTATATTGTAGCGCGCACTACTATTATTTTTATACAGGGGCCAAGTTTTAAGACTATAGGTCTCCAACGGTCTCCACAGAGGAAAGCTCGTTCGCACCATGGTCAGAGCTGAAGGATCTGTACCCTTTTAATAAGTACCTATCGCGATGTACCTATGATGCATAGCTAATGGACATCATTTAAGACATCATCGTCTCCAACAATTTTCAAGGTGAAAACTCGTTTCAACCATGATCAAAATGAAGGATTTGTCCTAAGCTTTACTTTAATGCGCTTTTGGCATTTACCTACGATAACACTATTTATTACACATACCCAGACATACTGTTTTCCATACTAATCATATACCCATACCAACGTGAATGCTTAGGTTTGAATGAATCGGCACTTTGGGTGATCAGGCCAATGTGTTCCAAAACACCAAAACCAAAGTATTCCTCAGCTTCCTAAAATAACTTATCTTCTTTTCCATACCTAAACTAAAAAAAAACCCTATTCTCCATCTATTTCCACACTTTACCTCTAATTCCTTTAATGACTCATTTATTTTTTCATCCATTTGTGTCTACTTATTATCCCTGTATTCTTTCCATGTTTAAAATAGTTCCTACCTCTGCTAATATTTGACATTATATTGGAATATCTATCACTTAGCGACAGCGTGAATGACTACACGTTATGCTTACAAGCACATTTTGCTGATTCGGTTTGAAAACTGCATGTATGGTGCACTGCTTTATACTGTATGTTATCTTTTACCTGCTACCTATTTAGTGTGCACAGACTAACGATACCAATTTGTAAATTGAAAGAAAAGATATTTGTGTACTTTGATTTAATTACGACGGTCTTACGGTTCATTACTATGTTAAATATGAAAATAGTTACCCACTAACTTTCATCTGAATACAATTACAACAAAAAAAAAATACATGGGCTTTAAACTCTGTTCTCTGAATTTAATATTTGTCGTTTACGCTTAAACTTTTTAAATGATATTTTGAACATTTTCACTGAATCGCAACTCATGATAATTAATGATCCACTAATGCCTTACTATTGTATTTCAACTTTGTACTTTGTACTAAAAATGCAACTGCGACAAATTCGTTGAAGACGAACTGCACTGCAATACTTATATGGAAAGGTATTTAGCGCTCCAACTGACATGTGTGTATGCTTGTTGCGAATTGATAATGGATATAAGAATGCGCTGTGTAATCACTTTACCGTTCTTCGTATCTACCTTTTGTTCGTTAGTAATGAATATAAGCTTAAAACTTGAATTATGATTTAATGTACATTAAATTAATTTGTCTATGTCATTTTATGCAGATTTTATCTTTACCTTTATGAAAATAATATACTTCAAGTCACTGAAACTTCTGAGTACTGAGTACATCTTCTGAGTTTGTCTACTTTATGCATCATTTTTTTTTCTAAAAGTTACCAAGAATCTTATAATAATGAATTTTACGTTTATGATCGATTTATACAGCAGTTTTATAGTCGCAGAAAGTTTTTAGTTTTTAGTTATAAAAAACATCTCAAGAAACCTTTTCTTTTTACTTTTATAACGATATCTCGACTTTAAATTAACTGTATCTTTTTTTTCTAACATTAAATGTTTCCTATATTGACCCAAAATACCTTATATGTCTTTCCGTAAGTATGGCTTTTGGTTTAGGGTTGATTATTATGACTATGACTCAGAGCAAAACATCACTCAAAATTATTTTTAAAGTGATATTTGAACATTTTTTTCTAAGATTCTACATTCAGAATTTTTTAAACTCATGTTCCTGTTAAAAATATGCTTAATTTCTTATCTTTGAATTCATTGTATAGTTGAATTATTATGTAACTTTGTATTTTGTTTTTGTTAGTTATCTTTTAACGTTTGTACTACAGCTGTTATTCTTTTTTAAATAACCGTATTCTTGAAAAAAAAAATGTTTTAGTTAGTTATTTAATTGATATTAATATTCCGATAACCACTTAATATACATTTTGGACAATTTAATTCCGTGAAAATTATTCTATCTTAGGAACCAATCGTTTTCGCAATAATATAAAATAGGTATATGATTTCTTTCAAATACTTAAACAGACTATGTAGAGTTCTAACTTTTCCAAGGAAATTGTTATGATGTGATTAGTGACTGATTTTCGCATCTTTACAAAAAATATATATTTCTGGCTATGAATCAGCAAAACAAATAATAATGTTAGTGTACAAAATGGCTTTTGTAAAATTTCATTGTAATTTTTAGAAATGCAATAGGCAATGTCTATTTATATGGTATACGTAATGTATATGGTTTAAGACCTAAAATATAATACGACATTTAAATGAATTCAGTCAGACATTTAATTATTTTAACTAACTCTTCCAAAATCGTTGCTGTTGATTTTTATTCTGTAGTATCCTATTGTCTCCCTATATCTTTTAAATTTAAACTAAAATACCTATATTGTTACTGTGAAAAATCTTCAAACCTTTAAGAAAACTGATATACGATACTTGAGTACCCTGTATAAAATTTTATTGAAACTGAAAATTTAAATTACCTATTTCTTCATTTTCTCTAAATTCTCACCGGTGTGAAGTTAGCAGCCAAAGTTAGCAGCCGTTATAACCCGACCAAATAAAAGAGTCATCATAACCTCAAAACAAAGGGCATTAAAAATCATAAATTAACAGTAATAATGAATCAATAGATCTAGACTTTACGATTTTCTAGACATCTAGGCACAAGGACGAAATTATTTTTTTCAACAAAAATATTCATTGACAAATCCCGAATTGTTCCAAGGAGCGTAAGTCCAAATTACCTAAAATACTAGTTAGGTAATGTCTTTGGATATATAGAGCATTATTGAGATCTAGACTTTTCGATTTTCTAGACATCTAGGCGTAAGGTCAAAATTTTGTTGAAAAAAATATTCATGATAAAATCTAAATATGACCCAAAGGGCGTAAATCCATGGGACCTAATGCATTTGTTAGGCAATAACTCTAGCTAACTAGGACATTCATCAGATCTAGACTTTTCGATTTTCTAGACACCTAGGCATAAGGTCGAAATTTTGTTGAAAAAAAATATTCATGACCAAATCTGAAACTGTTCCAAGGAGCGCAAGTCCATGTGACCTATTGTATTTGTTAGGCAATACCTCTAGCCAACTAGGACATTCATCAGATCTAGACTTTTCGATTTTCTAGACACCTAGACGAAAGCTTAAAATTTCACCGGCAAAAAATGCCATGTCCAATATTCATGACCAAATCTGAAACTGTTCCAAGGAGCGCAAGTCCATGTGACCTATTGTATTTGTTAGGCAATACCTCTAGCCAACTAGGACATTCATCAGATCTAGACTTTTCGATTTTCTAGACACCTAGACGAAAGCTTAAAATTTCACCGGCAAAAAATGCCATGTCCACATTTAACTTACGAAATGTCCTTGTTCCTGGTGACGTAGGTCGACCATAACCCATACAAAATCTAGGTAATAGCCCAGGCTAGCATATTCAGCTATCACAGGTAGACTGTTCTTCCTAGATAATCTCTCAAAAGATAGCAGCCATTTTCAACCAAACTCGGATTTCGAAAATGAGAGTCAAAAATTAGACCAGTTCCAGGGAGCGTAAGTCATTTTGGCTTACAGAGTTGCTAGATATGGTCCGTAGGTATCCTATGCTACTGTCAAATCTAAACTTTTCGATTTTCTAGACACCTAGGCATAAGGTCGAAATTTTGTTGAAAAAAAATATTCATGACCAAATCTGAAACTGTTCCAAGGAGCGCAAGTCCATGTGACCTATTGTATTTGTTAGGCAATACCTCTAGCCAACTAGGACATTCATCAGATCTAGACTTTTCGATTTTCTAGACACCTAGACGAAAGCTTAAAATTTCACCGGCAAAAAATGCCATGTCCACATTTAACTAAAGAAATGTCCTTGTTCCTGGTGACGTAGATTGACCATAACCCATACAAAATCTAGGTAATAGCCCAGGCTAGCATATTCAGCTATCACAGGTAGACTGTTCTTCCTAGATAATCTCTCAAAAGATAGCAGCCATTTTCAACCAAACTCGGATTTCGAAAATGCGAGTCAAAAATTAGACCAGTTCCAGGGAGCGTAAGTCATTTTGGCTTACAGAGTTGCTAGATATGGTCCGTAGGTATCCTATGCTACTGTCAAATCTAGACTTTTCGATTTTCTAGACACCTAGGCATAAGGTCGAAATTTTGTTGAAAAAAAATATTCATTACCAAATCTGAAACTGTTCCAAGGAGCGCAAGTCCATGTGACCTATTGTATTTGTTAGGCAATACCTCTAGCCAACTAATATATTCATCAGATCTAGACTTTTCGATTTTCTAGACACCTAGACGAAAGCTTAAAATTTCACCGGCAAAAAATGCCATGTCCACATTTAACTTACGAAATGTCCTTGTTCCTGGTGACGTAGGTCGACCAAAACCCATACAAAATCTAGGTAATAGCCCAGGCTAGCATATTCAGCTATCACAGGTAGACTGTTCTTCCTAGATAATCTCTCAAAAGATAGCAGCCATTTTCAACCAAACTCGGATTTCGAAAATGAGAGTCAAAAATTAGACCAGTTCCAGGGAGCGTAAGTCATTTTCGCTTACAGAGTTGCTAGATATGGTCCGTAGGTATCCTATGCTACTGTCAAATCTAGACTTTTCGATTTTCTAGACACCTAGGCATAAGGTCGAAATTTTGTTAAAAAAAATATTCATGACCAAATCTGAAACTGTTCCAAGGAGCGCAAGTCCATGTGACCTATTGTATTTGTTAGGCAATACCTCTAGCCAACTAGGACATTCATCAGATCTAGACTTTTCGATTTTCTAGACACCTAGACGAAAGCTTAAAATTTCACCGGCAAAAAATGCCATGTCCACATTTAACTTACGAAATGTCCTTGTTCCTGGTGACGTAGGTCGACCAAAACCCATACAAAATCTAGGTAATAGCCCAGGCTAGCATATTCAGCTATCACAGGTAGACTGTTCTTCCTAGATAATCTCTCAAAAGATAGCAGCCATTTTTAACCAAACTCGGATTTCGAAAATGAGAGTCAAAATTAGACCAGTTCCAGGGAGCGTAAGTCATTTTGGCTTACAGAGTTGCTAGATATGGTCCGTAGGTATCCTATGCTACTGTCAAATCTAGACTTTTCGATTTTCTAGACACCTAGGCATAAGGTCGAAATTTTGTTTAAAAAAATATTCATGACCAAATCTGAAACTGTTCCAAGGAGCGCAAGTCCATGTGACCTATTGTATTTGTTAGGCAATACCTCTAGCCAACTAGGACATTCATCAGATCTAGACTTTTCGATTTTCTAGACACCTAGACGAAAGCTTAAAATTTCACCGGCAAAAAATGCCATGTCCACATTTAACTTACGAAATGTCCTTGTTCCTGGTGACGTAGGTCGACCAAAACCCATACAAAATCTAGGTAATAGCCCAGGCTAGCATATTCAGCTATCACAGGTAGACTGTTCTTCCTAGATAATCTCTCAAAAGATAGCAGCCATTTTCAACCAAACTCGGATTTCGAAAATGAGAGTCAAAAATTAGACCAGTTCCAGGGAGCGTAAGTCATTTTCGCTTACAGAGTTGCTAGATATGGTCCGTAGGTATCCTATGCTACTGTCAAATCTAGACTTTTCGATTTTCTAGACACCTAGGCATAAGGTCGAAATTTTGTTGAAAAAAAATATTCATGACCAAATCTGAAACTGTTCCAAGGAGCGCAAGTCCATGTGACCTATTGTATTTGTTAGGCAATACCTCTAGCCAACTAGGACATTCATCAGATCTAGACTTTTCGATTTTCTAGACACCTAGACGAAAGCTTAAAATTTCACTGGCAAAAAATGCCATGTCTACATTTAACTTACGAAATGTCCTTGTTCCTGGTGACGTAGGTCGACCATAACCCATACAAAATTTAGGTAATAGCCCAGGCTAGCATATTCAGCTATCACAGGTAGACTGTTCTTCCTAGATAATCTCTCAAAAGATAGCAGCCATTTTCAACCAAACTCGGATTTCGAAAATGAGAGTCAAAAATTAGACCAGTTCCAGGGAGCGTAAGTCATTTTGGCTTACAGAGTTGCTAGATATGGTCCGTAGGTATCCTATGCTACTGTCAAATCTAGACTTTTCGATTTTCTAGACACCTAGGCATAAGGTCGAAATTTTGTTAAAAAAAATATTCATGACCAAATCTGAAACTGTTCCAAGGAGCGCAAGTCCATGTGACCTATTGTATTTGTTAGGCAATACCTCTAGCCAACTAGGACATTCATCAGATCTAGACTTTTCGATTTTCTAGACACCTAGACGAAAGCTTAAAATTTCACCGGCAAAAAATGCCATGTCCACATTTAACTTACGAAATGTCCTTGTTCCTGGTGACGTAGGTCGACCAAAACCCATACAAAATCTAGGTAATAGCCCAGGCTAGCATATTCAGCTATCACAGGTAGACTGTTCTTCCTAGATAATCTCTCAAAAGATAGCAGCCATTTTCAACCAAACTCGGATTTCGAAAATGAGAGTCAAAAATTAGACCAGTTCCAGGGAGCGTAAGTCATTTTGGCTTACAGAGTTGCTAGATATGGTCCGTAGGTATCCTATGCTACTGTCAAATCTAGACTTTTCGATTTTCTAGACACCTAGGCATAAGGTCGAAATTTTGTTAAAAAAAATATTCATGACCAAATCTGAAACTGTTCCAAGGAGCGCAAGTCCATGTGACCTATTGTATTTGCTAGGTAATACCTCTAGCCAACTAGGACATTCATCAGATCTAGACTTTTCGATTTTCTAGACACCTAGACGAAAGCTTAAAATTTCACCGGCAAAAAATGCCACGTCCACATTTAACTAAAGAAATGTCCTTGTTCCTGGTAACGTAGGTCGACCAAAACCCATACAAAATCTAGGTAATAGCCCAGGCTAGCATATTCAGCTATCACAGGTAGACTGTTCTTCCTAGATAATCTCTCAAAAGATAGCAGCCATTTTCAACCAAACTCGGATATCGAAAATGCGAGTCAAAAATTAGACCAGTTCCAGGGAGCGTAAGTCATTTTGGCTTACAGAGTTGCTAGATATGGTCCGTAGGTATCCTATGCTACTGTCAAATCTAGACTTTTCGATTTTCTAGACACCTAGGCATAAGGTCGAAATTTTGTTGAAAAAAAATATTCATGACCAAATCTGAAACTGTTCCAAGGAGCGCAAGTCCATGTGACCTATTGTATTTGTTAGGCAATACCTCTAGCCAACTAGGACATTCATCAGATCTAGACTTTTCGATTTTCTAGACACCTAGACGAAAGCTTAAAATTTCACCGGCAAAAAATGCCATGTCCACATTTAACTTACGAAATGTCCTTGTTCCTGGTGACGTAGGTCGACCAAAACCCATACAAAATCTAGGTAATAGCCCAGGCTAGCATATTCAGCTATCACAGGTAGACTGTTCTTCCTAGATAATCTCTCAAAAGATAGCAGCCATTCTCAACCAAACTCGGATTTCGAAAATGAGAGTCAAAAATTAGACCAGTTCCAGGGAGCGTAAGTCATTTTCGCTTACAGAGTTGCTAGATATGGTCCGTAGGTATCCTATGCTACTGTCAAATCTAGACTTTTTGATTTTCTAGACACCTAGGCATAAGGTCGAAATTTTGTTGAAAAAAAATATTCATGACCAAATCTGAAACTGTTCCAAGGAGCGCAAGTCCATGTGACGTATTGTATTTGTTAGGCAATACCTCTAGCCAACTAGGACATTCATCAGATCTAGACTTTTCGATTTTCTAGACACCTAGACGAAAGCTTAAAATTTCACCGGCAAAAAATGCCATGTCCACATTTAACTTACGAAATGTCCTTGTTCCTGGTGACGTAGGTCGACCATAACCCATACAAAATCTAGGTAATAGCCCAGGCTAGCATATTCAGCTATCACAGGTAGACTGTTCTTCCTAGATAATCTCTCAAAAGATAGCAGCCATTTTCAACCAAACTCGGATTTCGAAAATGAGAGTCAAAAATTAGACCAGTTCCAGGGAGCGTAAGTCATTTTCGCTTACAGAGTTGCTAGATATGGTCCGTAGGTATCCTATGCTACTGTCAAATCTAGACTTTTCGATTTTCTAGACACCTAGGCATAAGGTCGAAATTTTGTTGAAAAAAAATATTCATGACCAAATCTGAAACTGTTCCAAGGAGCGCAAGTCCATGTGACCTATTGTATTTGTTAGGCAATACCTCTAGCCAACTAGGACATTCATCAGATCTAGACTTTTCGATTTTCTAGACACCTAGACGAAAGCTTAAAATTTCACCGGCAAAAAATGCCATGTCCACATTTAACTTACGAAATGTCCTTGTTCTTGGTGACGTAGATTGACCATAACCCATACAAAATCTAGGTAATAGCCCAGGCTAGCATATTCAGCTATCACAGGTAGACTGTTCTTCCTAGATAAGCTCTCAAAAGATTGCAGTCATTTCCAACCAAACTAACGAAATGTCCTTGTTCCGTGTGACGTAGGTCGACCACAACCAAAGGGCTACAACTCACCATGTAGGTAGGTAGATACTATCCTTGTACCTAAGATGTTAACGCTGATTTAGAGATAACTAAACTAGCGGTAGGTGCTTTCCATCAGGTGGGCCTTCAGCCTTTTCCCCCTCATAGGTATCTCACCTTATACAAAAAAATACAAAGAATTTCGATGGAAAGATCAATCGAATTGGAATAGGTATTATAGGTACCTATCGATAGCTCAGAGTAGGTATAGGTGCCAACCGGGTGATAAAAAAAATTCCAGCAAGATTTTAACTGTAGCTTCTTCTTACGAATCTGAATAACTTTCCCCAAGGAGCAGATCCTACTCAAATGGCAAAAGAAATCCTGGGTTTCCCAAACAAAATTTGCCCATCAGCTGACTGATTTGTAACGAAGACGGGAAATGTCTTTTTTGCGATTTGATTACTTAGTTATAAATAACTTTCTCATGGAAAGTTAGGTATTTCATTTTTATCAATCTGTGTATCTTATATATATATATTATTAAACTTGGGAATCCATAGTCATGCTGGTCATGCTCCCAAAACAAGTATTGTCTTGTCTCCGCACGCACACAAAGACATTAGTGGCCAGTGCGTGAGTAACACTATACCAAAATGCGCGAAATGGATAACACTATACCAAAATTATAAATAAGAAAGAGATGCGTAGCTTTTCCCGTTCTGCTTCAGTTTGTGAGATTGCGGTTCTTTGGCGGTGCCTTTGACGTTTGTCGGCATCCCTTTGACGAAGCCGCACGCCGCGCTGCTTTCTTGAACTATTGCACAGTGTTGCCATAGTCGAAAGCAAATTGCACGATAGTGCACGTTGGAAATTTAAAAAAATAAAAAATATGTATGTTACATTGTAGTATATATTTTTGACAATGTCTAGATTATAATAAATTTTGTTTCCTAGAATCATTATCATATTAAGTTATCTTTCAGTTTTACTTACTTGATACAAAAACAGTCAAACCCATCCAGGTTGTGACCGTGTCTGTAGTCAGTTGACCTACGTGATCGACACGACCACGCAAATCGCACATTTTGAAAAAAAAAGACATGAAAAAATGCGTAGCACTGGTTTTTTTTTCTAAAGTTTTTTTTCAGAGAACGAAAAATACAACTGAAATAAGTATTGGAACAGTCAACATTTTGTATGAATCGTTTGCCCGTTGTCGGCTAAGTCAAAGGGTGTAACCGCCGATCTTTATTATACCTACATACAAAACTGTCATTTCAAACAATTCACTGTTACTACTGAGTGCTATATAAATCATTTTGATCTGCAACTACTTTATGTTATAATACATCAGGTGCTTAAGCTGGAAAGCCTGATTCTATTTTAATATTGTTATGATTGTTAATACATTTAGCCTTACACTAAAACAACACCTCACTATCGCTTAAGTCTTTTTTCCTGAACCTATAATTTATAGTTTATGACATTTAAATCATTTAGCCTGTTTCTAAATAAAAGCGATTTGAGGTCAGTTTGTATCAAACGACACTTATTCCTAATAAGAACTTAATAAGTAATAAGAACTTTAAAAAATGAAAACCTGACTAAACTGTGCGGATTTTGATAAGAAAGACAACTTAGGCCTCGTGTATGGAGACGCGTCAGGCATCGCGTCGTACGGTCAAATCAAACATATAGTAATTTATGAGAGCCTTAATGTAGAAGTGTCAACGCACGCTCATGAACGCTCTCATATATTACCTTAAGTTTGATTTGACCGCGCGACGCGACGCCTGACGCGCCGCGCAAAGCGCCGCGTCTCCATAAACGAGGCCTTAGGCCTTTTTTCCGTAAATATACTTTTTTAAAATATTTTTTTTCTGAAAATAAAAACTTTGACACGCTCAACTGTAAAGTTCAAAATATGTCGCTTAATATAAAAAGATCCCAATATGGGATAAGCCCGCTTTTGTACTGAATCTTTCTCTTGTATGTAGGTATCTGTGTGTGTTTACAATACAGTACATAACACAACATACTTAAGTTTTTGTACAATAAACAGTTTACAAACAAACAAACTGTCTTTGTTTTCCTGACCTATAATTGGGCGTAATTTTTTTGATGTATGTAAATTATCTGGCAATACTGTGCAAATTTGCACAACGAGCTATCGTAACGCTCAGAACGGTTCCTACTTCCGTGAGTGTAGTATTAGCAGTGAGCGTTTATATGCATAGTAACATTATAAATATTGAGTATTAGTGTAAACAAAGACAAGAACAATCAAACGTAAGTGACTTTAAGATATTATTACTTTTCCCGCAACCTACACCAGGTCATCGGTCCACCGAGTGGGAGGCCTGCCTAGTCGTTGAATGCGGGCAGGACAGGAACGGTCGGTGTGGAAATCCTTTCAAGAGGCCTTTGTCCAGCAGAGGATGTCTTTCGGCTGATGATGATGATTATTAGTTTCCCCTAAGGATACCCTCTGACCCCACTTAACCCACTTTCCTTGCATCCTTGTAGATACCTCTAGCTATTTTCCTGAAACTCGACTTATCGTTAAAACATTTGTTTCTATCTTTCAGATGCACCCACAATCGTGGCCATACGCCGGGGGGTACTGCCAACAGCCTCCAATATATGTGCAGTACCCCCCACAGCCATATATGCAGCACCCCCCACAGCCATATATGCAGCACCCCCCACAGCCATATATGCAGCCACCACCTGTGTGGTGGCCGCCGGCGCCCACGCCCACGCCAACATACTCCCAAGCGCTACAACAAGGAGTGCCGAGGAGCAATGGACGTGTAAGTTACTACTTTTTACTTTCGAGCGATGAAGGAGTAAGGAAGTATTATCATGGTAAAAAAATGGAACTTGAGATTTTGTTGGAGATGGATTGTGTTGCATGTATAGAGCCCAAAAAACAAAAATAAAAAATGTATGTGCGTGTGTAAAAATAGTATTTTGTTATTTTTCTCAAAAATAGCTGTACCGATTTTAATGAAATGGGTACGTTTTGAAATGATTTTAATGAAATGGTTACCATTATGAATGCTTATTGCTGATTTATGTTGAATGATGACAATCTTGTGTATGCCAGATAATATTTAAGGGATTTGCATGAAAGTATGCACAGCGAGGCTGTATTATTTTTAAGAGTGATTTGCTCGGGCTCTGTTTTACATTTTTATCATTAACATTTAACTATCAGATGAGGTGATGCCTAGAGCATTGTTAAATACTAATTTGTTCAAAAGGGACGTGGACGTGGACGTGGCCGTGGCCGTGGCCGAGGCCGAGGCCGTGGCCGTGGACGTGGCCGTGGCCAGGGCTCGTGGGGCACTGTGTGGCTCATGCAGCCGGCTCCAGAGCCGCAGCCAGCTCCAGCGCCGCTTTTGGTTGAATTTGGTTGAATTTGAATTTGGTTGAAAATGGCTGCTATCTTTTGAGAGACTATCTAGGAAGAACAGTCTACCTGTGATAGCTGAATATGCTAGCCTGGGCTATTACCTAGATTTTGTATGGGTTTTGGTCGACCTACGTCACCAGGAACAAGGACATTTCGTAAGTTAAATGTGGACATGGCATTTTTTGCCGGTGAAATTTTAAGCTTTCGTCTAGGTGTCTAGAAAATCGAAAAGTCTAGATCTGATGAATGTCCTAGTTGGCTAGAGGTATTGCCTAACAAATACAATAGGTCACATGGACTTGCGCTCCTTGGAACAGTTTCAGATTTGGTCATGAATATTTTTTTTAACAAAATTTCGACCTTATGCCTAGGTGTCTAGAAAATCGAAAAGTCTAGATTTGACAGTAGCATAGGATACCTACGGACCATATCTAGCAACTCTGTAAGCGAAAATGACTTACGCTCCCTGGAACTGGTCTAATTTTTGACTCTCATTTTCGAAATCCGAGTTTGGTTGAAAATGGCTGCTATCTTTTGAGAGATTATCTAGGAAGAACAGTCTACCTGTGATAGCTGAATATGCTAGCCTGGGCTATTACCTAGATTTTGTATGGGTTTTGGTCGACCTACGTCACCAGGAACAAGGACATTTCGTAAGTTAAATGTGGACATGGCATTTTTTGCCGGTGAAATTTTAAGCTTTCGTCTAGGTGTCTAGAAAATCGAAAAGTCTAGATCTGATGAATGTCCTAGTTGGCTAGAGGTATTGCCTAACAAATACAATAGGTCACATGGACTTGCGCTCCTTGGAACAGTTTCAGATTTGGTCATGAATATTTTTTTTCAACAAAATTTCGACCTTATGCCTAGGTGTCTAGAAAATCGAAAAGTCTAGATTTGACAGTAGCATAGGATACCTACGGACCATATCTAGCAACTCTGTAAGCCAAAATGACTTACGCTCCCTGGAACTGGTCTAATTTTTGACTCGCATTTTCGAAATCCGAGTTTGGTTGAAAATGGCTGCTATCTTTTGAGAGATTATCTAGGAAGAACAGTCTACCTGTGATAGCTGAATATGCTAGCCTGGGCTATTACCTAGATTTTGTATGGGTTATGGTCAATCTACGTCACCAGGAACAAGGACATTTCTTTAGTTAAATGTGGACATGGCATTTTTTGTCGGTGAAATTTTAAGCTTTCGTCTAGGTGTCTAGAAAATCGAAAAGTCTAGATCTGATGAATGTCCTAGTTGGCTAGAGGTATTGCCTAACAAATACAATAGGTCACATGGACTTGCGCTCCTTGGAACAGTTTCAGATTTGGTCATGAATATTTTTTTTAACAAAATTTAGACCTTATGCCTAGGTGTCTAGAAAATCGAAAAGTCTAGATTTGACAGTAGCATAGGATACCTACGGACCATATCTAGCAACTCTGTAAGCCAAAATGACTTACGCTCCCTGGAACTGGTCTAATTTTTGACTCTCATTTTCGAAATCCGAGTTTGGTTGAAAATGGCTGCTATCTTTTGAGAGATTATCTAGGAAGAACAGTCTACCTGTGATAGCTGAATATGCTAGCCTGGGCTATTACCTAGATTTTGTATGGGTTTTGGTCGACCTACGTCACCAGGAACAAGGACATTTCGTAAGTTAAATGTGGACATGGCATTTTTTGCCGGTGAAATTTTAAGCTTTCGTCTAGGTGTCTAGAAAATCGAAAAGTCTAGATCTGATGAATGTCCTAGTTGGCTAGAGGTATTGCCTAACAAATACAATAGGTCACATGGACTTGCGCTCCTTGGAACAGTTTCAGATTTGGTCATGAATATTGGACATGGCATTTTTTGCCGGTGAAATTTTAAGCTTTCGTCTAGGTGTCTAGAAAATCGAAAAGTCTAGATCTGATGAATGTCCTAGTTGGCTAGAGGTATTGCCTAACAAATACAATAGGTCACATGGACTTGCGCTCCTTGGAAAAGTTTCAGATTTGGTCATGAATTTTTTTTTTCAACAAAATTTCGACCTTATGCCTAGGTGTCTAGAAAATCGAAAAGTCTAGATCTGATGAATGTCCTAGTTAGCTAGAGCTATTGCCTAACAAATGCATTAGGTCCCATGAATTTACGCCCTTTGGGTCATATTTAGATTTTATCATGAATATTTTTTTCAACAAAATTTTGACCTTACGCCTAGATGTCTAGAAAATCGAAAAGTCTAGATCTCAATAATGCTCTATATATCCAAAGACATTACCTAACTAGTATTTTAGGTAATTTGGACTTACGCTCCTTGGAACAATTCGGGATTTGTCAATGAATATTTTTGTTGAAAAAAATAATTTCGTCCTTGTGCCTAGATGTCTAGAAAATCGTAAAGTCTAGATCTATTGATTCATTATTACTGTTAATTTATGATTTTTAATGCCCTTTGTTTTGAGGTTATGATGACTCTTTTATTTGGTCGGGTTATAACGGCTGCTAACTTTGGCTGCTAACTTCACACCGGTTAAATTCTCGACTAACGAAACTTTCTGGTCGACTTTATTTCATTGTTATGTAATTATTTCTGACTAATTGATTATTTCATTGTATATCTTTAACTCAATATATAATGTAAAAGCGGAAAAAAAATCTTTACTGCATTAGTTTTTAACTTGAGTTATTTTCTAGAAGTCATTTTCCATCTTACGTTATCTTGTATAGCTTCTTGCAATAAAATACATTATGAATGACAAATAACACTAACTCAACTTTATGAAAAATTAAAACCTTTTATAACTGTAATCAATCATAAAAAAAATTATTATGTTAAAATAATTCTACTATTGGATCAAGGTCTTTGGTAGATTTTTTAACTGAATAAACAGTAACTTAAACTGTAAGATTACTTACTATAGTATGCAGTATATATTCATCACAATTTATCAACTCTTATAATTTGTTTACTCTTGTAATTTAAAATAAAATTTAACTGTAAAAATTTTAAAAATACAAAAATTTATGATTAATCGACATATATTAATTATTAACTATTTCAAAGTGGCAAATTTAATAAGATAATAATTTCAACCTCACATTTCAACAATGTGAATTTATACGAACATACTTTTTTTTTATAAGTAAATACTCTTACTTACTAGCAAATTAAAACTATAAACTACGATTATTCATTTTCATTATCGCCGAACACTTCACTTTCCACTTTTCCATAATAACTCACATGCCAACTTTCCGAGGTGATTTCATGTCTTCCAACAACTCGAACAGGGAGCAGGCCCGGCCTTGGACCCACTCGCTTAGCCTCCTGGACTGGAACACCCCCGGCGCCGCCCAAGAGTACTCCAGCTCTCCAGTTCCACCATCAAATTTTCAGTCTCGAACCATATTTTAACTCAACTTTTAACTCACAATTTCCATAATAATAGTTCAAATGTCAGTTTTTTTTAATATTTAAAACACAGTATTCATACATTGTTCAACGTTAATTTTATTTTTGCATAACTTTTAGACGCCGTTAAAAAAAATGTTATATTTTTATATTATTTGAAAAAAAGTCACGGCCCATACAGCCCACAAAGGTCCCCCCACTGTCCAGCGCTGCGCGAGGCAGCCACTGGCAGGGTCGCCATGTGATGTGGGCTGTAGGGAGGTAAAGCAAACGACTGTTCTGCGCAACGGTATATGTTTAATGAACCCAGAAATATGTGTTACATTGAATAATATAATAAGCTACGGCTAGGTTTGGTGACGTAGGCGGCGCATACACTACAGTGGTAACTAGCAGGTGAAACTGAGAATAATTTCCTCAAGGACATATTCATTTGCAATATGACTTTCCAAAATGTATCAGCTGATTAGTTCATGTTCATGGATAATTAAAAAAAAAATCATATTAAAAGGTTTATGAAATTCTTACATTTCCATAAATTTTTTATCGATAAACCGCCCGCCCTCGGAATTTATTTACGTTACACATCCGTGTTTGGGTGAATCTATACATTGTGTACTAAGTATCAATTTATTCAATCGATCCGATAGATTCACAGCAAATTGGCTGTGACCGAGACGGACGGACAGACAGACTCACGCTTGATCCTTTTACTTTTTTGTGGTACAGGACTCTGAAAGAATCGCCTTGATGCCAATTGGACAGAAAAACTGGTTTTCTTCCATCAGAATTTACCGTTTTTTAAAAATTTTAATTATTCAGTTAATCTTTCTTTAATTTGCTTAAACATTTTCTTCCAATGATATTTGTTATTATTTCTGTCCACTAAATTATCCGGCACTAACTATTTTATTATCGGGTGATGATAAGTGCAACACCAGGCAATACCTTGCGGATAGGACGGTTAAATTGTGCCACACGATAAGAGAGAGAAATCGGATACCCGGCCGGATCCAAAAAGTAAAATCCTGCCAAAGACAAATCCCTCAAGACAAGGCTGTAATGTCCAAGCAGCCTTAATGTAGGCAATAGGCAGCCCGTGAGGCAGCCCTAGACACTCACACATGCATAAACACGTGTACAGACATAAAGAAGTGTCAAATTTCTATGTAGTAAAAATGGCGCGAAATTTGTATGAAGTGTCCGGGCTGTGGTAGGGGTTAAGTTATATACTTTGAACTTAAGGTGACTTTTCCCTATGGCTCCGTGTCCTTTTTGCCCTAATTCGCGACTTTACCAAGAACACGGGTTGCGTGTTCACTTAGAGAGAATTCATACAGATTTGCCCCGGGATGAGCGCGCTTCAATACTCGCGGCGCGGTTTAGCAGTAATCAAAGTGGGACTGCGCCGTCGCCTGTTTGTGCTGACTCGGTACCCCAGTCGCCTCACCGTGCCAGGTGTGATCTTGAGTCCCTAGCCACCCTCAGGTGGTGTACTCGGGTCCTTCGTCATATTCCCAAAGGAGCCAGAAGTATGGCAGCGGGTACATTGGCCGAGCTGATTGGTAAATGCCTTGAGTCTTGAGTCTTGATGATTGGTGTGCCCTCCTTTCTTTTGCTTTCTTTGCTTTAAGAACCCCGGAGAAAAGTTGCACGGAAAGTATGACGGCGAAGGTTAAAAGAAACATAGACTGCACGAATGATTATACTCCTGAGGCAGTAATAACCCCCAGACCGCCCTCCATACTTAGGACTATCGAGTCCAAAATCCACGAGGATGATCTGAGAGGAGCTGTGCGGCTGCTTATGTGAGATGACACCATCGCAACGCCTGGCCCTGACACCTTGGCCGCTATGAGGTCTAAACATCCTTCCCCTTCACGCCCCCTCTCTACGCCTGAGGCTCCAGGTAGATCCAGCCCCTTCCTGTGTGATTCATACACCTGGGTATCAATCGCGACCCATGATTGTATAAGTTGAATAACAAAAGAGAAGTGAACTTTACTTACCTTCAAATAGGTTGAACAAATGCTGTGTTGATATGTCTTGATAATTTTTACGTGTAGCTAATTATTCTTTAAAACGACTAAACATTTTTTTGAAGCTTCATTAAAATCCTCGCCTTTTTTACACTGACATATTATACAATAATTCCAATTAATTCTCTTCTTTGTCTGATCTAATGGTAAACTAGTATCACTACTTAAATCCATCGTATTACTTTGATCAATCAAACTATTTGAAATCAAGCAAACGAACGGACGCAGGTGTAAACAGTGTCATCACTTATAAGCGACTGAGCGGCGGGATACGGTGCGTTGGCGGTGCGGGCGACGACGTGTGGCGATGTAGCCAGTAAAGTGCGTTGACCTCGGAGCGGCGGCGTAAAGTGCGGTTTCGTATACCTACTTCTAAAGTTTTTTTGCAGTAATTTGAATAAATAAACTAGGTATATGTAATTTTTGCATTCAGTGGTACAAATAAACTCAATGATATTTTTGCAGTAATTTGAAAGGATAAAGAAGCAGCTAATCCTTAAATTGTAGGTTTTTTACTTTAACAATGTATATCATGTACACTACAGAAGCACGGGTTCCGTCTCGTAGCACGGGAAGGCATGGTTAGGCTATACTTCATAGAATGGTCCAGGTCGAAACTGGTGGAGGTCGTGGGCTAGTGGCCAGCCCCAGTGTCAGAAGTTTCCAAACCGCCCATAAGGCCTCTGACACGGCTAAACAAATACCATCTAGTAATAAAAGCCGGCATCAATACTCAAACGTACTTTACAAATCAAGGAAACGCACGGGATAAGTGCTAATAAAAGTCAAACCTGCCTAATGGCACGGAGGTGTATACCAAGGCGCTTTAAGATAGCGCTTCACAAACATCATTTGTGACTACCGAACTAGTAAGATTGTTGAGTTTAAAACCCAAGAGTGTAAATACTGGTATTGTTGGTATTGGGAATACCCTCAGTTCTGTAAGTCAGCGTGTGCAGCTTGAAGTTCATTCTAGTGTGTCCGAATTTAAGCTTCCACTAACATGCTATGTCATTGACCAAATAACTCAATGTTGCCACAACAAAAAATTGACAGAGAAGCTATTGCACTTCCACCTAACATTCAGCTTGCTAAAATTAATTTTGACGTGCCAACCAACATTCACATTTTAATGGCTGCCGATGCATTTTTCCAGGTACTCTTGCCGCAGTCTGAAAACACTGCTGAGAGCCAGCAAGCAGCTGAACGTGAGGCGAAGGCAGCAGCTCAGCATACCACGCAGCCAACATCTATAAATCTAGTGAATACCAAGTTTGGTTATGTTGTCACAGGTACTCTCCCAAATCAGTGCCATTCTAAACATTTACAAAAACAACAAAAAGTAGCTTTGTTCTGTGGCAAATGTGACTCAGAATTAAATAACACTGTTTCTATTTTGTAGAGTTAGGACATGGTTCATATGTAAGCATTGATAAATAAGACCTCACTAGGGATCCTGTGTTCTTCCTCCCACATCATGCAGTGATAAGGCTTGATAAAAAAAACAACAAAGTGTAGAGTAGTGTTTGATTAGGGTTAGCAATCCGGATATCCGTTTTATCCGGATATCCGTCAATTTTACTATCCGGATTATTTGTAGGAAAATATCCGAATATCCGGATAATATAAAACTTGTTTCGAAGGCGATTACAGAAGCATATTTTTAATCGAATTACGTCTACTCACGCTCGTTCAGAGGTCTTGATAGACAATACTTTAGTCTTTTAGTCAAATAAAAAAGATATTCAATTAACGGAGTTTACCTATGAATAAACCATTATTCAGTTTTGTGTATAGCAAGTACAAACTACAACACCAACGAAAAAACAGCTGAAGAACAACAATGCACCGGCTGATGATGGATCACGGCTGAGCTTTTAAAAGCAGGTGGAAAACCGGTACTACAAAAAAGCTCTTCAGAAGTTGTTTAATTCTGTGATACTTGAGGGACGAACGTTTACGGTATGGCATAAAATGTGGTGGTGAGATTCTTTCATAAAATGCAATAGGAACCTGCTGGCGAACTATAAAATCATTATATTTCTAGAGTCATGTTGTAGACATCTGTTTTGTTTTGTTTTTTTGTTATCCCAGTAAACATGAGTAAACTTTACTCTATCAATTTTTACTATGCATGCAAGAGATGTATCCGTTATGCATTTGGTATGGTTAGGGCAAAGTCGAAGCCACCAGAGCACACACCTGCTCTCCCATGACAGCTGCGGTGCGACAGGAATGGCGACGTGTTTTTCGACGGGCCACTAAAGCTACACAATGATGACAACGCAATCTGCCAAGAGTGAACCGATGAAGATCTGAAGATCTGTTTTTTATAAGCTGTCTTGGAGAGTCATTGCGAATAGTTGCACACGTAGGTATGACGACTTCCAGCCACCCAAACAAGCCAGTTTCCAAAAAGGTTTCAGTATCGTAGATTCGTAGATCACATATACAGGGGAAAAAGTTCAATACTTGATTCTAAAAAATCGGCATGCTGGCCAGAAGCTTACTTTGTCGTCAATCAATCAAAGATTCAGGATTATTATTGGTAATAAGAGCGATAAAGAAAATAATACACAAATGTCTTACCTGTTACAGACTTAAGGCTAAGATGGCTGAACAGATAATAGGATCCTTGCCCCCAGACCGAGTGAATGTAAGCAGACCCTTTCAGAAGGTCGGCATGGATTTCACTGGGCCTATTTCAGTCAAACAATCGCGTGTCAGGCGTGCCTTGGTTACGAAAGGCTATATATGTGTGTACGTATGTTTAGCGACAAAGGCCGTCCACCTTGATCTCACGTCTAGTCTTACAACAGCTGCGTTTTTAGCTTCTCTCAAGCGACGACGAGGGTTGCCCAGCGACGTCTATTGCAATAACGCTTCTACATTCAAGGGTACAAGGAACCAGTTAGACGAACTGTTTCGCTTGCAGTCTTCTGGTGGACACCGGAGACAGGTGTAGTCATTTACAGCTCAACAGGGTATCAGTTTCCATTTCATACCCAGGTACTCACCTGTTTTCGGTGGCCTCAGGAAGGCTGCCGTAAAAAGCACAAAACACCATTTGAAAAGGGTTATATCAAAGGCTTTGCTTACATACGAAGAGCTAAGTACAGCACTTGCTCAAATAGAGTCTGTTTTGAATAGTAGGCATCTAAGTCCCATGTCTACAGACATTAATGATTATACATATCTTACGCCAGGCCATTTTTAATAGGCACTGCATTAAATGCGTATTCTGAGAGAAATGTTGTAGATATACCTATAAACAGATAAAATTTTTAATTTATGTTGTAATATGTATCAGTATTTCTGAAAAGTTTGGAGTAAACAGTACTTAAACGTTCTACAATGTAGGCCCAAATGGAAAAATAGTTTGCCAAATGTAGATTAGATTAGATTAGATTCATTTATTTCATATTATCAATGTCAACTTACAAAATATACTTATTTAAAAAGATGTCAGAGGATAATATGATCGTCAAAATAAAAATAAAGTACTAATGTCAAACATAAAAATCTCCCCTAAATGCCTCAGCTAGTATCGGAATTCTTGGTGTCGACATATCGAGTGAAGTCCAGTTCCGTGGCCATCTAGAGGGTAAGGCTAAATTAGCCTCGAAGAAGCTTGATGTGCTCAATAGATCGAGACGGTATTTCACTGCGGCGCATCGCCTGCAACTTTATAAGGCGCAGGTTCGGCCTCATATGGAATACTGTTCTCATCTCTGGGCAGGGGCACCCCAGTACCAGCTTCTCCCTCTGGACCGCATTCAACGAAGGGCAACTCGAATCGTCGACTGCCAGGATATTTCAGATCGGCTTGACTCCCTGGCGCTGCGTAGAGATGTAGCCTCGCTCTGCATTCTCTATCGCATGTACAATGGGGAGTGCTCCGAGGAATTGTTCGGATTGATCCCTGCCGCCTCTTTCCGCCATCGTTCTACGCGACAACATATTCATCCCCATCACATAGATGGTTGGCAGTCCACAACTGTGCGTTTCACTAGAAACTTTCTGCCTCGCACAACCAAACTGTGGAATGAATTGTCGCCTGCGGTATTTCCGGACCGATACGACATTCAAACCTTCAAGAAAAGAGCGTACTCCCAAATCAAAGGCCGGCAACGCACTTGTGACTCCTCTGGTGTTGCGGGTGTCTATGGGCGGCGGTAATCGCTTACCATCAGGTGATCCGTCTGCTCGTTTGTCACCTCTGCCATAAAAAAAAAAAAAAAAAAAAAAGAAATACAATCTGGTCAATATCAACCAATAATTTTTCTGGTCTTCATCGTCGCCGCTTGTGAAAAAATTTCTATCAAAGTACGCCATTATGCTTGGTACAGCAAGCCAGCACGACAAAACCAATCATTCAGACTTCCGACAGACTGCAGTCGATCATCATTCAACCACTCATTCACAACGAATACGTCAAAATTCATTCTGTTTTATCGACGGAGCGAAGAGCAACTTCAGAGCAATCAACGAACAAAACATTCAGAACGTAAACAATCTTCAAAATGTCAGAAGACGAAACTACGCACGAAAAACCAAAAGAAAAATCACTTCAACTGGAGCTATTTAAAACACAATGTGCCTCGATTAAAGGCAAATTGACAAGAATCGCTAATTTCGTACAAAAATTCGACCCAAAAAGGTATTCTACTTCTGAAATCAGTGTGAGATTACAGGACATAACAGGGATCTTTCAAAAATAAGACGATATCCAAACTAAAATAGAATTAATCGATCAAGATAATGCTGAATCCCATGATATGGAGCGAGCCCTTTTTGAAAGCAAATATTATAGCGTGAAAGCTCAAATGGAAGCGCTATTTCCGACTGCAGAACAAAGACCCTCAGCTTCATACTACTCCACACCTGAGCACAACTCCACAATGATGCATGACTGCACCAAATACAAAAAGCCACAAATGAAACTGCCCCAACTGGAGCTTCCAAGATTTGACGGAGATATCTAGCTAGAGATTGCTAGCCAGGGGGGGCCTGCTTGGGTTCACCGGGACTGCAGCAGTAAACGGAACATCTCCTACCTACTGGAACACAAATTCTAATTTTTGGGCACTAATTGGCACAAACTGGCCACTAATTATCTGCAAAAGAAAGATTCCAAACAATACCGGGGGGCTGCTGCAGTCCCGGACCTGAGAATTATCACCATTAGGGGTCAACTCTGAAATCGCAACTAAACTTGTATTATTTTAAATAATTTTAATATAGTTAGGCAAGTTACTTACTCTGGTTTTATTTTTACGTTGCTCGTGTTTCGGGTTCCAAATAATGGGCTCATTGTGATAAACATCAATGAACCTCAGTATTTCTTCATTACTTATTGGAGCCATGTTCGTACATATATTTAAATTAAGCGTGACACTACAGTCTTCTCCGACGCGTAATAATGTACTGAACGCTCGGCCAACGTGTGATCGCTGTTTGCGGCTTGCGCCAAATTCCTTTGATTTGTGCACGGAAAACCGACATAGTGGGTCCACGAGAAAACAGGGCAATAATCGGATCGTCGGCGAGCGTTGGCCGCAAACGCCAAATACCTACAAAACGGCCCAGTACACGTTGGCCGAGTGCATTCGCCAAGCGCGTTGAGCCAACGTGTACTGGATGACAATTGTAGTGTCATGATTGCGTTCAGAAACTTATAGTCAGTTCATGTACATTTATTATTATATTCCATTCTCAATTTTGCTCCATATAATTATTTTGTGAGTAAATGTAGATTCATGCATTCTGGAAAATGCCAGAGCTAACCACGGCGCCTTGTAACTAAATTCCTACTGACCTCCACCTTCCCCATAGTCAGTCCTCAACCTGCCAAATTGAATGCATGCTTCTACAATTTTCCGCGCCTTGATTACTTTCAACAACCCTTACTCAGTTACCAAGATTTAATTTGTACATGGGATAGTAAAATACAATTAAAGTGTTTGTCAATTCTTTATTCACCCTTAATTTCATTACCTCCAATTAACGTTACCTCCCTCACCTTGTATACTTTTCAAATATACAGGGTATTAGGGTTTAAGGGTAGACGAACCTGAACAACTTTCCACAAGATTTTTTTTTCAGGAAACGAAAAAAAAAATCGGCTTCTCCATACAAAATTATAAACTTGATTGGACAGTTTGTATGGCGAAGCCGATTTTCTTTTTCGTTTCCTGAAAAAAAGTCTTGTGGAAAGTTGTTCAGTTTCGTCTACTGAGCAATCCCTTAAAGTTTTCAGAAACCTGTCCCTTACACCCTGTATATATTTATGTTCTATTTAATAAAACTACACTGTAGAAAATATTTTAATTCTGAGAATCTTGTATCTGTATATCCTCACGGCATCCATGTAGTCCAAGATTTTGCTAGTGAACAGAGGCCTTTCCCAAAATTCAACGCTTATAGTTTCTAAACGCTCCTAAGTAGGGATTACATATATTTTTCTTTTCCGGCTTTTACTTCAAGGATTTTAAGAAACGTCTTTTAAAAAAATATATTTAAACCTGTCGTTAGTATTAAAATATCTTTTAAAGCGTCTTAGGACTGAGTTTCTCTTTTAAATATCAACCTTGAAAATCCCTCGAGATTGTTAATTACTACTTAACCGTATAAATTTTAAATTTAAATTGAAAGTTTACAACCCTAAGTACTCTGAGGTCTAAAAGAATGGAATGCCTTCCTATCCTGCATCATTCCAGCTCAGATCCTTCGTCCATATTATACCACCTAACCAACAAAATGAGAATAAGCGATTCCACTCGCAATAGTTTTATAACTGTGCTGCAGGGACTTCCCATAGTTTGGCGTTCAGGTGCTGGTACTAGGATTCAGTCCCTGGAGCGGTTCCAGGCGTTCGAGAAACTCGCTGAGGTTCTACGCAGCGATATCCCTAATGCCAGCATATCCGACGCCCGCGCCAAATATCGACAGTACCGAGAAAAATATGGAAGGAATGCTCAGAGATGGAAATGTGAGAAGAAAGAGTCATTTTCTAAGAGCGGACATGAAAATAATAAATGATTGGCATCAGCATCTTCTACGCCACATTCTGAATTATTTACAATTCCCAGCCTGGCAAGGTGGGAATGTCCGCTCTTGGAACATGACTCTTTCTTCTCACAGCCTGCAGAGATGTCTTTCCTTTTCCTACTAATGTCTGCTCTGCGCAAGTACATTCGTAGGACCATTGTACAATAAGTACACTGCGCCGTTTCCAAAGAGCGCGCCGAATATTCTAGAAACTTGCTACTTCATTTAGTCGGTTTATATCTGTTTAAAATGAAAAAAGCTATTTTCTTAGTAAATATTATAGTTAGAAGGCTGGATTTTAGGCATAAATTCCATTTAAGGAGCATTACTTCCAGGTGAAGGTCCTGTGATTCCAGCATTATTGAATTTCAAATTTTGTCAACAAAGTCGATTTTTCTCTACGCAAGCTACAATAGTAGTTTTTTTACTTTTTGTAGTCACGAGAGATAGCACTAATTATTTGTTCTTACCGGATATGTCCAACCTTCTCCGTTTTTGCTAGTCAGGGGGCCTGCTTGGGTCCACCGGGACTGCAGCATTAAACGGAATATCTCGGAAAGTACTGGAGCACAAATTCAAATTTTTGGACACTAATTATGTTTAAAAGAAGGAGTTCAAACAACGCTGGGGGCCTGCTGCAGTCCCGGACATATAATACTCTGGATGGCCCAATAGTAAAATTTGTTCATATCAATATATGGGTTAAACCTCTTGAAATATTACTGGACTGTTCTATTGTAGTTTGTAAGTATACCCACCACATATTTTATATTTCAGGTTAATGATGCTTGGAGTTAAATAGCAGTTAATTTTAATATTCCAGTAACTGAATTAAAAAAAAGAAGGACTTACTAATGGCTACATACTGAATACATCACAAGAAGAAAATCCAGTCCATTAAATCCGGCATGGGTGAAGATGAGCATTACGACCCTATTTGGCCGTTTTACGAGCCAATGGATTACTTTTTGAATGATGTGAAAGTTGCAGCGTAATACAGAGGATAAGGGTGTAAGTAAAACAAAATATTATTATTTTACACAAATTTTAATTATTTTCTATTCTGTTTCTACAAAAATAATCCACAAAATCCAACCGTATCTGAGTTGCCGTTTGCGTAGGTCTACGTGGCACATTTTTTAATGGCAACAAAGCACTATCTCTATTTTCTTTCCTCCATGAACCTGGTCGTACTAGTTCCCCGTTAATGAAAGTATCAAATTAACCTGGGGGTGTATAAATATTCCGAGATGAACTACTGTATCTCAAAAAGTTATGTAAAAGTAGACAAGTCATTGAATTGGGGTTTCCAGAGCTATAGCTTTTTTAAAATTCAAAACCAGGCGCATAGGATGCCGATAATGTTTTCTACTTATACACGAGAACGAGACAATTGCTGATTAAATATTCTTTCCGGGAATCCTAGGGCCTAATCCTAATCCTGGTGGCCTGGAAAAGGTTTCATTATGTGTGTACTTAGCGCAAATGCTCCATCTCCTAAAAATACGAAAGGAATATTAAAATTCCAAAAAATTCAGTCTGTATATAATTATGAAAATCGGAAGCAGCTAATCGGGGCAAACTTATTAAGGGATATTTTCAGAAACTGTTATTTTGAGAAACTGTTATTTTGAGAAAGCGACATTTTGAGAAATGTCTATGTTTTGCGAATGGGAGGACATTATCCGCCTAAATGTTTTGAACCTGAACGTTACTACTATTAGGAATCTTTGGGACATTCTTGTTGTCAGTCTGTAACGTGTTTACTACCGTTTCGGCAAATAACCGTAGGAAAAAAAAACGGCAAGACAAACCGACCTGTTATACAAAGAACTTAAAAATAAGGTGGTACGATGCGACAAAAATCGGTGCTTTTATTTAAAGGGCTTAATGAACTCATATATGTATACTATTAATTTAAACAAATTTTATTTGATTTACCTTGTTCTGTTTCGATGTATACTCAGCATCTACCATCTTTTGCGCCATCTCTTTTTAATCACTCTTCTCTGGTGCAAATGTGAATAAAATTTGAAAGCGCTGTACAAGTATATTGCAGCGGTCGCGATCACCCTAACGTCCATCTTCATGTAGCGACCAACGCAGAATGAAACGCGCCAACGTGAACAGCACCACAAAAATTTGCCGAGGGCACTCGCCGAGCGCGTTGGGCCAACATTGGGCCAACGTGTACTGGACGCATCAGATTGACGTGACGTAGGGTTCGTTCCAAAAAACGTGTTAATTTACTCAAGCGTAGGGATTATTGAAAGTGTTAAGTTATTGTACATTCTCTAAGCGGAAAGGGAACAGGAGATGTATTAACTCTTGACTGAAGTTGACTGACATGGAAACGGACCGATTTGTTGTGAGAATGAAATGTGATTTGGACTCTGGGAAGGAGCAATTTTTACTTCATCGAAAGTGAAATTTTTACTTCATCGTGTTTGTTCCGCTTTCACGCTGAAACTACTGAACGGATTAGGATGAAATTTGGTAGGTAGACAGATAAAGCACTCGGGTAATACATATAATACTTTTAAGTAAAGGTTGGAAAACAAATCTGATATAACATTTCCAAGATCTGGATATAACATTTCCATGCCATCCTCAAAAACCATCACAAATACAATATCCACGCGGGCGGAGCTGCGGGCAACAGCTAGTTTAAAATAAAGACGTGATTTTTTGTGCGTACCTAATCTTATAACATTGCGTAAACCCATAAAAACATATAGTGCGTGTAAAATAAAAAAGACGACATCTTTTTTACTGTGTCATCAATTAATCATCATTGCGCTTTCATTTGCCGCGTTACGTTGAATCGACAAATGCGACACGCTGATTGGCTCCAGCCGGACGTAAGTTGTGTCTGATTCGCTGTCGGTGATGTGATATTTGAACTGTGCCTGCGCGGTGATTTAGGACACCAATTGACATTTTTGCCATTTTGATTGCGTAATACGATTTGTACAAAATTGACAATTACAATTGACAATAACAAAAATTTACAATTTTTGTGAAAATAAGAGCGAGCTACAGAATGCGTATTTGGAGCTTCTCCAGGTAAAATTACATCATTTACAGAATAACTTTGCCGAATTTAGAGAATTAAACATAAAAATATCTGCCCGAACCATTTGTTTCTAGAAAAATTGGGCGCAAGCCTATTTTTGACAAAGACTTCGAGCAAGAACTGGTGGATTATGCTTTCACTATGGAAACTAAATTATACGGGTTGACACGGATGGATATGCGAAGAAAAGCATACTAAGTTGCTGCTAAAAATAATTCGCCGAATCCGTTTCACGATGAAGCCGCCGGCAGATAATGGCTGGAAGGCTTTTTAAAAAGACACAAGGACATTTTGACACTGAGGCAGCCAACTGGGACATCATTCGCTAGGGCTCTTGATTTTACAAAAGAAAAAATGGACGAATTCTACGACAACCTTGAAGAGGTCTATGACGAAAAATATTACCCAGCTAATCGTATTTTTAATGTCGATGAAACTGGTCTGTCAATTGTTCAGTCCAAACACCCAAAAATAATAGCGCGCCCAGGCAAAAAACAATTTGTTGCTATAACCTGTATGAGCCTAGCAGGGATTTTTGTCCCACCTATGATCATTTTCCCACGGAAAAATATGAATCAAAATTTGATAAAAGGTTCAATAGGTAGAGTACATCCATCTGGTTGGATACAAAAAAACTTGTTCACAGAATGGTTTCAGCATTTTATTGATTACGTGAAGCCTACAGAAGCTTCGCCAGTGCTTCTTTTATTAGATGGGCACCACAGTCACACAAAAAATATCGATCTCATAGATTTAGCTAGAGAACATCACGTAACAATAGTACCACTGCCGCCCCACTGCACCCATAAAATTCAACCACTGGACAGAACGTGGCTTCTGAACAACACCAAAGCATTAACAGCTTATGATATTGTCGAGCTGTTTGAGAACGCTTACAGAATATGTCAAACCGGAGAGATAGCAGCCAAAGGGTTTAGTGTCGGCGGGATATATCCGTTTAACACAAATGTTTTCTCAGCAGCAGATTACCTTGCAGAAGCACAAGAGGCTCAGATTTCTGCCGAGTCAACTACAAGTCCACCGGATAATTTTAGTATTCTTTCGAATGATGAATCAGTCGAACAACCGGTGTGATCCATAGCAGCGTCACGACCAGATAGTTTTAGAGGAACTCCAACTGATCCAAAGCTTGTTTCTCGAGAAAGGCCCATTCCAGCTGGACTATTATGGCTTTTAGGCAAGTGGACGCATCAAGCCCTTCTAGGCAAGTGGACGCACAAAACCCTTCTAGGCATGTGGACTCACCAAGCCCTTCTAGGCAAGTGGACGCACCAAGCCCTTCTAGGCAAGTGGACTCACCAAGCCCTTCTAGGCAAGTGGACGCACCAAAACCTTCTAGGCAAGTGGACTGGTGCTTCTAGACAAGTGGACGCACCAAGCCCTTCTAGGCAAGTGGACGCACCAAGCCCTTCTAGGTAAGTGGACGCACCAAGCCCTTCTAGAGAAGTGGACGCACCAAGCCCTTCTAGGCAAGTGGACGCACCATGCCCTTCTAGACAAGTAGACGCACCAAGATCTTCAAGGCAAGTGGATGCACCATGGCCTTCAAGGCAAGTGGACGCACCATGGCCTTCAAGGCAAGTGGACGCACCATGGCCTTCAAGGCAAGTGGACGCACCATGGCCTTCTAGGCAAGTGGACTCACCAAGCCCTTCTAGGCAAGTGGACGCACCAAAACCTTCTAGGCAAGTGGACTGGTGCTTCTAGACAAGTGGACGCACCAAGCCCTTCTAGGCAAGTGGACGCACCAAGCCCTTCTAGGTAAGTGGACGCACCAAGCCCTTCTAGGCAAGTGGACGCACCAAGCCCTTCTAGGCAAGTGGACGCACCAAGCCCTTCTAGAGAAGTGGACGCACCAAGCCCTTCTAGGCAAGTGGACGCACCAAGCCCTTCTAGACAAGTAGACGCACCAAGATCTTCAAGGCAAGTGGATGCACCATGGCCTTCAAGGCAAGTGGACGCACCATGGCCTTCAAGGCAAGTGGACGCACCATGGCCTTCAAGGCAAGTGGACGCACCATGGCCTTCTAGGCAAGTGGAGGCACCGATCCCTTCAAGGCAAGTGGAGGCACCGATCCCTTCAAGGCAAGTGGACGCACCATGCCCTTCTAGGCAGGTGGATGCACCAAGCCCTTCTAGGCAATTAGACGCACCAAGCCCTTCTGGGGAAGTGGATACATCTGTCACTTCTAGGCATGAAAATTTACCATGCCCTTCTAAGCGAGTGGATACAGGCTCTTTGATACAAATGGACATACCAGGCCCATCTCGTCAACCGAATATACAAAAACTTTCTAGACAAGTGAACGCACCGGGTTCATCTTATCAACTGGATCTACCAGGCCCATCTAAACAAATGGATCAGGAACATCTAAGCCCCATTAAGATAAGAGATAAGATAATAATTTATTCATTTGTAAAACGTAAATAATTTACATAGGTTTCTTAAAATTAAACACAGTACAAATTAATGGGTGCCTGAACTAGGATAAACCTGTAACCTGTCAGGCAACAAAATTCTTAGATGTTATACTTATAAGCATAATACAATATCTTAATAATTATTATTCGTTCTGAATAGTCTAAATATTATATGTAATAACAATTTTCCGTGTTAACTGGGTCAACATCAATATTGCAAAAATTGTGTTTGATGACAGTGACCTAGAGAAATTTTGCTTAGATTGGCTTAATATTAATTAGGGTTATTTATTAAATAACTAAATAGTGGTTATTAGCTAAACACTAGTGGTTATTAAATTACTAAATAACATCTTAAAGATAGGCACAAAAACATTATCACTTTATTGCGCTAAAATATTTTATAATTAACGCTCTTGTAGTCTATAATAAAGTGGCACTTTTAGGCACCTTCATAGTCTATTGAGTTGATGTTGAGTTCAGCGTTTTTCTTAGCTGGGCACTCAACGTCGCCTGTGTTTTTTTTAAATCGTAGGCATGTTGCACATTTTGGAGACTCGGTTTTCTTTGAGCATTTGGCAATCGAGTGACCTAGTTCGCCACAATGTCCACACGTCGTTGTCGTTTCTCTGTACGACTTGGCCGCATGGCCATACTGATGGCATTTGTAACACCTAGTCACCAAAGTGAAATCTCTTACTGGGCAGGAGGTCCAGTTGACAAAAACTCTTTCTTGAGTAATTAGTGCCTTACGAATATAGGCTGAAACTTCGATGATGTAGTGACAAGTCTCGGCATCCCTTTTTCCTGATTTGTGGCTTAGTTTTATACTGGTCAAAAACGCTTCACGGGTCATTGTTGGAAGCTTGTGGCTAAATTCTGCTCATAAATGCATTTTAGGGCTTCATCTTCTGCCAGAGATGCGGGCACTCCTATGACTATTATTCGAGGTCTGCGCTTATGAGGTTCATCAACAGTGAGGCCAGAGGTATTGAGTTGTACCGACTGTTTTAGTTTTTCAATATCAGCCTATGTTTCAGTGCTAATGATGACTCCACCGTTTTTATTTTTCCTTAATCCTCGTACCTGGAGCTGCATTTGTTCTGGGCTGATGATCTTTTGCACTAGATTTTTTGTCTCGTCACTAGTTTTCACTTTATTTTGTAGATAGATGGCCACTGAACTTAAATTGTTAGGGCGAAGGAAATTGTTCGAACCCTTTTTGACCATGTCAGCAAAGGAGACATTTCCCGTGGCTAGTTTAGTATAAGTCTCCTTAATATTCTGCTTAAATTCAGCAAGACATTCTGATAAGTCTCTTTTTTCTTTTAGGTCTTGTATCATAATGTGGGCTTGTATAGTTTTCTGTTTGAGGGACTGATATTGTACCGCGATTTGTGAAGTTCCGTGGGCAACTTTTCGGCACAAATTGTTAATCCGTAGTTTTTGTTCAGAGTTCATCTTACCTTCTGCCACTATTAAACACACCTCGTTTAGATTCTTCTCAATATTGGTCATCCAAGATTGGATTTCAGGCGTCGACATTATTTCTAAAACTTGTTCAGACCCTTGGGCCACCCCCTGTGGCATGGAGGGATTATCCATTTTTATAAATGAAATTATTATATTTTATTTAAAGACATATCATATTTAAACTATTCACTACACACAAACATGCAGCACTCGATAAACACAAACTAGGTCACAATATTGTAATAAAAGTATTTAATTTTAATTTCGCATAGATGTGCACGTCTGTACGCTAGAACGACCGAGTAATAATATTTTGGCTGTTCCGAAAACAATATCTAATTCTCCGTACAAGAGCAAACTGGAAGAAACTGAAAAGAACAGAAAAAGCAGATCCTAAACGTGATAAGAAAAATGATAGTAAGAAAAAAGAGAGGAAAGGAGAATGACGTAAAGAAGCGAAAGAAGGATAACGAAAAGAAAGTGAAAAATAAAGGCAAAGGGAAAGGGAAGAGGCAAATACTTCGCGATAGCAGTAGTAGTGACAGCGATGCTACTGATGCCCTTGAATTGATGATTTTTGAATCTGATACTCGGATGATGATATTTCTTCTCCACCGCTTATTCTAAGACCTCTTAAGGACGACGGGAGTGTTTCTTCTGTAATGGTAAATATAGCGAAGATGAAAGAGGAGAGGAATGGGTACAATGTGCTATGTGTGAAGTGTGGGTGCATAGTGAATCTGCTGGTTACGAAACTGCTACCTCCTACTTATGTGATTATTGTAAACATCCTCCTAAAAAGTATTTGTAAGCACTGTTTTTTATGTTATGTTTTTTAAAGCACTGAGAATTGTATTTGTTCCATCTTGTTTCTGTCTAAATATCCATTTTGTTTCTATAGCCTTTGCTCCATCTGGTAAATGTGCTTCTCCCCAGGTTTCCAATTTATTATGTGAGCTGAATTTCTTATTTATTGCTTCTTGCCATTCTTCCGTTTGTATAGCTTCTTCATAGTTTGTAGGTATTCCTGAGCATAAACAGTATGGTATATTTAAATCATAGTCTTCCAATTTTTTAGGTTTCTGAATAATTCTTCCTGTTCTTGTTTTTATTTGAGGCTGATCTATATTTTCTTCATCTGAATCTTTTTCATATTCATTTTCCCTTTCTTCTTGATTATTTTCATGATTTTCAACTTTTTCTTTATTTTGTTTTTCTTGTATAATCTGTTTTTTTCTGTCTTTCTACTTTCTGTCTTTCTTCTTTCTGTTTTTCTTCTTTTTGTCTTTCTTCTTTTTGTCTTTCTTCTTTCTCACTATTTTTTCTTTCTTCCTCATATTGTCTTGTGTATTAATCTTCTTGATTCTTTTGCTCTTTGCACTTAATCTGATGTTCGTCAAATCTCACATCCCTTGAAATAACTATTTCATTCTTTTCAGGATCCCATAATCTGTATCCATTTGGTGAGTATCCTATAAATATCATTTTCTTTGCTCTTTTGTCAAGTTTGTCTTGTCTGGGTATAGTCACTGCCCATGCTTTTGAACCAAAAACTTTTAGTTTGGACATATCATATTTTCCTGTCATTATTCTTGCAGGTACATCAAAATTAATTGCTGAGGAGGAACAACGGTTTATCTGGTACACAGCACATCTAACAGCTTCGCCCCATAAATGCTTCGGCAGTCCTGTCTCCAGTTACAATGTTCTTGCTTTGTTGTAAATAGTTCAATTAATTCTTTCTGAAACTCCGTTGGATTGTGAGCTGTATGGAATTGTATACTGTATAATTATACCTTTTTGTCTGCAAAAATCTTGTATTTTCTGATTCTTAAACTTAAAAGAGAAAACTTCTCTAAAAAGAGAAAATATGAAGCTACTGATAATTTGATTAACTACATGCAACAGCTGGAAACTCAAACGGGGAAGAGAATGAAGAAAATAAGGTGCGATAATGGAGGTGAGTTTAAGCATAAGAAAATACAAGATTTTCGCAGGTATAATTATACAGTATACAATTCCATACAGCCCACAATCCAACAGAGTTTCAGAAAGAATGAATCGAGCTCAGAGCGAAGACAACGCTATCCAATTCAGGGATGTGAGTTGTTTCTGTGAGCCGCTGCGTGGTAATTGCAACTGTTTCCCCCCCGAAAATACACTTTTTGGCTTCTGACGATTATCGTTATCATCACCCATCTGCATGTGGCTCAAAATCGAAACAATTTATGCCATGTAATAGCAGTCTCAACCCTTCTATTGGTAAATTACCAACAATATTAATTATGTATAGATTAATTAATTCTTTAATTTTTTAATTTAATTTTAATTAATTCTGTAATTCTTAAGTCTGTATGGAACCCATGTGGTGAACTTACCAACCCAAAAACTTCTTATATGTATAACTCTTTGCGCAGTAGTATGAGACACTCTAGCATGTTGATGCAGATCCTCGACAGACTAGTTACGTGTACGACTTAACGCTTCCTTATTTTTATCGACGGTTCCCATTCTAGAGGCTGATGTCTGTTGACCTTCCCACGGCAAGTCTTCTGCCTGCACTCTTCCATCTTTGTGAGACTAAAGCCATTTTATCATCGTACTTTTACTGATGGTATTATGCCCTACCTTTATAACTGTATATCACCAGTTATTACGTAAAGGATGAGCATATTTCAAGAAGAGACCACAAAAACATAGGCTACAAAAATCCATGAAAATACTTGCAACTCGATGAATGGTACTTGGGAGCGAAATCGACCGACGACGCTAGCAACAACTACGATTGGTCCAGAAAGTGTGAAAAACTTCAAGCTCCGGTATTAGGAATTTCATATTGATAAGTGAAATAATTGCTGCAGCGATTCCCTTTCATGGCGATGCTGGAAAAAATGAAATTCATCGACCCTAAAGAGATACAGGATCGAAAAATAAAATCAATTGCGGATATTTTGGGACGATTTCCTAATATTGTGCCTACCAATGATCTCTGAATGTGGATCGAAACGAATCGGTTGAATCGTATAAGAAAATCATCGCTGACATGGATTGTGGACTAGTGTGGAGATGGGTACAAAATGTTTTCTAATTTAACTGCTTTTGTATTTAACTTATTGTGTTTATATTTACCGCACTCTAGTGCAGTGTTTTTCAACCAGTGGGTCGCGACCCCCCATCGACGTGGCTCCGCGCTCGAAAAAATCACCTTTTCGAAAGAAAAATCCAACTGTTACGTGCTTATATACTGTGAAGTTCGTGACAAAGTATACTGTATAATTTGGGTCTACGAACTCTACAACTTGGGCCGCGAACCTATAAGGTGCGAAAACACGCGACGGACATTACCTACACCGCGAAGCTAAGTGATAGACAATAACTATAATATGGAGACACAATCCACCGCCGACCAGCAACGTCCCGATATCATGATCGACGATGTAAGTGGCCCGGAAGAAGATCACAGCGCGGCGGCGGAGCTAAAAACTGGCAGTGGTGCCCTCGCCCCCGCACCCGCTAGCGCGGCCGGTGCATCTACGAGTGTGGACACCGAGAGACTCCTGACTGGCGTCATGGAGTCCTTGACCAGAATGCAAGCGGAGACCAACAGAGCCCTGGTGGAGACACTGAGGTCAATGTCGTGTAGCAGCCCCTGGAACACATCGACGACGTCATCGCTGAGTATCCCCGCGCCGAACGCGCCGGGCGCCTTCGGGGAACTTCGTGAAGTGCACAGCAAGGTTCGACGGGTAATCGCAGGATGCCGAGGTGGTGAAGGCTTTTATAGACGCCGCTGTGTCGCTGTACAAGAAGTGCAGCGGTGTGAGCAACGAGCACGCGCTGCTCGGGCTGCCGATGCTGCTGAAGGAGGACGCCGCTATGTGGTGGCGCGGCACCCGCACCACCGTCTCCTCCTGGTCGGACGCCGTGGCGCGCCTGCGCATATGTACGCAATGCAACGGCCGGCATATAAAGTGTTACGTAAAATATATGCTAGGGACCAGAACGATTATGAAAGAGCCGAAGATTTCATTTGTAAAGTGCGGTCTCTATTAGTTAAGTTGCCGTATTCGGTCCCACTGCCTATGCAAATCGACATAATTTACGGTTTATTACACCGTCATGTAAGGAGTGATTTAGATACCGCTATAAACGCGTACGTTGTTTATTTTGCAAGTTTTATGGCCACCAAACGAGTAATTGCCGCAATAAAATCGCGAAACCAAACTCTAACAATGCATACTCGAATTCCAATGGGAGTAACGCTAATACGGGATCGAACCAGATACGTTGCTATGGATGTGGCCAACCCGGAGTCGTACAATAGAAATGCGAAACTTATCAAGGCAAGAGCGTGTGCGTGAAATCATTCGAATTTAATATTATTAGCGCCGATGGCAATGTCACGCACAAGCAACACGTAGCGACGCCTCGCCATCCTAAGATACCAGTGTGCGTAGCTAGAAGGGAAGGCGTTGCTATAGTTGATACGGGTGCTACATGTAGCATTGCTAGCCCTACGTTGTACGATATTTTACTTTCGAACGGGGTGGAATTTCGCGAAGCTGAGGCTGCTCCATGTGAAGAAAACACGTGGATTATAACTTTTAAATAGGCTTTAATCTTCCTTTGACACAAGAAATACATTCATTTTTAAGATATTTTTAAATGAATATTGAATACTGCACAGCGCTATTTCCAGTTAACTGTCTCACTTGAAATTCAAAAATAGACTGACGCGCACTCGCCACCATTTCCCTCGTGCAATGCTCTCCCCTCTACTTTGATCTGTGGCGCCCTCTGTGCGTCAGTCGATCTTCAAGTTTTACATTACTTGATTTACTCTTTATATTATTTTTAACTGTAATTATATTATGTTTTGATAATATTAAGCAACAATTATAGTGATTATTTACAGTACAACAAAATATAGCTAACAGTCGGCCATCCGATTCCAACGAACGACCTCGTACGTATTTTTTTATGTAATAAAAAAAAAAGACTACAAACATATTCTATACATAGAAACCGTATACACTGAGTAAGTGTCTTAATTATAATATTTTCATTTTTTAACAACATTTATAACTAAAATACTTCTCATTAATTTAATAAATAATTTCGTATTTTTCACTATCAAAAAAAACAAGAAATGTTCCTCTTAAAATACAAATTACACGAAATAATTTTCTCTTTTGACACTAATTTTCAATATTACGTTCATGAACAACAAGCAATAATTTCGAAAATATGACATCACATTTGTAAAAAAAAACAATTTTAGAACAATATTATATCGTTTAGCAGTTCAATAAAACTAAGTAAATGATACAGTGGAAAACACCGTATTAATAACAGGACCTGTTTACCCTGAATACCGTAACATCCATTTGGCAATAGGCACCATTCGTCCTGAATACCGTAACATCAATTTGGCAACAGGCCCCGCTCGTCCTAATTACCGTAACATCAATTCGGTAACAGGCCCCATTCATCCCGAATACCGTAACATTAAAGCTTCAATTTAAGTCATATACTACATGATCTTTAATTATGTATAGATATTTAACATAGTCCAATACACTCAGGTATTCCTTATTAATATTTTATTCACTATAATTGAATTCTCAATTAAAGGAACATAAAAGTGACAACTAAATATTTTGATAACTTGGGTAGCACTTAGGAAGTGGTGCCTTATTTCAGTCAAGAAAACAAATAATCTTTGCTAGAGTCTATGTGGAATTTATACACTCTTTTGTTGTAGTTTATGTAAAGAAATATTATTATTACCAAAAGCAACCAAGTTCGTCAGACATAGCTAACCTTTTAATCCATTATGAACCAACCCAGTTATTTTTCCGTTGCCTTAAAGCATAACACATTCTGCTAAAGTGGTTTAGGGAAATAATAACTAGATACTGGAGTAAGAGATACGATTGGTTTCGGAAATAAAAACTTCACTTATTAACAACCAATGAATTAACTTTAAATTGTGGGTATCAAATATTTACTCAAAACAAGTTGAAGATTAATCACATAAGACAATGACAGGTTAAAACCCCTGATTCTTTCAGACAGTTTTAAATAACAAAAATAGTATTGGAAGTGTCATTTCTCTTCCTGCACGACTAATTAAGATGTGAAGCATAATGTCACAAAAGGATTAACGAACAGATAGAAGCTTTGCGTAATAATGCGTAATACGTTAATATAAATAGTATCTAAATAAACTGTTGGTAATACATAACATTGCATTACTTAACCCTGTTTTCTTTAATTTGAACAACTGTACACGTTGAGTTGCATTCGAGGTTTCACAGTACATATTTCCCTTATATTTTACATAAACATATGAACGTATTTTATTATCAAGAAACTTCAAAATCCATGGTTTACAATTTGACTACGAAAGGACTATATTAAAATAAAATATGTGTAGACAATTGAAGATTTTATCTACGAATTATCCTCGAGTGGTTTCCGAGGTAATTCTAATTATAATCACGATTCTACCCGAAGAGTTTTCTTTTATGTAATATCAATATATTATCCAGAACAAATCACACTCATCTGACTCCAAACTAGGAAAGTAAAAACAGTATTGTACAGTACATGAGTTGTCTGCATAGTGCTTTACCAATTAGATAATTTAGCATATCACGACGGATATACTATACCACAGACATCCCTTGTGACACCACGGTTAAGTTGGGCCACACGATATAACAGATCTGTTATACACCAAATCAGTTAAGTATACCTATACGATAAATTATAGGTACCGACTTGCTACTATAACTTAATTTTCCGACGAAACATTATTAATAAAAACACAATAGTTTTAATAGTTTATCTTTTCAATTCATTTTTCTTTTTCTTTTCATTTGAATCTAACAGTAACCAAAATTAATTATATATTTATTATTATCCTGTTTTGTTGTGCAATAAAGTGTTGTCATTCATTCATTAAAGTACTTATGTTTTTAAATATCATTCAAATCTCAGGGAGCCTCTTTATATATTAAATACCACAGTATAAGGACATTATACAATATGGTCACTCCCTGCCGATCTCTGAATGCTACCTCAGAACCCCTGTGTGACCGATGTGTGACCATTTGTCAAGGGGTTGTCAAACCAAAGCACAATATAATACCCAAAGACAATGAGGGCTAATTATTGAATCTCGATTCATCCCTAGTTCATCGCGCACACATTTACACGTGCATAGACATAAATGTCTATGTAGTAAACAATGGCGCGAAATCTGTATGAAGTGTCCGGGGTGTGATTAAAAACATAACTGTGGTCATTAACAACACTGCGACGAAGTCACTGACTTAAATATCCGTCAGCTGTCAACCCACAAGTAAGTGGAAGTTTACCTCACAAAATATACGAGATTAGAATGATTACTCTTCCACCGATCATATCTTTAAACCTACTAACATACTAAATGTGGCGTACAAAACAACTTTGTATCCTGTAGTACCCGTGCTTGAATCTACCAGTCACTACAATGGCATCAATAAACACAAACGTATATTTCCCGTAGATTCGACTAACTACATATTTATGTATCACACTAATTATGCCTAAGAGGCTGAGAATCGATAAATATATGTACTATTAACAATACTCGATAACATTTTATTGTCATAAGTTGTGCAAATTATTTATCTTTGTTGGTATATTTTTTTCATATACCTACGTAAAGGTAAGCCCTTTGTTGTGTACTTAATAAACCCATTTTAAATTCAAAACGTGATCTTGTAATAAATATACAACATCATAATCATAAAATAATAAAAATAACACGAGAACAATTAAGTTCAAAATAATTGTACATTTATTTTCTAGGTCCATCATTAATTTTCGTAGGGACAGACAGGTTCCAGCCCCTTTCACACTGGCAAGATTTAAATAGACTAATGCTGCTGCCATTGAAACGAATTAGAGAAGTCCCATACAAAGGTGTTACAAATTTCTAATAAGGAATATGAAGGGCTTTTCTTTTAAGATGTTTATTAACATTTACAAATTACAATGATTTTATTTTATTTCCTTTTTCAAGAGGATATGAACTGCTTTATTTGTAAAACCAATTATTGTAATCGATTACTTTAAATATGGCAACCGTTTCACCAAGCCAAATTTATTGATAGGTATTGTTTAAAAACTGATCTGCATTAGGAGTATTTTTTTTTAAATACTTTCCATCAAACTTTACTTTTAAATGTTATGTCTCTTCTTTTTTTGTTCCTGTTCTATCAGTTAACCGTTATTATATTTTTACTAGTATAGTTTTAAAATGGTAATAAGTCATTTATTCAACATTCATACCAAAATAAGTATGAATATTGTAAATATAATGTATTCTGCAAGTAGGTAGTTTCGCTTTTTTTTTTTAATTATCAGACTGACAAGTATTTGGATATTTAGAGCAACTATATCTATTATGTTGTTCAAAACTATATGAAACTATACCATACGTTTATCACCATCAAAACAAGACCCAGCACTTATAAAATTTCTCTTTTCACCATGAGAATACTCTCATACCATACGGTCTACTACACATTAAGAGTCCTTTGTACACTGTTTTTCTTTCTGTTTTTATAGCGGTAAATGAGAAGAAATGCTTGCAAGTGAACAACATCCAGCAAAGTGAACAACTTCCATCAAAGCGAACAACTTCTATCAAATTAAACAAATTCCCGAAAAGTAGACAACTTCCACAAAATGAACTACTCCCTGACTTGGACAGTTTCTAGAAAACGCTTCAAATCCAATCAATGAGCTGTCCTTCCCTTTCATACATTTAGTTAAGTAATTTGTTTACAGTAGGTAGGACCTGGCAATAGCTAATAAAGAACTTTACGTTTATTGTATAATAAATACGATATTATAGGCCTCTCAAGCAACATGTCTTACAACAGCTGGTATGACGTTTTTAATTTACTCTGTCGAATCGGTGGGTATTTAGAAATTATAATTTTAATAATTAAGAATAAAGATTGCAGGGTAAATACAAAGTTAACGTTAACAGTGCAATTGTTATTCTTCAATGCTGACAAAAGAGTGCATGGTTGCTCGTTGTGATTATCTTCTTTTTGAGAGAAGCAAAATCTATTGAAGCTCTAGTGAACTATAAACCGTCATTGTTTTTCTAAAAGTTATCCGTATTTATAATGATTACAGTCAAAATTATCTACCTCTGATGTAAAAAAATAAGGCATAGTTTTATTCGTCTGGTCTATTGTATACAAAACTAGCAAAGTTTGACCAACTACGTCTTTAAGTTTTATTTTAAACGTCTTAGATCCCAAATAAACTTATAAATTTTAAATTCAGTTTTTGTACTTGACTAATATTGCACACAGAAAGAAGGTAAATAAAGTCATCAATAAGGAAATAATACACAAAAGGTACAGCTTATTTCCACAAGAAATTTCTTCCAGCAGACCTTGGACAGTGAAAGGTGTAAATTTATGTCAAAAGGACGTCTACAAAACAAAATTATCTCTAGAGGTGAATCTTTGATACAGTGCCTAAATAAAATGGCTTACTCATTATGTATAGGTATGATTAATTTGCTATAAATTAAAATTTATATTTGAATGTGGAATATAGTGGTGAAATTATATACATCAAGGCTGAGTTTATAGACCTTATCACTGCTTGCCTTAATTGTATTAAACTATGGGTAAATCAATGGATTTGGAAATAAAATTCAATATACTTCCAAGCTGCAAAGTTCTCACATTTCGCATACGTCTCTGGCGGCACGGCATTTGCCGGGGTGTAGCAGCTCGTCCTACAGCCGCACTCCCGGCAGCACAGTGCGATGTAGCAGCTCGTCCCACAGGCACGCTCCCAGGAAAGCAAAAAACCCGTCGCTATTGCGCAGGCTCTGCCGCAATGTCAGTGCGGTCCCGACGTACCTCCCAAGGGAAAACGAGTGTGTATTAGCAAAGGTTACGTAAAATTAAAATACTTAAAAACTGCGAAAGCTATAAACCATTTCCATACCAAGAGAGCTCCGACTCGATGCGAGGTAGTAGCTCATCAGCCGCACTCCCGGTGGCGGCACGGTGCGATGTAGCAGCTCGTCCTACAGCCACGCTCCCAGCGACTCGAAGCGATGTAGCAGCTCATCAGCCGCACTCTCAGCGGCACGATGCGGTGTGGCGGCTTGTTCTACAGCCACTCGGGGAACCCGTTTCTCTTGCGCAGGCTCCGCCGCAACGTCAGTATGGTCCCAACGTACCTCGCAAGGGAAAACGAGTGTGTATTAGTAACGGTTACCTAAAATTAAAATACTTGAAAATTGCGAAAGCTATAAACACTTCCCATATCAAGAGAGCTACGATCATTCCTCAGATAAACTACTCGTTGTAACATTAATAAAACAGCAACTGCATATCTTGGAAACGGCAAACACGAAAATTTAAAATGGCGCCGTTAGGATAGAGTGGTTGCATAACAATGTTGAGAATACCCCAAAGAATATAAAAAAACTCCATCGCTAAATTATTGCAACCGTTTCTATACGAACGTGTTCTGAACACCTATTTTGAACGGCCTACTTAAGAACCATGATATTATTTATTCATTGAATACGCCAATAAAGTGATCTTAAAATAAACGTTAACATTCAAAACATACATATTTTCCAAACATCCAATCTAAGGCGATAAAGGAGTGTTAGTTTGCAGCTTACGTATGTCTGATGGTGGAATGCAAACTTTTGTAAGTTTTTATTTTGCAAGTATTACCTTCATATTTAATAAAACATTTCGTAGGTTTAACTAAGCGAATAAGGCCATAAAAAAAAAACTATTTCAAATAAAACTAACACATACCTTTAAACGTGAGCGAATCCCACTTCTGAACTGAAGAAAACACGTGGATTATAACTTTTAAATAGGCTTTAATCTTCCTTTGACACAAGAAATACATTCATTTTTAAGATATTTTTAAATGAATATTGAATACTGCACAGCGCTATTTCCAGTTAACTGTCTCACTTGAAATTCAAAAATAGACTGACGCGCACTCGCCACCATTTCCCTCGTGCAATGCTCTCCCCTCTACTTTGATCTGTGGCGCCCTCTGTGCGTCAGTCGATCTTCAAGTTTTACATTACTTGATTTACTCTTTATATTATTTTTAACTGTAATTATATTATGTTTTGATAATATTAAGCAACAATTATAGTGATTATTTACAGTACAACAAAATATAGCTAACACATGTCATGCAAAGTAAGAAATCTAAGAAGTTTATAGTTGTTTGATTGAGTGGGTTTACTACTGGCAAAACCTACAAGTTTAAACATGCACACAGCTTATTCCTGTACTCAGTACTTTCGATATTCAGTATTCAGTATTTTCGATACTCAGTATTCGGGAAAATTTGTAAAAAATCGCTTGCCTGAGTCACTGTGACTCAGAGTGATATTTTATTACAACTTCAAGCGTGGATTGTCATATCAAGAGTACCATGAAGAAATTTTTGAAACTGGGTGATGAGTACACTTCCTTGTCTTCTGTTTTTCGTTGTTAAAAATAGTTTTATAATTGTAGTTTAGAAGACGACGAAATGTCAGGTCGAGCAGCATTGGTGCAGCAACATTAAATCAATATTGCATGAAGATTTGAAGGTAAAAAATATGATTTCTTTGTGCATTCCTCACTCCCTCAATGAAAGTCAGAGAGCAGCGTGTGTATGGCTTGGGCCGATCAAAGTATGTAGACTTAATCGTTACAAGAGAAGAAACTTGGTTGTATTATTTCGACATTCCCAGTAAATCTAAATCAAAACTGTGGGTGTATGAAGATGAGCTAGCAACGACCATGGTTAAGCAATAGAGATCTGTTAATGAAAATAATTATTGTAGTTTTCTTTGCTAAAAGAGGTATTACAAAAATAATAGTCATGCATTCACAGAAAACAGTCTTCTCTGCCTGGTACACAGAGATTTTTCTGCATCAAGTAATAAATAAGCTATAAGAATTAAGACCGAAATCTCGTCTGATTATAACTGGTCCTTCTATCACGAAAACGCTCTAGTACATAGGGCAGTTTATCTCTGGATTTTTGTCCCAGTTGGGCCTCAAATTATCATCTACCTTATAACTCAGATCACGCACCTTGTGATATTGGACTACTCTCTGTCATAAAAAGTTAGTTAAATTGGTATAAGTTCACGACTGAGGAGGAATTGTTGCGTGCTTGGGATGTCACCTGTGCTTCCATCAGAAAAAAGAAAAGGAAGGTGATGTTTAGTGGCTAGTATGTGTATAAATTCTGATGGAATGTATTTTGAAAGCTTTTGTTTTGAAGGAATTATGGAGCAGCCTACGTAGTATTAACCGCTACAGTACCGGTCTCTATAAAGAGTAGCCTCTTAAGTCCAGAGGTGCACGTATGTGCAACTGGACTTTTATTTAAGTTGAAGACTGTAGCGACATCTTGTGGTGAGTAGCGATACTGAAACAGTTTTTTGACACAGTAGAGTTCAAAAAAAATGCTAGGTAGCGAGACTAAAGCTTCCATGATTGTCAAAATTTTATTTGAATTAGAACGTCAACTGTTTTTTGATACGACGCCCACGCAAAAAATTTAGAAATTTGGTAAGTAACTTAAACTTTGAGTTTTTAATAAAAAAAATGTAGTTTTCTACTGTCAAATAATTAAGCTATTATGAGCATATAAAATATTACATATTTTTACAATTTACTTCCATTAATAATTTTTGATTGTTTTTGTGTTACTGTGTTACACAAACGTGTACCTCAGCACTTACATACAGTTTTTTGTAGTGTAGGGTAAAATTTTATTTGGATTTACTTTTTAGATACAACATGAAGGACAAGGATATTGAAGAAAGTCTTTCTGAAGAAGATAGTGATGAAGAGTATTTGCCTCCAGCACCAAGAAGCCCGACACCAGAGTCATCGGAAGATTCTGAGGAAGAGGAAGAAAATATTGAGGAACACAATGAGCCAGGACCGTCACGATTATTTTGGCGCACTAAGGATATGACTCCTCGTGGTCCGGATATTACTGATGATGAACTGATTTCACAAGGAAGCTCTGAAACCAGTGTTTTATCCTCATTTTTTGAGTATTTGGACCTTGACTTCTGGGAACTGGTTGCAGAACAAACAAATTTGTATTCAGCACAGAAACGAAACCTGAAAACGGTAAATACCAGTGCGATAGAGATGATTAATTTTGCTGGTCTGAAGTTAATGATGGGCACACTTAGATATCCTCAAGCGAAACTATACTGGAACAATGACCTATGTGTGCCCATTATCAGGGACACAATGCGCCGTGATAGATTCTTTGAGCTTCGAAACTACCTCCATTTCGTTGATGCTGAAGCTACTCGCGATGGTAACGACAAACTCTGGAGAATACGGCCTTTAATTGAGAGCATACTGAAAAAGTGCCATAGCCTACCAAGGTCAAAACATATGTCGATTGATGAACAGATGATACCTTTTTCAGGAAAATGCGAATACCGTCAATATGTGCTATCAAAACCAAATCCTCTTGGATTGAAAAATTTTGTATTAGCAGCAAGAGATGGTCTTGTCCTTGATTTTGAAATTTGTGTGGGGTCCAATACGCTACCTTCAGATGTAATGAGAGACCTCAGATTGGGGGCAGATATAGTACAGCTGCTATGTCGTACTATTGATAGCAGTTGTACTTTATACAACGACCGCTTCTTTACCAGCCTAAAACTGGCTAAATATCTGAATGCCAAAAATAATGAGGTGTTCCTTACTCTCACAGTTATGACTAATAGGATTGGAGAAGTATCAAAGAAGCTTAAAACGGATAAACAGTTGAAAAGGGGCAAATGGGATGAAGGAAAGATAGAAAAGCAGTAACAATGCTCTCGACATGTGCAGGTGGTGCTCCAGCAGACACTTGCAAGCGCTGATGCAAACAGCAAAAACGCAAAATTGACGTCAACCAGCCAGCTGTTATCAAAAACTATAATAACTGTATGGGGGGAATTGATTTAGGCGATAGGCTGATTGCCTATTACCGTAGCGCCATGCGCACGAGAAAATGGCCTGTGAGAGTATTCAGCCACTTTTTAGATCTTGTAGTTGTTAACTGCTGGATAATGTACAATCGTTGCTGCAATAGTTAAAGCTACGTCTAGCTATAAGTTAAAGTTTATAAATAGATTTTGATCCTGTATGTTTCCCAAATAAATAAAATAAAAATAAAAAAATAAAAAAAATAAAGAAGAAGCTCTAACTGGTAAAGATAAGCTGGGATTATTACTAGCCATTGCAATGACAAAATATGAAGGTGGAACGGTCCAACCTAATCCCAGTCTTCGACGGGAAGCCAGAACCAGTGCTATTTCCAGAGTCAAATCAAATGACCTGGATTGTGAAAGAGAACCACCAAAGAAGAGGCCTAGATCAGTAGTTTCTCATCCAAGGCCTGAAGTAAGACTTGATGGTGTAGGGCACCTACCGCGATACCTAGATGATAAGTTCGCATCAAAGTGCCGCCATCCAACCTGCTCATCTCGATGCCGCACAATTTGTATAAAATGTCAAATGTATCTGTGTATTCTCAAAAATAATTGCTTTAAAGAATACCATACTAAGCACCACTTAGTAGCATACTAAGAACTCAGGTACACATCATCAGGTACCATGTTTTTTTTTATCCTTGGCTACAATAAAAATAATAAAATGTTGGCAACACTGTTCGAGTGCCACCTGTCAACGGCGTTTGAACAACAGCGCGACTGGTCGGCTAGCATCAATGACAAGACGCGGCGCGGCGGGCGCTAACTATTGGCCGACTAGGCGGACCAGACTGTCTTGTCTAAGCGTCTGTAATCTATGGTGGCAGATTATCTATGGAAAACATCACGCCATTTTCCCACCTCTTGAAATAAACAGAAAACCAACGGGAAACGGCGGTTATAAAAGGCAGCGGGAAAGTGTAACGCGCTCTTAGTTCAAGTTTAAGCTTGCAAGAAGCTTCTTTGTGTAAATATTGAGAGTAATTAGGTAAGGTTGACTAATGTATATAACTCTTTCTATAGAATAAATGTCTTAACATGTTACTTTTGTGTGTTTTAGTTAACATCAGAAGTGGGATCAAAGGCTATTTATTGTCTCTCGTATCATTTCTGATTACCGTGTGTCTGCAAGCGAGAGCGCACGCCATCACTATCCTGTATAGATCGCCGCAGCCTGCTAACGGCGTTGGAGCAGAGCGCTGTGGGTCTGAAGCGTGGAGCCATCACCGCCTGCCATATAAGACCCGGTCCCAGCTGCGAGCCGAGATGACGTTCAGCACGTCATCACCGCGAGAGCTGCCAGATGGGACCCTGTGCTGTCCACAATTGGTTTGGACGTAACCGAGAGCTGATACCCGGTGAGATCTAACCAATATTGTGTGTCTAATTTTAATGATGTCTAATTTTCATGATGTCAGCGCGTTGTGTGATGACGACAATCGACGACAATCGCTGGTCAAAAAAAAATGGGATCAAAAAGTATGCGTAGCCCGTGCGAGTAATGCGGTCAAAGGGAGAAGCGCGAATCTGGTTACGTGATTGGGTCAGTACGGATCGTACTTGAAATAAAATCAAATTAGTGTGGAGCAATCCACGGCGCGTTGATATCGCGAATATTCTTTTGATATCGTGTGAATACTACTTATACTGAATCCGATAAATTCATTGCTTGGTTTGCGCATAGGTAAAGATCAGAGTGACGAACTTGTGTGTTATTTTAATACAGGTACAGGTACAGTAACGTGTCATTCTCAGTTAGGCATCACGGCTATGAACGCGAAGTTAACGCTTGAAACTACTGTGCAGTTTTATCGATATATGTAAAACCGAGTCGATCAAGTGAAAGTGTCCGTAATATTTAGCAATAGCTCCCTCATGTTTCCTCAGAAAAGCGCGTCAGAGATAGAAAGCTTATTTCTAACTAGGTACATTTTGAGTAATAATCAGTCTACAAAGTGTTAACCGCCGAAACTCGTGTAAAAGTGAATGCAAATAACACTAGTTCCATTTGTAGTAGTATATGATCTGAATCTCGAAACAAATCGAATCTGAATTTATGTCGAGAAATTGAGGGTAGTCGTAACTCGAAATGGGACGTGATACCTGCAGTTTTGTGTGGTATACGTACCGATGATCTTATAGACAGTGAAATATCTCTAAATTTTAACATCTGTCATTTACTTATTTGTTGCCTTAGTCTGGAACAGTGAGTAAATGACCAGATGAGAAACTTAAGATTCCCCTAAGACTAAAGGGTCATCTTGGTTCTTGAGATTTAGAGATATATGTAAACTCACCAGGTAAAAATTACATTATGATAAAATACATGTGGGTATATGAATATATTTGAAAGTGCTATTTGTTCCTGGTGAGGTTGAAGGTACTAAAGATTAAAATAGTTGAAATAAAACTAAAGTCAAACTCATTATGATTTTTAAGGAGCAGAAGGAGAAACATATAAAGATCTTAACATCTGTCATTTACTGATTCGTTGCCTAAGTCTAAAGGAGCAGTGAGTGAATGACCAGGATGGTACTAAGGATTTACCGAAGAATGAAGATATCTTGATTCTTGGGGTTTAGAAATATGTGGAGCAGAAAGAGAAACATATAAAGATCTTAACGTCTGTCATTTACTGATTCGTTGCCTAAGTCTAAAGGAGCAGTGAGTGAATGACCAGATGAGGTACTGAAGATTTACCCAAGAATCTTGGTTCTGGTGACTGAGGTGTTATCTTCATTCTTGGGGTTTAGAAATATGTGTAGACTCACCAGGTAAAAAAAGAAGACATTATGATGGAATGGAAGAATACCGTTTTTTTTTCCTGGTGAAGTTAATGGTCCCTAAAATGTCATGATGAGCCGAGCTGGAAGGAATTACAAAATTAAAGACGTGTTATTAATAGGTATATTTATTTTGTATGTTTTTGTGTGGTTATCCAGATCGAAACATCTACCAAGCTGCTGTGTCTGTGGGGCCAGACACGATGCAGGATGGCCGTGTTGGCAACACTGTTCGAGTGCCAGCTGTCAACGGCGTTTGAACAACAGCGCGACTGGTCGGCTAGCATCAATGACTGTTCTATATTGAAATATCCAAACATAAAATAAAATAATATGTATCCGATCTGAGGGTTACCCCCCCTCTCGTCTACCTCTTCCTGTCATGGCGTCACACACAGCCACATCGTTGTAATCCTTTAAGTTAGTTTAATAAATACAGTTCAGTGTTATTGCTACAAAAGTGGTTTTATATTTAACAGCCTACATAAGTGAACCTCCATACATAATAACATACATAAAAATGGTCCACGAGCGCGGTTTTATTAAAGTGAACAATTGAGGTGTGCATGGTAACGTTCTGAAGTTGCTGCGGTTGGGTGGCAGGACAGTGCGCAGTGTTGCCAGCAAAAGCGCCCTCAGAGATCGCTCTGACTTCACGGTGGTGTTGCGGTGTTACCTCAAAAACGTTTCTCGAATCTCGTCTCACAAAACACGGTTCCAGAGTTACTCACTCGAGTTTGAAAACACTGGTACCACTTCAACTGACAAGTTGTCATTGTCGCGCCAACAGGCACAAACACATACATAACAAGCTTCTAAGCTTCATATTTTTTACAAGCAAGACAGGACAGAGCAAGCAAATTTTCATATACACGGGTTTATACTAGTATTTTTACACGGATTTCTACTAGCATCTTTACACAAGTTTATACTAGCATCTTTACAATCTTTATATAACTCGACCTCGATACATACAAATAGTTCTTTTATCCTGTGACCGGAAAATACGTAAATACAGCTACAAAATGGTGGACATCAACGACAAAGCAAAAATGGAAGACAGAAATCTTGTTTCAGACAGAGGAATAATAAAAGGGAAGATAACTCGAATTGCAAACTATATTTCATCAATTTTAGACAGTGATCATCCGGATATAATGGAAATAAAGGTCAGATCAACAGACTTGACAGCTTTAATGGAAAAATTTGATGATATTCAGACTTTAATAGAAGAACAAGAAACGGACACCCAAAAGTTTGCTTTGCACGAGCAAGAGCGAACAACTGTGGAAAACAAATATTACTCGACAAAAGCTATGATCTCTAGGCTTTTGTATCCCTCATCAGCACATCATAGCACGATGCATGAGTCAGATCACAACAATACAGTCATGATGTCAGAAGAAAAACAGAAACCTAGGATAAGACTGCCACAGTTGGAGTTACCACAGTTCAGTGGGGACATACAGGAGTGGCCGGCCTTCAAAAATCTTTTTGAATGTGCGATGGAAAGTTCTAATGTACAACCACTTCAACGTCTTCAGTATTTAAAATCTTGTCTTAAGGGTGAAGCCGCCAATTTAATAAGTTCATTATTGATCACAGAGAGTAATTACAGTAAAGCAATGGAAAGTTTAGAAAGCAGGTACGAAAATAAAACTATAATTGAAGGGTTGTAAATCTAAAGGGTCTAAGTGCCAATTTTATTATTTAGAGGTATAACAAGAAAATGCAATAAAATGAACAATTCAATGAAAATATTATTTATTTTTACTTGAACCAATTAATCACATATCTAATAACTACAAAAAGTCATAAAAATTCTACAGAAACGGTTATTAAGTGAACTAATGCAAAATAAACATTTATTATTTTAGAATGTCTTAAGTGCCTTATAAAGTAATATTGAAAATGGACTAAGTGCCTTTATAAAAGATATAAAAAAAGTTCTCAAGCCTCAGTTTGATTAATCAAATGTTCATAGAATGCTTTATTTTCAGCAGGTATGTATGGTAGCATGGCCTTCAAATCTTTCAATTTTTCTTTCGAAATATTATTTCGAGCTTCTAAGGTCGGCAAAGTGTAGTTTTTTAATTTGCTCGGAGACTTGCCTTTTTTGAAAATGTTGACGCTGTCCCACGGTATCGAGTCATCGTGCGATTTCATTAAAAGAACACGAGGTAACTTATTTTTTTCTATGCGGATCCACGAAATAGATGATATTTTTAACTTTGTAGTATTTAAGAAATCCGTGGAAGCCTTATTCAGGTCTTTAAAATCATTTTGGTCCATATTAACCACTTCAAATGGATTTTTGTGACGGGATTCTCGTATCATTTTTTCTACATCCTTTGGTTCAAAACATTTAACTACTTTCTTTCTTTTTTCAATTTGAGCAAAATCTCGATCACAGGACATGAAGGAGTGACCACTGATCAAGTATTTGTGATCAATAATTTCATAAATACCATTAGCTACTAAATAGATCAAGGCAAAAAGAACCATTCTGTTCTTGTTCTGTCCTATGCAGTTATCACTCCAAATAACTGCATGCTTTTTTAAAGTTTTAGATGACATTATATTTAGTACCTTGAGTACGGAAGAGCCGACCTCATTACCACCTCTTCCTGCATATGACTCATTCCAGAGGCACATGTAAGCTTGTTGATTGTCAGCAATATGAACACATAGGTTGTAGCATGATAGTTGCCTGCTATAAAACATTTGACTATGTGTCAATGTTGGTATGTAAATAACTTGTTGCATATCCATAGCCATCGTTATTGTGTTACTAGCTGGAGACTGAGATTCTATTGAATCAGCTTTCATAGCTTCTTGTGCACTCTCAGCTTCACGATGATGTATTTCTAGCTGTACAGTATATATTTTTTTATGTCTTCCTTCCGAGCTTTTTATTTTTGCGTGCAACAAATCGCACTTTGGACAAGTATCGGTTTTAGGACGTCCAAACTTCAAATTAGGAAACTTATCTTTGAAGACTGAATAGTAATATTTATAGTTAACAGGAGTATCAGGGTATTTCTCTATAAACGCCATGAATAAACGGTTTATATTCAAGTCAGGGCTTAGATACAACTTTTGGGTATCACGTCGACTGTAATGACTTTCCTGATATGGGAATGATTTTATATGTTCTATTACAAGATTTTCTACATCAGGAGTAAATTTTCTCGGCGTGTTTCCTGATCCACGATTGTCTTTGTAAATAGTTTCTCCACTCTTTTTTTTCTCTATCAAAGTCTGTACTTTTTTATGGGTTATTGCAAATACTGCTTCAAACGTTTTTCTGCATACCTGAACGTGATTACCGGTGCCATCAGGCAACGTATAGGCTACGGATATCTGTCTGCGACTTTCCGATGGATCGGTATATGTTCCATGACGTCTTCTACTTACAGGTGTTATTTGTATGAGGCCGAGTAAATAAGTACCTGAAATAAAATATTAGTCAAAAAGATGTGTAAATTTTTATTTTAGTATTTTCCTCTGTATTATTTAATTTTATCTACCTTGCTTTATAGAGTCTCCTATACTGTAATACTCCTTAAAAAATTTTTCTTTTCTGTCGCGAGAAAGAAGTTTACATTGAAATTTGCACTTGCAGTTCACCTGAAACACAGCAATTTTTATTAGAAAAAGCATCTAAAGTATTCGAAATAATATACAACGTGATTTGTTGGGCGTGAGCCGTTGGAAGTACTCATGAATACGAAAAACTTTTTCTATGGGATCAACTTCCCTACTCGAAAAAAATTTCGACTGTTCAATACCTACTCGACCAAATGTATGGAACAGCCGAAATTTTTTTCGAGTAGGGAAGTTGATCCCATAGAAAAAGTTGCTCGTATGTCACGAGTACTTTCATCTGAAAACGGCTTCAAAACAAATTAAAAATCACGGTGTGTATTATGTACTAGCTTTCCGCCCCGCGGCTTCGCCCGCGTAGATTTTGATATTCCCGTGTGAAAGTGATATTTTCCCGGAATAAAAGTAGCATATAATTATGTGTTAATCCAGTGCTTGAAGTCCCTACATACCAAATTTCATTCAAATCTCGTTTAGGCGTGAAAGAGGAACAAACAGACATACTTTCGCATTTATAATATTAGTGTGATGTAAAACCGACCTTGTGACAATTTGAATTTGTTGAGATTAAAACGACTTCAAACTAACACATAGCCATGCTACCCAGAGTACATTAGAATATGATAGTTAAATATTAAAAACAAACATACCTCTACTAATGACTTTTTTGCAACTGTAACCTTTTTTGATGTTTGGTACTCATCTCCATGTAAACGACGTTTCTTTTGTTCGAACTTAAAATTCTGTTTATTACGTTTTCTGTGAATGTTTAGATCACTCAATGACGTCCCATCCATTTTTACTGCGCAATTTAGTCTACTAACCGCGTATCCTAATAGAATAGCTACCACCGCCGCAATCCCGCCCGCAACCCCGTCCTACAGTCCGACAAGCACACATAGACCCTTTTGAGCGATAGTTCGTTGGCACTTAGACCTTGCCACGACTTTATTTGTGTATGGGTAAAATTCTAAAAGAAACAAGCACTCGGATCCGTTGGGATATTATTTGGCTCGGCAATTAGATCGTATTTTCTTAAAAATATTAACTTACGATTTTTTGGCACTTAGACCCTTTAGACTTACAACCCTTCAATTGTGAATTTTCATATGAAAAATTTCATGTCTTTCCCCGCAGTGAATAAATCTAACCTCAAAAGCTTTTTATCCGTTTTACAGCAAAGTTTAGATTCATTGTCAGCTTTGAAATTGCCTGTAGATCAATGGGATGTATTGTTAGTTTATATTATAACACAAAAATTAGATAACTCCATGAGAGCGTCATGGGAACTCAACAGAAAAGAAACCACAATCCCTACTATAAAAGAACTGTTAGAATTCCTGAGATTAAGAGTAAACAGCCTTTGATCTCATGAATATAGATAGGAATTTTGAAAAATATCCTCAAATGTATAACAAATCACAACAGAAAGTTTCTCATGTTTCCACTAGTGATAATATAAGTTATAATCTAAAATGTGTAATGTGTAATGCTCAGCATCAACTATATCAATGCCCCAGCTTTATAGAGTTGTCTGTGGACAAGCGAATAAACTACATAAAGTCCAACTCCTTATGTTATAATTGTTTACAGCCCTACAAGTTCAATCACAAGTGCTCGAAGAAAACCTGCAGTTTTTGTCATGGAAAACATCACAGTCTAATACATCTTACTAACCCTCCCAAAAAGGTAAACATTGCAACAGCAACTAACTATTCTCAAATACAGTCCACTCAGAATCCCACTCACAATCAAAATCATACCCAAACATATATACCAAATAACATAACCTCAAATATACCTGCACAAACATGTGCTACTGCCAATCAAGAAAATATATCTACACACATACATCCAACAGGACAACAACATTGTGACATGACAAAATATGCATCTAATTCATATGTTGCACCAACAGAACAGTCTCATACAACAAAAAATCAACAAACAAATTCGACAAATCAGCAAAGCATACTAGCTACACCCAGTACTGTTTGTTTATCGAATGCAAGTTCTAATCAGACATTATTATCCACAGCTGTAATAAAAGTACAAGATGCATCTGGTAGCTGGCATTTGGCAAGAGTTCTTCTAGACTCGGGTAGCGAGGTGAACATTGTTACTCACAGGCTGGCAAACAAACTAAATAGTAAATTCTATTATAATAACCACATAATTCAAGGTATAGGAGACTCTGGTAAGCAAACACAACTATGTATAAATACAAATATAGCATCAAGGTTGTCAGACTACAACGCAAACCTGGATTTCATTGTGATGAATAAAATTACTGTTCCTCTACCACATAATTACATAAATATCTCCACATGGAACATACCAAAACAACAAAGTAAGTTATTGGCAGACCCAAGTTTCTACATACCAAGTGAGATAGACATGCTTATAGGAGCTGAACTGTTTTACTCCTTGTTGCTGACAAATAGAATTAGCTTAGGTTCAAGATGCCCACAACTTATTGAAACAGTATTCGGTTGGGTCATTTCAGGAAACATAACATTAAATACAAATGAATTGCAGATTAGTCACAACCCAGTTAGTTTACACATATCTTGTCAAGCAAATACTGAAGATTTGTTAGTAAGATTTTGGCAGCAAGAAGAAGTAAAATCAAAAAAGATTTTCACACCTGATGATAAATATTGTGAACAACTCTTTTTAGACACAACAGTGCAAGAAGAGTCAGGAAATTTTACAGTAACTATGCCAATTCAAAATGACAAATTAGGAGATTTAGGCAATTCCTTCAATATAGCATATCGTAACTTACTCATACTGGAATCAAGGTTTAGGAAAAATCCACAACTACATTCACAATATAAAGCCTTTATAAATGAATTTATTGACCTTGGTCATGCTGAATATATACCAAATTTTCAAGAGCAGCAGCATCACTGCTATCTGCCTCACCTAGGAATATTGAAACCAGATAGTCGCACAACAAAATTGAGAACAGTAGTAAATGCAAGTAGTAAAACTTCAACAGGGGTTTCATTAAATGATATTTTACATGAGGGACCAAACATCTACAATGATGTTTTGGATATTCTGCTCAGGTTTAGGATGAATAAATATGTTTTCACATGTGACATAATAAAAATGTTTCGCACAATATTTGTAACAAAAGAACAAAGACCACTGCTTAGGATCTTATGGAGAGATTCAGAGCACGAACCGCTTAAGTGTATACAGCTTAAAACAGTTACATATGGCACAAGGTGTGCACCCTATTTAGCTTGCCGTACATTAAGACATTTAGCATCAATGTATGAACAGGATTATCCATTAGCCGCAGAAGTAGTGAAATCTGAATGCTATATGGACGATTTCTTATGTGGTGGATCTACAATAGAAAATACACAGGAAACATGCAGACAACTCATCCAGTTGTTAGGTAAAGGTAACTTCAAACTTCACAAATGGACTACAAATGATCCAAAAGTCCTTGATATTTTATTCCAACCTGAAAAACAACAATCACATATAAATAACACAAAACAACAATCATTAACAACAAGCACATATGATTTTGTTCCAAATCAGGTCACAAAAACATTAGGTATAAGATGGGAGTCAAAAGATGACCTATTTAGCGTAGCTGTTCCAAACCCTAAAGATATCAAATTAACAAAAAGAAATGTACTTTCTGTACTTGCTCAGATTTATGACCCCATAGGCATATTAGCACCAACGACAATAATAGGAAAAATTCTCCTGCAAGAAATATGGAAATTAAAGCTAGATTGGGATGATATATTGCCTGGTGACATTCAATTAAAATGGTTAAATTTCTATCAACACCTAACACATCTGCATAACATAAATATTCCGAGATATTATTTTACTGACATACCAATAGAAAAAAATATAGTCGGTTTTTGTGATGCTTCACAAAAAGCCTATGGAGCGTGTTTGTACATAAGAGGTTCATATCCTAACAAACAACCAAGCTGTAATCTTGTAATGTCCAAAACAAAATTAGCACCAATAAAAACTCAGTCACTTCCACGGTTAGAGCTTTGTGGAGCGCTTATACTAGCTCAGTTAGTAAAAAGGTTATTAGATGCTTTAAATAACAAGTTCAAAATTGACAACACATTTCTGTTTACAGATTCATTAATCGTCTTGCATTGGATAAAAACACCCTACAGAAAATTACACACCTATGTTTCACATCGTCTTATGGAAATATTGGAAATGACAAATAACAATATGTGGAATTATGTTTACACTAAAACAAATCCAGCAGACTTGCTGACAAGAGGAGTCGCACCTCAAAATCTAAAGCACCATAAGACATGGTGGAATGGACCAGATTGGTTGTCTCAGGACCCAAGGTCTTGGCCTAGATCAGTTCCTCAGTTTTCTGACTTAGAGAAACAGACAGAGTTGACAATATCTTGTCACCTTAGTTCTACACATGCATACAATCAGGGCAAAGGATCAGAATTATATGAATATTTTCAGAGATTCTCTAGTTTTAGCAAGCTGACTCGTGTAATGTCATATATATTCAGATTCATTAATAATACCAGGAACAAAAACAAACACTATTCTCATTTGACAAATACAGAACTAAATTTTTCTCAAGATTTCATCATAAAGGTAATCCAAAATAAACACTTTTCAAAAGAGATCCAAGAGCTGCAAAACATTAAATCAGGTTCACAAAAAATAAGAGCAGACTCATTTGTTTACAAGTCAAGTCCAATAAGAAAACTCAATCCCTTTTTAGATATAAATAATTTGTTGAGAATAGGAGGACGCATTCAAAATTCTAGCATTCCCTATAATCAGGCACACCCATTAATATTGCCTCAAAAGGAACATGTAACATCCTTGATTGTACAACAATATCACTTGCGTTTCTTGCATGCGGGCATTCAGAATACACTGTGTAATATTAGGCTGAAGTTCTGGCCCATTAATGGTCGCAATGAGGTAAAAAAGGTCATACATAGATGTGTTCGTTGCATCAGATTTAGTGCGCGAGCCTGTGAGCAACAAATGAGCAGCCTACCAAATCCACGAGTTTCTTTGACTAGACCGTTCACACATGTAGGAGTTGATTTCAGCGGAGCAATATATATTCGTAGCTCTATGACAAGAAACTGCAAATATGTAAAAGGTTACATATGTTTGTTTATTTGTATGTCTACAAAGGCACTCCATTTGGAACTTGTAACCGATTTAACATCGAAGGCTTTCATATGTGCTTTACAAAGATTGATAAGTAGAAGGGGAATTTGTCAATGTTTGTACTCTGATAACGCTACAAATTTTAAAGGCGCGCATAACGAATTAAATGATTTGTATAAGATGTTTAAGAATGATGACTCATACGGTCAGGTTTTGAACTTTTGTAATTTAAACAATTTAGAATGGAAATTTACAGTTCCTCTGGCCAGTCACATGGGCGGGCTGTATGAAGCAGGTATTAAATCTGTGAAGTCCTTATTAAAAAGACATTTGGGAAATGTAAAATTGACCTATGAGCTTCTATATACTGTATTGGTACAGGTAGAAGGTGTATTGAACTCGAGGCCTCTGTGCTCTCTTAAAGATGTCCCAGAAAATGACATAGTCTGTTTAACTCCAGCTCATTTTTTAATCGGATCCTCGATTACAGATATTCCGGAACCTAATGTACTAACAATTCTTGAAAATAGGTTAAGTTTGTATCAAAAACTGTCTCAAATCAAACAGAAAATATGGTCACAATTTTATAATAACTATTTGTGTGAATTGCAACCAAGAAGCAAGTGGTTTCAAATGAAATCTAATTTAAAAATTGGAGATGTTGTAATAGTAAAAGAAGATATCACACCACCTGCTTGTTGGCCGCTAGGAAGAGTTATCTCAGTAAATAAAAACTCAAAAGATAATTTAGTAAGATCTGCAATAATTAAAACTTCAAAAGGAGAATTTATGAGACCAATAAATAAGTTAGTTTTATTGCCATGTGGTTCTCACTCCTAAGTAATTTAAAACATGTACTTAACTCTTTATATAAAAACCTTAAGCTATAAAAACATGTAACTCTATTATAAAGCTAGAGATAAGCTTAGCTAAACATTATTGTATCTTTTAATATTACAAATAAGTAAACAAAGTTTGTTAGTCTCAAATTAGCATTCTATTGTTGAATTGTAATTTAGATAGATTTAATCATAGTTTTTTCACTTTGTGTTTAACAATAGTTTTTCACCTTATGTGTTTAATCATAGTGTGTTTAACAATAGTTTTTCACTTTATGTGTTTAGTCATAGTTTTTTTCACTTTATGTGGTGGGCGAGAATGTTCTATATTGAAATATCCAAACATAAAATAAAATAATATGTATCCGATCTGAGGGTTACCCCCCCTCTCGTCTACCTCTTCCTGTCATGGCGTCACACACAGCCACATCGTTGTAATCCTTTAAATTAGTTTAATAAATACAGTTCAGTGTTATTGCTACAAAAGTGGTTTTATATTTAACAGCCTACATAAGTGAACCTCCATACATAATAACATACAGACAAGACGCGGCGCGGCGGGCGCTAACTATTGGCCGACTAGGCGGACCAGACTGTCTTGTCTAAGCGTCTGTAATCTATTGTGGCAGATTATCTATGGAAAACATCACGCCATTTTCCCACCTCTTGAAATAAACAGAAAACCAACGGGAAACGGCGGTTATAAAAGGCAGCGGGAAAGTGTAACGCGCTCTTAGTTCAAGTTTAAGCTTGCAAGAAGCTTCTTTGTGTAAATATTGAGAGTAATTAGGTAAGGTTGACTAATGTATATAACTCTTTCTATAGAATAAATGTCTTAACATGTTACTTTTGTGTGTTTTAGTTTACAAAAAACACATTTATGTTTTATTTTTACCCAGTCTAAGCCTAAAAAACCTATAAATTTACTTTTATATAATTTTCTTAAAGTCCAGGTCTTAAGAGGGTAGACAAGTGAGCACCGATTTCGTAGTATTCCCCAAAGAGGACACGCGCACGTTAATGGGCCGTAAGTTTATTAGTAAGGCCGGCATCGTAATCGACTTAGCAAAGGAGTCATGGTACTTTTCTGACTTACCAAACAAAATATTTCCCTTTGTGCGAAGTTTTGTTCTAAACAGCCATGGCACGGAGCTGATGCAAGCAGACGTCTCTGCCGTCTGCCTGCGCGACGACTAAGGGTCGAAGTTGCCGCCCGAGCACAGAAAAACCCTCAATGATTTTTTGGAGCGCAGAGTGAAGCAATTCGCTACTGAGGGCCCTCCGATGGACTTCGTTACCCATAAGATGATAACCAGGAACCCATTGCTTCACCGCCATATAGACTGTTGAATGTGAGGAAGAAAGCTTTAGAGAAGGAGTTGGGAAAGTTACTCGATGCCGACGTCATTGAGGAATGCGAATCCCCGTGGGCCTCCAATGTCGTCCTGGTGAAGAAGAAAGATGATAGCTACAGGTTCTACGTAGACTATCGCAAATTGAACGCGGTCACAGAGCCTGACCGTTACCCTCTTCCCAGGATTGAAGATATACTCCACGCTGCGAAAACCTCGCGGTTCATGACGTCGCTTGAGTTGAGGTCCGGACATTTTCAAGTGATTGTTGACCCCGACCACAGAGACATGACTTCATTCATAACTCTATCCTTTCGTTTCAAGCGCATGCCTATGGGTCTCCGCTACTCCAGAGCTACTTTTTAGCGGTTAATCGACCGATTCAAGTCGAACCTGCCAGGTATAAATTTTATCGCATATTTGGACGATCTGCTGATCTTGTCGGAGTCCTTCGAGAAGCATCTGGCAGATCTGGAGGCCATGGAGCGATGTTCAATGTTCTTGGGACACGTCGTTGTTCCTGGAGGTATACAGGTAGACCCGGACAAAACGGCCGTAATAGCCAATATGCCGACCCCTCAGAACGTGAAGCACTTTAAGTGTTTTCTGCAAACCTCGAGTTGGTTCAGACGCTTCATACCCGGTGAATGGACACAAATTGTATGTCAGCAAAATATGGTAGTGAGTGAACACGGACCCCCAGTCGTTGCCCTTAGCTCTACCGGTACGGGCACGCTCGCGCGACACGCGACGCCATACTAGTGTTAAATTATATTAAGGACTTGAGTAATAAAGTGCACGACACCTGTATGTTAGACCTTTTATTGGGAAACCCCAGTAATACCCTAAAGTGGTGACTCCACGTTTGGACAATAACTAGTGATAATAACGGACTATTAATAGTGTATAAAGTTTTTTTTTTTCCTGGGAACGCCTCATTTTGAATTTTCGTAACGGTAGACACTATTTAATATAACCATCATGGACCCTTACAGCTGGAGTACCAGTATTAGAATAGAAGGAGAGAATTATGGCAGAAGTAGTCTCAGTTCATGTAATAACGTGTAGTTTTGGAACGTTACTACAGCCTCCAAGTAATGTGACAAGTAACAGATGTTTAACTAGCTGTCATCGCTAAGCATACGGTACAGCATTGTGTAAAATGAGTTGAGTAACCGGCTTTTACTATAAATAGATTTCTGTTACTTATAATCGTCCATTTGCATTTGGGACATCTATCAAGACTTATTGTTTAATAAGAAAACTCAATAAAGCGTTTCTCCCGTAGACCATCTTTAATATCTTCAACATTACATGGCGCAGTGAGCAGCGGTGTGGAATTCAGAACCCCGGCGGCACTTAACCTCGAAGTACCTGATCTGCTGCCACAATGGCAGAGGTTCGAACAAGGTTTCAAGATATTTCTGTCGCCGTCTGTCCTAGAAAAGGTGTCGGAAGATAGAAAAGCTTCAATTCTATTGAACTGCATTGGATAAGCTGCACAAGAACTGTATCTAAACACGTTAAATGAAGATGACACACACAAATATGAAGATATTCTATTAAACTGCATTGGACAAGCTGCACAAGAACTGTATCTGAACACGTTAAATGAAGATGAAACACACAAATATGAAGATATCATAAAAATTTTTGATAAATATTTTCAACCAAAGACTAGCGAAGTCATAAACACCTTCCATTTCAACAGAAGGACACAAGAAGAATATGAAAAATTCGATTTGTTCTACACAGATTTGAGGAAAATGGCAAAAAAAAATCTATTTGGTGACCACATGGACAGAATGTTGCGTGACCGGATCGTTGTTGGCATCAGAGATCGTCGTGTTCAAGAAAAACTCTTGTCACTTAAGGAACTAACCTTGGAATGTGCGGTGGAAATATGCAGATCCGCGGAACCTTCAAGAGGTCAGGCGCAGGAGCTGACTAAGCACACGAGCGAAGCGGTGGATGTCATCTCTGGAAAAGCAAGCGGACATCGAGCATCTGCACATCAGCGAGCACCTGCACATCAACGCGCACCTGCACAGAACGAGACAACCTCACAGCGGGCCACCTATCAAACAAGTCCCAACTCTAAAGATAAGTATACATCAAAAAAGAAAAATATTTTTTTTTGTAGAAAATGTAATTCTGAACATAGTCCTAAAATGTGTCCTACCTTTGGTACTTTCTGTGGTAAAGGCAAAAGCGAAATCATTACACAATACACATGCTATAGATAGCAACAATAAGGAATGGACTGAGTCCCTCAGAGTAGAAAACAAAAAAGTAAATTTTAAATGTGGAACAAGGAACACGCATAAAGCCATTAGGTGAAAAATGCCTAACAATCTATAAAGATGATGAAACGTGTAAGTCTGAATTTATAATAGTAAAACAAAACGTTCGACCAATTCTTGAACTAAACTCACTGGTAGAATTAAATTTACTTAATTTAAAAAATAATGTCAAACGTAAACATAGGCTAAAAACATAATGTTAGATTCAATATCAACAAGTTTCAGTACAAGCTGACAGAAGTCAAATATTCGGGCACATTTTTTCTACTTCTAATAACACAACAATAAGTGCTGAAATCTATATATTCTAATTCTACCGGTTCAACACTAAAAAAATGTGACATATTAACCTCGAAAGCCTCTGGGCCCAGATCTATATGCTTAACCGGCGATACCCTTTGGAAAAAGTTTACTCAAAAACTATAACTCGGGAGTTTTTGTCTGGTATTTAGAATATCGGAACGCATCAATGTCTCAGCTTAGCTTAAAATGTCCGATCCGAAGGGTTTTTGGCACACTGTGGTGCGGTATCATATTCCTTTTTCCTTGCTTCTTACATCAAAGTATTCCCTCTAAGGTTTATAACAGTTATTCCCATATAGATGTAAAACTTCTGAGTAACATGATTTAATAGCAACTTATATTCTTTCTCGACCACCTAACTTAGCACACCTGTCCGCCTCCTCGTTGCCAAACAATCCAACATGTGATGGAAACTACTGCAATTTTATATCAATTTCGTTTACTTTTGCTTCTAAAATTTGTGATAAAATTTCATTTGCTGATTTTATACCTAATTTACCAGAAGTACAACCACTTAAGTGCTGCAAAGCACTTTTAATATCCGATTTTTTTTATAACGCTTCGAAAAAGAATAGGGTAATTGCTTCTAAAATTGCAGTAATTTTTTGCCACATTAAATCACCCATCCCACTTAGACGGTGATCAAAAGATGAAAACAATACAAAAATGTACGAATGAATTGTATGGCCTTCAAAGTTGCCTTGACGTTAATGAGGGGTGATTCAAATTATTTAGTAAAAAATACGGCTCCTGCAACCAAAGATTTAAAGAAAATTGTGAATTTCGAATCACACACTATACCACCATGCTGGCGCTCGCTAAAACAAAAAATGCTCAAAATAATATATGCCACTGCTATGTGGCAAAATACCACTGCACCTATATGTGCATTTTTATCACCTAAAAGTTGTGGATGGAAAATTAACGAAAACAACAAATATATTGTCGTGTGGTTCAAAGGAGAACCAACACCACTACGTGTTGATGACGTTTTGTCACACGATGCTTCCGAGGAAGAGGAAGATATGGACATGAGTTCATCTGACGAGGAATTTGAATTTAATTATTAGGTTTACTTAAGTTCGAACGATTGTTGTGATTTGTTGTGTATTTGTTTTGTTTTATTTTATAATATTATATAAGTGTAGTTATACTTTATGTAGGGTGTAACAAAATTTGTGTAGGACCATTTTGGATAATGAGTGAGTAATAAATAATAAATTTTTAACATTCTTTTTTATTTGAGACTGATCAAAACTCTAAATGTTTAGTTATGCTAAACTACCTAAAACTACTGAGCATGTAAAACATGGGAAGTACTTCTTCCCATGTTCTTGAATAAACAACAATTAAAATTTTTGCCCCCAATTTTTATTACTATCCTACAATTTTTATTTTCTTGAATAATCACATATTTCTCGAGATAATCTATTTTTTCTCCATTGGTGTTTTAGCGCTTGCAGGGTATTGGAAGCCTTAGCCGTATGCCGAGTGAAAAACTTTTATTTTAAATGAGCTGTCGCCCATAGGGCTAACCCATAGGCTTCATACCTTATGCAGCCGCTAATACACTGATTAAGAAAAATTGAATAACTGGCGAAATAATTCTCTAATCGTAATTCTTGAAGAAAAAACTTTATGGCCAGTTCTACATAAAACAGCCATAAAAATTGCGCGTTAAATTTTAGAAACACACCTTTCAAAATTATCTGAAGCTTAATGAGGCGTGGTTTTTGCTAACCATACAAAATTTTCAAGATGATGTCACTCCAAATTATACATGTAAATCAAATCAACCTCCATCCGACTTATTTCCACGTTGTTCTTACATCCGTTAATTTTAAAGTTCGAACATAAAACCCGGCCGACTAAGAAAAACTCCAGGTATAGGGCCGCAACCCAATTTTTTTATAAACAGTATCACTAGAACTTTCGAATGGCACGAGTTTCATTTTGCTAACGGATGAAGTCTTTTTTTTTTTAATTTTTAGCCACCCTAAAGCGAAAGAAAGCGGTCGTGGCTCAAGAAGCGGTCGTGGCTCAGAAGCGGTCGTGGATCAGTGCGGCTTGCGTGGCCGCATCGATCACGCAGGTTAACTGACTACAGGCACGGTCATAACCTGGATGGGTTTGACTGTTAGTGGCATTTATCTCGACCGTTTCCGTGCTTCGCAAGGCACGTTAAGCCGTTGGTGCCGGCTGCTATCGCTAGCAGTCGTTAAGCTATGTCAGAGGCCTTATAGGCGGCTTGAAAACTTCTGACACTGGGGTTGGCCACTAGCCCCACAACCTCCACCAATCCGGACTTGGCCCCCGTGTGTGGAGTATGGCCTAAACCTTCCCGAGTTATGGGAAGAGACCCGTGCCCCTGCAGTGGGGACGTAATGGGTTGTTAACAACTATCGAATGTAGGTACCTAGTACCTACTTGCTACTCGATGAGGTAATTTACACCCAAAAAAATGTTATTTTTTTGCTTACTGTACAAAATGCTCCAGGTTAGGCCCAGGCAACCCTGTACTTTAAGACTTACCTTTTTAATATGCAACACCCTAGATAGGTGGCACCTTGCTACTCGATGAGGTAGGGTTGCATACGGCCCGCTCTTACGTCTTTAAGTTCCACCGTCATACATACACGACCAATAATTTCAAAGCAGTTGGATCCAGCTGCTGTCGGTTTTATTGCAGGGTGAAAATAACCAGCTGCTGTCGGTTTTATCGCAGGGTGAAAATAAGTAGCTCCTCGATACTCACCCATTTGTAATATTTCGGAATAAAATAATGAAAATATAAGTACGAATATGACTCTGGGGCACAAACGGGCATTGTCTTTTGCTATCTCGAGTATTTACAATACTTTCCCTACAGGTGAGGTTCCAACATTTCATCCTGTATACTCTTATGCACGAAAACATAAGAATGTTGACGAATCCTACTTCGGGAATCAATTTAAAAAGTCCTTCAGCATGACAAAATATATTTGAGACGGGATGTGGAATCCGTTGTCGGGACACGGAATCGTACTCTATATCCGACCAGGTGAGTCGCTACCCTAAATAGTTTAGCACGGGGGTTTGTTCGCGGTACATCGAAGAAGTACTCAGGGCATAGGCCAACCCAAATGTTATTAACCGCTTGATAGACGCAGGATTGCTTTTAGCGGGACGCGGAATCATACGCTGTATCCGACCAACTGAGTCGCTACCCTAGAGTTTAGCACGGGGGGGTGTTCGCAGAACATCGAAGAAGAAGTACTTAGGGCATAGGCCAACCAAAATTATATTAACCGCTTGATAGACGCAGGGTTGCTTTCAGATCTTAGATCAAAAACTCCCACGCAAAGCGAAAGAGTACTCTATGATGACGCCATACATATCATTCGCCAGTAAGACTCCGTCATGGACGCCACACAGCACAAACCCTGTCGGCCGAAAATTATAACCTCCAAGTCACGTTCGGACCAACATATCATATGCGCCAGACCGAAGGAGATAACTTTGACAAGTACGATGGGCGAATTAGAGTTACCGTTAGACATCGTAGTTTTAAGTATAGAAGACTGGGAATATGAAAGAGTCTTGAAAAACTTGTTCAAAGAAAGCCCTCAGAGACCGATCATCTCACTACAGTCACCACCGATTACGCCACCGTCGATGCCACTAATCGACGAAGAGGACGTGGAAAACGAAGAAGTCGTGGAAGACTTAATGGAAATAAGACCTCGGAGCCCCATCGTACTACCACAGTCGCCACCAATGACACCGGCAATTACGCCACCGCCGAAGCAACCCCTGATACCACCACCAACTACCACACTACCGCCGACTTCGCCGTCTACACCCCTGCTAGATCGGCCAGAAAAGAAGAAAAAATAACGGACGGGAAAGAAAAGGAACGGGGGGCGCACAATGAAAACCATTCGCCCTCCAAAATATAAACGGCCACACCAGTAGGAAGTTCAGTGTAAAAGAAGGCAAAGACTGATTAATGTAAATAAGCTGATTAAGTTAGAGAGTAAGTTTTTGATTATTTTGTTTATATCGTTAAGAAGATATGTTATTTTTCTTTTATTGTTTGTTCTAACTAAACGGCCGTTTAATAAGTAAAATAAGGAAGTATTTCTTACTTTTTTTTAAATAAGGTATCAAGATTGTTGTAATTGCAATATAATAGCCACCTTAAGTTAGATCAAAAAAGTGATGCCACCTTCTGGGCGAGCTCGCTCCAGAGTAAGTTTCATCGGTGCTTTTTATCAGGTATAATTGTAGTCAAGAGTAAGCCCGTCTTTAATAGAAACTAAACAAAAAAATAAATACATATAAAAAATAAAAGGTCGCACCACGTTCCGGGCGATCACGCTCCATAGCAGGCTTCGTCGGTGCTTCCCATCAGGTATGATGATTGTGGTCAAGAGCAAGTAAGCAAGCCCATTTTGATAGCTGGCAAGCAAAGCTGTGGAATAGGAAATTTTAAAACAGGCAAAGATAGCACACTCGACTCCATATTTGAGTGCTTTTCCAAAAAAAGTAACATGATAATCTATCGTATTCGGATTTTGTTAACATACATCAGAGACAATGGGCATAAATTGATCTGACTGACTCGGTGGCTAAGTGGTTAGCGATTCTGACCTCTGATCCGAGAGTCGGGAAGTAGACCAGGGGTGCTATTCCGTAAGCTCTCGCTAACCTCTCGCAAACTCGATTTTAAATTTGGAAGCGATTGGGGTTGTCGAATTTAAAATTTCGAATGCTAAAATCGCTTATGAGAGGGGTTTGCGATAGAATGAATAATTTGATTGAGTAGTTCATAGTTTATAAAAAGTTGCAAGTTTAAAACACTTCTTGGTTTTTGGTTTATATCACCAAAAAGGAAAGTTGCAAAGAGTCCACTTTGAAATTAATAAAAAGTATAAAGTATAACTACATATCTCTTTGGTACAACTGTAACTACTATAACATTCTGCCCTCATAAGAAAGAAGGTGGCAAAGTATATGGAGTTTCCGTACATTTTGCGGTCTTCTTTCTGAGACGGATATCACACACTGGTGCGGAAATCGGGCGGGAGTCTGGAGCGACGAAATTCGCATGCGGCAGCGTTCCGGACTACCGGACGGTTTCCGTACGAATTTCGTCCGAAGCTGCGGTGCACGATTTTCGTTATGCGTTCATTTAATATTCGAAGGTTAATGTATGTATACATTTTTGACTCGGGTACTTGTTTTTGTTTGTAACAAGGGTAATTTCGTGAACACCCCCCCCGCGCGCACCGCCCTCCCCCCCGGTATTGTAATTAAAAAATTAAAAAATATTGTAACTTTTAATTATATTACAAAAATTTGACATGACAGTCATATGGTTTTACATTCCACTTTATTATAGATTTGCCTTTATTAACATAAATACAAACTATATCATGCTTCTATTACAGAAAAAACTGTTCTGTTCAGTCAGTTGTTCTCAGTATGTCGATTCCCACGGCGGCGTCAACGGGGATTTACTGCCAAGCCCATCACGTTGATAACCCATCACGTCGACTCAATTTAAATATTATGTACATATACAGTCCTCAGCCAATGTTATGATTTATATTTCACACAGCACATTACTTACAAAAATGTGCATATGGCTTACAGGCTTATTCCCTTTTAATTCATACCATGCTTGGCACACTCAGCAGCTGCTGTCCTTTCTTTGTATCTGGGACATGGTAAAAACTCAAGTAAAGTTACCATACTGTTATTACTTAGCTCATACTTGGAATTCCTGAAACAACAATAAATCTCTAAAATGATGGTAACTACTGCTACTAGCAATTCTTTAAAGTTTAAAAAAATACTATCAATGGGTACTTACTCAGACCCGTGTGTTATTGTAGATCAATGTATAGCCAAAGCGACATACAGTGGTGATAATGTTCTACCAATACCTATGCAAAAATCAGTGGAATAATCTCACTTTTTTGTAAGTAGGTAGTTATGAACTTCTAGAGAAGATTGGATCAATAGCGTCTTGGTCCATATTCCGTTTTTCATCCTCAAGATCTTTGCCCATCATCACCACCCTCCTATTTTCACTTCAGTAATGTTCACAAGTTTGTCCTTTAGGTAAGCTCAAAACTCTCACAAGTAAAATCCGCTACAATTCGATTAGGATATACCTACCTACTTGAGAGGTCTGTCAAGACTTCTCTTCTGAGGAGTTATCGCCTATCATGCTCCTACAAAATCTTTTAGTAAATGATATTGAACAATGGTAAAGTGCGTCCTTTTGTAAAATTCGATCAAACAAACTAACAAAACTTATACTTTGTTTACATTTTCAAGATTTTTAAATTTTGGCGTCATTCGGTCGCACTGCGTTTTTATGTTTAATAATTTAATCTTATGATAGAGAATGAGCGAGAAAAAGAGTGAGCTTATATATATGAAAACATATGTTTCGTCTACTCCACGTCAGCAAATGTTGTACAAAAAAAACGCATCAATGATGGCATAACAAACGTCGATGTTGCTGTTTAATCTAAAAAGTGTGGCCGCTGTTTTTAACTTCCATTTTGGTAATATTTGGTACTTACAGAGACTTTTTAAAATAAAGGCAATTTATGAGTCTGTTGGTTACAGTTAACATTAAATAACGTGTATATGAACGTATTATAAGTTAAAATTCTCATTTAATATACATTAGTAGCTATTTGCCAGTTAGCGATGAGTTAGCGGAACCTCCCGGAGTAGCCGCTTCGTCTGACACTCGCTATCGCTTTGGACTGTCATTGGACTGCCAAAAAATGAGATGTATCCATTCATTCATTCATTCAATCGCAAACTTTTGTATAGGTTTTGTTCTTACGGAATACGAATTTTTGACCACTCGCTATCGTAAACCGTGAGTTAACGATTGCGATTTGGTCCCTTACAGAATACGACCCCAGGGGTGCTATTCCGTAAGCTCTCGCTAACCTCTCGCTAACTCGATTTTAAATTTGGAAGCGATTGGAGTTGTCGAATTTAAAATTTCGAATGCTAAAATCGCTTATGAGAGGGGTTTGCGATAGAATGAATAATTTGATTGAGTAGTTCATAGTTTATAAAAACACCAAAAAGAAAAGTTGCAAGTTTAAAACACTTCTTGGTAAATTTCAACATATTGCAACTTTTTTGGTTCATATCACCAAAAAGGAAAGTTGCAAGGAGTCCACTTTGAAATTAATAAAAAGTTTAAATATAATTCTTGGTAAATTTCAACATAGGTACTCTTTCCTACATATCTCTTTGGTACAACTGTAACTACTATAACATTCTGCCCTCATAAGAAAGAAGGTCGTAAAGTATATGGAGTTTCCGTACATTTTGCGGTCTTCTTTCTGAGACGGATATCACACACTGGAGCGGAAATCGGATATCACACACTGGTGCGGAAATCGGATATCACACACTGGTGCGGAAGCGCGAGTCTGGAGCAATGAAATTCGCATGCGGCAGCGTTCCGGACTACCGGACGGTTTCCGTCCGAATTTCGTCCGAAGCTGCGGTGCACGACGATTTTCGTTATGCGTTCATTTAATATTCGAAGGTTTAGTATGGACAAATTTTTGACTCGGGTACTTGTTTTATTTCGTGAACACCCCCCCTCGCGCGCCCCGCCCTCCCCCCCGCGACACAAACACCCCTCCCCCGCCCCGGGCCTGCACTCCCAGCCCCCACGCCACGCAACCCCCTCTCCCCCGTGCCCTGCAACAGCAACACACCCCGTGCGTCGCACCCCCCTTCCCCCCCAAAACACCCTCTCGTGCCCAGCAACATCCACCCTGTGCCCCGCAACGCCACCCCGCGCGCCGCATATCCCCTCCCTGCCGCACCCCGCAACTCCCTCCGCCCGGCCTCGCAACACTCGTGCCACGCAACTTCCTCCCCCCGCGCTGTACCCCCTCACCCCTTCCCCCAGTCGCACCCACTCCCGCCGCACCTTACCCCTACGCCTTCCCCTACGTTTCAATAAATCCTTAGTTTCATGTTTAATTGAGAATGTTGTCAGACTCACACTGTTCTATACAAAAATCCGGATGGTACTGCGGAGCAGTGTGGCATACCCTGCGAATCGCACCGCATCTCCGTCCGGGAGCGCGGATCCGTCGTGCGAATCGCACATCCGGATGGAGATGCGGCGTCAGTGTGTTTTTTGTATACAACTTAACATTTTACAGTACAAAGTTTAAATCCGGCCCACCGCAATTTGTTGCGGTGTCCGTAGCAGTGTGTTTTCCGCCTTATATGAGGGCAGTATCAGTAAGATTTTATGTCCATTGGTCATTTTTACATCAACTTTATTTTAAAGACATTTTAGTCTGAAGTTTTATGTTATAAAATAGGGTACCTACTTACTCCCTGTTGCTCATGAATTTAGAAAACGATTCACGTCATGCTTCCCTGGCAGGACATGTAACGATTTTTTAATTTTTAGTCCTAAGGAATAATTGTACTCAAAATGTACTCAATCTGTACTTCCTTGAAAAATTTGTACCTCTGGATTGAAAGGTGTCCTCCTGCTGTAGAGCATACTCCCCAACAAACGAAACACGTTTCAAGTAGGGGAGCCCTTTTTTATTTTTATTCGTCCTTATAGCGGCAACAGAAATACACATTGTAAAATTTCTGTCTACCTATTACGGGTCATGAGATACAGCCCGGACAGACAGATTACTGTCTGCGCCAAAATGGTCACACTGCAAGTCGCAACCAACTTCAGAGTAAATAGCTGTCACTAACTTCACACCATTACTTTACTTTCTGAGAGCGATTAGACTTGCAATTTTTTGAAAAAGTCAAAATGTAATTTTTGCCTTATTTATTATAATATTTTCTTTAAAGTAAAAAAATCTCTTTTCTTTTATGTCTCACAAGCGTGAACATTACTAATAGGGTCACGTTGACATTTAATAATAAAAAAATATTTTCCAAAAACATTTGGGTACAGAACCCTAAAAATTGACGATTTGAAACAAAATAATTTTAATTTTTGAATTCTTGTTTGTTCTGCGTTTGAATTGTATAAATATTATGTTAGAAAAAAGGTTATTTTAAAAAGATGTACTATGTTTGTATGAAGGTATTGTAATAAAAAAAATATATATTATTACTATTAGATATATTACAAAAATTTGACATGACAGTCATATGGTTTTACATTCCATGATACATTCTTATGATGGATTTGCCTTTATTAACATAAATACAAACTGTATCACGCTTCTATTACAGAAAAAACTGTTGTGTTCAGTCAGAGTTGTTCTCAGTATGTCGATTCGCACAGTGTCAATGCGGATTTACTGCCAAGCCCATCACGTCGATTACCCATCACGTTGACTCAATTTAAATATTATGTACAGTCCTCAGCCAACGTTATGATTTTATGGTTCACACAGCACATTACTTACAAAAATGTGCATATGGATTAAAAGCTTATTCCCTTTTAATTGATACCATGCTTGGCACACTCAGCAGCTGCTGTCCTTTCTTCGTATCTGGGACATGGTAGAAACTCAAGTAAAGTTACCATACTGTTATTACTTAGCTCATACTTGGAATTCCTGAAATAACAATAAATCTCTAAAATGTTGGTAACTACTAGCAATTCTTTAAAGTTTAAAAACTTACTATCAATGGGTACTTACTCAGACTATTGTGTTATTGTAGGTCAATGTATAGCCAAAGCGACATACAGTGGTGATAATGTTCTACTAATATGCAAAAATCAGTGGAATAATCTCACTTTTTTGTAAGTAGGTAGTTATGAACTTCTAGAGAAGATTGGATCAATAGCGTCTTGGTCCATATTCCGTTTTTCATCCTCAAGATCTTTGCCCATCATCACCACCCTCCTATTTTCACTTCAGTAATGTTCACAAGTTTGTCCTTTAGGTAAGCTCAAAACTCTCACAAGTAAAATCCGCTACAATTCGATTAGGATATACTTGAGAGGGCTGTCAAGACTTCTCTTCTGAGGAGTTATCGCCTATCATGCTCCTACAAAATATTTTAGTAAACGATATTGAACAATGTTAAAGTGCGTCCTTTTGTAAAATTCGATTCAAACAAACTAACAAAACTTATACTTTGTTTACATTTTCAAGATTTTTAAATTTTGGCGTCATTCGCTCGCACTGCGTTTTTATGTTTAATAATTTAATCTTATGATAGAGAATGAGCGAGAAAAAGATTGAGCTTACATATATGAAAACATATTTTTTGTCTACTCTACGTCAGCAAATGTTGTACATAAAAAAAAACGCATCAATGATGGCATAACAAACGTCAATATTGCCATTTAATCTAAAAAGTGTGGCCGCTGTTTTGAACTTCCATTTTGGTAATATTTGGTACTTACAGAGACTTCTAAAAATAAAGGCAATTTATGAGTCTGTTGTTTACAGTTAACATTAAATAACGTGTATATGAACGTATTATAAGTTAAAATTCGAATTCAATAAACATTAGTAGCTATTTGCCAGTTAGCGATGAGTTAGCGGAACCTCCCGGAGTAGCCGCTTTGTCTCACACTTGCTATCGCTTTGGACTGTCATTGGACTGCCAAAAAATGAGATGTATCCATTCATGCATTCATTCAATCGCAAACTTTTGTATAGGTTTTGTTCTTACGGAATACGAATTTTTGACCACTCGCTATCGTAAACCGTGAGTTAACGATTGCGATTTGGTCCCTTACAGAATACGACCCCAGATCTGTGTATTAGCTTGTCAATTTTAAGCCGTTTTCAGACATGTTTTCTGAATTGTGGAATTGTTTGAAATGTGTTCTTAGATATATCAAAGTTAATTTAGTGTGATCTATAAAAGATATGAAAATACTTTACCTGTAACTGGATATGTCGATGCTGATAGGGGGGAAGAATTAGTGGATAGGAAATCAAACTCTGGATTTTTATTTATAATAAAATATTCGTAAATACTGTGGCATGGGATCAAGAAAACAAAATACAGTGGCTCTTAAGTTCTACTGAGCGGAATATATTGCCTTGAGTCTTGTCGGATCAGAATTAATGTAGTTCAGACACCTTTGGTTGATTTTAAAATTAAAGAAAATATTACAGTGGAGCTATTTGAAGACAACCAGAGCTGCATTAAGTTTTCTAAAAATCCAATTGTCAACAGAAAAATGAAACACTTAGAGATTAAATATCATTTTATTAGAGACTTGCTACAAAAAGGTTTAATTGTAATTCAGTATATAAAAACTTATGATCAGCTCGCAGACCGTCTAACTAAACCTCTAGGGAAACAAAGTTTTGATAATTTTAAAAAGAATATACCATTGTGTTAAATATTTTTCTGTTTTTTTTTTTATTGATGAAACTAAATAAAACTGCATTAGAATAAGCAATGATTGGTTGATTAATATGTAAACATTCTGTTTAAGCTTGTTATTGAGGGACGGTGTAAAGTATGGCAATAACTAGATTTATAGTCTGTGGTTCGCATTTATAGTGTCTATGTCATTATTCTAAGATAGCGATTTGCTGTGTAATACTCCATTGTGTAGTGTGATAATTAAATTGATTGAAATAAACGTTTTCTGTGAAGCCTCACTATTCACTTCGCTGCGCTGAAGACCTACTATGCTATAAAGATCAAGGATTCTGATTACAGACCAAATCAAGAGGAAAAAGATCCTCTATTTCTGAATGAGTCAGATGAATGTAGCAACGATTCGCACTCAGATTCTGATACGGAAAATCAAATCTCAAAGAGGAGTTCCACAAAGTGATCGCAAAAAGAATTACATCACATAGATGGTTGGCAGTCCACAACTGTGCGTTTCACTAGAAACTTTCTGCCTCGCATAACAAAACTGTGGAATGAATTGTCGCCTGCGGTATTTCCGGACCGATACGACATTCAAACCTTCAAGAAAAGAGCGTACTCCCAAATCAAAGGCCGGCAACGCACTTGTGACTCCTCTGGTGTTGCGGGTGTCTATGGGCGGCGGTAATCGCTTACCATCAGGTGATCCGTCTGCTCGTTTGCCACCTCTGCCATAAAAAAAAAAAATACAAATGAGTCACTGGTCGCAGGCAGTATAACGAAGCGGATTACTCCTTTCTGGGAGATATGTCTCTCCAATGAGATAAAATCTTTAAAAACACCACCGCAGCTCTTTGATCACTTGAAATCCATGTTTATAGAATTCAAACAAATATTTCTCCTGTTTATTTCGACTTCCGATGAGCAAAAGCATAGCGATAGCATCATATTACATTGCTCTAGAATATTCGGCGTACATTCTTCTAAATTCTTATTGCGTCTTTTTTACAAACATCACAACATCAATAAAGCTACCAGTCGTTGCTGTCAAAAGTCAGTTAAAATATAATTCTCGACACGATCGGACGTGTACGGACTTGTGAATTTTGCCTCTCGATTATCATTATTGTCATTTTGAAAAGTAGTATCGAAAAAGATTACCGTAGTCGATCAAAATTATTGATCTTTGTTCATAAAATGCCTGTTAAGCTCTAAAATTAATGGTAAAATGACTGCACTCGAGTTCTGTAATATATTAAAAGCAATTTTAAAACAGTCGGCAAGAGCTATGGGGTTCGATAAAAAGTTTATCTTTCAACACGATAACGATCCAAAGCACACGGCTAAAAAAACAAAGGCATTTTTGACGGATAATAACATCGAAGTACTTGACTGGCCTTCGATGTCGCCAGACCTCAATCCCATCGAGCATTTATGGGATGAATTGGATCGTTGGATCCCCAAATCCGCACGAAAAAATAAACTGACTTTGAAGCGTCTTTATTAGAACAATGGGCTAAGTTACCGACAAATATTAAAAACTCTTGGAATCGATGCCTAAAAGACTCTCAGCTGTATTAAAAAACAAAGGAGAACACACCCGATATTAACGAATTATGTAAAAAAATATTTACTTCATTTAAAGTAAGTTCAACTAACTTTTGTCACTCAATATTTTCTAAAATTCATTATAAATTCAGTTGTAATAATTTTATACAGGCTGTCCCAAATACCAACGATAATCCTTGGAGTGGTGATGTACCAGGTCCTGACTAGCCAGAAAATGTATATTTCACTTTAGTAAAAATTTCATAGTTTTCGAGATATTGCCACTTTTATAAAATACTTGAAAAGTTACCAATGCCACGTCTACAAATTTAGGTATAATTTGATTCTGTTTTTTTTTTCTAAATATTACAGAGAAATAAGGATATAGACAACAATAAAATATATTTTTTTAAATCGTTACGGTCCACTGTTAAAATCAAAGTAAAAAAATTGTTTACGTTTTTTAAATTTTAATCCCTTAACTTTGAACCTTTATGCTACAAAAAAAACTAGGCTATAGTGGCATGTTTTCTAAAAAATATGCGCATTAAGTGCAGTTTTCAAAATAATAAAAGTTTTATCGAAATTCGCTTTACAAAAAAAGATATTACATTTTAAGTGCAAAATGAGCTCATTTCGAACTGTACTAATAATTAGGAGTTTTAATGAATATATTTTCAAAATATTGAAATTTGATATTTTTATGTATTTAATTTAAATCAAATGGCCAAATTGCTTGGGGGAGACGTTTTCGGGACGGGACCCCTAGCGTGGAAGCTTCTGCCGCCCATCACCATGAGTGGGTCCTTGGAGTGGGCACCTGGCCCATAGCGGTCACTCCGGCTGGGCCGAGCACTGCTGTGAGTTGGCTAGACAACAAAGTTGTTAACTAGTGTTCAATTTACGTTGGCATTCAACTGGCTGTCACTGTCAAAAGGTTCAAAAAAAAAAACGTTATGAAGAGGTGACTTGGTCCTAGAGCAGTTCTTTCTATATAATAGCCACATGGGTGGAGTGGACACGCTGGACTCAATGTTGGGCTACTATCGAATTAAAGTGAGGTCGAAAAAATGGTATATGAGAGTTTATTTTCACATGATAGATTTCATAACAGTCAATTCATGGCTCTTGTGCCAACGCATAAATGATGAAGCTTACATGCCGCTTTTAGATATTAAACTACTGGTGGATGAAGTACTTACACAAAAAGGTGCTCAAATGTATACGCCAACCACAAGAGGAAGACCAGTTAACTCTCAAGATGATCCAGAACCACCTCTATCGAAAAGGAGCCGTAGAAGGTTGGAAATGCCACCATCACAAGAAGTAGTAGAAGACGGCTATCGTCATCTCCCGGAATGGACCGAAGTATGTATTTATTACAATAAAGTATATTGAATTGAATTGAATTGAACGCCAAATTTGTAAAAATATTGGATGTAAAGGTAAATCATTTGTATGGTATTTGAAATGTTAGGCTCATTTGTACCTCAATATTAATAGAAACTGTTTCGTGGATTACCACGTTTCATCCTAGGTCCTAAATTTGTCTAGTTTAACCAGTGTTTTTTCTTTCAAATTTAATTTCTTACTAAAACTGTTTTATTCTTATTTCTGTCGATAATGTATCCTTGTATATTTATAAACCTAAGCGTTAGGAACTTTTTTTGTTCGGTGTATATATGTTTTAGCGTTTTTACCTTTTAATTATGTTAGTGTTTTTAACCGTTATGTTTTTATATTCAGTTGTCTTGTAGAGCTTGAGTTGTAAAATACATTTTGAACCCATATTATACCTTTGAAAATTCCATTATTTATTTCATTCATACAGTCCACATATCGTTCGCTTCATTTTGAGATATGGGGACAAAGTATGAGCCAACTCCAGCACCCTTAGAAGCTAGAAGGGCTTTAATGATTGAATTTCTCAAGAACACTGATCATATTTCACCACCGAACGCACAATAATTTTGACATCTGGTTGATGCAGATCAAAATAGGAACCTATTAGACTACTTGACCTCCCCACCAATCCTATATCCTCGTATTATCAATATGTTTATCCAGGCGACTCCCCAATATAGGGCACAGACAGTGATCGGCAAATTACAAAAGACACCCACCATGGCCTGACTATATCAGCTAGAAGGCGAAAAGGATTTATATAAAGTACTTCAAGAGTCTGAATTGACTCATTTCAAGGCACTCCTTCGTATGATCTTCTCTACCCAAGGACGTCCAGATTATATTAGAAATTATCAGGGGGCAGTGTCTTATGCCACCTACTTGAGAAATCTCGGTTTGTAGAAACAAATTATAGGAGTGGATTGTGCACCTCCACATGAAATCTTCAAATTTGAGGAGGTTCAATTCAAAGGTGAATTTGATGAAAAATTGGAGTTCGAGAAGGGATTTATCTCTATCAGAATTTGTACACAAGAATACAATCTTCAAAACTCTACCAGGAATTTCCTTATCGAGGGTCAGTAACAAAGTCAAAAAATGAGTCTGTTGCTACATCCTTTGCTGAAAATTCTGTTTCGTTTCCGGGAAGGTCGTGTTGCTTTAACAGCCGACATAATGCGCTTCGTTATCTATAGAGGTCAGATAGATCACAACCTATAAAAGAGTTCAGGAGGACCGCCTTCATTTTTGAAACACGCAGTATTCCGCTTATTGCCCAATACAGGGTGTTAAAAAAAGTGCGTTTGAAATTTTAAGGGGTTACTCAGAATCAAGTATAGAATCCAGGAAAAATATTGAAAAAATCCGCTCTTCAAATTTTTTTTTAGTTTTTCATACAAATTCTTAATTCACTATTCAGATTTAGTATGAGAATCTGAAAAAAAAATTGCAGAGCGGATTTTTTCAATATTTTTCCTGGGTTCTATACTTGATTCTGAGGAACCCCTTGAAATTTCAAACGCACTTTTTTAAACATATTTTTAACATATATATTTTTTAACCTGTATATTATAAAAAATAAAAATGCTTGGGAGCACAACCTGAAATATCCGGTTGCCGTAGAGGCGAGTTTATTCAAGCACTATATGGACGAATATACTGATTCTCTGGATAGCACTGACAAAGCGGCTGAGCTAGCCGCAGACATCGTCACTGTTCATAGTGAAGCTTGCTTCGAGATGCGAGGTTGGATGTCCAATGAGCCTACAGCGTTACGTGACGATTTAAAATCCGCTAAGCTGTTGGACATGCAACTTAGCAAAGATGCAAACAGAGGCGGCTCGTCCTAAAGAGCGCTGGTGCAGTACACTACCACAAAAAATCGTAACTAAGTACATAAAAGAAATGTTTTTTTTAATCTGCTACCCACCTTTATATTTTAACCATATACACACGCACACATAATAGCATTTACTAGAAATAATTAACTACGTTTGAAGTTACAATGTTTTCAAGCATAAGATTTGGTGTCAAGTTGTCACCGAGGGGAGCGCCAGCGATTGCGCTCCTATGGAACGAAGTTCAGTACAATGCCGAGTACTGAATTCAATGAGTGCGAAAGAGAAACATCGACATAGCCCGGTACGTGAAACAAAAGATTTCGTGTGATTTCGTATGAAAAATTAGCCTAATCTGGAGCGCTGCTCATGCGTTACGTTGCCAAATCGCGGCGAAGTGACAATGCTAAGTGGTATGGCTAATTATGCGCTGTTGCCGATTTTATGTCGTCGTTACAAACGTCGCGTCTCATCAAATCACCGGTCACTATTCGCGCGAATATGGCAGTTTTGAGTTATTTCGCTATTCAAAAATAGTTTCTGTGCGGTATTTGTGCTAAAAATGCATTGTATATGATAAGCATAGAAAAACGCTTGATAAATTCCATATCCGATTTTCACAAGAAAGTGATAGAGGTCTTCGCTCACCAAAAAGACCGGCGAATGGATTTTGTATACAAATAAATGGTAAGCAAAACATTTTTTTTCTTTTTGTGAACACCCAGAAAATAAAGTCTCTAGCCGCCTCTGGATGCAAATAATATTCTTGCTCTAGGATTTCTGCACCGGTCTCATCGAAACCGTTATCATGCCTAGCTCGCTGACAAAACGCAAAGTTCTGTCTCACTTAATGCGAGTTAACGACCCCTTGTTGGGTCCTGTAGTTTTCAAAGGCCGAATATTATTTCAGCGGGCGTGGAGGCTAAGCATCGATTGGGATGCCGCATTTCCACAGAGAGAAGCATTAAGGTGGTCGTACTGGTTTCAAGAGCTCTTGTCAGTCTCCTCTTTATCCATTTACCGCTGGTATGCTGTAACGAACCCCCCCAAATAAACTAATTTTTTAAGACCTAATACCGATACGAAAATAATGCATAAAATAATCAATAAAATTCGATGAAATTGGCCAATCATCTAGTGGGAACCCTACTTGAGATTAAAGTAACTCTGATTCTTTTAAGAGTGTTGATGGTGACTGAATTTTGAAAGGTCTTATAAACTATTTAATTAGGCAATTATTAAATATGAAAGAGGCCCTACATTTTGTTTAACTAATCGAATAAACACGCAATTAATAAATTTAACGGCAAATAAATTATAAGAAAATATATAAAACAGGACATAATTTAGGGCCTATTGGAACTCTCATGAAGCTGTAAGTCTATAAATTCAGTTTTAAACATATAAAATTAAGCGAGCAATGTATAGGCCAACTACACATCACTATGAAAGCCGCAACCCTATAAGGGTTGCGGGAGGATCCACCATAACCTCCCCTCGTCCTCGACAAGTCTAATACCAACCATTCCGAACAAGTTTAAAATATAAGCTTCATGAAAGTTGACGTGGATACGTCCAAAATGAAGCTAGCAATACGGACTGCAACACGGTTAGTGATACATAAATATAAATAGTATGATTGAGGAGCCCCAGATATATGGTGTACTCAGATAATTTGTGTAAGATAATTAGGTATATTATATCATACCAGTAGATATAAAGTAGGTATTACTACTCGAGTCGATTCTCTACGACTAATGTACTGTGCTGTACAGTTTCTGTAATTATAACAGATATAAGACCAAAGGTCAGATAAAATTAAAATCATAATAGGAACAATGTCTATGTTCTGCTTGGTATTAATTAAATATCTGCACTTAGGCAGTAGAAATTGGAGGGTATCTCACATATACATATACCTGTACGTCGGTATGCATAAATAAAATCAGTCAGTTCCTAAGCCGTGGTTTCATTGACACTTCATTGGCGACGAGAAGTGGAAATTAATCGTTTTAAAGTGAATTTTTTTTTTTATTTTTTTTTTTTTTATGGCAGAGGTGGCAAACGAGCAGAAGGAATTACGCGTGTAAATTGTTTAAATATCGTTAATTTAGTGGTGATTGACATTTTTTGGGCAAATCACAATCATGCCTATCGGGAAAATCGAACCGTTCGATCTAACCTCAAAACAATGGCCGGCGTATGTACGACGTGTCAATCAATTTATCATTTTGAACGAGATCAAATCCGAGTTAAAAGTGTCATTGTTGATCACTGTAGTTGGTGAAGCTACTTATGCGCTTATGTGTGATTTATGTGCCCCGGAAAAACGAGAGGCTAAAACCTACAACGAGTTGGTGCAGCTCGTTACCGATCATCTCGAGCCACAGCGGTCAGAAATAGCCGAGAGACATGTTTTTCGTCAGAGGAGGCAGCGGCCTGGTGAAACCTTGACGGAATACCTACAACATTTGAAACATCTGGCGGCTACATGCAACTTCGGATCTAGGTTAGAGGAGGATCTTCGTGATCAGTTTGTCTCGGGGTTGGCGAGCGACGTTATGCGTTCACGTATTTTTGCGGAAAAAAATCTGAACTACAGTAAGGCTGTCGAACTGGCTCTGGCGCTGGAGGCCGCAGAACGGCACGCGGAGGTGAGTGGCGCGGCGGCTGCGGCGGCGAGCGCGGGCGGCGGCGTGCCCGAGGAACTGCACGCGGTGCGCGGCGGCCGGCCGGGGCGCGCGCCTACCGGCAGCGGGAGGATCCCGCACACGCCCGGCGCCTCGCGCGCAGGCGGCCGCTTCGGTGGCGGCGCCGCGCAAGCGGGAGACGACTCGGTTTGTTGGCGTTGTGGGAAGGCGCATCGGGCAAATAAGTGCCGATTTGTTAACTATAACTGTGATAAGTGCAATCAGAGGGGTCACTTAGAGGTGATGTGTGAAAAAGTGCATAACCGGGAGAGTGCTAGTTACGGCTTTGAACGCCGTCGGCAAAATTACTTAAGTGAAAATTCGGAGGACGAGTTTTATAACCTGGATGTCTCTTCGCTGCAAGGTAACAAACCTTATTTTATTGAGTTATCGGTGGATTCTAAAGACATTTCTTGTGAAATCGATACCGGAAGTCGTATATCGGCTATTAATGAACAATGCTATGAACTTTTCTTTAAAAATAAGGAATTACTACCGGATAATTTAGTATTACGTAGTTATTCGGGCTCACGAATCGATCCACTGGGTTATATTTTAGTTAACGTAAGTTACAACGGGGTGAATGCGCAAAATCTGCAGTTGTATGTAATAAGAGGGGGCGGAAAACCTTTGTTAGGCAGGGACTGGTTACGTGCGCTCAAAATTACACAAATTAATATTAAATGAGTTAAACGAGGATCCATTCGTGAGCCAGTTATGTCGCGAATTTCCGGAAGTATTTTGTGATAAACTGGGTACTTGTAAGAAAGCGATCCGACTGCAGCTCGCAGACGAGGCGGGGGTGGGTGTACGTGCGCGCGCGGCCCGTGCCGCTGGCGCTACGGGCGCGCGTGGAGCGCGAGCTGGCGCGGCTCAGACGCGACGGCACCATATACAGGGTGGAGCACTCGGAGTTCGGTACCCCGATAGTACCCGTTCAAATCATAGAAAGAACACACAATTCAAAAATACGAAATAATTCACACAATATAAAATCATAATAAAGCATGAGTTGAGCGAGACCATTAAGTATATTATTATTTTCTACTAATTATTCACCACTGTGATGGAACGGAGCGTAGATTTTGACAGATGGGTTTGGAGGTTACAATTTGTAACTTAGATTAAGTGTGTGTGTGTCTCGCTTGCTGGACAATAAAACCATTGGTGATAATATTATCTATCGGTGTTTTAATTAATAGCGCCTTAGATATTATACTGGCGACGAGGATTACGAACAATAATAAAAAAAAATTGTTTGAAGAGATTCGCGATCAGAGTTCAGTCAAAGTGCCACGAAAAAAAAACTAACCTGAATTACTCAGCCGCCATGCTGTTGCAAATAAAATAAAATGGATGTAATCGAGAAATACATAGATGAGGGCAAAACTTCGTGGATTCAAAATTGCACAAAGGAACAATTAATTTCCATAGCAGAATACTTTTCAGTTGAAATCTTAGAAAGTGCAACTGAAGAAGAAATTAGAAAAACATTGAGGAAATTCGTGAAAGAAACTAATAAAAACTCGGGAAACATGGCGTCAATCATATCAAACATTGAAGTTTTCAAAGGAGGAAGTTTCAAAGCATACATTGAACAGTTCATGTGCTTTACGACCTTGAATGAAATTCCATCAGAAAAACTTGTCACGCTGTTGATCACAAAACTAAGTAGTGAAGTTTATGAGATTCTCAAGGGACTTACGGCACCTCAAAAGCCGCCGGAGTGCAAATTTAAGTACTTAGTAGAAAAACTGACCGAATATTATCATCCTGTAAAAAACATCCATATCGAGAAATCAAAATTTAGGAGCAGAAAACAATTAGCTGGTGAAACAGTTGAGACATTTGTATTGGAATTGAGAAAATTGGCTTTAAATTGTGATTTTACAGATACAAGTGAGCAAATAAAAGAACAGCTGTTAGATGGAGTCGTTAATGAAAAAATCAAATTTGAACTGTTGAAAGAAGGTAATAAGAGCTTAGAGGAGTTAATAAATATAGCGAAAACAGTAGAATGTGCTTACAATTTGTCACATTCAGAAGTGGAAGTATTTAAGTACAATACAAAACAAAATAAGCCAAGAGACCGGCCGACTGGAAGAGTTGACAGCCAAGTTTGTTTCTGCTGTGGGAAGACGGGGCATTTGAAGATGACATGCTCTCTCCGATATAAGTATTGCTCAGAGTGTGGGCAGCGCGGACATATCTTCAGAATGTGTAAGCGTAAGAGTGATAAGAAAGTGAATGTGTTAGAAAAATCTGGTGAAAATAGTGCTAATACAAGTGATAGTGAATCCGACTCTGTACATGATTTAAAAAATTTGAACTTAGTGGAGGACTCCAACCAAGATTCTGGAGAGGAGTATCAAGTGTTCTCATGCGGCATAAACAAGGTGGACCCTATAAGTTTGACTGTCAAGGTATGTGACAAACCTGTTACATTTGAGATAGATTCAGGATCAGAAGTGAGTACAATAAGCGAAAATACAAAAAACTTTCTTTTTAGTCAATTAAAATTACTGCAGTCAAAAACAGTTTTTACTAACTTTGATCAGACACAGTCAAAGCCATTCGGCCATGTTATGGTAACAATCCAGCTAGGTGATGTCCGTGTAGGTGATGTAAAATTGTTTGTTATGAAAAATAATTGTCCTCAAGTGATAGGTAGGGATTGGCTAACAGCCCTTAAAGTATGGCCTTTGAAAATTGAGCAAAATGTGTTTAATAATAATAAAAAAATATGTGAAAAAGAATTGGTGGATAAACTAAAAAATGAGTTTGAGCCAGTATTTACACCAGGGTGGGGTAGTTTTAATGGAGGGACCATTAAGTTAAAATTAAAAGAAAATGCTGTACCTAAATTTATGCCATGTACATCTGTGCCATTTGCCTTAAAAGAA